>JAJTUV010001218.1:0-1261766 GCA_021653895.1 Mastomys natalensis
AGTAATATACTGAAGTCTTACTGGTTCCCTTGTAAATGAGAGAAAGATGAGCTGGGGGAAGTAGAGTTTGGTGTTGACTTGCTACACAGGACCTGGGACAAATGGGTCCAAGTTCTCTCTACCTAGCCACTCAGTCTGTCTCCATTCACTGCAGGGCCAGGCTCTGGAGCAAGCCATCATCAGCCAGAAGCCCCAGCTGGAGAAGTTGATCGCCACCACGGCCCATGAGAAGATGCCCTGGTTCCATGGCAACATCTCCAGAGATGAATCAGAGCAGACGGTCCTCATAGGGTCAAAAAACCAACGGAAAATTCCTGTGAGTGATAAGCCCTCTCCCTACCTCCTCACCCAGAGGTAACAGCTTCCCCATTTAGAACCCAGGTGGCCCCAGGAAGGTGTCACACATCACCATCTACCAACACAGGAGTTGCTGTCACTTGTGACCCAGCATGTGTTTTATCTAGTTTGACCATAAAGTGTGTGACATCGTACCTAAAGAAAATGGTGTTCGGCCCCATGAGAGTTGAGTTTGTTATCTGTGGCGAGACCAGAAGTTTTTGGATTGGGGGTGTTTTCTGATGGGGGAATATTAGCACACAGGTAATGAGAAGTCTTGGGATCTCTTCCAAGCCAGCACTAAAAATTCATTTGTTTTAGAAGCACTTGAGATGCTTATAATCTCTAGGCAATCAATTTCTTGTGTGTATAGGTTTTCCTGCTAATGCATGTAAATGTATGTGCACGTGTGTGTGGAGATCAGAGGTGGATTTTGGCATCTCTACAGTTGCTTTCCGCATTATTTATCTTAATATCTGTTTCTTATTTCTTATTGTGTGTGTGCATGCTGGTGGGGTTGGGGAGTACTTGTGCCACAGTGGAGGCCAGAGGACAGCGTTCATGGAGTCAGTTCTCCCTTCCACCTTTTATATGGGTTCCAAGGATTGAACCCAGGTCACTGGGCTTGTGTGGCAATCACCTTTGCCCAGTGAATTAGCTTGCTGGCCCTTCCTTCCTTCCACCATATATGTTGAGAAACAGTCTTTCACTGAAGCTGGGGCTTGCTGATTTGTCTATACTGACTGGCCAGCAGTCCCTAATAATCCTCCTGTCTATACCTCTCCAGTGCCAGGGTTACAGGCACTCACTGCCACACCCAGATATTTACATGGGTTCTTAGGATGAGCTTACGACCCCATGCTTGTTTTTCAAGCACTTTTACCAACCGAGCCATCATCCCCGCTACTTAGCATCAAGGACATTTCCCCTCGATACTTCGAGTGCTTTCAGAGTGCTCAACCTGAATTCTGCCTCAAATGACAGACATGGGGCCCAGAGTGTGGTGGTAGAGCAAAGGTACAGTTTGTTCACTCAAATCTGTCCCCAGATCTTGGTCTTGAGTTCTGCTGTGCTCGGAACTGAGGGAGAATGCAGACATTCAGGCTGAAACTCCTCGGAGAAGCTTACACCAACCTGGATGTAGCTGTCTGAACAGAAATAAGTCTGTAAGCTTCAGCCTGGCCAGCATAGTAATGTGAAGGCTTGGATCTTGGATTCTTGGCATGGCTATCTGCATTGGGTCAGTGTGAGCCTAAATTCAGAAGGTTCTGGAGCAATTGGGCAGTGGGCTGAGCTGAGTAGCTGGGAAGGGTCTGTGGTCCGAGATGCTGGGAGCTGTCCTTGTGTGGGTAAGCCTTGTCGTCTAAAGATGCACATGCCAAGGGAGTGTTGTAGGAATGTCTGCATTTGTCACCCATGTCCCTACACAGAGGCCTTCTGGGAACCACCAACCTACTCCTTCCTTTCTCAGATTCAGTGGTGTAGCCTCATGGTCGGCAATGTTGATCAGCACCTGCTTGTCTTCCTAGAAATATAGGTGTTTTCTCTGCATTTGCATCTAGCTAAAGGATTTCTTCTTATTTCTGATATTAAAAATGATTTAAGGAGCTGAAAAAATGACACAGTGGCTAAGAGCACTGGCTGTTTTTCCAAAAGACCTGAGTTCAATTCTCAGCACCCATGTGGTGGCTCACAACTGTTTGTAACTCCAGTCCCAGAGGATCTACCACCCTCTTTTGGACTCTGCATGGAGCTAGGCATGCATGGGTACACAGACTCTGCATGGCTAGGCATGCATGGGTACACAGACATACGTGCAGGCAAACACCCATAGACATAAAAATAATAGTAAAATGAAAATTACTTTTAGATTATCGTAATCATTTCTTTTTTTTGGAAACTTTTTATTGGTTCTCTGTGAGTTTTAAATCATGCACCTCAATCCCACTCATCTCCCCCTCCCCATGCGCCCTCCCCCACCCTTGCAAAGTCCTTGCCAACAGAGAAAAAAATCTCATGACAGCTGTAGTGTGTGACAGTGTGTCCTCGAGCATACCCTTTTGTCTACACTTTCATATTTGCAATTGTTCATTCCAATGACTTGTTGGTCTTGTACAAAGCCTCTGGGTTTCTGCTACTCTCTCAATACTGAACCTCGCTGGGAATTCCTCTCAGATCTCCTGTTGTTGCCCTTTGTCATGGAGATCCTGCAGCTTTGGATCTATAAGATCATCCCAGAAGTTCACAGATGGGGTAGATGTTGGGATGGGCCAATCAAAGCCCCGAATCTGGGCAGATAGCCTATATGTGGCTGTGTTATGAGCATGATACAAGATGCACAGGTCACTCTGGGTGCCAGCTTCCACCCGACTCATGCCAAGACAGACCCGTGTCCTCTCTGTTCCTCTATCCAGTCGTGATGTACTCAGCAAGGTCTCTGTGTCATTTCTGTACACACCCGTGCTAGGCATGAACTTGTGCACGGAGCACACTTCACCTCCACTACCTCGTCTTGTTCTCAGTGCTCATTGCAACAAGGAGAAAGCCGAGACAGCCACACAGGAGCTCTTGGTAGAAACGAGACTGCAGCTCGATTTCATTCGGATGTTTATGGGCCAGTGTCCACTGTTTATGGGCAAGTCTTCCATTTTGGACCAGGGTGCACTCTTGAACCCCACATTAGAAGGAATGCCCTGCCGCCTTCTCTCGGTGTGAGCACAGAAGGATCTGGTAGCCTTTCCCACTCCTTGTTCCTTCCTCACCCTAATCTACCAGCTGCCGGAGGAAGAATGACAGGGAAGGTCAAAACAATGGGAGTAGGCCACCAGAGCTCCCCCACACTAAAGGAAGAGCACAGCCCACCTGTCTTCACATGGTTTCCTCCTGAGCATCTGTGAGGAAGCTCAAGGATGGCCACAATGTCCTAGGGGCTGAGTCTCCCTTGGTGTTCACCTCCTACACTTGGAATGCCATTGCGACAGAAGAGACTCATTACTCCGTCCTTCATCCTCCCCAGTCCCCTCCTCCCCGGTCCCCTTCACACTCAGGAATTCAAGAGTGAATAAAGCTTCAGGCCCTCAGCCAGAGCCTGCAGGAGCTACTGTCAGAACTGCACAAAGTATAGGAGTCCCCAGGGCAGCCGTGGAGGCAGCAGGCTACCATTGTATTCCCAAGAGCTATAAATTTCATATTTGTGGAGTCATCAAGCCAGGAAGTCACTAAACTGCTGTTTGGGCCACAGTTCCTATTTTCTGACTTGTGACATACATTGTGCAAAGAAAAATAAAAAAAAAAAGGAACACAGAGGCAGTTACTCATTCAACAAGAGAGTCAGTCATGTGTCTGACTGAATAAGCACCAGGCAGCACGGTGGGAGCTGGGATTCTGTGACCGTTCATGCACACCGGGCCTTCCTCACCACATCATCTTGCTTTCTATGCCAGGGAAGATGTCAGCCATTCAGGTGCACATGCTACAGAGCATATAACATCATTACATGTCATGGTGTCTCATAAAATATGTGTCTATGTATATACATAGTCATGAGTCTGTGTGTGTGTGTGTGTGTGTGTGTGTGGTGTGTGTGTGTGTGTGTTAGGGAGGGGTCAGAATCAACATTCAATGTCTCTCTATAACTTTCCATCCATTCTGGTTGCCGTAGGAGTAAGGACTGGGCTTTTGTCTTCAAGAGCTGTAATCTTAGCTTGTATAGCCTCTCAGTGGGAGGAATTCTCTGAGGACATCCAAGGGGCCCTGAGAGAGAAAGAGGAGGTTCGTTGAGGAGGGGCATGTCCTAGAGGAGTACCTGAAGAGCCCTAGTGACCTTGTATAGCCAGAACATGTTGCATGTGACTAGCCCTGGGAAGGGAGGTTCCTACAATGCCATGGCAACTGTGTTAAAGTCCTTATTTTACTTAGTAATGGCTCAGGAGGAAGAAGTAATGATGCCCAAGAGAAGCCACACTTAATGTGGTACTTAGTTCAGTACCCTCTAGTTTCAGGCATCTCTTGGGAGTCATGGTAACTGCTCCCTGTAGATCGATGACTGCTTTCTGGTTTCACCATGAGTCGTTGTGGAAATGAACTGGGTCAGGTGCGGAGCGGAGCCGGGAACTGTGGTAGACCTGTGCTCCCTACATCCATGGATCTTTCCATTCTGAAGAATGCCCACTCTCCCTTTGTCATTCAGAGGAAGCCTGTGAGGTTCCTTACTGTAGCCTATCCAGCCTGCTTAATGTCCGACGCCTCCCTCCTCCAGTGTCACGTGGGCCTGTCGCCATGTTTCTTCTCATATTAACTTTTGTTTGATCTCTGTTTAATCTGTCCTTTTACTCGTTAACCGTTTTTTTTGTTTGTTTGTTTTGGTTTTTTTTTTTGTTTTTCGAGACAGAGTTTCTCTGTGTAGCCCAGGCTGTCCTGGAACTCACTCTGTAGACCAGGCTGGCCTCGAACTCAGAAATCCACCTGCCTTTGCCTCCCAAGTGCTGGGATTAAAGGCGTGCGCCACCACCGCCTGGCGACTCGTTAACCTTTTAAGAATAGTTATATTTTTCGATGTCTAGAAATTAAATTTGGAGTAGGGTTTGTTTATTTTCAAAATTGTTTCTCAGCATTTTTAGGAGCATCTCATTGGTTGGTTGGTGATTCCTGTTTTGTTTCTTTAAATGTTCCATGCATAGCTAATTTGTATTCCATTTCTTGTGGTTTTAATACTGAGCATATCCAGGTATATGATCCCCAGTTTTCCCCTGTGTCTCTCCTATCCGATGCCTCTTTTCTCATAATCATGCTTGCTTATGTCTGGGGTGATCTTTTTGAGCTTGTATTTGCTTGATGCTCATCTGTGGAGAAGCTGAATGTCCTGTGCTGGGAATGTTTTCCTTCAGGACTCAAGTGATGGCTGCCCACTGTAGTGCTGATATTGGTGTATGTGTATGTGTGTGTGGTGTGTGTGTGTGTGTGTGTGTGTACACGTGCAAATGCATACAGGTGCACATGAGAGTGCCTACATACTGAGGGCAGAGGTCACCTTATATGTCATTTCTCAAGAGCCAACCGCATTGTTCCTTGAGACAGGGTCTCTCTCTAGGACCTGGAGGTCATCAATTAGACTAGGTTTCCTGGCCAGTGAGTCTCAGGGATCCTCCTCTTTCCACCTCCCCAGTGCTGGCATTTAAAGGATGTGCCCCCCCTTCCAGCTCCTCATGCTCGCTCAGCAAGCATTTTACTGACTGGACTATCTCCCCTACCCCCAAACCTGTTGCTTTCATTTGCCAAATAAGTTTGCCTCCTCAAGTTTCAGCTCACATAGTGATCTATGCATACTTCTCAAAATTACATTGTGGGCATCAAAGAAATCCTTCTCTTTGTTGGTTAAGGAATGAAACAGTGGCTGTTGTGAGCCTCCTGGGCCACGGTGAAAGTCAAGTTCAATCAGTCAGTCTTCCCACACTGGTATGGGTGATCAAAGCAGGTCATTCATTTGATCTGTGTAGGTTTGCCACAGGGTCATTAAAAAAAAAGCACCATAACCTGTCTGAAGGCAAAGTTCAAAGACAGCTGTGAACTGATGTCAGGGTCAGTTTACGGATGCTGCTCAGAGGCCCTGGCAAGCCGGAAGAGAAGCCACAGGAGAGACAAAGAGAAAGTATGAGGAGCTGGGTTAATGCCCACACAGCCAACTTGTGTAAAGACTCTCGGTCACCTCAGGAGGTCCTCCCCAGGGGCTGTCCACCCAGCTGTTGAGCAGGGTCTTTCAGCCTGAGACCTGAGGCTTGTTGATTATGCTAGGACATCTACCTGCAAGTCCCAGAGATCCACCTGCCTCAGCCTCCCCAGCACTGGGCCTGCAAGCAGAATTCGCGACAGTTGGCTGTGTTTGTTTGCTGTTTGTTTGCCTGTTTACTTGTTTTTGTTTGTTTTTAATAGGGATTCTAAAGGTTGAACTCAGTTCATCCTGGCTGCAAGGCAAGCACCTTACCTACAGCACCGTCTCTACAGTGCATGGAGAGACATTCGTGGAAGATGTTTTAAAAGATGCATGGGTGGCGAACACAAATTTGGCATGCCTTAGATCTGGTTTGCTTTAGGGACTGATTTTGCTTTCGGGGTCTGCACAGACGACACCCATTGTGCCTATGTGTTGCTAGTTCAAGGTGTTGGCAGACACAGCTGTTTCTGTACCAGATGTCACTTACTCCAGGATTCCTAGCTCCCTCTTTCCTTAGCCCTTCTGAAAAAGCTACTGTGCATTCTTAGCTCTAAGGGACAATCTTTTTCCCATGTAGCATTCGCCTTTCTCCTCTCCTTCCTTTCCCTGTCCTCCTCTGCCTCCTCCTCTTCCATCCCCTCTCCTCCTGCCCATTCAGACATTTTTCCTCCCCTTTCAACTGTGACTCCATCACGATGCCCCTGGACAATAGTAACAGAGACTGAATGGTCCCCAGGCTGGGATGAACCTGCTGCTCTGTTCTCTCTGCATCAGATGCAGACTGCATCCCTAGAGTCTTAGACGCTGCAGCCTTCAGTGTCTCATTATTTCCTAGGCCCTCCACTCCTTGCCTGGTCTCACCACCACCCACACATTCTTTTGCTCTGGAGGGCACACGAGGGTGGAGAAGAAGGTTGAGCCCTTCCAGCAAAAGTCATACGCTCCTCTCTCACATCTGTGAGGGGCAGGTACCAGCCCCTGGAGCCATGCCAAGGAATAACAGGGACTCTAGTAAGGCCAGTTGGCACAGCATCCAGTTGAGCCTCAGGGCATCACCCTAAGACTAGCATTGCTATGGCCCTAGGCTGGCCCTAAATTCCTGGCCCCCGTGAACCCTCCTACCTCAGCATGGTGAGAGGCGAGCACCACAGAGAAAACCAGCTAAGGCCTGAGGCAAGATGGATTAGTTAGTTCAAGCTCAACATAGGTTTAGCAATTGGAATTCAGACCCTATCTTTTACTTCCGTGACTTTGGGATCTCGGGAGTGAAGGACTCTCTCTCCATTAGGAGAATGACATGGACATGTGTCTTCTGGTCATCTTTCTACCCAAACCAACTTCTATAGATATGGGTACAAATTCTTTATGTATTGACATCTATATGCTTCTTGGTTTGTTTTGTTTTATACTTGAAACAGTGTCTCCAGTACCCAGACTAGCTTCCAGCTCACTATATAGTGGAGGATAACCTTGAACCCTCCTACCCCAACTTCCTGTTGGTGTGATGATGTGTGCATTTCCTCATCCCCCTTCCCCTCCCCTTATCCCCCTTACCCTACCTTTACCCTTCCCTTTACTCTCCCCTTCCCCTCCCCCTCCCTATTATCCTCCCGTTCCCTCCCCTTACCTTTTTCTTGTCTTACTCTCTCTTCCCTCTTCCCTCTCCTCTCTCTCTCTCTCTTCCTCCTCCTCCCTTCCCTCTATCACTGTATTCTATGTCTACTTATGTGTGTCTGATGTCCGTAGCCATGCATGCAAATGAAGATGCCAGAATCTTCCTCTGTCACTTTCCACTTATTCCCCTGAAACAGGGTCTGTCACCGAACAGCTCACTGCTTCAGCTGGGCTGGTCAGCTTGGGAGCGCCTAGCATTTGTCTCTCTCCAACCTCCGTCACTGGGCTTACAGACACATGTGGACATGTCCAACCTGATTTACAGCAGGTGTTCTTACCCACTGAACCATGTCCTAGCCCTTACATAAGTGTGGTGTGTGTGTGTGTGTGTGTGTTGTGTGTGTGTGTACGTACACATTGTGCTTTCTGCAAGCCGCTGGTGTCTATAAGATAGAGCCAGCACACATTGTAAATGGCTTCCCCAGAAAACAAGTTCAACCCTCTGTTCGTATACATGTTTTTATTGTGTGACTGGGCGTTACCCGGTAACCAACAGGCTTTAATCAGCCACATGGTCATCCCAAGAAGCTGGCATCTCGGGGTGCTGATGACTCACTGTAGAAAGGAGGGGTTGTTTCCACAGTGGCGAAATTTCAGGACACGCATCTGCAATGGCCAGGAAGGGTCGTCCACCCTTCACAGCTGCCCTGAGCTTCAAGCAGGGGCCTGGAGGGAGTCCTGGCCACTCGGCCAGGCAAGCACCATTTTAAAAGGGAAATCGTTCGTAAAGTTGCAACCTCCCCCGCCCCGCCCCGACTTTGAGGAGATGGGTATGGCCCAAGAAAGGGAAGTGAGGTCACATCCGGTCCCAAGGCCCAGCTCAGCCTGAACTGTGGCTGTGGCCTTGATGTTCTGTACCTGGAGAAAGCCGTACAAATCACCGCAGTTTGCAGACTCCCTTCTCCAGATGTCTGCTGCTGGGACTTGATTGAGCTCTTCCCAAATCCAATGCATTTGAACGTTGCTGACGGCTCTGAAAATTCATCTTCCTTTCTTTAGCTGATGTAGAGGCCACAGAGGCCTCAGGGACTCCCTGAGACAGCACAGATGTCATACGGACTCACCCTTCCTCAGACCTCATGATTAGAGGGCATGAGTTGCTGGAAAGAGGGGTATAGCCATGGCCTCAGAGAAATGAGGCTCTGAACTAGGGGAGTCACATCTCCTGTTGCCACGTCAGCCCAGATCACATCCTCTCTGGGGCCTTTCCAAGTACTGATTCCTCCTCTGATGTCAGGACTGTCCTTGTGCCTGTGTCGAGGGTCAAGGGTGCACCTATGTGTTGTCACTTGGCTTGGGGGCCTGGAGTCCTATACATGTAGCTCCTGATGCCATTGAACCAATGAAGTCCTCATTCACCACAGACAACTCAGACCTCAGGCTGTCTCTGTTGGCTCATGCCATATGGCTACCATTCCCGTCTCAGGATGCTAATAACTGTTTTAAACCCAGCCTTGGCACTGAATCGAAGAAGACCATAAGAGTAGAAGCATTCATAATTTTCCATGTGTGCTCCAGAAAATGTTGTTAAAATGCTCACTAGATTCCTCATTTGCCCTACACCTGAGTCTAGGGGCTCCACAGATACCCCAAAGCCTGTGCCTGTTGCCCTGAGCTACACATACCCCAAGCTCCTTCACTGATCTCCAAAGCTCCATGGCCCTGCTGGACCTTTGTCATGGTTCCATTTCCCACCCTTGGCATTTCCTTTTTGCTGGCTCACTGGCTCTGGTACTGAGCCTTCCTGTGATCTCAAGGTCTGTGTGTTGCCTGCCCACCACTTGCCTGCTTGTTGGTTCTGGTGAGCACCTGCTACCCACTAGGACCACCATCTGTGGTGAGGGTACTGCTTCCTAGGTCAAAAGGTCACAGAAGGGGTAATACAGTGTGCTCCTCTCTCTCTCTCTGTCTCGCAGGATCAGGGCCAGAGACAACAGCGGCTCCTATGCACTGTGCCTGCTGCATGAAGGGAAGGTATTGCACTATCGCATTGACAGGGACAAGACCTGGGAAGCTCTCCATCCCTGAGGGAAAGAAGTTCGACACCCTCTGGCAGGTATATCTCTGTCTCTCTGTCTGTCTGAACTCTCTCTGTCTTTCTCTGGACTCTCTTCTCTCCATCTCTCTCTGTCTCTGTCTCTCTCTGTATCTCTGTCTCTCTGTCTCCCTCCTTCCCCTCCTCTCCCCCCTCCCTCCCTCCCTCCTTCCATCCCTCCCTCCCTCCTTCCCTCCCTCCTGGAGGGCACAAAACTGGACTGCTAGTTCCAAAACTCTTAGGAACAAGAAGAAGGATAAAGCTTTCTGTCCCATACCTTCCATAAACCCATGTTCTGATTTCTAGTAGACTTGTTTGAGAAATGCTCACCCAGACCAGCATCAAGTCAATGAAGCCACAGCGGTTTCCATCACCTGTTTAGAGCCATTAGGTTCCTGATGCCACAAGATCATTTATTTTAGGGCAGTGTTAAGAATTTAACAAAAGGCCCTGTCATCAGGGACTGGAACAACATGTGCACCACACACACACACACACACACACACACACACACACACACACTATCTGACCAAACAAAAAACCTAAGTGCTGTGACCCAGCTGGTCCTGGAGCTCTGAAATGCCAGGGTAGACAATGAATTTCAGACGGCGTCACGGTGGATAACCAATGTGGGGAATGCCTTCATGGACAAGCACCGTCATAGCTGAGCCACCACAGGAAGTTAAAACAGCTTAGAGAGCAAGACTGCTCTTCCTGGGCTCCAGACAACTACCTGTCCAAGGAACACTGCATACTTGCTCTTCAAAGTGTTCATTCTCAACCTAGCTGTCAGTAAACCTAGAGGTAACTCAAGCACCCCAACATTATCCACCCAGCTCCCCACACTTGCTACTGAGCACATTTCTCTTCTCTAATTTGGTATCAACAACTACATTAACTGTGGAGGCAGAAGGATCAAAAGCTTAAAGCCATCTTCAGGTACATAGTAAGTTCAAGGCCAGCATGGGCTACATAGCAAAATCCTATGTCAGCAAACAAACAAACAAAAAAATAAGTCAATAAAGTTCTAGGTGTGGAGATCTCAAATCCCTAATGTATCACTATCTGGCTGTGTGAGAGTTAATTTTAATTGTTAATTTGACACCATCTAAATCACCTGAGAAGAGACTCTCAATGAAGGATTGTGTAGATTAGAGTGTGAGCATATCCATGGGGATTGATTTGGTTACATTAATTGATGTGGGAAGGGCCATTGGTGGCACCATTCCCTAGGCTTGAGTTCTGGTCTGTATAAGAGCAGAGAGTGCTCACTAAGCAGTAAGCACGCGTGCTTTCATTCACTCTCCACTCTTGACGATGCATGTGACCAGCTGCTTCAAGGCTGAAAAGTTCGTTGACTCTACCCAAGGACATCCTAGGCCCACCCCCCAAGTACCCTGTGGAAGAGACTATCAGGGTTTAGATAGTTTTAAAACCTGTGTAGACTGTGACTTATCCTGCTGTCTCCCTTTCTCTCCCTCTTAACTGTTTTCTTACTTGTTTCTCTTCCAGCTAGTGGAGCACTACTCTTACAAACCAGATGGATTATTAAGAGTCCTCACGGTACCGTGTCAAAAGATTGGCACGCATATGGGTGAGTGATTGGCACAGAAGAGGGTCTAGTTTAGGGGAACTGGTCATCACCAACCTGGTGTCAGATTTGCTTATTCCAAACTCATGCAAGACAAGGCTTTGATTTCACCATGTGATTAAACTTGATGTCACTCCAATTCTTGGAATCATTAGCTGCAAGATAACCATAACAAAACAAACAAACAAACAAAACCAAAAAAACTAGTGGATTTTTAGTTGCATGTGTCACCAGGATGGTAGCACATGTCTTCAGTCCCAGCATTAAGAAGGCAGAGTAGGGAATCTGTGAGTTCAGGGCCACTGTCAGACCCTGTCTCAAAGAGAAAAGCTTATTTAAATGAATGTGTGAAAGATCCAGTAAAAGAGAAAAATACAGATGCAGAAAGTTTAGTCTCCCCAATATGTTCCAGTCATGCTGATAGATCTGACAAGTAGGTAGGTGGTTTGTACAAACACAGCGGTAATTGAACTGTAACCATAGTATTTTCCTCTTACAGGTCATCCAGAAAATGTAAATGCCCATCCTATGGTAAGTATTATCATAGGTGTCTCTGCTCTGGGGAAGCAACTGTGTCTGGACACATGGGAAAGTCAGGTTTTAGTCAGCACAGGACATGTATTGAAGACCTGGAATCTAGTGAATCTGGGAAACTATCAGCCTGTGGGCACTGCTAAGCTAGGCATGTATTCATGGTTTCTTGGCCGTTTATTTTTTCTTCATTCTCTAGAAGTATACAGAGTAAGACAGAAACCCACTAGGAGATCAAAAAAGCCACCGGTCAGATGAGGAAAAGGGGACTATATCATCCAAGTTCAGCCTTGAGCTACCTGTGTGAACTTGAGTATGCCATCCACAGGCCTGCCAACATGCATATCAGTATAACACCACCCGCAGATAGGTTTCTCCTTTGAGGTTGGCTACTCAACTCCTTTGGCCAAACTAATTGACACCTTATTACTAGGGACTTGACCTAAATTGGTTTGACTAATGATTAGGGGAGGGAGGAAGGGAGCACTTGGTAAGGTTTCAAGAGAATGGTCCAGAGAAGGAAAGCATCTTGGCCAGAAGGCACATTCCATCCATGTCACTAGATAAGAACGTAGCCCAGATGTCCCTGTGTTGGGTTAGCCTTTTCTTTGTCATGCCTGCAAAGAGAGAAGAACCTCAAGTCCCTTCTCCATCTGGGATGTAGGAGCTAGTACTTAGGTTGTCACTTCACAAGAGTATCTCTTCTCATATCGTAGGGCCAGCAGTGCACACATTCCAGCCCGTCAGCACCACCAGGGAATAATTCTTCACTTCTATCCTGCTACCTGCTAAAAAACAAAATCTACCAAAGGCCAAACACATGTTCTGTCTCCAAAGGGGACAGTTGGCCACTTGCTCCTGAAACTGTTCATTCTGGGGTTAGCACTTTTTACCAGACTGAGAGCGCTTGAATTGACTAACACACCAGTGAGCTTGAGGGTCCTCTGAAACACAGCGCCCCCTGGGGGCCTCACCTGGTGCTTATCATTCCGTGCCCTTGAGACACATCAGTGTCTAACTTGTAGCTGAGGGCTGCGTATGTCCCAGGATTTTGTAGATGACGATATCATGTTGCAGCCAATGTCACTGAACAGTGACAGCACTGAACAGTCAGTGACTAGAGTCTCTTGTGGAGCCCGAGACACAAGATTTCCATAGATAACAGGGCTGCCTCATGTCTCAGCTTTAATTTTGTAGTTTTCAGTGGAAAATGTTTATTAACTATTCTAGACCTCTCTGACAGAATGATAGACTCTTCTGGAAACATCTCAAATGATCCAGACTTGCGCACAGGAAAATGTCCCTGGGGCAGATGAAGGGAGCAGGCAGTGCATTTGCAGGATCAAAGCCAGGTAGCAAGTCATGAAGAACAATATATCCCGCATGTGTTTTTTCTGAAACTAAATGCTCTATTCCTCTCTGCCGATGTGGTTTCTAGACTTGGTCACCGATTGGAATATTCTCAAGAATCAAATCCTACTCCTTCCCAAGGCCTGGCCACAAAAAGGTGCTAAGGGTCCCCTGTTTGCTGTCCCTGACTGACTAAGTGATAGGATAGACCCTCCTGCAGCCCATGCTTGGCTGGCTATCCTGTACCCAATGCCACTCTGCCTCCACGCCTCCCACCTACCCAGCTCTGAGCACATCTTCTGAGCCTTGCAGCCCCTGCACAGTGCATGCATGCTCCACACGTGGCTTCTCCATCACTGCCGCCGTATAACCTGTCCATGCTTTCTTGCTCTTTACAACACATACCTTCAGTCACCTCAGTGAGCCCAACCTGCTGGTTCTCCTATCAGACACTCAGGATAGCAGCCGCAGCACTGGGATTGCAGGTACACCCAGACTCCATAGAATGTGACACCACACTTATCAAGCCTCACAGGACACTGTGGGCACAGCAAGTCTCGAGTCTCTCCCTCCTCAACTGACTCCTCACCAGCTTCTGACAACACCCGGTCATTCCACTTGCGCTAGCCTGAGGCTTACTGCTAACTCACAGCCCTCGGCTCTGCACAGTCCTAGCAAGGAGCAATTTCATCCTGGCATCTCGCATTCGTCTCTTGGGTTCCACCAGAGATGTATCAACCAGAGATGCTGTATGTGCATGAGCACACATAAACATGTATGACACACGCATGTATACACACACATACATGGAAATATCTGTGCCTATGTGTACATAGTTGTATACGATATTTGAGTTGCATGTGTACTGAATATGCACCATATATGCACACATCTGCATGAAATGTATATTTGTATACGCATATATTGCTGCTTACACATGGCAAATATATTACCCGCATATAGCTTACACACAGATTTATTGCAAGGACTTACAGAGTTTACACAGACTAGCTAAGCAAGTGCAATGCCCATGGGGTAGACTATCAAATGGAGGGGATCCAGACAGAACCTTGGTGGCATTGCTAAAGCTGCCACGCGGTAGGGGTCAGCTTCCCTTTCCCGTTTTCCCTTTTCCTCAGAAAGTCTAAACTTTCATCTAAGGATGCTCAGCTGACTGAGTCAGGCCCATGTGGGATCATCCTCATGTCAGTCACCTGCTCCTGCTCCACAGAGCTCCTTCTCAAGCAGCAGGACTGCCTCATTCTGAGCCTTCTGTATGTTTCGGTAATAACCACCCGGGAGAGCCAGTTGCCATAGCGAAAGCCAACACTGCAGCTGGGAGAGATAGCCCAGTCGGTAAAGTGCTAGCCACCCAAGCACGAGCTCCTGAGTTCAGATCCCTGGCACCCAAGTAAGGAGCCAGGCACAGTGGCACACAGTGCCATCACAGAGACAAGGCAGGAGGGTCCCTCGGCCAGTCAGTTCTCATCAATAGCCAAGTTCCAGATTCAGTGAGAGACCTTGCCTCAAAAAAAACAAGTGGAGAAGATGTTGAAAAAGATATCTGACGTCAGCCTCTGGCCCCTGAATGAACACAAATGCAATCACACATACATGTGCACACACACACACACACACACACACACACACAACACACACACCATGTGTACATTTTAGAAAAGCCAACATTGACAAAGCCCAGTCAACAAGTACTTGAATTAACTCCAGCATTTGGAGCGTTAATGAAAAGTGTGCTTTGATTTTAAGATTATCAATTTAAAATTTTAATTAGAAAAAGAAATGAAACCAGGGTGAGGATTTGGCTCAGTTACAGAGTATTTATCTAACAACCATAGGCCCTGGATTTGGTCCCTAACACCAGGAGGAAAAAATACTTGGAAAGTCAAGTACATTTTTTTTAAATAATATATTTCTTTTTATCTTATGTGCACTGGTGTTTTGCCTGCATGTGTGCCTTCGTGAAGGTGTCAGATCCTGGAGTTACAGTTGTGAACTGCCATGTGGGTGCTGGGAATTGAACCCAGGTCACCTGGAAGAGCAGTCAATGCTCTTAACTGCTGAGCCATCTCTCCAGCTCCCATCAAGTACATGTTTGAAATAGATTATTGTTCAGATATGCAGGTATGTGTCTGTGCAGTGGATGTTACATATGTGAAGGTAGGTGCCTTCAGAGGCCAAGAAACAACTGACTGTAAGCACCCCAGACACCCCTGTGGGTGCTGGGAACCAAACTTGGGTTCTCTGCAAGTAGAAAAAAATCAGTACATGATCTTAACCACTGAGCTTCCTCTAGCAGCCCCAAGGCAGGTGAAATTTAACTTTAGAAAAGTAATGTGTTTTATCTTCTTCAAATGTAATTATACTTAGCTAAGGCGTGGCCATTTAAAATTCCTGCTGTTGTGTGTCCTAGCATTTCGCTGTGTTGGTTACCTATGTCCGTAGCCATGGGCATGAAGACTGAAGGAGTTTTCCCAGCTACACATGTCCTCCCTAAGACCGCTAAATGGAAAACACACCCCTGGGATTTCTTGTCAAAGCCTAATTTCATGTTTTTATTTTATGTAAACTTTGACAGCTGGGATTTTGAGAAAGTGTAATCAGAAGGGGCCAGATTGGGCTGGAGAGATGGCTTAGTGGTTAAGAGCCCTGACTGCTCTTCCAAAGGCCCTGTGTTCAATTCCCAGCAACCACATGGTGGCTCACAACCATCTGTAATGGGATCTGATGCCCTTTTCTGGTGTGTCTGAAGAGAGAGCAACAGTATAAATAAAATAATTTAAAAGAAAGAGAAGGAAGAGGAGGAAGAGGAGGAAGAGGAGGAAGAAGAAGAAGAGGAGAAGAGGCCAGGTTTTAGATCTTTGCTGTGGGATAAGAGAATAATTATACAGGGCATGTGATCATCTTTAGGCAAGCCTGACCCCATCCCTCCTTCTGACAGAGTCTGCCCTCATCACACTGCCTGTGCTTCTTCGGAGACTAGAAACTGTAGCCAGCTGATTGCAGCCAGTGTCCTGGAGCCCTCTGGCTTCTGGCCTCTGGGAAGTGTTACCATCCATACTTCTGCCATTGCCTAGTTTGTAAATACTTTCAGGAAGCTGGGAAAGAAAGCCGAGGTCCAAGAAGCAAAAGGCAAGGCTTTGGAAGCAGGACACAGGGCAGAGGCCACCAGCTCCACAGAACAGAGGGTGTGCTGGAGATCTCTGGTAATCACAGGCCTAGAAAGACAGAGATAGACAAGTCCCTGGGGCCTACTGACCAGCCATCCAGCCAGCGGAGACGTGTGTCAAAAACTAGGGTGGATAGGTCGCAAAGAACAAAACCCTAGGTTGACCTCTGTCTTCCACAGGCACACACACACACACACACACACACACACACACACACACACGCACACACACACACACTATCATGCATGCACACACACAAGGGTGTCTAATGCATCACCACTTGTAATGTATCGTGACAGAGTAGTTCGAACTTGAAAGTTATCTTCCCATGGTTGGATACCTGGCGCCATCTACAGGCAACTAGAAGTTGTGCATAGGTGGAAAGTTAAGGATGAAGCTGTCAGCACTTCCTTTACAGCTCTGTTCTCAGTGCAGAACAGAGGGTGCCAGGGAAGGGGCAGACCACCAAGTACAAAGTAGAGAGACCGACGGCACAGGCTAGTGCTGTCTACCAGTAATGCTTCTCACTACAGTTGACATTTCCCTCCGTTCGTCTTTCAACTGAGTCTTTGCTTCCAGAGCTTTTAGTGGTGACAGTGGACCCAGCCAGGGCCTGTACCCAAGTGTTGTGGGAAAGCTGGAAGCGAGGTCTTGTATCTTCCTCTACACCATAAAGCAGCCAGCTGCTGTTCTGGTAACTATCACAGTGCAAAACCACCCATTCCTTCTGCAGGACACTCAAGCGAGGTGCCATTATTGTCCCGGTCCCCTAAGCCTCCACCTGTGCATGAGGCAGGAGGTGGTGGGTCCTAGGGCTGAGGCATTCAAATGAGAAAGGTCGTGTGTCTCTTGGGTCTCAGGGGTTCTGTCTGGATCTTAAATGTTCCATCTCATAGGGTGCTTTCTGTTGGGCAGCATGGGAATGAAGCCCTGAGCCACATCCACTTAAAGAAGAATCATGGTTCCCAAAGGAGATGCCCAATCGTTTCCTTTGTCTGTCAGCTAGAAATAGCGGTAGCACTTGTCTACCTGGGTGTGGACTCCATCCAGGAGCTCGGATACTCGGGGCCCCACCCCATTGATCTCTACGTGCTTTTGATATACTGCCATTTTTTAAAATGTATTTCCTAAGACCCTCAACTCTGCTTTAAAAATATCTCAAGAGGTTTTGTTAGGAAATTGTGAGTGCTGGTTTATTATAGCAAGCCTTTTGAAGTACCCTTGCTCTGGAGAACATTCCAGAGAGACTGCAAGAAGCTCCCGATTAGGGCCCTGAGGGGCAGAGGGTAGGCGCTCTTATAGCCACAAGAAGGGTTATGTCTGTCTTCCCTATCCTGTGGTATCCTTTAACTCCATGATGGGTCAGAGATTGTCTTGGGAATCTCAGAACTTTCTTGTGGACAGAGAAAAATTGAAAGACTTAACATGGTAGTCACGCTAACCTGAAGAGACATCTGAAGACTAGCTAGATAATGGTAGCAATGATCAAGTATAAACTAGGGGAACTCTTCTTGGGCAGGGCATCCAAGCAACACCCAACTCGACTGTAGTCCTGTGTAAATGTTTAAGAGGGTCATTTGCAAGAGTTTATCTATACTTAGTTCCCATCCTGTGTGCAAAGACTAAAGAGAGAATTCATTTTAAACCATGTAAGTTTACATTTCATATCTTTGTCTTCTGAAAGGTCACTTTCATCAATTGATATGTTCAACCATCTACCCATCTATCCACCCATGCATCCATCTGTCCATCCACCAACTCATCGATTCAACCATCCATCCATCCATCCATCTATCTATCCACTCAGCCATCCATTTGTCCATCCATTCACATACCTGTCCACATACCCATACATCCATCGATGAATCTGTCAGTACATACAGCACTCATTCACCCACCTATGCGTCCATCCTCCATCCTTTCACACATCTGTGTTATGTGTTTCTCCTTAGTGTCCATTACCAGCGTGGCACAGCTACTGAGCTTTGATTTAATGCCTAAGTCTGCATAACTTCTGCTCTGTTGCCATGGCTCTATCACATGGTCCTACAGGAGTGTTGAGAGAGACCATAAGAATATGGATCTTGTGACATCTGAGACTGAATGTCCTTTGGCTTCGCTGAAAGAGGCCTTTTCCATGAGCATTGCCAGCCTCTAACTCATGGTAAACACCTGAAGCCAGCGAGTTGTGATGACCAAGTGTGACCCTGCTGCTAAATGTTCATGGGTGGGATTGTCACGCCAGTGAGGCAGGTGGGATTTTGATGTGTGCTTCAAGACAGTGACTGTGTAACGTTAGCCGGATGTCTCTTGTTTCTTTACACTTCTCCTTAAATCTGGCATTATCTCATTACTTCATGGCAATGTGTGGATGCTGATAGGGTAAATAGATACTCAAGACAAGACAGAAATGGGAGGAGACAGGTCAGAGCTGGACAGTGGTTTGCCTGTGAGAGGAGAGATCAGTCAGAGCTGGACAGCCATTTGCCTGTGAGACGGGTTTAATAGCCACCACCTTGCTTTAATTGTGAATAAAGATGGGTCAGAAAAAAAAAAAAAAGGAAAAAAATGTTTCAAATGGAAAATCCTTAATACTATAAGGAGATTTGTCCCCTCTGCCTACTTCATGAAGCAAATTGATATTGATTGAGAAGCCTCTGTGGTAAGGGCCTGTGTGCCTTAGTGGTCAGCCACAGGAAGAAACAGAAGAGTTCTCTTCCTTCAGGAATGCAGAGAGAATGTCTCTTTGACAGGGCATGTGCCTGCTGCCGTTATCATGGTCCTTATCACGATAAGGACTGCAGTGCATGGGGTCGGGGTGTGGCAGGATGCAGCCTTCCTCTTTGGGACTTGCAGCTAGTTGGCCTGGGCTACCCTGTGGTAGCAATGCTTTGCATCTAAATCTATATGGAAGGCAAAACAGGAGGACATAGTTTGACTTTACTTTTTAAATAACTTCCACAAGACATCAAATGAGGAAGGGCAAGTTGAAAGCAGAAATGAGCAAGCTTACGAGGTCCTGCCATCTTCTGGGAGGTACGAAGGGCACATAACTGGAAGGAAGTTCTCCTGGGATGGACAGACAGATGCTCTCCCTCCCTCTCAAAGGCCATGTCAGGGGCGGGAGTTGTAAGCCATGAGCCTGTCTAGCCTTCTCAGGTCCAAACAGTTGCCTGAAGAATGAGATGAGCCTTTTTGACCTCTTCCTGATCCTCTGTCTTCTTGGCATAAGTTATCTGTGAACATTTGAAAATAGTAGCAACTGGGTAGAAAATAACATCTTCTCATCTGTGTGCTTCAGCCTGCCCCACCCCAAGGGAGCCGTCCGGAGAGTACCTTCAACCCCTACGAGGCACCGGGAGGGCCCTTGGGCCCAGAGAGAGGTGAGAGATGAACGTTTACTCAATAAACATTTGAGCAGGTTACACAGACGCTTGCCAGTGTGTAGATGCGGCTTACAAATTCCTAGCGCCATTCCAAACTTGCCATAAACAGTAGTGATATCCAGACTCAGGCAGAAGATATCACCTATCCATAAAGCAAGCAGTTCTGTCTAGTAAAAATGGTCTTTTACAATTTAAACAAGCAAGCATGCAAGCATGCAAGCAAACAATCAGAAAACTCCAACAAGTTGCTAGCATTGGCAGCATCATGCTGTGTGTCTGGCATGTTCTGTGGACTCCGGTTGCCTTTCTTGGAAGAGCACATTGCCAAAGGATGACAATGACCTCTGGGTGATTTTGACTGTAGGTACAACTCACAGGATCTTCTAGATTTGTTCAGGGAGCTGTGGTGACTGGGAGACCACAGGGAACACAGTGCAGGAGGACACAGGTGACTTGTTCCCAGAAACAGGTCTTTTGGGTGCCTTTCTTGGGTCCATGAGTATCTGCATCTTATCTTTTCATTAATAATCTTGGGGTTTGTTTATGCTTTCAATTGCCTCCAAACAAAAGCTTAAAGCAACAAGAGTCAGTTTTCTCTCATTTAATTTATACCTTGTAGCTGGAGGCATGGCTCACATAGGGTGCTTGTCCAGCATGCACAGAGCCCAGGGTTTCATCCCCAGCCTTGCAGAAGCCAGGCATGGTGTTGCACACACCGTCAGCATCATTGTAGGCTACGTGTTGATTCATGGCCTTTCTCATGTGAGCCTCAGAGCGGTGGAACTCCATCTTTAGCATCTCAGAGATTAAGCGCGTTGGCTTTTCAAAGCTTGGAAAACACATACATCATCTTTCTTGACTCTGTTTGTTCAGTTATGAAAAGCCAACAAGGAGTATGTTATCACTGGTGCCACCTCTCAATAGGAGACTGCCACAGCTGTCTTAAAGCCTAAAGGAGATTTTATCCATCATTTCCACTGGTGTAGAAGACCCATCTTGTCTCTTCCCTTGCTTCACTTCTTGGCTGCATGCAGCTGCCCCATAAGACCGAAGGAGTGGAGGGCAGGGTGGCAAGGGGTACTATTTTACAGAACTCCAGACTGGAGTCATCTGTTCCCTGACTACATTGCAGGCCTTCAGAGAGAAGCCCTGCCCATGGACACAGAAGTGTATGAGAGCCCTTATGCTGACCCTGAAGAGATCAGACCCAAAGAAGTCTACCTGGACAGAAACCTGTTGACTCTGGAGGACAATGAACTGGGCTCTGGTAACTTCGGGACTGTGAAAAAGGGATACTACCAAATGAAAAAGTAAGCACCATTGCTCCATTATACCGCAGTCATCCTCAGTGCTAGAGTGCATTCTGGAACCTTCTCAGAACGCACCTAGAATGTTCATTTAATCCCAGACATTAACGATCAAGTACATGCCTAAGGACTTTAGCACTAGCATTATATTTATTCATTTTTGATACAGTAATTCTTAATTTATTTTCTATAGTGTTTGTGTGCACACGCACACACAGGTGCACGCACTCACACATGCACACCATGTGAAGCACTCATGTGGTTAGAGGACAGGTCAATTGGTTCTCTCCTCACACAGGTTCTGGGAATTACATTCAGGTCATCAGGTTTGGCAACAAGCTCTTTTACCAACTGAGCCATATTGTAGCCTTCATTTCTGACTCATTTATAATAAGAGCATCCTTTGTGTATGCTAACTGTGGTGACAGTAATGAAATGTTTGTTTTAGTACATAGGATAATATGGAAAATAACTAAATAGAAGTAGGCAAATTCATAAGAAAAAAAATATTATACCTCCAGAACACAACTATTCTGTGACTAACCTTGGTGTAGGCATTTATTGGGTCTTTATATGTGTGTGAATTTTTTGTTTCAGGTTCCTCACCTTCCATGCACACACATAGAGGTCATGATGCTCAGTTTAAATATACGCATGTGAATCACAGTCACTTTTAAAGCTGAATATTAAGGGATAGAGAGATGGCTCAGGGGGTTAATAGGATATGCTGCTTTTCTAGAGGACCCAAATTCAGCTCCCAGCACTCATATTAGATGGTTCGAAGCTGCCTGTAACTCTTCTTCCAAGAGTTCTGCTCCCCTCTTCTGGACTCTGAGGGTACTGCACTCAACAGGCACATACTCACACACAGACATACACTTAGATACATCATTAAATATAAATCTTTTGAAAATCTAAATATTGCTTTTTTAGGTATCTAGTCATAACCTTTCATGATTTGCTTTAGTTTATTGTATTTTAATTTCTTGATTAATTAATATGAATTGATATGATTAGTTAACATGAATTTATATACAATTTCAACTGCAGAATTGAGAGAGTTGAGAACTAGGTTCTATCAAGACTGTTGTAAGACAAAGCAATGTCTTTTTACCATTGAGTCTTTCTGTTTGTACACTCAGCCCATCCCCTCCTGGATCTCATTCTTGACTGTCGTTCAGATTTCTCTCAGCAGACTTGTTTAGCTTTCTGTGTCAAGTCTTAGTCATGCATTCTCAGGAGTTTTGTATGTAAAATCTAAGTGTTTTTGGTACTCTTAGAAGTTTGATGGTAACGTGTGGCATCATGTAGCATTTTCCATGTCTTGATCTTATATCTGAACTAAAACTGATTTTACACAGAGATGTGACAACCAGCAACACTGCTGCATTCACTTGTGACCAGTAGCAGTTTTCCTAGCTATTCTTTAACACAGAAATGGTCATTTATGAATGCCAGATCTGTGTGTGTGTGTGTGTGTGTGTGTGTGCGGTACATGTGTGTATTTGTTGGTATAAGTGTATATATTCCGATGTGTTCACAAGTATATATGGATTGTGAGTATGCATTTGTACCTACACAACAACAACAACACAACAACAATATAATAATAATTCCTTAGGACCCATACACTCTGCTTTTTGAGGCAGGGTCTCTCACTGGGATCTGGAGCTTACCAATTAGGCTATGGAAACTGACCAGAGAACCACAGGAATCCACCTGTCTCTGTCTCCCTGATGCTGCGATTATAACTGTGTACCACAAACATCTTTTTACATGCTGGGGTCTTGGGGCCAGAACCCCAGTCCTCATGATTTCATAGCAAGCTCTTTACAGACTGAGCTGCCTCTTCAGTCCAATAATGAGACTTTTCAAAGAAAGCCATGTCTAATCTTTATCCTTGTATTCGTCCTCATCTTAGTGCATTATCTAGGAGTTGTAGAGTAGGGTTTTATAACTGCCAGGAGCCTTGTGCCTGGCTACAGATAGAGAAGACCCAGCATTCCCTTGGGTATGGTTTATATCTGAACATGATGGCTGCTGTCTGACAGACTGGAGACATGCCATTTTGCTCATCTCTGCAAGTTCTTTAGTCCTGCATCTATGCTGGATTCTGGTGGAGACTCTCCCCCTCCACTGTGCCTCTTTTTCTTTACTGTGGTTCTGTGATGAGTTACATCCATTAGATTTCAGATCTTAAACGTGCCCCTCCTTCTTGACATAAACTCCCCTAACCATTTGCCCAGTACATCTCTTTTTCATAAACAAATGAATATAACCTATGAGTATTTCATATCTGTGCTCATGAAATGTCCTAATTACTGTTCTATTGCTGTGAAGAGACACCGTGACCAAGGGAACGTATAAAAGGAAGCATTTAATTGGGGGCTTGTAGTTTCAGAGGGTGAGTCCATGAACATCGTGGCATCAAGAAGACAGAGCATTGGAGTAGTAGCTGAGTTTGTATCTTATTTGCAAGTTGGAGACAGAGAGCAAGAAATCTCAAAGCTCCCAGTCACAGGCCTCTTCCAACAAGGACACACCTCCTAATCATTCTCAAAACAGTTCTATCAATCTAGGGTCCAAGCCTTCAAATATACAAGCCTACAGAGGCTTCTCTCTTTCAAACCAGCACGTGAAGCTATCGGTCAATTGCTTTCTTATAGTTCCCATAATGGAGCTTTACTCTCTTACCTGTAAAAGAGCACAATGCTTGGAAGATGAGGTTTCATAGTCTCTTCCTGGGCCCTCGTAAACAAACACTCAGGAATCAGAACAATGGTAGCCTCAGAATTAGTGGGGCATCTTCTTTCTCTTCTGTTTTTCTAGAAGACATGGTTATTTTCTTTTTTAAATGTTTGGAGGAATCAAGAGACCTTTTTTAACTTCTTCATTTAGATCCCTGCCTCACATCCCAGATGTAATGATAGACCCAACTATGAAAGCCAAATTAGGTGGCTAGGGATGACAGAATGGAGTCTCTCATGTTCCCGGGAGGATACAGAGAGGCTCCTGGGATACCATTAATATCTAAATCCTCCTGTCAGAACTACAGGCTGCATTCTAGAGCACCACACTAGCTGTGTGTAATTTCCTGTGTGTGTGTCCCATTTATTCTGTTATTTGACCTAGTCTATTTGTTAGGTGTGTGTGTGTGTGTGTGTGTGTGTGTGTGTGTGTTTGGTGGTTTGGGGATCAAACTCTGGCCATTAAGCTTGTCAGGGTGTACCTTCACCTACCCAGTCCCTCACAGCCACTTTCTGATTAGTTCTGTTTTTATTCTCCAGTTTGAAGGTTCAACAAGAAAAACAACTTCTCATGCTTGTGGAAATTTTATCACAGGTAGTTTTTCAAAGCATACATAGTTAATGTTTGTTCTTTCATCTGAGCCAGGTTTGTTAGAATGCTTTCAAGAGTTCAGCACGATCTATGTGATTTTTTTTGTGAGAGAATGAAAAAAAATCTATATTTTCTAAACACTTTGAGACTTGCCTAAAAGTAACAAAGCCAGGGTGAAGAGGGAAGTGTTTCTTTCTCTTTCACTCTGAGCTTGAACAGTGTGTGTGCTTCAAATGGGGCATGCTGGGTACACACCTGTGATCCCTAGTACCCCAGAGGTAGAGACAGGAGGATCAGAAGTTTGGAGTCATTTGCTACTATATAGCAAGTTTAAAGCCACAGTGGATTACATAAGACCCTGTCTCAAAAAGAAAAATGTAAAACAATGTATTTTTTTTTTTTTAAAATTTCTAGGCCCAGAAGCTCATTTTCAATACCATAAAGGAACTTTGTATTCCTTTATGCTTATAGACATAACCTAGCTAGTAAATCACGTGACACTGCAGCAAGCTGTGTGTATGTCACAACTGGTGAATTTTATTGAAGCTGTTTTACTATTTCACAATTCAGGGGCTTTCTTCAGCTAAGACCATTCTCCATTGCTGTCCACTACCCTTGTTCACAGTAGTAAAGCATAGTTCCTCTGTCTATAAAAGAACAGGTGTAGAGAGAATCCCTTGTGTACTGTATAAAAACACCTGTCAATAAAAGCTGATAGCCCTGGGCGTGTGGCGCACGCCTTTAAATCCAGCACTTGGGAGGCAGAGGCAGGCAGATTTCTGAGTTCTAGGCCAGCCTGGTCTACAAAGTGAGTTCCAGGACAACCTGGGCTACACAGAGAAACCTGTCTCGAAAAACCAAAAAAATAAAAAAAAGCTGATAGCCCTTACCTGAGGCAGACAAGGGAGGTGGGAGTTTCAGTAGGAAAGAGGAACTCTGGAATAGATTTTGGCGTAGGAAGAGAGTCCCATTGAAATCGAGGAGAGGTAACTAGCCTTATGCAGATTTAGACTCAATTAACGGAATATTGAGCTACAAGATAGTGGAACAACCCAAGCTTTTGGTCCAGCATTTGTTCATAAAGAATAATCTCAATTATTATTCTGGCTATGGAAAGCCCCCAGTTACAAACACTAGATTGGGAGACTCACTATTGCAGAAGCTTTTTCTAGGAGACATGACTATGTAACAGGAGATATTTAGAAAATGGCGCTCGATCTGGCTTGTTCCCGGGCAGCCCCCATTTTCTTGCTGCTCTGGCTCTGGACCGAGGCTCTGGCTATCTAGAAACGCCGGCCCTGGCACCCACAAGACACCATCATGGTGGCTGGCTCTGCCAATTCACCACTCTGTCCACGCAATGCTCGGCTGAGCTCAGACCATTACCGCTATGCCTGTGGTACCGCTATGCCTGTGGTACCCGGTAGAAATGAGACTCTTAAAGCTTAATGGTTATCCAATGGATTTATATATTTGGAAATGCTCAATCAACAAGATGCCCACACAATTAGGATTGTTACCCAATACTAACCTTTAGATATAAACTGTTACCCAGGACTGCTCTTGAACCATCCGTCCTCCTCCATGATTGCTAGCCTCCCTCCTTCTCCTCCCCTTCCTCTCCTTTTCTCCTCCCAACTGCTCACTCCGCCTACTTTTTATACTGCCCAATCACGGAGCTTTATTGCAAATGTAGCAGGAAAAATATCCCGCTACATGAATATCTACTCCTTCATACAGAGCACCAACCACAAACCAGAGAACATCCCTGAAGTCTAGTTTGGGGAACCAGTGACGGGGCTTACATCTGAACACGTGTGCAGTGGTTACTTACAGGAGCTGCACCACTGAGGAGTCTGGCCTTAGTGTCGGTGATGGCCTCTACAGGATGTAGGGTCCCCTAGACACCCCCTCTCAGACTCCTGTTAACTTTCACTGTCGTATGCTCCGGCACCTCCCAAGACCATGCGTCTGTGTTCAGTTAGGACAGAATCTCACATAGATGATTGTCTGGGGATGCCAGAGGGAGTTCCAGGAATCCGGGTGACAGTCCAGTAACCATCTTCACCCCTTCCTTATATGGGGGAGCACCAGCAGTTGAAGCTGGTCTTGCTGTGTTGCAAAAGGCATAGCTGATCAGATGGATATAGCAGGTGTTATAGTCGGAGGAGGTTAAAGATGACCTTAAACTAACGATCCTCTTGTCTCCACCTCTGGGGACTGGGATTCACAGGTGAGCACCACCATGCTCAGTCTGAAGCACACATGTTGTTAAAGGGAAAGAAACATTTCTCTCCCACTGGGCTTTGCTACTTTTAAGCAAGCCTCAACGTGGTTTGGAAATACAGATCTTTATCATTTTCTCACAAAAAGTATCACATGGACCATGCTGAACTCTTGAAAGTATTCTAGCAAACTGTGGTTTAAATGAAAGAACGAACATTAGCGATGTGTGATTTGAAAATTTACGACTATGATAAAATTTTCACAAGAAGGAGAAAAATAGTACTAGACATTTATTTAGGGGTGTGTGTGTGTGTGTGTGTGTGTGTGTGTGTCTAGGTGTGTGACAACCTTGGATGTCACCTCTTATCTTTCATCTTGTTTCAAATTGTCTCTAGGGGTTCACTGCCAACCCCACAGTATCCATAGACTCTCCCTTCTCTGCCTCTCATCTTTCCCTAGAAGTGCTGGGATTATAGACATATGCTATTGTATCCAACTTTCTGTGGGTTCTGGGGATCCGAACTCTGGTCCTCACTCTTGCATGCAAGCACTTTGTACACTGGGCTGTCTCCCCAGCCTGTGACCGGTTTTTTTGTTGTTGTTGTTGTTGTTTTTTTTGTTGTTGTTGTTGTTTTTTGTTGTTGTTGTTGTTTTGTTTTTTTTTTCTTTTCTGAATGGCTTTAAAAGATTCTCACTGGACAGCGGGTGTGTTAGCTGTCATTCCTCTCTGCCCGTCCCCGCTCCGCTGTGGCCACAGAGAAGAGAACCTCTAGCAGTTTGGAAAGTTTCTCACAAGTGACAATCTGTGTTACAGAGTTGTGAAGACAGTGGCAGTGAAAATCCTGAAGAATGAGGCCAACGACCCGGCTCTGAAGGACGAGCTGCTGGCCGAGGCCAACGTCATGCAGCAGCTGGACAACCCCTACATTGTGCGCATGATCGGAATCTGCGAGGCGGAATCGTGGATGCTGGTGATGGAAATGGCGGAGCTGGGGCCCCTCAACAAGTACCTGCAGCAAAACAGGTACCAGGGAGCACGGGAGCTGTGCAGGGACCCCCTCACCCCAACATTTGGGCCTGGCTGGGGTCTGATTTCTAAGAGGAAGCTCTCTCCCCCTCCTCCCTCTCTGTCTCTGTCTCTGTCTCTGTCTCTCTCTCTATCTCTGTGTGTGTGTGTATGTATGTACACATCTCTGAGGGTGTGTACCTGTGTGAATGTGTGCTCGTGGAGGTCAGAGGTCATTATTTGGCTATCACCCTCTTTCCTTCCATCAGTCTCCAGCTTAATGATTTTATTTATGTGTATGTTGGTGTGAGTGTGTGCACATGAGTACAGATACTCGCAGAGCCTAGAAGAGCGAATCAGATCTCTTGGAGCTGGAGTTGCAGCCCTTGTGACCCTCTCAACATAGGTGCTGGGAACCAAACTCAGGTCCTCTGCAAGAGCAGTACCTGTTCTTAACCACTGAGCTAACCATTAGCTCTCCACCATATTTCATGAGACAAGGTCTCTCATTAACACTGGAGCTCAACAATTCAACCAATTGGCTGACCTCTTGCCTGAATCTGAAGGGGCAGCGGCAGTTCATTGATTCTGGTTATCAGTGGTCCAGGCACAGCTGCTCTAAGTAACTCCCTGATTCCTCTGAGCCAGGGCTCATTTTGTACAGCTTTTCTTTATCATTTCCAATATGCATGTGTGAGTATGAGCATGTGTGCAGGTGCAGCAGGTAGAGGTCAAAGGTCAATCGAAAGCAATGCCCATCGCTGGAATACCATCTGCTTCCTTTGAGACAGGGGTCCCTCACTGGCCTGAGCTCATCAGTTTAGCTAGACTGCTTGGGCAGGGACCATCAAGAATCTACCCATTTCACTTCCCCAGCTTTGGGATTATAAGCACGGGCCACCATGCCTGGCTTTCATTGTACATAGGCACTGGGCATCAAACTCAGGTCCTCTCGCTTGCAGGATGAGCACTTTACCAAAAGCTTTCTCCGTAGCTCTATGAATGTTTGTCTATCTCAAAGCATGTCTGAAAATGAAGCACACCGAGCATAGGAAAATGGTGTTCAGTCTGGAACTGCCATGTGTCAGCAAGATTACCTGCCACACCCTCCTGTGGTGTTGTTTTGCATGCCTGTATGTATAGTGTTTGTATGTGTATGCACATGTGCATGGGTATACATGCCCATGTACACGTGCAGAGGCCAGGAGAGGACACTGTGTGTCCTTCTCTATCACTTTCTGCTTTATTCCCTTGACACACAGCCAGGTGTGGTAGCACATGTCTTTAATCCCAATACCAAAGGGCCTAATTGGTGGATCTCTGTGAGTTTGAGGCCAGTCTGATCTACATAGTGCATTCCAGGCTAGTTAGGGCTACATAGTGATACCTTGTCCAAAAAAAGAAAAAGGGTCTCCCACTAAACAGGAAGTCCTGCTGGTTTGGTTTGATTTGGTTTGGTGTGGTATGGCATGGTTTGGTATGGTTTGGTTTGGTGTGGTGTAGTATGGTTTGGTTTGGTTTGGTGTGGTTTTGGCTATGCTGGTAGCCAGCAAGTCTCCAGATCTTCCTATCTCCACCCCCTCCTAGTGCTGGTTTTACAGTGCATGTGACCACGCTCAACTTTCTCACATGGCTTCTGGGGATCAAAGCTTAAGCCCTCAGGTTGTATGTGCAGCAAGTATTCTTGCCCTGAGTCGTCTTCCCAGCCTGTCCTATTATTGAAGAAGAAGGAATGAGTGGACCCCTCTTCCGTGTACACAGGGAACATGGCTGAGTGTTTGGAATGGCCACCGTCCACTCTTGGTAATGGCATCATGTGATTCTAGGCACATCAAGGATAAGAACATCATCGAGCTGGTTCACCAGGTTTCCATGGGGATGAAGTATTTGGAAGAGTCCAATTTTGTGCACAGAGATCTGGCTGCGAGGAACGTGCTTCTGGTCACTCAGCACTATGCCAAGATCAGTGATTTCGGTCTTTCCAAAGCCCTTCGTGCCGATGAAAACTACTACAAGGTAGGACAGCTCAGCGCAGGCTCACGGAGCAGGCTGAGGGGACAGCTCAGTGCATAGTCCAGGTTGCAGGTTATAAAGACATGGAAAAGCCGGGCAGTGGTGGCACATGTCTTTAATCCTAGCACTTGGGAGGCAGAGGCAGGCGGATTTCTGAGTTTGAGGCCAGCCTGGTCTACAGAATGAGTTCTAGGACAGCCAGGGCTACACAGAGAAACCCTGTCTCGAAAAACCTAAAATAAATAAATAAATAAAAATAAAAGACATGGCTTTCCATGTATGCTCTCTGTATTTTTATTATAATAGAAATCTCACTAGTAACCTTGGGGGAAAGTATTCTTAAGATTGATTCTGTCAATCAAGAAACAAAACCCAAAAATACTGTAATATTTCTCAACTGGAGTCTTGTTCAGACTAGCATCCTATGTTGGTGTTTTGTTGTTGGTGTTTTTTGTTTTGTTTTACATTTACTCATCTTGCTCCATGTGTGTAGGCATGTGTGCCTTAGTGTACTAATAGAGATCAGAAGACAACTTACGGAAGTTGATTCTCTCCATCTACCATGTATGTCGGAGGAATCGAACTCTGAACTTCAGGCTTGACAGCAGGCACCTTACCCACTGAACCAGCTTGCTGGCCCTGAATGCTTGCGCCAACTTACTTTGAAAAATATAAATTAGATCTAGTTGATTTTTCTTTTGTTAGACAGGATTTCATGCAGCTCATGAGTGCTGGGTTATAGGCATACACCACCATGATTGGGTTATCCAGTGGTTCTCAGTTTTCCTAATGCTATGACCTGCTAACACAGTTCCTCATGTGGTGATGACCCCCAACCATAAAATTATTTCATTGCTACCTAATAACTGTAATTTTGCCACTGTTATGGATTATATTGCAAATATCTGATATGTAGGATATCTGATATATGACCCCAAAGGGGTCACGACCCACAGGCTGAAAACCACTGGGGGCCTTATGTGTGTTGAATGAAGCCATTACTAACTGAGCCACTTCCTTGGCCCCAGAACTGATGGATCCTTGAGAGATTTTTCTGAGTCCTTTTCATTGAATTGGCATTGTGAATTTCAGCAGAGGTTTTTTTCCTGCTCCACTCCTTACAGCCAACTCCTTTGTGCATCGGTGTGTGCACACCTGATTTAACATAGAATGTCCATTCTGCTTCCAGGCCCAGACCCATGGGAAGTGGCCCGTGAAGTGGTACGCCCCCGAGTGCATCAACTACTACAAATTTCTCCAGTAAGAGTGACGTCTGGAGCTTCGGAGTCCTGATGTGGGAAGCATTCTCCTATGGACAGAAGCCATACAGAGTGAGCCATGCTTAGCTGTGTGTTTTGTGTCTCAGCCTCTCGGATTTAGGAAACGGATTTAGGATTCAGCACAGGGTTATTGCCACAAGAACCTGGACCCCTGGAATCTGGGGATGCCCTGGGGTCTTACATCACCTTCTAACAATGGGCAGTTAGTTCAAGCTAACCTAAGCTTGCACTTACTTTGGGAAATGACATGTGATACTAAGTGAACACATTCTCACTGTGTGCTACACACATACATGCACCAGACACAGCCCCAGACCATCCTTCCTGAGAGCTAAATGGAAATGGTGAGACTGACAGCATCAAGTGTTTTAGTTGTTACCATGTGTGTTCTCATATGTGTGCACACCTGTGTATGTGGTGTGCATGTGTGTGTCTGTGTAGACCGGAGATCATCCTTGGGCATCCTTCCTTAGGGACTACCCACCTTGCATTTTGAGACAGTCTCTTCATTAACTGAGCTCACCCACTAGGCCAGGCTGGCTAGCCAGTGAGCCCCAGGGATTTGCCCGTCTCTATTCCCCAGCACTGGGCTTACAAACTTTCAATACCACTCTTGTCTTTTTACGTGGGTTTGGGGGATTGGACTGAGGTCCTTGTGCTTGCAAGGTAAACACTTTGAAGACTGAACTATCCCGTGTGTGTGTGTGTGTGTGTGTGTGTGTGTGTGTGTGTGTGTGTGTGTTTCCTGGGTGTAGGCAGATCCTAGGGTGTCACTCAATGGATTGTCACAAATGAAACTTCCCACAAAGCTCATTCCCTACATGAGGAATCAAAACAAACTCCAAAGCCTACCCTCTCCCCTACACACCCAACTCTTCTTACTGGGCAGCCATGTCTGACTCTAGGATTCCAGAGGAGGGGCCCCTAGTCCTGTGATTGATTGTTGCTTAAAATCGAACAGCCTATGTCTGTGTCCCAGTGCATCCGAGGGTGAGGTACTCTTATATGTATATTTTGAAAGCTTATGTGCATTTTCACGTCTTAGGGGATGAAAGGAAGTGAAGTGACTGCCATGCTGGAGAAAGGAGAGAGAATGGGGTGCCCTCCAGGATGTCCAAGAGAGATGTACGACCTGATGAACCTGTGCTGGACTTACGAGTGAGTGCCTACCCTTCCCACCGTTGACCTGAAGGTTCTGGAAGTCGGTGGTGTGGCTGCTGTCCTAGCTTCATTTCTGTCTCTGTGGCCAAAATATAACTTAGGGTGGAACGATTTATTTTAACACAGAAACTCCAGGTTACGGTCCATGATCACAAGTCAGGGCGGTGGAAACTTAGACCTTGGTCACAACACGTCAGAGAGCTGAGAGAGAAGATTGCACACACACTCCCAGTGTGCAGTTCTCTTTCTCCTTTCTTAGAAAGTCCAGGATTCCCTGGTCCAATGGCAACTCGTGGTGGCCTAGGTCTTCACACAAATAACACAATCAAGACAATTCTGTTCCCAAGTAGTTCCAGACTGTGTCGAGCTGACAATTAAAACCAACCACAGCCGCTGTTACGGAATTTGTGATCCTTGGGAAGAGACCACAGACTTGATTCCATTATAACTAAAAGATTTATCGATTAGCTGCAAGCAGGGTGAACAATCTCTGAGCCAATTTTTGAAATTGCTGTGAAGGAGGGGTTTGAGGAAGGGTTTGTTGTTGTTGTTTTTGGCTTTTGGGTTTAAGAGGAAACCTATGGGAAGACCTTCAATATCTAAACAGGTAACCAAAAATCAGCCTGTTCTGCCAAGTTAATTGGTTAAAGCAACTCAAAACAATATTCTGGTATCTGCATAAGCAAGTTATGCATAAGAAGCTAAAAAGGCAGTTAGTCATATCATAGCAAGTAGACAGTCACATCTGTACCTTTTTGGGTGGAGGTCACAAGACGGGGTTACTGGGAATGTATCTACCAAGGACTGGAGTCAGAGACATACACCTAGAGGGTAGCGAGATGGATGCCTGGTTTAGCCATCACTCTGGGTATAAAAATGAGGCGTGAGTTCTCTTGATGCATCAAGAATGTGCCGCCTTCTACATAAATGATGACAGGAGGTGAGCCAGAGATTGACTGTGTTACTATCCAATCATGCCGCTTACACTACTATATGCATTTTATAACTGTGGGAATGTCATAAAGCATACGTAGGCAAACTAGGGCAAGTGCCAAGTCACCAGCTGTTACAATTTTATGAGACTATGATGTGGATTGGGAGAACTCACAGAATCCCAGATGTCATCTCAAACATCTAGAACACTCTTGTCTTTGGCAAACTCAGACATGTGGGAGCATCCCTGCTTCTGAGAATTCTAACACCGAGGCTAGACGCTCCTGCCAGACCACAGACAACTCAATACCAGAAGTCCCCAGATAGTGGCACAGAGTTGGCGAATGCCACATTCACAACTACTCAGCCCACAGGGTCAGACGCCCCATCCCTATTCGTAGGTACAGTGTGTTTTGCCTCCCCACCATCCCTTGAGAAGGTCAGACACCGTGCACACGGTGAGACGGTGAATCCACTGTGAGCGTGCGCTGCCATACCTGTGGGGAGGATCCCAGCCACTGTGATAAATCTGTCTGGTGCTAGTGCGGTACTCCATGTAGAAAGCTGAGATTGAAGATGGGCATGAATTTTTTTGAAACCAACTTCTAATAAGGGTTCAACCTCTCCTGTAGCCCACCATCTGGCAGAGGGAGTGGAAGAGAAGAGCTATTAGGATATGGGGGAAGTGGACTGTTCAGCAATAGATCTTTGGGAGTGAGCTCGATCCTCTTGGGCAGCAGTTTAGTCCCGTAGCAAACAGCAAACACGATTCGGCAGCCTCAGACCAGTCTGCTCATGCCTTGCTCACCTCAGCATTTAACTTGTTGACAGCACAGACTTGCTGGGCAGAGACTTAGGATGCACAAGATTGGGGCTTGACCCAGACCACGGCCACAGAGATCTGCGAGTTCTAGCAATAGCACAAACCAACGCCCCATCTTCTTGTAAGTGGGTAGGGTGTATTACAGCTGTGCCCATATTCTCCTCTTAAGATTTTGAGCCAAGGGACTAAGGAGATGGCTTTACTGGTAAAGTGCTTAGTATGTAACTGTAGGGACCTGAGTTCACACCCTAGAACCCATGTAAACTGTGCCAGACATGGTGACAAGTGCTTGCGGTACCAGCACCAGCAAGGAAGATGGAGACAGGAAGATCCCAGATGCTTTCTGGTCAGCCAGCCTTGCCTACGTGATAAGTTCCAGGCAATGGAAAGACCCTGTCTCAAAAAAACCAAGGTAGATTGTGTCTGAGGAAGGACACCAAGGTTGTCGTCTGGCCTCCGCACACAATTAAACCACAGCTCCAAACACATGTGCACACACACTTAGGCAAGTACACAGAGAGATTGAGTCAAACATCTGTGTATCCACAGCACAGGGGCAAAATAGGTGTCTTCAGACACAGAAGACGTTCTGTACTGTAGTGCAAAACTCTACCAGCTCACAAGGACATGGACAAGGATGCTATAAAATGGCAGGCTTGAGTTCTGTAGGTTTAGAGCGGGAAGAGACACTTCTGACCATGTTGGGGCTGGGCGCAATGACCAGCATTCAGCAACACCAGGGGTCACTGTGACTTAATCATGTTTCCTCAAGCCTACTGACCAACACTGACACATCTCTCTCTTCCTCCTTCAGTGTAGAGAACAGGCCAGGATTCACAGCCGTGGAACTGCGGCTTCGCAATTACTACTACGACGTGGTAAACTAACAGCGCCGGTGCCTGTCCTTGCACACCTCGGATTCTCAAGCGATCACAGGAAATTCATTCAGATGAATCACTCTGTTTCATCTCCCTCTGCATGGAGGGAGAGCTAACCAAGCAAAGCTAGGACTCACCCTCACAACAGTTCTGGTCCCAAAAGACAGACAAGCAGCAAGACCTCGGGGCCTGTGGATTTGTCTATCTGGCTTTTTATTTCCATCTGTGTGGTTTCCGTTATGGGTCACGTTCGGGAATCGTTTCCAAATTTCTCTTGACATCATTCTGTTCCTTTGGGTCCAGGATTTTAGTGTCCCCTGCAGATCAGAAAAATAAAAAGTGCTGTGCCACTTCAGCAAAGGACATAAAGAAAAACGTCACCGGTGCAGTCAGCAGGCCGGAAGGCAGTAAAGGAAAATGGCAAGCCTGGACACCATTTTTTTTTTTTTTTTTTGCTCTCAGCCCTGCGACAGAAATACCGTGTGGATGAGATGCTGAGACGCCTGACTCGGCTACACACCCCTGGAGTCCACATCCCTGCAGGATGACTTGAAGTCCGCTGTTGTGTGCTTGCAGGAGGAGGTGTGAATAACATTCTGCATGAAGACTGCTGGGGAAAGGTGGGCTCCCGTGATCCTCTGCAACTGAGCAGAGTGTGTCAGGCATGGGTCAGACTCCCTCCCCTCTGTGAAGAGAATGCATCCAGGACTCCTTGTTGCTGCCACAGAATACCCGACCAGCAACTTAGGGAGGAAAGGCCTATTTGGGCTCACAGTTGGAGGGCACAGGCCATCATGGAGGAAAAGATGTTACAACAGGCAGGAACGGCTTGGTGGCAGGAACCAGAAGCTGGAAGGTTAGTTGCATCCTCACTCAGGAAGGAAAGAATAAGCAGGAAGTAGGATCAGACTATAAGGCCCCCAAACCCCACCCGTGGTGTCCACTTCCTCCAGCAGGGCCCCACCTCCCAAAGGTTCCACAGGCCTCTCAGACAGTGAATGCCAACAACTGGCAACCAAGTGTTCAAATACATGAGCCTTGGTTGGGGAGGGGCATTTCACATTCAAGCCACAAGAGAATCCATCCATTTTCTGTTGCTATAACGGAACACCTAGATAGGGGATGTACAAACAAAAGAAATGATCTCTCTTAGTTGTACATCCTTCTTCTCTGAAGGCTGGAAGTGCCACCAGTGAGGTGCAGTGCCAGGTAGGGCCCTTCCTGAATGGTACACAGTGAGATATCCTGATAGAGTGGATGAGCCATCTCAGGTCTGTCCTCCTCTTATGAGCCCCTGATACCATCTCAGAGCCCCTCTTGGGACCTTGCCTCATCTTGATCATCCCCCAGAGGTCACGTCTCCAAACGCCATGCCAGTGGACCTAGGTAGTAAGCCTTCAGCACATGAACCCTGAGGGGACACATTCGCACTAGAGCAGATGGCAGTGTGGTGACCAAGACCATCTCAAGATGAGTTTCTGAATGGAATTTTAATTCACAATAAAACCAGAGATGTGACCTTCCCCACAACTAAGCCTCGCTAAATGCGACTTTGAGCTGAGGACACATGAGCTGAGAATTCCCCTCTATCCTCCTAGCCTTGGCTAAGACGTGGCTAATTCTTGGATCATACACCAAGTGTCACCTGTTCATGGCACTTTTGCTGAGGATCTAAAAATTACAAAGGCTGCATAGCTTTCGATCTAGGTCTAGGGAAATGTACAGATAAGAGCGTCTCATCTTCACCTCTGAGACACTGTGCCATACACCGCCACCCTGCTGGCGGTGGGTTCAATGAACGGAGACAATGAAATAGGTGCCTCTCTTTAGACCAGTGGTTCTCAACCTTCCTAATGCTGAGACCCGTCAACACAGTTCTCATGTGGCTGTGACTCCAACCATGAAGTTATTTCGTTGCTACTTCATAACTGCAATTTTGCTACTATTATGACGTAGTGTAAATATTTGATATGCAGGGTATGAGATATGTAAATATCTGGTATGCAAGATATGGGATATACATCCCCAAGGAGGGCATACCCCACAGGTTGAGAACCACTGCCTTTGACATGGAGGCACTAGACTTAGAGCATGGTTAGGAAGTATTTAGAAGCTATCAGCGTGTCTTGGAACCATGCTAGTAGATCAGTCATCCCGTTAAGGGGCTGGAAGGAACCCTATATGTTGAATTAGTTGAGCAGGCCTGCAGAACACAGCCTTGGTGAGGAAGTCCCTGTGGGTTAGGCCACCTGTAGATTTAGTCAGGAGAGGAAAGGCCACTGTGTTGGTTATGAAGACAGGACCATCTGCTCTGAGCAAAAAGTTCTCTGCTGAACTCCTGGCCTGCCTTCCTCTGTCCCCAGGGTAGGGCTATAAAAAGGCCACCTTGGAGATCAGGGTGCATGTGTGACAACCCTGTGGAGGCCTCTGTCTTCTTTCTGGCCTTTCTAGCACTGCCTCTCCTTCCCAGGGGGTTGGAACTGATCATTATCTGGATATGACTGAGCAGAATGGAGGCACAGGCTTTGCCTCCCTCCAGAAGGCCAAAACAGGTTCCTATGCTCAGAAGTCATATATGGCCATTGTCCAGGGCTCTCATCTGGTGAAAACTGTGTCTTGCTGTCAAGATTAATTCTCTCCCCTGGGGCCACAGAGGAGGGCGGATGGTGAGAGGATCCTCCCTGGAGGATTTAGACTATGGATGCACAAAAAATTCTCAAGGTTGGAAACTAGCCAAGGTCCTTTGCAAGCGTCTGTCCTTGACTAGGTCTCTTCACAAGCTGCCTGATGCTCCGAGCCTGCTGCCTGGTAGCTGGGCTCACTGTGTGCCTTGACCTATGACCTTTTGCCAACAGAGTACAGGGAGCACCGGAGCTGCCTCGACACATCCCACTGACTGCAAACGCCACATACCTCACACAGAACCAAATGTCTCTCCAGTAAACACCCAAGCCGGCCATTCATAAAAACCTGTCTCTGTGTGCACTGGAACATGTCCTCCCTGTACTCAGACCTGCTTTGTGTGCCAGACAGTGACTCCACAGGGATGACAGGCCTGTGATTACATTGCTCCCTGCAGAGGGAAGTCCTGGGTTGTCTGTCTCGGGGAATATTCCCACCCAGAGCAGCACACAGTGTTTCCTTGTTATTTCAGAAATGATTTTTAATAAAGATCTACTATGAGTCTTGGGATGACTTTTGTGGATGCGGACAGGAGACGATGGGATAGACCCTCGACCAGAGCTGACCAGCACCTTTGTAAGTGCAGCCTGCTTGTGAAATATTGAGTCCTCGGTCATATCCATTTGGGTGGGAACGGAGTCTCCAAAGCTCACATTGGAGGAAGCCTGCAAGGAGGGCCTGATCTTGTTGGGGGAACGTCTGTGTCTGGGATTCATGGGCTGAGGACTGACAGCCCAACTCAAACCTTCCTAATAGAAAGTGATACAAGGAGACCCAAAAGTGGCCTGGGAGGACAGGCAAGCTTTGCCACTGTCTATGAATCAGGGCAGAGAATGTGAGGATGTAAAGGCCCTGAGCCCTGAGCTCCTCTCATTCTAAAGGGAATTATGACCAGGCACACATGCATGCACTACGTATAATCAATCACACATACATCTTCATGTGTGCATAGACAAGCATCTTATGCATGGGTACACAGGAATGCATATACACATGCATGTACAAATATACATATACAGACATGCATGCAAATGCACACTGTCCACACACACACACGAACCTGTATATACATATCTGTAGTTACATGTACATGTTGATATGTCCCCAGCCCCAGTGCCACCTTGCTCATGGGCTAATCTGGTCTTGGAAATCCCTCCATGGAGAGTCCCTTCCCAGGTGACCCTAGGCTGTGTCAAGTTGCAAGTTTAATCTAAGCATGGTATAGAGAGAGCACAGTGAGAACCTGAGGTTAGACCCCAGTGCCTATGTAAAGAGGCAGTGCATCAGCACATGTCTGCAGCTCCAGCTCTGGGGAGGGAGAAGCAGATCGCTACAGCTCACTGGCCATCCGGTCTTACTTGGCGTGATTGTCACATTCCAGGTCTTACGATCCTGTCTTAGAAAACAAAGTAGAAAGCAGCTGAGGACACATAGGAACATGTACACACAAACACATGCACACACATACACACATGCATGCGCCCATGCACACACACATGCATGTACACATGCACATATGCATGCACACATGCGCGTACACACACACACGCTGCGCGCGCGCACACACACACACACACACATGTACATATATGCCAAAGAATGCAATGCTTCTGAACAACCTCAATTTAAGAGCTTTGCATGCACACTCATCAACACTTGTTTATCCACCCATGGATGTGTGTGTAAGGGCCACAGACTTTTAAAGCTGGTAGGCTCACACATTGTGCCAATCAGTTTCCTGGTGCTCTGACAAATACCCCAGAAAATCAACTTAGGAGGAGGAAAGGCCCATCTTGGCAACAGTCTCCAAGGCCTTGTTCCTAGAGTGAGGGCTGAAGCCCAGGCCCTTGGTCAGCCTAACAAGCCAGTCCAGCCATTTGTTTCAGTATCCAACAGAAGACACAGCAGAGAATGGAGATTGTGTGTGTGTGTGTGTGTGTGTGTGTGTGAGAGAGAGAGAGAGAGAGAGAGAGAGAGAGAGAGAGAGAGAGAGCTTGTGTATGCAAGGGTTCCTACTGAGGACAGAAGAGAGTGTTGGAACCCTGGAGCTAGTTACAGGTGGTTGTGAGCCACCCAGCATGGACGCTGGGAACTGAATTCTGATCATCTAGAAGAGCAGCATATGCTCCTAACCACTGAGCTGTCCCTCCAGCCACAGAAGGCCTACCTTCTAAAAGTCCAGTTGCCTCCCAACAGGGCCTCAGGGCCTCAGGCATACTCTCTCTGTGTGTCTCTGTGTCTCTGTCTCTCTCTGTATCTCTCTCTCTCTCTCTCTCTGTATCTCTCTCTCTCTCTCTCTCTCTCTCTCTCTCTCTCTCTCTCTCTCCTCTCTCTCTCGTTTGCTGCTCTCCCTCTCTCTCTTTCCTTCCTGCCTCTCTCTCTAACACGCGCCCACACACCCCAGGTCAATAGAACCAATAATTCCTTCAAAGAAAAAAAACTTGATATCATTTGTGATATCATTTGCCTACAGCAGAGGGCGCTAGAGCACCGACTTTGACAATTCATCACAGAAAGCTGTATTTACAGCCACTTAATACTTTGCAGCGTTGCAAAATGAACCCACAGGAAGAAAAACACTTCCAAAGTTGCCACTACCAAGCCCAGGAAATGGTCGCCAGGATGCTCTAGCTACCGAGCTCGAAGCCCACCCTTTGCTGCGAGCATGGGTTCCAGGCTCATCCCAGCCATCAATCACCAGGGCTGGAAACCCACCGAGTTCTTTGCTTTCTTTCTTTTTCCTTTTTCTATTTTTTTTTTTAAGCTAAGCATTTTTTTTGCACTGAAGCCATTAGTCACAAGCCTCGGGGCTCAGTCTCTGAGGTCTGTGGGTGACTCAGTGCACCGTGGTTGTCATCGAGCCGTGGAACAAAGAGTTCAAAACACAGACTACTCATAAACAACTCTCCCTCACTCATGGAAAATAAAGAGCCAGTGTCTGGGACAGTTTCTTCCCCACAGCTCCTATCAGATGACAGCATCAATTTCTATAAATCACCGGGGCTGACGAAACCACTGGATTACAGGCCATAAAGACTCTACTCCCTGGGAACAGGTTTTCAAGTTCCCCGTGTCCCTTATGTAAGAGAGAAAGGCCTCTACCCCAGAGGGTGGGGATCAGGTGAGGAAGTACAGGAAGTAGCTTTCCAGGGCTGCATGGGCCGGCGCTGTCACTGCACCAAACCACATGAGGTTTGGTTCTAGAATGAACACGGAGGTCGCAAAGTGTTTTCAGACAGGCCGGTTCCTCCCAGTTGTAAAAGTTCCAGACAGGTTGTGATCTGCACACTGTCCCCTGCAGTGGTCACCCCCACCCCTTCTTCTTGTTTTCCTTAATCTTCAACTGTGAAAAACAGAGGAGAGAGTACTTGCTTATAAAGTCACTCCTAGAGACCTCAGCCCTGTGAGTGCAGCAGGGGAACCCCACAGTGTGGAGACCAGAAACTAAGTAAGCCTCCTGTCAGAAAGGAGGACAGGTCTTGGAGGGTGGAGAGACAGTCCTGGGAACATGGCACAAATCTCGGTTGATACTTTTTCCTGTGAGTAAAACATTTAAACAAATGTTTAATTCCAGAATGAATTTCCATCAAGTGAATAAGATAACCTCACGACAGTGTTTTCTCAGGAGACTCGTTTTCCTCAGCGTCTTCCCAGCTTTTTATTCTCAATTACCTCATTTACATCCATTCTCTCCCTGATGAAACATTTCATCTGGCAGAGAAACTTCCTTAAGATTCAGGAAGTGAACAACTCAAAAGCTTCAGGAAATTCCTGAAACTGAACAAATTCACTAGGCCCCTCCCTCCCCAAGCTTATATAAGCATTAAGGACTGTCAAGAGACCAGATGACCCAAGCTGCCTAGAACAGATGCTCTTCCAACCTGTTGAGCTGCCTGGTAGTTGTGCAATGAGCTCTGGGCACTAGTGTTGCCACTGCCTTTGAGTCATCCCCACTACCAAAATTAACCCCTCACTCATACTCCTGCTAGTGATGCTAGTAAACTTGTTGGTTGACAAAGTTTAATTTTGGTGGTAAGGTTACTTTTGTGCATCCTACAGAGTCCCTATATGTGGCTTGTTCATGTCACCACAGGAAATAGTGTCATGCAACAGCCCCAAGCAGTAGCCATCCTTCTACACAAGGCCTGTGCAGGCAGGACTGCATGTGGCCTGATGCATCTGCACAGCTTTGGCACCCCAAGTGGGATATGGAGACACAGTCTCAAGTGGTATGCTGCGCCTTTGTTCTTTTGTAGTGTGATTTGTGTGTATCTGGTTTTTGTGTGCTTTCTTTGTATGTATATGGCTGTGGAAGGGGCTTTATGGTGTGTGTGTGTGTGTGTGTGTGTGTGTTGAGAGGACTGCCCAGGAAGCTCAGGGGAACCCCTTGCTCACCTTTGGGAGATGGGGGTAGCTACCTCTTCAACTCATAGGTATGTCCTTGGTAGAATCTGGACTCACGTGTGACTACAGTCTTTCTATGGCCAGCACCTTCTCCAGGCCATCTGTCTACCTTGGAGTGAGCTTTATGACTGTCAGAAACACTGGCTTCCATCTCAGTGACTCAGTGAGCTAGCCTGTAACATCAGCAGCTGTGTATTCCAGGACAGCCCACATCTGAGCCCCCACCATAGTAAACAGGGAAGGGATTCTTTCCCGGAATTATCTACCTCTTCAGGTCTCTGGTGATTCTCAGAAATGCTTGTTTCTTATATTTTATTATTTGTATGTGTGTGTGTGTGTGTGCACACATATAGAAGTGCCTACGTTGTTCAAAAGAGGGCATTGGATCCCCTGAAGCTGCTGCTACAGACATCTGTGAGCTGCCAGATGTGGGTCCTGGGAATCAGGTCCTTTGCCACCCCACAGCCATCTTTTGAGAGACCCATTATTATTAACTATTAATGAAACCAGAGGACACACACACAAAACACACATTCACATAGACTCACACACAAAAACACACATTCACATAGACTCACACACAAAAACACACACAAACATAGACACACAAACACACACTTATATACACACAAATACACACTTACATACACACTCACACACACACTCACACATATGTAAACATACACTCACATGCACACCCACACATATGTAAACACACACTCATATGCACACCCACACATATATAAACACACACAGAGAGACAATTCAGGTGTCAAGCTCTCAAACATGACTGACCTTCGGTAGCAGCCAGAGTATTGAAATGCTGATGTCTGATCCCACAGTCACTGAGATTGGATACAATGGGTCTGCAGTGCCAAAAGCACACCAGGAGGTAAGGCTGTCCATTCCAACACACTGTGTGACAGTCCAGTCACTTGCCAAGGTTTGGATGGCAGACACTTAGAGCCATCTGAGCACTGTTTTAGGGAAGAGAGGGTCAGACCTGACTGAGCCCTGGCCCTCTGGGTGACCAGTGCTAATTCAGGTTCAGGTTTCCTGTGTGGATGCTGGATCATCAGATAGCCTCAGGAACATCGATCTGTGATGCCCAACTGCTCCAAACTGGAATTGGTGCTGACAACTCTCAGATTCTGTCTGTAAAAACTTTGCCTTTCTATGATTTGGGTTCTATGGAAGAGCAGAGTCTGTAGTTGACTTAGAGTCTGGTGAGGCCAATGCCTCTAGGGACAATGCTGAAGCCTTGGACGCACCCTTTACTTCTTTGTCTGGAGAGTTTGTGAGTTGGAGTTTTGGGCATTGGGTAGAGTCTGAGTAGGGCTTCAAGAACACACATCAGCCTGGGATGACTCTACAGAGGCACTGTGTTCTGTAGATTCCAGACCTTTTTTGAGAAAAGAAGCCAGAAAATTCCAGCCCAGAACATTACAACATCACCATGTCCACCCCAGCTAGCTCTGCAGATGCTAAGTGGTGAAGGACACCTGAGGTATTTTCAGCTTGAAGCCATCCCACACCAGCATTCCCTGGAGTCTGTGCATTCAGAGTTGAACTTCATGTAAGAGCTGTCATCTTTGGTCACAAGCCTCTCTCACCAGAGAAGAAGCCAAGGGTCATCCAAGGCTGTCCTCAGGGGTCAGTATCAAGTATAACTTGATACTCACATGGTTTGGGAGAGCTCTTTAAGAAAAAGAATGTTGAGGGCTGTGTTGGCAGGAACCATGAAAATTGGCTCTGGTTCAGGTTACAGAACCACCAGCATGGACAATAGCCATGGCTACAACCTAGTCCCATGGCCTGGCAGCCATAGAATGGGCAGTTCTATATACAGGCACTGAATATGGGATAACCACCAGCTAGGAACGCTGCTGAATTTTCTTCTACATAACTTCATTCAAAAGAGAAAACCTGAGTCAGGGGAATGTGGCTAGCTGCATATGTCTAAGAAGATGAATTCACCCTGATTTAAAGCACTGAGCCTTCCTCTATAGCATCTCTCTATGAGTCCCCTTCAGTGAGACAATCATTGCACGGTCCTCCTTGAAGCCTCCTGTATAAGAATGGCTCACCAAGAGCCCTCCTCTGTAAGAGGCCTTCCCTCAATCCCTTTTCCCATGACAAGAACTTCCTCCGAGCCGTGCTCCATGGTAAGACCTTGAAGTAATGCTGTCTCCAGCTTGTCAAACCAAGATTCTCTTCCTCATGCTTTTCGGACTGTATACCGTGTAGCATATGTGCATCCTATGTAACCTTCATGTCCCCAAAGCAAGTGGACCATAAAGTGTAGGGTGAGCTGTGCTCCCCTGGGTAGTTGGCAAAGACTTAGTGTCCACACGGGAGGAGCTTCTGGAGTCCAGACTTCTTGCTTTCCCAGCTCCCTTTCCTTCTTCCCGAACCCTAAAAGTGCCTGTGGCTGCTTCTGATGCTAGCCACAAGGAACTCAAAGGACAAAGAGACAGCTGTCTTGACAGATGGCAGGCAAAAATGTGTTAATTTGGGAAAGTTCTTTAAAAAAAAAAAAAAAAAACGTGACTGCCTTGGTACATCCTTTCTCGGGATCTTGGAAGAAGTTCATGCAGACAACAGAAACAGAGGGTCACACTGTAGTGGCAGTCTGGCCAGGGGACAGAGTGCCAGAGAACAACAGGGTGTTAGGATAGAACGCATTGTAAAGACAGAAAAGGAGACATGATGAAGAAGGGGAGAAGGGGGGAGGGAGAGGGAGGAAGGGAAACAGAGGGGGGATAAAAGTAGAAAGGGAGGGAGTGATGGAAGATGGAAAGAAGCAGAGTCTGAAAGCAAAAGGGAGGGAAGGAGGAAGGAAAGGGGAGACTGAGGGAGGAGGGAGAGAGACTGAGGGAGGAAAGAAAGAGACTGAGGGAGGAGGGAAAGACTGAGGGAGGGGGAAAGACTGAGGGAGGAGGGAAAGGAAGGGAGAAGGAAGGGAGAAGGAAGAGAGGAAAGGGAAAAGAAGGAGAGGTGGGAGATGGGAGGAGAGGGAGAGGGACAGGGACAGATGAAAGGAGGGAAGAGAGAAGGGGAGCCTAAGTAGGAGTGAGGAAAAGAAGGAGTTAGAGGAGAAGTGGGGTGGGGTTCTGTATTGAACATAAGTGATGTGAGCAACAGGCCAATGGGGGATGCCCCAGAGACAAATCTAAGCTCAGGAATGCATTCCCAGATCAGGAGGCTGATTTGGACACCCTCACACGTGACCACATTGTCATAAATAAATACGTCTCTCTATGGTCTTTGGGAGGACCTTCCACCTGCTGGGTATGAAGGACACCTTGCCCCTCCCCCATGGGCAGCCTACTGTGTTCCCTAACTGTCCTCAGAGAAAAGGACATTCTCTAAAGAGAGAGCCCTTCACCCCAGACTTCTGAGATAATGTCTACAAGAAAATGGAATTTCCCTAGGAGCCCCACGCTGGGAGAGGGAAGAGCATTAGCCAGGTGGGGTGCGGCTGAGGCTTCTTCTCGCCTGGGAAGAGATTCACCCAGTGCTGACAACCTGTACAAACTGGCGCTGAGACAATAAAAGGTCAGTGGTGGGTGGAGCTGCACCTTTGACCTGTCTTCTACTTAAGCCTAAACATAATGTCAGGACCCTAAAGGTGACTTAGGGAGTCACGGGTATCACTTCCCCTACAGTTCACTAGACCTGTCTGTTTAATAGCCATACTGAGGATGGGTGCTCAACCATAGCCTGATAGGGCTTCCCGGGCCCAAGCTGTAACCCTGACAAACTAATGGCACAGCCCACTATGTACTGACCTCCCCATGATTCCCAGGACCTATAAATCGTTAGTCAGAGAACAGGGGCTTCCAAAAGACCCCTGCTTTTAGCACTTGGCATCTGTATTCAAACAACAGTGGCCATTGTCCGCGTTGGTTAAAGATATAGCACAGGCAGGGTGATGTCTTGGCATCATCTGGGTGGGGAGGGGTCCTTCTAGATGTCAGGTTCCTCACCTTAAACAGCCTTATATGCTTTCTAGGCCAAGACAGAGAGCAAGCGCCACCAGGTGAGACAAAGAGGCTCGGAGGAGAAATTATGCATGCCGCTGCTGACCATGGTTCACACAAAACCAGCCCTTGGTGGAGTCAGCTCTTGGCTGGCTGCTATCAGAGTAGCCATGTGGCTTTATCCAGCAAGACATGATGTCCTAGGTTTGTTTTCTGGTCCCACAGGAACACTCATGCAGAGATAGGAAGTCCTATCTCATAACTGCCTGGTCTCTCAAAAGCCCAGAAGAGGGCCACTCTTGCACTTGGGGGTGGTGGGGTGGGGAGAACAAGGATAAAGTCATCGTCATTGTCAACCTTCCTCAGAGGGACTAGGGGATCACTGGAGCACACACACATACACACACACATACACACACATACACAGACACAGAGACACACACAGACACATAGACACACACAGACACACACACAGACACAAAACACAAAACATACAGACACACAGACATACAGACACACAGATACACATGCAGACACACAGACACACATACAGACACACACAAACACACACATACAGACACATACACAACACAAAGACACACACAGACACATCACACAAACATAGACACACACATACACACACACTAGACACAAACAGACACATACAGACAACAACACACAGACAACAGACACACAATACACATGCATACACACACACACACATACAGACACACACAACAGAGACACACATAAGACACAAACACACATACAGACAAACAACATACAGACATACAGACACACACATACAAACACATAGACACATACAGCACCACACAGAGAACACACACAACACATACACACACATAACAGACATACACACACACACATACAGACACACATACAGACACACATAAACACACACACATACAGACACATACAGATATACAGACACACATACAAACACACATACAGGCACAAACAAACACACACACATACACACAGATATACAGACACACACCACACAGACACACACACACAGACACACACACACATACACACGTGTGTGAGAGAGAGATGGCAGGACAAGGAAGAGGGAAGAGAGAACAAAGTAATGATCTCAATGATATACAAGCAGATATACAGAGACAGAAGCAAGCAGACAAGCATGGTGTAGGGAAACCCTGGGGAAGTTTTCCATAGCAGGAGACCTGAGCCGTTTTGTGAAGCCAGGCTTTGCTGGCTGTGTCCTGTTCTAGTGGAGACTTGTTCTAACTCTAGAGGGGCATTCCTCTGAGGAGTGGGAACTGAGAGCCAAGGTGATGTCTCACAAAGTCCCAGCCAACAATTAGTGAGGGCATCTGGGCCTCCATTCTCAGAGCCCCTCCCTAGGCTTGGAGAAAGCCACTGCCTACTACCTATGTCCCTTTGACTGTCCAGTCAGCAACAGTTGTAACAGTGTGGGGGCACTAATGTAACACTGTACTCAGGACTGATCAGAGTGTCCCCATATCCTGCCCTAGTATCTGTCTGTCTGTCTGTCTAAAGCCAGACACCAGAATACCCAGCACCAGCTCTAAGCCCACATGGGAGAAGTACCTTGGCCACCAGCTCAGGGTGTTTTCTTGGCACATCTGTACTGGGAGCCCCTCAGAAATCACCACCCAGCAGCAGGAATTCAAGCCCAGTGTTCAGCCCTCAGCTCCTTGCCCTGCACCAGGGTTTCCAGGGACTATCGAATGAATCTCAGCCTCGGAACATGCTGTCCCTGCAACACCAACACAGACTTCTGGCCAGCCCTCCTGCCACGTGCCATGGGGTATACCTGGGGGATGGCTCACACAGATAAGGACATCCTGAAGCAGGGTAGGTCACACAGATGATCATGAAGCAGTGTCCAGAAGGTGGCCATTGCCTCTCCTGGTGCATTTCTTTTAGCCTGGACCACGTTAAAAAGAATTACCAGGAAGTCGGAGGATAATGGAGGAAGAAGAGGAAGATGAGAGCCGGAAGGAAGGCTCAATCATAGCACCAAGCCCCTAACACAAAGATGGGTGTGCCTGGCCAGTGGGTCAGTCCCTCTCCATGCTGAACAGGACCCCCTCTTATCAATCAACAACTCAGAATGTCAGCGCAACTTTTCAGAATTTGTTTGTCTACTTGTGCTACTCTTCAGGTGTCCAGTAGGTGGCAGCAGATCTTCGGACAGGAGTACCACGGGGGCCACAGGCAGAAAATGGAGCTGCTTCCTCCTTAACAAAGTACCTGTTTTAACAAGAGTCAGCGCTGCCAAGTGGATACATGGCAGGAATCACATTCCAGCAGGTGCAGAAATAATATACAAGGAAGCAATTTCTAATCTTGAACATCAAAGTACTACAGAGTAGGAATGTAAATGGATCTCTCTATTTACTCTTTTTAAAATCTACTTGGAGCTGAGGTGGTGGGTGGCTCAGTCGGCAGACAGCTTGCCTTGTGTGTATGAAGCCCTAGGTTTGTTTTAGTCTGGGTACTGAGTAAAAGCAGGTGTGTATGCTTGCTCTGCTACATAATGAACGCAAGACCTGACTGGGCAACATGAGACCCAGTCTCGAAAGGGGACTGCAGGGAGTCCACTTTGCGCAAAATCATTTCTGCTAATTTGACATCAAAATAGAACCATCTTGGGGCCTTTTATCAGCAATGGTGGGGTGCAGACTAAGCTAGAAGGGACCCTAAATCCCAGCCTGTTGGTCTCTTCTCTAGAACCTCGAACCTGGAGACATTTCTCAGGAAGCCAGCGGTCTCACAGACAACACGAATGCTCAGACTTTCTAATAGCACTCAGATAACCTGGGATTTTGACTAAGGGAGAGTGCTTTGAAAACAAAGCTGTGAGCTTGTGTGTCACTGACTGACTCATGAATCATTCCAGACTAAAAGAGTCATGCTTACGGCATGCAGGAGCTAGGGAGATGGCTGTGCTATCCAAGCCCAGCCCGTGCTTTCTAGGCAAAGAAATGGCACCAAGCACATCTGAGATGCTTTCAGATGGGCATGGGTTGGGACTCCATGCTCTCCAGGCTCCAGGCCCTGCCCCGCCTCCACCTGGTCCTTCTCTGGGTCCCCGCACCTTCTCCCGCTCAGGCATGCTAGCTGTATTGAAAAAAACCACAAGACAGGAACAGCTAATGTCTCTCCTTGATTTTGAGACATGAGTCAAAACCAAAGATGAGCAATCCTCCTGACAAAGAAAATATCTGAGAAATGCCAGGGAGATTGGCAGGGCTTGGGTGGTGCAGAAGTGTGTTTGTCTGTACAGACTCTCCTTTTGCTAAGTGGGACCAAGGCCTAATGATGGGTTCGGGTAGGAGAAAGGGGCTAGCCTTAGCACATCACCAGAAAGCCAAACTCACTCTTCAGTGTTTTGAATAATCATGACTACTCTGGAGATTCTCCTTGGGACTTTGATGTCCTGAACCGACGTCATCTGTCTGAGCTGTCTCTCTCATGGCTCGGTATTTTAGTCACGTTCCTATCACTGTGACAATTTATAATATGACTCCAAGTTTGGGGGCTGTGGCCCGTGAGGGGCCCATGGAAGGAAAGGTAGGCAGAGGAGCTCAGTCACTGACAGGGGTAACTGATGTAGGAGCCTCTTCACATCGTGGTGAACCAGAAGATGAAGAAAGCATGTGACCCAGAGGCTGCCGTAAGCTTCAGAGGCCTACCCTCACATCCTGTTTCTACCGCCTAGATCTCACCTCCTAAATGCTCCATGTTCTCGCTAAACAGTGCCACCAGCTGGGACCAATATTCAGAATGTCTGTGGGAGACATCCAAGATTAAAACCATGGCCCTAGGGATCCCAGATCAGAGATCAAAGGGTGGACACGGGTGATGGTACTCACTGGAATCCCTAATGGCACATTGGTAACATTTTTTCCCATTCTTCTGACTGAATGCTCTGCTTGGCTTGAAGTCTTAGTGCCAGAGGGAGGGAGATGATTCTAGCACGGGACAAGAACATGGCTGCACAGAAGTGGACGGGAAGACTTTATCTGACCTCTTTGGGCTCCTTTATAATTCTGAGTTAACAGACTAAAAAGCGAGTTACAGTGTCTGCTCGGGTGACTAATTTAATCTCTAGAGAGAAGACAAAGTAAGCCATCGCACGAGAGGTGGTAAGGCGTCTGCCTGGGGCGCAGGAGACCCTAGCACATCTCAACATTACCATGCCTTGCACACAAAGTCAAGGACTATGGCAATGCACTATAATGAAATTATCTCTTATATTCTACGAGACTGGTACTTTTTGCTGGACCTCACAGCCAGAGTTAATAATGCACCTTAAGGTCACTTAAGACTTAAGGCTGCTATCCTACTGTGGACTCAAACTGTTTGTTTAGTCTGCCTCTAAGAGCACACTGTAATAAGCAACCTTACTTGCCTAGGATTTCCCACGTAATCAGCTTTTACAAGCTAAGCTAATGCATAGCTGCAGTCTTAAGTTATGTACTCTTCGAGGCCCCTGACCTGGAACGAGACTTACGTATCATTTGCAGCAAGCAGCAAACACAGAAGTTGAAAGCAACTTCCTAAAATCTACCATAACGGTGGAGAGCATCCACTTATGGTCGTTGGTTGATAAACAATGATGTTTGTTGTCTGGGACAGTTAGGACCAGTTGGAGCCAGTGACTTCATCCCTTGTAAAACTCTGTTAAAGATTTCTGAAAGGAATCTGGTTCCTTCCCCATGGGATGCTTTCCATGCCGGTCAATAAAGACAGAGCAGAGGCCTGTGTTAGGTAGGAGCAGTCACACCACTCAAAGACCCAAAGACACGGACACAACTGTGCAACAGGTACAGGGAGAGATCAAAGGATAGCCTTCGGTTGGGCACAGGCTTGACTCACACAGCAGACAGACAGAGGAGAGACCATAGGGGGCATGGAGTGGAGAATTTGAATCTGGCATCCCTCTTGGCTAAGTGGCTCCCAGGGCGAGTGCTTTTCATTCCTTCCTCAATGCAATACCGATGCATCGTTGGTGGCTTGGAGCTAACCACTTATGTGCTTGATCTGCACAAAGGACAGAAACCCAATCTAAGTCAGAATCTGGGGTCCAGATCCCTTAGCAGTGATGGTGTGGACCACCCCACCAGGCAGTGATGAGACAGACAGGCTTGGAGGCTGAGAGGGGAAGGCTGAAGAGTCGTTGAGGCAGCTGTAACCATGAGACAGGTCCAGGTCCAGGAATAGGAGCAATGGCTAAGGATATGCTTGTGTGTCTACACAACAACATGTCCTGCTTCCTTCTCTTAGTGTCTTTTCAGACACACACAACATTCCAACTTTACGTAAGAATCTGGGTGCTGGTAAGTGTTACGTTTAGGGTTGCCAAGCTGCTACATTAGAATCTCCAGGGAAGGAAGCCTCAATGAGGAATTTTCTAGATAGGTCGGCCTGTGGGGATGTCAATGGGAGATTATCTTGATTGCCTTAATTCATGTAGAAAATCCAGCCTGAAACTGGGTTTGGGTTTTGTGTAAGAGGGGCGAAGGTCGTCTGAGAAGTAGCCACGCATGGATTTGCTCTGTCTTGACTTCATGTGATATGACATGAGTAGCAGCTTTCAGTTCCTATTGCCTTGACTATGTCCCTGTCACCTGGAATTGTGAACTAGAATAACCATTACTGTGATAAGACACCATGATCAAAGCATCTTGCAGAGTGGCCTTACTTCAGCCTAGTGTGCCACAGCACAGCCCGTCCCTGAGGGAAGTCCAGGCAGGAACTCAAGGCAGGAGCTGAAGCACAGGCTGAGGAGGAACACTGCCGACTGCCTTGCTCCCTGTAGCTTGCTCGGCCTTATTTTACATACAACCCAGCTCCACCTACCCAGAGGCGGCACTGCCTACAGTGGATGGAGCCTCCTACATAAATCATTCATACAGAAAATGCCTGACAGGTTTGGCTATAGGACAATCTTATGGAGACATCTTCTCAATCGAGAGAGTCCCTTTTCCCAAATGAGTCAAGCTTGTGTCAAGTTGACATAAAACTAACTAGTGTGGTCAGGGTGTTTTATGGGGGATGAGGACAGTTAGTTTTACAGCATAAACTACAGAATATGTCACTCAAAAGCCTTTCCCTCTCTTCTGGTGAGGGATTAGTGAGTTTGAAATTATGTGCAGCATACTTATATTAAGTATCAAGACTTTGAGATCATCTGACTGGTGGCTAAGTATCATCTAAGGAGATGTACGTCGACACAGGGTAGATCCGAGATGGCCCTTTTTATGCATCAACTCCACCAGGCTACAGGTTGCCCAGATGACTGACTGGTAAAGCCTTCATTATGTCTGTGTGGCTCTGGGAAGAAATTTCAGAAAGAGATTAGCATAGTCATTGGTAGGCTAAGCTGGTAAGATCCACTATGGGTGGAGACCATCCAAGCTGGTGGAAGCTAAATAGAGTGTGAACATGCAGGAGGGTGAATTTGCTCTCTGAGCTTGACCTGTGCCACCCGCTGTGATAGTTTGTATATGCTCGTCCCAGGGAGTAGCACTATTAGAAGATGCGGCCCTGTTGGAGTAGGTGTTGGAGGAAGTGTGTCACTGTGGGTGTGGGCTTTAAGACCTTCATCCTAGCTGCCTGGAAGTCAGTATTCTGCTAGCAGCCTTCAGATGAAGATGTAGAACTCTCAGCTCCTCCTGCACCATGCCTGACTGGGTGCGGCCATGCTCCCACCTGGATGATAATGGGCTGAATTTCTGAGCCTGTAAGCCAGCCCCAATTAAATGTCTTTATAAGAGTTGCATTGGTCATGGTGTCTGTTCACAGCAGTAAAACCCTAGCTAAGACACTCACCTTCTTGCCTCAGCCAATGAGGTTCCTCTTTGTCAGGAGGGATTCTTTAGAGTTGTACCATTGGCCTACTCTGTTCTCAGGTCTTCGGAGTAGGTCCAAATGATGCCACTGCTCTCCAACTCACAGGTAGCACATTGTGGTACATCTCAGCCTTCGTAAACTCATGAGCCAATCTCTATAATAAAAACGCATCTGCTCTGTTTCTCTGGAGAGCCCTGACTACCACTGTCAATTTGGTGTAGAGGAGAAAACATATGCCCTTCTAGATCCATGGGGCTCCCCGTAAGTCTTACACACTCCAGAACAACTGGAAAATTAAATCCAGTGAAACAAAAATTGATTATTTTATAGCTAAAGCCTCACTGAGCAATTGATATTCCGACTACCGGAATATCACTCCATTCATGCTGCAGTCATTGCCAGAGACCCAGGAGCTCGACAGGGAAGCAGTTGTTAAGGGAAGGCAAGGCGGCTTAGGGGAAGCTGACTTATAGACCAGCATCACCTCCGTGATATTTTTTGTTTTCTTCTTTTTTTTTTTTTTCAGAATGAGTGGATTTGCTGCAGGGTCTCTGGCACTTGCATGTGTCTGAACCATTTCTTTTGAAGTCACCACTGAAGGAACAGAATAATCGCACCTGGGGACTTTCCATAACTAAAGGACTCAGGGCATCTGATGCCCATAGATCTCAGTCACATGGCCCTACAGAGCCTCCTGAAGAGCTTGCCTAATGCTTCTGCCAGGAGTTGAACTGCTGAGATGCAGCTCCAATCCCAGCATCTCTATTGTGTCTCAAGTACCTTCTCAAACCCTACATGAAGATGGGCTCAGCCTCAGGAGTCAAGAACACTTCAACTTGAGGATATTTGCTGTGCTTCTCTACTGGGTGGCCTTGAACATGCGGTCTAGCCTCTCAGAACAACGGCTGCTGTTTCTGCCGCTGTCCAAGGTAATCACCATGGTGATGGTTTTGGTCTCTGTTTCTATGTCCTCCTCAGAAGCATTTCAGCTATGAAAATAACAGCACTTACCAGATGCTACTTCTCCATACCCAAAGCCCAGGGCCAAGACTCTCACCACAGTGTGGGGCTGGAACATTCCCTGAAGGCCTAGCAGTTTAGGGACTTGGTCACCAGCTTGACACTCACACCATGAAACCTTTAAGAAGTCTTTGGATCACCAGGGTTCGCACTCATAGAGGATTTTGAGAACCAAGTCTCTTCTTCTTTTTCCTCTTGCTTCCTGGCATGATGGGAGCTTGCTGCATTTCTCACTGCTCTCTGCCGTTATGATGGGCACCTCGCAGTGGAGGCCCACAATCTCTAGCATTGAACCCAAACAAACTTTTTTCTCTTTACAAGTTTATTCTAAGTTCCTTGACACACCATCTCCTAGGTGCACTGTTCCCCAGATTCACTATCCCCAGCCACACTGCCCCAAAACACTTTCCTCCCACTAGATGGCTCTGGCTGAGAGCGTTAATAGTCGCCTCTTTCAGGACCACAGAGCAGAAATAACAGGGAGCAAAGTTTGTCTGGCATGTTTGTCAGCATGCCTTACATCTGCTTCATCACAACGAATTGTGTTTAAAGAATGTAGGAACATTCTGCATTCCTGGGTATCTTTGAGTGTGTATCTACATGCCTGGATGTCTGTCAGTACGTCTCTTTGTATATGGATGTCTGTATGCCTGTGCCCATTCTTGTGTATAATTGTGTATATATGATGTTAATTTGTCTATATACCTTTGTGTGTCACTGAGTCTATATGCATGTATGTGTACATGTCTGTGAGAATCTATGCACATGTCTGAGTATGCCATACATATGAGTCTGTGTATTTGTCTATGTATTTGCAAACACATTGTGTGTTTGTATGCCTATTTGCTTCTGTTTGTTGTGTCTGTATGTGTGTCTGTGTGCTTATATATCTGTATTTATATCTGTATATATGCTTGTGCTTATATGTATTTATGCTTCTATGTGTCTATGTACAAGTGTACATACATTTGTCCTTGTGTTTATGTCTGTATATGTTTGTGTATCTATTTGCTTGTGGCTATGTGTCTGTGTACGTGTCTGTATTTTCTGTACTATGCATGTCTGTCAGTCTGTGTAGAAGCACAATTTACCAGCACATGGACCTACAGCACAGCATAGACAATTGCATCTCCCCAAACAGTACAGAACCTTCCTGTCCTGTGCTCTTCCTAATGCCCTCATTGGGCTCCCTAGGGGCCCACACGATCCAGCTCCTGGTTCAGTGTGGCCACAAGGATACTGTGTTCCAAAACGTCCTTGGTATTTCAGCCTATCTTCCTATAGTGACAGCCAGCCAGACTGTGCCTGGGTCATTCTGGGATCCTAGTGTGGCTCCAGGGACACACAACTCTGGGGAGAGAAGTTATGAAGAGAAGGAGCTGTCCCCATCTCCCTGGACTCCTACCCACCTACCTGTTGTTCCTAAATCCTTCAGTGCCCTGATGGCTCCACCAGCACTTGCCGCTATCCCAGTCAGCTAACATCAAAACTCCTCATCAAAAGTCAATTTTTAAAGAATGGTCTGTGAATCTGGTGGGTACCCTAACCAAGACTGGCTCTCTCAGGCACCTGGACCCAAAGCAGGATGGATGTGTACTGGTACTAAATTAAAGCCCCCTCTTCCTTCAAGGGGCTTCTTGGGGGTGCTGTGATGGTTTCCAGTTCCAGGTCTCATCAAGGCCAAGTTTTAGATCTGTGGTTCTCAACCTGTGGGCCACGACCCCTTTCACAGGGGTCACCTAAGACCATCTGTAGATCAGATATTTACATTCCTGTCCATAACAGTAGTAGAATCACAGTTATCAAGTAGCAGCAAAAGGTAGTTTTATGGTTGGGGATTGGCACAGCATGAAGAACTGTATGAAAAGGTTGCATTAGGAAGGCCGACAACCGCTGCTTCAGATGATTAGCATAAACTGTGCCCTTTCTACAGTGCCAATTTTTAGTGTGAAAATACTAGATTATTTAAGGTGCATGAGGAGTTATTTATTGGTCCTACACAGTTTGCATTTTGTATCTCATGTATGAGTGGGTTTCCCTCTCACCAGAACAGTAGACTACACTGCACAGAGCTAATTTAGTGTGTGATGCATGTGTGTGACCATGTGTGTGTGTACGTGCATGGATGTATATGTGCTTATGTGTGTGGGTGTCTACATGCATGTGTGTGTGCATGTGTGTGTGTGTACATGCACATGCGTGCATGGGCTTATATACGTGAGTGCCTTCATGTGTGAGTGTGTACATGTGCGTGTGCCTGTGTGTGCATGTGTGCATGCATGAGTGTGTACATGCTTACATGCATGGGTATGTGTCTGCATATGTTGCATGTGTGTGCGCACATCTGTTTTTGCACGTGAGTGTGTGTACATGTATGTGGAAGTCAGAGGTTGAGGTCAGAAAACAAAATCCTTGGTCATCCTCTGTCCCTTTTTCACTGGGGTAGGGTTTCTTGGTCAAAACCAGAGCTTGCTGACGAGCAGTCTCACCAGCTGGCTTGCTCTGGGAATCCCATCTCCTTCCTCCGAGGCTGGGATTACAGACAGGCAATAGGGCTGAGATGCTCACCCAGCATTTAGGTGGATTTCTGCCCTCCAGTCCTCATGCTTATAACAAGTGCTATAACCACTGTGAACCTCCCTAGCCCCTAACTCTGCCATTTTATTCCACCCATTGGCCTATGCACACTTTGTGCACTGCCCGAGGTTATCCCATGATCGACATGCACTCTGTGCACTACCTGTGGCTGTCCCATTGACCTATGCACACTCCATGCACTCCTGAGGTTATCCCATTATCTACGTGCACTCTGAACTGCCTGAGGTTATCCCATGATCCTTGAACACTCTATGAACCACTTCTGGCTTTCCTACAAGTAAGAAGCAGTGAAAGGACAGGCAGCTCACCCTGTGCCTTCCCTTTTTTCCTAGGTTATTATGGTATACAGCTGCCTGATGCAGAGAAGCAGCTCAAGGGAAACAGCATGACATGTGTGACACTGTGCCCTGGTTGTCAGTCCTTTCCCAGGAAGCCATTGACATTTCTCTGTGTGGAGCATGGTGCCTAGATCAGAGCTGTGACATCCCTGGGTATATGGTTTGGTGAGCTTTCAGGAACAGGGCTGTGTTTAGCACAGTGACTTGGTCATCCTCACGTCACCAGTGTATCTATCAGCTTCCAGATGAAGTGTTGGGTCTGTGCCAGTGAAAATGAACCCCGCAGCCACTGAGGCTATAGAAACACAATTCTGTTATTTAAGTGGACCTGCTGGCTTCAAAGGACCCATTCACAGAAAAGACTGGACTAAGATCCCAAGTGGGTGCTATGGTTTGTGACATTCTATCATTCACTGAAAGGGAAACAAATTCCAAGGCTGTTGATTCCAACTCTAGGGCAAAAGAAAAAGCAGCTAGGGAGAGGCTCTGCTGTCTGGGGATGGACTTTCGAGAGACAAGGAAGAGCCTGATTTGGATGGATGTCTAGTTTCTGATCCAGAAATAGGGAGAGTGTCAAGAGAAAAACACCTGTGGTTTTAAAAATGGGTCTGCATGTATTGGCAAGTGTGGTGTGTGTACACATTTCACATGTGTGCATCCTTCTGTGCACTCTTGGGTGCATGTGCATGTTATCTACCCATCCTTAAATGTTCTTACAGTTCAGTAGGAATGAAGTACATGCTTTGAAGTTCTCTGTCCTCTTTTATCTGGGGAGCCAGTGTGTTTCTGAAGGGTAACTGAGTTCCTCCATTTGAAGAAGTCAGTTTGCAGGCATCAAGTTATCTAGACTGAAGAAAACCCTAGAACTCAAGATAAACTATGAGCTTGGAGCCCATCTCTGTGATGTTTGGCCCCCTCCTATGTCTTGGAAGATGGACCATAAATCTTGCTTCTGCCCTTTTCCAATTCTCAGCCTCCCAATTCAGGATCAAACACTGCCCTGGGGCTTTCATTCTTCGGGGTAGCCTAGAGCATTCATGCTGACACCAGCCACCACCACGAAGACAATTTATGACTTTTCTTCTTTGACATCCTCACAACCAGGACTTGTCCCAGACATACTGACAGTGACTGGTCATCTCTGCCAATGCCCCTGAGCACAGCACTTACAAATCTAGGAGCAACATAGACCAGAGCAGACAGAAGATGAGAACTTAGGACTAGGGACAGTAATGTCTTAATAAGGCTATGGGAGTTCACATACCACTACATCTATGGCAGGCCTGCCTGAAAGCTCTGGTCTTTCTTAAATTAAGATCTAGAGAGACATATACATACATAACATATATATGTATGCATGCACACATACATATGAAATGCATACATGCATGCACATATTTATAATACATACTTGCATACATATGCATGCACAGTATGTGTACATACACCAGCAAGCATATGTATGAATACATACATACACATACACAACTCATGTACATAACATACATATGCAATGCATACATGTATGCACATGTGCATAGAGCATGCACATGACACACAATCAACTCATACATACATACTACAATGATTTGGGCTTCAGGTATCCCCAAAGGTCAGTGTGTTCCAGGCTAGTTGCCCAGATCGTGCATTGAAGAGCCAGTGGAAACTGTAGCTGGGCCTGGAAGGAGGTTTTAGGGCATCGGATCTGCCCTTGGCCTTCACAGGGACAGTGAGACACCATTTTTATTCTCCCTCTTTCATTATGTCACACCCTGGTCATGAGGTGAGCAGCTTTGCTTCAGCACATGCTCCCTCTGTGAAGTTTTGCCACAAACCCACAGCCAGCAGGGTCAACTGATCAGGGACAGTATGAGCCAGTAAATATTTTTTCAATATAAGCTGGTTGCCTTGGGTATTTGGTGTACTTGCGAGATAATACATGTGACCTACACACAATAAGCAGACATACTCTTGAAGGTTTATACATATATTTTAACTTACAATGCACATATATGCATGATCCTACACATTCATACAAATACACATATTCATATATACAAAGAAAAACATACCTACATTTCGCAATTACCAAAACACCACATACATAATACACATCATACACATACATACATACATACATATATAATACATACCAACAGCACATATGTGCACAGAGACAAACACATGCATAAACACCGAGCATACATGGTATACAACACACACAGGCATGTATAGGCACCATAAACTTGCATGTATACAAACAAATACACATGAATATGCATATGTAGTCATAAATAATACAAATGTGTATGTGCATAGATACACATGTGTATAGTCCTGTATACACATGACATATCAATACATGAATTACAATGCATACACACCTGCATACTTGCACACATACCTATACATATATGTACATAGATACATATACTCACAGTCACACTCACATATGTACTACCTTACATGCATGTACAATACACCTATGCATACATGCACACATAAACATGTGGCACACATACATACCTCTCAGGTATGGTATGTTTAATTATCACAGATGGTGCACACCCATGCATCTGGCCCTAAAGAAGACAGCCCTGTCAGCACTGCAGCAACTGGTCTTGGTCCATTTGGGGCTATGACCAGGTCATGTTTATCCTGGCTTGCTCAATGTTTCGCTCTGCTTTATGGAATCAGAGTTGGACTCTCCAGTCCAGGGATCTGGACTCTAGTGCCACCTTCAGCAGTGCTACGTGCCTAGCATCAGGTGGTTAGACCACACTGTACTTGGACTCAGGCCTATGTGGTGGGAAGATACCCGATTCAGTCATGGTCCCTGCTGGTGGCCATCATGGAGAGCTCAAAGCTTGTCTCATTAAAGAAGTGGCTTTCAACCTGTAGGCTGAACCCTTTGGGGCACCAATGACCCTTTTACAGGGGTCACTTGAGACTATTGGAAAACAGGTATTTACAGAATGATTTAAACAGTAGAAAAATTACAGTTAGGAAGTGCACATTTTTATGGGGCGGTTCACCACAACATGAGGAACTGTATAAGGAGCCACAGCAGTAGGAGGGTTGAGACCCACCGCTTTAAAGAGTGCTACCAAGAACCACATAAGGAGACCTGGGATGGGGGTGGGGGTTGGGGTAAGTGGAAAAGTAAAACGTCTTCTCAGACAGGAATGAGGCTACTTCACCATTACAAGGACCTGGGGACTATAGCTACCAAAGATGGGTCACAGATGTCAGAGCTGCCTTCAAACATAGACCTACATGTTCTCACTACAAATAAGTGATTCATATGTGAGCTGATGGGTATGCTAATATTGTTCACATATATTAAGCCTTCCCATTGCCTTCCTACATGTGCAGAATTATTAGTCTAATAATAAGAAGAATAATGTTTAAAAATGAAAGAACAAAACTGTATCCAGATCAGTTTTAACAGAAAGGAAGGAAGGAAGGAAGGAAGGAAGGAAGGAAGGAAGGAAGGAAGGAAAGGAAGGAACCCAGCCCCACACTGTATGCAACTGGCTCCTCATCACCCAGGAGGGGCACACAAGCCCTCTCTAGATCCCTTGCAATAGCAGCATTTTTTTTTCTTTTGAAGGCAGACAGTATGGGCGGATGAGCCTTAAAGCCACGCTCACAGTGACACACCTGCTCCAACAAGGCTACACCTTTAATAGTGCCACTTCCTGAGCCCAGCATATACAAGCCATCACAATTCTGGTGGACCAGAATTCTACATGGTGTCTATTCTCCTTCTAGTGTGCCAAGTCTGGGAAGCTAAAAATCACATCTTTCAAACTCTTGGAACTAGGTCTGAACATGATTTTCTTTCAGTTCAATTATAAACCATGTGAGGTGAGGAAAGTTCCTGCCCATCCTCACCCCAGCTTGTGCCTGGATCTCAGAGAAGGAATCTTTGGATCTCAGGTGGAGGAAGCAATGTTCAGAAACACTCAGTTGTTGTATTCCACAGAGAGCTTCAAAAACACTGCACTTTAGCTGAGAGTCTGGGATCAGAGCTGCAGAACCTGCTACTTGCTCTTAGCTCAGCTCTCCACACTCTCTGGACCTGGACACAGGCAGGACCTTTGTGAAACCTGCTGCAAAATGCTGGGGTCTCCCTCACACTGCTCTATGGAAATAGCAAGCACAGAAGAACAAGTTCCTCTCTTCTGGCCTTAAACCATCAGCACATGGTTTATAATTGAACTGAAAGAAAATCAGTTCAGACTCTAGTTCCAAGAGTTTGAAAGATGTGATTTTTAGCTTCCCAGACTTGGCACACTAGAAGGAGAATAGACACCATGTAGAATTCTGGTCCACCAGAATTGTGATGGCTTGTATATGCTGGGCTCAGGAAGTGGCACTATTAAAGGTGTGGCCCTGTTGGAATAGGTGTGGCCTTGTTGGAGTAAGTGTGTCACTGTGGGCGTGTGCTTTAAGACCTCATCCTAGCTGCCTGGAAGTCATATTCTGCTAGCAGCCTTCAGATGAAGATGTAGAACTCTCAGCTTCTCCTGCACCATGCCTGCCTGGATGCTGCCATGTTCCTGCCTTGATGATAATGGGTTGAACTTCTGAACATGTAAGCCAGCCCCAATTAAATGTTGTCCTTTACAAGACTTGCCTTAGTCATGGTGTCTGTTTACAGCAGTAAAACCCTAACTAAGACAGAAGCTGGTACCAGGAGTGGGACAGGAAGCAAAAATTTTCCTAGAGGGTCACTAGGAGTGATAGTGAGTGGAACTATTCCCTTTTTCACTCCTGATTCCTGGACCCATGGATCCTGGTACCAACAAGGCCACACCTACTCCAAAAGGGCCACACCTTCTAATAGTGCCACTCCCTGGGCCCAGTATATACAAACCATCACAAGAATCAATCACAACTTGGGGTAGAGATGTATCACTTTCCAAAACAAAATTTTAAACATGGTTTGTTGGCTGTGGTAAGCTCATGTACACCCAAGTCTCCTGGGACCACATCTGTCTCTCCCTCTGGTTCCAAGACTAGATTTTATACCCAACAGTAATAGCCCATGCAGTGGGTTCTATAACAAAAGGCAATAAATCAAGAAAGAATCATCACTATTAGAAACATTCATGAATCTGCCTGATGGAAGATTGCCTTAACTCTGTACATACCAGCAGTTGAAACCCAATGTCCACACTCTACCACATGGGATGAGACAGCCCCACATGTCACCACTGTTGATCGACAGTCTTTGTGATTAATAATACTGTCTACTCACCAAGAACTAGAGCCATCTAGAGGCAAACCCTGGAAACGTCTGTGAGAGAGTGCCTAGATTCAGTTCATGACACGGGACAACCTGTGCCAGCTATGAGTGGGACCATCCCATGGGCTGGGTCCTGGACTGAATGAAAGGAGAAAGAGCCAAGTAGCAACCTTCACCTCTCTCTGCTGCCTGACTGTAGATGTAATGTGACCAGGGACCTCACGTCCAGCTGCCATGACTTCTCTGCCATGGTAGACAATGAACTGTCTTAAAGGGCCATTGAGCAATGAAACAACTTTACAAATTAAAGGTGAATAAAGTATCTAAAATAACACAGCAGACGTAACTCCTGAGGGAAGTGAGTTTGGAAGTCTACAGGACCCTTGAGAAGTTTTTAGAGGCAGTCAAACACCTCAGAGGGTCTGATCAGAGAAGTGTGTACCATGGGGCAGCTCCCGGCAGCAAACTGGGGCCCTGTGAGACAACCACCTCATGGGATATGCAGGACTCAGCTTCCCATGGCCGCCACCTATGCAGGGTGGTATCCATCCTTTGAGACACCCACAGATGCCACAGAAGTGATGGCATCATAGCTTCTGTTGCAACAGGAAGCTCATTAGAGCCAATACTGACGGTGCTCATTCCATGGTCCAGGTTACACTCAGCAGAATTTGGGACTCCGGATATTTGTGTTTACTCAATATGTAATCATTCAGTGTGGACCGGGGGTGGATATCTGATGTCCAAATAGGCTTGTGCTGCTGAGACAGCAGACAGCATTAGTACTTCAGTGAAATGCTTCTAACAGCTGAGGTTGCCATCTGACTGGGAAGTGAGAGTTGAAAGTTTGCTCTCTGGGTAATCAAAGGGTTGGCTAGGAATGCTTTTCCTGTTGGTATCTTCCAATGCTGCACATATCTGATAGTCTTACTAATTTTAGCACCCCATGCAGGTCCTGAATTTCATCAAACATCATGTCTCTACTGAGACCAAGGCCTCCTGAAGGGTTCAGGGGTTCTTAGATGTTCTTCTATCCCAGACATGTTATCAGTCCATTAGGAAGATAGATTTCAAAAGATCAAAGACAAGCACAGAACCATGCTGAATTCAGAGGAGGTTCTGCAGTGCTGGCTGCATTTCCTTCAGAACTTGGGAAGTAAAATGTCCAGAGAAAGCGAGGAAGGAAGTCTTAACCCAAAGGAGCTGACTCAGCCAGATGGTCAAGGTCACCTCTCACAGAGGATTGGCAGGGACTCTGTCTGGTGAAGCAGATCTGGGATATGTGTCCCTGCAGAGGAGAAAGAATGGGGGCCTGGGGTCGTCTCAACATACCCCATAAACGAAAGATGCCACTTCTGCCCCCAAAGTAGATAAGCTCCAAGTGTCAATAACATAAGGCTCTAATCCTGGAAAAAAATCTTGAGAGAGAAGTGGACTGAGGAGGCCTGGCTAGGGGGCAGGGAGCCAAGACCTAATTAAGAACTGGGCTGTTTAGGTGATAATTTGGATTAAGAATCTCTGTGCTAATGGGCTTTTTGAAACTTTAAGAGGCTTGTTTACTTCTCAAGTGGAAGGATATTTCTTCTAGGAGAGAATGCATTTAAATAAATTAATAATAAATAATAATAAATAGGAAAAAATTGCTATACAACAATGTCTCTCAGCATGAATGTGTGCACACTCCACGTGAACCTAGAGGACAAATTCCATAATTAATAAAGAATCTGTCAAGTGATGTGGAATTAGATGGCTCAGCTGGTAAGGGAGACTTTCCATCAAGTTTTGGAAACTGAATTCCATCCCTAGGACTCACATGGTAGAAAGAAAGAACTGACTACAGAAAATTGTCCTGGGATCCCCACACATGCGCCTTGGCACATAAATATATATACTCCCACACAAAGTAAATAAATGGAGAAAATAGAAAGAAGAGAAAAGAAAGGCTCTTCCCGATATGTTAGGTGGAAGTTGTGTGGGTATCCCTGAAGGCGCTGTTCAGAATTCACTCAACAAGGAGTTCTAGGGAAAAGAGAAGAAAATGTCAGCCTTGATGTGGGGAGTTCCTAGTGTGTGGAGACACAAAAATAAGTTTACTTTTAGTTTGTTTAGTGTTATTCTTGAGTGCTGGGTGTCTGTTCAGAAGAGAACACCCCTCCTTCCCCAACCCATGTGCACCATGGGCTGGAGTTGCTTTCACAGGGAATCCCAAAATAACCTCATTCATATAATTTTTTCATATCAAAGTTTCATGAAACTTAAGTCCACTATCTCCAAAAGTACAGTAGCATGTCTCTGGGACAAAAGGTGCAGTAACTCAGAGTTGTGACTTTGAGCCAAAAAAAAAAAAAAAAAAAAAACCAAAACAACAAAAAAACAGTCCATCTCAACATGTACAGTGTGAGGCACACACAGACTGAGTTCCGTTCCGGCACCCACTTTGGACTTACAACTTGTGACGTAGCTTCAGGGAATCTGACGCCCTCCTCTGGCCTCTGTGAGCACATAATCTAAATCTTTCCAATAAAGAGGAAATGAATACATCAAGATGGCAAGACCATCGGATCAAACTGCTCACCTTTACATTCATGCACGCGGTTTGTGTGAGAATTACGGCCTCGTGCAGATGACCTCAGATCGTTCAATCAGAGTTGTTCTCAGAAACCATCGAGTATAACCACTTTACTGTGATGCTGAAGCACTGGCTGGACCTCATTTTATTTCTTGTTGCAATTTTATGAGGTCATTAGGATGAGAAATGCCGGGGCTCACGGGTAGGGTGGTTGGCTGGATGCAGTTGATTTCCAGTTATGCTTAGCTGGCTATACCTGAGTCCCATTTATTAAATTTGACCTATTCTGTGATCACATGGTCCTTTCCCCAGCCTCCTACTGGGACAGCGAGCCTAATGACACTGCTATAATGGTCAGTTACCACCTGACGCATCCTATCACATGTCCTAAAGGACCTATCACTTTGTGGAACATATGAGACCAGCACGGTCCATGGCTCCCACTTTTGAAAACATAAATTTGATTCTCAAATAAATTAAAATAATTTAAGTCGCATTCCATAACTGACATAATCTGTAAACAAGGCTGGGCAGGAAGGAGGCCTGGAGCTATGTACATTCCCCTGAGTGATTCAGACACGAGTATGTTCTCAGAGGAGTGCTCACAGCCACAAGCTGTCACCAAAAGTACCTATGCAGATGGCTGCTGGGTACATGAAGTTCAGGACACTGCAGAGGGAATATGGGGGCTTCATCATGTGACCCAATGAACAGGAAACAGAGAGAGAGAGGATGCCTCTGAGTGGGCATTACCTCATCTATGATAGATGCTATGGTAGAGTGGAAGGCAGATGCCAGGCTAGCTGGTGTATCTGTTTCTGCCTCTGCCCTGGTACAGTCTTGAGCCATGTTGTCTCCAAAGTATGTTATACAATAAGGAGTGGAATGGCAAAGGCAAGAACCCACCAGTTCTATGCTCATAAACAAGTGCAAAGGTTATGAATGGATCATGTGAGTGACGTGGACATCATAAAGAACCATGCTGGGTGTTTGCAACTAAGAGGAAGGAATGAGGCATGAGGTAGCAGTCCCTGTAACCATCAAACCCAAGTCTCACATCACCCCATGAGGCAGGACTAAGAGCCCTCTGCATAATAAAAAGCCTAAGATATTGGCTAGATATATTTTCTTTTTCAGTAAAGTCAGCACCAGATACAGCGTGTGATTTGAATCCATCCTCGTGGGTAACTTAGGGGAAAATTCCTCTGCAGAAAAGTACCTACTATGCACTTCCTATTAATGTCCTGTAATGGTTAGAATTGTCACCTTGACAGAATCTAGAATCACCTTGGGAGATGACTCTGTGAGCATGTTTGTGGGGGAAATATCTTGATATTAACTGAGGTAGGAAAACCTGCCTACCATGGGTGGCACCATTCCCTGGGCAGGGGATCTGCTAGCAAATGGGAAAGGGTCTGAGCAGATGCATGTATTCACTATTCTCTTCTGACTGCAGATATAATGTAACCAACTGCTTCAAGTTCCTGCCCCACCACAGGGACTGTTCCTTGAATGGTGAGCTAAAATAAACGGTTCCTCCCTTAAGTTTATTTTTTCAAACGATTTTATCACAGTGACAGAAATGAAACCATAACACTTAGAATGTACATAGGGACATTATTTAAGGGGTGTTTGGAATTAAACCACAGGCCTGGTATATGCTGGGCAAGCACTCTACCACTAAGCTACACTCAGCTCCTATATGGCCCTTAACAAACTGTTATGGAGAAATCCTTTCTCATATAGTTTCTGAGGGTCTGGAATTGGGAATAGCTTGGCTGTATGGTTCTGGGTTCATAGTTTTGATGTCAGGTTGGGAAATGGCTTAACTATAGATTCATCTGGGGCAGAGACCTTATTGCAAGATAGTAGGCACACTGCTGCTGGCTGTTGATTGGGATTCAGCTGTGTTCCCGAGCTGAAGTCAGTTTCTGTCGTCATGGTGCCCAGCTTCCTCAGAATGACCCAGGGGTTCAAGGAGAAGGTTTTGTCACAGGCTCAAAAACCATGGAGCCAGCCAACCTTGAAATAAACATCCTGTCCACCTCCACACATGCTGAGGGCTGAGTCAGGGCCAGAGCGTCAGCATCAAGCCTCCAACCAGCACTACTCCTACACACACACACACACACACACAACACACACACACACACACACACACACACACACACTTCAAAAGGAGATGACTCCATTTTTCTTTGCCTGCTTCTATGGAGCCTTCTATGTTCTCTGTGTCAGATGCAGAAATCTCATCTATTATTGATTGCATATGAGTTCAGATTGCACACAATTCCCACCCAGTAACTATTGAAGATCAAAATGAAAAAAAGATTGGGTTTCTCTTTGAATGGGATTAAGCCACACATCACTTATCCATAGTGGTCAGGCTGAGCCTGACCTTCTGCAACCTGCAAACTCAGCCTCCAAGGCTGGGCTTCCTCGCTCCACACTGTCCTGATTAACCAAGGGTAGGAAGGGAGGCTTCATGTGCACAGCCAGTCAGCACTTTCACTCTGGGTCAGCCTGGGGTGAATTCTTACTGTCATGATCCATTTCAGGTCAACTTTCACCTTTGGAGCACATGAGGTACAAATAGGTTTGAAGGTCCCAATAAAACTCCAAATACAGTCGCTGAGATAGATTTACTCCCTTTGATCTAAGAGAAAGGTGGCCTGGCAGGTGCTTTCAACACAGGACTTTTAGCCCCAGGTTCTCGGAACCGTTACCATTTCCTAGGTCAGGCAGTGGGGCCATCCCTTCCTTTTCTAAGGCTTCATTTTTGTTTTTTTTTTTTTTAAAGAATTATTTTATTTTTGTGTGCATGCATGTGTTTGAGAGGGGAGTGTGCACATGAGTGTAGTTGCTGTGGAGCCCAGTAGAGGGCACCAGATCCCCCAAAACTGGAGTTACAAGCTGTTGGTACTGGGAGCTGAACTCAGGTCTTCTGCAAAGATGCATCAACTCTTAACCTCTGAGCCACCTGTCTGTTCCCCGTCTCATCAGTTTTTTAACTTGGTGCATGGCCCTGACAAGTGTCCGAAGAGACTGAGAACATGGCCATTAGATGAGAACCAATGGGCTTAGCAGGTTCCCTTTCACAACAAGAAGAAAGGATGAGGGATGCTGAGCAGCGCCTCCCTCAGCTGTCTGCTGGGCCCTCTGTCCTCCCTTTCACCTCTCAAAAGATTTCATGGGGTTGCCTGGACACCGACATCAGGAAGCACTTGTTGCTGACCAATCGCAATAAGGCACAGGTTCTCATAGTGGCCACAATGGCTGAGAGACACCACCCACAACGCTCTTCTGTCTTTTCTCTGCTTTTTAAATAAAAAGCCTCTTTAAAGATATATCTTATTTTACATATGTACCTGAGGGGGGAGCATTGTGTCTCATGCATGCAGTGTCTGCGGAGGCCAGAAGAGGATGTCAGATCCCCTGGAGCTGGAGCCCCTGGTGGTTGTAAGCCACCTGACATCAGCGCTGGGAATCCAAACTTGGGTCCTCTGCAAAAGCAGCAAGTACTCAAGCCATCAAGTTGTTACTCCTGTCCCAAACAATGTCTTCAAAGAAGTGACTATGTGAGAGAGATGGCCTGCCCACTATTTCTTGGTCATCAGTTTATGTGACATACTGTTAGAATACAGAGCCAGAAATGCCTGGGTCCAAATCCCAGCTCCGCCAACAGCTATGTGGCTGTCAGCTGATTTACCTAAATATTAGACGCCATCTCCTTACCATCTACAGCTCGTATGAGAGTTGACAAGTATATTTAATGGTGAATCTGTTACATAATAGAAACTCACAAAAGAGTCCTCCCCATGAACTCCAGTTTGCCAGCTAAAAATGGATTCATGTCTGATGAGACTAAGGAGACATGGGAACCTTCCAGAAGCTTCCACTGTTGACTTCTCTCAGGGGCCAGCCCCTTGGCTACACTGACTTGTGTTAGGAAGGTGGCATTGCTCAAGATAATGTGCTTCATAGGCAAGGACGGGATGATCTACCTGTTCTAGAACGGCCTCTGTGATGATAATCACGATTGGATCTGTAATCCACTACTGGTGTATCATTGGACAGGCCTGTGAGAACATTTCTAGGAAATGGTGGATTGGAAGGAGGAAGACCTTCCTCCATAGTGGGCAGTAGCTTCTGGCAGTTGCCCAGACATAACAAGATTGGAGAAGAGATCACCCATGTTTGCCTGCTGCCTTTACTCTTGCTGGCAAGTGCATCAGCTCATCATTGTGACTGCTGTTCCACCATCACTGCCTCTAGGCTCCAGCCTTGTTTGCCTACTAATGTGAATTATCCAAGCCTTTGGCATCATATTAGGACTACTGAAGCACCCAGCTTAATAGGTGTGGCAGCTACTGGATTCTTGGTTTCTCTGATCTGTAGGCAGTCATTGCTGGACTACCCATATCATGTAAACCAAGGTTGTAAAAGTCCCTTTATAATATATATTCCCTCTAACATTGCTGCTGTTCTCCTCAGAACCCTGCATGACACAGACCCTAAGGGCTTTGTGCTGCATCTGTGATCCCATGAGATGTGACAGAACCAGGACCTTTAGCAGATGGGGCTGAGTGAGACTCTGAAGGTTATTAGGAAAACAGCTTGGCAGGACCTCCGCTCTCTTCCTGGATCTCCTTAGCATCCTGGTCATGAAGCCATGAATGGCTTTGCCTTGTAAGGCTGTTTGCATCTCAGTGTGGTACTTTGCAACAGCTCCAAAGCCATGGATCCAGCCAATTCTGAACCAAAGCTCTTAAAGCCACAATCCTAAACAGTTTTTGATTATCTTAAGTATTTGTTACAGAGGAACACTGGTCATTACCTCTGATGGATACCTCCCACCAACCCCCCAACATCAGAGTTAAAGCCTTCTTGATGTGGGCTAAATATCTTGGGATTACAGCTGGCAGCCAGTGGTCACATGGTTTGGAGGAATTGCAGGAAAGCTCAGAATATTCTCTCCTTGTGGGTCCTGTGGAGGCTCCCTCAGCCGCGATAGTCCAGGTATTTCTGCTTCCTAGGAGTCTAGTATGCCCAGCTGGTTCTCCAGCTCCACAATGGCCCTGACTTAGAATCCAATGTCCTGCACTTGGCGTCACATCTCAAAGAGACAACTTCTCCAGTCGAAGGAATCTGCTCCGATGGTCTCCATGACAACCCTGGAAGGCCCTGGCATGAGCAGCTAACAGGCCTTGCCAGTAGGCAGGCCCATCCCACTAATTGGATAATGTATCTGAAAGAGCTGATCACTCCTGGCACCTAAATCAAAGGGTGAACTCAGCAGACATGACTCACGCCAGCTTTTTAAGTAGGCGCAAGCATTTTCGTTCCTGGCCCCAGTAGCGATTCTACTTTTAAGAATGTGTCATCCTCCAGGCCTGTCTGATGCCCATAACCACCCTAAGCGTTGCGATTCTATTTCTGTGAATGTGCGAGAGACTGAACCAAATCAGCGCGTAAAGGTTCTTATTTCTTGGGCTACTTAAGCGGAACCGGATGTTTGGTTTTCTGACATCGGTCCAACACTCAGGGGCAGGAAACAAAGAATAGAAGAAAAAGGAAGGAAAGCCATAGATGGGTTACATGGCATAACCTGGACATGAAGCCACCATGTGTGTTTGCTGCACTTTGATACACAGATGTTAAATACAGAGATCATACAATCTCCCATCCCTCCACATACAGGTGGAACCAGAGACAAGGATGACTTCTCATTAAAGGTCAATTGCATGTCTTTTGTGTCCAGCTGTGCACATGTGGGATCCAGAGACCACTGGCCTATGTCTTCTGCCACTAATCTCTGCCTTGGTTTCTGGCTTTACTTATTTTTCATACTGGGTCTCACTATGTAGCCCTAGCTGGCCTGGAACTTGGTATAAAGAGCAAACTGGCCCTGAACTCACAGAGAGATGTGTCTTTGTCTTCTGAGTGTCAGATCCCTCTTTTTTTTTTTTTTTTTTTTTGAGACAAATTCTCAATTAACTCATCATTGCAGCCAGAGTAACTGGCCAGGAAGCTCCCATGATCCTCCTGTCTCTACCTCCCTAGTGCTGGGATCACAGGCACACCAGCTATACCTACCTATTTACAGAGGTTCTAGGAATCCAAATTCAGTTTTGCATGTTTTACAGCAAGCATATTACTAGTGGCACCATTTTTATAGCCCCAAGAATGTGTTTTCCCAAAGCAGGAGAAAACAGCGAGGACATTGGATTGGAGATGGCTCATTCAGTGAACTGCTTGCCTTGCAGCATGATACCTCAATTCAATGCCCCAATAGGTAAGACAACAACAACCACAACAAACTCCAGTGTTGTGGCCTGTTCCTGGAACCCCACTGCACTGCGGGCAGAGACAGGAGATCAGGGGCTCAGTGCCAGTTGTCTAGCTGAACTTACCACATAAAGCAGAGCTCTTGTCAAGGGAAACAAAAAGTAGTTTTCAAATACCGAGCTGATTTCTGGCATCCACATGCTTGCACACGGCACACACATGTACACATACAATACACACATGCACACCATGCACACACATACATATGTGAACACACATGCACATACACACATGAGCACACATGCACACACACATACACACATGAACACATATGATACACATACACACATACACACATGCTCACATGCACACACACATCATAATATGCACATACATGCACCCATGAATCCTGAAAAACAGCAATTTTCTCTGTATCCCCCCAGACTCCAATTTCCCAATTTTCAGTTAAAGGAATACTCACCCTGGCATGTTGTATGTGTAAGAATCAAAGACCAGGCCACAACAGCGCCTTGGACACCTGCCGGACTCCTCACCCACTGAGCCACAGTCTTCCCAAACATCTACTTCCAATGAGGCCAAGATCTCAGCAAACCAAGCACTCTCCCCAGAATCCAATTGGTTTCAGACTCCAGAGTGCTTGCTTGCCATGTTGCCGTCTTCACATAGAATCTACCAGTCAGCATCCCTAATGTGAAAATCCCAAACCTCAAGTCCTCTGAAGTCAGAAACCTTAATATCATGTCCTAAACATTCAACTCATGGCTTCCATATTTTGGAGCTGGGAAGGCTGGACCTGTGCATGGTTTGGAAAGAAAGTAAAGTGTCTTATTTTAAAGGGAAGGATTGGAGCTAAGAAGAAATGAAATCTTTTTCACTTGATCCATTCTAAAACTAGAAAACATGCAAATGGTCTGAGTGTGTGAGGTGAGGCAAAGAAAGAGAAGAGAGTGTGTCGTTGCCTCTGAAATCAGCCCAGGTAGGTGATGGAGGCTCTATGGCAGGACCGCAAGGAGTCATTTCATGTGCTCTGCTGCACGTGGCTAAAACCCATGGACGTCTATGGAGGGAAAGTCACCAAAGGGGACGGAAAGGACAGCATGGGGCAGGGCTTGTGTCCTCGTCTTCAGACTTGACACACATGTCCATCAAAGCCTCATTCACCTCAGGGCCTGGTGGTGTGCACGTAACAGCAAGAGCCTCTGGCCCTGATCAGTTCGGGCAGAGAAAGACCTGCAGCTGAGCACTGGCCTGCTGCAGCCTGCCCACCCCTTTCTTCCCTTCTCCCTCCTCCCTCTTCCCTCTTCTCGCCCTCTCCCTCTTCAGTCTTTTGTTCTCTGAACATAAAAGACCTGACAAGTCTCAACTGAGTTTACAGAGGTATTCTTTCCCTTATTCTGCGAACGCAGATGTCCTTTCTTCCTTTAGCTGAGAGACTAGCTCTCACCTGTAGCTGAAGAGACCTAGCTCTTCACCTGACAGAAAGCATCTGCCGCTGGCCCTATTTTGGCTTTGGGGATTCTGGACATCCTTGCATTGTTCCCTCCTATGTTCAGCGACACGGTTCTATGGTCACTGAGACATGACCAGGGTAACAATAGCTCCCATCACCATTCCCGGGAGGCTTTTGGGAAAGTGGTTCCTCTGCATTTTTTATTCAACCCTGCGATCTGTTTTAAAATGTATTATTATTACCATTACTTTTCTACTACTGTGCATGTGTGTACAATGTGTATGTGTGTGGGTGGTTATGCACAAGCACATATGCCATGGCATACATATAGAAGTCATATGATAACGTTCAGATGCAGTTTTCTCTGTCCATTGTGATATTCAGGGATTGGCCATGTAGAGATCATAAATCTCCCTGGCAAGGACCTTTACCCTTTGAACCCTCTTGCTGGATTCCATGATTGTTCTTATCAGTCAAGAACAGAGGGCAGCAGCCCTGGCTTCATTTGACAGATCAAAGCCAAGTGCAGATAATTCACAGCATGGCAGATCTAAGTGAATGAGAGGAAGACAGCTTTCTCCTTTCTGACCTGGCAGAAGACACTCCCGCAGGTGAGCCAGCTGCTGCCTGTCATGAGCGAGCTACCTGAGGGTCACGGCACCTCTCAGCCAGCCAGCTGCTGCTGGGTGCTACCCTCCTCTGCGAAGAGGGTTCTACCTCCCGGCATGCTTGCATCATGAGTGAAACCAAAGCCAGTTGTACACCAGTGCACAGCTATAATCTCCGTACTCAGGAGGTTGAGGCAGAAGAATTGTGAATACCGAGTTGTTCTAGGTCATGATATACCTAAAAAATATCATAATCATCATCACCACCACCATCAAAATGTCAAGCAAAACCAAGAGAACTTATTTTGTTCATGGTAGACAATGCTCCTCTATCAGTGAGAGGGAAAATTCTGCAAACAGTCTTTGCAGAAATAATCACATCCTTTTTTAAAAGTGCACACTGCTAAAAATAATATTTGTTTATGAGATCAATCTGAATGAGTAGGAATATTGCTGTCATATCTCTCTGTCTGTCTGTCTGTCTGTCTTCTCTCTCTCTCTCTCTCTCTCTCTGTGTGTGTGTGTGTGTGTGTGTGTGTGTGTGTGTGTAGGGTAGAGGTTGACATTTGGTGTCTTCCTCAACTGTACTCCACTGTATTTTTTTTAAAACAGTCTTTTTACACGTGTGCTGGGGGATGAAAATTCAGATTTCCATCCTGTGTGGCAGGCTCCTTACCAGCGCAACCATCTCCCCAGCCTGGGAAAGTCAGTGAGTTAAGAGTGTCTGTGATGAGACCCTCACTGCTCACTGCTACTCTCCTGCACGGCTTGTCAGAGTGTGCGGTCTTTCTGCCTGTGCTTACGCATCACGTCAGTAACACTAGATTCACATGCCCCCAGTGTCCCTAGGTAAATAAACATAAAAGACAAAAACAGCAGTCTCTCCACACTCAGGGCCTTTATGGGTTCCTGGGGGTTCAGTAAAAAATGTAAAGAGAGAGGAAGCAGTGTACTGAGGGGCCAGATCCCAAAGCAGTCAAGGTCCAAGGATTTTTAGAAGCCAGCACTGTCTTTCTGAAAGAGTGCCAGAGATAAGAGATGCTGTGGAGAGCCTTCAGTTCCCCAGCCCAGGCCAATGGGAAATCCTTAGGAACATGGTAGGCACTACAGGAACCTGGTCCTCCTGGGTATTGGGGGACCCCATCATTCCCCATTTCACTCCAGACAGAACGCATCTGTTCCAACTGAGCATGTAGAGGCCGGGTCTTCAGATCCTGGTCTTAAGATGGTTAATGCTGATCAAGAATTTTACAGAATCTAGAATCACCTCCTAGACATCCCTCCCATGGAAGGAACTTCTCTATTGACCTAACTGAGGTGGGAAATGTGGACGGCACCCTCCCATGAGCTGTGGTCCTAGACTAAACAAAAAGGAGAAAGCGAGCTGGAAACTTGCATCCAACTCAGCCCGATTCCTGCCTGTGGATGCAGTGTGAGCAACCACCTCCTGTTCCTGACGCCATGACCTTCCCCTCATGATGGGCTGTATCCTTGAACTGTGAGCTAAAACCAGACCATTGCTTAAGTGGATTTGTCAAGTATTTTGTTGCAATAACAAGAGAAGTAGCTAACTCTGGTCCTGTTGATGGCACCCGACAGGCAAGCTGTCTTCCTGGGACAGACAAGATGCTGGCACACCAGTAAAGCAGAGACAGAGAGCCCAGAGTAAATCCATCTCTCAAGGTTCCTCAAGGAAACCAAGTCAACTGCAGGAACTGGGCAGTCTTGGTGTTTAAATGACTTCTGCAGTTCAAATCTGCAGGAATGAGGATCTAGGGGCCACCTGTGCCCCTTTCATCACCTTTGGTGAGTCAGAAAGTCTTGGTCTCTCATCTGCAATTATTTGACAACGAGTGGTCACATAGAGGGTCACCAGTTTTCTAACCTCAGCTGCCCGAGTCAAGCACAGTCGACTGAAGGGAATTGGAACCAACCAGTCAATCACAAGGGACATTGGTTCTCAGCTTTCTCCCCTCAGCTCCCCCCGGTCTTGCTTGTTTTCCTCCAACTTAGGAGACCCACAAACACTGCCACAAAACAAGCTGACTTTGTGACTCAAAACATCCTGTTCCCAACTCAGGCCCAGTGGCTTATGTTCTCAAACCTATCACTTAGGAGACCAAAGCAACAAATGAGGGAAAGCCAGCCTGAATTCCAGAGCGAAGCCCTGGCTCAAAAACAGGGGCTGTAAAGCTAGTTCCATTAACAAAGTGCTTGTACAAGCATGGACGGGGACCTGATTTGATCCCCACCAGCCACATAGAAAGATAGAAATAAGGTGGACAGCTGAAATCTTCGGGGGTGGATACTGGGATCCCAGAGCTTGCTAATCGGGTACTGTAGTCGAATTTATAAGCTCCGAGCTCAGTGAGAGACCTTGTCTCAAAAAATAATATGGAAAGCAGTAGAGGAAAGGCAGCCAGCGTCAAACTCTGGCCTCATGTGCACATGCGCACACACGTGAATATGCATACACATATGCACACACCAATGCACAAAAAATTGTTCTTTAAAAAAGCCAACACAACAAATGTACGATACTAATTAGAAATATATGATGTTCAAAAATGTTAACCAAGCCAGGCATAGTGATGCATGTCTTTAATCCCAGCACTTGGGAGGCAGGTGGATCTCTGTGAGTTCAAGGCCAGCCTAGCTTATGTAGCACACTCCAGGACAGCCAAAACTATGTAGAGCAGTGATTCTCAACCTGTAGATTGTGACCCTTGGGGCTGAATGATCTTTTCACAGAGGTCACCTAAAACCATCAGAAAATACAGGTATTTATATTATAATTCATAACAGCAAAATTAAAGTTATGACATAGCAATGAAAATAACTTTATGGTTGAGGGTCACCACAACATGAGAAACTGCATTAGGAAGGTTGAGAACCACAGAGATAGAGAGACCTTGTTTCAAAAACAAGAAATCCTGTTAATCAAAAATAAAATCAAATGTCAATAGAGGTAATGAGCGAATCCGTAAAGGGTTAACGCCAAGCACAGGATTTAGCCATTCAGTTTACAGCCTTCATTTGATACAAAATATTCTCCCATAGGGAGACACTGAGACACACTGTGATTATCTGGCGACATGTACCCCAGCTGACCAGGAACTTGCTTTTTGTCACTGAGGATGATCAAGTAAGTATCCAGCACCGATGCCTCCTGCAGTGCGAGGCTTCCTGCACCAAGACAAGCATTCTTCCTCCTAAGCCAGGCTCCCAGGTCTACTGCCATGCTTGAAAGAGAGGCAGCAGGCAGCAATAAGTTCCTTCTCTCTCTCTCTTTTTTTTTTTCTTTCTTCTGGGCAGACAGAATGGAGGATGTGGAAATTGTTTTAGGCCTGCTTAAACCATGATCATCTAGAAAACCCACGGGAGCCCGGCTAGTGTGCTGGATCTTCACAGTGGACGGACACAGTGGCGGGCGCCTCTTTCTCAAGAATACATTATCCTAAAGTCCTTACAGGGCTTTGCAAAGCTGTGAAGGAGCAAACATTGTATCTCCTTGAAACAAATCAAATCAACATTGTATCTCCTTGAAACAAATCGAATCAACAGGAGGGCACGAAGATGCAAAAACTCTCTGCTCCAAGCACCTTCTGTTGGGATTCCCACCTGGCCGTTCCTCTTCACCGTTCAGGCTTGGGGGAATGGGAGGGGGGTTCTGACTGTGGGTGTGGGGTGTGTGCAGAGCTAACCACCAGCTGAATGCAGTGTGTTAGTGCTCTTCCTAGAAACCTTTGCTGAGCACCATGGGCCAAAGCCCTTAGAGCAAGGCAAGGTGGGAGTCTGTCTAACCAGGAAAGCGGAGCCAAACTGGAGTTAAGCTCCAGGAGGCCCACAGAGCATCCAGCAGTGTGCAGGACACACTCTTTGCTCAAAAAATGCAGCGAGAGATTTCCGGCATGGCCATGGTAAATGAATGTATAAGGTTAAGAATTCACATCTTTTCTGGGCATAGTGGTGGATATCTTTAGTTTTAGCACTAGGAGGCAAAGGCAGGTGCATCTCTGTGAGTTCAAGCCCAGCCTGATCTACATAATGAGGCTACCACCTCCCATCCTGCCCCCCCTAAAAGAAATAATTCACATTGTAATGAAGAATGATAAGGAAATTGTTGGTACTCTTCCAGGACTTGATGACTGCCAATGTCACACTCACACATGCCAGAAGGAAGAGGAATTATAGCAAATTAAATTAGAATTTTACTAAATGGAAACAATACAGAAATGTCAATGGAGAAAGGGCTTGACATTTGACTGGATTCCCTGGTGTATGCTCTGCTCTGTTTTGTATTATAATGGCAAGGAACTACATTTTTTGTTTCCCTGCTTTGTTTTTCATCTTTAATGTTTGGATTCTACAGAAACCAAGTTTCTTGTTAAAGGAAAATACTTTGAAGTGGTTTGCCTATCATTCTAAGCTATTCGTAGTTATCTTGGAAAAAGAAGAGGATTTTATTGTTTGGTTTGGTCAAAAAATAAAGGGTTTTGTTGTTGTTTTGGTTTTACTTTTTTAAGTGTAAAGAGCAGTGGAGAACCTGACACCACCTTCAGCAATGGCGTTGGCTTTTCAGCATGACATGAGGCTGTCGGGTGACACTTCTTATAGAGACAGTGAGACACTGGACAAATGTATAAGAGCACAGGAAAGCACAGGTGTGAAGTATGCACTCACTTGCACACTTTCTCACAGGTTCACGCTCACACAGGCACCGACAGAGGGACAAGACAGCCCAGAATGAAACTGACAAGAGACTGAACCAGTGTAAGGGATCGGAAATGATCTCTCCTATTTTCTAGAACTTTGAAGATTCCTTTGTGGGAACAGAACTTGCTGCCTGGAACTTGGGGGCACACCTTATGCCCATGGAGTGTTCCAGACAGCTGGACTGGGGATCTCAGAGCACCTCCCATAAAACACGCATGCCTACTCAGTTATGTATGTGTACACACACCATCACACAATAATAAACCTCTTCTCCAAGAGCATCTAACACTGATGGGCAGACCCACAGCAGGTGAGTAGACCATGCACTCTGGACCAGGGTCATGTCTGCGCTCAGACAACTTCTCCTCCTCTCCAGATCATCTAAAGAACAATAAGGCCTTTCCTTGGCAGCCTACTTGCACCACACCCAGCTCATTCTTACCCTAAAAGTCCATTTCCAGTTGATGGCTCTCATGACCTGATCGGTCCCCATCCCAACTCTGCTGTGCTGAGATTTGATTTGTGGGCGCAGGGACAAACAGCCTCATGCTCTCTTATGTTCCTCGCAGTTTTGAGCTACGGGTCCTTTGTGGACCTCAGAGGCCATTAGGAAGCAAAGCTTACTTCTACCCCGTTCTACCTCTGGGAGGGATGGCTTCGCATCTTCAAACAGAAATTTAAAAAGAGCAACAGAAAGTCAGCCGTAACAGGAAAGAAAGCTGCAGAGAGCATTCTCAGTTTGTGTTGAGTAGAGACAGCATGGAGTTTTTTAGGTTTGGTTTTTTTTTTTTTTTTTTTTTTTTTTTTTAGCTAGAAGAATGTTTTCCTCAGATAATTGTGCTTACATGTTTAAAAAAAAAATGCTGGACTTCAGTATCACTTTGTCCCTTAGTACTGGACGTCATTGATCCATACAGTCATCAGTGAGTACTCATGTCCCAATACTGGGGTCTGAGGGTTCTCTAAGAATCTGTGGATGAGGAACACGGGGCAGGAAGCATCCATGGACAGCATCAGGCAGAGTAAGCCCCTGCTTTAATCAGCCTTATGCCGAAGCTCACCACTGATCTCCTTGTGGATGCAGCCAACATCCCACGGCAGGGCTGAGACCTCCTGCCTCACACTGAGGCTACTGCGGAGACCGTGTATGATGGGTTTCATCCAAAGCCCGTGGATTTCAGACATCCAGAGCTAATTTCTGAAAAGTTGGTAAGCTTTGCACAGCTCACATTCCCACCCCACCTCCCGGCTCTTGACATTAAGTATTAACTGGAGAACTGGGCAGGTAGCTCTGTCTGTAAAGCCCACGGCATGCAAATGTGAGGACCCACCTAAAGCCGTGCATAGTAGGGTGTATCTGAGTTTCACTTGTTCCTACTGTGAGCTGGGAGGTAGACATAAGAATCCTCAGAAGCATGTAGGTCAGTTAACCGGGAACACACAAGGAAAGACAAGAGACTGCCTCAAGCAAGGTAGATGATGAAGAAGACTGAAACAAGGTTGTCCCTAATCTTCACACATGCACTATGACAATTGCATATGCAAACACCTGTGTGTGTGTGTGTTTGTGTGTGCATATACACAACCCTACCTTTATGGGGACATTCTCCTTTTTCTTCAGTTTTTTTCCCCCTCTGAAGTATAGGATACCCTCTGATTCTTTTCTCAGAAAGCTGACTTAACGTAGAGCAGGGTTCTGGCCTGGCCCTCAAACACAGCTCCTGAGAGCTGAGGTCCCTGGGTTTTGACACTGGCCCTGTCTCTCATTAGTTCCAGCTGCCTGGATCTACATGACCTTCATCCCTGCTCTGTGATATATGTTGGGGCTAGCCAGTGGATAAGGCTGTGGATGGCATGGTTGGCCAGTTGGTGATGCATTTGATAGCTAAAGAAACTGACGTCAGCTATGATTCCTGCCTTCAAACTGAACTTGGCACGGAGACAAGAAGGGCCCTTCATGTCATGAGACAGACCCTGTAGAGGTCCTAAGAGATAGGACTCACTCAGAGAAGAAGCCTCATTGGACAGGACAGAGCCAGCATCTGGGACCGACGGATGTTCCAAGAAAGGAGGGACCTCAGCTATGCCTGAAGCTTCCAACTGGGAAAGAGCAAGGGCACAGCCGGCCTGTGGCTGGCAGGTCACACTGAGCAGACCTTCTTTTTACGCAACCATTTCTGTGGTGGCTCTCCTGCCTTGTATCTGGGACATCTGCCGGAAATCAGGCCCTGTCTGTGGGATCCGCAGCCATCTCAGCTGTCGAACTGTTGCCGTTGACTGAAGCCACAGCCTTGGCCTGCATTTAGGTGGAGGGATAAAAAAGGCAGCCTGGCCAAGGCCATCAATCAGCTCTGGGGTTTCCATCCAAGGTGAATCTCATACAAAAATAAAATCAAAACTCCCTCAGCCTAAAATATCCTCCAAGGGAGGCAAGCACCAACGCTGCCTGCGCCTGCGGCGTGCAAAGCCTGGACCACAGCATCTGCTGCTCCTAATTATAGGTGGCCCACATCCATGTGTGTCCGGCAGGAGCTGTGATATGGCCGGGTCTAACTGCTGTCCTGGCTGCCAGCCTCCCCGCAGCCACAGCACCGAAACTCCGACTTCCCTACAGACCAACGAGCCTTCTTGTACACCTGGATGCTAAGGCCCGCTTTCCTCTTTGGGATTCATGGCAGACTTCAGATCAGTCAGTGGTTCCTCTCTAGGGAAGCCCACAGAATGACCTTAAAATATAAAGCCCATTCTTCATTTTAGTTCTCATGACAGATACTTTAATTTTTTTTTTCACGGATATCTAGGGGGAAGGGAGATAGGGCATTGGGTATGTAGCCAGCCGACCCTGAACCATCTTGTCAGCATCATGTGGAAAAGCTTAGTTTCTTGTCTCCATCTTGCCCCTCACCCTCATACCTGGAGGTAAGGACCTTGGGAACAAGACATAGTTTTTGTCAGCCTTTTTGGTCCCATCAAGATTATTTTGCCCCAAATCTGCCACCACCCAAATCCTTTTGGCCTGGGGACAAAGTTCAATTAGTGCTGGCAGTCCTAGTGTTATGCAGCTAAAGATTGGTGAGGCTCACTGGCCAGCCAAGCTGACTTACTTGGTGAGTCCAAGTCAAATAAAACAAAACATGGATGGTTCCCAAGGAAGGACACACACACACACACACACACACACACACACACTTTTGATTATAAATTCTTCATGTTTTCACAGGAGTTGAACATATACTGTTTCTTTAGAGTGTGGGCTTTGTCCTGTGCTAAAGCATTACAGATACCATCTATTCAAACAACAAGGCTTCCCAAGCCTGTAAATATTGCTTGTGCTCCCATTTTACAGACAGGGTAAAGAAGATACCCAGATTTTAAGTAAGGTGCCTAAATTTTCACAAGTGGAAGAGAAGAAAGAAAAGACAGAAGACAGACAGAAGAAAGAAAGAAAGAAAGAAAGAAAGAAAGAAGGAAGGAAAGAAAGAGAAAGACAGGAAGAAGGAAGAAAGAAAAAGGGAGTGAGTTTAAGTTCTGAGCCATGGCCATCACCATCCAGAGCCTGAGTTGACAACCAGGATTTGTACTTAGTGTCAACTACATAACAACCCGACCAAAAGAAGTCAAATGTTGGAAAAGAATAGGAAATACCGTCATTATTTTAAAGACAGAATTTTATACCCCGAAAAAATCCAGGGTAATTTCTGACCAATCACGGTACCTGTTGATTCAATCTATTACTAAATGAATGATCTGCAAATAAAAGAAACCCCCCTCCTCCTAGCAACAGCCAATTACAAACTGAGATGCAGAAAAGCCCCCATCCCAGTAGGACCAAGGCCAGGTTACACCAACAGGGACTGTGCAGGAACAAAAGCTGCAAGGATCCCAGAAAACACAGACACAATGTATCTTTGTGGGCTGGGAGATGCCCAGGTAAACAAAGTGCTTCCTGTCTTAGCATAGAGACCTCAGTTTGGATCCGCCGCCCCTATGTACAAGCTGGGCATGACTGCGTAAACCCTACTGGCCAGCCAGCCGAGCTAAGAAACAAGCTCTAGGCTCAGCAGGGAAACCCAGTATCAAAAAGATAAGCTCCTCAAGTGACGGGGAAGACATCAACCTCTGGCTTCAGCCTGCACCTACTTGTACGAGTGCTTGCCTGTACAGGGTTGAAGACACCCATTCCGTTCCAATCATGTCTAGAAATTCTGAGGGCGGCCAAAGTCTCAATATGATTTTTTCCTAATATTTTATCCCCCAAATGATTCTATTGTATTCACTTACTGTGCACATGTGTGGAAACTGGAGGACATCCTGGGAGAAGCAGTTCTCTCCCTCTACTGGATGTACCCAGGGATACAATTCAGGTCTCTGGGCTTGGTGGTCATCTTACCAGACCACCCTAACAGTTTATTTTTAAAACTCAAACATAAAAGTTGGGTTTCACTGAGTGTCTATCTATCTGGGTCCTAGACTGAATGCTTTGCTATTGTCATCTTCTCACAGCAAGCACATTTATCTGTCTCTTTCTGCATTGATCAATACAGATTAAAGTTTAAAAAAAAAAGACACTGGCACAGTCTGCCCCTGCACATGTCACTGAAATCCCATTAGCTAGGGTCATTGTTTGACACAGTTCGTCTTAAAGAAAAGTTTACATACAGTTAAGTGTATAAATATTACTGTGAACATCTGCCTGTCTCCACTGCCAATGCCACGGAAAAGATCTGTTCATCTTGTCTCTTCTGAGTTTATAAAAACAAATCTAAAGGCTCATGGGTTTTTGTCTGACTCCCTTCAATCAACACAATTACGTTAAGATCCATCCAAGTGGTCGCAAGTATTTGCAGCACGGTCCCTTTTTAAGTCCCCATGTGACATTGGTCTTAGTCCATTCTTGTTGACGTACAAAGTATACAAGGATGTACATGTTTTAAAAAGTGGTCTTATTTAGCTTAGAGTTTTGGAGCCTAGAAGGCCAGGCTATAGCTTTTTGGCTATGGTGTGGGTCATCTAGCTGTTTGGCAACATGGCATATAACATCAAACAGTTAGTTCACCCAAGTTTACACATGACCAGGGCTTGATGAGTGTAGAGGAACCATGGAATGACAGGAAACAAGAGACTAGAGAGAGGCCAGCCTCATTCCTGTATAACAACCAACTCTCTCACAAGTTAATCTGGCCCTACAGGAATTGCCTTATCCTCTTGAGAGGTGTCCCTATGACCTTCCGTCTCTGGCTGACTACCTCAGCGCCATCACTTAACCACATCTGCATTCTACCAGACAAACCATGGAATGCCTGGGTGAGCATCAGATGCTAGCAACTATGGGGTAGGCAGTTGTGTGGAAGCATTGCCAGCTGGCAGCGGGGATGAGGTTTCGAATGCAAAGGCTTCACAAGTGCTAGGAGCTAAAACTGACGAGGCTCACAAAGCCCCTGCCCACAGTTATACACATAATAAACATGAGTAGGGAGCATCGGGGTTGCGCCTGTCATGAGTGCCACCCATCCTAGGTTGGGCATCTTGGTGACACAGCTGCCTTTAAGTCCCCCACGCTCCTGTAAGTCACTCATGCCTGTTTGGTTTTTGTGTAGGCGCTACGGATCTGAACTCTGGTCCTCACACGTGTGCAGCAAGTGAATCCATCTCCCTGGTTCCTGCAGCTGTGATTTTTTATTCTCTACATGTTAACAAAAATACATTTGGAGCCCAGCTTTGGGTCGTCTTGGGCGCATTATTCTCCTACTATGACAGGAAAACAGAAGACTCATAATGATTCTTAGGCATTATAAAACCTGGTCCAACAGTGCCACCTGTCAAACGCCGCAACTTAGAGCAAAACACCAGCCATGAGACCATCGTCACCGAAATGATGTGGCACAGTGAGGCATTTCCCCATTTAAAGCTCCCCTTGAGTATTCATGAGACACAGTAGCTGTCTAAACAGCAGCAGAGACAGTGGTGCTGTGTGGCAAAGACCACCAGTTACCATCCACACCAGATTTCCAAACCCTCTGAATTAGAGTTCTGAATTCTGTTTTCTGTACCAGGGTACCTGATCAGTCCCGTTATAGGCATCCCTTGTTTCTTGTTTTTTTTCCTTCTTTGCCTCTATCCTACGGCTCTGGCTTCTTGCAAATGAATCCCTCTCCAGCAACGTAAACGACTGTTCTATTGCCCACATTGTAGTGGGCAGTGTAGGTGTTCAGTAGGTCACATGATGACTGAGGAAGAAAGACAACTGGATTTGGGACTTGTAAGATCAAACTCTGCAGCCTGATCATCAAAAGGGAAGAAAGGAGTCCTGTTTTTACACGTCTGGATAGAAAAATGGGAGTCTGTGAACTCATTAAGAAAATCTAAAAAGGGAAATCATTGCTCCAGATAGCCATTGCCCCGCCACATAGTCATTGCTCTGCCCACGTAGTCATTGCTCTGCCCATGTACTCATTGCTCCACCCACACAGTCATTGCTCCGCCCAGATAGCCATTGCCCCGCCCACATCGTCATTGCTCTGCCCACGTACTCATTGCTCCACCCACATACTCATTGCTCCGCCCGGGTAGTGATGCTGCCCACCGAGGGTGTGTTGCTTCTGGTGGGGGTCTATGGTGCTGGGTGAGGGTCATATCTCAAGGGTTTAATAGGATATTTTGTCTTGTTATTAATCTTTATATGGAGGAGAATGGAGGCACCGAACAGTCAACAGTTTAATGGTTAGGGATGTGTGTATTTTACAGACCTTTCTACAAGTATGGAACTGGTGTGTGAACAACCAAATCATAACAGAGACTGGGCATGGTATAAGGGTACATTTATGGTCGTCGCTTTGTTCCTTTCTCAGCTCCTGTGTTCCTCGGGAAGTCCTCCAAACACTCCTTGAATGCTTGATCAGAGAATTAACAACTATAGCTGAAAACATGAAATTCCCTGAGAGGAAGAGTTCACAGGCTCCATCCACCATGGCCTGACATCTCATGCAAGAAATTCTGGCAAGAGGATGCCCTGCCCCTCACCTGTCTGAATGGTTACTCTGAAGTTTATTTCAGGGACTTCCTATCTCCCAGGACACCACAAGAAATTTATAAGCAACTCCATTTTCCAGAAATGGTCCTTGTAATGTGTTTCAAGCCACAGGTTCACCTGCAATAAGGATGGCCAGGTCTTCTGCTTGCTTTGTTGCACAGATTAGCTAACACAAGGAAATGCTGTACCTCGTGCCCTGGCCTGGTAGCTTTCCTCTCTTGTCTTCTGGAAGCCAAGTACCAGGAGTTAGAATGGTTATACTGTATTACCACCCACTGAGAGACCCTGAAGCGTGAAGACACCACATACATAAAGAGCAAGTTGAACCAGGGGCATAGCTCAGCTGGGCAAGTGTTTACTATACAAATACAAGGATCCTGATAATAAATATGGATGTAGTAGTGTATATCTATAACCTTCGTGCTGGGAGACAAGAGAATCCCTGGAGCACCCTGGCAGCCAATCAAGTAGAATCTGTGAGCTCAGGGTTTAGTGAGAGACTCTGTCTTCAAAAATAAAGTGGAAAGTTATGGGGAAAAATATCTAATGTCAACCTCTGGACTATACACACATACATACATACATACATACATGCATGCATGCATGCATACATATACATACATATACACATACATACACATATATACACATACACACATACACACGCATATACACACATACACCATATATATATATACACACACATACACATATACACATACATACACATTCACACACACATACACACATTCATACATACACATACACACATACATATACACACACAAACATGAACAGATACATGTGCACATGCACACGGAAGAAACATGTTACCAGACGGGGAAGCACACATCCCACTCCCAATCAGATGATACAGCGATAATACAACCCAGCTGAATCCTTTCCAGATCCAGACCCTCCAGTGCCTGACTTTATGCCATGACATGCAGAGTTGCTTGTTATAATGCAGGAGCAGCTGAAGCAGGCTCCAGTGTGCACCCCAGCTTTAGCAATCCCAAACTTACGAATGGGGTGCTAGTTAATAACCTTTGCTTCAGCTCTGCTTCTGCCTCGTGCTCCTGCTTGCCGTGCTTCCTCCATAATGGTGGATTGTACAGTCAAACTCTGAGCTAAAGTAGACCAACCATCTCTCCTTTCTCCTTCCCTCCCTCTCTCCTTCCTTCCCTCCCTCCTTTTCTCTCTCTCTCCCTCCCTCTCTCCCTTCTTCTCTTCTTCCCTCCCTCCTTTCCTCCCTTTCTTCCTCCCTCCCTCCTTCCCCTTTCCCTCCTTCTCTCCTCCATCCCTTCAGTTGCTTTGTCAGTATTTTGTCATATCAATGAGAAATTTAATTACAGTCCCCTTCAACACATTGCTTGGAAATTTCCTTAGCGCTCTGTCCAAGCATATGGCTCAGAGGTCTATGTCTACATGGCTGTCAGACATACTTTCCCCTGAACTCTGGAATTCCAAAGCCTGCTTGCCCAGATCCTAGTAGCACATTCCTCTCTTTGTGCTTTGTCGTCATACAACATCCCTAGTGTCCAGACCACTAACTTTTCGAGGTGGTTTGGTTCTCTGTGAGAGAATTCAGATTTCTCTCCAAGGTCACCTACCTCCTTCTGAGAACCAATACACAGACTTGACTATGGTGCCTTTGTCCAACAAGCCACCAGAGAGACCCTTTTCTAGCCCATCAAGCTAAACACCACCCCAGCTTTCTTACTGTCTGTACAGCGAGAGATTCAGATTAGGTTAGAGAGAGGACTCCCCAGGTGAGGGTTCTTCCTGCCAAGGCTCATGCCTTCAATTCAATACCGGGGACCCACATAGCAGAGGGAGAAAACTGACTCCCACAGGTCCTACATGCATGCATGTACACACACACACACATATGTACAATCACACACACATGCACACTTACACATACATGTACACACACATTCTGAATGCATTATCCATCTGCTGAGTGAATGTGTTATAGATGCACATTGAGTAAATGTGATAAGGTAAATCAATAAAGTCCGATTATCTTACTCTGCATTTCTTCTACCCCAATACTACCTCCTAAGAGTTACCAGGCAGGCTCCTGTCAGCTCCAGGGCACACAATGGGCATCAACTGTATCATTGTGGGTCATGACTTATACCTGATCAAGAGGGCCTGCTAAGACCTTTATATAGTATAGTTTATATAGTATAGTTTATAGGTTCTGAGAAGGATTACCCATAGAACCACCGTCTCAGGAGAAACCACCAGAATCACCAGGCAAAGAGAGTTTCTGGCAGGGAGGGGAAAGCACTATTTCCATACTGCACAGAGTCCCCAGAGGACCTCTCTTTTCAGCAGTTAGCTAAGAGAACTCATCTCACAGGGCTCAGCACATAGCTATACCCACTGCTGTTACTGTCCCAGGACACAAAAATGAGGAAAGGGGGGAAACTGAATGGGACAAAGCCTGGAGGGATCCAGGTGACAATTTCCAGGGTCCTTCCCAATGTGGTCACATGGAGTGCACTTAATTCCCCCAGCACTAAGTTGGAACAGTTTCTGTAGAACATCACCTACTGCTAGGCCAGGGACTTCTGTACCAGCGTCTGCACTGAGAGCTGGTCATACAGACTCCCCCCCACCCCCCTGCTTAGCACACGGAGCTGTAGAATAGGATGCTCAGCACAAAACAGCTGAGAGCTGGTCATACAGACTCCCCCCACCCCCCGGCTTAGCACACGGAGCTGTAGAATAGGATGCTCAGCACAAAACAGCTGGGCCTGCTTGGAAGAGACCGTCTCCAGTGGACCTGTCTCTGTTGATGTTCCCTCAGATGAGAAGAGATGGGTAGGGTCACTGGATCTCACTTGAGGTCCCAGCCTCTGTTCCCAAATACTGATACCCGATTCTGCCCTGATTGCACATGGCCTCACCATCTCTAGAAGGTGCTAGAGCATATAATCTGGGAAACGTAACTGAAGGGCTTCTATCTCTGTCTACATAGAAGCTGCCATCTATGCTGGGTGCAGATTTTCCAGTGTGGCTGCGTAGAGTACCCCACACTCCTGTTAGTGACCCCTCAGCCAGACTGTGTAATTAAACCCAATTAACTCATTGGTTCCCAGGTAGACTTGGGTTTGTCTTGGGACCTTATAGAGGAGGTTGGCATTGTTTGCATCTCCCCAGGGAAGGAATTCTTGAATCACATAGTGAAGGAAACCTGGTCTTGGCATCAGCCAATCAGATCAGATAGAATGAACACCAGGCCCCCGGAAGTCAGTAAGAGCCAACCTTCAGAATGGCAATCTCTGGCTCTGCTAACTCCTTCCTGTCAGTGCAGTGGGATTCAGAGCTCAGGGTCCCCAGTTCCCATGATGCCCCACTCAGTGTGCTAGCTCTACCAGAAGAGACCGTGTGGGTTTAGGAATTCTATTTCATTGTAATTCAGCCATTGCAATTGAGATGCCGCGTTTGCTCATGGGGACAATTAGCAGGTGCCTCTGGCGTTCGCTAGGAATAAAAGAGAGGTGCCAGTCAACCCACAAGAAAACAAACTATGGCCCATATCACATGACTTTTGGATGCTCACCTGAGTTTTCATCTAGAAGGAGAAACTTGACCGTTATCGGAGCCCACAATCTGACACTCCGCACGTAAACACAGGGTCTAGGAATCTAGCTACGACGGGAGATAAGAGGAAGCTCTTGGATATTTGGCTTGGAACAGTACCAAGCACCGTTCATCACTTCAGAAAATCACGTTCGTGGTGACAAAAACCATTCACCACTTGAGTCACCAAAATACCACCTGTGTCATCTGCCCACATCTGTGGCTGGAGGTTCAAAGACAGTCTCTCCCCACCTCTCATGTGTGTGTGTGTGTGTGTGTGTGTGTGTGTGTGTGTGTGTGTCTGTGCATGCTTGTGCATGCTTATGTATGTATCTCAAATACAGAAACAAAGGTTTTCTTTTATATTACATTTCTTTATTTAGAGAAGGGGTGGTGCCCACATGGCATGCCCATGGAGGTAGAGAAGAACTTGCAGGTATAGGCTCTCCCCTTCCGCCATGTGGACCCCAAGGATCAAAGTCAGGTGGTCAGAACAGACTGCAAATGCTTTTACTGCTGAGCCATCCCATTAGTCCAAGGTTTTCATTTAAATATTGGCATCATTCTCTTAGTTTCAAATTCACACTTAATTCTTTTAAGTAAGTAAATTATTGGTCTATTCATCTCCCTGCCCACTTCGCCCATAAATGAGTATATGCACCGCAAAGTCTCAAGTGCAAGCAAGCATTCTGGTTCTATAAATAAATATAAATATAGACCCAGGCTGGGGAGATTCAGCTGAGGAAGAGCTTGTCATTCAAGCGTGAGGGCAAAGAGGAATATCATCAGAGGACCACACCTGCAAGCATCTATATTTCACAGTGTCAGATGTCAGATACCTTGCTCTGAAAAATAATACAATACAATAGAATACAATACAGTATGATACAATAAAGTACAGAAAAATAGAGTATAGTACATTATAGTGGAACACAATACAGTATAGTACCATAAAGTATGACACAGTACAATACAATGTTGTAAAATACAGTACAGTACAAACCACAGTTATCCATTGCCTTAAGTACAATGCGTTTTAAATGGCCACTGCAATGCTGAATCAGCAGATCTTGCATTTCAAGGGGTGACCTATCACATCACCCCACTATGTCTCCACCAAGCCATTTCCCCAAACAGCATGTACTTGTTTGTCAAGGGACATGGTGCAAGGAAAGGGTGTTTATTTTATAAAATTGGTAACTCATTTTATAATACATTGATCCCAAGACTGTTTTAGTGTTACACATTCTCCCATTAAAAATAAATATTCTCCCTCAAATCCTGTTATTTTTATTACAAAAAAGCCCGTATCTTAGTGATGTTCAGAGACATTATCCTTTGCGGGACAACCATAGACTGGGTTTCCGCTATTTTATTAATCCTTCCCCCTGTTCCTCTATTTCATCACCAGGTATATAATATACCACACATAGGAACATACATGTATCTAGACTGGAGAGATGTTTACAGAGTTCATCACAGGATAATGATGGGGAATGAGCAGACATGCTTTTAGAGTAAGAAGATGGAAGAGAGGGGAACCCTAGCACAATGGCTTCTGAGGCTTGCACTCACAACACTTCTCTGCTGTGATACAAGAGCCCCCTCCCCCCTTTTGCTACCTACTGCTGTCTTAATCAAATCCTCGAGGTAAGCCCTCTTGAAATAACCCCCCATCTCCTGCTTCCTGTTGGGCAGGATGTTGAACAGGAAGCACCACATGGCTCATCTCTACCCCTTCGTATCTTTAGTCCCCACTGGGAAATATCCAATATGGAAGTTGAGATCATTGAAGCTGAGGATCATTGAGCATGGAAGTTGAGGCCTCATGGCCGTCCTCTGATAGGGCTGTTGACCCGTGCTGGTTCTTGCTGGCTTTTGGCTCAAACACCCATGTGTAGTCTCTTTTGGGGGCCTGGGCTTCCTAAAAACAAGGTGTAGAACACTCAGAACGAGAGCCCAAGAAAGTTAGGCAGAAGCCATATTGTCTTTAGAGTTAGTCCTGCAAACGTCTCAACATTGTCTTCCCCATATTCTTTTGTCCAAGGCAGTGATGGGGCTTCAAAGGTGCAAGGCGTGGGAATGCCAGGTGTGTCATGTGTCATGCTTCCCAGTGGTGTGGTCTCCATGCTGGAGCAAAAGTGTGCGGGGTGGAGTGTACCTCTGCAGAAACACCGTCCCTCCAAATTTCAACCTTTCCCAGACCCGGAGCATTTGGGTGGAGGGACAGTTGGAAACTGAAAAAGAAGAGCAAACTCTGTGTGAACTACGAGATAGAGCAGTTTTGTGCTGAGACTCTTGGCCGTCAAGCAGTGACTACTCATGAGCGGTTGAAATATACTCTCTCCAAATCAGTTGCATAAGTGTAGCAAGATACTTATTCTGCTACATTGTATTCGCAGTGGAGCTTGGTGATTAGGCAGTAGAAGAGGAGGTGGAGCTAGAAGAGAAAAAGAGAAAGGGGAGGGGAGAAAAAGAGTAAGGGAAGGAGAAGAAGGAGGCTAGCAGCCATGGAGAACCACGGATGGGTCGAAAGCTGTCCTGGGTAACAACTTCTATTAAAAGGTTAGATATTTGGTAACAACTCTAATTGTGTGAGCGTCTTGTTGATTGAGCATTTCTAAATATATAAATCCTTTAGATAATCATTAAGCTTTAAGAATCTCATTTCTACTGGTACTGTGAGGATGGCAGACATTGTCTGGGGTTCAGCCGAACTTTGTGGATGCAGCGTGGTGGATTAGCAGAGCCATCCCCTACGCTGGCGTCTAGTGGGTGCCAGGGCCTGCGCATCTAGCTAGCTGGAGCCCTGGTCAGAGCTGAGGAGCAGCGGGAACATGGTGGCTGCCTGGGAACAAGCTGGACCAGGCACAGTTTTCTAAATATCCCCCCTACACACAAGGTATAACTTTTACGTGCATGTGTACGTGCGTGTATGTGTGTGAGATGTCATTGGATCCCATAGCACTAGAGTTACAGGTAGCTATGAGACATTTGATGTAGGTACTGGGAACCAAACTTGGGACCTCTGAAAGGGCAGCAAGTGCTCTTAGCTGCCAGGCCATCTCTCCAGCCACCAGGCATTCACTGGTCATGAAAGAAAATATCTCAGCAATGCCTTCAAGAATTACCCATCATGTCCCATCTCAAAGGGGAATTCTGCAGACTGTGCTGCCCTTTGGCACCTGAGTCTTCTTCTCATGTGCTTGGGAAGTAGCTGGGCTTGCTTCCCTAGGAAGGAGAGTGAAAAGTCAACAGATCCAAAGAACTCTTTCTCTGGACTATGAGGGGGGTGGAGATGGAAAAGTAGAGGAAACATACTCAACTTCTCAGCTCCCTGCATGCAGTGTGAACAGCTTCCCCCACACTGGGCAGACTGGCGAAACCAACTGCCTCTCGTTCTGTGATTCCTCCCCTGTAATGTGTAATACCTGCCTGTACCCAGCCCTTTCAGGAGCCAGACACAAGAGGAGGGATTTCAGGAGCCCGGTCTCCTTCCTCATGTGGGTCTCATTGGCCCAGTATTTTTAACTTGTGTTTTTGAAAGAAAAAAAAAAAAAAGAATGAGATGACCTCAAAGATCTAGAAGGCTCTGGTTTATTCCCAACAAACTGGGAAAGAGTTGGGGGGAATGGGTAGAAATGTGACTTTGATTTAGAGGTGGGGAGTGGCATTTATGGGATACTGCAAGTGTCACACCATCTGTTAAAGGCTGAATCACCAATGACCACATTTCCTTTCTAGCTACCTTCCCTGAGTGACAGAACACAGGCCTGGAAAAGTCCCAGCTGGCCCAAACCTGGCCCCCCACAGCAAGTCTTGACACACGCATGTGCGACTCAGAAAGAGTCTGCATTTTCCATGCAGGAGGTTCACCATGACGCTGAGAAAAACCACATTTTCAGATGCTTTGAACTAAACAAAGCTCTGTCCTATAACCGATGAGGCTCCTGTTTATGGTGGTGGCGGATGCCATCAGCTCCCAGAGCAGTTTGCATTGCAACAGCATCGCTGAAAAATGGGTCACGTAATTGAATCTTTAGAAGCTGAGAACAAGACGTGACATTTCACCTGCAGGGCACAGGCAGAGTCAACAAGTCTAATTCTTATTCTGCTCTCACTGTTCCCAGCCCTGCTGTTTGAACGTGTCTTAAGAAAACACAGCATTAAAATAGCCAGAAAGTCCCCGAGGGACCAGAGAGAAACAATAACATGTCATTCATAAGCAGCTTCCTAGCTGGTTTGCTTTTTTTTTTTTTTTTTTCTTTTTTCATTATTATTTATTTATTTATTTTGGTGAGACATTGCTGATTTTATTTCCCATCATCCGCCTCCTGCATTTAGGTGTAGAGTTTCCCAGGCTTCCTCTCTGATTCCTAGTAAAAGGTTCCCACTCATAAGGCCTGTGTGTGAGCCCTGTGTGTGATGTGGAGAGATCCCAGGGGACACGGCTGCCATTCTGTCACCTTGTAAAAAGGCCTGCCACTGTGGGCCACGGGGAGCATCCCACCTTTTCCACTTTCTAGAAAACATCACTTACAAGGTGATCCTAATGTACCCCGCTCAGACATGAATACAGATGTCTCTTCTAACGATGCTAAGTTCATTTCCACTCATTAACACGTTGCTAGCTGTGTCTTCCGAGATGTGTGTTCTTGGTATTATATTTACATTCTGCACTTCCAGAAGAGGGGTCCATCCTCACCTGTATTCCAGAGATTAGTCATTTTCTTTCCTTAAGTAACAGTTTCTGAAGAATTTCCATTTTTCTTCCCCTAATGCTATGCAGGAAGGTTAGATTTCACATGGAAAACTAGAAAGAAAGAAAAAGAAAAGGAAGAAATGAATATCTAGACTTGAGAAGTTCATTATACTTAGTGTGTGTGCACATGTGCTGTGCATGTGTGTGCACATAGGTGAACTTGCCGGAGAATGCCTGCTGGGGGTCAAAGGACATCTTGCAGGGGTCAGTTCTCTCCTCCTTCCTCATCTGGGTCTCATTTGCACAGTGCTTTTAACTCGTGCTTCTGTGAAATGACCCCCAAGCTTCTTGAGGCTCACAGAAATGACCTTTGATTTGAGAGTCGGGAGGTGGCATTTGTCCAGGGCTGTGCAGTGTCAAGGCATCGGTGGCAAATGGCTGGCTGCTAACACGCAGCTCCAACACAGCCCCCCCCAGGAGCAACTCTGAAAACAAAGTGGGCTCATCTTCCCAGTGTGGGCTGACAGAGCCCCGTGACGTGATGCTATCTGCTCTTAATGACTTCCAGTGTGTTGTCTCAGCTCTTTGCTGGTTGGAGTCAACCACTTCTCTTAGACCTAACATATCCTAATTAAACGCATCCAGTGGGTGACCTCAGGAGGAAGCCGAGTTGCATAAGGAAACTGCTACTCTTCACCCACCCCCGCTCTTGCACAACAGGCTTTCCAACAGAGCTCACAGGAGAAAAACTAGGCAGGTCTCACTTTGTACCCAGGAACTCAGTTCTGACCATTGTCAGGCACAAGGGCGCCTTAGCCAGAGCTTCCAAGTCAAGAGATGCTGGCACGGGACATTTTAAACAAACCGCTCTCGAGAGGATTTTTCACGTGAACTGCTGTGGCTGTGATGTAATCGTGGCCTTTTAGTTTATTAAATAAAAAACATGGTGTGAAGTTCTTAGCACATTCTCATCCTGTATAAATACATCAGAAGGGCCAGTGGGATGGCTCAGCAGATAAAGGTGATTGCTGCCAAGCTCGATAACCTCAGTTCAATCCCCAGGTTCCACGTGGAAGGAAAAGAACAAACTATTGCAGGTTGTCCTTTGACATCGACACAAGAACATGTCCACACACACACACACACACACACACACACACACACGCACAAATAAATAAATAATAATAAAACAACATATATCACATAAACTTGTATTACAATAACTGTTGTAGATGAAAGACTGTGTTTTTATGATTGTTTTACAAGACAAGGTTCTTCTGTGTAGTCTTGGCTGGAATTCACTCTGTAGACCAGGCTGGCCTCCAACTCATAGAGATCAGTCTGCCTCTGCCTCCTGAGTGCTAAAATTAAAGGCCTGGCTGAACTCTGTATTATTTACATGTCGATTATTTGAGCACAGGATGGAGGTATGCTATGGTCAGGAGTCAGCTCGGAAAGCCAAAATACAGCAAGTAACTTAATTGAGAAAAAGGCTTAGTTTTTATAATTAAGTGTTTTAAAAGTCACTGAAGGAACAGGCTTTAGGCTGTGATTCTTGGCATGGTTTTCGGAACAATAAGGATTATAGGCTCTGAGGTTACTCTGGGAGCCATGCCAAGCTGAGTCCTACTAATATCCCGGCCCATGGAGCAGCAGCTCTACTTGATGCTCAGAAGTCAGAGGAGGGTCCTGGGAAAGTTGCTGAAGAAAACATAGTCCTGCTAACCTATTGATGCAGGAGAAGCCACAAGAAGAGAAGCCTGCCCCTGCCTGTCAGCAAAGTCATTCCATGAAGGACCAGAGGGTACATAATTTTGTCTTTCCGGGTCCCACAGTCTCTATAACAACTGTTAAACTCCATTGCTCTAGAACTTCTACAGTGTGACTGTTTCCTTCGAATTGAAATATTCTGAGTTAGACTCCAGGGAAGCTCATTAAGACTAAGAACACAAAACACCCAAGTCTCAGTCAGGTGGTGGTGGCACACACCTTTGATCCTAGCACTCAGGAGGCAGAGGCAGGTGGATTTCTGTGAGTTCAAGGACACCCTGCTCTACAGAGTGAGTTCCAGGACACCATGAACACAGAGAAACTGTCTTGAAAAGCAAACAAACAACACAGAAACTTAGAAGGATCTCATGGCCCTTGCCAAGGTTATTTGAGCGTAGGGATAGCTGCTGGTCAAGTTATCTGAGGGTCAGACAGAGCTCCAGAGGTATGGATTTTCCTGAGGGTCACCCATGCTGGGGTGGGATTATCAATGATGTAGATGTCTTCAAGTCACCCATATCCCTGCAGGTAACCCCTTAACCCTACTGTGGGTAACTCCAGTGAGCTCCAGTTGACTAAGCTACACTCGGACATATCATTGTTCTGTCTTATCTGAGCTAAAGTTTGTTCACATCTCCCCAGAAGACCACACAGAAGCATCAAGGCAACCAGAGATAACACACACTTAATGAAAACCCCAGGAGACATTGCTTTGGAGCAGTTTCCTGCACTAGCCCTCATGGGTCAGACTCAGAATCAGTTCGGAGTCACTGATCACATGGTGACATTACTGAGCCTAAGCTGGGGTGTTTATTTGACCTTCTGGAAAATTGAAAATGATAGGAATCAAATCACAGATACACACAGACACACACACACACACACTCACACACACACACACACACACACACACACTCACTCACACACACACTCACACACACACACACACACACACTCACTCACTCACTCACTCAGTTCCAATTGGCATGGTAATTTGTCTTGACAACAAAGTTCTCTCTGGTTTAATCCTTCCAAAAAGGTAACCTGAGGTAAACCAGTATTAGGCCAGCAGCCTGATTCTATTGTCCACCTCACAAGGAAAATATGAACAATTCACCTTGTGTTCTGCCTCTGCTTCCTTCAGCCCCTTTCCAGTTATAAAACCAGCCTCCTCAGCTCTGCCTATTGGCAAACTCAGCCTATTTCATGGCGTGAAGTGTTGCCAAACTCTGCAATGGAAAACTAAGTTAATTAAGGCCTCTAAATAAGTCATCATAATCCTGTCCTTTTGTGAAACTAAGTAAGGGTTCCTTATTGTAGATGCAGACACCCAGACCTTGTCCCTCACACTCTGTCAGTCTTTGAACACAACAGCATCTGGCCAACCTCTGGAATCATAGCTGTAGAGTCTAGGAAACGCAGTTTGGGGGGTTTCCAGTCCAGTGCTACAGACTGCGGAAAGGGCTCGTGTTCTTGCCTGTGCAACGTGTGGTTCTGCTGTTTCATGTTAACATGAGCACAGAAAAACGTATCAGGCAAAATGAAAGGTGCATGGCAGGGGACAGGGGCTTGCTCCAGCTCAAAGGCTACTCTTGACGGATAGTTATGGTTACAAAGACGACTGGTAGACTGTCTCCTCTCCACATGGAGAGGAGAGGGATTCATCATACCCGAATCTTATACAGGCCTTTGAAGGTGGTACTTGCATTCCTAATTCACCCCAGATGTTCTCCATGCTATTGGGATGGCAGCTCCGGGAGTTTGCATGTGGCCAGCTCTATAGGAATTCACCAATGACCCAACAGTAAGTAGTTCAGCTCAACTGTATATTCAGGAGCAATTTAGGAGGAGGTGATGTGGTTGCCCCTGGAGGTGTTAGAGGGCCAATCAGGACAGTGGCCCAAACTCCTGTCTTCTCTGAGTAGTTACTGATGACTTGGTGAAATGCTCTGGGGATGCTAAGTCAAAATACTGAGGACATGGGCACTCTCTGTCCCCCTGCCTCTGAGGACCATCTGCAACGCCTCAGCATGGTCAGTAGAACTTCCTGGCATAGTTTCAACAGCATCACCGATCACACGTGTCCTAGGATAACGTGATCTTGATACTTCTGCCCTCAAGGAGGCTGACTGCTCCCTTCTCTTGAACCTGATTTTGCAGAGAGTGAACCATCTGGGACTAGTCACCAGGAATGTAGCCTTTGTACTGACCTGTTGGCTCCCTGCCAGAGACCCTAGGGAAAGACCTGGAGCCTGCTGCCAACAGAGACGCCTGGGTAACCCCAGATCCTGCATCCTCTCTCTTACATGTTCCTGCTGTTCCACTTGAGAGACCCCGAGTCAGCACCACCCCGTTGGGGCCTTCAGGAATTCCTAACATGGTGTGGGGTTTGTGGCCTTAAGGTACCAAGCATGAGTACAGTTTGTGAATCACTGAATTTCAAGAGGCTGGGAGAGAGGGGATGCACCTTCTGTCTTCCAGAACTGACAGCCTAATTATTCTTTGCATGATCCCTTCGCAGCTTGTCCCAACAGTCCTCTCTCACCCACAAGTATGCATTCATTAGCGGCGTCAATGGCTTTACATGCGAAGACAAAGCAAGATGCCTTTCTCAGGAAACGAGAGGTCAGGCTCAACGACAAAATGATACCTGCGGCCATGATAAGCAGTTGGTAGAACCCTTGTCCAGCATGCACAAAGCCATGGGTTCGAGACTCAGTGCTACATTTACTGAGTATGACGGTACACATCTCTGATCTCAGCACGCAGGACGTGGAGGCAGGAGGATCAGAAGCACAAGGCTACACAGTGAGTTCAAGGCCGGCCTGGGATATGTGAGACCCTGTCCCTTTATAAGTGAATCACTTTGGGAGTTTCCACAATTAAAGCAGAAGACAAAGAAAGCATTGCTGTCCCACATCCACATGCCTCTTCCTCGTTCTCAAAGGAGCTTAGACTTGCTCCTGGAGCACTGAGAGCACAGACCAGAGATGATGGTGGACCTGGATCTGCTCTTCCCTGTGGCACTGGAGTGATCCTCCCTCTTATACTGTTTCCCCTTTGCAAAAACCCAACTACTATTAATCCCAACATTGCAGAAAACAGAGCAACTATTGGGGCTGTGTTTGTAGCTTTCTGGTAGAGCCCTTGCCTAACACCCTGGGTTTGATCAATTAAAAAATCAGCCATTGACCTCTTTCACACATATCCAAGTGTGAATCAGCCCCTGCTTATCAGTAGGGAGCTCCTTGCGTCCCCTCCTTAGAATCAGAGGCACACACCCAGACTGGACTCAACCCTTCTAGGCTTTCATCTTCCAACAGCTTCCTTTATTCAAATCACAGGGCTGGGTGTAGCTCACGGCTTACTTAGGAGACAATGCCTCTAAGCCTCATCCCACAGAGGGGAGAGTCCATGTCCAGCTTTCTATGGAGCCTTTGGAAGCCACTATGTACCTGCTCCTCAAACATTCGGGTCCCCAGTCCCATGCTGAGCCATTTATCCACCCACATCTGCAGCTGGAAGGCTCTTGAAATGGTTCATGGACCTAATTCTGAACATCCCACTGCCTCAGAACAAGTTAAACTCCTGGCTTCATGCTGTCATCTTTGAGGTTAACTTGCTTCTGCTAAAACACCTCAGTGGGTCACACTGCCGAGGACCACAGTGCACTCACCTCTGACAGCTTGGAGAAACTAACTTCTACCTGTCTGATGTATATTAACCATCACTACCGTCCCTGCCAATATGACCTCCCAAATGGTCTATAAAAACATGGAAGAATCTATCAAATGTAGGCAGGGGTTGCCCTTGGTCCATTGTACTATGACTACTGATCCAAGTTCACTTCCAGCCTGTGGTCAGTGCCAGGCCTTTGCTGGCCTTGCAAAAGACACATGCCTGTAGTTTGAAGGTCTGGCCTTAGGGCCTGATAGCAGAGTGTCTATTCCATCTAACCCCAAAGAAGGCAGACCTGGTTCCCCTGCCCATAAGAAGGCACTGAGGCACACAGTGTCACACCTTGAACCTGCAGTAAGATATGTGTTACCTGTTTTAAAGTACCTACCTAAGAGGGTGGCCAAAGACATGTTTTCCTTTTCTACTTCCATCTCAGGGATGGAGTCTCCTGTTACAGGTGTTCTCTGCCTCCTCCATCCTCCTCTTCCAAAGCATGGCTATTCCTCCTCTCCCACCTGACCTCAAGTGTAGCTGAAGATATCCACGGCAGCAGTGACAGAGGTACAGCACCATGTTGTCACCCATGGCAGTTCAGGGACACCCCTTATTCTTTTAGGGACCTCAACTCCAAGACTATTCTTGACTCCTGGACAGAAGAGAATGTCTGGACAAACGAGTGTGGAGCAGAGCTGGAGTTGTTATTAACATAAGTCTTAAACACAAGGCTAAGAAAGAGGCACTCAGAGGACAGCCACCCAAGAACATGGGTGTGGGCTTCTCTGAGGTTCCATGTTACTGTCTTCACCTACAAATAGGATTCTGGTAGCTTTAATCTGCTGTCTGTAAAGAATGTCTGGGAAACCTGTGGTCCTGGGTAGCTCCTGAGAAGAACCTGACAGGACTCAGCTGAGAGGGCCCACAATTGCAGAAGTACAAAGAGGTAGGATATCTCCACTGTGAACAAAGTTTACAGTTTAGTGATTTCCAGAAAATACCCAGGGGGAGAGGCCCTGCCTAGGTTGCAAACATTCAGGTGAGGAACCTACCTTATTGCTATCTTAACAGTACCGGAAAAGGTCTCTGTATCAAAGATCGCTTGTGTTGGCAACCTTCATGGTAAATACTGATTGCACTAGCCTTCCGCTTCCAGCTGGAGAGGGACCCTCCAGTGGACTCCGTCCCTGTGTCCCTACAAGTTCTCATAACTTTCTGTCGTGCATTGTGGGCATCTTGGGTCCCTTGGGAATAAAGGTGGCTGAACTTCCTGATGCCCTCAGTCTGTCCGCACCTGCTATTCCTGGGAGCTCACCTCAGTTTCCCTGTCATCCATCTCTGCCTCAGGGGCTGATTCCCTTCCTCGAAGTTCTCTTTCAGACTGGGAAGCCACCCAGATCCCACTCCAGCCCTACCGCCCTTCCCTCCAGAGGTCAGATTGAGCTTTTGTGAATGTCATGGGTCATCTTCCTACTGTCGGATCCAGAATCAATCCCTGTCTCCAGTTTACAATGGTCTCCCTCCAATTCCAGCCCAAGCCAGTACAAGAACAATGGCAAGTCTGCCCATACCTTCAGGTTTTCAGGATTCCATCCCTCACTGGTCAGAGTGTGGATACATATCAGTAGGGTCACAGGAAGGCTGTTGTATTTTTGCCCCTCCCAGGGGCTAGCAAGTCCCGGTCCCAGTCAGGCTCAGCTCACATGAGTATCTTACCTGGCTGCCTCTATCTACCTCTAGGAAAGTTCTCTAGGAAGAGGCCTGTTAATAATTTACCCAAGATGCACTGCAGAGCAGCAGGTGGGTGCAAGCGTCAATAAATGTCAGCCATGCACCCGAAGGCACAGCTGCCTGCCAGGTAGAACTCCCTACCAAGCAGCACAGACCTTGTATGGTGCCCTCTGAGGACCTGGGGCCAGTCCACATGGGTGCGCATGTGAGAGCTCTAATTTCACGGGTGGTGTGCCCCAAGGCTGTCCTCCATCTCAGCAGCCCCTGGAATGTGTCTAAGTTATGTCTTCCTACAGGGTCCTTCTCAGTTCCTTCCATAGGCAGAGCCCTCTCTGGGTAGTTACTGCATCCTTCTTCCAGCTTTGCACTCATTTCAGAAACAGACACTAGAGGGCAGTCACCGGACATGGCACAGATCACAGCTGGCTCTGCTGGTCCTTTCTTGCTGATTGGGGCAGCTTTGTGACAAACTGAATAGGAGTCCATCACCAAACCAGTAGGTCCTGCTGCCTGTTGCTGGCAGTCTTGATTCAAGCCAGTGGGAGAGAGAGATTCCCAGTCTCACTGAAGGTGCCATCCCAGGCTCGGGGTTCACAGCTGCAGAGGTGAGTTTACGTGGGTTTAGGGAAACACACACAACTTGATTTCCACACTGTCTTCCTCTGGCTCCCATGGGAATGCAGCAAAGGAATGATGTCTTGTTTCAGGGTCATAAAATGGTCCAGCTCAGGCTAACCCTGAGGAGGTAGGGCAAGTTGTTTACTGAGGAGCCTCTTAGGCATTCTCTGAGGATGTCACTGGTAAACCTAGTGACACAGCCACAGGTGACTCCCTCCAGCCTGGCAGTCAGGACTTTCAGAAACATCGAATACTCATGGAGAAAGTAGTTAAGGATCCTACAGCTGGGGGTTGGGGGTGGAGGGTGTAGGAGTCTGGGTGGGTATGGACATGACCCTGGGAGAGGGGTCATGGCCAAATGAGTCAAGACTACCATCTCATACTTGTACAGGCCTATGTCTCTAAAGGCAGGACCCCCAACAGGGTGACTGGGTTCTAATTATTATGCAGCCCCTGGATGCCACCCTGGGTCCCCTTCACTGCCTGCTTCACAGACGGAAAGTGCTGTCCCATTGAAGTCTGGCCAAGCTGGAGAGATTCTCAAAGCTCAGGCCCAGGTCACATGAGTGCACTGATGGGACGTGCGTCCATGTCTGTGGGACATGTGTCCTGTTTGCAGGTGTGGAGCGTGACTGTTGTATGTATGCTGTGTGGCTGTGGGTATGTGTGCATGCCTGATGCATGTGCATGTAGTGAGTGTACCTGTCAGTGCCTGTGATGTGTATGTGCACGTGTGAGCTCTGTGTGTGTACAGGGTATATTCACGGCTGTGAGTGAGTGGGCGTGGGGGAGGGGTAGAGTATGGGTGAGGATAAGTACCTGTGAGCGTCTGCATGTGCGCACGGCTGGTGTGTGAGTATGTAGGCAGCAATATATGATAGGAACAGGCAAGACTTCAGAGTTGCTAACCTGGCTGGGCCACTGGTGTCACCAAATGAAGGCTGAAGGTCCGACCTGTGCACACCTAAGAGCATGGCAGATGCGTCTTTTGTTGCAGAAGCTGGGAGACCTCACTTGTGTCTCTATGTTGTCCCTTTCCTCTGCCTCCTGCTGGAGTCTCTACACGTCTGCTCCAGAGCCGGCAGCTCAGCTCCCTGTAACAAGACACACTTCCTTCCCAGAGCTTCTAGGGGCTTGTGCCTCAGAGATCATGATACAGAGCCACAGGAGGACCTGGCCTTATTCCAGGGCCGGGGCTCAGGTCTTCTGATGAGACAAAGCCAACACACACATACACATCATACACATTATATACATACACTCATTTACATACATACACACATACACACACATACACATCATACACACACATACAAATCATACTTATATATCATACATATACATCATGCACATTACATACATATACATCATACACATACACATCATACATTACACATCATATACATACAACACATCATTACATACATGCATAACACACATACACATCATATACAATCATACACATCATACATACATACACATACACATCATACATATATCATGGTACACATATACACATTATATACATACACATCATACACACACATACACATCATATTCAATAAACATACACATCATATACACACATACACATCATACACACACATACACATCATACACACACATACACATCATATACATACAGACAGCCAGACAGACATCATACACATACTCATACATCTCATACACATACACTTCCACATCTCTGAAAGCCATGCCCACATACATGCACTCACACACTGCATACTCTCATGCATGTTGCACACAGACTTCTCAGACATTCACAATATATATTTTCATGGTCATATACTCATATTCCATGTAGCATACACAAACAGAATTACAGCACACATACACATGTGACCCCCAAACCCTATGTCCCCTACTCCAAGGCCTTTCCTCGTCCCCTGCTTGCTGGTCAGTAAGGTGCCTCCTCGACCTTCCAGGAGGTAAAACAACACTAAGGTTGGACCACCAATGTATGTCCAGCATCCAGCAGGGCGGGTTGCTCCCTGCTTACAGCACTATAGTACCCACCATGGGCCACAGGTCCAAGGAAGGGATGAGGTTGCTGGGGTCACTGGTCTCACACTTTTGCCACAGGACAAACATCCTGGGCTGCTTACACATCACAATACACATGTCCATTGGTTGGCTTTAGTCACTCCTGACGGACAGTGGAAGTATAAGCTCCACAGGGTCCTCAGGTGACACCATGATCACCACTCAGTGGGGGCAGTTGGTATTAGGGGTTTCTCCAACCAGAGGACAAGGGCATCCTGAATGTCCCAGAAAGTAATGTCCAAAGCTAACAACTCTGTGGTCCAGGTCTGGCCTAAGAGACTTGCTCAAAGAAGCTAGAAAGAATAAGTGTTCATGCATTCATTCGAGTGTGCATGCGTACACATCTGTGTGTGTACACATCTGTGTGTGTGTGTGTGTGTGTGTGTGTGTGTGTGTGTTGGTTGGTTTAAATTTTCTTTCAGAGCCTTCAAAATGCCAGGTCAGCCAAGGTTTGAATTCCTTTCAAACCATTATCACCTTTCATTTGGTTCGGTTTGAGTTTTCCTCTGAGGCAGGTCTCATGTAGCCCAGGCTGGCATTGAACATCCAGTCCCCCTGTCTCCACTCTGTATTTGCTGGTATCACATTTACACTGCCACACCCAGTTCTTGTAGCAGGTGGGGATGGAAACACTCCACCAACTGGGCTGCACCCTCAGCCTCCAGCAAGTTGTGATCCAATCAAGCCTCTACCACTAAGTTACCTCTGCATCACACCCTTGGACCATTAATCTCTTCAATTGTAATGATTCTGCCAGCTGGGCAGACACAGGCCTGCAACTGCAGGGCTGCCACAGTGTTCCGTCTGCACCACCTTGGAGTGCTGGCCAGGTCAGTCCCCAAATCTGAGTGAGCACCCCAGAATAGCTCAGGGCTGGTCTTATGGCAATTCAAAAGAGGAGGAACAGGAATGGTGGTCATTTCCTTCTCTGACTTCCCCCAAAGCACGTGGCCACCTCTGATAAGGGCATTTGAACTACAGGCTCTCTGACTTCCAGCATCTCAATTCATTCACTTAATTTCCACAGACTGTAGAATGCCGTAGGCCAGGCCTGCTGCAGAGAACAGCATCTACATATACCAGAAGTTTTGTCAGTCACTCTGAGAAATTAGAGGCACTCCAAGACTCTGCTTTTGGGGTTTTGTTGTTAGTTTTGGGGTGGAGAATGTCTGTATGCTTTGAGAAAGGGCTCACTATATGGCCAGGCTAGCTTTAAACTCACTATAAATCCCAGCTGGTTTCTAACTTGCAATTCTCCTGCCTCAGCCTCCCTGGTGGTGGGATCCCAGGAGTGCACTAGTACAGCATGTTCAGGTCTGCCCATTCTTGAAGGGTTTGATTTGGTTTGGTTTTGGTCAAATCCTACAAAGTACTCAGCCAGCTGCAATGACACATCAAAGCCAGGCTTGGGGAAGCTACTGAGGGAAAAGCACCCTCCCTCAAGTACAGTTTTTTTAAGTTTGCAAGTGGCAGCTACAGTAGTTTCCTAGGATCCTGGACCACTGGGTCAGGTGACTGTCTTGATGTCATAAAAACACTTGCCCCCACTCTGAATGTGAACAATTGAGATTCAAGTTCAGACAGGTCAAGTTGCTGTAGCTGGGGCTGAAAGGACAGAAACACATATTTATAAGGTGCTACTCTGTAGTAGACATTATTTAAATCCAGGCCCGGGGCTTCTACCCTGCCTTTGGTTGTTGAGTTCCTGGATGAAAGACACTACTCTCAACCTTTATATTACAATACGCCCTAAACAACACAACAGCTGGGCAGCTGCCTGTCCTCCATGCTGTTAGAATCTACTTTCCTATCGATAAGTTATTACTTACTATTTACTACGTTCCATCTGAGCTGCTCTTAGGTCCCATTGGGCAGTCAGTCCACAGGACATCATTGTCTTAACCCTTAGCCCATGGTGGCTTCTCCTTCCTCCTCTCCTGCACGTTCTTTCTCTTTCTCTTTCCAACCTAAAGCCTGAGAAACCTAAACCCCGCCTATATCTCTTCTGCCCAGCTACTGGCTGTTGGCATCTTTATTTACCACAGTTAACTGGAGACAGGGTCACTTAGCTGATGTCTATGTGTGGACTCTCTCCTCTCTGGGGTGGGGCAGTCAGTTTTGGGGGCCCAAATTACCATTAGATTAGAAGCAGCATTAAGCTAACCCACTACACTATAGGGTAGCCTGTGCTCTGTATGCTTTATGAACTGTCTCTTCACTGCAGCACTGACCCCACAGAGAGTGTCCATCCTCCAAGACAGAGACACAAGGTGACATGTTGCTTATATGACATGTCTGACACCCGTGGATCACAAAGGACTGCTCTCCCTCAGGTTGGGGCTCGGTGCATGGCTCAGAGAGTAAGGCATTTTCCAGAGGTCAGATCTCCTATACCCACATAAATGTCTGGTGAGCAGAGCCTGCTTCTTATTCCAGCAGTCAGTGGGCAGACTGAGTGGATCCCCAGAGCAAGCTGGCTACACAGACCATCTAAATGGAGGAGGTCTAGGTTCCGATTGAGAGACTGTTTCTCATTAAATAATTAGAAAGTGATCCAGGAGTGACTTCCAGTGACCCTCCTTGTTACTGAGCTTCTTGGGGTCTGTGGGGTGTATCATGGGTGTCCTGTACTTTATGCTTAATATCTACTTATCGTGCGTACATACCATGCATGTTTGTCCTTTGGGACTGGGTTACCTTGCTCAGGATGGCATTCTCTAGTTCCATCATTGCCTCCAAATTTCATAGTGTCCTTCTTTTTAATAGCTGAATAGTATTCCGCTGTGTAGTGTACCACATTTTCTTTATCCATTCTTCAGTTGAGGGACATCTAGGTTGTTTCCAGTTTCTGGCTATTATGAATAAAGCTGCTATGAGCATAGTTATGCAGATGTCATTGTGGTATGGTGGGACATCTTTTGGGTATATGCCCAGGAGTGATATAGCTGGGTCTTGAGATAGAACTATTCCCAATTTTCTGAGAAACTACCAAATTGATTTCAGAGTGATTGTACAAGTTTGCACTCCCATCAGCAATGGAGGAGTGCTCCCCTTGCTCCACGTCCTCACCAGCATGTGCTGTCAGTGGAGTTTTCTATCTTAGTCATTCTGATGGCTGTGAGGTGGAATCTCAGAGTCATTTTGATTTGCATTTCCTTGATGACTAAGGACACTGAACATTTCTTTAAGTGTTTATTGGCCACTAGAGATTCCTCTGTTGGGAACTCTCTGTTTATGGCTCCTTCTCTACCGTACAACCTTGCCAGTGTGTGCCCCAGATGACAGGGCCAACCAATCTGTCATGGACGATCACCAGCAAAATGAAGCCCAGAGAGAATCTCATTCTTTCTCCTGTTTAAGCTTCTTTCTCCCTGATGTTTTTACAGTAAAGCGACGGGGAGTGAGCAGCGTCTGAAGTCACTCAGCTGGTGCACAGTGGAGTCAAGCCTTCGTCACTCGGCCAGAGCCTGCTCCACACCACAGCGGAGGGGCTGTACCACGCCACCAGAACTTTCACTTTCTGTGCCATGAAGATCAAGCACTGATAGAGAGACTGAAGAAGGGAAACCAACTTGGTTTCCTCTCCTTTCAAGTTCAAATTCATCTACGGAAGGAAACGACCTACCAGCTTTCTTTCTGAGCTGGAGTTATCAGAGTCAGGGGGCGTGGCTTGTTCCTCCCAGTGCCTGGGGTCCACCTCATAGCAGGAGCTTTGTGGTCTTTCTGTCCCTGCACCACCAGCAGAAGCAGAGTGACTGTCAGCTGCATGAGAGTGGTCCTAGAGTTTATGATGCAAGTGTGAGAGAGTTTGTCAAGCTGTGAAGCTGGCAGAACTGGGCCAGGGCTCTCTGCTTCTCAGCCTTCTTCTGCTGGAGGTTTAAGGTCACCCGTGTGTGTTGATGCCATGACTCCCAGTCCTGGGACATTTGCAGGCAACTCAGTTACTTCCAGCCTTGGATTTCACATCTCTGTTAGATCTCTAGTGTTGTAATAAAATAATTGAGATAGTTCATTTATAGAGAGAAAAGGGTAATTCGTCTCAGTTTGGGAGATCCCAGTCCATGGTCACCATGTCCTGCTGCTTTAGACCAATAGTAGGCAGATTCACAGTAAAAGAAAATGTCAGAGCCCAACCGCTCACCTCATGGTCATGAAACAAAGAGAGGAAGAGGAACTGGCTGAAGTGTTACTATTCTCTCTCTAATTAGGCTCTGGGAACCAAGTCTTTAACACACAGGCCTTTGGGGATACCCCAGATTGACTCTACCGCCATCTGTACAGTAAGAGCATGGTAGAAACACTCCACTTGAGACTTGAGAAGTTCAAGGGCATTTGTCTCTGTCTAATAATTCTCAGCCCTCCTCTCACTTGGCTCAGCAGCTGGAAGCCAGTTCAGGGTTAGAGGAAGCCTGGCTATGTTAGATAATACAGAGATATACAACCCCACTGGGTAGAACTAAGACCAGACATGGGACAGAACCAAGTCCTCTCCACAACCTGAAGAAAAGCAATGGAATGGATTCCAGGAAGGACGGGCATCTGTTCTAGGAAGAGTGCATGACAGGCCAGGAACAGCAATGTGTAGGTAGGTACACAGCATTTTCTGGATCAGATCAAGTGCTCACCTGAATGGTAGCACCACACTCTATCGAAGAGACTCTCTGCCCTGGTCATGTCCCTGCTAGAAACTTCTCAAAGCTGTGACTGTCATCCTTATGTGTCATCTTTCCTTGCCTCTGCCACAGTTCTATGACTGCAGGGCTTCTCCTGGCTGTACCCCGGGACTGTGTGAGCCCAGGATGAGTGCTGGAAAAGCATCTAGCAAGTGAAGAAATGAGTGACTGGATGCTTCCAAAGATGCCTTCCAATTTGGAGTCAGTGAGATTTGAAGTCTCCTGGGCTGTGGTTTAGGACACTTTTCTAAAACAAACAGAGTCTTTATGGCACTGTGGGCAAGGAGATGGAATGAAAAGCACATGTCTTTATCCACAGACTTCCAGATTAGCATACAAAAGAATCCAGCAGGGCTGGTAAACAAAAGATGACCAGAACTGCCATGCACTCAACACTTAAGGCAGGTTTTCACCATGAAATGCTATGGTGAAAATAGCAACGTGAAAGTTTAAAACTCATCAGCGAAGGTCAACTGTAGACACCGGAGTTTGCAGCTGCATGACACAGAGGGTGTGAACCCTGTGACATGCTAGCATAAAAGTTAGAAGACAAGAACTATGTAAACACCAAACATTAATGAAACAAGCCAATGGGATCACACTGTGAAAGAGGCGCAGCAATGAAAGTAGTGGGGGAGGAGGAAGAGGGAGGGTAGAGTGTAACTTCCTGTGCGATGAAAGTGGTTATCACATCAAGATCTCTACAAATGAAGGAGGCTGCAAAGAAAATGGCTGTAGTCATACACAACAGAGAGCGAGAGGGTGAATCAGAGTATCATTTCCAAACAAATCATCCAATCACAAAGAGGGAAGGAGTAGTAAAGGAGAGAGAGAGAGAGGAGAGAACAAAGATTAATAGAAAAACAACTAATAAAATTGCCACTATAAGCCCCTCATCTATCTGTGATTACTTGAAATGTAAATGGGTTAAAACTCCAGTAAACACACACACACACACACACACACACACACAGAATAGAGACTGTAAAGGTGACTCAGCAAATGGCCTGGCCTCGTATGTATGAAGGCTGAAGTTCTGGATCTCTAGAATCCACTGTAAAACCACTGTAACTGTGATCCCTGCCCTCAAGAAGCAGAGACAGGCTATCCCCAGGCAAGCTGGCTAGCTAGATTCACCCAAATTGATAAGCTCCAGGTCCAGCAGAGACACAGACTTAGTAAAGAACATGGAGAGTGACTGACTCTGAGTCTCCGTGGACATACGCACCCATAAGCATGTGCAACTGTACATACATACCCACATACATGTGAACATGAACATATACATGCACACCACACACATGTACACAGGCCAAAAAAAAAAAAAAAAAAAGAGCCATAGACTAGTTAAGTGGATACTTTAATAAAATACCCAGCTATGCATTCTTTAAAGTAACTAATTTCCATGTAAGTACATGTACGGGCACACAGCCAGAGGACGACGGAAAGGATGCTGTGTGCAAATAGGAACTCAAAAGAAACTGGTCACCTGTCACACAAGAGGTTTTAGGTCCAAACTGTCACACGAGACAAGTTGCTGCTGCTGCTGCTGCTGCTGCTGTGCTGGCCGCCCAAAGGACTTATAAATCCAGAAACCTAAGAGATGTTTACATAAAGATAAACTCATGGGGAACAAATATGGAGCGATCTAGGGAGACGGAGCTACTCAAGGCTAGGGGAGACCTCAGTACTCCACATCCCATAACAAACAACGCATGTGTGCCAAGAGCCAATGCGGAACAGCCGACTTAAACAATACGGTAAGCCACGTGGTCCAAGCAGGCAGCTGTGAGATTCCACTCTCAGAAGCAGGGCACACTTTCCACCCGAACTTAGATAGATCAGATCGTGTCTCCTGTGTGTCAGGAAAAAGAAAGAAACTTAGCAGCCTTCAAGGGACTTATCTTCGAACTTTGTAGATTGCTAAGAAAAGGGAACTTAAAAACAAAACAAAACAACAACAACAACAAAAAAAAAAAAACCAGCGTGAGAAGGAAGACGGGAAATTTACACATGTGGAAATTAAACAGTGTACTCTGAACAGCCCTGAATGGAAAAAAATAAAAGCTAAAGGCATATTAGAAAAAAGGCCCAAGACAGAAGAAAAGGCAAACGATACACAAAAACTTGAGGTGAGATAACAATTCTCTGAGGAACTTGTAACCCTGACTGTCTACAAAGGGAAGAGAGTTCACATCAACTGTCCAACTCCAGCCATCAAATACCAGAAGGGTAAAAACTCAGTGAGCCTAGACAAAGGAAACAAAGAAGATCAGAGGGGGGTTGGGGGGGGTGAACAAAACAGGAAGTAGAAAATCAAAAAATAACCGTGAAACTATGAATTGGCATTAAAAAAAAAAAAAAAAAAAAAGAACTGGAAAATTCTCATTAACCTAAATAGGAAAAAAAAATTGAGAAAACACAAAGTTAGAAATGTGAAAACAGCACTGTAACAATGCCACAAGGTTAAAAGGCTCATAGAGAAGATGAGCAACTATACATCAGCAAACCAAAAACCAGCGTCAACAGACCCCTAACCCCTGACGGGAGGAAAGGTTGTAAGGACCAGATCAAGGTTTAGACAATATGTGCCAGTGCCGACTTCCAGAATGGCTTAGTTACGATGGCCACTACCAGATCTCCCAGAACCACGAAGATCATGTGTCCAGACTGGCAAGAAAGTCACTTCTGTGTGATTTTCTACAAAATGCCTTTGGGCCCATGGACACCTGGTCTTGTTCCAAATAAAGAGTGTTGAGATGCCAATGGCGATGAACATTTTAATCTCCCAGGCCCACAATCCTCTCTCTCTGGTTCCTGTGCTCAATCCCCTCCAACTCTAAGAAGGAATCATTAATGGGTATAAAAATCAGATAGACCAGTAATTGGTTAAACTCTCCACAGGAAAAGCTCAAGACTGTACCAGATGGTTTTGCTGGCCACATCTCTCTCAAGATTTAAGGATGACTCCCCAAAAATAGAAGACGGAAGAACATTTTCTGACTTGCGAGGCCATAATTCTTTGATTCCAAAGCCAGAAAGAAACACAGGAGAAGCAAGTCTTGTAATTTTATGTTTATTGCTAATGAGATGATGCAAAAGACTTTTTCTCCCAAAATGGGAGAAAAATCTTACCTTGTTTTGAACATTACACAAGACATCACAAGGCACCCTATAAAAGCGAACAAGTCTGTGTGTCAAATAAAAATTTAAATTATTTTTTAAAAACACTAGCAAACTGAATCCAATAACACATTAGAAGAACTGTACCTTATGACCAAGTAGATTCATCCTTTAGGGCCACAGGGATAGAATTATGAAAATCCCATGGCCGATAGATAAAGGAAATATATTTGAAAATATCCAACCACGTTCTCACCAAAAACTCTCAGTAGCCTGGGAATAGACTGAATTTAACCACAACCAATAAAGGCACACGCGGAAAGCAGATAGCCGTTGTCCCATTCAGTGAAGAGAAACTGAAGAGAGACTCAGCATTCTTACTCAAGTCCTAGCCAGTCAGAAAAGACAAAAACGTGTCTTACAGATTGGAGAAAGAAATAAAATAACACCTTCTGCAGATGACATACTGTCACAAATCAATGACCCTAAAACCACAGAGAGGGTGGAGGGAGGAGCTCTGCCATTGCTGCCAACTGTGTATGTGTAAGCTGTCTATTTCACCCACTGGCCTATCTGTTGCTTTCTTGTTTAGTGGGGCCCCTGAGATTTCTCCCATCTACAGTGGCGTGACAACTGGCATTGTCCTTGGTCAGATCTTCTTTGAGTAGCCAATTGTTGAGATTTCTGTGGTGTACGTTCCCTGTCATATCTAGAAGAAACGATCTCACAACAGACTTCCTGGTCCTGTGGTTCCTACACTCTGGCCACCTTATCATCTAAATGTTCCCTGAGCCTTAGATGGAGGGGTTCTGGTGTAGATGTATCAATTAGGGCTGGGTACCCATGGTAAGTTTTCTGTATATTTCCAGTTATGGCTTTCTATGATAGCTTCTGTCTGCTTCATAAAGAAGCTTCTTTGATGAGGGTTAGTGCTACTTATCTGTGGGTACAAGGATGTGTATTTAGAATGTTGTTAGGAATTATGCTGGTTTAGTAAAGTGGCAGTAGTACAATCTCCTCAGCTATCCATGACCTCACTAGCTATGGGTAATGGATTAGGTTTCCAGTACCAAGTGCGAGTTCCCTCCTGTTGAGCAAGCCTTCTCTCCCATTAGACAGCTGTGGGTTACCACCATGACATGAGCACCACTATTGCTCCTTTAGGGCTAGCCTGTCGTGCTGGTCATTGTGGCTCATAGGCATCACAGCTGGGTTGGGCTATTGATTACCTTCCTCCCTCCACAGCCAGGACAGCATCTTCTGGTAACCAAAGCTATTCCTCGGGAAGGGGGCTCTTCAGGCTGATCCTTTGATTCCCATGTCCAAAATGTGTGATGTCTTCAGAAACTTTCCTTCACTTTTGGGGAGGCAACTGTCCTCCCCAAGAGCAGCAGCAATCGCCTAGAATGCTTTGAGAGTCTTTCTGAGACTCAACAACTCAACAACCAACAACTCAAAAGGGTTTTCATACCTGGGCGTTAGTCTATGGACTACAAGGTGATTATCATATACTTTACATATATCCAGGTTAAACCCTCCCCTCATCCGGGTGTTTGAGTGCGGAGTCCCTCACGTGGGCTGTGTCAACAGTCTTGGCATCTGCAGACACTTTCATTTCTTTCTTCCTCTGTGAGACTCCTGCACCTCCCTTTAATATCCCACAATGGTAAGAGAAAAGATGAACAATGGACAGATTTGTCTCTGCTTTAAGATAGTTAATCTCTTTGACTAAGGGGAGAAGGGGAGTACTAAAATGCACTTAGATGTGACATGAAGGTGAAAGGTGGGATGGCAAAGACATAAATTGACTAAAACTCCAACTTAATTGAACTCAGGACTAGATGAATCTCAAAGGTTTTACATCATAGTTATTAGTTTTTTCATCGTTATTATTTTTATAAGCCATCAAAGCCATGGCAGTACCTGCCACGCAAACACACTTGTCTACTTTGCCATTTATAGTTTGTTTAGGGTTTATATTCACAAACAAATATATGTAGATCTAGGTAATACTGTTGTGGTTGGGTTAGTACTACACAGTAATGTGCAATATACACATTGCTTAAGCAGGTGACCAACGATGGCCAATCCCTTGTGGCTTTCTTTCAAGTTCATGTGCAAATTAGAATTTTATGCAAAAGTTCTGGTTTTACTCTGATTTTTACATTAGCGGAAGCTGATGTCAAGTCAGTTACAGGTAAACAATTTCTTTTGTTTTCTACTTCCCAGCCTGAACAAAGCGTAACATTTTCATTATGTACGGCTTTCCTTTTATATTTCAATTGAAAAAAAAAACTCATATGACTCTTTTCTTGTAAATGAAGAAGGAAATTTAATAGGCACATTTATTTAAATCAAATCCTCCGTACAAAATGGAGAATCTGCTGTCTTTACTTAGAAGGCTACGCAAATAGTCATCTGTCAAATTTATAGGTGCAGTTCCACGATGTTCCTCACTGGAAACGAGCGTTTCCACCGCTCGGTTTCCAGGGGGAATCAAAGCCTCAGATGTTTCCTTTATCTTGTGTCTCTCGTCATTCCACCCATGCTTTATGAATGCCATCACTTCCAGCCTCACAGATTCACTTCAGAACGTTCCTTAATCCCTCACTAGGATCTGTTCGAATCCCAGGAAAGCAGTTCTCTCTTTGCAGTCAAGTGGTTTCATAGAGTGTTTTCTGCATTTTTTCTTTAACTGTGTTCCAACTGATGGGTTTCAGCTGACTGTTCACAATCATGGAGTGAGTCTGGTCTTTGAGATGCTTGACCAGATTAACTGACCTCTGAGAAATGTACTTGCATTCTCAGTGGAAGGAAACCTGATGACTCCAGTTAAGATATTGCTACCTGTGTCCTGGACTACTCACTGCCTGACCTACCTGTCCTTGTGGGTTGGAGGTGAGTGAGGTAGCACAGAGTCTACAACAGAGACTCCGGGAGCAGGTGAGAAACGCCACAGCAAGCTCCTCTGAGCACTGCTGCAAGCTCCTTTAATACCCTCCACCTGTACCCCATTGGTCCCAAGAAAGCATCTCTTCTAAACAGCAGGTCCTGATTGGCTGGCATTGTCTGAGCCAGCAATCCTTGGTCTCTCAGGCAGTCCTCAATTAGGTCCTCCTGCAGGAGATGCTTTTGCAGCTGTGAGGCTATGTCCCCCCCCCCCACCCCGTTTATTTACATAGAGGTGGCCCTGTTGTTCCTGCTACAGATAATGTCAGTTTTTACAAACTGATTGATCTCATGCATAAGGCCTGGTTTTCACTGAGAATCCTATTGTAATGGAGCAACTGTGGCAGCTAGCTTTTCAGTGTTCAAGAAGGTCTAGATTCTTCTGTGGTTGCATCTTGGTCTTTAGTTCTGTCTCAACTTTGGAATTTTCTTCTGTAACAGGAATGTTCTTTTCCTGGTGAACTTTTCCAACAACACTTTTATCTCCTTTAGGAGTTATCTCAGAAGCCATGGGCAGTGGGTCAGGCCCAAGGCTGGAGCTGCACACAGGTACTGGAGCAGATAGGAAGCATGCCACCCAGAATGACAGGGTCTCATCTTACCTCTGACTGTTTTGGAACACACTTTGTAGACCAGGCTAGCCTCAAATCACAGAGATCCTCCTGCCTCTGCCTCCCAAGTGCCTGGCCTCCTTAATTAAATAATAATAAAAATGATGTTGAGTATTTTCACATAAAGAACTAATAATTGAATATCTAGGTGTTTAACCTTACTTAACCATTTACAATGCATAGATCAAATAAAACACAGCAGTGATAGACAAGGGTAAACTTATGGGTTTTGTTTTTTGGGTTTTTGAAGACAGAAAATATTCTGGGGAAGGGGTATTGAAAAGATGGCTCAGCAGTTAAGAGCACTTCTTGCTCTTGCAGAGGACCTGATCTGATTCCCAGCACCACATAGTGGCTCACAACCATCTGTAACCCAGTTCCAGGGGAATCCAATGCCTTCTTCTGCCCCCTCAAGTACCAGGCATATATATGGCGCACACACATACAAACAGGCAAAACATGCATTAAAAATAATAAAAACTGAAATAGAAATTTGAAAAAGATTCTGATATTTTACTCTGTGTGGTATGACTCTTGGGCTGTGTGTAGCTGTTTTCTGGAACAGTGAGCAGAGTCTTGTGTCTGTACCCATTGTCTGTAAGGGTGAACTATCAATGGCCATAGATTTAAATCGTTACTATGGGAAAACATCGAACAGACTCTCAATGCACAGCCACTTAACTAAGCCACTTTGTCACGGTCCCCTCCTATAATACTCGGCTGGACTCATATGCCACCATGTAAGGGTTTCCACACTTGAGGGAGCTGTATTTCCACAGCCCTGGACTGCCTTTGTAAAGCAGTTTCCCAGAAGGTGAGTCGGAGACAGACTCTCTGGAACACACTGTGGGAGCTGCTCCTTGGCTATTTGGTAGAATTCCTGGTCAAGCCATCTGCTCCTGGCATTTGTGCCACACGGAGCAGAAAAGCATTTAAGTCCTCTCTGCCATCTCTTCAGTGTTTATGGTCTGCTTAGATTCACTCTCTAAGGTCTGTCAACTTCCACTTTCAGAGGGAATTGTCTATTTTTTAAGAGTTTCCTGTTGTTGTTGGGTTATCTCTGCCTTCCTTCCTCCTCTCTCTTGCCCCCCTCCCCTTTCCCCCTTCTTTTAATAGCTTTTGTTTCTGAGACAGGATCTCAATTTGTAGCCCAAGCTAGCCTCAAACTCAATACCCCTTCTCGCCTCTTACATCTCAGAATCACAGCAATTAGCCGCCACACTCAGCTTAGTATTCTGCTACTTTCTACTATTTGGGTTTTCTAAGACAGGGTCTCATGTAGCCCAGGCTAGCTCCAACCTCTATATAGTCAAGGATGACCTTGAACTCCTGATTCTCTGCCTCTATACCCCGGGTGCTAGAACCACAGGCCTGTGCTGAAGCCCTCCTATATTCATATCATGTGCCATTTAATCCTTAGTGCAGTCTACATGTGTCTTCCTGGCTGCCACTAATTCTTGCCCCAAGGCTGTAATTTAGCCTTCTTTTTAAAGTTGTGTATATGGGTGTTCATCTTACATGTATGTGTGTGCACATGTTTGCAGTGCCCCCAGAGGCCTGAAGATTGAAGAGACTGATAGTTGTGAGCTGCCAAGGGGATGCTGGGAATTGAGCCTGGCTTCTCTGAAAGGACAGCCAGAGCTCTTATCCACTGGAGCCATCTCTCCAGTCCCTATGATAGTCTGTTTGTAATGTTTCATGAAACCCAGTAGATATGTCAATCTCTTACACGTTAGATAATAGTATGTATCTGTACTCAAATGAAAGGGCTCTGTGTTTGCTGCTTTGCACACCAAAGTTGGACATTTCATCTCCAATCCAAGAATTTATTCTCCTCTAAATTCTGGAGTTTGGTTGCTTTAATTAAACACTTGACATAAACCTAGAATTATCTGTAAAGAGAAACTCCAGTTGAGAAAATGCCTCCATCAGTTGCCTGTAAGCGGGTCTATGTGGCATTTTCTGGGTTAATGACTGATGTAGAGGGCCCAGCTCAGTGCACACAGTGACACTCTCAGGTCCTGGGTTCAATAAGAAAGCAGGCTGAGCAAGCCATAAGAACCAAGTCAGCGAGCGGTGTTCCCCCATGGCCTCTCCTTCAGTTCTGCCTCTGGGTTCTTGCCTTACCTTCCTTCAGTGGACTGTGACTGAGAATATATAAACCCTTTCCCCCTAAAATGTTTTTTGTCCCTTTATCAGAGTGACATAAGCCCTAAGACAACTGGTCCAGCTATATCCCAGCAGCCCTGATGTTTGGATACTGCATTCTAATACGTATTCGATAGTTCGATTTTTGATAGCCTTGGGTTTCTGTGCCACCACCGCCCCGAGAAACCACGGATACTCCAATATCATCTGTAAAACGCTTAGTGTGGCAGACCATGCTTGTCTTCTCATCATGCCTCGGTTCCCTGTCACACACATAATGAAGGTAAGTACACAAGTGACTGTCTTGGGAAAGTGCTGCCTAGGGAAAGTGCAGGGGAAACGTCTGCATATAATCGTGGCACTAACTTGTCCAATTGTTCCACACAATGGTGGGCTCCATGGGTGTAGAACCCAGGACTACTGTCGATGTCTTTACCTCCGGCACACTGAGAGTCTTTTATACTTCCTCACAATCAGGAAGTCATTTAGAAAAATCACCTTGTGATTGACAACTCTGTGGGAAAAAAAATAAAGATTTGTGGCAGCATCTCTTGCTGTCATATTCCACATGTACTTGCATTAGTTCTTTTAAGCATGCATGAGAGAGAAGACAGACAAGAGAGAGAGACAGAGAGAGAGAGAGAGAGAGAGAGAGAGAGAGAGAGAGAGAGCTCGAACTGTGCCTGCATCTGTGTCTGTACACAAAGACCAAAAGTGACCAGCTGTCCTGCCCCATCATTCTCTGGAGTATTCTCTTCAAGGAAACAGAGAGCTAGGGTCATCCAGCTAGCCCTAAAGATCCTCCTGTCTCCATTCTTCACAGCTCTGGAGTTAAACCTGGCTTTTGACTGAGTCCAAGGACTTGAACTCAGAGCCTCCATGCTTGAAGGGAAAGCACTCTTACCCGTTGAGCCACCTCTAGCTCCCAGTCAGCCTTAAGACATGTCTGCATTCCTTCCAGAAGCTAACCTCTCTGAGAGAGCTGCTTCTCAGGTCTTCTGCATGAGTGCTGCAGGCCACAAGCATGAGAAGATGCTAGAATTCCACACCCATCCATGTGACTCCTTGAGAGTGTCCTGTACCCTCTATTCCCCACTGAGCTCTCCTGAGGCATTCACCTTCCCTGACCATGAGTGCTGGAGTGTCTGTGGAGGTGTCCTGGGCATTCCCGGACTTTCTGCTCCCCTCACTGGGGTTCATACTGCAGGGGTGGATTTTCTGTTGGAGGTTTGCTTGTTCTAGCCTTGCCAAGGAAAGGGAAGTGAGATCTAGCCTGAGCAATAATGGAGAGGGGGGTAGCCCTCGGCAGACACTCCAGAACAAGGACTGCCTCAGGAGAGAGGATTGGGGGTACAGGACCACTGGGGAGTGCTTTAAGACATTTTCCAGGACTAGGGTGTAGTTCTGTGGCAGATGTTTGCCTATCATGCTGGTAGTATCCACTGCACTCAGTGTCACTGAAGGATACAAGCAAGTGGGCTGGACAGAGAGATCAGTCCATAAAGTGCTTGTCACATAACCATGGGACCCTGGGCTCCATCCCCAGAACCCACGTGGCATGGCAATGTAAGTTTGTCATCCCAGCACTGGGGTGACAGAGACAGGTAGATCGCCATGACTCACTGGTCCATTTGGTGAGCTCTAGGTCTCAGTGAGAGACTGTGTCTCAAACCAACAAAACAGATGGCTCCTGAGGAAGGGTACTGGGCACAAGCGCACACGTATCCACACATAACACACAAACGCCAAGGAATAACACATCTGAAAAAATTCTTATTTTCAACAATAGTAAACAATATAAAATTTCAAATCAAATTAAGGTGCAGTTCAAGCAAACATCAAGGAAACAACGTTGCCCTTAGATCGACAGTAAGGACAACAATGCTTGAGGCTTCTTAGTGGGGCGGAGCTATTCACAAGTTATGAACTCTTTAAGGCGTTACCAAAATTCTATGGCATGCATCATGAGTGAAAGGCAAACCCTCTCCCCAGGGCCACTGACATTACCAACCTATTTGCTCACCTCTGTTCCACATGCATGTGGACCAAATTCAGTCTGCAGGTAGGCGGGGGCCACATGACCTGGACCAATGGGCTGTGACACTGAAATGCACAGAAGAGTGGGTACAGAGTGACCCCCCCAGTCTCCCCGAAATGCTAGTATGTGTGATTTCCAAGTTAGAGCTTCTTCAGGCTCATTGTTAGCCAACCACGAAACACAGCTGGTGACAAACAGTCCCCAGTGCCAGTGGCTTAACAGGACAAGGCTGGCTTCCTAGTCTCTTATATACCCAGTGAGAGTGTTGACCAGCCTATGCCAAGATGATCTTGGTGATGTGCCAAGATTCACATCGAATGAGGCTCGCTGTAGCATTACTGTGATGGTATAATTTTTACAACACCCTAAATGTCAGAAACTAGGAGCTAGCGAAGCAAATTATGGCCCACAATAGAATACTGTAATAAATACTTTACAACAAAGAGGAGTGATATATTGAAGATCTTTAGTAGCAGCTGGGGAATTTTTCCCAATAAAATATTGAGCGAGAAAGGCTCACGGTGTGATCACATTTTTTTTTTTTAAACAACTGACATGCTCACAGAAGAGGGAGTGGTAACCAGAGGAAAGTCTCCAGATGAATGATGAAAAGACCATGGAGGGGAGGAGGAGGGGGAGGACGTGCAAGGGGCGGCAGTGGAGAGCTGAGATGCTCTTTCACGCAGTACAGAGAAGGGAAGACTGGTTTCCAAAGCCTTGGGAGCAGCAGTAGAATAAGCAGGGACTGGCTTTGGGCAGACCCTGTTGAGCAAGAGGCCTGCTGGGTGAAATCACTGAGCCGGCCCGTGCCAGCATAACCCTTCTTCCTTTCTTTTCCCCAACCATGATCTCAGGTTGCAGCCTTGCTACCATGGTTGAAGGTGAATAAACAGAGGAGTGCCACTAACCACGCAGATGGACGTCCAAAAGCCTTCTCATGCTGGCTCACGGGGATCTTAGGCGTGGGTTCTGAGACATGCCATAAAACGGCTCAGAGAACTCGGACTGCACGTCCCCAGGAGTTTGCAAACCCTGCCAGACCTTGGTTGTCCAGGAACATGGTGTGCTGAGGAGGGTGTTGGCTTACAGACAAACAGGACATTTTCTAAATGATCAGGGCTCGTTCCAGGAAAAAGCCTGGGGAGTGGAGGTAGGGTGGATCGCAGTGTTTTCAGAAATGGCCAACAGGTTGACCAAAGCACTCTCCGTGTCTCAGTCACAGTGACAAGCTCCAGAGATTCCACTGTTACCTGTCTGAGGAGCCTCTGCAGCTACTAGGCTCTTCCTTCACCTTCCTGGAGTTTCTGGAGCCACCACAGTTAGCATCCCTGCCTCTGAACACTCTGGGGTGGAACATTCCCACAGAGATGCTGAGAAGCCTGACTAGGAGCCTATGAACGCCTCAGCAGATACAAGTTATTAATGCTCTCCCTTCCACTGAGTGGCTAAGGGAATGATAGTATAGTAGACAGTAACTAAGGACAAAGAGCAGCCGCTACAAGTACTTGCTGCCTCTCAGAGGACCCGACTCCAGCTCTTAGGATCCATAACGATGGCTTATGGTGCCTGTAACTCCAACCCCACAGAATCTGACATCCTCTTCTGGTCTCCACAGGCACTGCACTCCTGTGCACATAGACCCGCACACAGATATATACATACATACACGTAATAATTAAAAATAAAATAACTTTAAAAAAGGAAAGAAATGGATCCTTAATCACATCTAGGACGCAGAGGGCATCTGAGAGAGAAAAGAACAAAGAGAGGTAACAGGAGAGGAAGCAGCAGGTGGAACTGAGTTAGGCTTGCATAAATCAACATTTCCCATTTGTTAATCATATGATAGATTTCCATCTGGCATGCACTGGATAGGTTATCTTAGTCCTTGGGGATCGCATGCATCCAGTGGTGAAAAAGGCCACCATCCGATGGAGGATAGATTCAAACTATAGGGTGAATAAAGCCATGGGGACCTGGGCAGGACAGTGGGCTTGAGCTGAACCCTCAAGGGCAAGAAATTCTACGCAGTTCAACCAGGAATACAGCTTGAACACAATCTGTACATGGCTTCTATTGTGAAGAGCTTCCTGGAAGAGGAGGAGGTGATACTGAAACACCCCTGGATGGGCTCTCCCATGCTATGTGATAAAGAAGGGTGCTGGCCCCAGAGGCTCTTATCCCGGAGATCCAGGTTCTCTGACCACGGAGATATTGGAGGAAGCTTTCTGTCTCCATTTACCAGATTATCCTTCATCGAGCAATAAGCTTTGTGATCCAGTCACATCGTCAAGTTAGCCCTCACAGAAATGGATGCCAAGACAGTTTGAAATGCAGACGATCCCAAGGAAGATTCCAAGGTACACTTGGGAGGAGTTGATCGGAGAGGGAAGTCTTCCCACCAGGATCCAGCCAGAGATGGAGATTGAAGATTAAGTATGAGCACAGCAAAGAAAGAGTCCTCACAGCCCAGTAGGAAGCCTGGTGCAGAGACACATCTGGGCAGAGATGACCAGACTCTGCCATCAGTGATGTCTGAAGAGGGAAGGTCGGACCCTATCTGAGCAGGACACAACCTCAGAGTGACTGTTGCAGAACAATGTAGCAGCCAACTGAACTCTTTATGGCTGACCAGTTTGCCCCAGCAAAGAGCCAAGCACTGGGACTCAGTGGTTACCTCACAGGATCCACTTTGCTTATTTGCCATCAAAGTGGAAACCGATGTTGCTTGCAAATTTGGGGAAGGTGTTGACTCAGAAAGATCATGGTAATAAGAATTTCATCCACGGTCCCTGCGCAGATGGAGCTCTAGGAGTGTTTAGTAGCTTGGCAGACATCAAGGATGAGGGAGGCTTAGCCTCTGTTCCAGACTGTAGTTGTACTGCTGCTTGGAAAAGAGAAGATCTCAACCCACTGGAGCTAAGGGCCTGCCTAGGCTGCAGCATCAAAAGACCGCTGGCTTCTGAATAGAAGGCAGGCATGCATGCACAGATGCAGGTTTCCTCCCTGAATGCAGCTTGTTGTGTGTGCCAGTATCATGTGACCCTGTCTGAAATCCCATGGGACATGTGACCCAAGGAACCCTCTGTCTCTGTTTCTAACTGGGGAGTCTCACCTTCTGCCAAGAAAGTATTGTTTACCCTACTTGAAAAGACAGATTAACCTGTGTGCAGGAAACCACTGAAGTTTCTTTAGCTTGCAAGCACGGTAAGAATCTCAGCTCCTGTTAAGTCAGAATCCCTGGAAGGGTGAGCGCTATATGAAATCAGCATCATAATTATGGATTGCCAGGTTCAGCCAACTGGGTCGATGATGCAATTAGGTCTATAACAGTGACATCTATACTGAGCAAGCACAGAATTTTCCAGGACTGTCCCTAGGCAATACAGGTAGTAACAACTATTTTCATAGACTTCGTAGTGAGCATTGTAAGCAATTAAGAGATGATTTTTAAGCCCATGAGATTACATAAATTCTATGTAAGTACTATGTAAGTTTTAAAAGATTATATTGTAGCGTGTATGTGTGTGTGTGTACAAACATATGCCATAGTACATATGTGGAGGTCAGAGAACAATTTATGACCCAGTTCTCTTCCATTTCCATGTGGGTCCCAGGAATCGAACTCAGGCAGTCAGTCTTGGCAGCAAGCACCTCTACGTGCTGGGCATTCTCATCGGTCCATGCCGTCACACAATACGGAGCATTATCAGCACACAGTGTATTATCTGTGGAAGATCCTGGAGCCATGAGAGCATCAAGGCAGAGAAGATAAGGTTTTCAGCAGAGTAACCAGACCATAAAGGGGATGGGATGAATCTGTCCTTGGGAAGGCTGAGCTCCTAGAAAGGGAGATCACCAGGCAGGCCTCTCTCCACTGTGGCGATATTGTCAGGTTCCACTTCCTGAGCCACACTGAGGAAAATGATGAAGTTCAGACACAGTGGTCACCTCCATAACCTGGCTGTAAATCACCAATATTTGTTTTAACATAGTAACGGTGAAAGGTTGTCCTGGGACCTCATTTCTGGGTTATTTATAGGCTTCGTAAGACGGCTTAATAGGATAGATCACATTTTAGTGTAGCAAAGCTCCTGGTCATAGGAGAGTCTGTCACAGAGGCCAGCGTCTCCCTGAAGGAATAGTATCACTGTGAACCAGGTGAGCACAGGTAGGAGCTGATATGTACTTCCACATAGATCTGTTTCCTGGACACCAGAGAAGGAAGGACCATAGCCCTCGCAAGCACAGAACACACTTCAGACCTAGCATCATGCTCCCCTCAGTTCAGGCCCATCGTCTTCCATCACTTTCCTCTGCGTTGATAGAGGTGGCCATTCCAAGTCTCCACCCACAAACACTATTCATCACAGCAGGTTGTGACTGCCAGGCTGATCTCACTCGCGACTTTGGAAAAGCCATGAGCTCATCGCTGACCTCAAGCTGTACTACAGAGCTATAGTAATAAAAACCACATGGCATTGGCATAAAAACAGATAAGTGGATCAATGGAACTGAGCTAAAGACCTAGAGTAAATCCACACAACTATGAATACCTGATTTTTTTTTTTAATAAAGATGCCATAAGTACGCACTAGAAAAAGGAAAGCATCTTCAACAAATGGTGCTGGTCTAACTGGATGTTGAATGAAGAAGATGCAAACAGAGCCATATCTATCCCCTTGCACAAAGCTGAAATCTGAGTGGATCTAAGACCTCAACATAAAACCACACACACTGAACCCAATAGAAGAGAAAGTGGTGATGAGCCTTGAACTCATTGGCACAGGAGACAACTTCCTGAACAGAACACTCTAACATAGCCACAAAGGGTGGCAATGGTATGTGCTTACTTACAGACAGATTGGCTTATGCATATTGGCTGTAACATAAAGGATAATTGTGCTATAATAGACAGACCCAGAGAGGCTAAGCAACAAAGGAGGGCTCAAGGGGATGGATGGATCTTCCTGGGAAGGAGAAATAGAACAGATTTCAGGGTAGACTGGCAGTGGATGGGGAGGGGAACAGGAGGGAATGGTGAGGGGAATGGGGGAGGAGAGTACTTGGTGAGACAACTGGAATTAGGGTTTAGGTAAAAACCTAGCGCAATGGAAACTTCCAGGAATCTACAGTGGTGACTTTGGTGAAAGCTTCTGGTAATGGGGAATACGGAGCCTGAACTGCCCAACTTCCCTAGCCAGGCAAGGCTTCTAGTGGGGAATGGGACACCGATCCAGCCATAAAACCTTCAACCTACTATTTGTCCTGCTTGGAACCAGAGACCTAGGATATAACCAAACACGAACAGCAAACCAAATAAACAAACAATAATAAAAAAATAAAGAAAAGTTTAAGAAAAAGTCAACAATTCCTAGTGATACTCTGCTATACTTGTAGGCTGAAGTCTAGCATGCTCGTCACCAGAGAGGTTTCATCCAGCAACGATGGGAGGAAATGCAGACCCGCAGACAAACATTAGGTGTAGCTCAGGGAATCCTGAGGATGAGGATGAGGAGAACGATGAGGAAGAGGAGGAGGAGGAGGAGGAAGAAGAAGAGAAGAAGAAGAAGAGAAGGAGGAGGAAGAGGAGGAAGAGGAGGAGGAAGAGAAGGAAAAGGAGAAGGAGAAGGAGGAGGAAGAGGAAGGTTTGCAAGAGTCAGAGAGGTCAAGGACACCATAAGAAAATGATCCACAGAATCAACTAAGCAGGGCTCATAGACTGAGCTGACAAGCAGGGAACCTTCATATATGTTATGGTTGTATAGTTTGGTTTTCTTGTGGGACTCCTAACAGTGGGAGTGGGAGCTATCTGACTCTAAAGTGGAAATTTCTGGTTTCCTTCGAGACTTGGTTAGTTTATAATGATGTTTTGCTAGGGCAGACAGGTGAAAGAATGTTTGGCTGAAGCAGACACAGGTGAAAGGATGTTTTGCTATAGCAAACATGTGAAAGGAACATTAAAGTGACCCCACAGACATTGGTAGCTCGAGTTTTGGTTCTCCTTGCTCTGCCTTGCTAGTCATTACTGGCGACAAGCATGTATTGGTTAGCCTTACACTGCATGGCTGAGCTTCGATTGTGGAGTCTTCTTAGAGAGAAACCCAGCAAAGAACTTCTAATGAGATTCCTGAGGCTTCTTGCTGCTTCCATGGACTCGAGCTGGTTGGCAAGTCCCTCAGTTTCTTCTGGATTGAACTGACCTTTCTGATTTGTGTGTGGTGTCTGCCGAGTGGACTGAGCTGCGACTGCTGATTCATGTGCGGTGTTTGCTACTGGACTGGACTGAGAACAATGAAGAGTGGAATAGCCCCAAAGAAGTATTTCTAAACAGGTTCACTTCCCCCTTCCTAATAACCTTTCTTTTTCATTATCTCTGGTGGGTGGTGGACTAGAGGGGAGGTTGAACCCTTGTTAAAACCCTTGTGAAAACTATATGCCTACAGACTCCTTTACCTGTTTGGGGGATCCTTTTTCTCCTACTGGATTGTCTCATCCAGCCTTAATATGAGGGTATGTGCCTAGTCTTACTGCAACATGATATGCCATGTTTGGTTGATGTCCCTGGGAAGCCTGCTCTTTTCTGAAGGGAAACTGAGGAATGGATCTGAGGAAGAAGGAAGGTAGGGAGGGAAAACTGTAGTTGGGATGTAATATATGAGAGAAGAAAAAAAATTTTAAATGTGGTGAGCTAAATTAGGTGTGGTTGCAGTTCCCAGTACTTGGAAGGCAGAGGCAGGGGGATTTCTGAGTTCAATGGCAGCCTGGTCTACAAACCAAGTTCCAGGACAGCCAGGGCTACACAGAGAAACCTGTCTAAAAAGAGAAAAAGAAAAGAGAAAAGAATGTTGGTGCACTAAACTGTGCCAATAGTGCAGATGGCAAAGCGCTTGCCTTACAAGTGAGAAGACCCAGGGCAGGCACTGTGGTGCACACTTGTGATCCCAGGGCTGGTGAGGACAAAGGCAGAGAAGGGCAGAGAGGGACAGAAAGTCAGAGGCAGACAGATCTCCAAGGCTCACTGACTAGCCAGCCTAGACTGCTTGTAGACTTTCAGGCCAGAGAGATCGTGTGCCAAAAAACTAAATAAAACAAAACCAAGAAGGAATTCTCGAGGTAGTCAGTGCCTGAGGACCACCACCAGAGGTTCCTCTGGCCTCTGTCTGCATGCACACATATATGCATGTGCATCCCATATAGGAATATGCACACACACACACATATGTGTGTGTGTGTGTGCGTGCATTGCACCCCTCAGGCATGAACATGCACACACCTGTGTGCACATACAATGTGAGCCAAGTATCCATCTCAGAGTCCCCAGTCGGGAGATCCCAAGCCGGGCTCCTTGCTCTCGTATACCAGCTACTCCCTGCTGCTTAGCTTGGCCAAGCTGCTCCTCAGCCGTCTTGCAGTCCCTGAGTACTCTGTTCTTTGATGTGGGGCCAGAGCTCTACACACAAAAAAGCCTTCCTTTCCCTTGTGTATGTGTATGAGGGTAGGAGTGGGGCTTCAGAAAATGACTAGAACATTAGCGACCAAACGTCCAAAATTAGAAAAAAATAATAGCTGCAATATTGGCCACTATCCCAAGAATTTGTGTTTCATGATCTTGTTTTAAATAGCACCTATGCTTCCTTTTAATTGATTTTTATTCATAACTGATGATAGATTTATGTGTTTGGTTGTGTTTCTCCAACCTCATCATCTTAACAGAATATTTTCCTAGCAGGATGTGACATGGGCATGGTCCCCTGATGCTCATTTGGGGTGTACTGTTCACATATGAACCTTGGTAAACCTCCCACAGAGCTAAGAGTCTGAATATTTCAGATCCCCTGCACACACCATTCCATAACCACATGCACCATTCTCCCTCCCGAAGTAAGAGATATTGACAGAAATATAAGACAGCTCTATCCCTAGGGAGAGAATGAGAGTATTTTTCATGAAATAAAATGTGCAGTCCCTGTGGTCCAGCATGGGTGTTCCAGGGTGTCCACTGGAGAGGTGAAAACCTACATACAGACAAGACCTTGCACATGAGTGGTCACAGAAGCTTCTAACAGTAATAGCAAAAAGGCTGGAAACCGTATCCTTCAATGGCTGCACTGTTCAGCAAATGATGGCGTGAGCATTCATGCCATGCCAGCTAGCCATAAGGAATAACTAGCATATCAAACAGCTTGGGTGAGCCTGGAAGGATGCATTCTGAGCAAAGGTAATGCTCAAAAATTCGTATAATGTCTGTTCTTTTTCTGTATCACTCTTGAAATGGACATGAAGTGCCTAGTTTCTTGTCAGGACCAGGGCCCAGTCATGTGTTTCAGGTGCCAGCTCCTTTCTCCCAAGATCAACAACTATGCCATGAAGGTGCTAGAGAAGAGACCTGGGTCTGGGCAGCGCTTGCTCTCTGGCAACATGAGTGCCAGCAGTGTTGGAGCTCTGTTGAGTGGCTGTGGTCTCTCATCCTCTCTACCCGCGATATTTGTTAATTGGCAGGATTACTAATAGATTTTTTTAAATTAAAATGTCCTATAATCTGTCTGCAAAGCACAGGGAATTTGCAAAGAAAACCCTCGATGAAGAGCCTATGGCCACCCAGCTGCTCCATGAGCATGAAGGTCTAACTCAGCAGAGTGTGTGTGGTCAGCTCCTCTGATGGTTGAGAAGATAGAGAAGACCACGATGAGGAGAGCAGGCTTCCCACAGTCCCCAACCACGCAAGTGCTGGGACAGGGACCTCCAACACATGAAGCATTGTGGGCTCCTGAAAGGTCTTCAAAGGATGTTGACAGAATGTGCTGGAATTGGACAAGACCTGGTTGGATGATGAAATCCCCTCTGTTACAAGGAGAACATGTTATGAACCAAAGAATGGAACCAAGACTTGCTGTGTCCTCAGTATAGACCAGTTCACAGAGTATCAGATGCCCAGGTAACAAGAGACTTGCCATTCGGGAAGCTTGTGCTTCCTAGCACAGACAGTGAACAGTGGTCTCTGTTCTTCCAAGTGAAAGCAATTTTCTGCTCCCTAAGTTAACAGTGGTCTCAACGCATCCAGACAACAGAGGTTCCTCAGGTCATATAGGTACCTGTCATCAACTGCTCTCAGCAAAAATGCTCAGTACAGTTCATGTAAGATTCCTAGATCACATGGGTAAGAGAGATCTCAAGATTTTCAGGTAACTATGCCCAGATACCCCAGCTTTGTTACCTGTCTCAGATCCCTAAGTAACAATTTGTTTCTGATGCCCTAGATTACAGCGCTCAAAATCCCTAGGTAACAGTGATCTGAGCTCCCTTGGGCGACAACTCTCAGACCCCTCAGGAAACAATGTTCTCAGAAAACAAGGTAACAGTGTCCTCAGGTTGCCCAGGTTACAGTGTTCACAAATGCCCAGGTACTAACAGTCTCACCATCCTAGGTTACAATGTTCTCAGATGCCCCAGGTACAAATAGTCTGTTTTCCCAGGGAACAGTGGTCTCAGAACAGCAAAGTAACAATGTTATTGGTTGCCTATGCTATAGTGCTCTCAAATCTCACAGATAACAGTGGTGTTAGATCCGCCAGGTAATAACTGTTTTCATATCCAATGCATCAGTGCTCTAAGACATCCTCAGGGTTACCAGTGGTGAGTCCCCATGTTCCATGGGTCTCCTATCCCCCAGTTTATAATGGTCTAAGATCCCCTAGGTAATACTTGTCTTCATACCTGATATAACAATGCTTTTAGACCCCCAGTTTACAATACTCTCAGATTCCCAGGTAACAGTCTTTAGATATGCCAAGTAACAATATTGATCCTCCAGGTTACAATGGTTTCAGTTCCCCAAGTAACAACAGTCAGAGGTCCTACAAAATGGTTTCAGATCACCCAAGTAACAGTGGTTTTACATCCTCCAGGTTCTAAAGCTCTCAATTCACAAGTTACATTGATCTCAGATCCTCAAGGTGACAAGGTAACCTTCCAGGGTTACACCTGACATGTAACCCTTCCAGGTAACAATTATCTTCATAGCCCAGGTAATAATGTTCTAAGACAGCCGGGCGTGGTGGCGCACGCCTTTAATCCCAGCACTTGGGAGCCAGAGTCAGGTGGATTTCTGAGTTTGAGGCCAGCCTGGTCTACAGAGTGAGTCCTAAGTCAGCCAGGGCTACACAGAGAAACCCTATCTTGAAAAACAAACAAACAATCAAAACCAAAACAAAACAAACAAATAATGTTCTTAGACCCTCAGACTACAATACTCTCAAGTCTCAAGGTAACAATGGTCTCGTGTCCCACAGTACTTTCAGATCCCCAAGGTCTTACCCCAGTACAATCTTCTCAGATTCTCCAGGCTGCAAGAGTCTCAATCACCAGGTAACAATCACATATACCCCCCAGGTCACAATGCTTTCTGGTCTTCCAGGTAAAAACAGTCTTGTTTCCCTCAGGTTACAATGTTATCGAATCCTCCATGTTTCGATGGTGCCAAATTCCCAGGAAACAGAACGGTCTTCATATCCCAGGTTACAATCCTCTCAGATCACTCATGTTACAATACTCTTAAATTCACTGGTAGAAATTGTCTCAGATGTCCCAGGTAGCAATGCTTTCAAATCTGCCAGAGAGCAGTATCCTGGATCCCACGGGAAACAAGAGTTTCATATCACCCAGGTATTCTCATATACTCTCAGACTCCCCAGGTACCCACAGTCTCATATCTGCCAAGGAAAAATGGTCTTGATGCCCTGGAGTAATTGGGTCTCTCAGGAATAATATTCTTGAATGCCCAAGGCAATGGTCTTGATCTCTCAGGTAACAATATTCTCAGATGCCCCAGGTAGCAAGTTCTCATATGACCCAGTTAGCAATCCAGTTGATCATTCAGGATACAATACAATGTTCACAGATTAGCCAGGTAGTAATGGACTTAATCCCCTGGGTAACAATGCTCCCAGATCAGCCAGATAATGATGGTCTCATCTCCCAGAGTACAGTGCTTTCAGATATCCCAGGTAACAATGGTCTTGATACCCTAGGGGACTTTATATTCTCAGATTATGATGTTCTCAGATCCTCCAGAAGATAATGCTCTCAATTGCCCCAGGTGAGGATGATCTTGACCTCCAGGAAACAATAGTATTGACTCACCAGGTCTCAATGTTCTCAGATCCCATGAATAGAAGTATAGAAGTGGCATTGATACACCAAAAAGAAAAAACAAAAAAACAAACAAAAAAACAAAAACAAAAAAACAAAGCTCTCAAATGCCCAAGGTAACAATAGTTTTAATATACCAGACTATACTGTTCTTAGATCATTCAAGTTCACAATGGTCTACAATGCTCTCAATGGTCTTGATGTCCCAGCTAAGAGAGACCTTGGTTCTCAGGGTTACAATGTTCTTAAATCATGACATTTTCAGACCTCCAAGTATCCATGCTCTCAGATGTTCTAGGTTACAAAGTTCTCAGATTCCTCAGGTTATAAATCTCTGATTTCCCAGGTAACGATGCTCTTGATTCCCCAGATTACAATGTCCTCAGATTGCCCCCAAGTAACCATGGTTTCAGGTTCCCCAGGTAATAATTTTATCAAATTTCCAAGGTAGCAGTGGTCTCAGAAGCCCTACAAAATGTCCTCAGATGCTCAAAGTAACAATGATTTTGATCCTCCTGCTAGCAGTGGTCTCTGTTTCCCCAGGTTACAATGTTTTCAGATCTCCTAGGTAATAATGCTCTTACATCAGCCAGGTGATAATAGTCATGCTCTCTACAGGTAACAATGGTTTTAGGCCCCAGGTAGAAGAGTCTTGATGCCACAGATTATAGTGTTCTCAGCTCCCCAAGTATTCCTGTTCTCATCTGCTCCAGGGAATGACGGTCTTATCCCTAGATCACATTGCCCTGAGATGTTCCAGAACAGTGATCTCAATGTCCCAGGTGACAATGGTCTCAGATCCCACAGGTTATAGCATTCTCAGATCCCCAGGTAAGAATCCTCTTAGATCTTCCAGGCAACAACACTCTTAGATGCCCCTGGCAAGAATGATCTTGTTCCCAGGTAACAATGATCTGGATTTCCAGGTTACAATGTTCTCAGATCATCAAGGTAACAAGCCTCTTAGATGCCACAAAAAAAAAAAAAAAAAATGGTCTTGAGCCCCCCAGTAACAATGATCCTTCAGGATGCAATTAGTTGGATACCCAAGTAACAACTATTCTGATTTTTCAAGTTACAGCAGTCTCAGATCCTGTGGTAGCAATGTTCTCCTATGTCTCACTCAACCAAGATTATGATCCATCAGGTTACAATTCTTTCCGACCCATCAGATAACAATGCTCTTAAATGGCACCAGAAAACAATAGGCTTGATTCCCCTGGGTTACAATGTTCTGATATCACCCATGTAACAATGTGCAGATGTCCCAGGCTGTTCTCAGATCAGCCAGTTAGGAATGGTCTTCATCTCCCCCTCCCCAACACACATACACACCACACACACACACACACACACACACACACACACACACACACACACACGAGTGCTCACACGCGAGTAACAGTGCTCTAAAATTTCTCAGGCAGGGTGATGTTTATCTCCCACGTCAGTTTTCTTGATCCTCCAAGTTACAATCTCTCAGATCCCCCAAGTAACAAGGGTCCTGTGCTCTCTGATCTTTAAGACTGCAGTATTCTCAGGTGTTCCAGGTAACAATGGTATTGATTCCCCAGGTGCCACAGGAAACAAATATCTAAACCTCCTAGGTAACCAGGGTCTTTATTCAACGGTAATAATGGTTTTTATCACTCACATAAAAATGCTCTTCATATTCTAGGCTACAAGAGTGTGAGATCCCTCCAGGTTAAAAGGTTCTCAATGCCCCAGGTAACAATATTCTCAGATCAAACAGGTAACAATGGTCTTGATTTTCCCAGGTTACAATATTCTTGGATCAGTCAGAGAACAATGGTCTTTTTTTTTTTACTTTAAAAAAAAAACTTTATTAAGAATTTTTTTTTCCTTCACAAAGCACTCATGAGGGATACTGGACTATAATTTATATATTTTTGTTGGGTTTACACTTGATTTCACTATTTCAATATTATTTGCTTTGTGAAGGAGAACAATGGTCTTAATCCCCACAAGTTCCAATGTACTCAAACCAGTCGGGTAACAATGTGTCTTTAATCCCACAAGTTATATAGCCTCAGATCAGCCAGGTAACAATTGTCTTGATCTCCCAAGGTTACCATGTTCTTAGTTCAGCTGGGTAACAATTGTCTCTTCCCCGACAAGTTACAATGTTCTCAAATCAGTAAGATAACAATAGTCTTATCCTCCCAGGTTACAATGTTTTCAAATCAGTCAGAGAACAGTGGTCTTAATACCCTCTAGGTTACAAAGTTTTCAAATCACATGACAATGGTCTTGATACCCCAAGGTTATAATGATCTCATATCAGATAGGTAACCATGGTCTTTATTCCCCAAGCTACAGTGTTCAGTTCAAACAGGTAGTAAAGGTCTTGATAACCTAGGGTTACAACAGTTTCAGATCAGCCAAGTAACAATGGACTTTAATTCCTACAAATCACAATTTTCTCAGACCAGTCAGATAACAATTATTTTGATTCTCTGTGGTTAAAATGTTCTCAGAACAGTCATGGAACAATGGTATTTAATCCCCAAGGTTATAATGTTCTAGATCAAGCCAGGTAACAATGGTCTTGCTCTCCCAGGTTACAATGTTCTCAGATCAACCCAGTGACAATGGTCCCTGCAAGTTACAATATCCTCAAATCAAACAGGTAACAATTGTCTTGATTTTCCCAGGTGACAATTTTCTCAGATCACCCAGGTAATAACAGTATTTATCCCCAAAGGTTACAATGTTTGCAGATCAGACAAGTAAAAATGGTGTTGATTCTCAAGGTTATAATGTTCTAAGATCATCCAAGCAATACTGGTCTGGATCTCCCAAGGTTACATTGTTCTCAGATCACACAGGGAACAATGGTCTTTATCCCCCAAGGATAGAATGTTTTCAGAGAAGTCACATAACAGTGATTTTGCTTCTCTCAGGTTTGATGTTCTCAGACCAGTCAGTTAACAATAATCTCTATCCTAAAAGATTACAATGCTCTCAGATATATCAGGTAACAATGGTCTTTATCTTCACAAGTTCATGTCGTCAGATAGGCCAGTAACAATTATCTTGATCCCAATGTTATAAAGTTCTTAGATCAGACATGTAAAAGTGGTTTTTAGTGCCCCCAAGGTTGAAATTTGTATAGATCAGTCAGGTAACAACGGTTTTGATTTCCCCAGGTTACAATGTTCTCGTATTAGTCAGGTAACAATTGACTATACCCCCACTTAACCGTATTTCCAGATCAGCCAGGTGACAAGGCATTTATTCACCTAACTTACAATGTTTGCAGATCAGTTAGGTACCACTGGGCTTGATACTCCAAGGTTACAATAGTCACAAATCATCCAAATTATATCGTCTTAGTTTATCCCCACAAGTAACAACATCCTCAGGTCAGCCAGGTCACATGGTCTTGATCACCACAAGTCACACTGTTCTCAGATCAGTAAGGTGACAGTGGTCATGATCCCCTCCAGGCTATAATGCTTCCAAGTCAGCTAATGATGTTCCTGACTCCCTCCATGTTACAATGTTTTCATATCGGTAAGAATGGTTTTGTTCCCTGAAGGAAACAATGTCTTCCGATCAGACAAATAGCAACAGTCTTGAACCTCTCCAAGTTACAGTGCTTTCAAATCAGGTTACAATAGTCTTGTTCCCACACAGTTCCAGTGTGCTCAGATCAGTTTCTTTACCCCAACAGTTATAATAGCATCAGGTCACCAGGGAACAATGGCCTTTATTACATACTATAAGTTATCAGATCAAGTCAATGGTCTTGATTCTCCCAGGTTACAAGGTATTCTCCATTGATACAATGTTCTCAGGTCAGATAACAATGGTCAGGATTTCCTCAAATTACAATGTTCTCAGATAAGCGTGGTCTGATGGTTTGTATTTGCTCGGCCCAGGGAGTGGCACTATTAGAAGGTGTGGCCCGGTTGGAGTGGGTGTGTCATTGTGGATGTAGGCTATAAGACCCTCATCTTAGCTGCCTGGAAGCCAGTATTCTGCTAGCAGCCTTCAAATGAAGAACTCTCAGATCTTACTGCACCATGCCTGCCTGGATGCTGCCATGCTTCCTGCCTTGATGATAATGGACTGAACCTCTGAACCTGTAAGCCAGCCCCAAGTAAATGTTGTCATTTAAAGATTGCCTTTGGTCATGGTGTCTGCTCACAGCAGTAAAACCCTAGCAAAGACACCTGGTAACAACTGATTTTATACTCCAAGCTACAGTCTTTTCAAATCAGCCAGATAACAATGTTCTTTTTCTCTCTAAGTTACAATATTTTTCAGTCAGTCAAATAATAATGGTCTTAATCCCCACAAGTCACCATGTTCTCGGATCAGTAAGGTAGCAATCATTGCCTTGATACCTACACCTTCACATTACAGCACTTTCAAATTGGGTAACATCCTCTTGTTCCTCCATGGTTACAATATTCCCAAATAAGTCAAGTAGCAGGGATCTTAGACACCCCTACACCTGTTTACAGTGTTCTTAGATCGCCTACCGATCAGTGATCTTTGTCTCCACCAGTTTCTGTTCTCAGATCAGTCAAGCAACAATAGACTTGATTCTCCCAATAACATGTTCTCAGATCTGTCAGGACACAATGGCTTCATTTCCCAAACTTAAATGTTCTTGGATTAGTCAGGTAACAATGGCCTTTGTCCCACACTTTACAGTGTTTTCAGAGCAATTAGGTAACAGTGATCTTGATTCTCCCATATGACAATGTTTTTTTTTTTTGGTAACCCTGGAAACAACTGACTTTGTCCTCCATGCTACAATGTTCTCAGATGAGCCAGGTAACAATTAACTGTATGTCCCTACTTATTATGTTTTATATCAGCCCAGTAATAATGGTCTTTTACTCCCATATTACAATGTTTTCATATCGTCAAGAAACAATGCTGTTGACTCTCCCAGAGTTGCAGTGTTCTCAGACCAGACAGGTAACAGTGGTCTTTATCCCCAAAAGAAACAAAGTTCTCAGATTAGTCAGGTAACAATGGTCTTGATTCTCCCAGGTAAGAATGTTCTCGGATAAGCAGTAACATTGACTTTATTCCCCAAGTTGTAAATTTTTCAGATCAGCCAGGTGACAATGGTCTTAATCCTCCATGGTTATAGTGTTCTCAATGATCCAGGTTTACAATGTTCTCAGGTAAATCAGGTAACAATGGCTTTGATCCCTCAAGGTTACAATATTCTTTGATCACCCAGGTAACAGTGGTCTTTATCTCACAAGTTACAGTGTTCTCAGATTACTCAGTAACAATGGTCTTGAGTCTCCCAGGTTACAATGTTCTCACTTCAGTTTGGTAACAATGTTCTTGATCCCACAAAGTCATAGTGTTCTCAGAGAAGTAGGTAACGATGGCCTTTATCTCTGTGGTTTTTAATATTCTCAGAACTCCTTTATTACAGTCTTCTCAGATTCCCCCAGGTAACAATGTTCTCATATTCCCCAGATAACAACTATTTCAGGTCGGAGAATTAAGAATGGTCTTGATTTCCTGTGCTATACAATATTCTCAGATACCTGAGGTATCTGAGCTCCCAAAGGCAACAGTGGTCTCGATCCTCCTATGTAACATCATTCCGGCTCATCCACTTAGTAGTAGCTCTAAACTCACCCAGATAACAGTGGTCACAGCTCCTCCAAGCAGATAATGATCTCAGCTCACTCAGGCAACAGCTCTAACAGTGTCCATCACCTCGCCTGCTAGGACTGGTTTCCTCCACCATGGTAACAGCTGTTCTCATTGTGATATTAGCCCACACAAATAACCTGCCATTGTTCTCCTCCAGGTACTGCTATTCTCACCACTCCCCCAGGAAACAATTCTCACTTCCCAGGTACCAGTGTTCTCACCCCATTCCCAATACCAATGTTCCTTCCCTCTCCCCAGGTACCAGTGTTACATTCCAATACCTTCCCCCAATGGCTCCCCACACACAATGGAACAATAACATTGATCTCAGCCAGTCTCTCTCCCCAGGTACCTGCAGCTCCCACCACCACTCCGCAGTAACAAAGTTCTGCCGCTCCACCAGGTAACCAGTGGTTCCTGGCTCCTCCAACTCACAGTCCTATGGTTCTCAGGCAAGTGTTGAGTCACAGGTGACAGTGTCCCATGCTCCAGGTCATGTTCTCAACCCATAACAATTTCAGCTCGCTGTGACAATGCTCTCCACCTGCCGGCCCACCCAGGCCATGTACAACACTCAGATACCAGATCTAATCCATCAATGTTCACAGTCCAAAGGCTAGGAGTCCTCCTCAAGTGTGTGAACTCACCTGCTAGTACAGTGTTCTCACCTCCCCGAGGTAAGTTCACACCACCTACTCACTCTATCTCGCCTCGAGTCCAGTGTGTCACACCACCTTATATTGTGTCTGACCCCCCGCGGCAGCATGCTCTCCAATTAGAGCTGTTCATTTTCCAGATGCCCGGTTGTGAGCTCACTCAGGCGACAGTTTCTTGCTCCTCAGCAGCATCATCTCAGCACTGATAAGTCTTCCCAGATCACCAATGCATAGCTCTGGTTCCCCCTAGACAATAGCTCTAGCTTTTAGCACATTCTCAGCTTGCCCTAGTAATAGCATTCTGAGATCACTGGGTAACTGCCAACCTAGTTCACGTGTTAGGATGGTATCAGCCCCTCCCAAGGATCAGGGTGGAGTGGGATGCAGGCAGGAGCCGCTTTGGCAGAATTCACAGATGGCACCTTGACTCTTCATCTATCACTCCCTCACTCAGATTCTACAACTCTGCATTGAAAAGGTCAAGTGCCTTCTGAAGTGTGCTGTGTTCTCCACAGGGCTGTGAGCTGATGTCAGCTCCACTCTGCTGCCCCCACACCTACATCAAACCCACTCGCCCAGTGATGAGGGTTCTTTCTTACCTGATTCACCAAGGAATTTGAAATTGCTTGAGGCCACCCTTTCCCTGATTTGACACCAATTTGCACTTCTGTTAGTGTAAAAACAGGTGGCTACTCAGGACACTGCACCTTAACCCCTCAGCTTAACCTGTGAACAGACACCACTGTGGGAGACATCAGTTTCCACAACTGTAATCAAATGTTCCCCCCAGGCTAGTGGTTAGTTCAGTGGCTCATGGCTTCTGGCACCTGTTTGTCATGCCCTGGCTCTCCCAGGGCCCCTGTCTAGGTTTCTACCAAAACTCCACAAGTTCTTCTTGATGGAGCTTGCCATGATGACCCCCCAAATCTGTTGCCACCCAAGCCTGGATTCCCAAACAGAGGCAGCTCTTGGAGAATATTACAATTCCAGTTCTGGGAAGGCCCAGTTCTGCTCAGCTGGGAATTCTGGTCCTATCCAGGCTAGAGGAACTAGCCTCCCTCCAAGTCGGACAATAGTACTACTGTGTTGTAAAACATATTTGATCTCAATTAGGGCTTCTACCTCGCCTTTGATCATTTAGATCCCAGATAAAAGACACACACAACTTTTAATTTATAATAAGCCTTATCAGCACTAGAACTGGGCAGATATCTGTCCTCTAGGGTATTATGTCTATTTCCCTGCCAATAACCCCACTATATGATTTGCCATGTTCTGTCTGGGCTGCTCTTAACTCCAATTAGCCAACCCACATGGGCCATTATTTTAAGATTTTTACTCCATACTGGCTTCTCCTCTCTCCATCTTCCTCTTTCTCCTCGTGATCTCCTCAGATCCCAAGCCTGAGTACCCCAAACCCCCACTTACGTCTTTTCTGCCCAGTTATTGGCTGTCAGCATCTTTATTTAACCAATAGTTTTAAGTCAAGGAGCAAGGTCACATTGTACATGCAGATTCTCTCATTCCTGGGAACAACCAGGCCTTGGGGAATAGTAATTATCATTACAATACCTATGAAAAGATCACTGTGCAGACTTCCCCAGCAGGCTCACAAATGTCTGGGGTGTGTTCAGTTAGAGAGGCACTTGCCTGACACACCTAGGTTCTGCACATTGAGGCTGCTTGGCCCCAAACTCCAGGAGTAGACAGAGGGAAGCTACCTGATGGTCCTCTAGGTAGAACCTTGAGTTCCTGGCAAACCCCAGCCAACAGAATCCCATGATCCAACTGGGCTGTTCACGTCACAGACAGCTGCTAAATGGGTCGTTTCCTCAGCTCAGGGCTTCCCAAGAGCAGAGCCACAGTTAAGTCTTCCATCAGCCAAGCATACCGGGGACATGGAGTACAATGAAAAGCCCTGATCTTCTGCTGGGTGCTCTTGGAGAGGCTGGCCTGCAGGCACATTCAGCTGACCTTGAGAAATAGGGACAGGGATACAAGTCCCTGAAGAGTCAAAGACCTAAGCCCTCAGGGTGGCACAGACCAGAAGGATGAAGCAGAGGCAAGGCAGGAGGGGCTGAAGAGAGACCAATAGATGGACTGGTTGGTCTGGAGTCTCTGGAAGAGCCAGCTCAGGGGCCACCAGTCAAATGCATAGGAAGCAATCTGGAGAGGGGATCTCAAGCTTGTAGGCTAGCTAGCTGCAGCAGCTGCTGCCATTTCAAGCAGGGCCAAGCCAGCAACTTAGTCCATTCTGTGCTATGTGTGAGTGCCACAGACAGGATAATTTACAGTGAACAGAAATACAGTGACTCACTGTCCCAGAGGCTGCAGAGGCTAGCAGCACCTACACATTTGGCTACTGTACTATCCATGGGGGAGGGTGGTGTGTCCCGTGGCGGGGTCGGGGGAGGCAGAGGATCAAAAGCAAACAATGATTGAAAAGGGGGGGGAGGGGCAAGCCCATCCCAAAATCACAGGCCTACTTCTACAAAGCAGTATTAATTTACCTCACCCTCCTGGACTGTCATCCTCTCATCAACTCTACCCCCTATCATCTTAAAGTTTAAGTTCCCAGCATGCCCTTTTGTGATCCATCAGAACCATAACCCATGGGATGTAAGCGAGATTGCCTTGTGTCCTGGAAAAATAATGAACCTAATACTACTTGCTTATAAAAACAAAATGCACCCTGAGGTAGAGGATGGAGCAAGCACCAGCTCCTAAGGGACCTAGGACATTCAGGCACCTGCACTGTGTGCACTCTTGCTGACAGAGTCCTTGGCCTGGGTTCTTGACCTAACTCCAGAGACAGTGCTGGCATCCCCAGTCCCAACACTACCATCTCGTAAATTATACCTCAAAACCAGTGGGGGCTGTAAAGCTTGAAATACAACTTGCCACAAGCTTCTCGGAGTCCGATACCAATCTCATCTCCCCCTTCCAGCACCTTCTGAGCTGACTGAGACAAGTATGGATCCAATCGCTAGGGATCCTTCCATGGACAGATAATTGGGTGGCTGACACTCAACATGATCAAGGTCAAGATAATCAGCAGCAACAATGACTCCATTTAGCCAGGAGCTTCTAAACAGGGGCTGACCAGGCTGACCAGGCTAACCAGACCGGGAAGCTTTGACACAGTTACTTGCAGAACAGTAATTCAGGCTAGGCATGTAAAAGGGGAGAAACATGACTGCATGCAGACAAAAAGCCCAGGCTAAGACCACAGGATGCCAAGGCATGCTGCCACGAGTCCCTCTATCAGTCTAGGCTGTGTTACTGTTTTTCAGTTTTGCGTAGGAAAATGGTGTCATACTTCCTATGCTCACACCATGCAACGTTCTGGCAACAAAGGCCCAAGTCTCTGAGTTCACTGTGTGGCAGCCCTTTAATGTTGTAAAACATATCACTCTGTGGAGTCATTAGCCGTGGCATCTCATCACAGACACGCAGTTGAGATTCACCAATCATCTAAATTCCTGGCACATTTACCCAACGAACAAGAACAACTAGAGTCCTCGAAGCCTCTGAAAATGTCAAGTGCTCTTGTTAGCTCGACAGAAGTGTTGCTTTTCAAATGGCAGCCAGCGGCTGAGGCCCTTTGAGGACCCACTTCACTCCCGGGAGAGGGGGCTCGTGCTCCAGCAAGGTGCCTTGCGGGCCTCTTTCTGGGCTGCCTCTCTGAGGTGACTCTCAGTGGGCGGGGTGGGGGGAGGTCCCTCTCTGGGGGCACTCATTTTTGTAACAAAAGAAATAGTGAGCTTCTAATTTAGTAGGTGGGAATTCCTAACAGACAATCTCAAGATGTTGACAGGACTTGCAGTGGACAGAAGCCACCTCCACTGCACCAGCAAAGTGGGGGAACGGCTCTCCATTCCTGAGAACATGAGAATCATGTGGTGTGTCCACTGCGTGTGACCCCTGGACCTCTTAAGTCAGGTAACTTGAAGTGTGACCCAGAAAGGTGGGACCAATTCTAACCAGATACACACCTCCCCTCCCCGCTAGCCACAAGTCTTGACAGGGGTTGTTCCTCTACAGCCTGTCTCAGAAGTTGGTAGATAATCTGGGCTGGGAGCTGGATTCTAAAATCCTTGTGGGATGGTAAGAGACATGGGACCCCAGTTGATTGACCAGTTCTTCCTTCAGTTATGGACCCATCAACAGACGAAAAGGAATAGCAATGTCAATAGGACTCTGCTGGGTTCCCAGTGGAATCACATAAGTCACTTACAAATCAGGTGGCAGGCTTAAGAGACAGCAGCAGAGCCTCACTCACAGAGGTGAGGGTCCAGGAGGTAATAGGAGTTGTTTCAATCATAGGCATTGCTCTGGGGCGTTGGGGAGGAGACTTTAAGGAGCCGAGTACTCTTGTTCTCCATACTGAATAAACACAGGCTACTTGCATGCAGGAGCATGCCCCCAACTAGCAGTGGCTGTCAAGAAGCACACCTGCATGTCCTAGCCAGTACCAGCCAGGTTTATCTGGTACCCTGCTGGCCCTGCAGGGATTCCTCTCTCACAAGACAGCTTGCTCCCACACAGGCTAGGATCCCTCAACCAAAGAGGAGTGGTCAGGAGGACACATGACCTAGCTGCTCTGTCCCCTGATGGTTAATCCTATGCTAGAATCACAGGGGTCACCAGAGGTTCCCCATCAGGTGAGGCTCCTCTCCGACCACAGACTTGGTCATTGACCCTCTCTAGACTTCTTCTTAGTACTCCTCTCTTGCTCAACTGAGTTTCCAGCTCATCATCATCCAAAATAAACGAGCTCTCTGCTATAATTGTACCTCCGGCTCTGCTTATGGTACAAAACAACCATGGAAGCACATGATTTTTAATTTAAAACTTTCCCCCAACCGTTACTGTGAACTATTTCTCCAGGAATTGGAAAACAGGCAAGTGAACAGTCTGGAATGGCTGATTCCATGCACTGATCTATTTTCGATGATTAAAAAAATGAATAGGAAATGAGCATTCTCCCAGAATCACACTCAGGGTGGGGATGGCAAGGATCCTACTGATGTAGCTAAAATTGCCATTCTCAGCCACAGTGAGGAGGGCTGCTCTCCTATAAGGGACAGACCAGAACCATGAGGCCACCAGGGAAGCATAGAGACAGCCCTGTGGGAGGGCAGAATAAACACCAACATAGCCAGCGGCCCCTAACAGCAGTTGCCCCTAGCAGGAGGCCTGGGCTGCTGGGAGTTAGGTTGTAGGAACAACTGTTATTACACGGTTATAATACAGTGGCTGTAGTGGACCTGTCCCCCTAACTGAACCACTCTATCCAGGACAGGAGAGAGAAGTTGCTGTAATGTACAGGTTCTGGAAATCTCAGGATTCACAAGTCTCCCTGCCTGCAAGGCTACAGAAGCACAAGCAATCGTTGAGGTAGGTAGGGGAAACCTTCAGGTGGCTCTGCTCCCAAGCTGCAGAGACTTCCAGTCTTGGGTGGGTTTTCCGACAATTGCAGTTGCCTCTGAGGCACCTAAAGGTCCTGTAAGCAACCTCCATAAGCTCATGCTCAGTAAGCAGGGCTAGCTGTCAGAGCCATTTCTGGGGTGAAAAGATTTTGGTCCTATCTCGCCGGGAAAGATTACTTGCAACCTCCACCATCCTCACACGGAACATTACACTGTAAACTCCAAACCTCCCAGAGGTAAATTCAAGATGCACTGGTAAAGAGAAGCTACTTAGAAAACACAAAGGAAAAATATTTACAATCTAGGAGAATAGCTCTTCAAAACGATGCCAGACACAGAAGGCATGCAAAGAAGAATGGTGGATGGACTTGGTGTCATTGAGATTACAGACTTCTCTGCAAAACCTTAAGAGAATGGAAAGCTGGCTAAAGATGGATAAGAGTCTAAAAAAAAAATCACACAGCTATAGAAAAGATATATCTACAATACATAAAGAATGCTCAAAATCAGCAAGAAACAATCCATTGAGAAGCTGGATAAAAGACTGGAGATGTAAACGGTGAAAGAAGTCTGATGCTCCATGTCACGTGACACCTGTGAACACCCCTCAGAACAGTAAAGTGACCATACAGGATACCTGCAAGGAGGCAGAGAAACCGAGTCCCACACATCTGATGGAAATGGAAAACACAGGCAGACCCACAGGAAAACCATTGGGCATTTATGCAATTACCAACAACACAGCAGCCACGCGCCTGGGCATTTCTTCCTCGGAAGTTAAACTCATGGCCACACAAAAGCTTCAATACAATGTTCACAGCAGTTTTACTTGTGATGTCCAAACTGGAACTGTCTCCAAATGGCTATCAAGTGTGAGCAAACAGTTAAGCATACCATGGTACATCATACCAGGATATACCATCCTGCAGAACAAATGGTACCATCACAGAGGAGCTGGGTCACTCTCCAGGAAGCTGTATTGAAAAGGGAAAGCCAGTCCCGTGGGCTTCATATAACACTGTTCTGTGTCTGTGGCATGCTTGTAATAACAACATTCCAAAACAGAGACTAGATTAGTGGTCACTGGAGAGTAGAGCTTGGGGGTGGGGATGAGGCAGCAACAGGGGGATGTTCATGGTGACAGAGGTACGCTCGCCTTGATGCTGGGGTGTTACAGTATGATTCAGCCAAATCTCTTCCTTACAGGAAATGGGGTAAACGCTATGAGATCTCTGTGTATTATTAGAACAAGTGTAAGTAGTCAACAATTATCAACTATTTACAACATCTAGGGGAGAGAGATGACTCAGTCAGTGCTTTCCACACGAACTGGAGGACCAGAGTTTATTAGTTACTATTAGTAGTACTAATGTGAAAGCCACAGAGCCAGGAGAGCCTATACTTCTCTTCTTGAACTTTAACCCCTCCAGTCTATGGTAGGATGTGTTAGATTCAAAGGTAAAGATGAAAGGTAGGTCCATAGTAATGGAGCCAAGACAAAATTACTGTTCACTAGAATTATAGGCTAACGGGGACAGGCAGGCATGATGGAGTCCTAAAGAAAGACCCTTCAAATCAGAGGGGAAAGGGAGTTTCTGATTCTTACAGGTTTTACAGGGCGATAGAACTAGATAAAAGTAAAGTTATAATCTTGAGTTTACTTTTTTTTTAGTCTTAAGTTTGCTCAAAGCATCAAGAGGGAGACTGTAAACCATACCATCTTTATCACCCCCTCTCTATGTAATATATTGCATGTATTATATTATATACTATACATTATACATGATTTATCATATATGTTATATGATGTATGTTATATATTATTTATCCTATATTCTGTATTTACTATATACTATATATTATATATTTATTATACATATTATATATTACATCTTGTTACCATATATAGTATTACATATATATATTATATATTATATATTATATATTATATATTTATTTATATATTATATATTATATATTATATATTATATTTATATAGTACATAGTATAGTACATAGTATTTAGTATACAGCATATTATATTATTAGAGTGGCTTTCAGGATGTTGTCTAGCTAATCCAACAATGGCTGTCTACCAACAGAAGGTCCAAGAATCCAGGAGTTATTCAGTGCACAACTGGATGCCTCAGCTGGTCTTCACTGTATGCCAGAATTCCAAAGAAGTAGGCTCTAATCCCAGTGAAGGAATGGATTTATCAGAGAGGGCAAAAGCAAGAAGACAAAGAGAGCAAGCTTCCTTCTTCCATGGTCTTTAGATAGGCTCACAGGTATACCCAGCCAATTGGGTTTTAATTAATTAAAGATGTAGTCAAGTTGACAACCAAGAGCACCCATCACAAGAGACATGGCCTGATTTTTGAGGCAGGGCATGGGGCAACCAAAGGGCCTGTTATCTAACAATGTGGCTAGGTCACAGACACCCTTGAGCGTGTGAGGGAACACCAAGAGAGATACTCGGTCATTGATGTTGAGCTTGGGAGTATGGTAGGGTATCCATGTCCAATGTGTGCTGAGATATTTAATACTTAAACATTTAAAGCAGTGGGCCGTTGTTGTAATCTCTCTTCTAGAATGTTCTGTCTCAGGATACCTTAGTCAACACCCAGGTCTTCAGTTCCATTTATGGTACGAAGGCAAATGCTCAGTGTCTGGTGCCATCTTCATGCTCACAGTGGCTGGAGGACTCACTGCAATCTCCACGTTGGTTAGAACAGTCTCTATGTACTACTCTCAGATAACACACATGATTATACTTTCTGAGGTCCTACAGACCCAAATCGTGACATTTTGATCTAGAATGTTAAATGTTATAAATCAATTTTACTTTTCCTTAACATAATTCACCTTTGAATGCGACTACTGAGGCATCTGCTGTTGATCTCATCTCTTCTCTCCCATTTCGCATCCCCTCTGCCTTCTCTCTTTGCTTCCTTTCTCCACATTTATCATGCTGGTCTCTTCATTTCGTGGGAAAGTCACTGACGTGTAGTTTCAGACGTGCCATGTTCTGCTCACAGCCCCTGAGCCTCTGTGAGGCTGTTTTTCCTCAGCATGGGCTGTTCTTGCATTGGCTGTTTAATGCTGACTTGTTTACCTATTCCCCATCCTCCTAGAAGATCCCTGGGGCTCACACTTGGCCTCCTGGACCTGGCATTCTATCTTCTTCATAATTGCTCACCGGTGCTGATCCAGGCTTTGGAAAAGGTAGCACCTCCATCTGACAGTCTTAAGACTCAGAATCTACATGCTTATTTGCATAAAGTCTTTTGGTGATGGATCCCCATCTCTGATGGATATCTTCCTGCCCTTTCTCGGAGTCTCATGTGATCTCCTCCTTCAAGAGGTACAGTTGGCTTGGTCCTCCTGCTCACATCCTCCTGATGGGTCACAGTTCCCTTTGCCTCCACAAAGCAGAAGAGAGTGCTGGGAACTTAGCCAGGGTTTGATGTGGGCCCTTCCTGCCAATTACCATCTACATGCCTCAGGAGGCTGAGTGCTCAGCTGGGCACACAGTAGATGGGCATTGCCAGCTCTAAAGAAAGAGTCTCCAGGCAGCAATCTCCACCCACTTGCATGTCCTCTGACCAAACTCCAGAGCCAGCCTGAAGAAGCCAGTGACGTGCTACAGCCTGTAGGAGAACCCTGAGGATCTATCAGGCTCCCTCAAACAGAATGAAAAGGTACCAGGTACCTGGAGAAACCCCAGCTTCCTCAGAGTGCCCGGATTTGGAGGAATTTGGTGATGTAACCATGCACAGAAACCGCATAGGCAATTCCCTTTTTAATATCTCCAAGGTGACCACGATTCCAAACAAGGATGTTCCGTTGCCTGGGCCCAAAAAACTGTCCTGGGAATTAGTATTACTAACTTCATGTCCTCCATTTGAGTTAGGCTCCTACAGGGTCTGATGACAAAAGAAAGTGAATGTCATCAAACATGAGAGGCCTCAGGGAAAGGAGGAACCCTGAGCAAGGGGAAAGCAACCACAGGAGAAGGTTGCTCTAAGCACCCTAACCATCTAGGTTTCAGAGTATGCCACCACCACCATCCTGCCCAAGAGGGGTGCATGCATTCAGCCAGGCAGAGGCTGAGATGGCACCCTCCTGCCATCTGTGGGAAGCCATGATGTTTAGAAAACACAGGAAAGAGTGTTACATAGGCAAGAAAATGAAGAGGAATCTAGCACATCACCAGAAGAAAGCGCCCATTTCCTCCTGAAGAGACTACTGTTGCTCTACCTATCCACTGTTAGACACACACACACAGCGGGTGGGGTAGGGGGAATATTGAGTCAAACATTTGTCCACCATGGTGTTGCATTAACTGCTCCTAACAGGTGTGCACAGACTGATGGAGCTTCACTTCCCTGGCTGCTGTACGGTGTTAGAGGCCTGTCTGCTGCTCCCATCTGTCTCCTGTCTCAGAGCTGCAGGTCCTTAAAGAGAAAGAGATGGAAGGTACTTCCCCTACAAGTCTAAGCTGCCCTGAGGATAGTCACGGGAAATGCCCAACTCTGCAGAAAATACACCAGCCAGCATTCCATCTTTATTAGTTAGGCTTTCTGTTGCTGGATAAAGACCTTGACCAAAAGCGACTTGGGTGCAGCCTGCAGTCCTTCCCCAGTGAAGTCAGAACAGGAACTCAGCAGAAACCATAAATGGTGCAGCTTGCAGCCTTACTCAGCCTTTCTTCCTTTACTCTGGGTAGCCTGATTATCCTGGAACCCACTCTGTATGGAGACTAGGCTAGTCTCAAACTCACAGAGACCTGCCTGCCTCTGTTTCCCAAGTGCTCAGATAGAAGGCCTGAACCACCACCACCCAGCTTTTAGCCTGTTTTATTAAAGCACCAAGGGCCACCAACCCAGGAGTGGGACCACTCACAATGAGCTGGGCCCTCCCCTATCAGTCATTGATCAAGAAAATGTAGCACAGGTTTGCCCACAAGCCAGTATAGTGGGGGCATTCTCTCAGTTGAAGTTCCCTCTTCTAAAATGGCTCTAACTTGTGTCAGGCTAGCATAAAGCTAGTTGGCACACCTCTACTCTGAAAGCATGCCCATTCTCATAGACCTGACTTGTTCCACAGGCAACTGGGGACAATTCCTTCACCCATGCCAGCTGGCTGACATCTAATCTGATTCCCTTTGACATTGTCTATCTGAATGTAACAACGTCAGATCACACAGGCTGAGGGCTCATATCCCTAAATGGCCCTCTTTCCAGTGCCAACCCCATAGCCATAACTGGTGCTGTAAAGTTGTCACTTCTGTTTGGCAGTTCATCGCCAAAGGTATTTTATAAGGCTTGATTGGTAAACACAGGCAAGGAGCAGAGACTCTGAGCCAGTTGGGAGAGGGAGTGGAACTCCTGTGCCCTGTCTGGGTGCAGTACCCAATAGGCCCTGGCAATGGCAGCTCTCCAGAAGCTAGTGACACTCAGCCCCACTGGAGGCTCTAGACTAGGGTAGAATACGCTGTCCACATCAACATGTTATTTCTTATGATCCTTCTCCATTCTGTAGCAACCTAAGGCCCTTCAAAATAGTGCATCACTGTGCTGACAGCAAGGGCTTTAGGAATTCATAAAAGAACACATCTGAGAAATCCTGTATTCAATTCCAAATGCTAAGGGCAGAGAGAAAGAAATGTGACATTCATTTTGGTCAGCTTGTCACAACCTAGAATCACCTCTGAAGAAGTATCTAGATAAAATTAGCCTTTTAGTCTGTGAGGGATTGTCTCCACCCTTAATTGAGGTAAGACCTGTCCTTTGTGAGAGACACCATTCCCTAGTTTGGGGTCCTGAAAAGCACGAGAAGAAAAGCTAGCTGAGAGTAAGCAAGGAGCCAGCAATGATCCACGCGTTTCTCTGCACCTTGTCTACGCGTATGATGGGACTGGGTCTCTCTTGAGTTCCTGCCTTAACTTCCCTTGATGACAGACTGTGGCCTGGAAGTGTAAGCAAACAAACCCTTTCCTCCCCTCAGGTGCTTTTGGTTGGGATGTTTCATCATAACAACAGAAGTGAAACGGAACAGGGAGACTCATCAGTTAACAGCTAAAGGGCCAAACCAACAGGGAGCTACCTCGCGTTCCTGAACATTCCTGCCAGCCACCACTGTACTCGTCTTAGGAAGACGGTCCCAGACCAGCCTTCCAGACACAAGCATATCTAAGAGCTGTGCTTCTATCCCAAAATATTGCCAGTGGCATTTCTGTGCTCCTCCGGACCTAGAGCCCATGTAGACTTGATGTTGGTTTGTTTTCCTTCCCCAATTTTTCATATAAAAATTGTCCTTAGCCATTTCAGATCCATAAGACATCCTTTCCACACTTAGCTTTCTTTGTCTGGAAGAGTTGTAGGGCTACTTCCCCGGGGCCCGGTACTTAGTGCGCTGGAATCTGTATTGCTCAACAAGCCCCTTTATTTAAGAAGGAAAGATGGGAGACATACTCTTTAGCACCCTGGGCTCAAGATTTGGAAGGTTAGATCCCCAGCACGCAGCTCTGAGCATCTCAGCTTCCGTCAGTCAGAAGGCTCCGGCTGAGAGTAAAGGAGAGGCCGCCCTGAAGCTGTTTAAGTTCTCTTTAAAGAAGCCTGCCTGACTGACTAGCTAATACTTTCAGCATCATTTTATGAGCGCAGTGAGGAGTTGTGGTGGCCCCTTGGCCCATGTGCCATCTTATTCAGTTTTGGTGGGTGGGAGGCAAAGCCCTTTGCCCATCACAGCTTCCACTGAGTGACCAACACCTGGCCTGTGTTGAATGCTCTAACACAGACAAATCTCTCCTCTAATCCAGTGGCCCTCTGGCTCCTTGGGAACCTCTGCCTCGCTTGTCCCATGATAGAGTCCTACATATAGCTGATTCAAACTTTTGTCATTCCAGAGGAGGCCCTTTTGCCCAAGAAATTTGTATATGACCTGAATATATGCTCATATATACAAAATAAACATTTGCTGATAACAAATCACTAAAATATTACATTAAAACAATTTTATATACATGTAAATTTTGACCTATCTAGCCACAGGTTTTTGCCCTTTTAACTGGGCCAGGTATGGGTTCCATTTCATATACTGAGCCTTAGACTCAATCAGAAAGCAGCTGGTTTCCGGTATAGCATCTGTGCCACTATTGTACCTATGGGCATATCTTGTCAGCAGCCATTGTGACAGGTTCATAGGTAGATGAAATGATCATTTTTCTCCTCCTGAGGCACGCACTGCACCTTCCAGTGCCGGGAGAGCTAGCCAGTAGGACAAATGTCCTTAGCTGAACACTAGCTTGACTATTTCTATCTTCTGTGACACAAGCATGTGGTGCCTTCAAGCGGTAGGGTCTTAAAGTCAAATTCTGGAGGGGAGACAAGAGTATGAGCCTGTACTTGCTGAGGGTCTGTGGGACCCAGCTCCTGACAGAGTTTTTGCAATCCCTGAGCTCAGCCATGGGACCAAACTATGCAGCTAGGCCCATAGTTTAAGAAGTTGGAGTCTAGAGGCATAGCTCCAGCTACCAAACTACCTGTCAATCCTTCTGTGGTTTAAATCAATTTCAGTCCAGACATTTCGGGGAAAAAGATGTGTTATATCCACAAGCCCCTCCACTGAAGCGCATATATATATATCTCCCTCCTTGAGGTGACTACATCTTGATCAAGGCCACAGATTCTCAAGGAAGATGATCACATGCTGCCCCATCCCAAGATGCTGTAGAGTCAACAATCCATTTTCTCTTTACCTTTATTTCTTCCCACCCCTCCCCAGCCAGCGAGCAGGAGGTACTGAGCAAGCAGTACTAGACCCTGGAAGGAGGAGCTAGAAGAAGTTAGAGTTCGTCTTTCCTGACTTGGAAGGAAAAAGCTAGGTAGCTGAGGACCCAGCCAGGGAAGCAGTGAGTCATACTGACTCTCTTACAGCACTCCTGCAAAGGATGGACAACAGAAATCACCATCCAGTGACACCACCTGAGGCATGTCAACAGGAAGGAGGTGGCAGCTACGTACATTCAGGACACAAGATGACACAGAAGGTTCTGCTAAGTTCTGGAGGAAGAAAGAAATCTCAGGTGAGAAGAAAAGCCAGCTCACAAACAAACAAACAAACAAAAAACAAACAAAGGCAATTCCCTAATAGCCCAAAGGAGGAGAGGCCATCAGAAATGCTCTCTGCCCCCTTTAGTGCGCCTCTGTGCTGCTCACTCCCTAAGTGGAAATAAAAGCCCCTCTAGAGGCAGTGATTTGCTTAGAAAAACGTTCATTTCAAATGTCTGGAGATTATTGACACTATCGTTAGACCTTGGCAGTAGCTTCCTGTGTGTTGCATGAAGAAAAGGCTTCTGGTTTAGAAACAAAAAATAAAAGTCGAAGGATAATGTCCTCAGAAGAAATTCCTGGAAAAGCTGATGGTCTTGGAATCAGGAGGCTCTTCTGTCTTTATGTCATCTCTATCCACCACTTCAGGGGCCCCCAAGTGTTCTCCGAAAACTCCTTTCCTTTCTCCGTTCTGCCTTCCCACCCTCCCTCCTTTCTTCTCCCTCTTCCCTCCCCACTTCCCGTAGCTGGGCAGCCATCCAGATGATTCATAGTATATTCTAGCTAAATTCAGCACAAAAGCCATCTAAAGCATCGGAGGATCAAAGTTACATCAGCGAACAGGCGCTGGGGAATTGACAAGCAGCTAAAATTTAGGACATTGCAGAGCAGCGGCCTTTGACGGATGGAGTGAAATTTAGCCTCTGGTTGGCTATTTAAAGATTGGTGACAGCGCCCTTTGCTGTAGCCACGGCAAACACACAACACAAGTATTCGGGTCTGATTAAGTGTTTAATCATCTCTGGCCACGGCTGGCTGAGGCAGATGGACAGACTCTGAAGAAGTTGGGCCTCCATTCCCACAGTCTCTCCAGCCTGACTGCTCCCTCCAGGCACACTCTGTAAGGTTATTTTAATCACTTTTACTAGCATTCCTACCATCAAACAGTTCAGCCTCCAAATCCTGACCCAGCACAAGGCTTTCCTGATCATCATCAACTTAATTAAAACAAACAGCTCCAGACAGCTGCCAAACCAATTCGTCAACTGTCCTACTGGCCTCTTTTCTTTTTCCGGCTCCTTCCGGTTTAAATGCAGTCTTCCCTCATAGACGGCAGGTGTCCTCCTCTTGGGGTGTACCTTTGTTTTGGGACCATTGTCACCTCCCAAACAGGACACATTGGCCTCTGGAAGGACAGAGTGGGAGCCCAAGATGACCACAGTGACTCTGAGAGCCAAACAAAGAACACTTCCAGGAAGTCAGTCAGCAGCTGCCTTGTCAACTTTGAACTGACCCCACCTTGTTATCGATCCTTAGGGCCAAGGACAACGGTTTCAAACAGCTTGCATAATCTTCCTCCCTTTCCCTCTGAAATGATGACCTGCCTCTGTCTCCTCAAGCGTGACCACATGGCCCTCTGGCTCCTTGGGAACCTCTGCCTCGCTTGTCCCATGATAGAGTCCTACATATAGCTGATTCAAACTTTTGTCATTCCAGAGGAGGCCCTTTTGCCCAAGAAATTTGTATATGACCTGAATATATGCTCATATATACAAAATAAACATTTGCTGATAACAAATCACTAAAATATTACATTAAAACAATTTTATATACATGTAAATTTTGACCTATCTAGCCACAGGTTTTTGCCCTTTTAACTGGGCCAGGTATGGGTTCCATTTCATATACTGAGCCTTAGACTCAATCAGAAAGCAGCTGGTTTCCGGTATAGCATCTGTGCCACTATTGTACCTATGGGCATATCTTGTCAGCAGCCATTGTGACAGGTTCATAGGTAGATGAAATGATCATTTTTCTCCTCCTGAGGCACGCACTGCACCTTCCAGTGCCGGGAGAGCTAGCCAGTAGGACAAATGTCCTTAGCTGAACACTAGCTTGACTATTCTATCTTCTGTGACACAAGCATGTGGTGCCTTCAAGCGGTAGGGTCTTAAAGTCAAATTCTGGAGGGGAGACAAGAGTATGAGCCTGTACTTGCTGAGGGTCTGTGGGACCCAGCTCCTGACAGAGTTTTTGCAATCCCTGAGCTCAGCCATGGGACCAAACTATGCAGCTAGGCCCATAGTTTAAGAAGTTGGAGTCTAGAGGCATAGCTCCAGCTACCAAACTACCTGTCAATCCTTCTGTGGTTTAAATCAATTTCAGTCCAGACATTTCGGGGAAAAAGATGTGTTATATCCACAAGCCCCTCCACTGAAGCGCATATATATATATCTCCCTCCTTGAGGTGACTACATCTTGATCAAGGCCACAGATTCTCAAGGAAGATGATCACATGCTGCCCCATCCCAAGATGCTGTAGAGTCAACAATCCATTTTCTCTTTACCTTTATTTCTTCCCACCCCTCCCCAGCCAGCGAGCAGGAGGTACTGAGCAAGCAGTACTAGACCCTGGAAGGAGGAGCTAGAAGAAGTTAGAGTTCGTCTTTCCTGACTTGGAAGGAAAAAGCTAGGTAGCTGAGGACCCAGCCAGGGAAGCAGTGAGTCATACTGACTCTCTTACAGCACTCCTGCAAAGGATGGACAACAGAAATCACCATCCAGTGACACCACCTGAGGCATGTCAACAGGAAGGAGGTGGCAGCTACGTACATTCAGGACACAAGATGACACAGAAGGTTCTGCTAAGTTCTGGAGGAAGAAAGAAATCTCAGGTGAGAAGAAAAGCCAGCTCACAACAAACAAACAAACAAACAAACAAACAAAGGCAATTCCCTAATAGCCCAAAGGAGGAGAGGCCATCAGAAATGCTCTCTGCCCCCTTTAGTGCGCCTCTGTGCTGCTCACTCCCTAAGTGGAAATAAAAGCCCCTCTAGAGGCAGTGATTTGCTTAGAAAAACGTTCATTTCAAATGTCTGGAGATTATTGACACTATCGTTAGACCTTGGCAGTAGCTTCCTGTGTGTTGCATGAGAAAAGGCTTCTGGTTTAGAAACAAAAAATAAAAGTCGAAGGATAATGTCCTCAGAAGAAATTCCTGGAAAAGCTGATGGTCTTGGAATCAGGAGGCTCTTCTGTCTTTATGTCATCTCTATCCACCACTTCAGGGGCCCAAGTGTTCTCCGAAAACTCCTTTCCTTTCTCCGTTCTGCCTTCCCACCCTCCCTCCTTTCTTCTCCCTCTTCCCTCCCCACTTCCCGTAGCTGGGCAGCCATCCAGATGATTCATAGTATATTCTAGCTAAATTCAGCACAAAAGCCATCTAAAGCATCGGAGGATCAAAGTTACATCAGCGAACAGGCGCTGGGGAATTGACAAGCAGCTAAAATTAGGACATTGCAGAGCAGCGGCCTTTGACGGATGGAGTGAAATTTAGCCTCTGGTTGGCTATTTAAAGATTGGTGACAGCGCCCTTTGCTGTAGCCACGGCAAACACACAACACAAGTATTCGGGTCTGATTAAGTGTTTAATCATCTCTGGCCCACGGCTGGCTGAGGCAGATGGACAGACTCTGAAGAAGTTGGGCCTCCATTCCCACAGTCTCTCCAGCCTGACTGCTCCCTCCAGGCACACTCTGTAAGGTTATTTTAATCACTTTTACTAGCATTCCTACCATCAAACAGTTCAGCCTCCAAATCCTGACCCAGCACAAGGCTTTCCTGATTCATCATCAACTTAATTAAAACAAACAGCTCCAGACAGCTGCCAAACCAATTCGTCAACTGTCCTACTGGCCTCTTTTCTTTTTCCGGCTCCTTCCGGTTTAAATGCAGTCTTCCCTCATAGACGGCAGGTGTCCTCCTCTTGGGGTGTACCTTTGTTTTGGGACCATTGTCACCTCCCAAACAGAGACACATTGGCCTCTGGAAGGACAGAGTGGGAGCCCAAGATGACCACAGTGACTCTGAGAGCCAAACAAAGAACACTTCCAGGAAGTCAGTCAGCAGCTGCCTTGTCAACTTTGAACTGACCCCACCCTTGTTATCGATCCTTAGGGCCAAGGACAACGGTTTCAAAACAGCTTGCATAATCTTCCTCCCTTTCCCTCTGAAATGATGACCTGCCTCTGTCTCCTCAAGCGTGACCACATGGCACCCTGGAGCACATTCCAGACGTCTGTGTGCCACCCTCTCCTGTTCTTCCTTGGGTGGCCTGTTTGCTGATGGGCTAATTTGGTTTAGGGTGACTGTGGCTTAGGCTTCTGCCTGCATGGCGAGTAATCACCAGCTCTGGTTTCATCACCTCTGTGGCCAGGCTGCAACTTTACAAAGCCCTGAAGACTCAGTATGAGCTGCTCAGACAGAGGCATGATGGGAAGATGAGAGAGAGAGTACAAATGGGGTGTCAGGCTCCCCAGTGGCTACCTGACAGTCCTGAGACAGGACCTGAGAACCCGTATCCCAAGAGAGTAGAAGAAGAAAGGGAAATTAGGGTAGAAGGCCTAGCCCACTCCAGGGGCACTGTAGTAAAGGGCATCTTACACAGGATACAGAGAAGTCCTTGGTAGGCCAAAAGGGGGATGGGGAAAGCTGGGTATGAGCTAGGGGAAGAATAAAGACCAAGACAGCCTTGGTGCAGAAGCCAGCTGCTGGTCATACCCCTGGTTCTAAGAAAGGGACTACCTTAGTTAGGTTCCTATTGCTGTGATAAAACATAACAGTTTGGAAGGAAAGGGTTTATTTGGCTCACACTTCGATATCACAGTTCATCATTGAAGGAAGTCAGGGCAGGAACTCAATAGGACAGGATCCTGGAGGCAGGAGCTGATGCAGAGGTCATGGAGGGATGCTGCTTGCTGGATTGCTCCCCATGGCATACTCAGCTTGTTTTCTTATAGGATCATCAGCCCAGGGTGGCACCCCCAAAATGGACTGAACCCTCCCACATTAATCACCAAGAAGGAAACGCCCCTCAGGCTTGCCTACAGCTGGATTTTATGGAAGCGTTTTCTTAATTGAGGATCCCTCCTCTCAGTTGACTTTAGCTTGGATCAAGTTGACATAACTAGCTAGCACAGGGACTGTTTAAAGCCCTAGGGAAAGCCAGAACGTGTATGTAGCTTGGGTACTGTGGTATAGCACCTGAATTCAGGTAGGAATGACTCCAGAGGACCTCCAGGAGAGATGCTTCACACACCCAGGTTTACAGGACAGTGTGGGGACACCATCTGATAGGTGAGAACAGACCAGAGAAGATCATCCACTCGGCCACCTTCAGGAAGGGACACAGGCTCCCCAGGCCGGGTTTCCAGCTCAAACCCTCAGTCAGTGGACACAGCTCTAGACCACATCAGAGAATTCCTTGCTTCCCCATTTGCAAACAGAGTAAGAGGGAATGACTGTTGATGTAAATTAATACCCTCTGCTTGGGCTGCCATTGCTCTGGCCAAGCTCCGGCAGGGAGTGACCCAAAGTGTGTCCACCAACGAGAGAGGAGGAGGGAAAGCTAGTGTCCCCCTTACTGGTCTTCTGCTACATGTACTTGCCATGAGATGCAGGGTGTATCGGCAGGATGAGCCCCTTAGGCCTCTCGGCAGACTCAGGGAGCCCAGGTGTTCACTAAGGTAGAGTAGCAGATGGGGAGATGCTTCTGGGTTCTCCACACATGACCACCAGTTTTTGACCTCCAGACTTGACCTCCACATTTGACCTCCAGAATCCAACCCAGAAGAGCACAAGAACAGCAATGGTGTGGCCATTATTCCAGGAGCCCTGTGAGGTAAGGGCAGGAGGGAAGGTCCCATGTGGAAGCCTACAATGCCCTCAGGTCTTGAGCATTTCGCAGGAGGGTTATGGGAAACATGGAATGTGTTTAAAACTTTAGGAGAGTGTGCAGTTTTTTTCCCTTTAAGAGACGGCAGCAATTCATGATGCAGCCAATGGCACCAGGACATCTTGGCAGCATCATAAAAGACTGCGTGTCTTTCCTTCCTGATAACTGGCAAAGCTTTTAGTCCTTGCATCATTGCCTTTAAAAGCTTTATGAGCCACACTAAGGAAAAGCCGTGATTGCAAAGCCTGCTCTGTGGGTCTTACAGGAGGATGTGAGGAAGCAGCACCCCCCCCCCCAGCTTCCTTTCTCTGCCTTATCCCAGTGACCATGTTCTCGGTAATAAAACAAAACAAAAACAAACAAACAAAAAAAGGCGACTGTGTCTCTGGGTTCAGTAAGTGAGGATTCAACTGACCCCAAGATATTCGGAGAAAAATTTGCCACAGGATAGCCTTTCTTGACATTTTCCACATCGTGACTCAAAGCCTCCATGATAACGATGCCACGGCTCGTGTGCTGATCATATATGGACATCTACAGATGACTGAGGTGTGAAAGGCTGTACAGAGGTTATGTCCAAATACAATAACCGTTTTGACAGATTTTAAAATTAACTCAAGGTGCAAATGTATGGGGTGCCGGGCAGTAACTGGGTACCTGTGGGGTGTGGTAGGATCCCATGGTGACCATTTGTACGACTTTAAGCATTTTTTATGAACACTGACAGCTGTATATTTTTGGGGCTCAGGGTGAGGGTTAAGTTGTATCTACATTGTGCACACTCCCTGCCAGAGTCGCTGATGTCTCTCCCTTTCCTTACTGTCTTTACCGGTTCTGAGCTCTCTTCTGCATGCCAGTCATTTTATAGGAGGTCTTTTGCAGCCATTCTCAAAGTGACCATCTGTGCTTTGCTCTACAAGGCACTTCCACACACACTCTCATTCTGTACCGTGTGTACCTCTGCACACACCCTCATTCTGTACCGTGGCTCTCCTGTACAACCCACCTGTTTCCATTCTTTATCCCTTCCATTTGGCTCTAGCCTCCTCTTGGTGCTTGCCCTTCAGGACTCCTGTAGTGTCTGTGTGACAAGCCCTGGGTCCATTTGTGTTTTCTTCCTCGGAGGAAGCTTCTTATCTCCAGACCTTGCTTCTAGGACTTTCCTTTGGAAGTTTTGTCCCCCATCACCCACTCATCCCTGTCAGCATTTCACAGAAACACGTTGTTTGACTTTGCAGAGCCTCGTGCTCAACCGTGTACATAGTCTTGACCTGTCTTTTACTGCTGCCAGGGTCTTCCATTGGCAATTTCCTGATTATTTATACTCTGTTTGGGGCATCACTTCCCAGTGAAAGAATTGCAGCCAAGGAATTTGGAGAGGAAGGGGCAAGCTAGGTGCACGTGGAAACGGAAGTCAGGACCTGTTTGTGTAACATTTCACTCTGGGGTCTGTCTCTGCTTGGCAGGTCTGGGGTCTTCAAGCCATAACATAGCCTGCTAGGCAAACAGTCCTTGATGAGACACCATCAGAACTTAGGTGCACTTGGGACACATTCTGGTTTCCCCACTTGGGCACCCTACTTCCCCAAGAGATGGCAGTCAGTGTCCAAGCCTGGCTCCCATCTGTGGCACCTTATTTGGTCTGGTCCTGCAGGAGTATACCTAGCTCCTGCTATAGCAGGAGACTACTACCTACCACCATCCAGAGTCTGCCCTGAGTCTTTTGCCTTTGGAGGCTCCTCTCTGCACTGCATCCATGGGAGGTGGTTATGCTGTCTCGTCACGGAAGATTGGTCCTCACCACTGTATTACTGTCCTTGCTCTGCTTTGTGTTTGTCATTCAGCTGACACACCTGGTTCCACCCCTCATTGTTTTTCAGGTCACCCAGCTTTCAGTGTCAAGTTATTTTTAAGTGTGTTTAACTGAAATGTAGTAGGATGCAGGAAAGCACATGCGTCACACTGCACAGCCTGACAGATTTTGGCAAATGGAATGTGTTCATGAAACCAGCATGTTGACTGAGACACAGAGCCCTGCCAGCAGCTCCGGGAGGCCCCTCAGTCTGTTCCATCGGGAGCCTTTTAGATGTAAGATGTTCCATACATTCCTGCATGATGACACGGGTACTTATGGTCAGATACTGGAGATCTCCAGAGTAACCTGAAGCCGGAGAATCTGGGAGGCATGAGTGCACTTCACACGGCAGCAGCAAGCCCACAGTGTGAGGAAGTGGTTACCTCTCCCACTGCTGTGACAATAGACCTGATAGAAGCCAGTTAAGGAAGAGTGGGTTAAGCAGCAGCCCATTACGGAGCTTGAGGAAGCTGCTCACACTGCTTCCACAGTGAAGACAAAGAGCAATCAATGATGGAGATGACTTCCTCCTTTTAATACACAGCTTGGGACCCCAGCCCATGGGATACATCAACCACACTCAGAGACGGGCTTAGTGGTTAAACATCTCTGGAAACTCCCTCAAACACAGGCCCAGAGCTGTGTCTCCTAGGGAAGTCCAAATGTAGTCAGTAGAGATTAATTACCACACAGTTTAGGAGGCTGACAGAGAAGGCGGCGTAGTGCCCAAACAAACGTGGGAGCTTGCTCTGTCATCCAGAGCTTCCAATGCAGTGGGACAGATCACTAGCTATCAGCTTCCTAATACAGTTCAGAACATGCTATATGTAAACTGTGTTCTTACATTCAGAAGGTCCTGAGCTTTTCCACAAAAATGGGTTCAGATTTCATCCACCCAGCCTGTGAGCAGCGAGCCATACAGACACACACTGCATTAGGTTTCATCAATGGTGTTAAAATTCAATGAAACCAAGGCCTCAGCCTGTCAATGTTCTCCTTCAGAACATCCATGGCTGCGGTGTGAATCTTGATGCTCTCCCAGAGGACATGGGATGGCTTGGTTGCCAACCTATGGCAAGACTAGGAGCCAGTGGGACCTTTAAGGGGTGAGCCTAGCAGAAGCAAGTTAGGTCGTTGGGGGTATGCCCATGCTCAGTATAGGACCCTCCTCGTCCTGTCCCCACCCTCTCCCCCTGTGCTCCTTGGCCGCTATGAAGTGAGCAATCTTCTCTATCACACATTTCCTCCGTATCCTCAAAGCCACGGGGCCCCAACAGCAGAAGCAGAAACCTCTGGGATTGAGTCAAAATCAACCTTCCCTCTTTATAAGTTGACTATCTCATTGTGTTATCACAGCGACCGGAAGATAAGGAGCGATTCAGATGAACACAAGCCAGAGGGAGCCATTACTGATGCTTCCAGTGACCCCTATTACCAATCTACTGAGCCAAGCGGTCCAATGAAGGTGCAAGACACTAACTGGCTGGGTCTAGACAGCGTCATTCTGTTCTAACCATGTGCTTTAAACTATGGCGTCTATCTGCACTCAGGAAAAAAAAAACCCAAAAAACAAAACCAACAAGAGTCATTCACTCCCTTGTCCATCTGCCTTCCCTGTAAATATTAAACACAGTAAAGCACAATGTCCTGACAAGAGATTATAACTGTGTGTCCGTTGGAAGACAGAGTGAGTGAACGGCCACCATGCTGAGCACGGTAGAGGAACTCAGGATCTTCCTGCATCCTTTCCCTCTCCCATGTTCAGAGCCAGCACCCATGACTGAGAACTTACTCTAGACCACACTGGCACAGGAAGCCAAGAGATGGGATCTAATCTGATAGAAGCCACTGTTCCCACTGTCGAGTAGAGCACAAAGCCCCAGGTCCACGCAGCTGAGAAGTTAAACATCTGTGTTAAAGACCTGGGGGAAAGACACTGGCAGATGGCATGGTGGTGCACACACTCCTGGTCTACATGGGGAGTTTAGGCATCACATAGAACTTAAAGCCTTTTCCTGCCTAGGTCTGAATATAGAATCTCCTCTCAGCATTAATGCTACACGTTTCCAAGCCCATAAGTGATGCAGGCAGAGGCCAAGGCAATGCGGGCATTCCCTACAACTTGAGACTTGTTGTATCACCAGGCTCTTGGGTGCCAGGCACTGAAGCATGAGGGCCTTCAGTTCCAAATTCTGTGATACTGAGCTCTGTGGTACCAGGTTCTGGACACAAGGCCCTACAAGGCTGTGGTCTTTTCCGCCTGTCTAATAGGCTCAGTCTGCAGAATCAGGCTCTTAGTACCAGGCTCTGTGGTAACAATCTGTGGTACCAGGGTCTGAAATACCAGGCTGTATGTACCTGGTGCTATAGTATTGGACTCTACTCTATCCTGCTTTATGGTACATGGGCATCAGACAAGAGCAGCCAGACTCTTGTATTGGGCTTTATGGTATCTGATTCTTTGGTATAGGCTTTGTGGTACCAGACTCTGCAGTGCCAGGCTCTGGGGTATCAGTTTCTATTGTACTGGGCTCTGCTATATTAATTAAGCTCTGTGGTGCTAGGCTCTGGAAGTACAAGGCTCTGAGTACCAGGCTCTGTGGGTACCAAGCTCCACAGTACCAGCATCTGGGTGATACAAGGCTCTGAGTACCAGGCTCTGGGAGTACCAGGTTCTGCAGTATTAGGATCGGCAGTACCAGGTTCTGAGATGTCAGGATAGGTTTTCAAACTCTACACTAATAGGCTTCTGGGCACCAGATTCTGTATTCTATAGTACCAGTCTGTGTGGTCTAAGGTCTTGGGTACCACAGACTGGTATTAAAGTCTTTGGATAACAGACTCTGGAATTAATGCTTTGGGGTACCTGGTTGGGGACACCAGGCTGTGAAGTACCAGGCTTTGGGGTACATACCTCTGGGGTATGAGACTCCAATACCAAGCACTTTAGTGCATCTCTGTGGCACAGTACTGTGGAGTACCAGGCCCTGGGTTGCTGAGATCTGAGGGCTAAGGCTGCAGAGGACAAAGCATGATGAACTGTGTCTGCGGGGTCAATGCTAGGAGCCTCCACTCAAATTTCTGGAAACCCGTGCTCTGAGGAGTCACATGTTCCATCAGAATGCCCTAGAGTTTCATCCTGAAGCTGGATCGTGTTGCTATAGTTGATTACGCATCTCTCTCTGCCATACTTGGGATGTGATCCTGACTCCTGCTTTCCATAGAAGAGATGGTTTCCCTCTGTTATGCTATCCATTGGCATCTATCTTGAGCACTCAGATAACCCAAACCAAAGACTAGGCAAATATCCAATCTCTCTACCCAACCCCTTCCCTCTCTAGATACCTGCCTCCCTTCTTTCTATGCAATCTAAGACGATAGCCATTTATCTGTTGAGCCTGATTTCTAGGGGACTCTGGAGTTCTGAGGCATCTGGCTGCTGTCCCAACCTCACGAAGCTGGACCCAGCTTCCCTTCAGCACAGGACACTGTAATAGCCAGCCAGCAAAGATGGCTCTGGTTTACAATGTCATGCCAAAGAGGAGGGGCACAGGAGTGGGGCGGGGCATGGTGCCAGCACTGTTGCTTCTAATTTAAATCCCCATTTCTTATTCTATTCTGAGATCCCCTCTGGATTTTAGGTATGTCAAGACGTGCCTGTAGTGCAGCCTGGAGCACAGAATGATCCCCAGGGCCGGACACAGGCAGCTCTAACGAGAACAAATCATTGCCCTTCGAGCCATGCCCTGGACCTTTGAACGAACGCTCAGCTCAGCATGGTGAGGGTGGTTCCCAACGATGAAGGCCTTGAGGCAGCTCTGAAAGACAGAGCCACGTAATCCTTTCAATGAGGTTAAGCATCCAAAGTACCAGCAAGCACAACAAGAAACAAGGCTCACTCAGCATCACTGGAGCACTGAGTGACACAAGAGGTGTTCTCTCTTGGGAGAGATGGCAGTTTAGAATGCCAACTCAGTGAAGAAAGGGACCTTTCCTCCTGGAGAGAAAAGAGGGGAGGAGAGCCAAGGGGCTGGCCAGGAGAAGGGATGGCCTCAACATGGCTGACTGAGAGATCATGGAGAGTCAACACTCTGCCCTTTGCTTACCTCTCCTTGGCTCTTGAAGCCCAGCTATGGCAGCCTGGCCTCAGGCACATGTATTCCAAAGGAATTTCCACACATGAATAGATATTTTGCGTGGTTTTTCTAAAATTCCCCTACAAGGCTGTCCAGTGTGTTTCTGCATTCTTTCTCTCATCTTAGCTGTGGAGAGGGCGTTGCAAATTCCAGATTTCAGGGTTTCTGAGTTTAATAACCCTACCCCCCACCCCACCCCACCCCAGGGGAAATCATCAAATCAAAGTGGAATTGGACACCAGCAATGTGTGAGTGTGTGCACACACACGTGTGTGAAAATCATTTGTGTTTTCTTGGGTTGAAGGCAAACCAAACATAGGCCAACTTTTTGTGGACAAAGCTGTGGGGCTTCAGACAGAAAGCAAATCTCAAGTGTGAACTGTCACCTCACCTCCTGGTGCAAGGGGCAAGTTACTGGTGTTGACCTGGTCAGTCTGGCTCTAAAGAGAGCAGAGGTGGGATGTGGGAAGAGCTCCACATCTGCCCCCTCCTTTGCCAGTGTGACGCACCTCACAGAGCAGGAAGCAGACCCTTGTCTAGAGCTTTGCATGACGGTGCTGAAAGGAGGCTGAGGGAGGCTGGGTCTCCATCGCTCAGAGAGTAAAGTGAGGCAGGTTTGCAAAGGAGAGGTGAGGCCCTTTGTGTACAAAAGCCCCTGGCTGCTGCTTGTGTGAAGCATGACTCCCTAGAGTTCCTTTATCTCCACCCCCTTGGAGAAAAAATGTTCTAAGTATTCAAAGGTCTAAATGTGGCCAAGAAATCCATAAACTCCTATTCAAAACTAATGTCATTCCATTCTAAAGTTAGAAGTGGGGGAGTGAAGCCAACCTAAACAAATGATACCCAAGATCATTAACTCCTTGCTGAGTGCTGTTAGGGTTCACTTGCTTTAATCATGCTAGCTTTAATGATCATTGATAAGCCAGGAGAGGGAGTTAGCGTAGGATTCCCCCCTGCACACAGGTAATGAACCAGGTCTCAGGGAAGGAAGCTGTCCTAGACTATGTCACAGGCAAGGCTCAAGGCTGGACTTAGAGTGCATGCTTTGATTCTGGGAATGTAAAGTGGAAGATGGGGGCTGGAGAGATGGCTCAGCCGTTAAGAGCACTGACTGCTCTTCCAGAGGTCCTGAGTTCAATTCCCAGCAACCACATGGTGGCTTACAACCCTCTGCAATGTGATCTGATACCCTCTTCTGGTGTGTCTGCAGACAGCTACAGTGTACTCACATACATTAAATAAATAAATAAATAAATAAATAAATATAAATAAATAAATAAATGTGCAGGATAAAGATGTTATGCTTTGGCTGGGTACATGTGCTTCAAGCATCCCTGTTTGCCAAGGAATAAAGACTGGAGTATATACAGTTTTGTCACCTACCTGATGGTAGTGATATAATATAGAATTGCTGCTTTTCTATAGAGCTAGAATGCTAAGTTTTATCCTTAAATAGTTCAGGAGTGAGTTTCAGAAGCATCTAGATAGCTAGCCAACAGCTCTCTGTAGCTCAGAAAGTGTCACAGAAGCAGAGTTCAGGACAGCTCAGGTACAAATCTGCAGACAGACCCTTGAGCCAAGATTCAAGTGACACCCTAGTGTCCAGGACCAAGTGATGGCCTCTTTCTTCAATTAGTCAAAAATCTCATATTCTTGAAGGTTCCATTTGATTTCGGATGGACGGCTAACTTCCTAGGCTGAGAGAGTGAGGCTCATTCCCTTGTTTAGAGAGGAGAGGTGAATATTCCAGAGTATTTTATGGGGCTCGGTAGAGCTCAAAGGGACAGCACCTGGTTAGCATGGATGAGGTCCTGAGTTTAAGCCTAGAGTTCACAAAAAGTTACATAATGAGAAAAATACAAGGGCTTCCTCTTTTCCTTCTTAGAGGACAAGTCCTGTCAATATGCTTTCCTATTGTCCGTGTGTGTGTGTGTGTGTGTGTGTGTGTGTGTGTGTGTGTGTGTGATATGTAAGATGAGTGGGTTTTATTATTTTTATTAAGTATGCATTAAAACAGCATCTGTTCTGAACAATGAACTGGGATGTCTGTCTCAGTCTCCATTTACTGAAAATTCTTCATTCTGTGCGTACTTTGTAAACCCGGTGCTTCTACAGGGAGAGTCATCCCCATAAGCAATCCGTCTGAGGCTACAGGCTAGCTTTCCACTTAATTCCACCTTCTGTCTCCATGGGTCTTGTGGTTTGGATCCTAAACGACACACATTGATGTGTCAGAGGTCTGGTGCCAGCCTGCGGCAGTATTTGGGGAGGTGGGGCCTGGCAGAAAGATGGGAGGTGGCTGGGGCATGACCTTGAAGGGACTCTTGGGACTTGCCCCTTCCTGTCTCTGTCTGTGCTCCCTGCCTTCCCTCCCTCCCTCCCTCCCTCCCTCATGCTTCCTTCTTCTTGCCTTATTAAGGGTTCATTTTTCTTGGATTCCCACCTTTGCCAATCTGCTGATAGCACTGGATGTCCCACTCGATCACACATAGTCAGCTACACGTATAACAGGACTATTAGCCATTCCAGCCTTTTTAAGTAGTGACTCAGTCGTTAGGAGCAGACAGGATGGCAATGGCTCCAAGGGATCTGTGAGGCTCCTTCATTGACATCACTCATCACACAGACTCTGTGACTATACAGAATGTGAGCTAACTTCTGATTAGGTCCAGGCCTAAACAGGGACCATGCTCACACAGGATCACTCCCAGGCATGGGGCTGACTTGCCCCAATAGCTTTTCAATTCAGATGCGCTCTGACATCTACACAAGGACTCCTACAGCAACCTTGTCCCAGTCCTTGCAATAATTTCTCAGTAAAAGCCTGTCTCCTGGGTTAAGACCAGGCAGGTTTTGCTCTGAATGCAGAAGGCGCCCGCAGTGAATGAGTCACTGTGAGGATCTTGTGCCCATCACCCAGGACCCCAGAGTGCTGAGATGTTTTTATGGACTCTTGGGGAGAAAACCCAAGAGTCAAGGAGCAAAGCAGCCTCGCTAAGTGTGCCAGGCACTCAGAGCCAAAGCCACCATCCCTGTGAGACCCAAGTAGGTGAGTGAATTTCTCCATCTCCATGTTCTTAATCATCAAGGTCTGCTTTGCTGCACAGCTATCCCAGGGAGGCTCGAACCCAGGACAACTGTCTACAAACATGGAAAGCCCAGACCCGTAGGCCTGACCATGTGACAGCATGTATACACACACACACACAGACATGCCTGTGTTTTTACTATAGAAACTGATGGCCCAGACTCAACTTTATGATGGGAAACGTCCACCATGCTTTTCACTCTGAGTACAGACCTCAATATATTGCCAGACCTTTAACATTTTGCCATAAACTAAGCCTTTTAAGGTGATTTTTGTCCAACTGCAGGCTAACATGAGTGTTCTCACATGTTTTGGGCAGGCAATTCTAGACTGTGAGGGCCAGCAGGTAAGACATAGAAGGCAATTTGAACCCCAGCAGCTCTTTACCTCAAGATGGGAGAACTGAGTTGTAACCCCCATAAGTACAGCAGTGTCTGTCTGTGTAGGTACAGGTGTGTGCATTTCACATGTGTATTCCCTTATGCGTGTGTAAACATCAATCTCTATAACCCATGTATGTGCAACGGTGTACATGCACACATGAATATGGTGTTGCACGTGTTCATATATGTTCAGGGTTCTGGCCATACATGTCAGGCATGGAGCCTGACCACTCATTTCTCCATCCCATGCCAAGTCATGAATTGTGTCAGTTCATGAGAATCACCAACTTCAGGGAACACAGCCATGCTCTGTAGGAGACTCCTGCCGCCTCCCGGACTTCGTTAGCATAAGTACGACATTAGTGGAACTTCTTAGGATGTGCTTATCTCTCCAGAGACTCCAACAGAATGTGGACTCCATCTAAATGAGATGCCCAGTTGACTGTTGGTGACGGACAGCCAGCCAAGGAGGGTGCACTGATGAAAAAAAAAAAAAAAGATTCTTCTTAAAGAAGAGAAATATCCCTAAAATATTTATGGATGAGCTCCGTAAATTGCTTTATAATCTATCGATGAAAGTGCCCCTCAAACATCTGCCATAAAATGAATACCCGCCTAAAACCATAATCAATTTTCTTCCCATTTATTTCATCAATTGTCCAAGTTGGCATGAGTTACAGACTCTTCCTGCCTCTCACATTACCATGGGATTCAATTACGACCTGATTGCCTGTACTCTGTATAACTGGAGAAGCTGACTAGACAAATATATTGACTAATTTTTTTTTTTTAACTATTTGGTGCCATAGGTTTCTTAGCAAAGTGGGCATGTCTTACAGACAAAAGCATGGAAGTCATCCTGCACACAGATAGACAGCAGGCCATGCATGCCCTGGCTGTGAGCATTCCTGTCAAACTGTACCCCAGTGTACAAATGCAAACCACAGGACTATCATGACACCTGCCCATGCTCACCTGCAAAAGACAGAATCCACCTCAGTCCTAACTAAGCAGGACACAAGCAGCCATTGAGGCATGACGCTGCACTCAGAGTAAGCTGCAACCCAGCCTTTAAGGGGGTGACTCCCTTCTGTCCAGCTGGACATGGTGTCTGTCACCAAACTGCCACAGACAGCATACTTCTCGACACCAGCCAGCAAAAGCAATAGCCACTCCTTCTTCTTCCCCCCAGTGCTGCCAGAAACCTCTGAATGTGGGTACACAGGCACTCAGAGTGGGTGCTGGCCTCCAGCCTGAGGGAAACACAGTAGAGGTAGAATCCGACCTACCTCTCCCATCCACCCCTGCACCTCATGGGAGACCTGCAGACAGCCAAAGATGCACAGTACCAGACCACCTAGAGGCCACACCGACCACAACATACTAGTGTAACTTCTAGGAGGCGAACTTTCTTGAGATGTCAACAACTCAGTGACCATGCAGTAGTCACTTTCTAGAACCCAGGGTCCACTTGGTGGCCACCAGTCACAAGTGTATAACTGTGTGCCTGAGTCAGGAGAGTCAGAACTCAGTTCTTCTCTGCATGGAGCCAACAGCCAGATCTTAAAAACAGAAAACATCTTGTTAATCAGTCCCCATTAATTATACAGAGGACATCTATGGAATTCAAATCTATTGTAAAAGTGAGTTCTGTGTCCACAGAAGACAGGTATATAAAATGTGAAATACATAACAACAGAATCTTGCTTGCCTATGAAAAATGATGTAATTCCGAATGTGTTATGTGCATGGCCTGCCATAACACTGTGATGAGTAGAATAAACTAGTCACAAAATGTCAAAGCACATGTCCTATACTCATCTAGATCCGTTAAACACCCACAGGATTCTGGTCTCTGGAATCATGAGGACACCTGTGATTCATGCTGTAAGGACGAGCAAGGGTTAATGACAAAAGTGTGAGGTGGCAGGTCCCTGTCCATTGGACCAGGGAGGCTCTGAGAGAAGACACTACCAGGTGCTCTCCCACCCTTCCACAGGCCCCAGCATTGGCTCTAGTCAGTGAGTGGATCTTCTCCAACACACATGCGTGCAAAGAGAAGGCAGATAAAGAAGCCTGCCCTGAGAGGACCCCACAACCCTGAGAAAGGAGAGACAGACAGGGAGGTAGCTATGCCAGCCTGAGTCAGGAGAGCATCCTGTAAGCAGATCCTCAGGGGAACTTGTCTGGCAGCCAGAATTCTTGTAAGGACCTCATTCATCTTCCCATAGTCTACAGCATGTGTCTACCCTTCCCACCCCACAGTCTATGGAGTAGACCCTTTCCCTTCCCACCCCACAGTCTATGGAGTAGACCATTTCCCTTCCCACCCCACAGTCTATTGGAGTATTCCTTCCTCTCTCTACTCCATAGTCTATGGAGTGTCCCTGCCCCTTCCCACCCCACAGATGGAGAAATCAAGATATCAAGGGGCATGTCTTAGCTGTGAACAACAGGGTTTGCCTGGAACCCAGGCTAGATCTTGGCAAAGCTTGTACACCATTCCTGACATCCCCTTCCTTCTGCTCAGAGAGTGCTGCCTTCCAATCCTGTAGTCACTTCAAAGCTTGCTTAAGCCCTTCAGTACTGAGCCAGCTATGCCTTTCTTCCTGTGACCTCGAACAAACACCAGGCTGGTTTGAATGAGAAATGTTCCCTATAGGGTCATATATTTAAACACTTAGTCCCTAGCTGGTGGCACTGTCTGAGAAGGTTCTAGAACTTTTAGCATGAAGAGCTTGAGGAAGGCAGCATGGCCTTTGGGGCAGACTTTGAGAGTTTATGGCCCATCCCCACAACCGTTTGCTATCTCCACTTCCAGTGTGTGCAGCTGAAATGTGATCTTTCAGCGTCCTGCTCCTGGTGGCCACACCTTCGCTGCCATTATGGACATCCTGCCCTCCAGAGCCATCAGCTAAAGCGAACTCTTCCTTACGTGGCCTTTGTTCCTGAGGTTTCATCTCTTCAACAGAAAAGTCACGAATAAGATGTCCTTCCAATGCTTGGGGTGGCACAGCAGATGGGACATTTCTCAGTGTGGCATGGGGAGTTTTCAGAATTTCAAACTCTACTTAACTTTTTCAAAGTAATATTTGGATTTTATCGCAATGAAAAGTGTTACTATAAGATTTTACATAATGTGTCATGTATATAATCTCTCTCCTTTCCATATCCATCCCCAAGTCACAATTGAAGGTCATCCATGGATTCTTTATTTAAAGTGGCAGCAAGGTACCTGCATCATGGGCTAAAATAAACTACACATCCATACTTGCCTTAGTTACTATTGCTGTGATGAAACACCATGACCAAAAGTAATGGGAGGAAAGGGATTATTCGGCCTACAATCCAGGTGACAGCCCATCACTGAGGGAAGCGAGCAGGAACTCAAGCAGGGCAGGAACCTTGAGGCAGGAGCTGATGCAGAGGCCACGGAGGATGCTGCTTACTGGCTTGCTCAGCCTCCTCTCTTATAGAACCCAGGACTACTGGCCAGAGATGGCCCCACCCACAAGGGGCTGGGCCCTCCCACATCAATCACTGATTAAGAAAATGCTCTCTGGGTTTGCTTGCAGCCTGATGTTAAGAATGCATTTTCTCAATTAAGGTTCCTTCCTGGAGCATAGTTTGTGTCAAGTTGACATGAAATAGTCAGCACGATACTGATATGTAAATAATGATTCAATATTAGAATTAACACGTAAATAAATGGGAGGGGTAAGGTCAGCCTCACCAAGGAGTTCTGTCAATCACACACTCACTAGGCCATGAGGCTGCAGGCCAGACTGACCAGTGACTTGGAGAAAAAAAAAAAAAACTCACACTTTCCTTGTCTCAAAGCATCTCCCCTCAGGTATTTATTAATAACAAAGGAAAAACAACTTTACCAGCTCTCGCACTCGCACTTACTTTAATATTTCTTATGTATTAATACCTTCTCTGCACTAGTTACCATGAAGTCATCAGACAGGACCTCAAGCAAGGGATGAAAGCTACACAGCATCTGCCCTGTGCCTGACACGGGGACCTCCGACAAGGACTCAGCATCACTCAGTCTATCCTGAGAAAGCATTTAGCAATGTGAAATTGAGAGATGCTCTACAAGATAACTCACCCATGCTCTTCCAGAGCATCAGGGTTATGGAAGGCAAGAGAAGACAGACAGACACACTACGGCCGAGGACTAGTGAAGAAGAGCTCCGTGCAGTGAGGATCCTGGGTTGGATCCCCAGGCAGATCAAGAGCACACTGGGTGTGTCAGTGTTTCCCAGGTGACAACAAAGTACCTGGTGCTTTGTAAAGTGAGGGTGGATGGTTATAGCTTGGGAGGTTCAACCACGTTGTACAGCCTGTGGTGACAATCTTTTGCTCCACCTTGCATTGTGACAGGTGGCAGTGGCTTCTTGGAGGGTATTGCATTCAGGGAGAGATTATTTAGTGAGAGAGAAATCCAAATAGACTGAGAGCCAGAATGGCACAACACACACACACACACACACACACATATTCACATGTACATCCCCACACACACATGCACACACATACAAACACCCTGACACACATGTACACCCATACACACAGCAAGCACACACCCTGGCATATACACACCATGGCACACACACACACACAAAACATACACAGATGTACATGCACACCATACTCTGACACACAGATACACACACATACATATACACACATGTACATGCACATGTATACTCTGACACACTCACACAGACACACACACATACACACACACCTTGACATACACATACACACTGCATGTACATGCACACTCTGACACACACACACTGATACACACATGTATTCATACATATACCTGACATGCACAGACACATGCAACACACACACGAGGGAGAGAAGAAAGAAGAGAGAGAGAGAGAGAGAGAGAGTTCTGATTTTACTTTTGCCTTGCTTTGTAGCCCAGGCTGGCCTCAGATGCGAATGTGCTCCTGCCTCAGTCTCTGACGGCTGACATCTTAGTATGCACTGCAGCTCCTGGTCAACCATGTTCTCTTAAGAGCAGGCCTACAGAGATGCCACTTCCTGCGAAGCCCCATCTCCTAGTGTTCCTAGCACCTCTACCACACGACCCTGGGGCTCTAGCGTCAGACATTGAACCCTGGGAAGCACGTCTCAATAACTTCCAAATCATAGTGGTAAGGAGATGGGGGAGTGTGTGTGTGTGTTCAGCTGACAACACGTATTCTCTCTCCATATCGCCAGATAAAGGTGACAGTCCATTCCAATTCTTTTTCCTTTTCAGCCTTTGTACAAGCCCTCAAATTCATCAACGTTAAAATTTAACACAAATTAAGACATCTGGGCCAGACACGCTTAGGTAAGCAAGCCCATACTGAGAGCCTGGACTTTAATTCCCTCCATCCCCCTGCTCCATCTCTCAGGACCTCTCCCAATGCCAGCCAGAGCTCGAAGCATAGAACCACCTGTACTGCCACTGGACAAATCCAGACTTGTGCTTGCTCTGGGGCCTTGGAGAGGTGTGGTTACTGGGTCTTATTAAAGGCTGAGGACAGAGTGTGCTCACTGTGACAGGTCAAGGGGAAACACACACAAAGAAATCCACAGTGCAGGATTCACCCTCCCATAGTCCATGCCCACCCAGAGGCAGCCACACTGGCTCCTTCCAGACAGCCTCCCTGTGCTCTCCACAGAGGGAGTAGACATACCAGTCTCCCACAGGTCCTGTTCTAAGTTAGTTCTGGACATTTCTGGATGTAGACGTGTGATTCTGCCTAACTTTCCACTTCAGTATGGCATGAGTTGAGCATTCTACAGTCATGCCTGTGTCCGTTGGCCATCAAAACCCATTAGCTACACCCTTACCATCGTGTCTGCTGTTAAACAGGAGTCCCTAAAGGACGGATGCAAATTAAGTCTGTGCACATTCTCACCTTAATAAGTTCCCTCTCATTGCTTGTCTGTGACTGTTTTAGCAGTCCTGTTGCCACAATGGACAAAACCTCTTTATCAAACCTTCACTTTGACCCAATTAAAATGTTTCCTGGATGAATAATCACATGAAAATAAAATCAAGTTGTAATAGGAATTTTGCTAAGTAGATGTTAAGTGCCCTAGTCACCAGAGGAGGCACACAAGGGGTGAGGTATCCCCCGGTATCGCCATAGTGACCATGCTGTTGTCAGCAATGACCCACACCACCATTCTGTGATCTCAAAAGCACACAGTAAAACTGTCTGGATTAAGATTTTACTGTTAATTTTTCCTGTGGTGTGCTGGCTAGTTTATGTCACCTTGACACGGGTTAGAGTCATTAGAGAGGAAGAAGCCTCAATTGAAAACACACCTCCATAAGATCCAGCTTTATACAAGCCTGAGGGCATTTCTTCAATTAGTGATTGACGGGGGAGGGCCTAGTCATCGTGGGTGGGGCCATCCCTGAGCTGATGGCCTTGGTTCTGTAAGAAAGCAAACTGAGCAAGCCATGGAGAGCAAATGAATAATCAGGACAACTCCACGGCCTGTGCATCAGCTCCTGCCTACAGGTTCCTGGCCTGTTTGCGTTCCTGTCCTGACTTCCTCTGCTGATGAACAGCGATGTGGAAGTGTAAGCCTTTCCATGCCGACTTGCTTTGGTCATGGTGCTCCATCACAGCAATAGTAACCCTAACAAGGACAACTAGTGTACACTGATTGCACAAAGTAATGAGTTTTGTTATGCAAGTAAAACATCTGTACCTGTCATCTCTAATATGCATGAACATTTTTCTATGTTAATCTGTTTTCTATGTTACCTATCCCTAGCTACCTGACCTGCATCATGACTCCCTGGTGTATTCATTTTAATTACAGTGGCATTATATATTAAATGTTACTATTAGCTAGTGCAGGCATCACAGCCATAAAGTTAAAAGTTCTCTTCGCAATTATTATATATTCTTTGGGTTTTTTTTTTTTTGTAAAATTTAAGATAACATCCCAATTCAGATAAAGCATATTTGATTATATTGATTATGTAAGGTTAGTTAATAGTCTATGCTGAACCATAGAAAAATGATGCATACTGTAAAATTTAGTTACAAGGTATTTGCATACACACACACACACACATTGAATTTCTAAGATTTAATATTCTTTTCCACACACCTGAGTAGCTCTTTATTCAGAAATCAATTTATATCCTACACAAAGGTTCTCTTTAGGTAAGTTTTACATTTTTTTGAAAATTAATTTTGCTTAGGGACGTTTGTCCTGACAGCTATTTTACCTAAGCCCCACGAAACATCTAGACACTACTTAAAAAGTGAACATGATGTTTTTGTATGCATATTTCTCTAAATAAGATACTTAGGAATACTTTTTAAAGACAGGTCTCAATATGTTGCCCTGGATGGCCTGGAACTTGCTGTATAGACCACACTGGTCTTGAACGCACAGAAATCTCAAGTGCTGAGAATACAGGTAAGCACACACCAGGCCTAGACCAAAATAATATATTTTAAAAACCAATAAGCAAATGAACAGTAGCTCAGCATCACTGGTTATCAGGAGAATACAAACAAGAAACACAGTGAAGCACCCCCACCCCCCCCACCCCCACCAGACTCTCTCTACTCCAAGGAGACAGGCAGTAACAAGTGTCACCAGGGGTGCAGAGCCACAGGGACTTTGAGTATGACCTCAAAGGATGTAAAAAAAAAAGATGTGTAGCCAACTTGGAAAATGACATGACCGTTCTCCAACGAGTTAAAAGTTCACTTCCAACTAAGAGTCCCCACTAATAGACATATTCAGGAAAAACAGAAGCTCACAACCACAGTGGTCCTTGTTGACAGACATCCCAAGCAAAGCACAATTAGTTGTCATCACAACAGTTGCTATAATTATTTAACATGGCTCAAAAGTAAACATGATCAAAGTTTACACCAGCTTGCAGTGGTGTATTCCCACGGGATGTATGCAGCCCGTGCACATCTGCTCGTACATTCTAATACTTAGAGATGAGAAGAAATGCTGAACTGTGTACTGAGGAGCCAGCAAGCACTGTGCCCCACCAACCCCACCCCTGAGGCTACACATGGACCAGCAATACCTGATCTGTCTATCAACTTCTCAGAATAAGCCTTGTCGCCAGAACCCCACTAGTGACTATGCAGGACTGGAACTGGGAAAGAGAAAGAATGGAAGAGGAAGACAGCACAGCTTCTTCAGGGGGACAAAAATGTTCAGAGGAGAACAGTGGTTGCACAAGCCTTTGAACATACCAGAAACTACAGACTTGTACACTGTAAATGGGCAGGTTATGTGCTATCTATGTTGGCGAGGTCACATCAACGACGGAGCAAAGGATTACAACAAATTGCATTTTCAGGGGCTCAGCAGTGCTATTGGAACCTCAGAAGACAGGGTTGAGGTGAGAGACATTGCTTACTTCGTCAAGGGAGGAAGAGAGCAACAAAGAGGTGGGAGACAAGAAGGAAGAGGAGGAGGATACAGAAAAAGAAGAGGAGGAGGAGGAGGGAGAGGAGAAAGAGGAGGAGGGGGAGGGGAGAAGGAGGCAGAGCCCCAAAATCTCCTTCCCCTTCATGGACACTCCATTGGTGGCCCAAGGAGACTTCTGCTGGGTCCTACTTCCTAAAGATTCTGGGGCCTCCAAACAGTACAACTCCTGAGACCAAACCTTTATTCATGGGTCTCTGTGGGACATCTGAATTGAAACTGCAGCGTTAGAGTCTCATTTCTACCAACCAGCCCTTCCTCTTCGGCCGCACTTATGAATCTGTTCTGATTGGCTGAGCCATGTGGCTAACTGGCTGCTTTCAGGCAGAAGGCGGTCTTCCCCAGTGCTCCATCCCACTGCATGCTGACAGCCAATGGCAGCAGGGACTGTCACAGTGAACAAAGTCTCCTTAGCAATGTTGTGGCTTTACAGTGTGACAGCACCTATTAACTCAAGCAACTCAAACGTTGTCAACGCGGTGTCCTTGGCAGTATATCCTGACTTAACGGAAAAATCCCTGCCACTTGACAACGTTTTAGACTGGAAATTCTGCACTGGGAAACACACATGGAATGAAAGTTCAGTACCTGGCACAAACCACCAGAGGATGGGTCAGATCTACAGAGTATGTAGGGAGTAAGGTCGCTAGAGCCATGGTTTTCAACCTGTGGGATGCAACCCCTTTGGGAGTTTGAATATATCTATTGCAAGCAGCCCAAGCCATTCCCACAGCCCCTTGGGCCCAATGACCCCCACAACTTGTCTTAGCACAAGTGAACCTAAGAAGGGGCCAAATCCTGGGCTGAGTATGATGGGGAAAGAAACAGGTTCGGGTTCCTAGGAAGAGGGCAGGTGGGAAGGGCAGCTCCTTTATTGGACACCTGTTTGTTATTCTTTCTCTCATTGAAATTCTGTATCCTATGTCCTAAAAATGTACCCCCTATAACCCACCCGGAGAGCCAGGGAACAGACCCCCTCCCATTCTGGAGAACAGCTCTCCTACTCTCAGCCCAGCCACGGAATCAGTGCAAGGAGAAAAGGAATCTTGGGTCAGATTTCATCTATTATTATTAATAATAATATTGTGGAAACTTGTGGTTTCTTTGGAAAGTTAGTTATGTCAAATGATGTTTTGCTGAAGCAGACACAGGTGAAAAGATGTTTTGCTACAGTAAATATGTGAAAGGAAATGCGATGAAGGAGTCTTCTCTAACGACACACATGTATTGGTTCACCTTACGTTTCATTGCTGATCTCCGTGTTTCTGACTCCGGAGTAATGCACCAAAAAAAAAAATTGTGGTGCTCTGGTGGCTTCTTGCCGTTGCCGACTCGGGCAGACTGGCAGACTGATATAAGCTCATACAGACTCATATGGAGTTTTGCTAAGACAGACTCAACCTATGGGAGGACACATGATGTTTGGAGGGAATATAAATCAGACTCAATAGACAGTGATGGAGGAAGTGGCTTGCATAGCTAGCTTTATAACTCTTCTTGGTCTCTTGAGTCTTCATCTTTACCTCATTGAGAAAGGCACAGCAGAGAACTTCTGGCGTCCCTCCTGGTCTTGGTTGCTCATACTGACTCGTGCCAATTTGCCTGAGGTCTGGCTGTTTCTTCTAGGTTGTGCCACCACTGTTTGCTATCCCAACACTACTGAACTGGACTGCTGGTATATTCATGAAGTGGATTGAGCTGCCGCTACTGATGCCTGTGAACTGAACTTCTGATTTCTTGACAAGTACAGATTGTATTTGCTCCAAAGAACAATGTCTAAACAGGTCCACTTCCCGTATCCTAATAACCTTTCTTTCCCACTACCTCTGGCGCGCAGTGGGATATAAGGGAAGCTAAAACATTGAAGAACTATTATTAAAAGTAGGTTTTGAAAAAACTGAAGCCTACAAATAATAATAATCACAATAATTAATAATAATAAACAGAAAAAGACAGCGGTGTGCTTGTTCTCTAAGCTGCAAGGTCCCTTTCTATCATCCACTCTCAGAGCCTTACAGGGCAGTAAGCTCACAGAGTAATCAACCCCGCCACATAGGAATGAAACAAGCAAGCCAAGAACACATTAAAGAAACCTTCCGACAAGGTACAGAGTCTCTCAGCAGGTGAGAGGTGAATCATTCAGGATAAGAAGACCAACAGGAATCATGGATGTCTCCCATTACAACAGATGTTCTATGGAGATGAAGGTCTTCTACCAGCTCAGACAGATGGCGACCTCATAACCACTCCAAGCATCCATGTGGCATCTCAATACCATTAGAATATGCCTACCTGGTCCTTCTTTCCTTCCTTCCCCCTTCCATTCCTCCCTCCATCTCCTCCTCTCTTCCTTCTTTCTTCCTTCTTTTCTTCCTCCCTCCTCTTTCTTCTCCTCCGTTCCTCCTTTCACACTCCTTCCCTGTCATTTCTTTTATCTCTCTCCCTCATTTCTTCCCTTCCTCCTTCCAAGTTCATCTGGTTCACCAGAAAAAGCAAGTGAATCTCCTTAATGGAAGAACACAAAACACTTTGGAACCTGCTTTCAGGTAAGACATCTCAAAGAAGGGGCCTCTGGTGGTAATGTCACTTCTGGATTGGAGGGGTGAAGAGACAGGAAAGAGAGGGAGGGGGAAAGATGGAGAGAGGAGAGAGGGGAAGGAACAAAGGAAGGGAGGGAGAGATGAAGGAAAAGAAAGAGAGGATGGGGAGAGTGACACAGAGAGAGACAGAGACCCCTAAACCGGAAGTGGATGCAAATAATGGACACCGTTCATCCAATGTGCTTTCCTGGCTTCACTCTGATTCTAAATTCCACACAGAGCAGCATTCAATGTCTGCGCAGAGCGGACTGGCTTTAAAGAAACAGCAGAATTCTTATTTTAGTTTGTTTCCTGGAAAAGCAGGATACAGAGTACAGAGAAGATCCTGATTGGTTGCTGTCCGTGATGTCAGACTTGGGATCCAGCCAATCAGAAGTCAGAATCTTTAGTACAAACCCCTTGGCTGTGATGTTTATTGATAGAAGGTTCTGGACTCTCTGGGTACTGAGGACCTTTCAGGGAGGCTGGACCAGCAGAGAGCTGAGTCTGCTGTTTTTCATCTGAGCTCAGAGATGGGCTAGAGTTCCCCCAACAGCTAATCTGACACAAAATGGGACAACAGAGGTCCTTCCCCTTGTTTGAAGCCCCTCACCCACAAAGCTATCCCTGGAGAAACCCCTTAATCTGGACATCAAACAGAAACACAATGTAGTACATCTGGGACTGGGGAGATGGCTCAGCGGTGGAGGGCTCTCCCCACATGCCTGGGGACCTGAGTCATAGCCACATAAAAAGCCACGGAAGGTGGCAGAAGCTTGTGATGCCAACACTGGGGAGGTGGAAACAGTAGAACATCTGGTTCTTGCTGGCCAGCCAAGTGAGCCTAACTTGGTAGCTCGTAGCTCCTACTTTACTAAGAGACCCTGCCTCAAAAATAAGGGTAACGGGCTATAAGACCTCTAATAACAGTCGCTAGCTGCCACATACATGATACACATGTATACAAAGGACATCTGACCCCAAAGATGCCAAGCCATAGTGGCCGTATATCCTGATGGTAACTGTCATGAATTTCTGACTCTTGTGTGCAAATTCAAAACAATGAGTAAGAAGAGACAGGCAGAGAACAGCACCCGGCCAAGTCCTCACAGCCAGGCACAAAGACGGAGAGCACTGCCAGGCAAAGGACCCTTGCATAGCATGCACAGGCCCTAGGCTACATTCCCAGCTCCCACAGAAAAAGAAAATACCAAGCTAGTGTGCTGGTGTTTGAGGAGCTTCTAGTCAGTAGACATGCCTCAGGTCTGTTAATGTCACCTCAAATGTGCCTTCTGTCCCTCTGTCGAAATGGGAAAATGGCATGCAGTAGACAACCAGGCAAAACCATCATTTATAAGCACAGCATCAACACGAGCCTGTGATCTTCAGGGCAGCCCTTCTGCCCCTCCAAAATATGTTAGTTTCAGATAAGGCTCATTTTGAGCTGGAGCCAACAGAAACAAATGCAAAACGGTCCTCTGCCCTCTGGCATGTGGAAAGGAAAGTCATAAATGTCCCTTTGTGGAGCAGCATTGTCTTCACCGTGCACAGACAGACCCTGTTCCATGACCTTGGCCTTCCAGTAGTTTCTCTCTTACACTTTCTTTATAGTTCAATTCCCTTTGTAGCCCAACCCCCTTTCCTTCTCCCCCTTACTTCTCAGCACATTTTTGATTCTGTTAAAATGGCACAGAAGGCCTGGGACCAAAATTGCTACTTTGGGGTTTGGCTCCTCCTCCTCTTCCTCCTCCTCCTCTTCTTCCTCCTCCTCCTCATGTGTTATCTCACAGCAAATCAAAACATTCATATATTCTTTACATTAATAAACAAAATTTATTTGAATTTTCTCTGGTTGGTCTTTTGTCGGTGTGTTTTAGAGGGCCACAGTCAGCAACTAGGAGAGAGAGGAAACAAATTCCTGTCTCTATTTCCCAGACATTGTCTGGGCAGAGTCTGTGACTTACTTGCTTGCTTGCTTGCTTGCTTGCTTGCTTAACAGATAGAGTCTTATGTAGCCCAGGCTGGCCTTGAACTTGCTGTATACCAAGGAATGACCTTGAATTTCTAACCCTCTTGCATCCAGCTCCCAGTTGCTGGAATGACAGGCATACACCACCACATGCCTTGCAGGGAATGGACTCTGGGCTTCATGTATTACCGGGCAAGCATTTTGTCCACTAAGCTACATCACAGACCTCTGTGGCCCATTCTAACCTGTACTCTGACAAGTGATCTGGGCCTGGCCTGGGTGTGTGTGTGGGGTGTGTGTGTGTGTGACTGTTCTTAACCTGAGCCAGCCTGGAAGATGGGGGAGGCAGTCCTCAGCTGTGTCCAGCCCACTACCTGTTTTTGTAAATACAGTTTTCTTACAACATAACCACACCTCTTTGCTCAGTGGCTACTTCTGGGTGTCAAGGATGGAGTTGGAAGCCTGTGGTAGAGACCAAATGGTTTGCAAAGCTTGAAATCTTTGGCCTTTATAGGAACTTGATACTTTCTCATTTTAAAAGTCCATCTACCTCTGAGATAGGCCCTGATGGCTGCAAGGACACCTCACTCCTGGGGAACAGGTGCTTCAGGGAGGCCTGTTGTCATTTACCTGTCAATGAACCTTGGAAGTCCAGTAGAGCACCCTGCTGGCCTAGGTCACACACAGAACTGGGAGAGTGAAACATGGCAGCCTTAAGTCTCTACACTCCAAAACGACTTATAAGACAGATAATTGAGACTTATTCCCCAGCACGCGCACACACACACACACACACACACACACACACACACACACACATACATACACACACACATTCTCGACATCCATGCTGCCAGGGGTCTCTAAGTGTAGCTCAGCTGTTTTCTGACACAGTCAGGATACACTGAAGCACACAACTTAGTTTTTCCAGAGAAATCCTGTCAGTCATAGTGAAACTTCTGTCAACCACAGACTTCTGTTTCCTTCACCTTGACTGTCCCCTTCCTCTCTGCAGCACTGTGACCACACTGTGCTCTGTGGGTTTGGCCCTTTTAGTGACTCTTACCACTAAAACATATGAGGAGGCCATGATCCCCCCGCCCTGGGGTGAGAACTTCTCGGCCTTTGTGAAGCTGAGAGGCCACCCGAGTGTATCCTTCAGATCAGCAGCAGCACCTGGTCTGGATTCCCAGGGTATCTTTAAGGAAAGGCGCCATCATGAAAATCTCTCCATGTTCTAATCGTGCGGAGCACTGTCAATCAATGTCGACGGCTTGGTGGTTTTCTCATTGGGAAACCACCAACTATTTCATTCCTCTGGAACAGTAAAAATCTGGACAAATCATGTATTTTACATTTCCTCTGGTAGAGCAGCATGGCCTCATCCCCTATGTAGTGGGTCCTCATAGCCATTCCTGCAGAATGGCTGGGGTGTGGGGCAGCCTTCCTCCATCAAGGGGTCCCTTTCCCCCAACCAAGGTGCCCGTGCCCTAGGGCCTGGAACCTGAAGACCTATGTCATATTAAATGGCTAAATAAATAAATAAATAAATAAGGTCTTTGCTGGTTTAATAGGACTGAAAACTTTATAATAAGGAGCTGACCAGTGAGTCCGATTTGACGTCAGCCTGGCGTAGCTGGCGAGATGAAGAAACATGGAAGAGGATGGGGCTTGCTCTGTTTGGGCTCCTACGCCAGAGTGGTGTAAGTTGCAGGGTTTTGTGAGCAACCGTAGTGTATTGCTCCAAGTTACGGAAGCTGAGAAGGGACTAAGTGAAGGAGCTAGAATAGTTCATGCCAGGAAGGGTTAGGGTTAGAATTAGTCAGGTCACTCCCTGACTCCGTGATGTTCTTTTCCACCCCAATCACCACCACGGTGCTGGGGAGAGGGTTGGCTTTCTGAAGTCTCTTTCATAAGAACTCAAATCCCATTCACTAGGTGCCACCATAGGACCTCTCAAAGGCCCTGCTTCCTTTTTAAAAATTTATTTATTGATTTTTTTTCCTATGGATGTACCTGAATGCCAGAGGAAGGCATCAGACCCCATTATAGATGGTTGTGAGCCACCAAGCAGTTTCTGAGAATTGAACTTAGGACCTCTGGAAGAGCAGTCAGTGCTCTTAACCAGTGAGCCGTGTCTCCAGTGGCAAAGCTCTGCTTCCTAACACCAGGGTTAAGATCTCAGCTTACATGTGCTCGGAGATGATTCAGTGGGTGAAGGGCTGGCTCCCCAAGTATCTGAGTATCTGAGTTTGGATCCTCAGCACTGTTGTAAAAAGCCAGGCGGGGCAGCATAGGTCTGTAATCTCAGCACTGGAGAGTCAAAAGCAGATAGACCCCTGGGGCTCACTGCCAGATAGATAGTCTGGCCAAATGAATGAGCTTCAGCTTCAGTGAGAAGCACAGCCACTTGATGAACACAGATACCCACCACACATAAGCATGTAAATTTAATAGAGACACATTCAGCCCAGAGTGGGGGGTTTCAGAGAACCTGGAAATGTTGCCACCTGTACTGGTTTGAAGACCGTACACCGTGAAGATAAGCTGAGATAGGCCCTGGCTGGAAGTCCAAACCAGGAAACTGGACCTACACAACTTGCTCAGAATCTCTGAGTAGGAGCGAAGTCTCCCGTCCTCTTGTCAGAATGTAGGGATAACCTACAGTATCTCCGCCATTATCCTCTCTCTCAAATGAAGTCCAACTTGCAATGGTAGTATGGGAAGCACCCTGAATTCTTGTGTCCGTGAGGTTGTCTCCAAAGAGTGAACTAGAAGAAGACAAGACATAGTTCTAGGCAGGATATGCCAGGCAGGACAGGGCCATACCCCTGAAGTGTGCCCACCCACATTGTACTGCATACTAAGCCCTATGCTGTTCCAGAATTTTCCATGCTACACTTAGTATAAAAACATCCCATGAGTGATGGGGTGACCGTGCCATGGTCAAAAAAGTCAGTCTTTTTTTTTTTTTTCAGACAGGGTGCTGACCCCTATGTCCTGGGGATGTTCGTCAGATCACCAAAGACTATATGTCAGAACTACTCAGCTCTTCTCTGCTCACGGCCACCCCTGTGAGATCACATTTCTTCTACCTTCCGAGAGCCCTGGCCTTGCTTTTCCATCTACTCCTGGCTGCATGTTTCTGTGACCCTCCAACAGGCTTCTCTCCACACTGTGTCTCCTTCCCCAACCTTCTGTTGCCCCAAGAACATGGGCATAGCACAGTACCACGGAGGATAAAGAGAACTGAGCACTTACACCAAGGGGTTCTCAACCTGTGAGTCGTGATCCCTTTGGGGCTCGAAAGATCCTTCACTGGAGTTGTTTAAGACCATGAGAAAACACAAATATTTACATTATAATTAATAAAAGTAGCAAAAATACAATACAGTTATGAAGTAGCAGCAAAAATAACTTCATGGGTCACATCATGAAGAACTGTATTAAAGGATCCTAGCATTAGGAAGGTTAAGAACCACTGCCTTGGATTGTATGTACCTTGGGAAGGGTACTGTGTGTACACTGGGCAAGCCTCAGACCAAGAGGCCTAACATTGACTCTACCATGGACAGAAACAGAGCCTCTACGAAGGAAATCAATAAGGAAGGTGATAAGAAATTTAGAAGCACATGGCTATAAGTTGTCCAAGCAAAGGCCCTCACGAAGAACACTTTACACAAGAACTTGTTAAATGAAGTGTGCTTCTTGTGGGTTTGACAATTCCTTCCCAACAAGCCCCCTTCCTGTTCACATCAGGGCCTCATCTTCCTTAGCATGGACCCAACTCTTCGTGTTCTTTCCTGGCCTGGCCACAGAGCAAGCCTGAGTCAGAATCTCCTCACACCTTCCAGAAACTTCTCAGAATTTTAGAGAACGTAGAGAAAAGTATACCCCATGCTCCTAGATCCAACAACAGAGTAGGAGCTGTGCAGATCCCCAGAAAGTGAGTTCCTGGCTGACTTTGGTTCAGCCAGGACACATGGGCTCACGGCTGGCAAACTCCAGTGAAGAGCCCCCATGTAGATGAAAGTTCTTGTCCCACTGTACTGTGACACACCCCCTGGGGATCCCTAGCAGTACCCCTATCTGAGATGATTCAGTAGAAAACAATTTCCTGTCCTGCAAGCACAAGAGCCTATGTTCAAATCCCAGAACCTATGCAAAAATCAGGACATGGCTGCACATATCTATAATCTCAGCACCGGGGAATTGAAAAACCGATCCCAGCCCTTATTGGCTATCAGCGGGATCGGTGAATTTCAGGTCCAGTGAGAGACCTACCTCATAAATACATAAAGGTGGAAAGTCATCCCAGGACGTCATCCAACACCAGCCTCGGGCCTCCACACACGTATGTGCATGTTGTGCATCTGCATGCACATAGCCACACTAGCAAGTACACACCACACACTACACACAGCAACAATGCACACACTAGTCTCTACACCCTCCTCACCCAGAGCAAAGTGTACCTGAGCCGAAGGTAACTGTCAAAGGTGACAATGAGAGACCAGACCTTTCAAGTTCAGCCTCCGTTTTAGAGAACTTAAACTCAGGTAAACGAACAGGCTGGTACCTAACATTAGTTTCCAAGATCCCCTCCAACAAAACCTGAGCCTAGCTCCAGTTTCTAGGCTAACCCCAACAGACTAGCATCTCCAGGTTAATCTCCCCCAACAATCCACTGTTTCCAGGTTAATTCCCAATAAGCCCGCCCCCTGCCTAACAACCACCAATGCAGAGAGAAGCAGAAGTTACGTTTATGGTTTGACTCCCAACACCAGCCAATTATGCTAAAGGCCATAGTAGCCCCCAATTAGATGTTTACCAGGCTAGAAACACTCACCCTCCCCAACCCACCCCCACTTATTGCTTTCTATAAAGCCTTACCTGATAGATATTCAGGGCTCCTCTCCACCAAAACCAGCCTGTGTGTTGGCAGTGGGCTGAGAGACACAAGCTAGCTCCAATAAAGACCCTGATGTGATTTGCGTCACATTGGTCCCTGTTGGTTTTTTGGGGGGTCCACTAACATTTCCCTGGCACTACAACAGGTGTATGAATTGTTTGGGGATCTTGTTAAAATGTGGAGAGTGATTCAGGAAGCCTGGGACAGGTGGGGTTCTGAATTTCTGGAGACATCCTGTGATGCTGAGCGGTAGGAAACAGCCTGGCTACACGGATGAGTCTTCCAAGATCTGGGTCATCTCTGCCCCTGAATGAAAGGAATGAATGGAAGGGAGGGAGGGAGGGAAGAAGAGAGGGAAGGGGGGACAGAGGGAGGGAGGGAGGGAGGGAGGGAGGGACAGAGAGAGGGAGGGAGGGAGGGAACACTAGCTTTCCTTACATGACATGAAAAACTACACAATGCACTAAATACCAAGCCTAAAGCCACCATCAGCAGCCCAGGACAAAGCCAGGTGATGCTCTGCCCCTGTAGCTACGGTTGCCCTTCCTCGTAGTTATGGGGTGGTCCCACCACAGGGATAAAAGGTGGGTGTTGAAACGCCTCCTCCACAGCAGGACACCCACATGGGGGGGGGGGGAGGATCTGCTTTACTTGTCTCAGTTTCACGGCCACGGGGTAGTTAAGGGAGAGAGGCTCCCAAGGCTCTGCCATCCCTTAGACTCTGTAGGCACTGAGTGGGTACTGGCGAGTGAGAGGCATTCTCTTCAGAGGTACAGTGTGTGTCTAATGTTTTTGTTGTTGTGGTTGTTGTTGTTGTTGTTGCTGCTGCTGCTCTTGCTGTTGTTTAAACTCTACAAAGGTTCACTCTGAATCTTCAGAGAGACTTAATACATGCTACTGGCCACAGGCCATACTCCAAGTCATTAGACAGTAGGACAGGATTTACCCGGATTCTTGAAGGGGCCTGGAAAGCAGGGAGCTCAGCTGGGTGTAGAACTCAGTGAGAGAAACGCCTGCCAGGGGCGTGTGGGTCACGGTCTCAGCGCTGCAGCAAAAGCCTAACAAAAGCAACTTAGGAAAGAAAGGGTTGCCCTGGCTATCAGTGGCACAGCACCGTCCCTTCAGGCTGAAGTATGGAGGTAGGAGCCTGAGGTAGCTAGTCACAGTGTGTTCACAGTCAGGACAGACAGACTGACACAAGCTGGCACTCAGCTTACTTCTTCCTCTTTATTTCATCCAGGATCCCAGCCTACTCAACAGCACCACTCACATTTAGGGTGAGTCTCCCCACATCCGTTAACCTAATCTAAGCAACAGGCAATTCTAAATCCCATCAGCTTGACAATGATAACCATCATTGCAAACAGGAGAACTGAGTTCTCCAGAACCCATGCTAAAAAAAGGGAAAGAAGCCAGGCACAGTCGGTCCCCTGTTTTAGTGCCAGCACTGGGATGTCAGCCTGGGAGCAACAGCAAGTCTGAAAAAAGAAAAAAGTGAAGCCAGGTGTGATAGTTTGTATATGCTTGGCCCAGGGAGTGGCATTATTAGGAGGTGTGGCCTTGTTGGAATCGGTGTGTCACTGTGGGCATGGGCTTAAGACCCTCACCCTAGCTACCAGGAAGCCAGTCTTCCACTAGCAGCCTTCAGATAAATATGTAGAACTGTCAGCTTTGCCTGCACCATGCCTGCCTGGATACTGCCATGCTCCCACCTTGATGATAATGGACTGAACCTCTGAACCTGTAAGCCAGCCCCAATTAAATGTTATCCTTATAAGAGTTGCCTTGGTCATGGTGTCTGCTCACAGCAGTAAAACCCTAACTAAGACACCAAGATAGCAGTACATCCTTTTAATCTCAGCCCTGGGAAGGCAGAGGCAGGTAACATCTCTGTGAATTGAAGGCCAGGATAGTCTACCTAGTGAAATCCTATTTCAAAATAAACAAATACATGAATGACTGCCCTGAGAAACAACATTCTCTGGCCTTGACATGCACCTGCACCCATGTGTACACAAGTTACATGTCTGTGCATGAGTGTACACATGTGAACACATACACTCACATGCACAAGCATAACTCACAACCAACAAATAAAGTTAAAAAAAGATTGAGGACCCGTGAAGTGGCTCCAGGGGCACAGGAGCTTACTGCCATGCCTAATGACCTGAGTTGATCCCTGGTACCCGCATGGTTCTCTGCCCTCCATACCCATACCATGGCACAAGAACATGAGAGCGTGTTAGCACAGGAACACATAATGAAGGTTTTTTGAAAATTAAATATGGCTCGTTTTTCTAGGAAATAGCAATAAAAAATGGGAAGGACGATTTATGGCTGAGATTGTATTTTCAAAGCTGTGTATTCAGCCCTTATGACTCCATAACAAATAATAAACGTCTTTTCCACATAACAGCCTGTACCCCTCCAGCAACGCCCATGTATTATCTCACAGTTCTGTGAGTCAGAAGTCCAAGTGGGTCAGTTAGCTTCTCTGCCCAGAGTCTCACAAGGACAAAGTCAAGTGCTTATATTTGGTGGCTCGGGAGACACCACTTCCAGCCCATTGATACTGATGGCCAGATTTGGGCCTTTAAATTCCTCTTTTCTTACTGGCTGTGGGTCAGAGATTGTTCTCAGCTCCTTGGGGGTCATTTGGGCTCAGGCTCTTGCCCCTCCTCCACCTCAAAGCCACAGGTGTACTCTCTCAAATCTCTCTGATGTCCCTTTCTGTTACAGCCAGAAGAAACTTGTCTTCTGGAAGACGCACATGGCAGGGGCTAGAAAGATGGCTCTGTGTGCAAAGTGCTGGCTTTGCAAGCATGAGGGCCCAAGTTCAAGTCCCGAGAACCCATGTAAAACCAAGTGTAGTTGCACATGTTTATAATTCCTGTGTCTCTATGGCAAGAATGGAATCAGAGACAAGAGAATACTCAGAAGGGCATGGGCTGGCTAGCCTGGTATATTCACAAGAGTGAACAACAGAAAGAGACCCTATTTAGCATGGAAAGAGAGGAAACCCAACCCAAAATTGTCCTCTGATCTCACACGTGTGGTGTGGTGCCTGCACTGACACATTCACATACACTAACATAGACAAGCACAGCCAGCCGTTTGTGATATCTTATATAAACACACAGAACCTAACACCTAAAGACCTCATGGTGCCTTATCCTAGATGGCCAGTCTCAAGAAAGACAACTTGCAAATTTTACTGCTCCACGAGCTAGCAAAGCGCCCTTATCTGTGCAGATTATGGACCCAGCTCAAACAGCCTACAAGAGCAAGCTCCTCCAACCCCTCTCCGCTGCACAATCCCCTTTGGGGCTAATGAATTCTCTCTCATCTGCTGGTATCCTGGGAGATTCTTTACTGGCCCATCGGATGGTCTCCCTGACTTTAGGTCCCACTGGTTTAAACACTACAGTCCAAAGGAATCTGGGGAGGAAAGGGTTATTTCAGCTTACACTTCCAGGTCACTTGAATGAAGTCAGGGAAGGAACCAAGGCAGCAACCTGGAGCAGAAGCCATGGAGGAACACAGCTTCCTGGTTTCCTCTCTGGCTCAAGCTCAGCCAGTTTTACTCACGCAGCCCAGCTCCTAGGACTCCTGCTGTCGGCAGCACACAGGGCTTTGGACGTCAATTAGCAATCAAGAAAACGCCCGCTAGGCTCAGGCACAAGCTAATCTGATCGCAGCAATTCTTCACAACTGTGTTTCCCTCTTCCTCTTTGACTCTAGGCTGTGTTAGTCAGACAACAGAAATTAACCAGGACAACTGGTTAACAGCTTTATAGCTTCCAAATCTCTCAGTCCAGGGAGTAACTCCAGGAGGCTCTCTTCCTGGGGCCAGTTTAGAATGTTGCCCGCCACGGGCTGTGAACGGGAGTCAGAAATAAAAGGGGGTATGTACTCTTTTTTTAAAATCTAGTTTCAACATAGCATAGCATAGTTTGTGACTGCTTCCTGATATATATATATATATATATATATATATATATATATATATATATATTCATAGTTCAATATTTATTTATTCTCAAAACTTGGTTCTGGTGTAACCCCAGATGGCCTCAAATTCACTACGTAGTTGAGGCTGGCCTTGAACTCCTGAACTTCTACTTCAGCCTCTGCCTCCTGGTACCGGCATCATAGGCCTGTGCCACCAAACCTACATCCTTCATTTCTGTTTATTCCTGAGTAATATTCCTCCATGTAAATGTACCAGAAAGTAATTAAGTGTTCACCTGCTGGTGGATGTTGAGGGTGTTTCCAATTTGGGACTATTGTGAAGGAAACTAGTTTTGAGCATTTGTCGACAGTCTTCATGTAAACATGCATTCTGTTTATTTTTGGCAAAGACCAAGGACCTGGAAAACTGGCTCATCTAATAGATATGCACACTCAGCTCTAGGAAACTGCCATGAATACTTTTCTTGTGTCTGTAGCACTTACAGTCACACCGGGAGGACATGCTGTGCTGGCGTGTATTCCCAGCTCAGCAAAGTACAGGTACAGCTCACTGTAGTTCTGTCTGCTTGCCCCAGGTGACAGCATCAAGCAATACCTTCATGTCTCTCTTGGCCATGCATAGATTCTCTTTGATAAACTGAATGCTCAAATAATTTGTACACTCGCAAATGGTAATTTTTGCCTTTTTAATATTAAGTGTCAGTTGCACGTGGTGGTTACAAGTGACTTTGTCAGACTCAGAACTGTGGATACGTTTTTTTTTAAAACATCCTATCAGCCACTCTCATTTTCTTAATTTGCCCCTTTTTAAACATCACCTCCCCACCAAGCCCAGGCTGGTCTGCTACTTCAGATCTGCTCCCACCATTTTGAAAGTACTTGCTGAAACTACAGGCTTGCCCAGAACCACTCACTCAACTTTCTAAAAACATTTATTTCTATTCTTTCTGTGTGAGTGTTTTTGGCTACATGTATGTCTGTTAACCACGTGTGTGTCTGGTGCCCTTGGAGGTCAGTCAAGGACTTCGAATCTATTGGAACTGAAGCTACAGGTGGTTGTGAACCACGATGTCAGTACTGGGAACTGAGCCCAGAGCCTCCAAAAGATCGTCAAGTGCTCTCAACTCCTGAGCATTGATTCAGCTTCCTTCCATATAGCCAGTATTAAGAGTGTCATCTGAAGAGTTAAGAATTTACGTTTTGAAAAAATAAATTTCATTTTTTAAAATTTTGTGTGTCGTGTAAATAAAAAAACGTGGGCTGGAGAAATAGATCGGAGTAAGAGAGCTTGTTGAGCAAGTTGAAAAAACTGAGCCCTGATCCCTGGCACTGACATAAAACATCTGGGCATGTCTGCACAGGCTTCTGAGCCCAGCTCCGGTGCCGGTGAGGACTGGCAGATTCCCGGAGCTCAATGTGCAGCTAGACTGATGAAAGAAACAGCGAGTTCTGGGTTCAGTGAGAGAACAAGGCAGGGGGTGTGCTGGGGGAGGAGGTTCTTCCTTCTCCTCTGGCCTTCAAATGCATGCACATGGGTACGTATGTACCCATGCACACACACACACATGCACACAAACATGCACATATATGTATACACACACCCACAGAGTCTGCTTATTCAAGATCACAGAGGCCTTTTTTTCTTCTAAGACTTTTATGTCTATGATCATTTTGAGTGAATTTGAATTTGGACAAAGTAAAGAAAGGTTGACAGGACATGACACACACCCCTGCCCCTATCCCACTTTACTCTGATCTGGGGACACCAGCTTGCTTTGACTCTCTGACTGTAATGCCCAGTGGGCTCACATGCCCACCCTCCCATTCAAACAGCATCACACGACTACTGTAATTTTGAAAGAAGTCTGGGTCCAGGTGGTGCCAGTATCAGCCCCGCAACATTTTTAAATTGCTTTGACCAACATCAACCTTTTTTCCCTCCAAGACACTCTGAGAGAGAATGAACTTCTCAATTTCTACCCAAGACTGTGCTGGAATGTTCTCCAAAGTTTGTACAGGATCTAGTTTACTTTGAGAACAGCCTATGGTTTTGCACTATTTTTCCTTCCAACCAAGTGGGACTTAGAACACATTTCTCCGAAATATTCAATGCCTTTCATAGGTAGCATGGTTCGGTAGATATCTCAGACTTTTCCTTAATTATATGTTAAAACATTTTACTTGAGGTTATTGTGGTTAGAACTTTATTTTTTTTTCATTTTCCAATTTTTTGCTGCATGCATATAAATATGCAGTTATTTTTATATCCTGAAAAAAAAAGCTAATAAGAGATTTGAAGAGTCTTTGAGGAGGCTTTTCTATGTAAGTAAATAATTAAATAAATAATGTTATGATCAGAGAGCCTCACTTCTTTGCTGGCGTGCTTGCTTTTTATAGCCTTGTCTTCTTTTGGTTTATTGTTGCAGCTAGATTCTCAATATAATGCTGACTTGGGGTGAGACTATCTTGTTCTGGAGCGCAGTCAATACTGTATTTCAACCATGAGTGTCCTGCTAGATCTAGTATTTCCACAGATGCCACTTGACAGACCAAAGCGGCTCTTGCTTAACTTGTTGTAAAAGTCAGTGCCACCATCACGGTGAGGTTTAACTCTCCTCTCTCAGCAATCTGACAGTCAATTAGGAAAAATGCCCAACCAAGAGTGGACTGTGTGTCCACCGTGAGCCCGGCTGCTGTGGAGACAGCACTGTTGGGCTTCTCATGAGAGACCCACTGAGACAGATTATGTGTTATAACATAAATCTTAAATAACTTCGAATAGCCAAAGCCACACAAAGGGGCTCTGCTTCAAATTAAAACTTAATAAACAGGGTAGGGGAGGCAGTTCGGTGGTCAACAGAGTGCTTGCCGGATAATCTAATTAGCTGAATTCTGCTCTCAGCTCTCAGAACGCGTGTTTTCAAAAAATCCAGGCATGGTGGCTGATGCTTGTCATCCCAGGGATGGGAAGTGGAGCCCGGAGAACCTCTGTGGCTCTGATGGCCGGTCAGCCAGCCAGCCGATCTTACTCAGTGAGTTCCAGACCCGTGAGAGACCTGTCTCAGAAAGTACTGTGCCTGGGAAACAATACCCTAGGTGCACAGAAAACATGTGAACACACACACACATGCACACACACATGTACACAGAGATGCACACACATGTACACACACATGTACACATGCACACACATGTACACACATATGCACACATGTACACATGCACACACATGTACACACACATGTACACACACATGCACACATGCATACACACAGAAATGGAATGAAATAAATCGACAGCTAGAAAACAAACATTTGAAAATAAGTACAAAGTTAAATCTTACTTTACAAATGAGAAGGAAGAAAATTGTAACTGATCAAGATAAATAGTAACAGCACGAAAACAGAAACCTTAGAAGTGGGGGGGGGGCAGCCATTGCTTCAGATGTCACAGATATTTAAGCTCAGTTTTTTGACTATGCTAATCAATTTTGCAACTTAATAAAAGCAACAAATTGGCTGCAGAGTGTAATTTTCAGAGATGACACGAGACAGGGAGGAACATCTGAAGATCGCTTTGTTCCTTGTAGAACTGAAGTCTGTTGCCACAAGCTTCCAGTCAAGGGAACTCCGGCCCGATGGATGACTTCACAAGAGCTCTGCCAAATGTTAAGAGACGCCATAAAGCCATCGGCACACAAACTGTTCCAGGAAGCGAGACGTGGAAGGAACTTGGTCCACTGTGTTTTATAGGATCAGCTCAACCTCACACCAAAACAGAACAGCACATGGCCAGACAAACAGACCTTCTCAGAGCATCAGAGCCTGGAGCATTCCTTCCAGCTGCCACCACACTGGACAGACTCCTCCAGACCAGTGGGCATGAGCAGCTGAGATTACAGACTTCATCCTGTCAAACTTCACTCCATGATGTGTTTCAGTAGTTTTCGACACATTTGCTGGTGTGTTCATTTTTTTCAGGGGGGGTGGGGAACCTACTTGTTTGGCAGAAAGTCAAAGATAGTAACTAAGATCTGGGAGAAACTATGTAGGGGAGGAATCTGTGGAAGGAGAATAGAGAAAATTCCAAGAGAGAAATGGGCCCCAGTATTCGCCCTGGTGTTGGGGAAGAGTCTTGCATGGATGGGCAGAGGGACTCTGAGGAAGGCCCTGCCCAGTCTATTCCACCAGAAGCTCTCATGGCTTGTACTGTGGATGGAGCCCAGGGACCTTACTGTTCAGATTATCCATGATATTGTATGTCTTTAATGATTAAAACTCAAGGGGCAGGGCTGGGAGCAGAGCTCAGTGGTCCATCTTGCCAGGAACTAGGAGGCACTGGGTTTCATTCATAACACCAAAGATGTGTCAGGGAGAAAATGTCAAAGGAGGAGGGAGAAGAGGAGGGAGAGGAGGAGGGAAAGGAGGAAGAAAAGGAAAAGAGGAGGACAAAGGAAAGAAGGAAGGAAGGAAGAAGGAAGGAAGGAAGGAAGGAAGGAAGGAAGGAAGGAAGGAAGGAAGGAAGGAAGGGAGGATCAGTAACCACAGGAACATTCCCAGGATGCCTGGTACCAGGATCTCTGAAGAACTTCAGTAAAGGCCTCAGCACACATCACCTGTAAGAACAGCATGCGCAGGCCTTGGTGGCTCAGGAAACAGGGTCTGATGAGGACTTTCTGGCTCACTGTTTGACAGCCGTCGTTGCTTAAAGGAATGAGAGAATGACTATGAATGTCTGAATTAAGAATTGGCCCAGAGACTGTGCTGTGCCCGCAGTCAGCCTGCGCTGTCACGATCTGTGGACCTGACACCTGCGAGCAGCCCTGACGATGTTATGGGAGCCACTGAGAGACAGACTCAGAGCATAGGTGTGACTGGATATTCCTGCTCCTCAAAGTGGGGACAGAGCCGGGCAGTGGTGGCACATGCCTTTAATCCCAGCACTTGGAAGGCAGAAGCAGGTGGATTTCTGAGTTCGAGGCCAGCCTGGTCTACAGAGTAAGTTCCAGGACAGCCAGGGCTATACAGAGAAACTCTGTCTCGAAAACAAACAAACAAACAAACAACAAACGGCAAAGTAAGGACAGAATCTTTGTAAAATCTATGCCCATTGTGTTATACAAAAGCATTGTTTTCAGACAGATTGTGAAGAAGGAGGAGGAAGAGAAGGAGGAAGAGGAGGAGGAAGAGGAGGAGGAGAGGAAGGGGAGGGGAAAGGGAGAGGGAGGGAGAGAAGGAGAAGAAACTAGAAAAGAGAGTCCTCCTCATCACCATAACACAGTGTTCAAGCATAGCAGCTCCATAGTGTACCTTGAGGTTTGGCAGCTTTAAATATGTTTTTGTGTTGTGTTGTTTTCCTTTTTTATTTGTTTTTTTTTTTTTTTTGAGACAGTCTCATGAGTTTGTCCAGACTCCTGCACTTAAGCAATCCTCCTGCCTCAGCCCCTACCCTGCCACCAGGGGTTGAGATTACAGCTATGTGCCACTTTACCTGACAGCTAACAATACTAGACTCCACAGTTTAACTGGGACTCGGACTTGTAGCTCATCCCAGACTGCAGGAAGCCCTTGGCTGGGTCCCCAACACCGAATAAATCAAGTGTGGCAGTGCACATTTGTAATTCCAGCACCAGAGAGGCGGCAGGCAAAGAAGCATAAACGATTTATCTCTGCTCAGATCTCACACCAGACTGAAGCAGTTTTGCTTCTCTGAGTCAGCCTGGAGGTAGGCCTCTATGTGGTTACTCACAGATGCAAACTGGAAATAATCTCTCTTTAGAGCGACCGGGAGCCCAGCATCCAGTGGTCACGTACTCACAGTGATGGGTTTATGTCTGTTTCCCGGAAGGCTTTACTCTACAGTTAACGGACTGTAAGTTACTCTGGACCAATAGTGTCATTGCTCTGACCCACACCAACCCCACTCTCCCTCCCTTGTCAAAGAAGATCAAAACCCCATGACTTTCTTTCCGCACCGGGTGCGATTTCACAGTAAGTCCTTCCTGTGGCCGGCTGAGCCCACTTCTGAGGTTGTGTTGACTCAGAAATAAGTCTATATGGTTGTCATCAGAGTTGCTCAAGTCAGATCCTAGGCCCTGGCAACCCAAATGACAGGCGCTCTGCCATCTTAATTTGCCAACTCAAGGGACAGGTCACACACAGTGAAAGGGAGGAAGGAGATGTTGTCAAGGAAACCACATTGGGAAGAAGAACAAAGATACTTCCATGACAAATCCCCTGCCCCTAGTCCATCTTCAGGATCCTGGCAGGAAGGTTAGGCTCAATAGAAGGCAGGAGATATGCATAGCTACGCAGTCCAGGTCAAAGAGTGGTCCTTCATTCATCACTGCCTCTAGTCTGCCTGCAAGGTAATTAGAACTGTGGGGTATCATGCAAGGAGCCAAGTTCCTCTAGCTGACGTCAGGCTTCGGCCTCTTCCTCCCTTCAGAAGGAGATTCCTGGGGATACTCCAGTTCCTTAGAGACAGCGTTTTAGTCTGATAGCTAAATCAGATAGCTGATTTAGAAAATCTTCCGGTTCCCATCAGTTACTTAATGCTGGTGGCTAATCAGGGGGAATTCTGAGTAGGGTAGATTTGGGAAAAGACAAGCTTAGCTCAGGCCATGAGAAGGTCCCACTGATTAGGTCCCAAGAGCCCATTCTTCAGCAAGATCAGGGAACACAGGCCAGCACAGGGCAATCACAGTCTGCAGGGGTGTTGGCAGTAGCTGGTTCTGTCCAGACAGCACCATTATATTCTGCCCATAACGCCCTGTGCTCGTCAGCCTGGGCCATTTGTGCCTATTGGTAGAGCAGGGCAAGCTTTCCAGGGAGTGAAATGGGCAGAGGCCAGCCACGTGGGCATGTATCCACGGGCACCCAAAGATGCAACCAGTCACACAGCCACCTCCTTCTCCAGAAAAAGCTGGCCATGTAATAGATACGCATTCACAGGCAGCCAGAAGCACAACCAGTGCCTCACACCCACTACTTTGCTTTCCCACTAAGCCTTCCATTTTCCTCTGCTTGGTGCTCAGCCACACACAGGGGAAGTTCAGAAGGCAAGTCAGGCCACAGGGGACCTTGCCTGAGGGCAACGGGAACACCCTTGTGTGTATCCCAGCAGTTTCTGGGCTCTCCCCAAGGCTGACAGTCATCTGAGAGTAACTTGGGACTGTGCCAGAGTCACCCTGAAGTCAACATTACTTCTATAAAGTGACTCAAATCAGCCAAGCATGTGCAGGTGTAAGAGAAGCACTAAGTGGGAACAAACAGCTCTAGGCAGCTCCCTGGGGTACCTCAGACTCCCCACTGTCATCTATGCTTTAACAGAGAGAGAGAGAGAGAGAGAGAGAGAGAGAGAGAGAGAGAGAGAAGAGAGAAAGAGAGAGAGGAGAGAGAGAGAGAGAGAGAGAGAGAGAGAGGAGGGAGGAGGGAGGAGAGAGATAAGAGGCAGAGAGGGAGAGAGAGAGAGAGAATAAATAAATGTTTAATGTTTTAAAAGATTTGTTTTTATCTTATGTGCACAGCTGTTTTTACTTGCAATCATGCCTGTGCACCATAAATATGCAGTACCCATGGATGCCAGAAGAGGGCATCAGAGTCTCCTGGAACAGGAGCCACCTATGGTTGTAAACTGCCATGTGGGTGTTGGGAATCCAACCCAGGACGGCTGGAAAGCAGCCAGTGTTTTTAACCATGGTGAACCATCTCACCAGCCCATAAATAAATAAGTAAACTTTAAAAGAAAATGTAAAGAGCAGACAGATGGGGTAACATCAAGACATGAGGCAAGAAGTTCTTGTACCACAAAGAAAGGGATGGGGGGCGGTTCAAAGCCAGCCTGCAAACTGAAAGGAAGTATTTCCCAGCTATTCATCCAGTGAGGGATTAATGCTGAGAACACACAGGGAACTCACACAGTAGTGCTGCCAGCCACTGGTGAATAGTAAGAGCATCCACTGGACCCTCCTGCCTGTTCCTCACAGCACTGAATCAGACCCATCGCCTGCCCATCACCAGCTCAAGAGCATCCCTCAGCCTCCAGCACAGAGCTCCCTTGTGGGACACTTGTCCTATATCAGTGTGTCAGACATGAGTCTGAATCGTTGGTGGCTCAGGCATGACCCCAGCCCCTGCCTATGACCACTGCCAGCCTGGGAGAGAATATGAACACACATGACTTGCTTCCATTGAATCACCATTTGGAGTAAGGTTCGGAGACCTTGAAGACTAGCTTCCCCTTGGTCATACCTCTCCAGTTAGAGCACAATCGTACTGGTGATGGCCTGGGGCTCCTTGGAGACCTGCCTGGAGGAAGCATGAACGAGTGTGGGTTGATTGTCCTGAGTTCTCTGTGTACTGATATGAGAACAGATACCTCAGGCTCCATCTTCCTGTCCAGAGAAAAAGCTCTGGTTCTTTAGAGGCACTGTCTGTTGATCCTGTCCCGTGGCTACATGGTCATCAGGAATGAGGGCCATTCCACAGTCTTATCTGCCTGCCAATTAATTCTATAGACCTCCATTGGAGCCCTGGGTGGGGAACCTGGGATCTCAGGTCTTCAGCCTTACCCCAGGCTATAGCAGACTTTTATAGGCAACCATCACTAACCTCCACTCTCCCCCCACCCTAACTGACAGACAGAAACTGGTAACCATCCACCACATAAGCAAGAGATTTTTCAGTTTTTTGTTTGTTTTGTTTTATTTTGTTGGGTTTTGTTCTGTTGCTTTGTTGTTGTTGTTTTTCTGATGGAATACTAAAACATAAAGACATGGTGAGCCTAGCATGAGTAGGTACTCAATAAACAGTTTTGAAAGGAAACACTTAATGCTTGCGTATCTGGATTACAGAAGATTTAAAACCATCGGGCCGGAGAGATGGCTCTGTACACAATGAGCTTGCTGTTCAAAGCAAGGACCAGCATTCATTCTGTCCCCAGAACCCATAGAAATATAAAGTTGATGTGGTGATTGCTTTTAATTTCCAATGTTCAGAAAGTAGAGACCAGGGAATCCTTGTAGCAAGTGAGCTGGCTAGACTAGCCAGCTCAGCAAGTTACAGATTCTGTCTAAAGACTGACTCTACTTCAACGAACAAGATGGAGAATGAGCAAGGAAGAATCTAACCACAGGCCTTAACACGCACCTACACACATGCAAACATGCACACATCTGTATACACACACCACATATACACATGCAGGTGTAAAAACATTCCAGTTTAAGAGTCTGGGGTTCAACTCAGTGCTAACAAGATTCTGTAGTACTGTGAGACCCTGGGTTTCAATCCTAGTGGAACAATATTCAAGGCCGAAGTTGAAAACATTTTCTTTTGCCTAAGCCTGAAGATTTGGTAAGTTATGCCTTTGTGTGAGTTCCACTAGGAATTGTGGGAATACAAGGTTGGTATTTTTTGGTTGGGTTGGTTTTGTTTCTTTGGCTGGTTTGGGGTCAATACAAAAGGGGTTGCCTATAAGAAAAAATATAAAGACCAACAGATACATTGACACTATTCATCTGGTTGCTTATATGTTGCACAGAGAAATCAGTCATCCTTGCATAAATAATCCTTATGAAAGTTCATGTTAAAGCAAGTGCACTTCCTCAAGATCAGCTGGTGGACTCTGGTGTGGCATGAGTGCTCCCGGTCTGGAGAGAGAGGTCCTCCCAGCCAGGATGCAAGGCAGCTTGAGATCCAGAGAGCAATCTAGTCGTGCTACAGAAAGTTGAAATTGCTGATCCAAGACAGTCCCAGCACACACACACACACATACACACATGCCACAAACAGGCTCTTGTAAGAACAGGAAGGGATCAGGAATACCACGGCAACAGAGGTATTGTCAGATGAAGGCACACTTGAGTAGAGAGCACCAAGAAGTTAGCATATACAGATGTATCTAATCCTCATGACTTCCACTCATTGACCAGGAAACTGGGCCAGGGCTGGCCAATTGACCCATTTGACTCTGAAGCCTACAACCCTAATCCTAACTCTACATCCATGGCCAGAATTGTTTATTCTATTCTGCTGGCAGGCTTAAACTAACTGAAGGCCAGTGGGGCAGTTGGCTCAAACCTGTGATCCCATCATGTGGAACGTTGAATGTGAAGCCAACCTGGGCTATTCAGGGAGTTCTAGCCAAGGCTGGGCAATGTAGCGAGACTGTCATTAAATGTGCAAAAACTACAAAACAGCAGCATAGAAGCTGGGGAGATAACTTAGTCAATAAAGCGCTTGGCTTGCAAACATGAGGAGCTGATACCGAACTCTCATACAAAACTGCTGTAGCGTAGCATGCGACTGTAATCCCAGCACTGGGAAAGTAGCGACAGAAGAGTTCCTGGGATTCGCTGGCCAGACAGCTTAGCCTACTTGGTGAGCCCCAAAGCCAGTAAGTGCCTTGTCTTAAAATACAAGGTGAATAGCTCTCAAGGGAAGACAATGGGGTTGGCCTCTGGCCCCAACGTATACATACACACAGATACACATAAGCAGGAAGGAAGTAAACATTTTAAGTGAAGGGGCTCTGGGCGTTCATTTGCTTTCTTTTTTTTAGGTAGTTTTATATTGAAGTTTCTTTGTGTAATGGTCAAAGCCAGTCATTTCTTCATCCTTGAGGACGAGGCAAACCTTGGGCGTTCTCCAATCCAGGAAAGATGATGCTTGTGAGCTCCCTGGAGAATTGTGGTCTGTTTGACCCTGGTGAGGCGTGGTCCCTGTGGCCATGCGGAGTTACACAAGAAGCACATTTCTCAGGAACTGCAGCACACCTGAGATCCTGATGCAATGCCTGCATCCTGGAACCATCAAACAAGGCTTCAAAAAAGAACGAAAGGGGTACACCCAGCCCACACCCTGATGCTGCAAGCCATCATTAATTAGGGGAAATAAAGAGAGAGCTGTCTCGTTTTATGACCTCAGCTTTTCCACCTGGAGAACAAGCCCTAAGAATTCCATGGAGCTCCTCACGGGCACTGACGGGATCACGAGGTGCTACAGACAGCTTCTTGGCTCTCAAGCTCCTAAGCCAGCCCATAATGTCAGAGGTTAGACTAGAACACCTGCTAGTCTAGTCTGGCCTTTTGTTTTCCGATTTCTTGTTTAGTATGTGGGGGAGGGGTGTGCGTGACTGCAGGTCTGGGGATGCATGTATCCGTGCAGACATTCAGAGCCTAGAGGAGGGTGTCTGGTGTCTTCCTCTAATGCTCTCTGCATTATTTCTTGAAGACTGGGTCTCTCACTGACTTGGAAGCTTGAGGCATTGGCTAGGCTGGCAGGTCAGTGAGCCCCAGAATCTTCTGTCTCCACCATAGCCACCCCTCCCCGCAATGCCACCCTACTCCACAACCATGCCAGACTGTTCCTGTGGATGCTGGGAATTGGAACTTAACATCCCGTGCTTGAGGGTAAATGCTTTTACCCACCGAGCCTCCCACCTTGCATATTTAATTAGACATGTTACTTCCAGTGCTGAATTGATACAGATTCCTTTTAATGTGTGTATGCATGCCTGCGTCTGTATGTGTATAGAGGACACATATCTGCATACATGTGGCGGTCAGAGGGCAACTCTACATACGTGTAGAGGTCAGAGGGCAACCTCAGGTGTTGTTCTTCAGGTGCCATTTACCTTGGTTTTGGAGACAGGGTCGTTCAATAGCCTGGAACTGGCCTAATAGGCTAGGCTGGCCAGCTGAGGCCCAGGAGTCTCTTCTCTGCCGTCTCAGTCCTGGTACCTCAAGCATGCACTGCCATGCCTGGCTTGATACCACAAGCATGCACTGCCATGCCTGGCTCTGGTACCACAAGCATGCACTCCCATGCCTGGCTTCTTCTGTGAGTTTTTTCACACCAAGCACTTTGCTGAGTCAGCTAGCTCTCCAGCCTGCATTTCTTTATTTTTAAATTTAACTTAACTAATTAAATTTGGGGAGGGAGGGCGGTGGGGGACAAGGTCTCACTGTGTTGCCCAGGTTGCTCTCAAATGCCAGAGCAAAAGGCATTCCTTCAAGTTCAGTCCCCTGAGCTCAGATGGGGACATGCAGAATTCTAGCTCTATACATTTTTTCTTCCTAGTGAGCCTGGCTTGGTGAAGGCCTTGGCTCCCGTCCTCCATGTGACAGTTAACTTGGACTGAGAGACACTTAGGAGACTGATAAAGTCCACCCCCATGTTGTCTCTGAGGGTGTGCCCAATATGAACAGATAGAAAGGACTGTGACCTAGCCAATGGTTCAACTGTTGGATTTGAAATTGGAAGGGATTGATCAGGAAGCAGACGATCACTTTCCAACAGTGGAAAGTTGGAACCTGGTCAGAGACCTAAGTCCCTAGGGGCCTGTCTTTGGCACTCTTGACTGTTCCGGTCCCTTCCTGTTTCTGGTCCACTGTTTCCTGGCCGTGATGATGTCAGCAACTCTGCTCTAGCACACCCAGCCCTCCATGGCAGAAGGAGACCTCTGAAGCCGTGAGCCCAAATACATTTTCCTATCTTAAATGGTACCGTGTCCAGTATTTTGCATTGGTGATAAGACTGACTTCTAGACCCCTCAGGTTACAGCATCTCCGCTTCTTTCAGAGAGACGCTGACCCTGTGAATGTCCCTGGGGATATCCCCACCTCAGCACTTGGCTCGAAGACTTGAAATGTCTGAGGTCACCAGCAGCCACAGACCTTCATGGAAGAGTTGCCTTTATTTAGGAGCTGCCGACACAAACTCTAAGAAATGGGCTGCCCTGGGAAACCCCCAGGGCAGAGAGGTGGGAGGAAGATTTTGAGTCTTATGCAAGAAAAATAAGGATAAACCACCCACTCTTCCTGTAAAGTTTGAGGCAGGAGAGTAGAGAGAGCAAACGGCAGGGAGGCCCCTATGGTCAAGAGTGGGGTGTGGGGCTTGATCTCCACTGATGCTCTGTTGCCTAAGAACCCCAAGGAGCCAGGCCTACAATGTAGAGACCCAATAGAGTCTACACATACACCAGCAGTGATAGTTACACTCCTGCCATCAAATATAGACTCCTCTGTTGCTATAACAAAATACCGAGGCTGGGAAGTTAGGGCTTATTTTTAAGAGGTTTGTTCAATGTACAGTGTTGGCGATGGGAAGCCTAGACAGTATGGTGGCAGCTCTGGGAGGTCCCCTGGCTGTCGTCACCTCTGTTAGATGGTCTCAGAGGAGGAACACAGGCAGGAGGAATCACACAGGACGACAAAACATAAAGAGAAACCAATTACAGTCAGTCCTTTACAACAGCAAGCTCTTGGGAGAAAAGACTTGAGATCCCTTGTCCCTTTCAAATGCAGTGCTCCCAAAGACCCACCACCTTCTACCTGACCTCACTTATTAAGGAGAGCCCCAGCTCTTAATGCCCACACCCTGGGGACAAAGCTTTCTGTGCATGAACTCTTAGGAGATATTCAAACCATCTAAAGCAGCAGATCCAACACATAGCCATCCATAAGCATCCCAGACTAGCTGTGAATCCAGCCCACGAATGCACTGTGGACGACAATGTGCTGTCATAAGCCATAGTAGTGTGTACTACTGTTTCCCCCCACCCCAGAGCCTCTCTTCACTGCCACACTGTTTCTTAAGAGACACATTCCTGAGGTAGGTAACCATCACCTGTCCCAGGCACAGGTTGGTGAGCTGCCTGGCCCCATGGGGACTGAGTGCTCCATGGGTGAGCCCACTTCAGCTGTGGGCCTTTTCAGGGTCAAAGGTCATTACAGCATCCTTGGTCTGACCACTGCAATTTTGGGGGTATTATATCCTTATTCCTTAATTTTTTTCTTCTATAGAAAGCACACGTGGGGTCTAGTTTTGCCGACGTATCCTTTCATAAACTGCCCTAAAACATCTAAGAGCCGTAGCTTCTATGATGTGCTATGAAGTCACAAATATGTACAGGGGGGTAGCGGCTGACATCCTTAGGGTCCAGAAGAACCCAGAGCACATCGTAGGTTTTCAGGAACTTGGAAACCTTTTCTGGTAGTTAGTTCCCAAGCTCCGTACTGGAAGAAGTGTGAGTCTGGAAGCAGCCTATGGGTTGAGTCCCCGCTTAGCCTTGGAGAAGTGCTGGTGGTAAAGACTACCCACCCCCACCCCCCTGCATCAGCGCAGCTCACCAACAGCTTCTGGTCAAGTGATGCAGCAGCAGCTAACAGGAGCCCTCCAGAGAGCAGGGCAGTTTCCCATGGAAGTGAAGAGCAAGGGCTGCCACAGGTTCCACCAAGGCTTGACAGTCACTGAGGGCATCTGCCACACAGCCCCCACTGCCATGGGTGTCCTGGGTGACTCCGTTAGTGCAGCCAGTCGCTGATAGAAGAAGTTCAGGTCGATGGACCCTCTGAGACACTGGCCCTTTGGAGACCCATCAGTCACTGGTCTCTCTGCTTCCTTTGTGTCCTCAGAGATATCATTCTGTCAAGGCCAGGAGTGTGTACCTATGCATTCGGCACACATGGCTGTTTCCTTTACTTTGATAGAACACAGGGGCATGGCAGGGGTTAGAACAGGGGAGAAAATCAAAGTCACATGAGAACAGAAGCTGATGTACTACAGGAGAGCAGGCTGCTTTGGGAAGTCATTGGCAGGACCTTCTAGGGCTGCTCCATGCACATAGAGTCCAGTGCATTCTCTGGGTTCAGATGCATGCTATAGGACTCAGCTTAGGTACCTGCAGCCGTTTAACTCACTTCCAGTTTAAGAACACCTGGGCCACCTTCTTTCACTTGAGGGCACAGAGCCATCTGCAAGTCAGGGGAACTTGGGATGGTCACAGTTTAACCATCAAAGGGGACCAAATCTGGGCACCGTATGTACCCAGTCCCCAGGCAGGGAGCTCCATTCCTGAGTCCCAACCTCCAGAGGCCCGTCTCCAAGAAGAGGTCCTGACTCAACTTGTCCTTGAGTGTTACAGCCCCTTCAGCATGCTGATGTCCTGTCACAGAGAACACTGTTCACATACGAGGCCGAGGACCCCAGCCCTCCATTCCTGTCATACACCATCCTGCCTGCGGCAGAGCCCGCAGCAAATTCAGATGTCTCTTGGCGTTGCTGGGGAACTGGCTTTACCATGTCTGTAGGTATAGAATTCCTTATGTGTGACCTCCTTCCAAGTCCAGCCTGTACAGATCCTCCTGGAGGCCATACCTCATATTTGGATGCCCTGTAATACTTCAAAGGGGATGAATCCTGAGCAAACAGATGTTCTGCTCTATTTAAGGAAGACATGATGGGTCAGGGCTACAGTGTTACTACAGGTAGAACTGTTTTCAACCCAAGACTGATTGGCTCCTGGAATCTGAAGGGTGGGTACTACCTTGCAGAGAAAGCTGAGCACTTTAAACATCTCTTTCAAATCCAGCATGCTGCCCTATGGCTACTCAATGTACTGAACTCGCTGCCTAAGGCCCCACCCACTCTGCTGAGGTCACCTCTCACTTCAGTGCCCCAATATCTCCAAATCTGTCTTCTTGCTCACCATGATCCTCTGTGAAGATGCTCTAGGCTCTGCCAACCTCTCCTTGCCCAAAGCCTTAAGGTTGGGCTGTACTGGGCTAGCAGAGTCCAGGCCGCAGATCTCAGAGAACACCTGAGTCCAGGAGACCGGACCCCTGCTCACACTCTCCTGATCCAGATGCACAGCTTGCTCACTCACAGTGGCAAGCAGTTGCTCCTGGTATTCGCAAGGCCGGTCTTCACAACTGAGTATCTCTAGAACAGATGGTAATTTGTTGACACCCAACGACGTAAGGGGACTCAATTACAGTCCCACTAAAAAAAGCTTTCTCTAAAATAAGAAAGTACACAGATTCCTCAACGTGTGGAAATCGCTGACAGCTTTGTTCCCTGCCCCCCCCCACCCCCTTCCAGGAGTAAAAAAGAAGCTGACAGCTTATTTTTGCAGGCTCTGCTCATTCAAGTCTATTTTAAGATAATTTTCCTAAGTCAGTATACCAGAATAGCATTCGATTTGAAAAATCACCATCTGTTTGGAACGCAGGGCAGGGTCTCAAAGGGTCTGGGCGAGCATACTTGACCTTCACAGTCTTCAGTCCCTTGGGACAAGAACAATTTTGTGTTTGGGGGCTCCAAAATTAATGCTGAAGGGATACATTAAAACACGGCATTGAAAATCGCCATTAACTGTTAATGTATGCTATTTATAAACCGAAAGACACACACACACACACACACACACACACATGCACGCAAGCAAGCAAATGCCCTTGGCCTTTTAAAAAGCTGTCCAAACAATCCCTTGTATTTAAATAGTTTTCTTGTAAAAAGGCCATCCAACCTTATCTGGGTTGTTCAGATAAAAATTAACCTATGGAAAGGAAAGCCGACTCAGAAAGCTATAAAAAGGTCCTTGCTCCGTTGTATTTTTCCGGTGACCGGGGGCCCCTCCCTCCCTCTCTGGCCTCTTTGGTGACTCATACTCTTCTCTGGAAAGGCAGCAGGCCTGAAACACAGCAGGAGGGCAGCAATCTGACATATGAGTAACATTAGAAGAATCAGACTATCCCCCCCCGAGAGGTGGGGCTCTTCAGGCTGGGGGCAGGTAGCATGGTGGGTAAGAGGGCAGGCTAGCGGGTGGGAGATCTCAGTGCCTGGCAGGCGTGCCCGCTTGGCCACAGGTCCAAGTCATTTTTTAGCCTCCACTAAACTTACTTCTGTCCTCCTCTTGAATAGGCTGCATCTGTGATGCCATGCTTCTCCTCCAGGATTGTATACTAAATTGCTCATGACAGGCATTCAGGTTTTACAGCCGAAGTAATAAACCCATTCCTTCGAGTGGCTCCTTAGGCAGCAAGGACATGGCACCGGTGTCTCGAAACCCTGGAGTTAGCCACCCCAGTGCCATCTCGGCAGAACCCCTCCTGTGTGTCACGAGACTGCAAGATCCCTTAGAACCACCATGCTGGAGCCACTAGGTGTTGTGTGTTTGCTCTGTTTTCCAAAAACAGTTGTGAAAAGATATCATGCACATTCTCAAGACACAATTCACACATGTATGCGCACACACGTGCCACATAGTCCACAGGTACCAAACGCACGTATGCAAATATGTACATATCACATACACATACCACTCATATGCACACATACATGAACATGCACATGTCATATCACACACACACACACACACACACACACACCAGCCCTTCTTGGGGAAGCCAGGACAAGAGTCATTCTCAAGAGAAAGCCTGAGGGCTTTGTGATCCTCCGTGGAGCATGGCCCATGGCAGACGACTTCTCATGGGCTTGTCTTCCCGGAATCAGCTTGGCATTTGTTACTGGTCTTTCAAAGCACCCAGTTCATAGGTAGCCTCAGCCACCAGGAGTGCACATGGGCAGCCCCAGCTAAGGGAATTTGCTGTCCTCAACCTCCAGCCAAACATTTCAGCTATGAGGAGCTAGAATGCAGCTCTCTAGAGGGTGGTTCAAAGTCGTGTGTAACCACGTTACTGGCAGTCAGTGGGGCCAGTGTATAAAAGTTGGGTCCAGGCAGGTAGGAACCCTCGGTGCTCGCTTGCTGTGAGGCTGAGATAGGTGTGCAGTGCTCTGGAGGAGGCAGGAAGTAGCCAGGGCCTTTGGGATTACAGGGTCACTTCTTTACCTGCACCTAACCATCGCCAGGGAGCAAGCCAAAGAACCAATCAGATTACCACAAAGCCTGTTCTTCGAGGGAAAGCACTGGAGACCACCGGGTCTCTGGAAGGGAGATGTGGGCACTTCCTACATCACATAGCTTTAGGGTATGCAAACTGTTCAGAAGAAAGGGAGCCCTGAATTCTCTTCCTTAGAAGTTTTTTTTAGGAAACAGGCCACGGTTTTAGCAGAAGTTCACTTGCCAGGTCAGATCATCTTGCTCTGAAGTCCCAGAACTTCTCTCCAAGTCTCCCCCTCCACCCACGAGCTCTTAATAAGTAACATTGACATCAGAGAAAACACACAAAACGGCCTACAGCAGGGTAAATCAGAACTTTGCAAAAACCCTTGAACCACTCTTGAAATAACGGGGGGGGGGGGGGGTGGAGGGCAGGGGGGAGGGAGTGAGCGTGCGGTGTCGAAGAGTTAGTCCGTTGGTAGCAACAGGGATGATACCAGACAAATCAAATGCTTTCCTGGGGTTCAAAAGCTGCCCACTGGAGGGTCTGAACACACTCATCTCAGAGGTGAACAGAGACACCGGCACATCACTCAGAGATCCGGGAACCTAGACGGACCCAGGCAGATTCCACTGAGCTGCTGGCAACCACAGCTAAGGGTGGTAGATGTCTCCCGCATTGTTCTCCTGACCTAGAGCAGGGCCTAACTAGGGCTACCTATGACATCATGTCACACACACCACCACCCCCAGCCATGGTCCATGTCCTTTTCAGGTATCCAGAGAGGTCCTAATACCACTCTCTCTGGTGGGGAAACTGGGAAATGGCAGGAACATTCCTCCTCAGTAGGGAAGCTGAGTGCTGGGCAGAGTTGGGGGTGGGGTGGGAGGGGGGAAGCTAAGTACACCCTCTCCCCAGCCAGTTTATCTAAACCATGTCTGCACATGTCCCCACCCACCAACATTCTGACTCAGGGGTTGACACCTCTGCTGGGTCCTGTGCCCATGGCTGGCCTGTTTCTCCAACAGTGGCTAGAACTTCTGGCTAGTCTAGGTTCTCGTTGGACCAAAGGCCTTTACACTCCCAGGCCCCTTCTTTCCTCCTTTCCATTTCCCTGTGAGCCTAGGGAGGCTTCTGGGCTCTGCTGTCAGTCAAGGCCACCCTTAGGACTGCACAGACCAAATTAGGGTAGGTGGTGGGGTTGGGGAGACTGTTCTGTTGATAAAGTGCCCGCACGCCTGGGACCTGAGTTCCAATCTCCAGTGGGCTGGAAGCTGCCACCATGTACAGCCGGACCAGAGAGTGAAGCCATACCCTGGCCGCTAGGCACAACAGGAAACACAGGGTGTCTCTCCAGCCCTGCGAACCTGGTTCTACTGTCCCCATGGTCCTGCCCTTTCCTGCTGAGGGTTGCAGGCCAAGTGACATTTTCTTTGATCCAGGCCACGTTTGTTTGAACTTGTGCCATTCACAACAAGAATCCTGACACATCATCGAGTCAGGCCAAACTCCCTTGATAACATTAAAAGCCTGCCACTGGTGTGGCATTTACTTTACTTTTCTGGTCCCGTGGACTCAGTCACAGCCACCACAGTAAGTTTCCACTGTATGTGGAAATATGTCAGGCCTCACCTCGTGGCTCTGAAAAGGTCCATCAAAGCCACTGTGCACTTCTGATAAGTCGTTAGCTTATCAGAAGACAGAGAGGTAGTCCTGGCTTTTCAACAGCAAGCTAGAACACAGGTAAAATCAAAACACTGCAGAAGAGAGAGCTCCCATAGGAGCTCTCGCACCACACTCCCACGCTTAAAAAAGAAACCCCTGAGTAGGCTTCTCTGTTTCAGTCAGTAGCTTTAGAAAACAGCCGTGAATCGCGCAGGAAGGGTAAAAAAGTCCAAAAACCGCTTAGCTATTTCTGAAGCGCTTTATTTTGGAATTTCTGCTCTGTTTGAGCTGCCCGTGTTTGTGGGAGAGAATTATGTCACGAGTTAATGATCTCAGGAGGCTGTAAACTTGGGGAAGGAGAAACTTGTGCAAAACGGCCTTGAGGCTGTGAGGCTGTGTTGCGTAACAGGCTCCCGAGCACGTGTCTGGGATCAGGGTGCAGCGCTGTAAAATGTAGCTAGTGTGGTGTCTCCTGCTGACCTTTTCTGAGAGAGAACCACAACCATGCCCGCCCCCTCCCCCAACGCACATGTTGCCAATAACGAAGTTGGATACAGAGAAGCAGAAATGTCAGTTCCCCCACAGTTCCCAAAGGAAGACTTTGAAGCCCCTGGTTGCTGGCAGCCTGGTGACTTGCCTGCCCGTCTTACTCCTAACCACTGTAAAGGCTGTCCTTTAACACCAAAGCAAAATGTTTTGTTGAAGTGCTTCCTGGCATCTGAGATGGGAACAATAGGCACAGGCTTACAATAGATTATTTTATACGTAAGAAAAGCAAAAGGTCAGAGGTAGGGGGAGCCAGGCTGTGCGCGTCATAGCGCTCCATCCGTGTTTAATGACATTGAGCAACCACTCTGGCGAGAAGCTGTTACTTAATCCTGCCAGTATTATCCAGAAAGAATGCTTGCGAAATCCAGAAGACAAATATGCTGTAATTATTACATGCACAGAGAGCTTGTCGAACATAAACTGTTAGTGTAACATCAACACAGTCTCCCGCTCCATTGGAGTGGACCAGTAATTAGCACCGACAATGTAGTGTGTGTGATCGGTGGGGGAGAGCGGGGGAGGGCAGGGGGACAAGAGGGGGCGGTGTTTAAGGCCTCTACAGGCCTAGCACACAGGCCTTGTTCTCTATGACACTTCTGCCTGAAAATACTTCAAAGCCAAGCACCAAGTGTGCATTCTAGAAGAAAATGAGGAGACACTTAGTTCTCTGACACCTCAGAAAGAAGGGACCATGAAACTTAACCAAATCTCTCCTTCCTTTCACCCTCCTTCCTACTTTCTCCTTTCTACATCTTTCTCTTTGTACCTTTCCTTTCTCTTGCCCCTTCTGTCCCTCTTCCTCCTTCCTCACATCCCCCTCCCTTCTCACTCACATCCCCCTCCCTCCTCCCTCACATCCCCTCCCTCTTCCCTCACATCCCCTCCCTCCTTCCTCACATCCCTCCTTCCTCCCTCACATCTCCCTCCCTCCTCCCTCACATCCCTCTTCCTCCTCCCTCACATCCCCCTCCCTCCTCCCTCACATCCCTCTTCCTCCTCACTCACATCCCCCTCCCTCCTCCCTCACATCCCTCTTCCTCCTTCCTTCATCCTCCTTTCCCCTCTGCTCTCTCACATCCCTCTCCCTCCTCCCTCATCTCCTCCTCCCTCTTTCCTCACATCCCCCTCCCTCCTTCTTTCTTTCCCCCTCTTCTCCCTCCTTCACATCCTTTCCCTCCTCCCTCATATTCTCCTCCCTCCTCCCTCACACCCCTCCCTCCTTCCTTCTTTCCCTCCCTTTCTTTTCTTTCCTCCCTCCCTTCTTCTTCCCTTAGTTCCCATTCCCCCACCTTTTTCGCCAGAAAGGACCCTTGGATGCTATCACATCTGCACAGGGGAACCTTGTCCAAAGTCTTATCGGTTCATATCCAGGACTGGCCCTGTCACGATCTAAGCATGGCATGTCAACTCAGTAGCTCAAAGGAACTGTTTCCAGAAAGGCAAAGTGTAACACACACACACACACACACAAGAGAGAGAGAGAGAGAGAGAGAGAGAGAGAGAGAGAGAGAGAGAGAGGGAGAGACTTTATAAAATGTTTTTCAGTATGTGCAAAAAGCTTGAGAAAGTGTGAGAATGATGTCTGACCAAACAAGGAATGTTAACACAGAAACTCTGAGGAAGAGGAAGAACTGAAGAAGGTTCCTAAAATCAAAACTCCAGCCTGGTGTGGAACGCTCACTCGGAGCTCTCCAAAGCAGCCCATGGTGGCAGAGGAATGGGGAGCTGGGGACTTCAGGAGAAGCAGTCATATCCAAACACAGAGGACAGCTCAGAGGAAAGCAAAGCTGTCAGGAGGCCCATGGGGTTTCCCTGAGTATACCTACATGAAGGAGGGAGTCCTGGGAGCAGGTTAGGAAGACGCTTGAGAAGACAGCGGCCAAGTGGACCCCAAGTTCAACACCAGACTTCAGCCCACACACCCAAGAAGTCTGAAAAGCAGGCTCCAATCGGAGAGCCACACTGAATGCATTATCCAGCCGACACACTCGTAGCTCAGATGGAAAAAGCCAGACAAGGCAGACCTAGTTGATGTGCACAGGCCTGTCTACCTAGCTACTCAAGGGGTGGCTAAGGCAGGAGCATTGTGCCTGGACCACAGAGGAAGTTTGAGTCCATCGTGGGCAAGTTACTGAGATGTGATTATCAAGTAAAAAGAGGGCCGAAGACATAGCTCAATGGTAGGGGATTGCCTGTATGTGTGAGGGTTTGGGTCACATCCTGTGGACTGTGTTGTGTGCGTGTGTGTGTGCGTGTGTGTGTGTGTGTGAAGAGAGACAAAGAGACAGAGACAGAGAAACAAAGAGAGACACCATGCTGGTGTAAACCACCAGCATGGGAACACATAGGGAGGGACCCATGGCTCCAAATATATATATAGTGGAGGATGACTTTGTCAGGCATTGGTAGAGGAGCAAGTCCTTAGCAAAAAATGTTACTAATGTGTTGAATATATGAGAGGATTTAGATAGGCATTTGGAAAAACAGATTGATGCTTTTTACACTATTCAAATTATTGGAAGGAGGTTCAGAGTTTAAGAGTAAGGAGCCATCTCGAATGTCATGCCAAATACCATTGGATTTGTGTTCTAAAATTTATAGTGATAGCCATTATAATTAGGAAAAAGTTTAAAGACACTTGCAAAATATTTGTAATATTTTGAGAAAGAGACAGACAGAAATGGAAATATACAGAGACAGACAGAGACAGGATAGGGAAGACAAAGAGAGATAGACATCATCTATCAAGCACAATGACAAGTCTGAGAAGCACACCACACAGACACCAGAAGAAAGTTCACCCCGATACAAACACATGAATGCAATAGACCCAGGTACACAGTGGGACACCAGGGACACCATCAGAAAAGCAACTGCAACTCTGTTAAGAAGACACCAGTAAACCAGTGCAGACCCAGCCCCCGGAGAGTCCAGAACACTGGGATCCATTGGTGAGGAGTGTGCCCATACAACACAGAGAACAAAAGCACCCAGGATGGACACTGTGGGAGGGGGCACTCCATGCCGAGGCTGGGAGACTCCTGAGGGCCGATTCCTGGGCAGAAATCTGCATTGATGAGACAGAGGGATGGCAGCTTCCACACAGACCACTGGATCTACTGTGACTGAAGCTGGAGATGCAGGCTGTCCTCCCATCAGAGGAGCTGACTGTAAAGACACCTCAGAGTATGGGGACTACATTAATCCCAGCTCAAGGAATTAGTGATGTTGTTTTTATTAGTAATTTTATTTTTGTTTCATTTTCACTTCATTTTAAATCTTCACATCTGTATTTTAATTGCTTGATTAGGTTTTACGACTATTGCTTGCATTATCTCTCTTACCTTTAACCTATATTCTTGCTTTCTCATTCCTTATTTCCTCCTTCCCCCTTTCCCAGGCCCTATTATTTTTACTTCCTTAAAAAATTCACTATCCATCCATTCATTTGATGTATGTGTATGCGTATTTGTATGTGCCTGTGTGAGTGTGTGAGCATGTGTGTGCATGTGTGTGCATGCACATGCATGTGTGTATGTACCTGTTTGCATATGTGTTTGTGTGTGTGAGCATGTGTGTGTGCATATGTGTGTATTATGTGTTTGTGTGTGTATGTGTGTGGGTGCATGTATATGTGCTTGTGTGTGTGAATGTATGAGCATGTGTGTGCAAGCACATGTGTGTACACGTGTATCTATGTGTTTGTGTTTATGTGTGTGTTTGCATGTGTGTGCATGTACATGTACATGTGTGTATGTGTGCTTAAATATATACGTATGTCTGAGTGTGTGTGCATGTATGTATGTGTATGTGTGCCTGAGTGTATGTGTGTGTGTGTGTATATGTGTGCCTGAGTGTTTATGTATGTGCATCATATTCATACAGTGTCCTTGGAGGTCAGAAGAGGACATCAGAACTTGAGTTCCAGATGTTGGTGAGCTGTCATGTGGATGCTGAGACCATACTCAGGAGTTCGGCAAGAGCACTAACCACTCTTCAGCCCTGCCCTTCTTCTTACTTAACTGTACCTATCTTTAGCTTTAACAGTCCTTCAGCTCCATTTAACCAATGAGGATCCAAGTTCATTTGCTTCCTCACACCAACAGGAATGTCATTCAAATTCCCATTTGCTTCATTCTGCACTTTCATACCAGGATTCCTGTCCAATAATGCTCCTGTTACAGCTGTCTATGGCCATGATGAACCCACATGGAGACTACCTACTAAGAGACCCATGCAAGAGCAGAAAACCAAAAGCATGGGGAAAAGAAAATGTAAGAACTAGGATGTGTTCATCTCAATAGACGCACAGAGCATGACCCAGAGATCGAAAAGGAAAAAGCAAGCTGGATCCAGGACACTTTCAAAGTCCAGCCATAGCTCCTTGTTAACTGAAATCACAGACCAGGAAGTAACTGAGTCACCAGAAAAGGAATTCAAAATCCCAAGAAGAGCCATGCTTAACCACACAAATAATGTATCTCCAGCCTCCCTGTTCTTTTTAGAAAGATAAACTGTGGTGCTCCGGGCACAGACTGTGTGCGTGTGTGTGTGTGTGTGTGTGTGTGTGTGTGTGTGTGTGTGTATGCTCCCAACAAGACCCCTGGGCTCTCGACAGCCAGCAAGTTGCTGGCAATGCTCCGGCAAGCTTTGTACAAACCATTGCCAGAGCTAAACACATCTCACGTGACATTCCCAGCAGAAAGACCCTTGGATGGAGCCTGTCTCCCCTAACCTTTGACCTGTGCCTTCTCCAGTGCTTCTGGGCAACGTGCTCTCCTGCAGTGAATCACCACCATGAGTGTGAGCACACACTGAAGCCACAGAGGACGACCAGAGCCAGAGGGGGTCTTGGGGAATCTCCAACACGGAGTTGCTTTGGGTTTATGCATTTCAAAGCATGTTTGTTACATTTTTTAAAGAATCATGTTTATTCTATATTTGTGGATTTCCAAATTCCCTCTTCTTAAACTTTTCAAATTTCATCTCATTAAAGTTGGCAAGCATACTTGGAAGGAAGTCCAGTCCTCTGCAAGGATCTTGTCTTCTGGCTGGATGTAGGTTCTGTCCAGGAGAACACACGGGCTGTATGCCCTGTTCTGCTGTTACTGGGTGGGGTGCTCAGCAGGTGTCTACTGAGGTGAGTTGGTTTGGGGTCTTGTTTCATCCTTCCCTGTCCTTATGAAGCTGCCCAGTGCTGGTGGCTTTTGGAAGTTAGGTGTCTGTAGCCCTTGTGGTTGATTTACCATTCCACCAGCAATAGTTGCCTAGGACCGCCTCCATCAGCTGGGGGGCCTTTCCATGTATTTTAGAGTTTTGCTTTTAGAGGTGTCATTCAGTCTGCTCTGCCTATGAGGTGGGAGCTTAACCACGGATAGCCCACATCCCCTGTGTTGCTGTGGCCACTGATAGCCCACGTCCTCCGTGTTACTGTAGGACTCGCTCCCACCATTTGCTATGTCTCAACTGCCATTTTTCTCTCTCTCCTCCCTTTCTCTTCTTCCTCTTTCTCCTTCCTTTCTTTCCTCCCTTCCCCCTCCTCCTCATTATTCCTTTCCCCTTCTACCTTCTGTTCCCCATTTCTGTACATTTCTATGTATAGGGTTCGCTTCCTTTGTCATTTCTTTTACTATATACACTTGATTTGTTAATGAGCTTTCTGGAAAGTACCATCACAGTTTCAGCATATAAATTCAATTTTGGATTGATGTCAACTTAATTTCAACCATCTATAGAAGTTCTGATTGCAGGCAGCTCTGTAGTCCTCTCTTCCCTCTGCATATCACCGTTACACGGTTAAGTCCTTGTGCATCACGGGTCCGTAGGTGTAACGGCTGCCTCATGTTGTTGTCTTGCACTTCTGATGGGAGGAAGAGAAGTTACCCGTGAAAACGTGCTGGAGCTGTCTTGTATGCACTTTGCACCATAACTGGTGCTCATTTGTTTCCTGCTAAAAACATGAGTCGATCTCTAGTGTCTTCATTCCACCCGAAGAACCCACTTGATTCTTTATCAATAAAGCAGTCTACGACTGACAAATGCCCAGGATTTAAGGTGTTTCTCTTAGAATACCTTAAAATTTCTTTGATTTTTGATTTTTTTTTAAAAACTAGTGTAAGTGCTGAAGAGATGGCTCAGCAGTTAAGAACACTGGCTGCTCTTCCAGAGGACCTGGGCCCCCATGGCAGCTCACAGCCCTCGGCAACTCCAGTTCCAGGCGTTCCAATGACCTCTTGGGCTGAGGTAGGGCCGAGACTTGCCTCTTTTTCTTAGCACCTCAACTCTTATGCCTGGAGAACTTTGAACGCAATTTAAAGTTCTAACTCTATTCAGTTTTGTTTGTTTGTTTGTTTGTTTTCTTCAGGACACTCAAGAGACAGGTTTATCTGTATACAGGTCACAGGGGCTTGATGTGAGCACAAAGAGTCAGTCGTCAAACATCACAGCTGCTCTTGGGAGCACTAGTAGCATTGGTAGACCCGATAAACTCCCTGCACCCGTCATTTTTCAAGAGCAGATTAACAGGTCATTTTCACACTAGACGTTTCCACAAAGACTAGATAAAAAGCAAATTAACTTCATGTATTGAGCATATCAGTCAGTCACTGTGGGGTGCTAAGAATAAATAAGCCAGGCTGGAGAGGAGGCTTAGGCTTGTCTTATATTCATATACACAGCCCTGGGTTTGAGCCCCAGCGCCTCATAAACCAAATATGGTGGTGAAAGGTTTGTAATCCCAGCCCTGGGCAGATGAAGGCAGAAGGGTCAGAAGTTCAGATTATCCTCTGATACATAGAAAGTTCAAGGCCAGCACAGGCTACGTGTAATCCTGTCCCCCAAACTATATCATAGCTGTTCGTCATCAGAATTTCCTCCGCCAGTTAAACACCACCATCCTTGTCTGTCTTTTGAAATATGTCCCATAAATCTTGTAGTTACATTTTTAATGCATTCAAACGACGGCCCTCTTAATAGGCAAGTTCTAGGCTTCATAAAAAGCCTTTTTAGTAGACAACTTAAAAAGAAATATTACTCAACGAGGGAGAGGCTGCCCAGTATCAGACTTATCTTGCTTGCCCAAACACTTTGCTTTCTGCAGACTGCACAACCGATCCATTCAACCCACTCCGAAGCTGAAAGTGAAGTGACTCATTACTTCTGAAAAGGTCAACGGGGCACAGCTGCCAACTTTCAACTGTCTCTAGAACCTTCTGGGTGAGCACCATCACCACAGGCCTTCAGTCCTCAGCTGCTGCCCGATGACACAGGGATGCTGGGGTTTTTTTGGGGGGGTGGAGGCGGGTTTGTCGTTGTCTGCTCTGAACTGGCTCCCACTGCTGTGTGCAGAGCCCTGAAGGCATCTTCATGCTCTAGACTTTAATGCTTAGAGGCTGGAGCCCTTGAAGGCATCTTGACAGCAACATTCAAGAGTGGGCAGAAAGAGGCCTAAGCAGGAGAGGTGCCTGCTCTCAGCCCAGCCCGGCACCTGCTCAGGTGGTCCACCAGACACACGAAACAGCAGAACAGCACTTGATAGCCAGAGGCCAAGGAGAAAATACAGTTTTCTCCAAGGCAAGCCATATGCCCAGGCCCCCAAAGCTGGCTCTGTGAGCATGCCATTCAGGCACGTGTGTGTACAGGAACATGCGTGAGTGTACAGGTTTGTGTTCAGGTGTGTCTATGCATGCAGAGGCTGGAGGACAACCTTGAACATGTTCCACAGGCACTATCCATCTTGTTTTGTGAGACAGGGTTGCTCACTGACCTGGACCTTACCAAAAAAGCCAGGTTGGCTGACCAGTGAGTCCTAAGGATTCCCCATTCCTGACTCCTCGGCACTGGGATTGGAGAGTGCCACCACATGCAGGGTTTTTTTTTGTTTGTTTGTTTTGGGTTTTTTTTTTGTTTGTTTGTTTGGTTTTGTTTTGGTTTTAAAGTGGTTCTAGGACTTGAACTCAGATTCTCTCTATCCACTGGGCTACCCAGCCCATGATGATGCCAATTCTCACACTCAAACTTCTCACACTATGGATTACCCCAAGGATCACAATGGCCAACAGAGCCATCCTGGGCCATACTTGTCTTCCTCACTTCTAAGGCTTGACTGTCCCTTACCTCCCATTCCCAACCCTCCTACCTCACTACCCACTACCCAAGGCCAGCATCCGACAGGAAGGCAGAGCGTCACACTTCAGTCCATGCTGAGGCAGCAGGCTGGTGCCCTCCACAAAAGCTGGTCTCCATTTCCACCTAACACAGTTCCCACCCAGCAGCCCTGCCTGGGACTACCCACTTCCTGTTTTATGGGACAGAGTGGAGGGGTGTCTCAAGCTGCTCCTCCTGCTACCTTCAATTCTCACCTCCTGTGACTGGGCAGCTGCTGTGCAGACTTCCTCCCACCCTGATAGCCTCTAAAGGTCCCAATTCATCCTGCAGGGCCCTGGGTTTTTTTGAGACATAGTTCTCCACATAGCTTTGGCTGTCCTAGAACTTGTTCTGTCAAACAAGTAGGCCTGGAATTCAGAGATCTGCCTGCCTCTGCCTCTCGAGTGCTGGGATTAAAGGCGTGCGCCATCACCACTAGACCACTAGGCCAGGGCCTCTGTTCTTTGACATGTCCCCAAACTGGCTATGGTTGTAGGGTCTCCCCCCTTGACCAGCTGGTCTCCTCTGAAACATGAAATAGGAACAGGTATCATCAACAACACTGTGTGAGGCAGAACCCACGATAAAGACAGGTACAATGTGACTGGAACCGTACAAACATCAGCAACTACGGAAGCCCCCTGACAAAAGAAGATGCTTGGCCTATGGCTTTGCTCTTGGTATCTGTGGAGCCAAAGCTTGCCCTAGAGTTCCTGGGTACCCTCAGAAAACCAGTGACTCCATGATCATCCCCAAAACTAGGGTATTATGAACCAGACACAAGATTGGGCATGGTCACGCACACCTTTCATCCCAGCATTTGAGAAGCAGAGGTGAGTTGATTTCTGGAAGTTCAAAGCCAGCCAGAGCTACACAATAGAATCCTATCTGTGGGTGGAGGGGAGGGACTGGGCACAGCATCCAGCATGACTAAGGTGGAGGGATGAGGCATGTCAGCCATGATGAAAAGAGCCCAGGGTGGAGAACCCAGATGGAGTCCTTCTTGAGCAGTGCGGTTATCAGGTTTGACACTTGTCCCTGTGGTGGATCAGTGAGATGTATGGCCAGGTCACTCTGGGATTCCCAGCAGAGGCCAACTAACCCTTGGCATGCACACGTCTCTCCAAATACTCCGTTGTCTTTGAGCGCCAAGGCCCTGCATGCAGACACCTAGCACAGCTTCCAATCCTGACCCAGCTCCTTTAACTAGAACTGGCTAACAGACATTCCTGAGGGATTTGTGAACACTAGAGTGAACATATATGCAGCATATGGGGCAGAGGAATGCCAAGGAGTATCAGCTCTGCCGCCTGCCTGTCACCATCCGATAAGTACACCTCCTTTATCTCCCCAAGTCATGAGATGATCGATCAGGACAAAGGACACATCTCTATGCAGACAGCACACCTGTCAAAGCCTTAGTGTGGTTATGTCATCTGGCTGGCTGTAAGTGCAAAAGTGCTGTGTCACCAGTTCTAGGATCGGTCCCTGACTTGTTGGTACAATGTGCTGGTCTCTCCTGGGTACCACAGGAGACTAGCGTGAGCCCTTGACCAAATGTCATGGAGAGTCACACAGGGCCTGAAAATCACCGGGTAGGTTTCTAATTCAGTCATTCGCATGACAATATGCCACCCTAGACTATCAACATACCCTTAAATATGTCAACATATTCTAAAGGCACGTCAACATACCTTACTGCACCCATATGACCTTGTGTTTTGTGGTGCCAGGAGTTAAACCCAGGACTGCACACATGCTCAAGTGTGCCTCAACCACTCAGCCATACTGTCAGTCCAATGCCATTTTTTATGTTGGGATTTTACAAAGAACAGCCATGCTGGTTCCTGTGAGCAACTATCCCCAGAGATCTGTCACTTATCAAGGAAGGGTTACCTTCCTATCCACCTCCTCAAAATGTGAACAAGTGAGAGACAAGGTAGTCCCTCCATGGTATCTGTGTTCCCTGTCTTTGGATTAGTCCATCTTCCCTGTCAGGTTCTGTTTTTCCTGTCACCCTGACATTTAGAAAATAGTCACCAACCACCAAATGTCTGAGGTTCAATTGCTGTTCTCTGGCAGGGGAGGGGAGGTGGGTTTTGAAAGGAGGGATGGGACAAGATGAAGAAGGGTATCTGTAAGAATTTTAGGTCTTGAAACATAAATATTTTGAGTAAAGGGTTTACATGACACTCTTCTTGTCCCCGAATTGCAATCTGTGCCCTGCTTCATTAATGTAAAATAGCTCTTACTTTTTAAGATTATCAACGAATAACTTCCAAGTATTTTCCTTTGTGACACGTGTACCTTAGTTATTTTTAACACAGTATGAAAAAAATAATCTCAACTGGTCTTTTGATAAAGCCCAATAACCAAAGACATACTTGTCAGTTAATATTTAACTAGGTCGGTAGACAAATAATGGACTTATTATTTTAAAATGTCAGCCTGTCAGGATCTTTGGACTCCAAATGAGAGCCAACGGAGGTCATGCCATCCAAGTGGAAATGAAGGTCAAGTTAGGGATAGGGCCACAGCCAGCACAAACAAGCTACCCAAAAGGGTGCGTTTTCTGCAAGCCCTGGACCCAAGAACTGACACCCCACCACTGAGAAGCATCCGTCCCAGTGCTGCTGGGGAAATGACCCCTGATAAGGTGTATGTGATAAAGGGGTAAGTCTTGATTGGCGGGGAAAACAAATCTATCAATGTAGAAAACAAACAAACGAAAAAAATCAGAGATAATCCTTGAAGTCAAAGAGATAACCATAAAAAAATCAGAGCTTCTAGCTTTAAAAAAAAAAAAAAAAGGATATTAGTTTTGTGCTGGAGATTTGGCTCTGGGCTGAAGAGCATCTGCTGCTCTTTCGGAGTTCAATTCCTGACACCCACATTGGGTTGCTCATGACTGCCTGTAAACTAAGCTTCAGGGAGATCCAATGTCTCCACAGGCACTGACACGTGTACATAACCCTCACCCATCCATGTGCGCATAATCACAATCAGAAGTAATGAATCATACACACACACACACACACACAATGGGACTGACATGAAAATCCATGCCTTTAACCCCATCACTGGGGAGGCAAGGCAGGCAAATCTCTGTAAATTCAGGGCCTGTCTGATCTACACAGGTAACTCTAGGACTGCCGGGGCTACACTGTGAGACCCTGTCTAAACATAAACTATAGTGTTTAATGCACGGATGTGCATGTGTGCAGGTGCCCACAGTGGCCAGAAGAGGGCGCTAAATACGCTGGAGCTGGAATCAGAGGCAGCTGTGAGCCACCTAAAAGGAGGTGCTAGGAATCAGACTCGGGTCCTCTGAAGGAACAGCGGGTACTTTTAACTGGGAAGCGGAGCACAGGCTGACCTTAAAAGCACGATTCTCCTGCCTCTGCTTCTCAAATCCTAGGAGTCCGAGCATGCACTACACCTAGCCAGCAGACACTAGGGGCTCCTGTGGTCTTCTGTAGGTTTATTCCATAAGAACCAGTAGGTCTGCTGAGATGAAGTGAAATGCTTTTTTGTTTGCTTTTGCCTCTTGGAGGGTAACTGTGCCTTCTTTAACCTACACATACAGACCTAGACATCGGTTTCAGTGGCTTCAAGTGCTGGGGTGGTAGCTGGGTTGGTGGTATTCTTGTCTGGCATATATGAAGTTCTGGGACTCATCCCCAATGCTACAGAAATCCAGGTCTGGTGCATGCTTGCAATTCCAGCACCTGGGAGGCAGAGGCAGGAATATCAGAAGTTTAAGGCCATCCTTGGCTACACAGCCAAGTTGGAAGCCAGCATGGGCCACATGAGGCTATTTCAAAACAGAAAATATAACAAAAAGAACAGATGTGACCATGAATGTAAACAGACACTCCATGCTGTGTGGCAAGGGCCATGAGTACGAGCCAGCCCTCCACGGTGGCTGGCCTCGGGGTGTCAGCAACAGAAAACCCAGGCAAGGCAAAACCACCAAGAACCAGTTCGCTACTCCTGCTGCTTCCCTATCGTAAGTTACTATAGGACTTTGCTTTCAGCTTCATAACTTGCTAGGAAACCAAGTAGTGGTCAACCAGCAGCTGTTGGCCTGGCCCCCAAATCCTCCCACTTTCCCATTAACAGTACCATTTCCAGCTCAGTTAGAATATAAGTGAGATTTTTAGCATGTCATGGACAGACAAGACATGACCCTGGTAAGTCTGAAGGGCTAAGGAAACAAGCAAGGTCAGTCACCCCACTGGCCAAGGTTTCAGGCTGGAGATCAAGGGTGTGGCAGTCTGACATCAGACAGGATCCTCAGAGGGCTAAGCTCCTCGGCTGGTTAGCTGAGCTACCAGATAGATGAGTAGAACTTCTGATCTGTAGCCTCGGTGGTGGAGGTAGCAGTAACTGTAGGTTAACTGGTGGTTGGACCATTGTTCTCTCTTGAGAAATTTAAGAATCACGTGGGTGCACACCCAAACAGGAGAGCAGCCTCAGGATGACATGTGAGAGTAAGGCAGCAGGGGAGGCATGCAGGATGCATGTGTGTGCTGGGACAGGAGGCCCACTGTAGTCTTCAGCAAGCATCAAGCTCTGTGTGAGCATAGCGAGGCCCAGCCTGGGACACCCCCGCTGAAGACACTATGGCTTGAAGCCAAGCAGAGCCACTGATGGGCCGACCCTTCACCCCTATTCTGGGACCATGTCACATGGTTCCTCGGCAGGGTCAGCAAAGAGACTTTACTCTGAAATCTGTTCTGAAAGGTTGGGCAAGGGGCAAGACGCAGATTCTCAAATCACCCTCCACTGACTTTATTGATACTACGGGGTTTCCCTCAGAGTGTCCACCCAGGCCCAGGGGTGGCAAAGGGCATGTGTACGCTCGTATGTGCACATGTATGTATTTGTATGTACACACATGTGTATGCTCGAATGTACATAATTACTCAGCAACTACATTTGGTATAACTTCACATTTTTGGGATACAGAAATAGTTTTATTTTCTTAATGCAGCATGGTAGACATACAATCAATTATTCCCTAGAGTGTGCAATATAAATTATTCACATTAAAAAATTAATGACAAAGCCTGATGTGCGGGAAATATTAAAAACATACACCTAATTTTAATGTGTTTTGACCACGGACATTGCTAGCTTTATAAATCTGAATAAATACGACATGGCGCACAGTGGCTCGAGTACAGATGGGCCTTCTCCAGGCGTAGTGAGAACCCACTCTCCACTTTGGTCACTGAGATCCCGTGGGGGCACCGGGCAGCTCTGAAACGCTTCCAGAACTACGGGAGGGCGTCGCGAGCTTTCCTCCTATTCTCCCTTGTAGCGAGGGGGTCTTTTCTCCTTAAAAGCAAGAAGACCTTCCAGTCTGTCTTTCGTTGAGATGGTCTAAGAGACAAAACATGACACACACTAAAATATAAAACACAACAGTGTACCAAGCATTAACTACGAGAGGCACCAGCAGCTGCTGGGAAGGCTGCGTGTCCTTTGAACAAGTCTAAGTATGTGGCCAAACTATTTTTAATCCAAAAAAAATGTTTCCATTTCTACTATGCTTTAAAAGTGAGACATTTGATTTTTAGAGGCTAAACAGATGAAAGCTCAGGAAGTGGAGAGCCCTGTGCTCCCTCTGGTCCACCAGTTCCAACTGCCTGGCTCAGAGAAGCACAGCTGCTGTCTCGTGAAGAGTCAGCCCTCATGCACTTGGATGTTCTGTGGGTTTGGACAGAAGTGCACGGACGGCTCAGCTGCCCAAGCATCCTTTGTTCTCTACACACTCACCTCCAACCTGCCAAACACCTCTTCCAGAATGCCACTGGGTGTCGGGAGCCAGTACCCTCAGACTGAATCCTTTCTGTGCACTGTGAATTCAAGGGTCCTTTGTGACATTTTGTTACTTGACAGATCCTACCCTCTTCTCACTGTGCAATATTCTACTGCACAGATGTACCGGGTGGTCTAGTCACCTATAGATGGACGTCTTTTCGTTTTTTTATTCTTGATCTCACTATACAGTTGAGGCCATCTTCAAAGTCTCAAGTTACCACAGGCTACCCTTGACCTTCCTTGAATTTTAGTCTTGTGCCTCTAGACCTGACTTCGAAAGGACATGTTGATTGTTTCTAGATTAGCAATTGCGAACAAAGCTTAGTGGCAGGTTTTTGGGCAAATGTGTCTCCGTAAACATCAAGAGGCACAGCTGCTGGGCGATGTGGTCGAGAGCCACTTGGCCTTACCTCAAACTGACAGCTATCTTGGGGTCACTGAACCACTAACCCTAGCAGCCACAGTGAGCGCCAGTGCCCACTGTTCTTAACTCTGGTCATGTAGCACATACTCCATAGTCTTCAGTTTCCAAACAACAGGTGTTTGCAGCAGTCTCCGGTGGCGGTTTGTCACATCCTGTGGCAAAGGTGGCTACTCAGGGCTCTTGTCCATTTTTAAAGTGGGTTTTTATGACCAATTAGTGTGCAGCCTTCAAAGTCCTCAATGTGTTGTGGATGTAAGGCCTTTCTCAGATCTGTACTGTGTAAAGGCTGGCTTCCAGCTCACCCCTTTACATCCTTTCAGAGTTCTACTGAGCAGAAAGGAATTTTAATGAAGTCAAACCCTGCGCTCTTCTCTCTGGGGGCTTTAGTCGACATAACCGGGGCCGAGCTTCCGCCTACCTTGTCTGTACAGCTTTCCCAGCCACTGGGATGGAGCCACCTTCTGTGGAAAGGGGAAAGGTGTGCGTCAATGGTGTGGATGACACGATGCTCCGTGTAGCTCTTACGTGGCTGGGCTGTGGGAGTCTCCTACCTCAGCCCTGGACACACTGACAAGCTCTGTCACCAGCTCCACCAAGTCTTGAACCTGGGCACTCTGGGATTTCCGGTTTCATCTTCTGGCCACACTGAGCTATCTACTCTGCATCTTGTCTTTGGACTCTGAATCAACCTTTTACTCCTAAAATAATGAGCCGAGATGCTTGCTGTTATAGAATTAAATGTACAAACATGTTTATCTTTTTTGAGACAAGGTGTCACTTCACTGTGTTGCCCTTGCCTTGGAATTCATGAGTGTCTCTGCTCCGCCCCTGCCCTGGAGTGCTGAGATCAAAGGTGTGCACCACCACACCCAACAAGACCGACTTCTGAATGGTGCTGAGTCCCCCTGCAACAAACAGGACTTCTAACATACAGATCATGATTTCTGCCATCAGAGTTCAGTAGTTTTCTGCTCTAGAGCTTGGGTAGGCTTTGTTAAATGTTTTGACTACTAAGAGATACTAGTCAGGGATTTCCCTTTGCTACAGGTATGCAGGATTAGTGTGATTTTGCTGTGACTTCCGTCGAGGATTTCCCACTGTTGATCTCCTGGAATTGTCTCAGACGGTTATGTCAGTAACCTCATTTCTACCTTTTCAACATGTGTGCTTTCCACTTCTTGGTCTTGTCTTGTTGCAAGAGCTTAGCTCCTGACCTGAAGCTGACAGGACACTGAGTAGCCACCACTGCCTGACCCTGACGGGTGAGCGCCGTGTCAGCGCAGGGTCTGCTCAGCTCACACTTTGGGGAGAGCTTTGATGGAGAATACGCATCTTGACAAAGGCTTTTTGCTTGGGGGAAGGGGGGAGAGGTGTCTATCCATATAACCATACACTTTTCTTTTTCGTTGAAGAAAGAAGGCTCAGAACCCCAGGAATAGCCATTGAGCCATAAATATCGCCACCACATGGCAAGGCACCCCTGTAAAGTCTCAGCACCAACACTGCCAACCAGATGGAGCTGCCCTGAGGATGACAATGCACATACACTGGATCTGTGAGCATGTTACATACCTGAGCATAGCAGGCTTCTTCTATGGCTAGCCCCGTTACTAAGTCAACCTGAGGATAAAACAGAATTCATTTTCATCAGTAAGGTCGATTCAATACAAATTCAAACTGAATAGCCCCATCCTAAACAACAGAGTCCTCTGACACAGCCAACTGCTCAGAAGGATGTGCAGCCTGACACTTGTAACTAGGCTCCTGAATTCACATCCTGACACACCATCTGGGAGCTGTGTAACCTGGGAAAGTTATGTGACCTCTCTGTGCTTCAGAGGTATGTCGACAAGGGGCTAGCCCAGTACTCACCAAATGAGGGTAAGTGAGTGTTACTGGAAGATTTGCCTGGCATAGGATAAGGACTATCTCAGGTGTTTCTGCAAATACTGTTAAAATTATTAAAGGCTAAAATAAGTCAAATACTTGTAATTTTATGAAACAGCATTCGTCGCATGTAAACCCATTCTCCAGACACTGGCTCACAGCCAAGGAAGCTTTGGAGAGCCCCGTGTGCAGAGAAGAGCGAGTTTTCTCAGATTGCCACAATAACTGAATACCAAAGCTGCAGTGGAGAGATGGCTCAGCCAGCTAACAGTGCTTTATGCAAGCATGAGGAACTGAGTCTGGACCCCAGCACGCGTAAGAAGCTGGGCATAGGCCTACATGCCTGTCACTCTAGTACTGGAGGGTGGGGTGCAGACAGGAGGATCACTGGAGCTTGCTGGCTGCCAACTTAGCCAAAAAAAAAAAAAAAAAGGCAAGCTCCAGGATCAAGGACAGGTCCTCCCTTAAAACAATAACATGGAACCCGAAAGAAAACACCTGGCACTCTTCTTTGGTCTAGTGTGCAAACAAATGCATGCATAAGCAAGTGAGCACATGCAAACTAACTCTCTCTCTCTCCTCTCCCCCAACCCCCACAGTTTATGAGACTCTGCACTGTCTGCCACTCTCCTTTGATTTCATGTTTCCCAGTGTACAGCCAAGCCCCTGAGACCAGCCTGGGCTCACTGGTTCTCCCTGCACACATACCCGAGATTTCAGGGAAAAGTGATGCACAGCGCTGATGACCCCACTAACGCGATGCCGAAGGGAACAGGGCTCTCCAGGCTGTAGAGACACCCTGAATTTTGTAGCTATGGCCCTAGGAGGAACCCCAGCAACGTCCATCAATACAGCAACAGCTGCCTTCTGGAGACTAGGAAATAACCCAGCCGACTGGCTCTGCGGCAGCCGCCCTCCCCCTCAGCACTCACCTCCATCCCTTGGTTAATTGCAAGTTTGGCCACTCTCATTGCAACAGGCCCCTGAAATCAAAAGTAAAGAAATAAGCTCTAATTACTACTTAATGCAAATTATGAGGAATTCCCAGTAAATTCACATATTCCCAGTGCTGGATCCACAGATCGGCTAGCAGCAACTGAGATGCTGGACAGAAACTCATTTTCTGAGCTTCGACTCTGGAGTGGCTCTCACTGGTCAAACCGGGGCCTGAAGGCAGCAGGAGGGTGTGCGTCCTTTGAGCGCCCAGCGCACCTCAGCGACTGTCTCCCCAAGAGAAGCAGGGGAGGACGGACGTGGGCCTGGCTCAGCATCACACTAACTAGCGGCAATGCCAGGTCAGGCTGGAGCTGAGCTGGAGCTGTTAAGCGCTCTGAGACGCACTTCTGCATTTGGTCATGCATGGACAGCTGACTGCAGTGACGGCGGGACGCACAGACATGTGCCCTCGGGTATGACTGGGTTCTGAGGGAAGAAGAGGACACCCTCTCTGAGAACAGCAGCAGCAACATTCCCAATGTGGACGCTCAGCTGCTGTCACTACCCTAGGGACAGCCGTCCTCTCCAGCCACGCTGAGTTCTTTGATCTCGATTTACATCAACTGGATTCCAAACTGAACGGCCTTTTGTATTAAAATACAACATAGTGAGGCTGCAGAGAGGGCTTAGCGGCTAGCAGGCTTCCTGGGAGCGCAGATCTCCAACACACATGAAGAGCAGGTTAGCGTGGCAGCCTGCCTGTGGTGATCCCTGCACCTGGGGAGGCAGAAACAAGCAGACTGCTGACTGGACAGGTGAGTTGAACTGTAAAGCTCAGGGCCTAAGAAAGAGATCCGTCTCTGATCCATGAGGTGGGGGACAATGGAGGAAGACACCACCAGCAAACCCTGGCCTCTGTGGGCCACGTGTGCACACTTGGTCTCCTGACTTGGTAGGACACAGTGTCGTTCCACATGCCTGGATGTGAGGCAGCGCCCTCCTCCCCCATCACTTTGTCTCCACAGAGACGACTTAGGTTAGAGTACTGAATTGGTATACAAGCAAAGACAATTTATTAGAAAGTTACACTGTGTGTGTGTGTTTGTGTGTGCATGAAGCATGAGTGACGTGTGTCTGTCTGTCTGTCTGTTAGTATACAATGGAACTCTCAGATTACTTTCAAATCTTAATTGTAATTGCTTTACTTGAGAGGCAGGGCAGGGCCACCTCAGTGTGAGAGCTGGGTGCTACACTTAATCTCAAATGGACACAGGTGCTCTCATGGTACCTGAGGTAGAAACTCTCTCGCCAGGTCCAGCGCCTTCCTGTAGGCAGCGTCTCCCTCCTGGTTCTGTTCTAACACGTGGCTGATCAAGCCCACAGCTTTGGCTTCTTGACCATCAAGAACTCGTGCAGAGAAGATGAGCTCCTTAGCCAGGGACATCCCAATGGCACGTGGTAATCTCTGTGTCCCTCCTGGAGGAGGAGGAGGAGAGAAAAACAGCACGTGATGATTTGAAGTAAGTCCTAAAAATAAACAGGGCCCGAAGATATTACGCGCTTCAAGGAAGGAGTTACCACATCAATGACATGGAAAGCTTGTCAGAACGTCATGTCCCAGAGTGGTGTGGGTACCTGGGCACCTGGTATATTCCTTAGGCAAGGTGGGTCTGGCGAAGACAGGCCTCCTCCCAGCCCTGGCAACCACCAGCGCCATGCCAGCAACCAGCAGACAAGCAGGGCCCCCAGGGATCCACCTACCAGTAACAGTTCCCTCCAGCTTCTATCCAGCCTGGGAAAGAGTTATCTCTCACACTCACCCACTCTCATTCACACTCACACTCTCTCACATTCACTCATGCTCTCATACTCACCCACTCTTGTACTCACTCACACTTTCACATTCACTCACACTCACACACCCACTCTCATACTCATACTCACTCTCATTCACTCTCATACTCACATGTACTCACTCATTCTCACACTCACATTCTCACATGCACTCACTCATTCTTACACACTCTCAAACCCACTCTCATACCCATACTCACTCTCACACGTATTCACTCATTCTCACACTCTCACTCACACCCACTCTCATATTCTCATTCACTCTCACACGCACTCACTCATTCTCACACTCACTCACCTACTCATACTCACTCTCACACTCACATTCACTCACATACTCCTCTCACACTTACTCTCTCATTCACACTCACACACTTTCTCATTCACTCACATACTCAAACACTCTCTCACTCACACTCAGTCACACACTCACTCACACTCACTCTCCTCCTCATTCAGATGTGTTCTCCTCTCTGCTGAGGAAGCTGGCTCTGCAGTCAGGATTCCACACCTGGTCTTAGCTCTGTATATGATGGCTCTGAGAGCCGAGCCAAGGAAGAACAGTAGAACAACCGCCCAGTTTAGGGTAAGCACAGGTCGGAGGCTAACACATCAACCCATAGACCAACTCACTGCAGCATCTTCTGGGGAAAAGGCGGGAAGAGGGGCCAGATCCCTTGGAGCTAGAGTTGTGGGTGGCTGTGAGCTGCCCAAATGCATGCTGGGAACTGAACCTAGGTCCTTTCCTAGAACAGTAAGGGCTCTTAACACTGAGCCATCTCTCTGGCCCCAACCAAGAACATTTTAATCCTTAAAAATCATTCCTACCTTGCAGATTTTAACCCACCAGTAGGCTGAACTTGACAACACTATGAATCTCCCACTGAGGTTGGAGCCAGGGATGGTGGGAACTGGTGGACCCTGGTGAGGCCCTGATCCACACCCACACAGCACTTCTGCTCTGTGGTGCCTGAGTGGATGTGGGACAGTCACAGTTGCACATGCACGTTCCGAACATGCTCTTAAATATTTTGCACTGATCTGAGGCTTATGTCTCCATTGTGAGCGAGAGGAGGGGGCTTCCCTATTCAGCATTCCATGTGATCCCCGCAATCTTCAACCTTCCCCTGCCCACTTCAGTAAATGCAGCCTCTTCAGCAAGGCATACACACGTTTACCATCCTGCCTTAACTGCTAGCTGAAGCCCAGTCAGCCAAAACCAAACATTTAGGGGACTAATGTTCTCAAGAATGCATAAAGATAACAGCCAGCTTCCACAGGCTCATAGGCAGACTCTTCCATTGCTGTCCCCCACATTTTGTATCTTCTAGTCTCTAGAGCAGCTCAGGGGCTCAAAATGGCTGCTGAAACCTTGCCATAAAGTCTTCAGAAAGAAAGGGAGGAGGGAAAAAAAAGCACTCCACTGGAGGGAGATCTTAATGAAACAATGGCCAGTCACATCTGCTTGTGACTGCTCACTGGCAGAGCTGGCTCACACACAGCTGTGGGGGCATGAGGAATGTAACTGGGCCTCTGTTTCCTGCAGGGTGGAAGTGGGTAGACAATCAGCAGTCACAAGCTCGATGGGCAAAACCGATTTGGTCACGTCACCAACCCTTCACATTTACACGTTATTTGAGTTGGACGGAAGTAGACTGGACACGTCAGACCTGGCTGGTGATTTCATTATTTAATGGAAGGCATCAAAACACCCTAGATAACAGCCTTCCACGGGTCCACTACATAACAGGCAGAGGCTCAGGCAGAGCAAGCTTTTGCCAGAGGAGGAATACAAGTTTTAAGCCCAGTAAGCTGCCACCCTCTGTAACCTCGGCTGCCTTAGACAGGCTGAGAGCTCAGGTCAGTGGTGAGCTGGCAGCGGAGACTTCAGCTCTTCTCCCACACCGCAGCCCTCAAGGCTAAGTGCAGACAGCAGACAGATGCAACTCCCCTTAAGAAAGCTTTGACAGTTCACAATCAATTATAGCGTAATATACAAACAACTGAACATAATTTGGAGCCATCTGTATGAAATGTAAACTGTAAAAGCAGCAAGCTTGGCCTGCTTGGTTTGCCCTTCATCTCTCCTCCTCTTGACTTCATAGAAAAAAAAAAAATCTATACTAACAAAAAGGGGACACTTGGCACATGGACTTCAAGTTGAAAGCTACACAGGCCACAGCAGGGAATTTTACCAACAAAATTATCAGTGACCTTTGACTCCGGAACTCCTTATAAATCCTCTCTCTTAACAGAGAGCCCCATACTGCAGTATATGCCCTTTTATGCAACAGACACACAGAGCTGTGTCAGAGGCTTCAGGCAAAGCCTTCTCAGTAGACCAGGCCCCGTGCTCACAAGACAAACTTCTCTCTGTGTCACAATCACACAAAAACCACTGTCAGATGTAGCCTTCGGTCCGTGACCCACTGTTGAGTGTCAGCATGCTCTCTACTCTCCATGCTCTGGGCATGTTGTAGAGCAGTGGGTGTGGGGAGCCCAACACCACAACATGTGAGGAGAAACCCAACAGCTGATGGCAGCCAGGACATCCTGAACCACACAGGGAGCTTTCCCTGCCTGGCTCCTGCTGACACCTCACGTAGAAAAACGAGAATACTTCAGGACTGGACAGGAAGACGAAGCTTACACACCAGTTAATTTTCACAAGGTCAACTAGGCAACTGGCAGCAAATGAGGTGACATAATGCAGCTTTAAAGTTTCAGAATTCATTACTACAAGCTTTTTCTACTAATACCTATACACTGTTAGTGGAATACACGTCGGAGTTTCTTTCACTCATTACAAACAAAATGGCACTTCTTAAATGTTTCTATGTATTTTCTTTCTTTAACAAAAAGTACTTGCTGAGACATCGCCCTAAGTGTCTTAGCTTCTTGTTCTGTGGCTCTGGGGCTCTAATCCAGGACCCTGTTAATTGTGAGGAAAGCCCGGCCTCAGAGCTACACCCGAAGCCGTATCAGCCCCATGTCTCTTAATGTCTTAAAAGCACAGTGCTGCGGACCAGACGGACAGCCCTCATTCTGAAAGCTATGGGAGACAGGCGAAGAGCACTCAGACCATTTCCACTGCTGCTGGCAGCACAGCGCCCTCTGCTCCACGTGCAGTCTGCAGGCTGAACTCCAGGAGGGTCTTGGGGGCATCCAGAGAACAAATGGCTACCTCATGATAGCTGCTTCCCACACAGGCCAAGTGGAGTCCGCAAGACTCATGTAAGCGGAGACCTTGCAAGCAGCAGGCCTCCACCATCAACACGTCATCCCACGTTGCTTTGAGTTCTCAGGGGCGGCAGCCCAGAGAAGCTGCTGCCAGGAAGAGGGAGCCACCGAACCCTAGTATGGCCCCTCAGCTAGCTCCCTCATGGCTGCCAGCGTAAGGCACCATGTCCCCACATGCTTGTGACCGTGTCTACTCTCCCATGTGGCGCTCCCCCATTTCAAGTCCTATGTACAGGAACGTGTTATAGATTATCACAGACATCAGGAGGCTGGGTCTCCTTCTGTGATGAGGACTTAGTCCACCAAATAGACCAGGTGTTTTGTATATAAACATGACACAGAGGAACCGGCCTTAAAGGAGCCATGCATGAGGTACTTGGACACAGTGGCTTTGCTGGAAACAAGCTTTCACACTAACCATAGCTGACTGCTGGCATGAGCTGTCACACAGCCAGGCCACTGTGTGAGACCTGCTTATCACTCTGTCTTGTGTTTTCGTTACATTTATAAAAAACTGTGTGTGTGTTATGTGTATGTGTGTGTATAAGTGGACATACAGAGACTAGCTGGGTGCCACCATCTGGTGCTGGAAACCGAAGCTGGGTGTCTACAAGTTAGCACTGGTAACTGCTGAGCCATCCCTCCAGCTCCCCCACCCACTTACATCTTAAATGTTGAAAACCAATTATGCAATCGTATTTCCAAACTCAGCTTGGTGGTAACTGTCTTTACTAAGCTCTTTACCAAGAAGAGGTTTCCTCATCCTATGACCAGATGATAGGGCTGTGGTAGTCAGCCACGGTGCACTGCACAGGACTCGACCGATGGAAACATCTCTCGCCTCACGGGTTCTGCAGGTCGGGAACTCGGGAAGCATGTGCCTGTGGTCTGGCTCCAAGCCTCTCAGGGACTTTGCTGTAGGCTCCCTCTGCCTCTGACCAATATTCTGTGTCCTGAACTGATGAGCAAGGTGAGAGGGCTGCCCCCGGCATGGTGGGACTCAGTGGAATGATTGAAGAGAGATAAACACAGGGAGAGGTCAAAGTCTTAACCTCTCCGAGGGATGTCAGCCCACTAAGCCTCCAGGGACGGTCACCCTTGAACAGGCAGACCATGCAACAAGCATCCCCTCCTCGTCTCTTTCTAGAAAGCCTTCAGAGCTTTCAACAGTTACCAATGATCCTCATCCTTCCCAGGCTGAGGAGGAGAGGGAAACAACATGCTAACGAGGCCTCTTTAAAACACAACAGGAAGATGGGGAGAGAGTAACGTGAAGGCACTGCTTCTGGACCTGCCCGTGACAATGAGGGGTAGATGACATGGTGCACACACACGATGCAGTGCACACATGACACGGTGCACACATGTTACATGGTGTGCACACATGATGTGGTACACATACATAACATGCAGCGCACACATGAAGTGCTGTGCACAGCACGCATGCAGGAACCAGTGCAGTACACATGACATGGTGCACATGCATCTTACAGCACACATGCATAACACAGTCCATACACATGAAGAACTATTACCACATTAGCAACAGAGCCAGGTGAGGGAGGGTGTTCCGTCAGTGAGGGGCCTGAGGGCTTAAGACACAGCCAAGCATCCCTAGGAGCAGACACATACTCTGCCTCAAATCTAACCACTACATATTTTCTTCTCACAAATGCCAGGCGTTACCAGCCAGCCAGCAAAATATTATTGAAAAAAGGAACATGGAAAAAAATTAATGTTTCCAAAATACAACCAAACAATGACTCAGAGATGAAGACATGAAAAGTTTAATTTTTCCTAACAAAAGTAGGTCACACAACGAAAACGGCGAGATTTTGGAATAGCAGAATTATCAAGAACACACAACTAGCATCTAATGAGAGCCGCCTACACACGACACAGCTATGTCTGGAAGAATCCCAGAAGGCCACACTGTCATTATGCTCATGTGTCACATTGAAAACCTAGGCTTACAGAACTGCAGAGACAAAACCATGTGTGCACACATGCACATGCACGGTCATGAGTGGATGGTGGTAGACCAGCTCGCCTGCTTTACCTTGCCATCAGGGGCCAGGGCCTCACAAGTCCCCACCCAGCTCTCCTTTGACAGGCAAAGGCTCGGTGAGCATAATGAAGGCAAAGTCTGAAACTGACTGTGTCATCCCTGGAACAGCAGGGACAGTGGCAGAAAGCTTTGAGTGAAGAGCTGAGCTCAGATCGGCCATCAGGTGCTGCTGGAGGGGAGGGGGGTCGTCTGTGCCTCCTGGGGGCAGGCTGCTCCCCACATACTTTGCTATGCAGACATACCCTACTTACTCTGCCCACTGAAAAACAAAGAGCAAAATGAGCAAATGCCAACAAGTGCAATGCTCGGGAGTTCACTGAGATGACCAGCCAGGGTTACTGGTCACCAGGGAAACCACTAGGCACTCTGTAAATGCCAGCACAGGAAAGCCTTCCTAGAGAGGCAGTCCACAACTGCTCTGCATTAAGAAAGCAGGATGAGCACTCTCTGGGGCATAGTCGGGCAAGATGAGGCAACTGTAACTTACTGGAAACATTATTTTTGTAAACCATATCCAACTACTGGTCAGTTTTTCAAAACTCTAAGTCATATCTCAAGGAAAACAGAAAAGCAAGGCAAACAACATTCCGCGGTTCAATCAAACATAGAAACAAAATATACCGCAGAACACCTTAATCCTCATCTACATCACAAGAAAGCCCACGCCTGGCACAAGGGTCAGCTCGCTAAAAGGGAAGCCCCCATCCTCCCGCACCACAGTTTCCTTTGTGGAGTTCAGTTCCCCAGATGAGCGCAGCATCGTGGGAAACTCAGAGGTAGCTCATGGATTGGCAATGTGACAGCTTGGGCACATGTCCTACTCCGTGCTGCCTTGTCCTGGGATGAGAAGTGCTCACGACGTGTACACTACTGCCCCATGACAGTTGGAGACACGGTACAGGACTATGAGTGCTCACCTGCACTGGACTCCACATGCAATCCCATCAGGAGGTATGGACCTAGAGGGAGCGGAAGGTAACAGGACTCGTCTGTTGTTTCAGGCACACACTGGGGATCTCAGAACACAGCCCCTCCCAAAAGGGCAGCAGGTATACTAACAGTATTATTACAGTAACACTGGCCAAAGCTGTCATAATAAAATGTTGGGGGACTCCACAGCACTGACTGCCCAGACTTCCTTCTCAGAAACTGCTTGTAAATAAACAGGCACGGAAGCTGAGCATGGTTTTACTCTGCTTTTGCACTTTGATATTTCAAACTACTTTGGAGCACAACTGGAGGCTAACCTGTCTAAGGCTGCCATGTTTTCATTCTGCCCACAACTCACCACCAGCTCCTTAGCGGGGAGCTGAGTGTATGGGCGGCAGGCCTGTCACAGTGCCAGACTATCCTCACTAAGGGGACTGTGGGACACAGCTGACACTGTCACTGCTTCTGTGTGAGGACGTGAGGATCTGCCACCACTGTGACACAAGGCAGCCGAGGGAAGGCAACAGTAGATTTTCTGGGTGAGTGTGTGTGTGTGTGTGTAATTAACCCACATTGACAATATTTTAAATGACACCCTCACACTGATTGTAAGTTTACAGTGTAAACTGCAGAAACCCATAGGGAACTTAAGTCATAGCCAATTTCTCTTCCTTCAAAGTTCATGAAAAAACTAGTTGAAACAGGCTTTGGGGAAGATAAAACCTGTGTGGACAGACAGCCCTCAAGAGGGAGAGGCACAGACCAAAGAACAGGCATTCGAAGGTCACAGCAAACTGGGATTCAAAACCATGGGCGACTCCCCCGACCCTCGCCCTCTTCAGGTGGTTCCCAGAATGTGGAGATGGACACTTTGCTTTTTACCTAACAAAGGAAAAGTAGAACAAAGCAGAAAATATTACACTCACCCAGTCTAGGGACTGAAAAAAATTAGATAAACATATGATTATCTCAAAAGATGCAGGGGACCTTCCTCAAAGTTCACTTTCCCTTCATGACAAAAGCCTGGAAGAAAACAGGAAAAGAAGGAACATTCCCCCACCATAATAAAAGCTATGCATAAATGAAGAGCCAGTGCTAGACCAAAAGAAGGACCAAGGATGAGACAAAGGTGACTACCATTTCTGATTACGCACAGAAGGCTTAGCGAGCCAGAGCAGTGAGCAAGAGAAAGGAGCAGACGGGACATGATTTGGAAAGGAAATCATCAGCTTCTCTGCAGACCCACAACAGACAGCCAGGAGAGATTAGGAAAGCAGTCCCATTGCTGACAGCTCCAAAATGAAGGAATGAATGATGGAGCACACAAACAAAACACACGGGAAGGAGCCCAACCAATAAGATGGACGATTTCTGTAAGAGAAATCGTAAGACACTGAAGAAAAGATCGACTGAGGACTGTGGACTGTGGACAGTGGGAAGACGCCCTGTGCCTGTAGATCAGCAGATCAATGGTATCAAAGTGGCTTTGCTACTGAAGGCAATCTACAGGGTCAACATAATTAGCATCAAGACCCCAAAGACATTCTTCAAAGAAAAACAACACCAGAACTCACACCAAAGCACGAAAGACCCAGAACAGCCAGAGCAGTCTTGAATAGAGAAGGCAGGGGCAGAGGCATCACAATGACCGCTAGAGAGCCACAGTGACAAAGACTGCGTGGCGATGGACGTGCACACCAAGGATGCCACAGCAGGCCCAGAAACATGCGCACACACCACAGTCATCTGACATTTTACAACGGTGCCAAGGTATAGCTGGAGAAAGGGGAGCCTCTTCAACAAAGTACTGGGAGGGCTGGACATGCAAACGGACAAAGTCAGAGTAGATCTGCCTCTCACTCTGAGTAAAATCAACTCACAACGCAAGTGAGACCCGACATCATAAACCTATCTAGAAGGACCTCCAGGATACAGGCAGGCAAGGACTTTCTGAACAGGACTCGACAGCTCGGAAACAAGAGCAAGAACTGACAGCAGGGTTAACCATGTTTAAAAAGCTTCTGTAGAGCAGAGGAAGAGAAGGATGAAGCGGGAGGCACCAGCAGACATCGCGTGGGTGTACACACAGAATGTAAGAACATGAAACACAAAAGCCTCAAATAAGCCCATCAACAAGGGCCAAACGAAATGGATAGGCACATCTCAAGAAAGCCAAGAATACCTGACCAAAAAGTACATCAAGAAATATCCAGTGTCCTTAGCACCTGTGAGAGGAATAGTTCTATAAAAACCCCACACACACACACACAATAAAAAAAAACAAAATCAGATACTGGAGAGAGCACACTGCAGTAGGAATTAGATGGGCGCAGCCAGCACGGGAATCAGCACGGGGCATGCACAGAAAACTAGAACCCTATCTCCCCTCTGACCTAGGCACGCCACTCCCCGGGGCGCCCACAGGAATGTAGGATCGGACGAGAGAGACACCCGCACACATGTGCTTACTGCAGCACCAGTCACGACAGCCCACATCGACTCAGCACTGGTGCCATCGGCAGAGGAACAGATAATGAAGGCCTGTGATATGCACGCACTGCGGGGAAATCATGGGCGGCTGCCACAGGCGGATGGAGCTGGAGATGTCGCACTAAGTGAAATAAGCTCGACTCAGAAAGACCAACACTGCACGCTGGCTTACACTCTCCTCTCATGGGGAAGGGGGGATGTGCAGAAGGGACTACCTGAGAAGAAGAAGGGGACTACTGGGAAGGAGTAGGGACCAAGGAGGGAAATGATCAAAACACACTACACACACACACACACACATACACTCACTCACACACATATACTCACTCTCACATACTCACACACACTTACACTCACACTCTCTCACACACTCACACCACACATACACATATACCACACACACCACACACATTCTCTTGCGCTCTGTTTCTCTCACACATACACACAAACACACACCACACATACACACACACTACACATATACCACACCACACACACAACACACACATACCACACACACATACACTACACATACACATATATACCACACACACCATACACACACATACACTTACATACCACACACACCACACATACCATACACATGCACCACACACACAGAGAATGTCAACAAAACTCCTACTCATGTACAGTGAATATATGCTAATACAAAACAGGAGTCAGCTCCTCAGTCCCTAATCTCCTGGTAGGGCAGATACAAACCATGGGCCTAAGAAGCTGAGGTCAGAGGCTACGTGAGAGGTGTGCATGAGTGGAGAAGAGCAAAACCTGGATCCTGGCAGCTTCTCTATGGGTGCTGTCACCTACATCAGGCTGAGACTGTCACTACCCTCCCTGGCCAGGCTGCTCTTGCTCCTACTCACATACATAGCATGATACTCCAGCCATTTGTGAAAGCACACGTGTGCAGACTGTGTGTGTAGACAGACCCAGCCAGGGCTGGGCTCTCCCCACAGGTGTTCTTGGCCGTCTCAGCACGAGCCTGCAGGAGGATGGAGGGCACAGGAGCTGGGCCTCATCTCTCAGCTGTCCTGCACAACCTGGCTGACCAGACATTTGAGTGGGCCCAGACAACAGCACTTGCTCATAATAACTAGAACCAGTAACACATGTTTGTGCATTAAAAAAAAAAAAAAAAAAACCTCAAGTTTAAGAAGACAAAGGGGGAAACTAGCAACCAAGAGAAAACAATGCCAAAGGAAACAGTCAGACAAGGAACTGATTCCTCATAGCCAGAAATCCTGAAACTGAAACCAGCAGGCTAAACATGGAGAGAGGGCAAAGCCTCAGATAGACATTAAAATGTCAACCTGGCTAGGAAAGAGACCTGTGAGGTACACAGACTCTGAACACCCTGGGCATGTGTCAGACCAGCATCTACCTAAGGTCAGGGGAGGAGGCTAGTAGAATTGCCACAGCCCCCTTGGAACACCTACCCTTCAGAGTTCAGGCTAGCCCAGTCTTGAGGACCTACTGTGACACACTGTGAGAAGCTTTCTCCTGTGACATTATTTTAATAACAAAGAAGGAAAACAAAGTCTGTGCCTCAGAGGGTGGGGTGCACGGGATGCAGCAATGGAGGAGAGAGCCAGTGTAATGTCCCTACAGCTGTAAAAATAATTGTGCAGGAAGGAGACTCACACAGACCACTGTGCTGCCACACCGCTCACGTGGAGGGAGATGCTCAAATTTTAGCAAACTTTCAAAGTGTTCCCTAAACTGTGTCTAGCATTTCACAGGCAGCGCATCAACGTTCCAGATGCCCCATGACAACAGCACTGCCTAGCACTGACCATAGATGTCAGCATGTGAGTCTGCGTGCCATCACTCCAACCCACAGCGTCTGCGTGTGAGTCTATATGCCTGTGACTGCAGATACTCAGTACCTCTTCATGCTCTTATCTGTCGCCCTCCACTTAGGGAAATGTGCTCAAATCTCCTGGCTCTTTCTTCAGCCGGGTTAATTTTCTTCCTATTGAGTTCAAGGGTTCTTTACATATGGCGGACACAAAGTCCCCCATCAGTCAGGCCCCCGGACTGTACACATTCCGCACGCCCCGCCCCCGACTACACCATAACAGTATCTTCTGATAGCAGACTTTTTCATTTAGATGGATCTGGCTGTTGTCCTGCAGGTTATGGGAATGGTTCCAGGACCCCTGGTTTAGCTGCCAGTAAAATTTTCACATCCCTAATGTAAACAATACAGTATACCCAATCTATGTTAATTCTCCTACACATGCATACGCTGTCTCTAGATAATTAGGCAAATTAAACACTAGGCAAGAGGTGCTGTACTGTAATGTCCGTGGAATAATGACAAGAAGACAGTCCACACGAGCTCAGAACGAAGTCTCTGGATGTCTGTGGCCTGAAGTTAGACATGGTCACAATGACAAACTCTGGGATGCAGAAAGACACACATCCACGCATCTCTAATGTTCTCCTCAAGTAGATGACACCTTTGGAGCCTGACAAGTCAGAAACCTTACTTGCTAACTCATGATCAGAAAGACTGTTTTCCCTGAACGTTGTCGTGAGATTTTACTTCAGGTTTCGATACTTGGGTCTTTGATCTACATTTGTTATTTCTGAGTGAGCAGACATGGAGGCTTAAGTTTACTTTGCATGGGGACAATCAGCAGACAAGGACTCCTTCCCAACCAGCTGCCTCTGACCCAAGCCTTATTATATACAATGTTTACATTTGTATTAGTTGTTATTTTTGTCTTGGGGGAATGAAATGCCTCAAAATGATGTTTCTCTTTCTAAAATGCCTGTGATTATTAGAAACTTGAGCCCACAAGTCTTAGCAACACTGTGAACAGCAGACGGGGCTGGGAAGAGGAGCCTGGCGGCGCAGATCAGCACGTGGGCGTTAAACGGCTGGCAGGGGCTCCTGCTTGGATGCGGTTCACACAAGCACATCCTCATCAGCAGGGTGACCCTTCTGCTTGTGGCCCTCAGTGACAAAGCTGGCTTGCCTACAGGATAGGAACGGCAGGTAAATGGTACAGAAGAAAATGAGGCAAAGGACGAACTGTTTCTGAACACTGACCCAGACAGAGCTCTGCGGGAGGCACAGCATAGCCAGGACACAGGAAGTGCCCCTAAGGGAATCTAGGAAAGCATCCTGTCGGCGGGCTGATTCTGTCAGCTGCCTGCACAGAGCACAGCAGTAACACAGCAGCGGTGTAAGACACATGTAAAAAGCAGACTCGTAATTCAAATTAGAGATACTATAGGCAAGCATAAAAGCTGCACCTAAAATGTGTTTCGACTACTGTCTCCCTTCACTTTAAAAAGAAAATTAAGGATTTTTTTTTTTTTTTTAGTTTGAGGCTCCTTAAAATTTATAGTCTCTATTACTCCTTTCCTGAGGGAATTAACAAGAGGGAGAAGTCGCCAAGCCAGTGGCTTTCAACCTTCCTAATGCAGCAACCCTTTAATACGGCTCCTCTTGTTGTGGTGACCCCAACCATAAAAATCATTTTCATTGCTACTTCATAACTGCGATTTTGCTACGGTTATGAATCAAAACATAAATATATGATATGCGGACGTTCTTTAGTGACCCTGTGAAAGGGTTGTTCGACTTCCAAAGGGGTTGCAACCCACACTCTAGATCAAATGCAGAAGGTCAGAAGACTGCCCTGGATTTGCTTTCTTGGGGGAGAGTCTACAGATGGAAGCATCCAGACTGTGGCTCCCCAGCTCCCAAAGCCCCACCCACCTATTCACCCACCTCAGTCCTGGAGGCCACTGGTGGGCTGGGATGCAGGTTTTTCTGATTTCCCTGACATTTTGTTTTAAATATGTTGTCACATTAAACAGTTCCTCCAAGGGTCCTGTCAGCTATATCACTCAGCAGGCTCACTGTGCATTGCACAGTCAGGGGTCTGATCTTCTGCTCACCTGAGAGACTAGAACTTGCTCGTAGCTTCTGCACATAGATGTTTCCCAGATACTCAGAGGACCAAGGAATCTCCCTGCCTTTGTCTTCCCAGTGCTGGGATTACAATCACACCACCACATCCTGCTTTTTAAGATGGGTTTTGGGAACTGAACTTGGGTGCTCAGACTTTCATGGTATGCACCCTACAGACTGATCCATCTCCCCAGCTACCACTCACCCCCTATTTTGTAGTGTCTGATTGTGGCATTGACCACCACTGCAACTAGGAAACAACCTGGGAATGTGTGCACCCTCCCTAAAATTCCACCTTTTCCAGCCTGAAGCGACTAATGGAGAACAGTAGGAAGCTGAGAAGCCGTGTCTTCTCTCCAAAAACCGCCATCATGTCCGTGATATTAAATAGACATTCTCAGGCTTCCAGTGTGCAGCTGTTCTGACTAGTTTTATATCAACTTGACACAAGCTAGAGTTTCTGAAAGGCACAGCAACAGTAACCCTGACTAAGACAGCAGTGGATCACGGGTGTCCTCCACTGCATCTGTTCTTCCTGTTGTAATGTGGGGGGGGGGGTGGTGCGGGGAAAAGGACACACACTGTGTTGCCCACACTATTCTCAAACTCCTGGGGCTCAGATAGTGCTTCGACCATAGCTTCTGAACTAACCAGGGCTCCCAGCACATGCCGCCATGCCCTGGTTGGTGATATTCACCACCTAATGACAGCAGACAGGCAGTGAGTCACCGCCAAGACAAGGCCCTATCAGACTGCACGTGACGTGCGCGACCCCAACACCCAGGTGCTGTTTACTCTAACACTAGCTCTCAGCGCCAGGGATCGTGCATACCTCAGACTGCTGTGAGGGCAAATGGACCAGGTAGAGAGAAGTCACTCCAGAACTGATGGGCAACTTCCTCATACAAGGCAAGCCTGTGAGGTCACCAAGATGCCTGCAGCTCCTCCCTCTTCTTGCCTGTGCCCTGGGACAGCAGCAGTATTCTGAGCCCCACCCACCAGCCCCAGCTAGTGCCCCCTAACATGGGGAGCGTGCTGGCAGAGTCAGTTGTTAGACTCTTACAAGCTGTCCTCAGTGAGGGACCCTGCCTCCTCTCACTGCTCTGCTCCAGCCAAGGCTGCCTGGGGAGCACACCCTGTGCCTTGAGTTTTCCCTGAGAGCTCAGGAAGGGCATTCACCGCTGCACTACTTACTGAGGAGGAGCTGGGCTTCTGAGAGGGGCCACTGGAGAGCAGTAAATACGAGTCCATCATGGCTCATCAAGTACGCATTACAAAAGCCAGAAGGTATGGCTTCTCAAAGAGCCTGTACAAGAAATAGGGAAAGGGGGCCAAGTGTGGCATACATGCCAGGACGGAGGGCCTCTCCTTTGTCCGGACACTTGCGCCTGCTTACTGCTCCCTGATAATCCTGTGGCTCAGTGCATTCCACTCAGGACAGGGACAAAGTCTTACACTGACTAAGCAATGGATGCTTCCCACTGCCCCCTGAGAACTATGACTGTACATAGCTGACCCCTATGTCCACAGGGTCTGTACCCACATACTCAAGCAACCACACAGACTTCTGTCCTTGTCCCTACTCTCGGCCCAACAGACATCTGCATCATACTTAAGAATATCAGCTACTAGAGGTGACCTACGGTACAGGGAGTGAGTGTAGGTCACGTGCAAAAGTGCTCTTTACTAAGGGATGCTAGCTCCCCAGACTGCGGTCTCCACAGGGAAGGGTGGTTTGGAAGCAACCTCTAGCAAGAGCTGGGGGCAACACAGCTAACGTGTGGTAAGCGGGTAGGCCATCTCTGTTCCAGTTCCTTCAGCAGCCTCCATGGTTAAGTGGTTCTCTCTGTCTAGCTGAGCTAGCAAAGCTGCTGAGAAAACCTACGCTCCTACCCATCCATCTCTTCTTCTCTTCTTTGCGTCATTTTTCACAAGGTTCACATATGACTGAGGAACAGCAGCACAGAAATAAATGCCCTGAAAAAGAGGCTGAAGGGCCTGTACCAGGAGCTTACACACACAAGCTCAACACCCACATGTACCCATTACTCACACCAAGCAGAGGGCTCACGTGTCACCACCAGACTTATGTCTCTCTAAGGCTGACATGATTGTAAAGCTGTCCTACAGAGTCTGAATCCATGGGGCAGGGAGCACAATGAAGACAACTGGGTAGCTGTTCACCCCTGGACACAGAAAGCACAAGTCCCCCTGAAGAGACCACTGAGAGTACTGGGTGTGGGTACAGCGCATGTGCTGACTAAGCCAAACAGCAGTGCCACAGATCAAGGTGAAGACGAGACCTTTTCAGTCTGAGGCAACTCACCAATCTCAGCCTGTCATTGTCAACACTGCACGGCAGTCACACAGGTCTCCCTCTCTCTGTGTGTCTCTCTCTGTCTCTCTCTGTGTCTCTCTCTGTCTCTCTCTGTGTCTCTCTCTGTCTCTCTCTGTGTCTCTCTCTGTCTCTCTCTGTGTCTCTCTCTTTCTCTCTCTCTCTCTCTCACACACACACACACACACACACACTCACATACAGAGGTGTATTAGATTATTAGAATAGGCAACTTTCTATTTCCATTGTAATCTTCACCGCATTGTTTTCCAGGGTTGTGGGGGTTTGGTTTGGTTTAATCTTTTCTTTTAAATCGATGTAGGGGTTTGGGGCGCAGCCCAGTGGTAGAGCACTTGCCTAGAATGTTCAAAGCCCTGAGTCCATCTTGGCACTACAGATAGACAGACAGACAGACAATCAGACAGATCAAATATAATTTTCTTCAAAGTATAATAGGATCTGTTACTTTTTTAGAAAACAGTTCATCATTAGCCGGGCAGTGGTGGTGCATACCTTTGATCCCAGCAATCAGGAGGCAGAGGCAGGCATGCAGTGCCCTCCCGTCCTTACAGCACATGCCCGTGCAGCCTGTGCAGCAAGCACTCCAATGACTAAGCCACCATCCTGACCCTCGTGTAATTCTCTCAGCCAACGTGTGCCTAATCAACAGCTCTACCTTAGAAGTCTCATTACTCAGGGGATAAAAACTATCCTGGCAGTTCACAGTCTCATGTTTAATAGGATGCACCGAGGGCCAGCAGAGATGGCTCAGTGGTTGAGAGTGTGTGCTGATCTTGCAGAGGGTCTGGTATGGCGCCCACCATATATACAACCACCTGCAGCTGCCAGCTCCAGTGGGAGCAGAGAGGCTCTTTTTCTGTACTTGGGGCCTGACTGACCAGCATGAAGTGTGGTCTTGGTCCCGTGAAATAAAAACCTAAGCTTGTGTCTCTTCTTGAGGGGTTTGTTGTTGACTTAAAAACCAATTTGTGTGTATGTCTGTGTGGCTGTGTGAGTTTTCATGGACACCGCAAGTATGCTCTGCTCTCTCTTCTGGCTCCACGGGCATCTGTACACATGTGTGCATGCATACACGTATATATAAGTTACAATGAATCTTTTAAAAAGGGATGCAGAGCTGTAACTCTCCATGGTGTACGTAAGATGGGCAGCTAACTAGAGCTTTGGGATTAGACACTCTGACTTCAGATACTCAGCTCGTCGGAAGTCCATGGCTTCTACTACAGAAACTAAGACTGTACGAAGTGCCTGCTCCTCACTCTGTTCCGTGTGCAGACACATTCCTCAGGGCACCTACAAAACCAGGAAGCTTGTTACTGGTGCGACTGAAGACGTCACAGGAGGGCTGGAGATGGCTCCGTGGTTAAGAATATGTGCTGCTCTTGCAGAGGACCCAGGTTCGGTTTCCCTCACGCACGTCAGTCAGCTCATAACCACCTGCGACTCCACTTCCAAGGGAATCCAACACTGTCCAGCCTCCGTGGGCACTGCACACATGTGGTGTCCATAAAAACTCACAGCCACACACACAAATTATGTTTTAAGTCTAAAACAAACCCCTCAAGAAGAAATACGAGAATAGGTTTTTATTTCACGGGACCAAGATCACACTTCATGCTGGTCAGTCAGGCCCCGAGTGCAGGGAAGAGCCTCTCTGCTCCCACTCGTGTTGGGGAGCTGGTTTCAGTGACAGCATGGCCCTCAGGGCTATAGCCAGGAGCCTCGTGAGCTGGGGCAAAGGCTTCTCCTCAGAGTGCCTCCTTGTGAACAAACTCTCTAAACCTTCCAGATCAGCTCACCTGAGACTGCGTAAGCATGCCCTCATGCAGTGAGCAGTCTGCCCACTGGCCTCACAAGTGTTCAGAGCTGGCCCCTCCTCAGCCGCAAACCCACCAATCACATCTTAATGGTTAGGGAATTAGGCATGACTCAAGCAGACGAACTAGAAATGTGTTAGAAGAAATTAACGTAAGAAGAGAAAGAGGGAAGATAATTGCATTTCTACCTAATTAAAATGGTAATAGAACCAATGTCCTTTCTGGCATAGAGACTCACTCATTAACAAATCAGCAGAAAGAATGTTACGAATGTACTGTCCTGTGCGAGCACTGAGGCCTACTCCAGAGCCTGCCCGGGCTCTGTGCACATGTGCACTGCTCGCCTCTGCAGTGTGTGGCAGTCAGTCCTGAGGGGCTAGGGCAGTGGCGCTCAACCTGTGCACAGGCCATGCCCCCTTGAGGGTGGACTGACCCTTTCACAGGGGTTGCCTAACAACACCGGAAAATGCAGATATTTACATTATAATTCATAACAGTAGCAAAACTACAGATATGAAGTAGCAATGAAATGATCTTATGGGAAGGGTTTCACCACAACATGAGGAACTTTATTAGGGTCACAGCATTATGGGAAGGTTGAGAACCACCACGCTAGAGATTAAACAGTTAGGAACGCACAGAACAAGAGACACGGTTGAGAGGAAAACAGGAGCTATCCATATGAAGAGAGGGCCTTCCCAGAAGGCAGAGGCAGGGTGTCACCTGGAATGGGCACAGACTCAGGGGTGGGATAGTACTGACCCAGCGCCATGCTGGCCTCATGCTTTCTTTGACAAACTGTGTGAATCCCTGAAGGTTATGGATGGATCTGACCAGGCAATCACATGGGCACACAAGTTGTAGAGAAAGGGCATGAACACAGAGTAAACTACACGATGCAAGATCAGCTCGGTGGCAGGTATTGTGAGTGTGAGTGGAGAAGGTGGTGACAGAAATGAAAGGGAACTCTAAACAGCAAAGGTCCAGCGTCCCTCTAGTTAACAGTGTCAGGAACTGTCCCGACAGCGGCCCTCACACACCTTCGTGCACTCTCAGGGCAGACTACACATTGGACCACTAAACAAAGTGTGGCTGACGGCAGTTTCCAAAGAGAAGATCCGTGTTCAAAATAACCTGAGACACTGAGCCGAGTTCTCAACTGCAGCTCTAATTACAACTTTAAAACTTCACTGCCTGCGATGGAGCTGTGTGTCAGGGACCAGGGACATCAGGTGCCTCACACAGGGGGTTCAGCCTCAGCAGCTCGGCTGGTTTTGCCTCAGAGACGTCTGCCTCACCAAACAAGAGACTCTGCTGGCAACAGAGTTGTTTGCACTCACAGAACAAGCAGATTAAGATGAAGACAAACACACTAATGGACACATACGTCTGAGGCGGATGAGAGAAGCTGCTCTGAGGACATTCCTACGTCTGTCCTGACGCACAATCTCTCCAGTTAAGCAGGTCTGCGTGCCCTGTGCCTGTACACGCTTTTAAAGCACAGAAGAGTCAGGTCCCTTTGAGCTTAATGGAACCATAAAAATGACATTTCTATTTCAGTCAAATGCTAACTTGGCACACAGAGTGAAGTTATCATTTAGAAATGACCTTTATTATTTAAAGACAAATATTATATAAATTAGCTTTGGAAAATGTCATTTTCTTTCTCACATTGGAAAACCAGCCGCTTGCTGGGGAAGTGGAGCTTACTGGTGCGGCTGTCAGAGGACCAGGCCTAAGTGCTGACGTTTTATCCTCCACTTTATAGGAACTGAATTTAATCACGTTTAAATAATATTGTATAAACATCTTATTTCAGTTTCGTCTTATAAACAACAAAGACTGATCGTCTGTAGTACGTGTGAGTGTTTGAAATTGCTTTTGGTGCTCTATTAAATCAGTCAGTGAGGCTTAGACTGTAAACCAAATGTGCATCTGCCCAGACTGCACCAATCGCATGTAGAGTGTGTTTAGTGCATAAAACGATGCTTCCTAGACTTTGTCCTAAAATAGCACATTGATACAACCATAACCACGGTGACTCTAAGACAGGCAGATTTTATGACTACTCTGACCTAGTGAAGTGCACTAGGGTGCTCCAGATCCCAGACAGGCACCAGTGAGTCCATCCCACCCTGCTCCCATGAAGGGCTAGTCCTGGGGTACTCCTGAGTTACTAGTGGGTAGCTCTGCTCCCTGCTGGGTGTGAATGCATTTCTGAGCTGGAGGTAATGATCCCCTCAGGTTCACTCTGCATAAGTTTTGCGGGACAACTCTATCATGGGGCCTTTCCTATGCTGTAGAGCGGCTGAGAAAGCTCCCATGTCATAGCGCGCTGAGCACACCAGGCTATGCCAGGGGCACCTCCCAGGGCTGCTGCTGTAGGAAGAGGAGCCAGGATCTGGACAAGGGCAGTCTCTGCCACAGGGGCCCTGTGGGGAGGATCCTATGCCACAGGGAGGAGGGGGAGCCCCCACCTCAGTCTCACAGTGCTACCCTGGGAGCTGCACTGGGCTTTCCCACACCTTACACCCTTTCTGGGGAGAGGCCTGTCAGGCTGAAGATATTCCTTGCTTCTAAGAAAAACAACTTTTTTGGTCATGAATGACCACAATTTAAATTCTGTCTACTATTTTTCCTACCAATACTGAGATCTTTGCACTGTTTGTCCTTTCTGGTTAACATGCTGAGTTTTAAGAGTAGTGACTGCCACATTACTGGATTTGATTTCTGAACATTTCAGAATTCCATGTTTTCATAGAATTATCATCTCTATATGGCATTCTCTGCTTTTTTGTGGGAAGGCAATGGAGACCTGGAGGGGATGCCAGGAATACTGTACACCCTCGAGAATCTCCACCCGTGAAGCTGTCTCAGCTTGTCTTAACTATAAATTGAAATTTCATTTTAAAAGTGCAGACATTCAGGCTTTCTGCATCTCGGTTTGGTTTGGTACTTGGCCTCTGCCAGCTGGTGAACTCCACAGCACAGAGGTGGTACCTGCACCCTGCAAGGTGGCTTCCCTCCCCCTAGAGTCCCCTTCAGGCCTGGAGACAAGTGGTGGTGGCTTCCTTTCCAGCCTCACACTGGCCGTCTCTCCCAGAGTCGTCACCTTTTCCACTTTAACAGACTCAGCTTTGGGTTATTAATTTTCCATGGTTTGTTTCAGTTCTCACCCTCCCAAAAGCAGAGGATACTTCAAGCCTGTCTTCTTGTCTGTCCCTTTCTGATTCTAGACCTGACCTCTTTCCTAGCACAGGCTTTAGAGCCGCACCTCCCTTTAAGAACCTCCCCTTTAAGCGCAGTTTCAGCTGTACCCAGAACAGTGTGCTATGTTTTCATTTAATTAAGTTCAAAGTAATGTTTTACAGCCTCTTATAAATTCTTCTCTGGCTCATAGGTGACTAACAAGTGCTTTCATTTCCAGGAATCCAGGGCTGTGTCACACCGTTCCTGTCACTGAGTCTGCTGGAGTCAGAGAACATAGCCTGCATGAGTTCCATTCTAAAACTTGGGGTTTTTACTCAGGGCGCATCACTTGGGTCTGAGTTCCGGTGCCATGTGGGGGTGTTGTGATGACAGCAGCCAGGCCCTGACAGGTCAGCCCAGGCTTCCCACGTCTGCAAACACTGTCTTGCCCTGGCATTACATAATCAGCAACTTTAGGCAGTGTGTTCTCCTCTTCTCAGTCTTTGAAATAGTCTCATTATGTATACCAGGCTGGCTTCAAACTCATAGCAACTCTCCTGCCTCAGCCACTCCTCCTCCACCTTCTCCTTTTTTCACTTTTTGTTACACCTGCCTGAGCACAGGCTTGTGGTTTCCTTCAGATACACTCTGTTGTTATGAAATGTCACCCTTCATCCCCAGGAGCACCCTCATTCTGAGCTGCAAGGTGTCTGCTCTGACACTGCAGCTCCCCTCTGTCCCAGCGGCATGGCACACGCTTTCCCATTCTTAGCTGCAGCCTGCCCTGCCTCAATCAGGAAAGCGGCTCTACAAACAGCTCAGAAGTGAGCCTGATGACTTCTTCCTTTTAACTGCATTGTGTAAAAAAATAACTTCAGTGAAACTCAGCCTCGCAGATGCCTTCCTGTTTGCAGTCTTCATCTGTCCGGCATGCTTTCCTTTCTGTTCTGTCTTTACTGCCTGTGTATTAGCTCAACGGGTTTCCTCTCCTTTCCTTTCTCCTTTCTCCTTTCTCCTTCTCCTTTCTCCTTTTTTTTCCTTTTTCCTTTCCTTTCCTTTCCTTTCCTTTTTCCTTTCCTTTCCTTTCCTTTCCTTTCCTTTCCTTTCCTTTCCTTTCCTTTCCTTTCCTTTCCTTTCCTTTCCTTTCCTTTCCTTTCCTTTCCTTTTCCTTTCCTTAGTCAATCTGCAATATCTTTCTCAGTGGGTTCTGTAGAAAAATAAAGCTGAGAGAAAACGCTATAAATCTGGACTTTTATATCTCCCAGTGACACCCCCCCACAGTACACTGTGTACAATGGGAGTCTTTAAACACTAAGTCATTACTTTGCATCGATTCTGGAAAACTGGTCAGTACTCCCTTCTTTCACTGTCAGCTATGACTCCAGCCCACAGCCCAGTCATGGCTTCTTTAAGCTTTTCTCCTTCATGCTGTTTGCTTTAGATGTTTTCTATTTCTGTGTTTTCAGATTCACTGAGCTTTTCTTCAGCAGTGTCTAATTTGCTTTTAAGTTCGTCCTGCTCCTTCTGCCCTGGAAATTGCGTGTGGCTTTGCCTTTTGCCTTCCCTCCTTTTACCATGCTTACCTTCTGCTTTTAAACCCTTGGGGTTTTTGAGGCCCCTTCTGTTGATTCTATATCTTTATCAGAAGTCACATTTCCCTAGTCTGTCACCTTGAGTCTAACAATTTGTTTATTAGTTAAACAGAGTTATGGCTTCCTTTCGTTGCTGTGATAAAACACTGACCCAAAGCAACTTAGGGAAGGAAAGAATTTATTTGGCTCAACACTTCCAGGTCACAGTCTACCACTGAGGGACATTAAAGGTAGGAGCTTATAGCAGAAACCACAGAGGAACAGATGTTTCTTGCTGACCCTTCCAAAAGCTCATGCTCAGCTAGCTCCCCGAGCCTCCTGCCTGGGACGGCCTCCTACCTGGGCGAGCCTCCTGCCTGGGCGAGCCTCCTGCCTGGGAGATGCCCACACTGGGCTGTGCCCTTTTCTATCAGTTAACAATCAAGATGATTCCTCACAGACTTGCCCGCAGGCCAGTCTGATCTGGGCGGTTCCTCAATTAGAACTTCCTCCCAGGGATTCTAGGCTGTGTCAAGCTGACTGTTAAAGCTAACTGGGGCAGACAATGTATGACTTTTGTTATGTGCTGGGTTATGCTATAGTGTCTCAGAGCAAATTGGATGGTGTACCACATGCAATTCTATGTTGAGTACGTGGAGTCTCCTAATTTTAAGCTTTGATGGAAAGATCTAGAGAAGCCTCACCTGACTCTCTGACTCTCCACTTCTGCCAGTATGTTGTACACAGGCTTCTTCGGCCATCACTCAGGCGACACCAGATGACTCTGGTGAACGCAGGCTATTCTTACAGTTCCCCGACTGTTCTTCGCTTGGACTTGCACACTTTAACATATAATAAAACATCCTATGGTTCAGTAGCAAATTCAAGGTCGTCCTAGTTTAAATTTGAGGAGCTTTTCTGGGCAGCTACTACTGTTATGCACCTAATGCACTCCGGCTGGCTGTGTACTTCTGGTCATCCACCTAAGCACTCCACCTGCTACACAAGGGCAGGATGCTGAAAACACAGGGATTTCCCACCTGCTACACACAGGCAGTATGTAGAAAGGTGCAGGGATTCCCTACCCAGCACACTCTGGCCTGCAGGATACTTCTGGTCACCCGACTAACCTACTTTGCCTTTCTGTATAATGGCGGTATGCAGAAAGGTGCAGGAATTTTAGATCTTCCTATTGGATCACATGCCTGTAATAGCTATAGTCTAGTATCTGAAAATAGCTGTTTTATAGATTCGCCCAATTTCCTAGGCACTTAAGGTATAGAGCCAAGCTGGTCTGTTTCAGTGTTGTTAGACATAAGAACAACCTGCTCCTAAACAAGACGAGACTGGAGTTCTAAGATGCACTGAGTCGAGACGGTGTTTCTCTCTGTTGAATGAAAAATGACTAGATCCATCGGTAGTAGCTCATGGGACTCGATAAGAAACGCTCAGCTGAGGAGAAGAACACTCCATGTCTACCACCCACTCCATTCACACTGTTCAGTCAGTGCTGAGTTCTCTAAATACAATCTCCAGGAGCAGCATCGAGAGACATCCGTACTTAGCAACTCCAATGGGTGGTTTAAAGAACCATCTGCCAATCACAGACTTACATTAGTTGTACCTGAGATAATTTAGCCACGTATACTTTTCTAATAAAATACTTTAATGTAGTTTCATAGTCTTAATTATGAAGTAGGACTTGGGGGTGATAAAACATTTAAAGAGCAGAGTCCTGGTGAGGTGGCAGTGACCGTTTCTTCCTTCCCTTCATACCCACTCATCCTACAGTGCTATCTCCAAGGATGAGAACATGACCCCAGCACGTGTGAAGTGTGTGCTGTCTACACACTGAGCTACAGTAGCCTCACCACTACCCATGGGCGCCCCTTCCCATGAGACATCTCTACAAAGGACAAACGACTCAATCCTAAATGGGGAAGGGGGCATAAAACCCAATGCATCTGTAAACTCTGAGAATGTAGAGAAGCAAGACTGTTTAAAAAATTCCCAAAGCCTTCCAGTTTGAATGGCAGTCTCCTAGCTGCAGCTACTTCAACACCTTTGCTTTAAGTAAACCCATGCATGCTTTATTGTGATATTTGTAACTATACCTCAGGACATGACACCTCATACGACACTGAGGACGGGTCTAAGTGACTACACACTACGGCGTAGCCTGGTGAGGAGCTATGATTACATGTTTTAGATGCTTGCCATCTTCTACATACCTGAGAAGACATTTTCTCATGGACTCGCTCACAAAAATGATGGGTTAATTTAGATATGCTAAGTGCTGATGGGATCCATCCAAGTAGAAAGACTTGACAGAGAAAGCCGGTGACACAAGCAGCACGTGGTGAGTCCTCAGTGCACGCTCTCCACATTAGGTCAACTCATACTCAAGCAAGCATGGGTCACTTCTTTTCAAGCCTTCAGAGGGATTCTATTCTGAATAAATTTCAGAACGTAATGCTTTAAGAGTCGTATTCTCCTTCTCATCTGGACAGCGTCACCTCAAATAAAACAAGAGCAAAAGGAAGCTGGGCTTATGTTACTAACATTTCATCAGCTAAGAATTCCGTGTAAGGCCCGAGTTAAGAGTCTAACTGCTGCTTATAAACACAGCTCCTCTCCAGGGGCCAGCTGCAGCTTCTCATGCTAAGGCACTGGGACAACACTAGACAGACCTCACAAAAGAAGCCTCCAAATCCTAGAGTTTGGTGGTGAGTGCCTGGCTGGCTGCACCCACCTTAGGAAGACCTGTCCCTGGGACAGCATCGGGCTGTCACATCTGCCGGGAGACCATGTGCGATAAAATTAAAACTTACTATTAGACTCTGAAAGGATGTTTTGTGGCTTCATGTGTTTTGAGATAGGGTCTGTGGATATGACCAAGCCAGCCAAAATCCCAGCATGGAAGGGGAGGGGCTCATGATGTCCGCCCCTAGCTGACAACTGATGGCTACTGAGAGAAATCCATTTTCTTCAGGAGAAGCTGCCCATGCTCTCATGATGACAGCCCACACCCATGCACATCTAAGCAGCCTAAGTGCGCTTAGTAGGTTTCTACTCTAAAAGAGTACATGGTGGGAGAGAAAAATTTGGGGGGCAGGGAAGAGCCAGAGGGAGGGAGTGGGGTGATTTGATGGATACATACATACTTTATACGTATTGCATCTTGACTCTAAAAACATTGAATAATTTAACAGCAAAGGATGGCTTGGTAGCTCAGGCTGGCCTGGAACTCGCTGTGTGTGTAGGATGAGGACCAGGATTATACTGTATACATCACACCCTGCTTTGGGAAGCACTCACTTCTTAAACCAATTATATTCTTTCAAAAGTGCTTGAGCAACTACAATTGACTTTGGTTATGCAAGGAAAAGAGGACTTACGGAAGGTCCTCAGAACCAAGGAGGGGGCTTCAGATGTGATGGACCTCATGCGAGTTCCAGAGCACCCCACAGACTTCTGCCAACACTGGGGGGTCTGAGGGCCAGGGCGGAGGAGTGCACGCACAGCCCTTCGCCATGTGTGAAGGCTCAGGTGGGCTCTGGTCCCAACCCAACAGACACAGGCCTGTGCTCTAGGGAAGCTGCTTTCAGGAAACATGACACATGCGGGACTCCAAGCAGCAGCTCCGGGGCCTCGGGAGCCATCGGCCAACAGCACTGAGGTATTCTCAGCCTGAGCACACAGAGAAACCACATTCATGTGATGTGGCTTCCCTTAAGACTTAAAACACACATCCCATTGGGCAAAAATAATAAAGGAATACTTGGAATCTTTGCTCAATTAAGACTGAGGTAAATATGAGTTAGAGTTCTACTCGACAGACTGGCACAACCTGAATGCTGCTATATGAGTTACCTGCTCATCAAACGCCATAGTAACTCTCCCACACAAACACCTGTGCGCAGTCCAAATGAACTCACAAAGTGGGATTCATCACTTAACAAAAATGGATGTGTCTCTTCTGAAAATATCTACATTTTGCAAGGATTAAACATGTATGGAAAAGCCCACTTGGAAGTTGAGTGAAGGAGAAAACAGACGTTTCACTATGGGGCTGCCTTATCAAAACTACTAATGCGGTGTTAGAATTCATGCAGAATTCTATAAAGAGTTAACCGTTCACAGCCTCCGAACTGTACCAGAAACAGGCTTCCAAAGGTCTCTCTGAAATAAGCCCCAGTGCCCCCTCCAGACGCTCGCAGCGCACGGCTGTGTGGGGCTGGGTGAACGGATTTTGTGTGGAAGGGAGGTGAGAGCTAAATCTGGGAGCGAGCAGCATTCCTCTTCACTCACTCGAGAGATGCTCTGCAGCGCGGTGAACAGGAAAGCGTGTGCCTCCAAATGGTGAGTGAATTGGGGCGTGCTTGCTGCAGACAATTAATGCACACAGCTGGTGCTAACCATCAGTGAGTCTCAATCACAGCCTGACAGCTCCAGCAACATCTCACTCGGAGTAATTATAGCGAACGGCGTGCAGGCTTAATGTTCTGCCTTTTTTACTCTGGAACGTAATCAACAAGATATTAAGATTGCTTCTGCTTAGCTTTTCTTTAATATTCACACTGACAAAAATAAACAGTCATCAGGCACTTAGTGGAAAGTACAGGAGAGCATTTAATAGGACCTTGCTTATGATAATGACTTTAGTAAACATATACGGTTAGTGAGTAATAGCATTCTATCAGCCTTTCCATAAAGTAATGCATGCTCCCCAATATGCACTGATTTTCTATAATTCCCAGACTTTCCTACGTGCATTACATCAACATTTGCAGTATTGGGTGTCAAATGTTTTTGTGTGCTAAATAAGGAAACACAGAAGCAGCTTCCAAAGCAGCTATATTATTGTAAAGCCCGGAGCTGCCCCAGATTCCTTGTGTATAGGCAATAGCTAAAACAGACGTCTGTACAAACAACACACCAGCCCAGGTTTACCAAGTTCATGGTCCACATGCTTAAACTTCTGTAGGGAGATACAGATGCTAACTCTCACAGCCTCGAGTACCTTTAAAGCTCCATGCTACAGCAGCTGCAAGTTCAAACTCATTCCACCTGTGTCTGTTCACGTGAAGCTAGGCTGCTCCCACACTCTGTGCTCCTTCTAGCACTCCCACTGTCTGCCCACACACCCCTGTTAACACTGTTGTCCACAAAACCCTGTAACACTGTTGTCTACACACCCCTGTAGCAGTGTTGTCCACACACCCCCTGTAGCAGTGCTGTCCACACACCCCCTGTAGCAGTGCTGTCCACACATGCACTGTAGCAGTGTTGTCCACACATGCACTGTAACACTGTTGTCCACACACCCACCATAACAGTTAGCTGTCCAACACACCTGTCTTCCATGCTCACTTTCAATCACCCCAGCGATCACCATGTAGCATGCAACCTCTTCTGCGCATGTGTCTGCCTCCTAAAATACAGGCTCAACCAAAGCAGTTTTGCCTTCCTTGCTGAGTAAGGTCTGTTTCTAGCCCACATATGAAAAGTTGGTATACACTTGGTACTCAATAAAGTACTCAACAGACACACATCTGTCTCCAAGACTTTGTCTCAAAAAACCAAGGGGAGATCCACTAAGAGTTAGTCAGCACAGAACACTCTGGCAGGTGTGCCCATCCCTTGATATCCACAAAGTCTATAAAGCTCATTCTCCAGAGTTATTCAATCAGATTACAAGGGGAAGTAATCACACAAACCCTCAGAGTGTTTTAAGTACAATGTTGCGCTGGGTTGCATCTACAGCTGTCCTGGACCCCAGGCTGGACACTGCTACAAGAGAAAGCAAAGTCCTGGGGACACGTGATCACATTACTGTGCATGGACTGACACACCGTCCAGGACAGAACAGCGAGTAGACAAGCGTCAGTCCCTGCCACTCTGCCGCTAGCGGACAAGGAAACACCTCTGGTTTACTGATGTGCTGTGTTTACTCAGAAGATTTTTGGACAGCCTCCGGAAGCACCACAAATGCTGAAGAACCTTGTCACAAGCTCAAAGACTCCTCAAGCAGGACTGCGCCCTAACAAGCCTTGCCACAGACACTCCTTCCAGACAGGGACAAGGTCACAAACTCTGTGGGTAGTGACTCAAACTCACACAGCAGGCCCAGAGATTCAAAGAGGAGGCCTTGTGCCAGCAAGACCCTCGGCTGCATTCCTGTAACTTGGGCTCTTCAGGGGCTTGGGAGGAGGGGAGGATGCTGTCCTTGGCTTCAGGAAGAAAGGATGCTGGCCACTAGCTCTAAGGTGCTGGAGGTGTGCCTGTTAATTAGCACAACAGCTGAAGTCAGCCTGGAAAAGCCACAACTCGAAAGTAAACAGCAAGTTTAGAGTTCTACAGTTTTAACTGGAGCTAGAAATGATACCTTAAAGTCACACACCAAAAGGGCTGTCACGGAATGTTTTTATGGAACCAAAATTAATGCACGTGTGTGCACATTCATGAGGCAAATCAGCAAAATAATAATAATAATAATAATAATAATAATAATAATTAGCATTCCAAATGACACACACTGGGTGGGGCAGCTCTGATTCAGAGCAATCGCTGACATATAAAAATTCAACGGCCAGCTTTTTGAAAGAGTCTTTGACACTTTTGACTAATGTCTTTTACCCACTTGAAATTTAGGCAAGCACAAATACATAAACAGCTCCTGAATATTCATCTTAAAAAAAAAAAACCAAGTCGTATGTGTCTGTATACGTGCCACAAAACCCAGAAGATGGAACTGGATCCCCTACTGGAGTCTCAGACGGTTGTGAGCTGCCCCATGTAGATGCTGGAAACCAAAGTGGGTCCTCTCGGAAGAGCAGCAAGCTCTTAACTGCTGAGCTGTCTCTCCAGTGGTCTTTCCTCAAAGGGGTTAAAGGGCTAGCCAGGTACAGCTGAGCTTTCCAGTCATCACCTGCCCCTTTCTCCCATGGCAAGCAAGGTCCAACTGAGGCAGGAAGGAAACAGCCTGTGAATCTAAGTTCCTCACAGCAGGAGAAAAGGTCCTTCAAGTTTCCAGAGTGAGACTCACAGGGTCCTGCAGGGCAGGGAGCCATACCTACTCACAAGCAAGCAAACTACCAGGAAGACAGCCAACAGACAGCACAGAGAGAACAGATACAGCAGCACACGTCTCCAGCACAAATCCCAACCTGTACCACAGACCAGAATTCCTAGGCATGCCTAGAAAAAGCCCTGAAAAAAACAGAATTCAGAGAAATCATATGATCCCTTTCAAGCAGTACTAAACACTCACACTTAACAAGCACTACGCGGATATAGAAGCCACGCCCCCATCCCCGTTTCTGTGAGTGCCTCATGAACTCGGCTCAGATTCTCAGAGCAGCAGAGACAGACAAGATGGCTTCCCCAGGACAGCAGGAGGTCTGAGACTCTTATTTCAGTGCCAATGACAGGAGAACTACGTATATGTACACTAAGAGAACCCAAGCCCTTCTGAAGTGTGCAAAACTTACTGTCCACTGGATTCTCCACAGCTGCTGCACAGCCATGAAGAATTCATAAAACCTTTATCATGGAGTTTATGAAAAATGAGATTAAAGTAAAACCCAGATTGGCATTCAACTTATCTCAACAATTCTAATATAAATACACACAGAATAAATTTTGACATAGTCTTAAAATGGTGATAAGATTGAAAAAAAGAAAAAGCTTAGAAAACTCAGGAGAAGGACTAGGCAGGTGGCTCAGTGGCAAAGTGCTTGCTGTACCAGCATGAGGACATGAGTTCAGATCTCCAGCACCCACATGAAAACTGTCACGATGGCACAGCTGTAATCAACAACAGGGGATGCTGAGACGAGGCAGATCTGTCTGGCCAGCTAGCATGGCCAATTGCTGAGCTCCAGGTTCAAGAAACTGTCACAAATACAAAGGGAAGAGCAACTAAGCTGAGGGGACACACACACACACACACACACACACACACACACACACACAAAGCGGGGGTGGGGTGGGGGAGAGGCAGGGAGGGGGAGAGAGAGACTGGCCCACACCCACTACCTGCTCGGATAAGCTCCACCCACCAAGGCTGATTTGGAAAAGCTCCCACTGATCAGAATAAAGTGGGGCTGTCCTACAAGAACCACACCCCCGATGCCTGCCCAAGAGTAATGGTTTATCAGACAAGTAAGGACAGAGAAAACATGCTGACCTACTGCTACTTGTACCTGGCAGCACTTGGTGGCCAGAACACTCAGTTTGTTCTCACATAAGCTCCCACTATCCTCACAGGGCCATGTAAAACATACCTGGCTACATTCATACATACATACATACATACATACATACATACATACATACATACTACATACATACATACATGCATGCATGATGGGGCAGACTCCAAGGGTCAAGTCACATTCCCAAAGCCTCAGGACAAGCAGATGAAGTCAGGCAGTCTGTTCCAGGCCCCTAACTGCTGCCCACAGGCCAGGTCAATGGTTCTGCAGTAGCTCAGTTTCCTGCCTTTCTGAAACAGTAAGCTGGTATGCTACTGGTCTCAAAGCAGTATTTACTACACATGCCACAGACAATAACTTAGGAGAGTCATGCGGTTATGGCACACTTTGTGGGCACTTGCTTTGGGCTGCTAAACATCATAGCAAATGGCTCTGTACGTCTTGAGAGCCAGCCAGCGGCAAACGGCTTCTTCAGCATGTTCAGCTGCTGGGGGAACTGAGTCTTAGACCAAGGAGAAGCTGGTCCCCAAAGTCTCCACCAAATGCCAGCCACTCTACCAGGCCATACCCCCCCAGCCTGGCCACATTCCGTCCCATCATACCTCCTGCTCAACAGGAACCCCCACATCTGTCTAAAGACTTCCTTTGAAGTTCTTATTAAGAATAACTAGTGTGATCAATTAATTCCAAGGCCCTGGGAAAGGGTAGTGGCCCTGCTGGTGCCACATCACATTTCCAGACAGCACACTCTACAGCGAGTGCCACTGCATGGCGATACCTGCAGATCAGCAGCAGGTTTACCAGACAGCACACTCTACAGTGAGTGCCACCGCATGGCCATACCTGCAGACCAGCAGCAGGTTCATTAGGCTGGGAAAGGGACTCAATTCACCCTTTAAGACAGCACTAAAACAGCATCCCGAAACAGTCGTACAGGCTACAACCAGAGCTCACATCAAAAACGACTTCCCTTTTATACTGTGGAAATTAATGCTAGCTCAATTGTTATTTCTATTTTTTTAAATAAAAAAAAATGAGGATTGATAGATTTAAATATCAATTTTTTAAAACATTTTTCTTTCTTTCTTTGAAACAGGGTTCCACTGTGTAGCCCTGACTGGTCTCAAACTTGCTACAATTCTCCTGTCTCAACCTCCTGTATACTGAGATGACCTGTGTGAAGTACTACACCTGGCTTGTGATGTGGGGTGTGTGTGTGTGTTTGTGTGTGTGTCTGTGTGTCTATGTGTGTGTGTGTCTATGTTTGTCTGTGTGTCTATGTGTGTGTGTATGTGTCTGTGTGTGTGCACACACGCACATGCACCCTCCAAAGGCAGAGGTGGACACTGGTGTTTCTTGGTTGCTTTCCACATTATTTTTTTTAAACAAACCAAGGTTCCCTCACTAAACCTGGAGTGTATTAGGTTTGGCCTGCCGGCAGGCAGACACTTAGAGTTTATTTGCCTGACGAGAGGCCAGTCCCCAGGACCCACAACAGAAGGAGAATGCCAACTCCACACAGTTGTCTGACCTCCACAGGCATGCCACAGTATGTACATACGTACACATACACACCAAGAAACAACAAAGTATCTGTAAGGCCTCTAACACAACAGCTTCTGAAGACATGAGGTGAAAAACAAGCCAGACACACACAGGACTCAAAGCATCTTTACTCCATGGCTTTCTGCTCAAGTAAGGAACGTGGGAACAGGGTAAAGCCGCCTCCTAGATGAAATGCACTACACAGCACAGGCAAACGCCAGACCATCATGGGCATGCAGCTCTGTGGCTCAGAGGTGGAAAATAGCAGCTAGGCTATAGCAGTGGTAGCCTTGAGCCTTTAAACCAGCACCTCGGGAAGCTGGCTCAGGAAGCCAACCTGGGCTGCAAGGCAAGGCAAGACTCTGGCTCAAAGACACTCACAAAATAAAGAGAAAGCTGAGTAAAGATGCATCGAGATGGGACGGTCACTTGAGTCAGTCACAGCACTTGTCATAGAGATGACACAGGGCAGCACAGTGCATGGGGAACCAGGGCGCTAAAGACAGTGACTGTGCAAGACCAGACCTCGGCAGGCACAAAAGCGCTTCAGGGAGATGGCGTGAGAATCTTCGTAAGAAACAAGTAAGTCACATCAACACCACAGCAAGTGGGCACCTCAACGTACCCCTCCTAACTGGACAGATCACAAAGACAAAAACTGAATGGAAGAAACAAGAACTGGACCTAAGGGCCACCAAAGACTGCTAGGCTCTTTTTAAGGCCCCTAAAAGACAGTCACAATGAAGAGCCAAGGCATTAAAGTATTAATCATACAAAGCTAAGCCACGGCCAGGAGCTGAGGGTAGCACATGGGAAGCACTGTCTGAATAGAGTATGATGAGGCTCCAGAGTAGAATTTGCCCAAAGTAACTCGAGGGGTGTGTGTGTGTGTGTGTGTGTGTGTGTGTAATACACATACATATTTTACTACAAGAGACTGCAGGATGAATTTTTTTAATGTAATATAAACATGATAATAGTGTTAGATAAAAATGGGTGGCAAGTATTCAGTTAGCATAAAACCTAAACTTTCCATCACTGAAAACAACTGTTCCGGCAAATGGGCACGTGAGTTGTGACAAAGGATGTAATGCTGTTTTCCTGGTTCCAGCTCTGTCAGCTTTTTCTCCTTGTGTGTAGGGGGCGGGGTGGTAAATGCATAAAAATGTAACTGATGCAGACGGGAAAGCCAGCGTGAAGCACCGCAGCTTCCAAATACAGCTTCTGACTGCAGAGACAGCTACGGAGATGGAAGCGTTGGGGACGGCTCAAGTGAGTGGCTGCCTTAATCTAGCTGCACGGTGGTTTTATCTGTGCGTCTCTCGTAATAACGTGATTTAAAAATAAAAATAAACCCATGCAAATTAAATATGTGAACTCTAAGTTTAAGAAAAGGAATGAAAATACCCAAAGAAAAAGAAGGCGGCGGCGGCCTTAATGGAACTTTGAGCAGGGGTCGAGGGAGGGCCTGCACAGAGAGCACGAATACCATGCAGCCCTGCAAAGGTGGCACTCGGGAACTCCGAAGGGGTCACAGGGGCCAAGGATACCAGGATGCTGCAAACGTCAGTTGTAACACATCTGAAAACCTGGGCTAAGTGTGTCCACTGTGAGAAGAGATCTCAAAGTGTCAAAGTGCAAAACTTAATGCAGACCTGCAAGGAAGTGAGAGTTCTAGGGTACTCCACAGACTGGCTAGAGACCACACCATCATTCTTCCGAATGCTTTTTAAGATGGCATCAAAATACCATGAAAAAAAAAAAACCCCGCTCATTCCATTCATCTACAAAAGCAGATCCCGTGTAAGCACTGCACACACAGAAAACCCAGAGTCTTGGCGGTCCAGCTCTAGAGAGGAACACGGGGTCACCACGTAAGGCTCACCCCAGGAAAGCCAAGCTGTCCATCACAGAAAACCTATCAACACACTTCAAGTATCGAATTACTTGGCGTTAATGTCATGACATTTCCTTATCATAGTTAAGAGGAATGAAAACTCCTCAGGCTGAAAACCACAAGAAGGATTTTATGGTGAGACACATCTCTGTATCGGAGTTACACAGAGTCGAGAAATGCTGGTGTGTTAGCACAGCGGTGTCTGCAGCTTACAACTCTGGAAAGCTATCAGCAATCAGTACTTACTGAACTAACGCTTCTCTAGTACCTGAGCCAAAATCAAGTGACATCAGGCAACAGAGGGTTTTTAAGAAACCCTTTACTAAGAAAAGGGGATGGAGAGAAATGGTGTATTTTTAACCAAAAAAAAAAAGTGATGAAAGGAAAATAAAAAGATAGATGAGAATTAAAAAATTCCCAAAGCAATCAACCTGAACTGTTTTGTATTTGTTCTCACGTGTCATTCATGTCTACAATATTTTCCTTTTTTAAAGGCTCCTCAAGCCAGAGTTTATCAAAATCACTTCCCTTTTGGCTGAGGTTAAGGTACAGTGTGGGAGCCTCCACCTGAGCTCAGGGGCTCCCGGCTGGGGAGGCACAACTGGGGGAGCAGGTGCAGAAGGCAGCAGTGTGGACAGAAGAATTGGGGATCAGAGGGGTAGACCACGATGGCAACAGATGGACAGAAGACCGGACAGACACAGGACCTGTGCAGACTGCACACAGCTGTCAGGTCTAGTGACCCACAGACCCTGAAATATATTCAAGGGCACTTTCTTGTGAAAAGAAAAAAATAACCAGGGGAAGTGAGGTGAGGCAGGGGAGTGTAAAAGACCATTTTAGCTCCACAGAAGGATCTTACAATTGGCAAAAGTTGCCCTGACAATGGCCACTTATGACTCAGGCACTGGGGGCTCCCGTCATTCTCCCACAATCCTGACAGACAGTCCTCACGCCTGAGAGCTGTGGACAGCAAGCAGCATGTCCACGTCAGAGGAAAGGCAGTCCCTGACCACAGCCGGGTACTCCTACAGTCACCACCCTAGCTCAACTGCACCTCTGAGTTCAAAGCCTGAGAGCGCTTTGGCAAGACAGGGCGCACAGTAAATAGCAGGTCTGGTGATGTGCTCCGTCCTTTGACAGGAGAAAGTAGCCTGGTGACTCTGGTGTGAGACAGGTACTCAGTTTAATCCCCAGCACTGCCTAGTTCCCTCAAAAGGAATGAATTTGTAGAAACTGACACTGATTCTAAAATTCATGTGGAAACAAAAGGGACCAGGATCCAGTAAAATAACTGGCCAAAAAAAAATGTAGAAAAACAAATATAGGTGTTTTCAAGATTCACCATGTGGACTGGCCCCAGGCTAGACAAACAGAGACAGAACGCCAGTCTGACCTAATTCTATGGAGACGTAGCTACCTTAGAGACCCAAAGACAGAAGAGAAAGTCTTTTCAGTGTATAATGTGAAGACAGGAAGGGATGCACCTCACACCACAGATTAAAACCAGACCACTCTAAACACCTAAACAAATAGGAAGGCAGCGTGGTCTCTGACCGCTGGAGATAGAAGTTCAAGCACAACCCACTGAGGAGCAGCCACAATGGGCTTCCACAGAATCAACACCCTCAGGTCTTTGAAGGATGTTAAGAAAGGGGGAGCTGCCTGGCTGTGGTGGCACACCCACACCCTTAGGCCTAGCACTCGGAAGCAGAGGCAAGCGGATCTCTGAGTTTCAGACCAGCCTGGTCTACATAGTGAATTCCGGGATAGTCAAGGCTACACAGGGAAACCCTGTCTTGAAACAGAGAAGCCACCCACGGTAGAAGTCACGCTGCTGGAACCAGCAGCAACTCACCAAAGCCAAGTGCATACTGACGGTATGAACCATTTCAGTCATAAGCATCCACCTCAGCTAACTCAAAGCACCGAGCCACATGGAGGCTTGCTTGCAACCGCTCACAGCGGCTCTACGCACACCAGCTAAAAGTAAAAATAAGCAGATGTCTGTCCAGACAGAAAGACTGTGGACTTGAACAGAACACATCACCATTTAGCGACGAAAAGGAAATTAGTAATGAAATTCACAGTATGGATGAGCTCAAAATAATTTATGTAAACGCAGGAAGCCAAACAGAGAAGACCACATACATATGATGTCACACGATGAACGAGGCTCTGGACGTGACTCACTGATAGAATGCTCACCCAGCACCGGAGGCCAAGCTCAGACCCTAGCACCACCGGAGCGAGAGACAGTAAGAGCAGCACTCTACAGATCGGTGAGCAGTCTGGGGCTGCATGAGAATACTGAGGTGCCGGGTGTGTTCTCTACCTCCACCGTGGTTATGGCTTCATGGCTGGGTCTATATCAACACTTATCAAACCGTGTGTTAAAATATGTACTGTTTATTGCACCTTAATTTTAACTTGTTAAAGTTATTAAAGGTTTTCATGCGGAAGACAAACTATACCAAGCAACAATTAGGCAGCAACAATGCACCAGGCAGCTGGGATCTTACTTCTCATCCTCTTGTGGGCTGGATTAGCATCAGGTACACAGGCTAGAGGTCAGACAGTAAAGCATATGACAGCTGAACTGATGTGTGCTGACTTTGTTAAAAAAAGAAAGAGAGAAAGAGAGAAAAAGAGAGAAAGAGAGAAAGAGAGAAAGAGAGAAAGAAAGAAAGAAAGAAAGAAAGAAAGAAAGAAAGAAAGACAGAAGACAGACAGAAGACAGAAAGAGCAACGTATTCCCAATCCCCCTATTCCCAATCAGCTCACTATCAATTCCCAGATGAAATGCTCATGGACACACCAAAACATTCCGAGGAGCTAAGGTTCTTGCAACTCATACTTCAGATTGGAGGCACAAGAGAATCAGAAAGCCAGTACCAAAGGCTGGGGGATTAGCTCACAGACGGAGTGCTTGCCTAACACAGGGGTCAGCTGCAGGCAGAACTAGCGTAGTTTCTTTTACTGTCTCTGATAAACGTGTTTACCTGACTGTTGGGACAAGCTTGGTTTTCAACCATCTGCTTCCTTCCTACCATACCTCACATGAGCAGTTATTAACCTCATCTAGAGACAGTGTTCCATATAGATATGTAAATCAGGTTACTGTGATAACAGCTGGACCAGAGGAATGCAATGGGCTGCTCACAGAATGAGCGATGCACTTTTTGAATGTTTGTTATTACTGGGTATGTGATATGTAAACGCAGACACACAGAGGCATCACAGTGAGTTCGTGGGGATCAGAGTATAACTTGGTGGGGCTGATTCTCTTTTTCCACCTTTATACGGGGTCCTGGGATTGGACACAGGTAGCCAGGCTTTTGCAGCAAGTGCTTTTAATACAGCAAGTTCCTACATGATGAAAACAAGGAGGAGGAAATGACCATGAGGGTGGGCACTGACAGCACGGCTTTCTCCAGAGTGCAGTTCACACGCTCAAGACTCCCATGAGCCCCCAGGGCCAAGCCCCTCAGACTCCAACGCTGGGAACGAGTGTGTAACTTCTGCAGATTTCAAAATCCACGTGGTTTTATATCTATGTTCTATTTTGAGCTCATTTTTTTGCATAGATTCTCAAAATTAAATCAAAGTTCTTTATTATTCTTTGCATACAGCTGTCAATGTTACCAAATCTAATCTATGCCCTCGAAGGCCCCCCAGAAGCTTTTTCAACTATGTCTAGATGTGGCTGTGTCCATCAAGGACCGTTATTAAAGATAGTGAGTCTGAGATACAAACTCTCTTCGTTTTTCCTGATCTGATAATTACTTCATTTCATCTTCTGTTGGGGTGGATGGAGGGGGGAGGGGAGAGTGCTGAGACCTAGCCTGGATCTCATAGCAATCCTCCTGCCTCAGAATCTAGAGTGCTGAGACAAAGGGCTTGACCAATGGGTCTGCCCAAGCCACCCTCTCTGCATGTGGTGCTCCTCTTTAGGACGTCACAAAGTCTCTGCTGGTGTCTGGACGACAGTTTCTGATTCGGAACTAGCCATCGTAACCGCTGCTTCTTTATAAGTATGTCCCATGAGCCTCCTACTTGAGAAGGTCTTCCTTGCACTCCAAGCTGTGCATCTGGTGTGTCTGAACACAGTCCTGGTGGAGCTGGCTGGGCCCGAGGGCTCTCTACCTGGTAGGCTGCTTTATCGGTGCTTAGCTGTCTGCGCTCACTCCATTTCTGTTTTCAGTTATAAGGGTCACTTTTTTCTTCTCTCCTTCTAGGACTATTGGAAGACTAGACATTAACCCTTTCAGTGTCACTGTGGTTCACTTTCTTAATTCTGAGAAAATTTCTGCAGACCTGTCCACCTATTTATACCTCAGACTCCGTCTCCTCCTTCAGCTGCATTTGACAACTCCGTCTACACAGTGGGTTTCCTGTAGTTTTCTCAGACCTACCATTTCTGTTTGCTGGTACAGGCTGAACCACACTAGCAATCTGAAATGCTCTAAAACCCTACTCTTTGGTGAGCAAACATCAGACTTGCAGATCTGGGGATAGATATCTCGGATTTCAGCTTTTCCGATGAGTCCATATAAACACTCCACAAGCAGAAAGGCCGGATCTGAAACACTTCCAACCCCACCATTTTTGATAAGAGATAATCAACTGGTATGTTTCATCTTTCATTTATGTTCTGAATATTATCTACATTTCAGTGTGTTTTAACTGTGTTCAACATGCACTAAAAGATCCAGATTTAAGGTCTCAGGTGGCAGATGCCTTAGCAGCTGAAGGGCCTCAGTGGCCAACTCTAAGTCCTGCCGCTCTCCTATGACAAGGTCAGACAAACATGGTCTCCTCCTCCGAGAGGCCAGCGTAGTTCCCACTTATCCTGGCCCTGGAGACAGAGGGTGTGGATTTCTGGGCTCAGGACCCTTTCTTGAGATTGTTACTGGGGAAAACAAGTCCATAGTTTTATCCTCAGCAAGACTGTGCCCCTCTCCTTGGCATTTGTTTAAGAGAGCATCTAGATATTTAATAACCATTTTAAACCAAATATCCAAATAATGTCCAAATCAGGATTCTTGGCTGCAGTTCCACATCTCAGGAGAAGGCAATGGCTCTTTCCAAACTCTTGACGCAGTCCCCACATTATTATGATTATGTTCCTGTCCAGCCTGCCAGGAGATTTTTTCTAGACTTGTCTTTAAAACACACCCAAGATCTGACCACATCCCTGTCCAGGTCATGCCACAGCTAGCAATGCCACCGGTGCTGGTTTCCTGCTTCTAGACTCAGCCTACTGTTGTGCGCCTTTGGTACACGGACAAGAAACCTATTAAACTGCCGACTCACCTGCCCTGGGTCCCCTTCTCATTGGGGATAACGACTGAAGTCATTGTGCAAGGATTGGTCATGGCACAATGTACCCTCTAGTGTGTCCTGCTGTGGCTGCATCTCCTACCTTAGCCCTTGGTCCTGGGTGCTGTCTTTGTCTACACATTCTTCCCTGATCTTTGAAGTCTTAAGCCTAACTCCTATAGGACCTTGTCAGTGAGGGTCCCTGGCCTCCTGGCTACAAAGCCCCACCCTCCTCAGACCCTGCCCCTTGTTTTGTCTACAGGACTTTCTACTTCGGGACTGGCTCTTGCTCTGCTCCCGGGCTGCAAAGGAAGGTCTGTGATGACTGTAGCTTGTTCCTCACAGCAATATCCACTTTCTACAACAGGCAGGACCCGAGAGCTGTTAGTGAGCTGAAGAGATATGCCCAGCACACAGGGAACAGAGCAGGAGTAGAATGAGGTGGAGGGAGACCAGAGAGCGTCAGGCCTTGACAACTGGAACCAACTGACTTTCCTCAGGAAGCCTCGGATGACCTACACTGTTTGCACTAAACTCAGGACCGCTGCTGGTCTTAAGTTTGTCTCTGTTTGGTTGCCAGTTTGGTAGTTAGACATGTGGGTGCATGTGTACTCTCTCCTACTTGATCTCAGAAGGGGCATTCCAAGGCAAAAAGAGAGTCCTACAGAGGTGCTTCCTCCAAGCAGCCCTGAGAACAGCAAGGAAGTCAGGAAACAGCTCCCCCAATAAGCACGCACGCATGCGTGTGCGCGCGCGCACACACACACACACACACACATACACGCACGCACGCACCCCACCCTCAGCCCCAGTACAGACTGAACTGAGGAAGTGACCCTGGAGGACATTTCAGGAAGCAGCTGAGAGCTCTCTACTCGAGTATTCAGAAAGGCAACAACACGCGGTGCGCTAGCACGAGGCCTACAAGGCTATGCGCCCTGCGCAGACTGGAAAGGCCGCGTTAGTGAGCCTCTCAGGTCTTCCTTTGCTGTGACAGGGCTCTCCTTCCTGAATGACCTTATCCGCTGGCTTTGGCACAGACAGACCTCCTGCTATTTATGAAAGTCCAGCTCACCCTCACAGGATAATGATGACTCAGGCTGAGGACGCTCCAAGATAAGCTGAGATTTTGATGTAAATTCTAGGGGAGTTGCAAACAAAGGTTATAAACAGAGCTTCCAAACTCAGGGCTGTGTTAGCAACAAAACACACTGACAGGATTTAAATGTCAGTCATTACCTCATAGACACGCCTTGACATGGAACTCCAGGAGACTGTGCCAAGTACACCTACCCAGGGGCCCCAGCACTCATCCTGGACAGCGGAAAGAACAGAACGGGGGCGGGGCTCTTTTTCTCTCTCTGAATACTACAATACAGCCTCACCCATCAGTCTGCAAAGAGGATGCTAAGTTAGTCCGCTACTTTAACCAGGTAACAACCCTGTCTGAAGGCAGACTAACCAAACACATCTCCTTTCAGTGCCTGCAGCCAGGCTATTCAACCTAAACCCTAACATGCAGTGTGAACAGCCCACCGTGGCAGCGGGCCCTGCAGCCCCAGCACTGGGAAGACCTGGAGTCTGAGGCTAGCACAGACTACACTGTAAGTTCTGGGCCAGCAAAATACTAGAGACCTTTTGTAGGCACTGGTGATAAGATAAAGGCTATTAGTAAGACATTGAGCCCTTAAAAGCTGACAAGGGACCAAACCTCAATGTGTCAAGGGGAGCAGGAGGAAGGGAGAGGACAAGGACGAAGGGGGAGGCGCTGAGGTGATAGAAATGTTAATAAGCTTTACTTAGTCACACAATATGTGACGTGTATGCAGACATCAAAGCACCCACATTATAGCACTGTCACACAATGTGTGTGCAGACGTCAAAGCACCCACATTACAGGCCAGAAATATGTGCAGTTTATCGGTAAAGTGACAATTTCACCAAAGACAGGGCTGGTAAGTATGCCTGCAAGTTTTACATCAACTTCATAGAAGACAGAGTGGCTAGGCGGTGGTGGCACACATATTGCTCTCAGTATTCAGGAGACAGAGGCAAGGGATCTCTGCATTGGAGCCCAGTCTGGTTTACAGGGCAAATTCCAGTATAGCCTGAGCTATACAAGAAACTCTGTCTCAAAAAACAAAACCAAAGAAACAAAAAAGATAAAGTCACCTGAGAAGAGAGAATCTCAATTAGAAAATATTTCCACCAGATTAGTCCATTTCTTAACTGATTCATTTTCTTCACTGATGTGAGAGGACCCCGTTCAGGGTGAATGGGGCAGGTGGTCCTTTGTGCTACAGGGAAGCAGGCTGAGTAAGCCACGGAGAGCAAGCCAGGGAAGCAGCACTCCTCTGAGGTCTGTGCTCCAGTTCCCGCCCCCAGGCTCCTGCCCGGACTTCCCTACAACAGACTTATAAACCGCAAGGTGAAACCCCTTCCTCCCAGGTTGCTTTTGGACACTGTCTTTATCACAGGTTTAATACAAACCCTGACTAAGACCCTGTTACAGGACAAAAAATGTACGAGCGCCAATAATCAGACATCCAGACGCCTTAGGAAGAGCCCAGCATCCCTATGCAGACGTTCTAACCAAAGCTGCACGCTCTCAACGTACTCAAGAGTAAACATGACACACACTGAACTGAGAGAGCCTAAGGTGACTGCCAGGCACTGCCAAGGTCATCGAGACACAGAGGAAAGACCCCGCTCCTATCTACGCAGTTGTGCAAGTGAGAACTCTGCATCAGATCCAGGACCAGAAAGGGCATTTGTGAGGAAGCTGTCAGCACAAGACCGTGTGCCACCGCAGCCCAGCGGGTGACACCAGCATGGCTGACTGCCAACACTTCCCTACAGCATGGTCAACATTCCCAGATGTTCTCTAAAGGCTGGAAGGAGGGAGAGAGAGCCTGAGCTCCCGAGGGACAGAGATGAGCAGTTCACCCCCTTTCCAACACCGTGGAGGGCTAGAGTGGGGACCTGACAGTGTGGCTGCATTGCATCTGACTCGACCTGACAACAGTCAGAGGTCAACTTGATTTAGCACACAAAGGTCCACGTTCCTCTGCGCCCTCCACTGAACTGTATATATACTTATAATGGTAATTGTAACACTAAACAATATTGTAATAAGCTACACTTGAGAATTCTAATCTAAGTTACATGATTGGAGTGGTTTTATAGTCGAGCTTTTTACCCATTTATCAAACATGTCGGAAGTAATCACATTGTATTCAGGCCCAAGCTCAACTTCAAAGAGAATCAAATGCTAGTGTGACTGGCCACGTCCGGAATGCTAGCGTGGCTGCACTGAAGGGTGAGCCTGAAGAAATGGCAGCAAGAGCAGAAGCTAAGTCTCCTGGCTCCACCCAAGGTACAGAAATCCACACGGGAAGCAGAGTGTCACCCGGATAAACCTCCAAGTGCTGGTCAATACAGAAGTGTGGGTCTGTGGGAACAGAGGGGGATCACGGCGCCCTATCTACAAAACACATCTCTAGACCAGACACATTTCACATACTTTGAGACATTCACTTCCTCCAAAGCATTAAAAAGGGAAATGAAGCAGTTACTTCTCCTGCAGTGATGCTCCCAGACCCCCGCACAGATGGACTGTCTCTTCATTCATTTTTAGCTATTTCCTGGAAAATAGAAAACGCAGATGAGATTGATATTGTAGCCAGGTCTTTCTGGAAGACCATTCCCTCTGGACAGGGGATGTAGAGACCAGAGAAACCTTTTAGCCACTGGGAACTAAAAGTAAAAGTAGGTAGTTTTACTAGTTAATAGAGTGGCCTCAAAAAGCAGGTATCTCAGAACCTCTTTCACGGATAGCAAAAAAAAAAAAAAAAATAATAATAATAATAATAATAATCACCAATTTAGAAGCAGAATTTAAAAAAAAAAAAAATCTATGTGCACGTGCATCCTGGGGTATTGGAAAACAACTCCCCGAAGCTGTCTCTCAGGCCAGAGAATGTTCTAGAGTCAGTCTTCTCAGATGATGCCGGCCATGAAAGGGAAGGAGAGAGGAGGGGCAGCAACAGGTAAAATGCTGAGGACAATTTGCTACAAGCTTGCAGACTCACCCTTTTAATTAAAGCAAAATCTCGTTTAAAATAAATTGTTCTGCAACTTAAAACAGTGCTCATTTTAAGAATCAAAATAGTAATGTCCATGTGCCACATGCAAGATCTTGGCGAGTCAAGAAGAGACAAACCCCTTTCAAAGTGAAAGCTGCACCCTAAGAGCACGCCGAGCGAGGGGTGAGCTGTGAACTGAAGGCTTCGCAGGTCAAGGACATGCTAGAATACAGTCCTCAGACTCCATTACAAAATACCACAACAGACCCCATCCCTCTCGAGTACATGAGGAAAACGCTAGTGTGCTCCAATTTTTATTATGGATGTATTTAGTCAAAGTTAGGAAAGAAATTCTATTCGTAAGGAAACAGTCCAAACTCAATCAAGTCCTCATCGGCCCACCGTGACAGGCCCTGAAAGAACTTAGTGTATGAGAGAAAACTGTGATCTCTCAGCCTTCAGCTTGCACTGCCTCCCTGGCTCTGAAGTCGGTCTGCCCCCAGCTAGTCTGAGCAGGTAGTCTCATACAAACACTCCACAGCACCAACTGGGCTCACAAAGCACTTCATGTTCAAGACACAGTCAAAACCCAATCGCATCGCCCATGACCAGGGGGTCTGCAGCTATTAACTGGCAGACGTCCCTTACACGTACGGGGAGCCCACTGCCAGCTTCCTAAGGTGACTGTGATAGATCACCACAGACAGTGCTAAACAGCAGAAAGGGGCTCTCTCACCATTCTGAAACAGAACTATCAAATGTGCACCAAGCTCACTGGGTAATGTGGTGGCTCACACCTGTAAGCAGCTCTTGGGAGGCTGAGGCAGGCTAGCTGTGGCGGGTTTGAGGCCAGCCTGTGAGGGATACAGAAGGACAGCTCACTGACAGACAAGACAAAGTCAAAACACACAACAGGACCCATGACAAGAAAAAGAAGAGTGAGGAGGGAAGAGAGGGAAGAGGGGAGAGAGGGAGGAGGGGAGGAGGGGAAAGGAAAGAGGAGGTGGGCTGATCCTGTAGTAAGACATTGCTGCCTCAGGTGTTGTGTGTGTGTGTGTGTGTGTGAGCGGGGAGGTGATCCATCCCTGCCTTGGCCCTCAGATTCTGGTGCTTGCAACACTTGGCTTACAGGTGCATTAACTCCCGTCTTCACATGACTTCCTTCTGTCTGAGTCATTGGATTTAGAGCTCACTCAGATAATCTGCCATGACTTCCTCTTAAGACCCTTTATTCCATGCACGATGACCCCTTTTCCAAATAAGGTCGCATTTACAGGTTCCAGGAAGACACACTCAGAGAGGGGGGAAGGATGGGACACAGCAGTCAAACACCAGCCTTCCAGGATTAGTTACATCCTAGTTAAAGAGTGGATCCTTAAAAGCAGTCCAGGACTGGGATACAGCTAGGCCGAGAGCTCTGGCAAGCATGCCTGAGGCCCTGGGTTTGTCCCAACACCATGAAAGACAAGTCCGAAACATATCAAGTCACACTTCCAAAATTCAGTTTTATTCCACGAGTGATCTACAGAGGCCATTTCTTATGACTCCTTCTCCCGGTATCCTCCTTGCTCACTGTAAAGGTGTGCACGGCAAAACAGGACATGTAAGCAGGAAGGCCCTGGCCGCAGGAATACAGCTTTCAGCGACGGCAAAATGAACACTCTCCTGTCGGGTACATGCTCTGGATAGACTTCACCTCCCTATCCTCAGACCTTACAGATGGAGATCTTCAGGGAGAGTTAAACAGCCAGAGGACTGGATGAATGCTAGTCACTCCACTCCTATGCTAATGATTGTCCTTATTTGGAAAAATACCAAAGGAGGGTACTGTTTAAAGATTTATCTTTTTGTAAACTTAAAAAGACATTTGTAAGCTTCAGGGAATCCACTCCAATCCGCCTCTCACAGGTCAGACGGACTCAAGATAAGTACTGTCAATTAATGACAACCTGTTTCTCTCCCCACCTGCCTGAGGTGAGATCTATTTCCTTTCCCTGGTCTAGGACACCCCACTCCACCCTCTCCAACTTCCAAGACCATGGGCCTAAGATCAAATGCACACCCAAAAGACCAAGAGAAAGTCTTCCTCCCTAAACGTTATCTTCTGCCCCTAACCTCCGGGTGTTCTCTCAGACTCTGCATCCAGGAAAGCTTCAACAGTTAACACAGGTGCTCTGCCCCAGTCTCACAGACTGCCTCAACTAGACCTACACACTCCTACCCACAGACGGTCCCACAACATGAACAGCAGTAAAACAGCAGCTTTTGTCCACATCCCATAACAGAGGTGCCCCAGTATCACCAGGAAGAAGTCAGACATTTCCACTGCCCCTCATTCATTTATAATCAACAAAAGGCTGGGATATTTGGTTTCAGACCCGGGGACAAGGGACTAAGACACATACTTTACTTACCAAAGCGGCATGGCTTCCAGGTCCTCCTAGAGTCCCTCATCCCTACCTGGCATACCCTGGCCCCAACCCTAAACTTTCCAGCCCAGAGGCTGGGCTGCCCTTCCCCCAGAGGCTCCTCCCTATATAATCCAGACATTTTGTCTTCCCTCTCTCTCTCCTTCCCTCCCTCCTTCCCTCCGTCTCCCTCTCCCTCTCTTTCCCTTATTCCTCCTCTTATCTCTCTGGCCCTTTCTCTATCTTTCCCACCCACCTCAGTCCTTTCGGCCATTGAACTTGCCCAAGCACAGCCCTTCAATAAACCTGCCTTTAATCTATTCTAATTGAGCTTGAATTGGCTCATTTCACCAGCAGAGAAATAACTTATTATCAAGTCTTATACAGTATAATGCACCCACCCTTAAACAATACCTTTCTCAAAGAATGACATCACAAAATGAAATGTCTAGAAAGAATTCTATGAATCACAACAGCAAAACATTCAGATTTTGAGGGCACAAAGTTTATTACTGATATCGGCAAAGTACATACTTAAATGACTTTTAAAAAGGAAAGGCCCTCCCCCACCCGAGAATATGCACATTCCCACAGCTGCTGTCCTACTATGCAGATGGAGAAAAGACAGCCTAGAGAGTCCAAGCCACTAGGGTAATTTAAACCCAGAACTCCCCAAAACCCCCACCAAGGCACTTCAAGGAGGTGGGAGGAGGAGGGGCCACCTAGAAATACAATTGGTCAGTGGTACTGATAGGGGCCTGGGTCCCTTCCCTGTCTCTCCCTCTCCACTGCCCCCTTTCTCTTGTTCTCTCACGCACCATGAAGTGAGTTTGCTCCACAAGCCTTCCAGACGGAGGAGTGATGCTTAGCTCAAGCACAGATCAACAGCAGAACAAGAGAAGTGACTGAACCCTCTGAAACTCTTGAGCCCAAACCCACCTCCCTCCCACAGACAGCTGCCTCTGGGGTCTTGTCACAGTGGCCAAAGCTGGGCAGCTGCAGAAGCACCATCTCCTCCTACACTCAGGGTCTGGCTCCGGACCGGCCACTCTGGGATAAGGGTCTTGAACATAGGTTCAAATGCACAGAGCAAAGTTTCAAACTGGCTGTGATTCCGTAAGGAGACCGTGCAAGCAGTGATACCAACATGGACCACGGGATGACGCAGAGAGCAAGTACAGGCCGATCCCCACAGGCCAAACAGAGGCTGAGCGGCTCTGCCGGGTGCACAGCAGCAGGCATCTGGCATCTGCCTCTTTAACCCAAACACTGCCTTCCTCATGGACAGGGCTCTGCCCTGCACCCACATCTGGGGCCAAATCAAAGATACCGAGAGACAAGAGTGAGCAATTCATACCTCCACCAGGAATAATTGCCAACTTTGTTTCAACCAGGCCCATTTTTGCAGAGGAAGCTAAAAAGAAATAAAGAGAATTAAGTGACAGGCATGTCATCATTTTGCAGTATGATAACTTGAAGAAGCAAGGTAAGATTCTCTGAGAACATTGTTACCGATTAAACTGATGTCACAACTTTTAAGCAACTACTTTAATTTTTTGTTGTTATTAAAACATAATGATTCATAATGATCCTCTACACCCCCCATCCCCCTGCCCCACCCCCAGGAGAACACAAGACATTTTTTGTACAAAACTGCCTGGCAGTGAGCTAGGTCCCAGTGGTCAAAATACTAGCGTGGTAGCACCACCTTTGGATCTGACGCTGCCAGCAAGGAAGAGACAACACCTGACAAGTACAGACTTCTTAGCTGCCAAACAGTTCCCAGACCAAACAACTCTGTCTGTTATCAGATAAGGCCAAGTGTCCAGTTACTTTCTGACAAAAGGCCTCACAGCCTGAATGTCCCTTGGGCTATTTCCCACAGCCTTCCTTGCCTCCAGTCTGCTACCTTTCTGAATGGGCTGCATGTGCCTTGGTTTCTCAGCTGTAAACTCCAGTACCAGGAAAAACAAGTGAAGATCACCACAGCAACATGAGGAGGAGGGGAAAGCACCCCAAGACGTGGCCACATGAAGCCGCTAACAGGCAAACTAAAGGCCTTCAACTCCCGTCATGAAGCCACAGCAGAGATGACAGTATAAAGCAGGGCTCTGTGATGACCCTGCTGCCCACCCCACCTGTCCTCAGTGCTGAGACAGAGGGCAAGGCCCTGTGTGCTGAGAAGCTGGAAGACAGTGCACAGAACAAAACACAGGGCAGACAAGGGCTGTGGTACCCAGCTCCTTCACTCCCTCCTCTCCAATCCTGCTCCCTCACCACACTCAAAAGGCTTCCAGGCAGGACAGGGAGCGACCATGTAAAGGGCCACTGGCCTCTCATCAGCACCCAGCTTCTCACAACTCTCTCGACATGGTGCTGTGTAGCACTCAATAAGACAGAACTTCAAAAGAGTGAAGCTGTCACTATGGGAACCAAGTCACTACATGCTGGACCAGCCCTGTTTACAAACTGACCCCACAGGTGAGATGCACACAACTACAGGCACACGCTCTACTTTAAATGGAAGATAATGAGTCTAGAACAGGCAGCCCTAGAGTCCCAAATTGGATATGTCCTTCTACTGAGGCTGAACAAGGGATGAAAAAGGAGCGTTTCAAACACTCAACTCAAAAGACAGCTTTTCTACCTGGAACTATAAAAACAACAGGCTCCGTGGGAAATTCTTCATGTTCTACTCAAGAGGAAGCAGTACAAAAGTATCTGGACCTGAGGAGTGCACGCCCCTCATCACCGCCGCCATCAGTGTGTGCTCTAAGGGTCAACCCAGAACCTGCCGTCCCAGACCCCGGGATTCTTCAGCTTACTCACTGCACAACAGCAGATCCCATTTCAAGACTCTCATGGAGTCCGTTCTGTACTCTGATCACATCTGCCCCTCCCACACCCCATTCCTCATCACAAAATCTCCTTTTCATGCCTTTTTTGGTTTCTGTCTAGATTATACACAAGAGAACACTGAATGTCTTTCCACATGAGGCTTATTTCAATAAACATGTGAATCTCCCAAATTCATTGATTTTCATGCAGATAAGATCACTTTATAATCCCTTAACCCAAGCTCCTTTTGAAAACCATGTTAACAGGATTAACTCTCACCTGCTACTCGAATGTCACAGCTAAAGCCAGCTCCAGACCTCCTCCTAGGGCAAGGCCGTCTATGGCTGCGATCGTGGGCACAGGGAGGTTAGCTGAAACACACAAGGTTTATTTCCTTTACTCAAAGTAATTCCTCTCTGCACAGTTCATTTCAGAGTGTATTGAAAACAGAGTGTTCCATGAAGACTTTATGCCTCTTTCATCTTCAGTACGATACAAGCCTTCCCAGCATTCCTCAAAAGTTTTCTGTGTGGACTGCAGTCAGTCCACCTTTGAATGGAGAACACCTCTGAACTGCTCGTATTCCTGAACTGCCTTCAGGGTTATTTTATTGAATTCTATAGCCTCATAACCTGAGGACCTAAAGTCTTTTACAAGGTGTTCAGCTCATGCAAATTCAAGACCGGATAATTTATGCAGCATTTTGGAACTCCTGGCCCTTTGTGGACTTGGTACTTAGAATGCAACTCGAGACATGACATCTGCTCAAAGAAACGCAAGGTGCCACTGGCCACAGAGGGCAGAGACCAGGCCTCCAGCATCAAGGAGATCTGGTGTACAAACACTTCGGCCACAGTCCTCTTGGCTCTGGGATCCTGAAGCAGGCATGGGAAGGGGCAGCATTCACAAGCCTACAAGAGTGTTTCTGGAAGTTTCTACAGTAGCAGTTTCCATATGGCATTTCAAAGGTCATGTGTTACCTCTGGTCCCCCAACCCCTGCCCACTTCCAGTTCCATTATTCCCCTTTCCCCCTGCTCCTGCTTCTCCCCGCCCTTCCCTTGAAGCCCATACCATACCCCTTTCTGCAGTGTACTGACTTGTATGGGATTCTAATCTAAGCATACATCAACAGTCTTACCCAGGACTGTAAGCACCAATAACAGCCTGCCTGGCAGTCATGTGCCCTGGGGTATGAATGCTACTGTAGTAAAAGCCTTCTCTGACTGAGAGAATGCATGCCAGGTACTGCTAACTGGGCCCCAAACCTATGGCTGGCTAGGTTGTAGGCCACAGGAGAGAAGCTGATACTGCTGCCCTGATAAATGCCATAGTAATAAAGTACCCCTTACACTCTGATCTTCATATCCAAAGATTAGTACATCTCTCAGCTTCCTCAGTGGAGCTTCACTTTGCCGTAGATGAAGATTAATGGAGAGATCCACAATTGGTCAATGTGGAGAATGAGACTCAAAATTAAAAACCCGAAAGCTCAGGAGTCCATGTGGGAAAAGTGGAAGAAACCTGTAACTCAGAGGCCATGATGTCTGGGTCAAACATTTGCTGGACATGACAGGGACACTGCACACATGAGCACGGGTTGGGGAGGGACTGTGAAGTCTCACCTCTGAGGGTTGGGTGGGGGTCAGTTTTCTTCAGGGATACAGGCTCTGAAAGCCTGTTCCAGTAGGTGGCCCTAGCATGCACTGAGTGGAGGAGCACCATGAAGCAGAGAGGGAAAGCGGGAGGTAGGGGAGGAGTTGGAACATATTATATGGTGACTGGAGAAATGGCTCACAGGTAAGAGAACATGCTGCTCCTCCTGAGGACCTGAGTTCAAGTCCCAGCACCTCATACCCTCGCAGGAGCTCTCTCTGTGACCTCAGGAATGCTTGGTGGAATCTGCCCTTGCCGATCCTTTTTCCAGTTTGCAGGTGAAATTTGCCAAGTACCCTTGTACTATTAACCTTTCCTTGTTGGAGAAGTAACAAGAAGTAACACACTGATATTCTGCAGTATGTTGGACAGCAATGTTTTAATCCATTGGGTCCTTCGAGGCCAAGGCTCCCCTCGCTCGGTTTTCATGCTGTACAGAGGAAGCGTGGCCTGTGTGACAACCCTTCCAGACAAACAGCAGAGCAAGAGTGATCAATTCCTACACACAGGAATGAGTGGAACTCAGTAACCTTCAGGAGCTGTGTAGACTTTACAGGAGGCCAAGAAATGAGCCTGTGTTGTTTTGTATGAAATAGCCAGCCTTGCTTCTCTTTCCAGGCTGCGGAAAACAGTCTCTTTCATAAAATTTCTAGGAAGGAATCATTTTTTATGACAAACTAACAATGAAATCGGTCTATTAATATTTGTAAACCTTCACTAGTGAATACATTTTTAAAATTGTGTGTGCATGGGGGGGAGGTAATGGGCACAAGAGTGTAGTTGCCTGCAGAGGCCAAAGGTGTCTGAGCTACCTATGTTGGGGGTTATGGGTGATACAGGGCCAGTACTGATCTGAGGCTAACCCAGACAAGTGTGATGTGGTGTCAGCTAGTGAGGATAGCCCCCAATCACCAGTGTAAGAAATGGAGTGAGAAACAGGCTGATTGTGTTAGCAAGACACAATGACTGACCAGGAGTCTGGCTTCGGCAGGAGCAGAGACACGGCCTCAGACACAGAATCTGAAATCATGTGGTACAAATAGTAATAGTAACCCTTCCAGTTATCATCATGCATTGTAGAATTAATACAAAGTATTTTTAAATCTGATGGTTACGTTTTGAGGAATTCATGTTTCCAAAGACAATGCAACAAGTTTAACATTGCAACTTTTGAGAAATACAGAACACAGAGTGGCAACCAAACAGGGCAAGGAAAGAGAGACTGTGCCCACACCGCACATGGGACTTCAAACAGTAACAGAAGCAGCAGGGCAGAAGGCTGGTTATAAAGTGGATCCTACTAAAAAGTGGTTTAATTAGGACAGCTTAGTATATTCAATATTTTACAGTACTATAGGTTCTAAAGCCATACACCCTTGTAAAGGCAGACATCAGTACAGAGGCCGGAGAGAACACCCAGAGGGCAGCTGTGAATGCCTACCAAGGATTTGAAGCAGGAAATGAAATGCCAGGGCCATGGCCACAGCAAGAAACCATGACTCAGTGTGTTACGCAACAGTGGGATCAGATACTATTTTGAGTTTCATTCCAGGAAGTGAGCCAGGTATGACAAGGAAGATAATAATCCTTTGAAATGCTCCTAAAAATATAATTAAAGCAATAATTAAAGAGTGGAGCTATTTAGAGAAGAAAAGGCAGGGTGGGCGATGACCTCAGAGCCCACAGCACACCCTGGCCCATCGAGGCTGGAGTCAGCACAGGACTGGAGCTGTGGTGGCTACTCTCTGCTCCTCAGGCAGAGGTTAATTGTAAGCCTTGAGAAAAGCAAACAATCTGATTGTGGGGAGAAGGCTGGTGCTGCTTATGCGACTTTTAAACTGGGTTCTGCTTAGGGCCTAGCACACTGGTGTCAGCTGGATGACTCAGTGGGTCCAGGCAGCCAGCGCTGGCCATCTAAGCTCTCCATTCTTGCGACCCACGAGGTAGAAGCAGAGAATTAAGACCTGACCTTCACACAAATGAAAAACAAAATGTAATTTTAAACAATTAAAAATCTAGTACTGCTATACAAAACAGCAAAGTCATCACTTTATCAGAAGGCCCCATATACATTATGATGAAGAGGCTGAGTACCAAAATCAAGAACAGAAATAAAATCTTTAATAACAGAATCACAAGGAATTCCTAATTACCTCTAGGTCCAGTTAAAACTGTACTTTTGACTTAAGATGCTTTCTCCCTTCCAACTTCTGGAGAAACCACAAGAACAGAACAAAGCGGTCCCTGAGCAAAGCTGACAGGCTCAGTAGGCTCTGCTGGACTTCTAGCAGGCTGGGCTCTGCTGGAGGCTGGCCCAGGACTGCCACACAGGGGGCTGCTGGACGCCAGCAGGCATGCCACAGAGAAACACCACCAGCTTCAAGTGAGAGATGCCAGATCCAAGACTGGAAATCTCAGCCACCTCAGTCCTATGACACCTAAATGCTAACACTAGGCTAACATTCAAATAAAGTGAGGCAGCTCTGGAAGGCTCTTGTGTCCTCAGCCACCTCCTGAGGGCCAGCTCTACCTCCTCACACCTATATACAGGACCATCCCACACACCTGTGTACAGGACCATCCCACACACCTGTACACAGGACCATCCCCACACACCTGTGTACGGGACCCATGTCCCACACACCTGTAACGGGACCCATGTCCCACACACCTGAATACAGGACCATCCCACACACCTGTACACAGGACCATCCCACACACCTGTATACAGGACCATCCCACACACCTGAATACAGGACCATCCCACACACCTGTATACAGGACCCATGTCCTACACACCTGTACACAGGACCATCCCACACACCTGTACACAGGACCATCCCACACACCTGTACACAGGACCATCCCACACACCTGTATACGGGACCATCCCACACACCTGTATACGGGACCATCCCACACACCTATACACAGGACCATCCCACACACCTGTGTACGGGACCCATGTCCCACACACCTGTATACAGGACCCATGTCCCACACACCTGAATACAGGACCATCCCACACACCTGTATACAGACCATCCCACACACCTGAATACAGGACCATCCCACACACCTGTTACAGGACCCATGTCTTACACACCTGTACACAGGACCATCCCACACACCTGTACACAGGACCATCCCACACACCTGTACACAGGACCATCCCACACACCTGTACACAGGACCATCCCACACACCTGTACACGGGACCATCCCACACACCTGTACACGGGACCATCCCACACACCTGTACACAGGACCATCCCACACACCTGTGTACAGGACAGAGGTACTAGGAAAGATTCCTAAGGAAGATCTATTACTCCATGACTCTTCCTTGGCCCTCAGACACAGGCAGAAGACACAAGGAGCACAAAGCATACAGTCTGCAAACTCCAAACTATTCTTCATCGAGTAGCCCTCAGCACAATGTAGTTAAAACAAAAGCAGGGTTACCCAGGGGCAGCAGGCACGGACACACGGGAGCACTCGGCTTCGGCCTGCACCGCAGCGTTGCTGTGGCACTAACTGCCTGAGATTTTTAATAAAGTGGGACAAAAGTCAGACACCTACAATGGCTGAGTAGATCTGAATGGCAACAAGAATCAAAGCTTCTCAGCTGCACCAATGCAGGAGACAGAGCTCCCGTAGGCTGCAGCAGTGCAGGAGACAGCTCCTGTAGGCTGCACCAGTGCAGGAGACAGGTCCTGTAGGCTGCACCAATGCAGGAGACAGGTCCTGTAGGCTGCACCAGTGCAGGAGACAGAGCTCCCGTAGGCTGCAGCAGTGCAGGAGACAGAGCTCCTGTAGGCTGCACCAGTGCAGGAGACAGCTCCTATAGGCTGCACCAGTGCAGGAGACAGAGCTCCTGTAGGCTGCACCAGTGCAGGAGACAGCTCCTATAGACTATAGCCATTCTTTACACTGTATGGAGTTAAAATGAACATGACGGTTAAGTGTAGAGATGACAGCACTTAAAATTCAGTCACGTTATGATGTCATACCAGAGACTCTGATCCTTGTAACAAAGATAAGTGAGTGTTACGCTCTACAGAGGTATCTGTGAGAGGAAACTTTCCAAGTAATCTCTCTGACAGTTGATCCACCACCACACATTGGGTTTTTACTGACGTTGACTTAGCGTGCGTGAGCATGTGCATGTGAGGTGGGTGTCTGTGTGGACATCAGAGGACACCCTGCCAGAGTCCATTCTCTTCTTCCACCATGTGGACTCTAAACCTCTGCCCACAGAGCCATTTTGTCAGGGAGGGAGGCATTGTTATAATGCACGCAGGCTTCAACTAGGTGATCTGAAGTATACAACCTCCCACTGAGATTGAGACAATCTGCAAGTCTGTGACTACTAATGAGACTGAACCCAGTTAGTAAAGCAGTAATTCTCAACCTGTGGGTCATGACCCCTTTGGGGTTCGAACAGGCCTTACACATGCATCGCCAAAGGCCATCACAAAACACAGATATTTATAACATATTCATAACAGCAGCAAAATTACAGTTATGAAGTAGCAACAAAAATAATTTTATGTTTGGGGTCACCACAACATGAGGAATTGTGTTAAAGGGTTGCTGCATTAGAAAGGTTAAAAACCACCGCCCAGAATGTGAGGGACTTTTTTTATTTTAAATTTTTTCACACAATATATTTTGATTATGTTTTCCTATCCATCAACTGCTAGATCCTGCCCACCTCTCCATACCTAGCCAATTTCATGTTCACTCTTTCTTTAACCCATTCCCTCCCTCCTTCAGCACCCCCCAAAACCAGGTAAGTCAAAAAAATGCAAAACAAAACAAAAAGTTCGCATAAAAATGATAGATAGATAGATAGATAGACAGACAGACAGACAGACAGACAGAGCGACCTACTGACCAAGTGACCATTAAGTTCATTTTGTGTTAGCATCTATTCCTGGACACGGAGCCTGCCTTAGAGCATGGCTGGTACTATAGAAAACTGACTTTTCCTTTCCCAGCAGGTATCAACTGTGAACAGCTTCTTAGTTAGACTGGGCTTTGCATCCACTTCCGGGAGTGTCCTCTTGAGGGCTTCCATGCTGTGTCTATCGATCCTGTGTGTACTCCCAGATACATATCCTCGGAAGATCTTCATTTAATGTTGACAGAATTTACTCATCTTTTCTTTCCCATTCCACAACATGTCCTGTGGGCTGGACAGGCCTGGCCACAGGTGTGCCCAAAGCAAGCAGCACAGCGCTTTAGTTGTGTCACTAAATAAAGCCTGCATTCTGGCTTCTCTTGTCCTCTCTGTTGGCGACTCTGGCTCTGGCTGTGTACGTCCCTCACAGAGATCAAAGCTGAGAACTAAAGCTCAAATACAACTGACTACAGCATCCATGAGAATCACCTTTTGAAACTGAATCCTACTTAAGGGGATACACGCTCCCTATCTTACAAGACAGTTCACCACTGCACATTTCTCGTGCTCCTAGATACACCACTACTTCCAGAACCAAAAGTATCTTTCTGTGACTGCTTCTGCCTATTGTTGCCATTTGTAACACAAGTCTCACGCCTGGCCAATCTCACCACAATGTCCTACTTCTTAACGAGCTGATCTTTGGGTGTTTTGTTTTTTTCTTTTTCAGTCTTTGTTTCTGTCCCTTTCTTTTCCAGGGGGCAGACTCCAGAAAGATGCTGATAGAGGCAGTCACAGGCCTCTCTGACTTGCCTCTGAGCGCAGGAGACAGCTTCAAATTGTACCATGAAGAGGTAGACACTGGCTGCGGCTGGAGGAGCCTCCTCACTGCCATTCACCAGCCTTTCCGTGAATACAGGCTGACACCTCTCCGATGCTTCCTTCACTATACTAAGGTAAACATAGGATTTTATTTTACCTGTCTAATGTCATGAATTCAATTTAGCTTTCCCAATGGAAACCACCCATAAATTCTACACTCGTGAGGCGTGGCTTGGTCTAGCCTGTCATTCTTCTTGTATGTCAATCCCGTTCCTTGTATAGCTGCTTTCCTAAAATGCCCCAGGTTTCTTAGCCATTGCAAATGCCTGGCTATATATTTATTATTGTAGGTTTTTTTCTCTTGCCGACAAGAACTTAAGGTTGAAAAGGTCCCTCGAGTGTTTGACAAATCTCATGAAACTGGACATACAGTCTCAGGTAACTCTCCCAGCTTCTGTGACTCACGACCCCACCCAGCTCCTTTTCAGTCTATAAGTAGTGGTTCTTGAGGCTCCGTGTATCTTGTTCCTAACTTACTTGTACTTTGCACCAAGAACAATGTCTCTGTGTATCAATTTTGTGAAAATTTAACCAACTTTAGATTCTGGCTCAGCACACTTTTACAAAGATTCTGCAAGAATAATGCGTACTCTCACGTTTAGGGTTGAGTCTCTTAAATCAACTTGATAGCCAAGTTGTTTGGATCCCTATAGTTAAAAATAATTTATCAGTTTTTGTCCTTTTGGATTCACAGCAAAGTGAGGGAAACATCAGCAATGTTGATCTTGCTAACACTGTCAGACTTGTCAATGTGGATCATTTTATTTCCTTTGAGACAGTACTGTTAGGAGCAGTGATGGGGACAGTGTTCTTTATCTTACAGTGTTGACTGACACCATGCTGGCACACTGCCTGTCTTCCTTAGTTATTAGGTTTTTCTTTCATTTTGTTTTTCTGAGGTAGAGGTTTGGTGGGCTGGCCTCAACTTCACTCTGTAACCTGGGCTGCCCTACCTACAATCCTTCTGCCTCATCCAGCCTCTTCATGTCAACACTACAGGTCTTACCACCTTGCCTAACTCTTGATTAATAATCTACTAGTCAAAATTTGAAGAGAGGAGAGAAAGAGAAGAGTAAGTGTGTGTGTGTGTGTGTGTGTGTGTGTGTGTGTGTGTACACATGTGTACAGGTGTTCATGTGTGTACATGTGTGTGGAGGCCAGAAGTCAACAACAAGGTATCTTCTTCAATCACTGTCCCCTTACGCTGAGTCAGTTGTGACTGAGCCTGAAGCTGCCAATTAGGCTGGGCTGGCGGTGCTTCGATCACAGGTGTGCACCAGCACAGCACCCGGCTTTTCACATGTGTTCCAGGGGATCAAACTCAAGTCCTCATTCTTGCATGGCACTTCATCAACCAAGCCACCTGACATGACATACCTACGTGTCTTTTCAGATGAAGTACTTTAAGTGCTCATGCAACGACAGCTCATGATGACCTAGCTATGATCTGACCACAGCACACAAAGACAATCATGACACAAAGCCCACCCTCAGCATATGGAGGTTAACATGGCTGTGCTTACCAATGTCATTGATCACTGCTCGGATCTTGGAGACAAAGGGACCGACTTCACTGGAATGCATCTTGGCTCTTTCCTTAAGGTCAGCACCTGCAAGACATTGTACTCAAATGAGATTGTAACATAAAGACAATTGTAAAGCAAAAAATTAGATTTTACTAATGCCATGGAATTATATGCTGCATTTCCTCCTCACTGGTGACCGTGGGAAAGAAGAATAAGGCCTGGCTGTCCGTGCTGATCACGTGGTCCACAGCAGCACCCTGCGGCTTTCTCTTCCCGGTACCCTTCCATGCCCAGAGGAAGATCACTTCATACCCACTGACCACTGTTGCTGTAGTAAGAACTCGCGGACTCATTATTCACTAAAATGCTACAAAACACCACCGTCACAGATGGCTGCAGACTGGTGCTAGCACCTGCACCTTACAGGATCACTGGAGATCTTCCCGCCTCCACTTGTGGATGTACCAGCCAAAGCGGTCAACAACAATGAAGTCACCATGGTGACTGCAAATCCACCTTGAGAAGTGCTGGCTTAAAGCCAAGGGTTGAGGTCGTAATTATGACTTTACACACAACACTAGGCTTCGAGCAGAGAAAAATGGACTTGAGTTCCTTAAAGGGTCACTCGCTCTGAGTTCAAGACAGGGTTTCACCAAAAGCTGTCCCGTTGAAACTAACTAACTAAGCACACAGGCATCCATGTGACTGTTCCTCTCTGCTTAATTCACTGTAGACTACTGACTATGCATAGTCACACCCAGGGGACGCTAAGCACACACATCTTCCCTAGGGAGGAGAATTAGAATGAGCCCAGCACAGGCCTCCTAATCCACTGGCTCTCAGGGGCACATGCCTCTGAAATCTCAGACAGACCGTTGAAAGCACGGGCAACTGTATGTAGCTCAGCAAAAGGACACGGGGAAACTGAAAACAGTTAAACAGCACCAATAAATGGCTAACAGAGCTAGGACATGCTCTTCCAAAAGGGACTTAAATAAAACAATCAGGAGTACAAATTCGGATGAATCAGCTGAAGGAAAAACAGTTACAGAAAGATACTCAGCATGGCAACCAGTTACAAAGCAAAGGAGAATGCATGGGATGCCATCCGACTACAGAACTCTGGGCAGCAAAGATAGCCGTCAGCAGAGCAGAGGACAGCCTGTAGAACGCAGGAAAGCATGTGCTAGTCGGTCACACCTGCCCCAGGGTCATGAGCACACAAAAAGCCCAACCCAACAGCGAGACAAGAGCTGGATGGCAAAGGATGGGGACGGAGAGATTCTTCCTCTCTTACATGTGTGGGGACAGAAGCAGGGGAGCAGGAGTGTGCACGGTGTGCACGCACACGTGAAGGTCAGAGACTGACCATGGGTGTCTTTCCCTGACGCATCCCATCTTCTGTTGTGTGATAGTGGAACTCACTGATGGGATAGAATGGGTGGCAGTCAGCTCTTGGCATCCTCCTGCCTCCACATCCCCAGTACTAGAATGGCAATGCCATCTCCACGCTCAGCTTTTCCTATGGGTGCCAAGGATTCAACCTTAAGTCCTAGTGCTTGTGCAGCATGCGAGGTCACCCACCGAGTCACCTCAGGCTGGGGGGCGGGGCGGGGGTGGTAAAGGACAACATACAAGTAGCCAACAACATGAGATCACCAACATCACCTCGGAAAAGCCAAATGAATGCCAGTCTGTGAGCCCAGCACTCTGAAGCAGGGGGATGAGGCGTTCAAGGCTACTCTGGGTAGCATGGCAAGACCCTGCCTCACAAAAAAAGAGCAAGAGGCTTGCAGAGAAGAGAGGGCCCTTGAACTCTGTCAGTGAAAACGTACACTAATCTACCCACATGGAAAGTGTGCGGAAGGGTCTCAAGAGAAGCATCACACGATACCGCAATCCACTAGGGGCCACTCCTAATGCAGAGCTGGGGTCACACTGTTACCTACACCCAAACACCATCTGAAAACAAGCAAAGGCTAGGGAGACAGCTCAGGCAGGACAGTGCTTGCTGCAAGCTTGAAAACCTGAGTTTAAGCCCCAGGACCCATGTTTTTGGTTTTGTGAGTGGTGAGTATGTGGTTGTAATCCACTGTGCAGGCAAAAGCAGCTAGATCCCTGGGGCTCACTGACCAGTTGAGTCTACTAGTGCTAGTTCAGGCCAGGGAGAGACCCTGTCTCAAAAAAGTAAGGTGGACACTGGCTAAGGAATGATACTGAAGGTTGTCCCCTCCTCCTCCCACCTCCCATCCCCCCCCCCTCTCTCTCTCTCTCTCTCTCTCTTCTCTCACAACACACACACACACACACACACACACACACACACACACATTTAAAAGCAGTGAGCTTTGATGTTTCTATTATAACCATTTTGTGTTATCACGAATCATGCTCAGGTAAGACAGAACTTACCTTGATGCAATTTTGAAAGGAGACCAATTAATAGGTGTACTGGAGCCTCTAAATGTTCTAGAGATGAGACACAAACCTCCCCATTTTAAATTGAAAGCCAGGCTGGAGACGTGGATCAACAGTTAAGAGCACTTATTTGTAGGAGGAGCTAAGGTGGGAGGAGTTAGGAGAGGAAGAGGAAGAGGAGGAGGAAGGAGGAGAGGAAGAAAAGGAAAAAGGAAAAGCTAGGGGACAAGAAAGGAGAATGAGAGAGAGAGAGAAACAGAGAGAGAGAGAGAGAGAGAGCGTGCGAGCGAGAGAGGGAGGAGACGGAGGTGGATGTTTACATGTCTGTAGCAGTCAAAGGTAGTTGGTATATCTAGGTTGGGTATTGGGTTACACTTCTGATTGTATGGGTATCTTGTTACTGATCATTATCAAATATATAAGCCTTTGATTAATCTTTAAGCATTAGAGTCTCATCTTTCTACTGAGCCCACATGGATGGCGGGATGGCCTGGGCAATGCCCAGCCTTGCAGAGACAGCGTGGGAGATTGAGCCATCGCCCATGCTGACGTCTCGTGGGTGGCAGGGCTGGTGTTTCTAGTTGGCCATTTCTAGCTGCAGCATGCACGTGGCCTCTGGTTGAGAAACATGGGGCTGGGCTAGGCAGAGCCGCTGCAGCTTAGACAGGCAGCTTGACTTGAGGCCACTTTAAATAATTACAACACGTATTACTCTTCTGAGGACCTGGACTTGGATCCCAATACTTAAATGCTGGCTCACAACTGCTGGCTCATAACTCTAGTTCCAGGGAATCCAATGCTATCTTCTAGCCTCTGTGAGTACCAAGCATGCTTGCAGTACACATACATAGGTGCCCATAAAAACAAAAACTCATAAAATAAAATTAAATGTTTTTAAAAGACCAGAAATGATTAACGTTAGTGGGAAAGCCATAACGAATGCCAAGATGGGAGGGTAGCTCGCCATCTGCATCAGTCAGCCCAAGCTACAAGTACAAAGGAGAAGTTACTTGAGACACCGAAAAGCAAAATGCTTTACTGAACATACAGAGAAAGTTCTAGTGGTCTGGACAAAAGATCAAAGCAAGCACAGCATTCCCTCTGGCCAAGTCACAAACCACAGGCCGTCCCTTACTCTCCTCAGTTCTAGGAAGACTGAGGAGGCTACAAAACAAAGACTTGAATGAGCAAATCTAAAGCAACTAAACCTCATAAACCATCCAAAAGGGCCCAGGACTGCCTTACATTTGAACTGGGTCACCCATTCCTCCTTTAACAACCATAGGAACTAACTCAACCGTCTTTATACCTGGATAACATCTTCCTTCCTCATTACATTGTAATTCTTCCTGGAAAAATGAAGTATAAAGATTTGTCAGGTATCTGAAGACCAACCCTGAGCACCTACTGCCCAACGTAAGCACTGCAATGGTTCAGGCAGCCCTGACGGGAGCACGCACCCATCCTCATGGTCGTCACAGATGGACCTGCCCACCCCACATAACCACCGTGCGTGCTTTATATCCTAAACTGCATTGTTTGCAGTGTTTAACTAACTTACCTCAGATTGACAAACTACACATATTTATCACGATGTTCTAAAACACATAACCACTACAGAATGGGTTATTAACTCAAGTTCATTAATAAGACTAGCACCTAACAGCGGTGGTTTAGGGGTGAGAGGATTAGCAGTCGCTTGCTCTTGTGGAGTTTTCCAGGGATATACACTACAAGGCTTCACCCCTAGGATGGTGCCATGGGATCTCTCAGGAAGTCAAATCATTGAAAGGAAACCATTGAAGGAACCTCTTCTCCTTCCTGACTGAGAAGTGACTGACTATTCTGCCCATGTGCCCTGCTGCCTGCCCACCACCCAACCCAACTGGGCCAACCAGTCATGTACTGAAAACTTCCAAAGCTCTGGGCCAGACTAATTCTTTCTCTTCACAAATTGATTATCTCAGGATATGTTACAGTGACAGAGGCTGGCTAAGGCAGCAGCCACCATTCTACCTCAGACACAGTGGGTTCTTTGCCAGACCACTTCAGTACAGTGACTGCCACGCAAAGCAAACTGCTTGGGTGGTTTTAATTTCCTGGTGCATAAAAAAAAGCTACGTTCAACTCTGTAGTAGGTCATTAAGCAAGCTAGGGCATCAAGTCTCAATGCAGAGAGTGGAGGGAGCCCGGAGTGAGTCTGGTCCTGACAGAACAGCTTTGTTGACATGCTGTGGCCATGGTGAAGATGCCAAGGCCTTGGAGCCATGGGACGAGGCTCATGAGGAATAGCAACAACTGACCAGTGCAGCAAAGACTAACGATGCAGCTTCTTCCTCCTGGATATGGATAACCTGAGGTTGTTCATCTTCAGACTCCCACGTACACTAGCTAATCCCACCCCCGCCCCGCCCTGCCTGTGGCCCCACTTGATGTAATGAGTAATGACGTGATGACTGTAATGATGTGATGACTGCTCCAAAACCACCTGAACCTGCAGCAAGCCGCACTCCTCCTCCCTTGCTGAGCACCTATGGCTGCAAACTCAGCAAATGGCAGCTGCTCACGTCAGGGTTTCTTTTTAGAGAAAGAGTCTTGAAGTGTAGCATTGGCTGACCAGGAACTCACTGTGTAGACCAGGCTGGCCTGCGTTAGTGTTGATACCCTTGACTGTTTCCTTTCTTAAAGGAACTGAAGTTCTCCTCCTTAACTGAGTCCTGCCTGCAGGATTCTCTTTACAGCACTCACCCGCAACACAAGTCTTCCCAAATGGGCGTCTTTTCAAGCCTTGCTACTGCCTTCATAACTAAGCCCTGAAGCTTGTGGGGCCGTGTCAGCAACGTTATTAACAGTGAACTTCACCGCCCAGTTCCCAAAACATGCAATCTAATTTTAGATGCTTTCTAGGTGGCACCTTAAAAAATACACAAGGACAAAGAATGGCTAAAGTAAAAGATGAAAAGCACACAGAGCCAGAGGTCACGGCTCTGGGACACAATGATCTACCAGTCCATGGGTAAAAGCGCTTGCTGGGCCAGCAGGACAACCCAAGTTCCATCCTAGATCCCACGTGGAAGCAGAGAACCGACTGACTTCTAGAAGTGGTTCTCTTGATCACACACACTCGGTGGCACATGCATACACAGTTCTCTCTCTCTTTCTCTCCTCTCCTCTCTCTCTCTCTCTCTCTCTCTCTCTCTCTCTCCCACACACACACACACACACACACACACACATCCAGAAGTCCATAGAACTCAAGTTGCTGATTCACATATAAGAAAGCCCCAAAATACATCAGGAAAATATGTCAGGAAGAAAGTGACAAAGCTCCATCACTGCTCTCAGACTTTTAACAGCCCTCTCTCAGTCACTGATACATCTATTTCCTGTATCAAGAAACAGAGGGAAAGGGACAGAAAGCAATGGGATAACAGGGGCCTGCTGTGAGGTGGTGCCCGCTGTCCCTGCAGGAAGTGCGAAGGTGATGCTGGGCCCCTCAGCTAAGAGCCTGCCCTCAGGCACACTCAGGGACTGGAGAGCAAAAATCCTGGAAGAGAGGCATTCCCCCTGTGGAGCTGCCACCAACACAGTGGCACCACAGTCCCCAGCCTGGGTTCCCCACAGAGCACAGTCACAACACCACAGCAGCTTACAACTGTCTTGATGTGATCAGGCCTCCTGCTTGGAAACCTTCACTCATAACCACTCACATTTTTTTTTTTTTTTTTGCCAGTAAACATGTACTAAAGTGTTATTAAATTCCCTGTAGCTTTAAATAAATGAGTTTTTCCTGATTGAATTTCATTCCCAGCACTATTAGTACAGCTGACCACATCATACATAAACTACAAACCTAATAGCTATTAAGGACTAAGTATAAAATTGTATTTTAAATGCATCTCACTCAGGACCGTCTCCCGTCTTCCCATGATTCCCCATCTTCCATGGTCTCACTAGCTCATGTATCCTTGTATGGAAACCGTTTCTCCCTAGAATGGGGTAGGGTTTGCTTTCAATTTGACTCATGCTGAGAAAACATTCCACAGTAAGCAGGAAGGAGTTTTATTACAGCGGGATCATTCAACTGACTGCTGGGGAAATAATCACACAGCAATCAAGAAATATCTGACAGCCCGCTTCAGCTCCACTCAACAGCCTGAAAGTGGCGCTGAGGGGGGGAAAAAAAAAACAACTAGAAATCATTGAATAAGTTACCAATGGATGACGTGTCCAATGCCATACTTCTGTAGGCCCCTCTCAAGGGAACTCAGGGGCTTTCCGTTTCCCTGAAGTAAAGGACAGACTGGGACTGATGGTCCTTTGTGCAAGAGGGGAAGGAAACTCAGACAGGAGCATCCTAACCCTGTACTCTACTGAGAAACCTGGAAGTTTTAGGAAAGACCACACAGGAGCCACGCCTTCGTGTTGCTTGGCAACAGAAGTGAAATGCTGCTCCTAGAAGGGGGGGTGGCTCTTGAGACTAAGGAAGTAAATAAAATTTATAAGGCTCAGAAACTTCCTAGAGTCACCAGGTCCCTTCCCAACATGACAGGAGCTTCATACCCAAGACAGGCTTCCTTCTGAGCTTTTGAGACAGTGTCTCCTATAGCCCAGGCTGGCCTCTGATGTGCTGTGTCCCAAGGATGACTCCTATCTCCACCTCCCAAGCCCTGGCTTACAGAAATGCCCTACAAGACTGAAAGCAAAGCTTTGCGCCTGGCAAACAACTGGGCCCTCAAGCAGACAGTTTCGAGTAGGAACTTCCAAGCTGTCTTCTTCCTACCTCATCCCCCTCTGTCTCCCCATTTCCTTACTTTTGCTCTTTGCTAGGTCCTGTCCACAAATGTGAGATCACGCCCCAACCCCCAGGCCCCTCAGAGTCGCTCTGGTTAGCTAATCCAGCTCAGCCTCAAGGCTCCATACACAAGCAAGCGCGAGGCATAGAACTCCCGGGCATTGAAGCCTCGGCCTCTCAGACAGATTCAGAGTCACTGCCTCCTGGCGATGGTCGCTTGTGAGGTTTGTTTTCTGCTGCAGGATGTTGTGAACTCACTGCTATGCAGAGGAGAATTAAACAGTGACAACCTGCTTTTACTCAAGATCTACCTCGTTCTGTGGGTGTGACCTTTACACAACAGAGCCTGTGCTCACAAGTGCCCCTCCTCCACAGCCTCAAGCAAGCCTGCCCAGGAGCTGCCATGAGCAAGAGCCACCCTCCCAGGCTAAAGACATTTTCAGACAAGAGATTGTCATTGAAATTAAATGTTGGTATACAATCTCCAAGAACACTGAGGGACTTTAACCGTTTAGGAGCCTTGTAAACAGTGTGTGTGGGAAGACAGGAAACACTGGGACAGTGGCCACAGGAGGAAACAGCAAATGCTACCTTGTTTGTCTTTTTTTCTTGCAGCTGAGTTCAAACCCAAGGCCTTCCACTTGCTAGTCAAGCACTCTACCACTGAGCTAAACAAATCCCCAGTCCCAGAAAGAGCAAGTGTTAGAATGATGGCCTTTCGGCAGAGAAGTCCAGGTCTGCTCCCCAAAGGGCCTGCTCTACTACGATGTATCAGTCATATACATTTTTATAAGGAAACTTATTGCTACATAAACTCTCGTAATGCTCACAAAAAGGGTGGAGGAGGATGCCACCTTGATCGGTGAGGGCCTAAAGACTAGGCTAGTTATCACAGGAAATAAATAGACAGTCTGAAGAGAGGGGGACGGGGAGGGGGAGGGGGAGGGGGAGGGGGGGAGGGGCAGGGGCAGGGGCAGGGGCAGGGGCAGGGGCAGGGGCAGAGGCAGAGGCAGAGGCAGAGGCAGAGGCAGAGGGAGCTGAGGAGTGAGGCTCTGAACAGCAGGGCTTGGTGGCTTACCAGGCCCCAGCAATGCTTTCAGTGAACAAGCTGCCTGAATGTCCTACAGGACAAACACTCCTTGGACGCTAATTAAGCATAAAATTTCCAATTAAAAAACTGGCTAAGTAAATCTTGAGGCAGCCCCCAGCTGGGGCAAAGGGCAGTTGTGGTGCAGGATTCCACCAGAATTCACTTTAATTTTCCTCAGACTCTTTCTCACCTTCTGCTCCTGCCCAGCACCCGATCCTTGCTGTCCCACTTCAGTGTCCCCTTCCTCACAGGGTGAAGGACTCCATCCACATGCACGCTGACCAGGGCTCCTCCGGAGAGAGTCCCACTCACCCCATTCTCATGGGGGTCACCCATAGTTCTGGGAACTCACAAGGAACAGTTTCCAGAGTGTACTACCACCTGACATAAGCAAGGGTGACGTAAGCAAGGGTGAGAGACCAGCCTCACACAGTAAGATGGATATAAAGAATATTTTTATTATTTTCAACTATGGTAGGTGTACATGAGGTGAGTGCATGCTTCCACAGAGCTACAGGTTGGCGCTGAGTGCTGGGAACCAAACTCGGGTCCCCTGAAACTGCAGTAAGTGTTCTTAACTTCTGAGCCAGCTCTCCCGCATTGGTGAACTTCTACAGAAGGAAAATGAATAGTCAGGTGAGTCAGGCACACACTGAGGACTGAGGTGGAAACTTAAGGATTCTCTGCAAAGTTGGTTGGATGGTGTTTTGCTGGGGCAAACACATGAAGGAAAGTTTCGCTGAAGCAGACACAGGAGAGAGGATGTTCCGCTAAAGCAAGCACGTGAAAGGACACGTGATGAAGGATTCTTTGCCAATGACACACATGTATCGGTCTGCTTTACATTGTATACTTGAGCTGCACTTGTCGGGAGGCCATAGAAAGAAAGTGAACTGAACTGCCAATATCCAGATTTCCGGACAACACTGACGGGAGTTGCTCCAAAGAACCATTTCTAAACAGGTCCACTTCCCTGTATCCTTTCTTTTCCACTACCTCTGATGGGTGGTGAGCTACAAGGGAGGTTAAACCGTTTAAGAAACATCATTAAAAAAAAAGGTTTGAAAAAATTAAAGTTACAGAGGCCGGAAGATCAGAGGCAAGCATGCTCCAAGCGCTGGGTGCACCGAGTCTGGGAAGAGAAGGAGCTTTGCCTGGCGGAGAAGAACAGCTGTGGGGCAGTGGTGACAGAGGAAGACAACAGGGCACAGGGCAGAAGAGGGTGTGGCCAGGGCACATGAAACCTAACACGCTTGGTGTCAGTTGCCTGGCTGTTACTAGGAAAGTGGCCACAGACAAGAGACATCTGCCACTATCGATAGGTGGGTGTCTTAGGGTCTTACTGCTGTGAACAGACACCATGACCAAGGCAAGTCTTATAAATGACAACATTTAGTTGGGGCTGGTTTACAGGTTCAGAGTTCAGTCCATTATCATCAAGGCAGGAACATGGCAGCATCCAGGCAGGCATGGTGCAGGAGGAGCTGAGAGTTCTATGTCTTCATCTGAAGGCTGCTAGAAGACTGGCTTCTATGCAGCTAGGATGAGGGTCTTAAAGCCCATGCCCACAGTGACAAACCTATGCTAACAAGGTCACACCTCCAAATAATGCCACTCCCTGGGCCAAGTATCTACAGTGGAACACACCCCAATCTCTCTCAGCAGACCTGTGATTCTGAAGGCACCAGGGTGGGCTAAATGTCCACGTTCCTCCCAGTGTCGGGAGACTGACTCTTTCTGTGGCTTGAGCCTACTACTTGCATGACTGATTTCTGCCTCCCAGTGTCATTTCTCGTTGTCAAAGTCCCCCTTCCTCCACCTAATGGGGGACACTGTATCATCCACAGGCCCAATGAATGGAGCAGGAAAATCTCCACACTGCATGATCTGTGACTTCCATCTGCCAAGCCTCCTGTGCCATGGTAAGTGCAGCAGGTCAATAGCTCGCAGGTCTGGGCCCTCAGCTAGCCTCCCAGACGGTGTTGATGGGCAGGCGAGTGCTCCGAGATCAATCGCTTGGGTTGTGCACGGAAAGTGCTGAGTGGCCAGGCAGAAGGCAAGATGAGCCAGCAACGTCATTACTAACGGGTTATTTCCTATGTGCTAAGAAAACGGTATGTACAAAATCTAGGACAGTATTTCGGTCCGTTTGCTGAAGTGGAAACAGAGTTAGAAGTTAATGACAGCCAATCAATTACTTCCTTGGAACCGACAGGAGTCCTGACTTAATGGAATCCTGGCATGGTGAAAAGAAGAGGGTGCAGGCGCATAACCATGAAAAGGTCACACTAGAAAAGAAGATCAAATGTAAGATCTGAGCTTCTGCCTAAGAGAAATGAAAGACTGAGGCCCAAGCACACAGAGACGTAAGACACTGAGACAGAAAAGGAAAAAGCAAATCAGCGAAATGAAGAGTTAGCTTTTAAAAGGATAGGTGAGACGGTTATTTTGTCAGTATTTTAAGAGAGGGGAAAAAAGATAGAAGTTATAAAGAATTTTAAAAAGTTGGGCATGTGATCCACATCTGTAATCTCAGCACTTGGGAAGCTGAGGCAGGAGGATGGAAAGTTAAAGGCCAGGCAGATGTACAGGTGAAGACCCCGTGTGGGGCTGAGTGCGGTGGTGATGCTGCAGGCCTGCTGCTAGGGAAGAGGCCACGGGACAGTTGTGAAGCAAAGGACAGCCTGCGCTGCACATGGCCTGTCTCAAACTAAAATACAACACAAAACTGTTGGAATGCTGACACCCCTAACTGTGGACTCCACAGACACCAAAAGTGTAAGGGGTGGGGGGAGCAGCTCGATGCTAATAAAGTTGATTTCCTATTAAAAAAAAAATCACAAATTACAAAATTGTCCCAAAAGAAGCAGGTAAACGGGCTGGCACTGCATCTACTTACACCATTAGATTCAAAGTTCAAACCTTCCCACTAAGGTAGCCCAGAGACCAGCTGGCTTCCTCGATAAGTTTACTCACCCGCTAAGAATTAATAAAAATTCTATATACACATTTCCAGAAAGCCAGAAGTCAGAGTTCTTAAGAGTCCAGCATGACCCCAACACTCAAGAGAGTAACTGTCTTGGTGGAGCCAACTGAAGACTTCCTCATTTAGCAAATCAGAGACTCATAGGCTGCTCATATGCAAAAAGAATGCACTATGACCAAGAGGCTTGGTCCAGGGATACCAATCAGTAACTTAACATGTTAACTGGCAGAAAGGATAAACACACAACTGTCGTAAAGAGTTTGGCAAATTCAGCTCATGCTGATGAGGTTTTTGTGGTTTTGTTTTTATTTTAATCTCTAGGAAACGGAGGTCTAGAAAAATCTTTTTGACGTCATCAGCTGCGAGCTGGCTGGTGCTGAACCAATGCTTTCTGTGGAGGTGAGGCAGGACCAGGCCAGGTCTTACCACTGTTGACTCAACCTGCTCCAAAGTCCAACTCTGAGCATGGAAGGCTAAGACACTGGAAAACAGCTCACTCGCAGATACTGCAGCCATAGAAGCACATGCTCTAGGGAGTTTTCTCCAAGTATGGGTTCCTAACCCTAAACCAGGAGGACATCAAGGAAACCTGCTGTATGGACTGCCATGTGCTGGGAATAAAAATCAGAAGTGAAGTTAAAAAGAAACACCACCTACAACAGCATCAAGCACGAGACACTTGAAAATAAGTCTACCTAATAACCGCTCCCCAAGGCTCACGTCTGGGGACGTGGGTCCCCGAGTGGTAGTACTTGGGGGTGCTGGGCATTTGTGAGAAGAGCCTAGGAGGTACGGAGCACTCAGGGTGCAGGAGTGCTACCCTCCAAAAAACCAAACAGTTCTCATGGAACCAGTGAGTTTCCGGGAGAGTAGCTGGTATGAACCCGCAAGCTTGGTGGCTCTCACCAGCTCTCTGGTTCCCTGTCACTCCTGTGTACTTAGGCCACTATGATACCATCCACTAGAAGGTGATACAGCCAGGAGCCTTCACCAGAGATCATACCTGAAGGTGCTGCCAGATCTCTGACTTTCAGCTTTCAAAACTAAATAAACTTCTTTTCCTTTTAAAGAATACGACCTGACATCTCAGGTGTTTTGTTATAGCACCAGAATAAACTAATATGACGTTCCCAATCTAGCACAGTATCTGAGGCAGTACGGTACTGTATAAACTGATCTTAATATGACGTTCCGAATCTAACACAGTATCTGAGGCAGTATGGTACTGTATAAACTGATCTTTATTAATGGAGCAAGAGAATGACTCAATACATAGCATCTGATGATTTTGGTAAAGTCCCTCAATAACTCAATGGGAGAAAAAGTCATTTAAACAAATGGCTGCTAGCAAAATTCAATATGCAACAAATAAGTCAAATCAAGATAAATGACAGCCTATATTATAGTGAAAGTTGTATCTGGTTTTGATTCCAGGTTTCTGGTACGAGTCCCAAACTTTGAACGCTTGAGTCACGGTACCTTCTGTTATTCAAAGCAACCCTTCCAACCAAGCGGTAATTATGTGGATCACGTGACTCTCCTGGGTCAGGGCACACTTCAGCACTGGACTGATCACTAGAGAGTAAAGCTAAGATTAGAAGGTAAGCACTTTCAGCCCCACCCCCACTCCACTGGATGGGCAGGGATGATGGACGGAGAGTGGGTGCTCAACACCAATGGGCAAGGACTTAACCCCCTCGCTATACAGTAAGACCTCCATTGACACCTCTAAGCACCAGGACTCTCTGGTAAGAACATCTGGTATTCTCAGGGCAGTGACAGGCCCAAAGAAATCTCAGGAGACTCTACAGCCTCATCCCTACTCCCACCTGCCCTGCCCTAAGCAACCTCACTTTTCCTTGGTAAGTGACACTTCTGGCTTCTGTCATTAGACTAAATTCTACACCAGATGCTCATGGCCGCCATACTGGGAACTGAAGCAAAGACTGCGTGTTTATCGTCCCAAACACTTCAACCCTACATCACTAGATACACACAACCTAATTGCGGATACATTCTAGAACCAGATCTGAGGAAAGCACCACGAGTCGGGAGTCACTTCTGGCTTCTGTGAGCTGTGACTCTGGAGCAGTCACCAAAAAGGTAAAAATCAGAAACAAAGCTGGACTTCAACCTTCCTCTGAAGAGAAACTGTAACAAAAGAAAAGAAAAGGCAAGCTGCTGAGTGGGAAACACTTGCAAAGCATGCCAGATGAGAGCATTTCAAACAGAGATCGGGAACCTCAACTCAGTAAGAGGGCACTCTATAAAAATATGCAAGGTGAAGATGGCGGCACACACCTACAATCCAAGCACTCTGAGAAGCTGAGGCAGGGGAATCATGAGTTCAAGGCTAGCCTGAGCTACACAGGGAAACCATGCCTGAAAAGGTGAATGAGAAGGAAAAGGTGTAGAAAGCAGGGCAGAAGACAGTGAATGAAAAAGAGGAGGTGGAGACAGTGGGGAGTGGGGGGGAAGGGACAGGACATAAATGGAGAAAATATATCTGAATAGGCACTGTGACAAACGGGCACAGGACAAGAGGTTTAGACTCATTAGAAAGATGCAGACTAAAGCCATACTGCCATGTGCAGCAGAATGCACAGCTGTACCCAGGGCATCCCCCCTACCCCCTCTCTCTCTCACCTACACACATACTCTCGCTCATGCACACATAAACATACTCTCTCTCACACATACACACACACACACACATCAGCTTCTCAGTTTGGGGGTTCTTGACCTGTTTGTGACCTAGCATCTAACTCAGAACTTGTGTGAGGTTGTCCCAGTTGTAGAAGCTCAAGCAACTCCACTCCTGAGTATTCGCCCAAGAGAAGAAAATCGTATACTGACAAAGACTTGTCTGTGAATGTCTCAGAAACCACTGAAGCGTCAGTGTGAACCTTCCCTCTAAGATGTTCCACGCCATCCCGGCCATGACACACTGAGCCACCACAGGCCTGACCAAGGGGCCACCAAGCATAGAACTGGATCCTCCAAACCTCTGAACCTAAATTATCTTTTCCTCGTCCAGAGTTCATCACTCAGTTATCTCCTGACAGTGGCTGGATGGTGCTGCTGCAAATGCAGTCCTCACAAAACTTAACAGTGAAAACCTCGGTCAACTATCATGTGCTCAACAGAAAACCAGCAGCTCGACAGCAAAATGTAACTCACAGAAACTCACGGCCAAACAGCAAAGCATTATGGTAGATCAAACAGGCCAGACACAAAAGACCTACAATGTATCCTGCAATGTTCCAAACACCTTTGTCTGAGGAGACAAAGTAGCCTTTTAAGGGCTGACTGTAAGAAAAAAGAGATTTATGCAAATGAACATTCTGTATAGCATGGCTTAAAACATCAATTACACACTTAAAAGTAGAAAATGTCATTACAAGTAATTCATATCCTCAATGAAATATTTAGCAATGTTTTATGTAAGCCACTGCATGCAACACAAAACAGCAAAATAGCCTTCTGCCCCTTCACTCCTACAGAACTGACTTGTATAACACATCAGAGCAAAACCCCAAGACTCTGAAGCAATCTTTTAAATAGATTTCTTCATTAGTCAGAGGCTCCCACACTCTGTTCCCGTCATGACATCTGATCACACACCATTTAACAACGCGTGCTGACGGTTTTAGAGAGGAGGTCTTAGTCATAACACAATTTACTAGAATTCAAAAGCAGAAGCGAAACGACCTTTACTTTTTTGGGGAAAAAACCCACACTGGTATAATTCAGTGAAACACTTGATTTAGACTCCCGCACAGAGAAACGGCTGCTAAGAACTGGGTGTCATTTGTCCAGAAACTGCAATGGGCAAAAGCAAAGCTCATGGTAAGTTTTCAGTTTAGAACATTACGGTAAAACCACCACCACGTATTTACTAATTGGTGTTAGAACAGAGGTGAAAAGATAAACAGCTGACCACATGGACAAGCTGCTGGCAGCTTCTACATGCTGTGCAGCCTGACCTAAAGGACTTTTCCATCATTTCATTAAAGGTGATATTACTAAAGCTAAACATATCCTAAACATCTGGAAATAACAGACTAAGAGGATGAATACATATATAAAGGGGCGAACTTTAATTCCTATAAAGCACAGGGGACAAGGCCATGCAGGGCTAATCTCACACACACACACACACACACACACGTGCATGCACGCGCACGTGTGCACACACACACACACTGTCCCCTGCAATATTCCAAAGGGACGAACCATGAGTCCAGAAGCTGTACATAACACAAGGGTCCAACCTCTGTAAGTCCTAGTTTGGTATCAGCCTTTTCCTTCAGTGGTTTTAGAATTAGAATAACCCAGAAGCTCGGTTACACCATAGCCACCTTTTCAGAGTATACTTATGCACTCTACATGCTATTCAGTTAGTTACTTCAGAGATATGCTATTCTATTCTAAATCTTCAGAGATATGCTATTCTATTCTAAATCACTATTTCAGGAAGTTTCAGGATAAATTACAAGCCCAACCCAAGGTCTGACTTGTAAACAGTCCACACAGCCGGAGTGACGCTAGGAGGGACATCTACACGCACCCTCTCTCTGCTGCTAGCATCCCACTCGAGGCACAGCCTTTACCCTAAGTACCTACTTAACATTCTAACTGGCACACTGATCCTCTTGCACGTTTGTGCGTTTAGTACAGTAATACAATAGAAGAATTAAAGATGATCAAGTGTCTTTATTAGAGGAATGGAATGGGTGAGGCAAGACTTCTCTTTGTACACTTTTTCAAATATTATGATCCAGAATGTATCATTTACATTTTGATTTAAAATGTAAGTAAAATATAGTTTCAATTCTACTGTGAGACTTAAATGGGAAGTCAAGCCCCTCCCGAACCCCTGCCAGCCCCTCACCCCCACAAGCCAAGCTCTAATACTATGTAGGAATACCTTTCGAGATGCAGATAATAACTGCCTGTTTTCATGGTATTTTGGGAGAAAAGGAAGGAAAAAATAAACAAATGTGTACAGCTAGAAACCCTATCGGTAAACAGCAACATGGTCTGAGACATTCAGAGCATTACACAAGCAAACAGCCCCTAAAAACACGCCGCCGTGGACAAATGCACTGTCCAGCTGGGGCAGACACATGCTGAGTCCCACTGCAATCTGTGTTCTGAGACCACGACGCGGGATTTTCAAAGACAATTTCCAGTGCTCCAGAAACCTGAGGCAAACCCACTCCAGATGCTGCTGAGTTTTCAGAAATGAACAAGATATCAGTAGACACAGATGTACAAAGACAACCTTTGGGGAACAGGGAGAGAGGATGAGTGCCCCTGGGGTACGGAGAGCTCTCCAAGGCTATACAGACAGGTGCGGAGCTACAAGGCTTCGCTGCCTCCAGTTCTCCAGAACACAAAGCTAAGGCTTCCCCGGTGCAAGGTGCAGACTGAATAACTAACAAACACAGCCTGACCGAAATTAAGACTTTACATTACAGGCTATGATTAGCTTACGTATCCTCTTAATTGAGTTTCTTTTATGACATAGAACTGTATTTCACACAAACACTAGCAGAGCTTTTGGACTATCTCAAGTACACTTATGAAAAGGATGTCCTTTGGAGAAAAGCTGTGGATTAGGACAATGAACAAATTGCCCCAAAACTGTCTATAGTACAAACACGGAGTATTTAACAGAGTACGGAGAGAAAAACAAAACAAAAACCGCTTATGAATTAAAATGTGAACAAATACCCTGGCTATGCAAAAGTGTTAGCATACATAGGGCAGATACTAGATTAACTTGGGCTAACCAGGGCTAACTTACTGTAATGACAAGCACACAGCACTATAATGGCATAGCCTATAACAGGAACATCAGACTGTACCAAAACACTAAAGTCTTATCCCAGCATAACACACAGAGATGCGGAACAAAGGGGAAGGCCAGCCAGGACTGGCAGACAGTACCAGTGGATGGCACGCTCACCTGAAGTGCTTTGCCTGAGGTGAGCTCACCATCTGATAGAGCAGTACCCCCATCCCCACCTCCCAACAGCTGCCCTGCCGCTTCCCCCCTCCCCAAACCCCCACAGGCCTCAGAGCCAGTCCCTGAGAGCCCTCCACCCCGGACTGTCAGTAGCTGGTCCTGAAAGTCACAAAGAATCCTAACATTTTGGGAGTTCCTAGAAACCAGGGGGTTATGGTGTCCTGAGCACAGCAAGCCTCCGGCATCCACTGATCCCACAACCTCAGATTCAAGTGAGCAAGAAAACAGAAATGTCATCTGAACTCACGGATACACTGCCTAAATGCCATGCAGCCTTGACGTTCACAGCTGTTATCATTGTCATCAGGCAATGCAAGTGACCCAGAGATCATTTAAAGTACCTGGGAAGACGAGGCAGTTGAATGCAAACACTATGCAGCTGTGTAAGACAACAGCCAGCATCCACATAGACTGGAATTCTGGGAAGGGGGGAATCACAGGGAGAGATCCTAGAACCAGCCACTGGGGTCCCAAGGGCCAAACGCAGGGCTGCACTTTGTTAAACCAGCCCATCAACCTGCCCCGGGGCAGACAGAACAGAAGCCTGTCCTGGGAACACCATCCCCGACATGTGAGGGCAGTATCCACCTTCTTGAATTACACACCCAGTAAAATGTTACCTTTTTAGGCATGCTGCATTTTAAGGAAGCAGTAAGACCTTACCAAAGCCAAAATGTAACTCATCTGCACTGAATGTGCCTAAATCCTATAAAATTCTACTGTGGTTTGGGGTCACTATGCCTCCAGAAGAACTGTAAACATCCCGCGGTCTCAGGCTGGCGCAGGCACGGCAGAGCCTTCTTAGTAAACAAACACTTGTACTATGATTAAAACACTAGAGATGGTTCTCCTGAATGATTAGGGGAATTAACCCCATTTATAGTGTACTGAAAAACTTAGTTTTATTACCGCTTATTGGTAGTGACCGCCTAGGTTGTTTACCAGGAGAAACAGAGTCCTTCCTCACCGTGGCTCAGAAGTACTAACAATCGCAAGAGGACAATCTTTAATGCTGGGGAAATGTGCCACTAGTGTGAAAAGACTGTGACTCACAGGCACTCCCACAGGGGCTCATGGGGGTAAGGCACTGACACGCCAACCTCCAGAGCTCAGGCCTGAACCTACGATGAGGCACACGCTGCTGTTCAAGAGTTCCTAAGCAATCAATGCACAGAGAACACTGTGGCCTGAGACCTGCTTTCCCCCCCGCTGAAGTTTCACAAGGACTGTTCATTTCCCACAAGTAATTATCTTAGTGGCCCCGAGCATTTTTTTTCAACTTCTGAGACAATCCACATGTTGCAAGTGTCTTCCCAACGCTAACACACTACAAGTATTCTTTTCTTATGAAACTGAAAAGGAGACAAGGAGGAATTGTTGGTAATTGTTCAGACCACGGAAGATCTGAAGGGAGAATCGGGCACTGCGGAGGAAGCATCCGACCAGCCCACACTGTGACAGTAAGGTCCCTTACAGAAAGAAGCTGGGAAGAAAGCTCTCCTGGGGTGCTTCCAAAGGACCTGAGTTCAGCTCCCATCAAATGCCTGGAGGTCCATCCCCAAGGGATCTAGCCACCTCCCCTCACCTCCTCAAGAACCCACGCTTAAGGCATTCAGATACACATGAAGAAAACAAATCTTAAGACGACAACACAAGATTATTTTACCTACCAGCACAGAATATCCCAGGGACTTCACTTCTGATGATAACGGTCCGAACTTTCTTATCCGACTTTAATGCATCCACAGCTTTTGATAACTAAACCAGAGTAGGCAGGCAAAACAAACAGAAAAGGAAAAAATTATATTAAAATCGTATCAATAATGTCTTAATATTAGAAGCAAACAGCTTAATCGTCCACTCACCATTTTGAGAAGATTTTTACTGAGTGAATTTTTCCCATAAGCTCTGTTAATTCCAAGCACCACAATGCCTAATTAAGGAGGGAAAAGAAGTACACACGTTTGGGTTAGTGGGGCACTCAGAAGGCACACTGTAGGTAGAGATGATGACCCTGGCCCCTGACTGAGCTGCCCTCCTAGCCAAGGCCTCTTGCAAAGTCGGTCCTTTATTTTCACAGTTACAGCTTCCTTTTCAAAAGCAACTACTTCTATTTCTTTAATATGGTAGCTAATAACTTATCAGATTAAACTGGTGCTTAATATTCTCTCTTCACTTTAAGAGGAGAATGTCAGCATCACAGGCCCTTCAATTCAAAGGACTCTGCAACGTTTTCCAGGTTTTAATCGCTGAGAAGACCAGGGAGGGCATAATTCACCATCATCCTTCCAGTGCCGGCCACTTTCCCAGCTGCTCCTCCAGCTCCTGGCTCCTCTGAGCAGGGCCTCGGTGCATGCAGGCCTCTGACCTGCTGCTGCTGCAGCAACTGCAGGGAGCTCGCTGCTCCTTGCTGATGAACCAGTCTTAGTACTTCCTTCTACCCAGGCTTCCTCCTGACCCCTGCCCTGCTCACTGAGCCTAACAAGTCTTCTACTCAGATCTACAGGCAATGAGGACTTGGACCATATAAAACGAAGTTGGGTACCCTTCCCTGAGACCCGGGCTCTCCCCACTCCCTCCCTCCCTGTCTTGTCGAACTCTCATCTACACCAGGCCCACCACCCCAGCTGCAGCAGGTCCGCGCACAGAGCTGCACCACTTATGTAAAATCCTTTATTTGCAAAACACCCGAACTCAATGGCCTTAACTATACCTCTGTGGTCTATACACCCTGCACTCAACCTTCTCCCTAAGCACAAACTTTCACTGGGAATCAGAAGTGCCCTCTCTAGCCCTGGGTGTGGGCCTTATCTGTTCCTAACTTAAATCAAGGCAAGATGCATATATCCAGATGTCCCTGGGGTGGAAAAAAGCTAGCAGGGCCTGAGGCTGTGACCGGTTGAAGGCCTATTGCAGTGACTGAGGGCAGTGACTGCAGTCAGCAGGGCCCACAGCCTTGGGTATACTAGCTCACTGATCCCATAGCAACCCAACAGGTAGCCAGCATCCGCCCAGTTATGCTACAGAGGTTACGGATGCGCTGAGGTTACGGATGCAGAGGCTAAGTTATGCTGTGGAGGTTAAGGATGTGCCGTTAGCAGGTAGGTGCCTCTCTGACTCCACACCTAAGTGGCTGCAGTACATCCAAGCTTCAGTTTCTATGTGAAGAAAAGTTAGTAGCTCAAGCTAGATGTGCTGAGTTCACATGACAGTGCTCAGCTGCACATGAAATACACGCCAGTAACAGGGTGGCTATGGTCAGGTTGATATGGCCTGAGGCAAAGGAAGATGGTAAAGGAAAGGCTCTCCCAGGCACTGCTGAGAAGAGCCAGAAGGAAGAGCAGGTAGGAAAGAGGACACCATTGAGAAAGAGGCACGACTGGATTGAGACATGCCTACAACTCCTGAAGCACACCTCTAGGGTGGCTGCAGCCATCCCTGCCTATGAATTAATGAGGGGAATGAACTCATTCCTTGATGGAGTCTTAGTGTGATGGCATCAGGGGAAAGCAGTAAAGGTGGGAGGTGGGCCTGGCTGGAGCAGGGTCACTGAGGGTGGGCTTATTTCTTCCCTGGTCCCTTCCTATCTTCTTTCTGTCTGCTCACGGTCCTCCATGAGGTAAAACAGCTTCCTCCACCGTATATTCCTGCCAGCGTGGTATTCTGCTGAAATGCATGATGGGTTCAAACCACCAAGGACTGAACCCTTCTGAAGCCACTAGCCTAAAAATAACTCCTTCCTTGTTTACATTATCTCTGTACAATACATACGATACATTTTGACCTAAAGGAGAAGTAAGTAACACAGAGACTGAATTCAGGGCAGAAGACACACAGGAGGAAGCACAAAGCAGCCATACAGAGAGCATGAAGGGAGGAAGAAAGAGCGGTCAACCAAGTAAAGAAGTTGGCACAGGTCAGAAACACCTGCAGGTCAAGATCAAAGTTCTATCTTTAGCCTAAGAACTAGGAGCAACAGCTGACAGAAGCTGCTTCTGTATAATGCACATATTCATCCAATCCTGGGGCGGGGCTGCCGCATCTGAAGGCTGGCACGAGTACAAACCAAGGGAAGCGAAAAGATTCAAGACTTACTCAAGATGTGGGAATGCAAACCTGATGACTGGATCGATTGAGGGCTGGTTACATTGGAAAGCAGGGCTAGCAATAGCTACCAGGTTTCTGGCTTTAGCAACTAGCAATGTAAGAGACAACTTCTGGTGGGACAAAGACCTTAACATGTACCTTCACATTGTTTTCCAAATACTCTGACAGTGTGGTGGTCTGAATAGCCTTGGCCCATGGGAAGTGGCACTATGAGTGGGTGTGGCCTTGTTAGAGGAAGTGCGTGTCACTGTGGGGGTGGGCTTTGAGGGCCTATGCTCAAGTTCTTCACAGTGAAGAACTCAGACTCCTTCTGGCTGACTTCAGATCAAGAAGTAAAAACTCAGCTCCTCCAGCACCATGTCTGCCTGGATGCTGCCATGCTTCCAGACATGTTAATAATGGACTGAACCTCTGAAACTGTAAGCCAGCCCCAATTAAATGTTTGCCTTTATAAGAGTTGCCTTGGTCATGATGTCTGTTCACAGCAATAGAAACCCTCAGACAGACAAACAGACAGACAAACAGAATGAAACGTTTAAGAAATGTCAAAGTCTCAAAGCACAAAGACAAAACAGATTTATATGTGCCTTACACACAAGCCAAAGGCATCACATACAAATCAAGGCAATGGACTGCACTGACAGAACACTGGCAAGTGTCTGAAATCCTATGACCATCTCTACTGCTGAAGAGAAGAACCTGACAAACACAGGGCCCTTTGATTACAACACACACAGCCAGTAAGACTTTAGCTCAATGTGACAAAGGACACTGGGGCAAACCGGAGCTGACATCATACTCAACGAAGACACAGTCTTCAAGCAAAGATGAAAGACAAAATAAGGCCTCACTGCTCCTCCAGCGTGGTGCTGAGAGCCATGGGAAGGCAGCTTGGCAGGAGAGAGCCAGAGAGCACAGTGACTTCAAGATGAGAGAGAAGTAAGGTTATGCCCACTGGCAGGGGACAGGGCCCTCTGTGAAAGAAACCCCGCAGAGTCCACGAAAAACCTACAAAGCTAATGAATGAACTCAGCAACATTTACATTTGATACATTATCAATGAATCATCGAAAAACAAACTTAGAAAATAACTCCACTGGTAACAGCATCAAACCACAGAACAGAAACTCTGCTTTGCGGTCCAACACTAGAAATCATCACCCAGTCCTCAAATGCAAATACTAAAGAAACTGGAAAAGGTGGGGGGCATGTTCGAGCACTGTGTATTCAGATGCTGATTTCGGATGCACTGTCCTGTTATCTTTACTAAGAAGCATCTCCTGACTCAGTACTCTGTAAACATTGTTCTCCATCACCTGATTGGTCAGATAAAGAGCTGAACAGCCTATAGCTGGGCAGGAGAGGAAAAAGCAGGGAGGGAAGAGGGAGGGAGAAAGGAAGGGTCTCAGCTGGGACCCAGAGAGTTGCCACTGGGATGCAAATGGAGAAGGAAGTGCCAGAGTGGGACTAAGAGGAGGGTACCAGGCCAGCTGGGAAGGTGCTGGGCAGCAGGCCAGGCCACCAGTCAGGTTAGAACAGCTCAGAATCCACCCAGTTTTAGTGCCCGAAGCTTACTAATAAATGTAAAGGTCTTCGTGTCATTATTCAAAGCAAGGGTTGGCATAGAAAAGCCTGTACTTTTACAGGAAAATAAACCATCTTTAAGTCTATCAGAGAACTAAGATCTGACAAGAGAACACAAAGAATTGTGGTGGATCTAGGCACAACCCCACAACATGACTCTCCAGGAGAGCCAGTGCTGAGATAGGAACACCTAACTACAACTGGCCAGCTGAGAGGCCTCATTTGCACACATATAAGATGCGACAATCCGGGAGCTCAGTGTAGGCCATGTGTGGTGGTTAATCTTCACTGTCAGCTGGACTGAGGCTCCCTGAGAGATCAGCCATGTCCACCTGTGGGTGAGACTCTACAAAGGATTAACTCATGGGAGAAGACAGCAGGAAGCTACGCTACGCCATCAGTAAGCGATGCCATTAGCAAGCTACGCCATCAGTAAGAGCATCCAGTGTATCATCTACCTCAAAGCTGATGGTGACAGAAGTAGCCAACTGCAGGGCTCTCCATCACTAGACAACTTGGATCTCATGCAGTCCAGGCTGGTCCCCAGCTCACTACGTAACGGAGGGTAAACTGGGGCTACTCCAGGCACATCACCACTCCCTGCTTAACGCACCTGTGTGGACTGAACCCAGGGCTTCCCTTGCTCGGCAAGCACCCCACCAGCGGAGCTGCACCGCAGCTCCCTACGTTAACATTTTATAGACAGCTATGGACCTCTTTTGATATGAAACAGAGGGGGCTTGGTGTTCCATTTTATCTGAAAATAACAATAATAATACAGGAAGCACACCCAGAAACACCATGAGTCACAGAGAGAACTCAGAACAGCATTAGAGTCTTAATTTTGGTCAAAGTGTCTGAAAGCGTGGCACCTTCTACAAGGCTTTTTCATCCCACCATCACGATGTGTATTTTTACTTAAAATTTTTCCAACTTCGATAACTTCACCATTAATAAAAAAAAAAAAAAAAAAAATTAGGTTAATAAGCCAACCACTGGAAAATACTGACAGAACCTGACAATCCCAATAAAATCAACAGCCTGGAAAATGCTCTGAGGTGGTCACGATCCGAGTACAGCACACTAGCTCCATGCTTCTGAACAGCACGCTGAGATGTGCCCAGCAACTGCAATTTGTTTAGATCTACTTTACATGTATGGGTGTTTTACCTGCACATATATTTGTACACACGGGTGCCTGTTGTCTGCGATGTCACAAAAAGGGTATCAGATCCCCTGGAACTGGAGGTTGTGAGCCGCCATGTGGGTGCTGGGGATAGAACCTGGGTCCTCACAGGAGCAATAAAGGCTCTTAACCTCTGAGCTCTCTCTCCAGCCCTGTATCTACTTTTCTAACAGTCGTCTTAGAACTTAGCAATTCCTTTAAAGAGAAACAATTAAAGTCAAAAAACAAATACACAAAAAGCGCCATTACCATAAAAAACATGTTGGGTTGGGTTGGATTGGGTTGGGTTTTGGAGACAGGGTTTCTCTGTGTAGCCCTGGCTGTTCTTGAACTCACTCTGTAGACCAGGCTGGCTTTCCACTCTTGAGATCCACCTGCCTCTGCCTCCCAAGTGCTGGGATTAAAGACGTGCACCATCACCACCCAGCCAAAAAGACAGAATAAACATACCATAAAAAAATAGCCCAGTAGGAAAGGAGCAGAAAGGAGACACTCCTAAAAGCATTTAGGGGAAGATATCACATTTCAGAAACAGCTAAAAAGGAGAATAATCAAATGACAGACTCTTAGCAAGATTTGGGCAATTCACACTGGCAGACACTTCTTACAATTCTGAAAACCAGAAAAGTAAACCTGAACAAATTAAACACGTCCTTACACAGTAAGCCAAAAGCTCATACACTGTTCTCTCACATCCACTCGACACACCCTGATTCTGAACACAGCGCTGCCAAACCCACCTGAAAAGTAACAACGCAGCAAGAACCAAGAAAACCAAAAACCTGAACAAGGGCTGAGGAGGAAGGAGCCCTCACAGTGAAACAGCAGTTAGGGTCTGGGCATGTGAGGCACTGGGTCGGATGCCCTCGAACAGAAAAAAACCACTTTGGTCGTCAAAGCAGTATCAATGTGCAGCCTTCAAAGGGACAGCAAAACACAAGTCCTGGGATTTCCTCCAGAATGCAGCAGCCTTAAGTAGGTGGGGCAGAGGTAACCAAATGGGCCAGGATAGCTGGGTGCCACCTCATGGGAAAAGCTCATGGGAAAAGCAAAGGACAGACACCTATACCTTAATAGGGCCCACTGAGGGGGCAGAGCTGAAGGAGCCCTGAACAAGGCAACAGAATGTACAAACATAACACACAATAACACAACCTCGTGCTGCCACGTGGTGGCCCCTGAAGTGTGGCTTTCTACGCCCCCACTCACTCAGTCTGATGCTGCTGGTGTCCAGGTTTTGCCCTTTATAGGTGGCAGACGCTTCCTTCAGTTTCTAGAGTGAGTTTTTCCCATAGTGAATTTTGTCAAATGGTTTTTCTGAATGTGTTGGGATAACTGTGGTTTTTCTTGCTTAGTCCGCAGGTATGATGAATTACTATAAGTGCGTTTCAATAATGACCCACACCTGCATCCCCAGAGTAACTCCCACATGGTTGTGGTAAGTAGCTGTTTTATGTATCCTTTGATTTAATTTGTTTGTGTTTTATTTGAGGCCAAAATGACACACACTTACACCTAAATACAGATGACCAAGGGTTGAGGGTGAAGAAACCGGTGAACAAGAACAACAGAATGCACAAACACGATACATAATAACCAATCGTCTCAGAAGTAACTTGAGGCTTGAAAGACCATCCAGGTTGGAGAAATGGCTCAGAGGGTGGAACACTTGCCCTGAGTGAGACCAGCCTCGCTGTTATGAACTTTGGCCCAGCACCAATAACAGAGGGACAGACGGATGGATTGATAGATGGACAGATAGGTAGATAGACAGATGAGACGATGGTAGATAGATATGATGATCAGTGTGGATAATAAGCAAGACTTGGTGCCTAGCTCTAAAGACACGCTTCTTGTTTGTTTGAAGACGAATCATGCTGGCACTAAGCTGGAGCAGGTATACTAATTTCAGAGAGAGCTGATTTCAGAGCAAGGCACAGCCTCCCAAAAGAAAGGGGCATTCCATACTACAGGGGTCCCGCTCCTCTAAGGCAGCATCATCTTCAGTGAGCCTGCACCTGTAGAAGAACCAACGGAGCTATGTAAAGAGATAAACCCACACCCCACAGCACTGCAGACCGAAACTCACTCCTACCAGCAGACGGGCCCAACAGCAGCTCACTGGCTGCAGAAGCTCCACCCAGTCACAGCAGAGCTTACCTCAAGCTCAAGGGAACATCAGTAGGACAGACACACTGGGGCAAAAACACCTAATACACGCAGTAGTGCACTCCTGTAACCCAGGCACTCTGGAGGCTGAAGCAAGACCTCAATTCTAGGCCAATGTGGATGATTCGGCAAAACCATGTTAAAAGAACAAGGACAGCAAATTAAATGCAAAGGAAGGAAGAGGCGCAAAGCAGCAGAATCAAGGACACTGGGAACCAAAAATCAGCACAGAAAGTTTGACGAAACAAAGAGGGTGTGAGTGTGTGAGTGTGTGGTGTGTTGTTGCAAGTTTTGGTTTCTTTAAAAACCCAGTTATGTTACATGGTTTTGTTTTAATCCCAGGTGTGGGATATGTGCTACTTCAGTTTGTCCACAGCCACTAACTATGATTGCCTCGTGCTCTAAGAGGCCCATGATTTTTGCCAGCTGCAGACAGTCTAACTCTGAGGACTTTAGAGAGGGAGTAAATACCAGAGTCCCAAAAGGGGCGCCAGTGCTCCAGAGAAGGCGAATGCTGCTGCCACTGCATTTGCTGTTGCTGGACTGTTGGATATCCCAACGACAAAGACTGGACTTGCCCCAAGGAACCCAATGCCTTTAATAGGCAAGAAGTAGTACAGTGGATTTTGTTGGCTGAAAGAAGTCTACGCGCCCTTTCTCCTCTAAGCTTTCTCTACCTACTGTTGGGGGCTGGACGGGATTATGGTAGGATAAAGGTTGGAAAGAAGGGAGATTTAGGTGTATAAGAACCCAATAAAATAATAAAACAAATACACAACATATGTGTATCTGTCTGTCTGTCTGTGGGACCAAGGCTGACATTAGGTGTCCTCTATTTGAGTCAAGGTCTCTCAGCTTTGGCTAGCCCAACTCTAAGATTCTCTCTCTGCCTCTAACACAATGAGATGACAAAACCGACAGCCACTAATCCCAGCGGGCATTTGGATAGGTTCCGAAGGCCCAGACCCCAGGCTTTACATGTGCATTTACCTTACCCCCTGAGCCATCTCCAAGCCCCCAAAATGGTGGGTTTTTTTAAAGATGAGTAATTTGAAAAGGCTTTATCAAAGAAACTTGAGCAATTTTCAAGTCTGTATGAAAAATAGAAACAGAAGGACCATATCCTTCCTCAGTCTACAAGGTTAGTATTAAACTGGACAAAGATTACAGGAACAGAAAACTAAAGAGCAATATTTCTCGTAAATGTAGATGCATATCAAATCCAACGATACATAAAAAGAACTATTTATCACAACCAGTTGGGATTTACTTCCAGAGATAGAGGTGTGGTCATTACTAAAAAGCATTTAAGATGATCCATCACACTAACAAGCTAAAAGTAAGGAAAGCCAAGATCCTCCCAGAAAAGCTAAAAATATACTCTACAGACTCCTCACTCAACTGATAACGGGCAAAGCAAACCTAGGCACCACTAGCATCAGACTGGGTAAGCAAAGTCTGACAAAGCTTTCCTCCACAGATCAAGAGCTGCTGGACGAGGCTCCAGCCGTGTAACGTAGCAAGAAAAAAGGAATGAAGACATTCAGAAAGAAGCAAAGCCACACTATGTGCCAATGACATGCCATGTATGGGAGATATATAAAGTATCAGAGCAAATCAGAGAGGCTATCGAAGCACACAATAACAAATGCTTATGGACAAAACTCCAGGAGATTCCTACGCATCAGCTAGGAGTAGCTGGAAAATTAAATTAACAAAACAATTCCCTTCAAGACAAGAGAATCAGCAGAAACACCAGTCAGTGTGCACAAACTTAAGGAGACAAAATGTTTTGGGGTAGAATTGAAAGGGGGTAAATGACGTGTCCCGTCAAAGACTAGAGGACTTATTTTGAGTTTGATTTTTTTTTTTAATGTTCCAAATTGAAGCGGGACTGATGGTCAAGAGCAAGTTCGGTGGTCAAGAGCACTTAATGTTCTCAGAGCCTGAGTTTGGTTCCCAGCCCCTACATCAGGCAGCTCGAATGCAAACACTATAACTTTATTATTAGGTAATCCACATATTCATAAAATACATGGAAATATCTCTTTTAGAACATAAAGATGTGCTAGAGATGTCTGCCATGTCTACGCACTTAGTTTGGATGAAGCTGGCATAAAGCCATGGGAGGTTTCATTGAAATCTCTCGCCATGTCTTTGCATCTAGACATGAAGAATGAAGACCTGCTTTAAGAATGACTTCTCTGGTCACTCCTTGTTTGTTCTGTCTGACAGAAATTGCCCCAACAATTTCAAAAGACATCCTTAAAAGGTACTTACAAGCCAAGTTCCTTGGGGCATCAAGAAGCCTTCCGGGAAGCATGTGCAGAAACTTAAGCAGAAAGGACTGCAGAAGAGCAAGCTTAGGTGCGTGCGCTGAGTGTGTGGAGGTGGGCCAAGGTAAAGGACCCTGCACAAAGGACTCCTAGCCACCAATGTGGAAGAGAATGTGGGAAAAGGCACTGCAGACAGGAGACCAGAGAGAAAGACTAAGGAGCCTGGGCCCCGGCCAGACCTCCAGGGTAACTCTAAAAAGAGTGGGATGAACAAGAAAGTAAGAAGTAAGTCCAGGGAAACTGGCTCCCTGCGAGGATCCCCACTACAAATCACAAACAGCCTACAACAGCTACAAGCCCTCAAATGTTCTGCATGCCCAACCTCAGTCCAAGGCCTAAACCCACAAATGAAGCTGGCTTCTTGGGCCCCAGAGGGCTCCATAGTCCTGAAAGCTAGAGCATCAAACATTTGGACTCATCAACTCTGACAAAAGCACCAGGAGACTACATGAGAATGTGCCGTTAGAGTCCACTGGTCCACTCAGGCCCAGCCCAGACAGACCCTTCCCTCTCACAGAACCACCAGGGACCCTATGAAATAGGATTCTCACCGAGAAGTATTTTATCAAAGGATACTGAGGAGACACACACACAACAATACCTGCTGAAAAACTAACCATCCTTCCTCAAAGATCTGTAAGAGACCACAGCTCCTGCTCAAAGACCTGAACTCTTCAGATCCCCCTCAATGCCGTGTGCTCGGTGCCAGGACCTGAACTCTCCTAAGTTCCTGCCATGCTGTTCGCTGATTCCCTCAGTCCAGGCAACGGCTATAACTAAACCACTAACAGTCTGTCTCAGTGTCCCTGTATCAGTAACCTTTCAGAGATTCCATCTGCAGTACCCTGGCCACCGCATCTTCCTCTGCACTACTCACAGTTGGCTCAGTGATAAAAATAAAGCAAAGCCTACACTGTCATTTCTGCCAATCCTCAAAGAAGGTGTGGTCAGTCTTTAGGCCAGGCTGTCCTAATCACTGATATCTGCATTCAAGATAAACATGTCAGTTTATCAAAACATCAAATAATCTTCCAAGGGCTGTATCTTCCCCTACAGTCCAAACGCATCCCAACTTAAACTTCCAGAAGGTTGTGTGTGAATTTGTGCACAAACACACACACACACAGCTAGCTGTGCTCCCAAACACTTCATAAGTAACACACCTCTGGAGCATATAACATAACTGATACACCAGCAAAACTAAGCTTACCCAAAAGACTGGCATTCAAGGTTTAATGACTCCGGGCCTGTCTAAGGTCCCAGCTGAGCATCCTGCAACTCTGTCACACCAGACTTGTCTTCTGTGATTTCCCAAATAAATATCTCCATCATTTTGACCATTCCACTGTCTCAGAGAAGGCTTGAACGAACAAGAAACAAAACTACTCTGTATACTTCTAAGGACCCTGCACAGGGTGCTCAACTGTCAATACACAGTAACCTCATCTTACCTCCACCGAGTGGCTATTATTCTGCTTGATATATTCGATGGGTGGAGCACTGGGAACTTTGCATCAGAACTGTCAGTCTCTGTAGCCTGCAGAATGCCTTGGGGTAGGCACTAGGGCTCAACCCTGTGATCCCAGCACTCTTAAGTCTGGGAATCTTAACTTCCAGGGCAGCCTAGATTATACAGTGAGAGATAAACCCAGCAGGCATTCCGGGGTTCTCAACAATCCTTGAAGCAAGCATCATCTGACCTTCAATACACAGCAGACCTTCTAAAAAGACAGCCATCCGGACTTATTTTCCACTTTTCCTTAAGAGATTACAGCACCCTATAAATGGATGTCAAAATGCATTGAGTGGTCCTCTCTTCCTTCTTGGGCAATACCTTATTCCACTTTCTCCATCACTATAATTAAAGCCCGGCACTGCAACTAAAGGAACTCAACATTCCTCTGCATCTTACCTTTTCATACCCTTCCACCCTCTGTCGTGCACTAATATATCTGTCTCCTCCCACAGTAATAAGCCCAAGGGCAAGATGAATAGCCCAATTATTTACCCCACGGAACTCGGCAAGGCAAAAAAATAAAAATAAAAAAGCGTTCAAAATTCTTTAAGTGAAGTGCAACAGTCCCCCAAAACTAACTCCCCGGATAAAATGTGCAAAAGGATGTTCTAATGTAAGATTCTCTCGGATAATAAAAAGGCATCCCCGCTGCAGCTCCTACAACTCTCGCACTGACGCCTGAGGTAGGAGGGAGCTATTACACAGCAAGAAGCAACCCTGGCTCTGTATATACTACACGCTCCCCATTGACCTTGGCTGGAGAGACCCCAGGCGCGAGCAGCATCGCCGTGCAGGCTGAACCCGGAGGGCCACCGTACCCTCGGGCCGCAGTGACAGCCGGGCCGACCTCCGCGGCCTCTCCCGCGCTGCCCGCAGCATACCTCGGTTCTCCTCCTCCAGGTGCCGCACGCGCAGCTCATCCTCGCTCTTCACCTCAGAGCTGTAGCCCCTCCTCGGGGCTGCATCCCTAGCCCATGCGCAGGGCCGAGCCGCGCGCAGCACGCGGCCACCAGGCGGACGCGACCAGCTCTCAAGGCGCCCAGAGCGCCCGGAGCCGCCGCCGCCATGTTGTATGTTTACAGCGGGCGCCCGCGGCCAGGTTCCGCCCCCGCTTGGAGACGCGCGCGCACACGACAGGCGTCTGTCGCTCTGGCCCCGCCCCTCACCGTCTGGCCCCGCCCAGGCCCTCTTTGCCGAAGCCTCCAGTGTAGCATTAATCTTTTGCCAGCCCAGAGGGGGAGAGGCATCTTTAAAGCTGTGGAAACTCTTCAATTAAGACCAGAGGGTTTTGCCTCCCTGCACTTGGTCCATAGTAGGCTTGTGACTGACCATCCGGCAGGAAGGAAGATACTCTAAAGACAGACCTTTCTTGTTCCCTCCCCTGGATATCAGATTGTTCAAGTACACTAGAACTTTAACGGGTGGGGTGGGGGGGTGGAAACGACACTCATTCCCTCCTCTCCGAATCCCATGTGAGGATGGGGAAGTCTGGGGCCTTGAGCCAGTCAGAGGAAGAACTTATCTTTAGGCAGAAGTCTCACACAATTCTGACAACTTGTCAGACCACCTTGTGGAAGAGATAGAGATAAAGATGGGTCAGGCATTCCCGGGACCTTGCCTGATCCTACCTTGCTAGGGACTACCTAGCCCTCTCTTTAAACCTCAACCTTGTATCAGGACCTTGAAGACAACTGGGGCACAAGGAATTCATAGGACCCGTTAGTTCCTCTTACCAATGTGGGCACAGTGAACTAATCTCTAATTGGTCTATTGAAGACAGGTGGCTGGCCCCCAGGCTCTGCTAATAAGGACTCCCATCACAAGGTCATTGTGTTAAATGAGCAGCAACCGTGAGAAAAATTGCTGCATTCCCTTGGGTTCCATTGAACAGGGAGGCAGCTCAGCGTGGGCTGTCTGCTTGTCATTAGATGTGCCTGATCTTCACAGTCTAGCAAGCAAAGGAGAGAGCAGAAAATAGGGAAATGGGCCCTCTGACCCACGTATGGGGGACTCCTGGAGGCCAGTGTCCCAACAAGAGCCCACCTTAAGGAAAGCTCAGCCAAAGCCCAAGCCCAGGTGCAGTTCTGAGCCCAAGGCTTCTCCAGAAACGTCAGATCAGTCCTTGAAGATGTTTGTTGGGGTGCCTTGCTTCAGGATTTCCAGCTACCTGGCTTTTATCAGCTCTCTGCCCAGAAAAAGCCTATTTAGGAATGGTGTCTTCAAAACGTGCCACCATTACAGGAGTTTAAAGGTTGGATTGAAACTCATGCCCCTCGAGGTCCTAACAAGCCCAGGTTCCCACTCCTCAGTAAGCCAATTAAAATCACCGAATTAATAGTGCAAAACAGAAAGGGGAGACTGAGTCTATATATCCACGCTGGGAAGGACAAAGAGACCCAGCGATGCTTCAAGTCCTCAGAGTCAGTTACAATTTAAGTAGAAAACCAAAATCGTGCCTAGCCAGGCAACTCAGGTTAATACGTGGTCCCTCCCATCACTGACCCAGTACTGTCTGTGAGAAATTTAGGCTTCATTGTGAGAATCCTGGTGTGTGTGTGGGGGGGGGAATTCCAATTCCCTGAGAGGCTTATTTCCCACTCGAAGTTAAAGAAGAGATAGAATGTCTCCTTAGAGTATTCCCAGTCCTTCCAGACAAGCAAATTACACTCTGGCCATATAATTCTTGTATAAGGGCTAGAGAGATGGCTCAGCAGTTAAGAGTGAGTGCTTGCTGCTTTCCAGAGGACCCCAAGTTCAATTCCCCGCACCCACGTGGCAGCACAAACTGTCTGTAACTCCAGTTCAGAGGATCAGGCACCTCACACACATAAGCAGGCAGTCCACCAAAGCACATAAAAAGAAATAGCTATTTTAAAAAGAAAGAAAAAGAGATTCTGTATAATTACCTTCGGCATCCAAAGCACGAGTCCTTTCCGTTTTGATCCAAAAGGAATGGAGCCAGTGGAATCCTGAGTGGCTGGCCGGGGGAGAGGTTGCTCTTGAAAGTTACGTTGTGTCTCTTTTTCTGATAGAAATGTTGCTTTTGCTAACTCTTAAGATTGTTACTGTTACTGTTTTTCCAACTTGGTTTTAAAGTCTCTAGGCAGATAGGAGGTGTGGGGATGAAAGGGAGGCCAACCAGTGGAAGTGGGAGAGAGAGAGAGGAAGGGAGGAAGGGAGGGAGGCAAGGAGGGAGGGAGGGAGGGAGGGAGGGAGGGAGGGAGGGAGGGAGGGGGAGGGAGGGAGGGAGAGGGAAGGAGAAAGGTGGGGGAGGAGAGAGAGAGATTGATTAAGGATGAGAACTAGCCAACATGGTGGCTTCTGATTGGTGGGTTTAGAGCAAGGCCTGGAGTCCGGCTCTAGTCAGAGTACCATCCCTGCATACCTGGCAGTCAACATAGGGTGTGAAGATCAGTGAAGACAGTGCCTTGGGCTTTCCCATTAAAGGAAAGACAGACGTCTGCATGAACCAAATTAAGAACCAGGGAGGTACAGAACTGAGAACCAACTGCATCAGGGTGACTGGGCCCCACCTCTGCGGTAAGAGAGTTAAATTCACGTTCAAAAGAGATGCAGAGACAACATAAAATTACAAGACTTCATTGCACTGAGAAGGTTTTGGTTTTCCCAGTTTATTTGGCCAACTGTCTTTTTACTTGAGGTCACCCAACACTGCCCAGGTTGGCCTAGTCCTCCTGTATTTCTGACCAGTCAGCTTTGCACTAGCTCCCACCACCCTTTCCTCAGGGTCATTCTTTTCTCAGAGTAGCTCACAGAACTGAGGTAAGCCTTTTCCGTCCACGACAGGCTTGTTACAAAGAACATCTCAAAGGGCACAAATGAACAGCCAGGTGAAGTGGCACACCACTTCAGGGTGCAACACCTGAGGTCCTCGGGCCTCCACATGCATGTGTGCACACGTGGACATGCACACACGTACATACAAATGAAAAGGTGAGTGTGAATTTGCACCCTTTCAAAGACTGACAGCAACATCTCCCGCTCAGCCCAGGATCACGACAACACAGGGGAGACTGGACAGAATCTCCTGTCGCTACACTGGCATATTTAGCACCTGGGAGGTATTAAGCATGTTTGGATGGAGGATATTTTCAGCTTCTGATGTGTCTATTGAGGTGGGATTTGCTGAAAGGCAAGGATCACCTGGATCCGTTGATAACAATATGGTCATTGCCCACTCTTACCCCCAACAAATAAGGATGAGAACTGGCCACAAAGCTCTATCTAGAAACCAACCCTGCTGCTCTTCATCTCTCTCACATCATGAGCCTGAGAGTACACCCTCCTGCTTCTCCTAAAAGATACAGAATCCCTTCTCTGTTGCTGGAGAACCAGAAATTTATAGTTTGGTTCCCATCCCATTGTAGCCCTGGAACTCATTGCTTCTTGTCCCTTAAGCACTTGTCCAGTGGGTAGAATTGTATAATGTCCTCTAACTCGTCTGTCCTCCTGTGGTGTAAAGGGGGACAGGACAGAGTGTCCAGTCAGCTCTGGCTGCCACAAATCAGGTGGCTTAAACAACAGATTTTACTTCCTCATAGACAGACGTGGAGGTGGTAATACAAGGTCAAAGTGCTGGCAGGGTCAGTTTCTTCTGAGGCTTATTTTCCGGGCTAGCAGATGGTCACCTTCTCATTTTGTCCCCACATGACTTCTTCACTGTACACACTTGTCCCCGGTGTTTCTTCCTCTGCTTAGAAGGCTGTAGTCCGGTTGTAGCTGGCCTGGCAGAAATGAGGATGTTCTAAACAGACATTGAAACAATGGGCCCCAAAGACGTGGGCATTTCTCCCCAGGGATTCTAGGATGGGAGAAGGAAAAGGTGTCCGAGAGAGACACTTGATTCCTGGAAAGAGATTTCACCCAGTCCTGCAATGTGTTAGACTCCTTTCCGTGATGTGTCTGAAGCCCAGATACTGCGGGCAGGACCACCCCTGGACTGGAACTGCTTAGATGCTCACATCCCTCTCGGGTTTTTTAGTGGCTTCCCCGGATCTCTTGGTCTCTCTTCCCAGTGTGGCTATGTTGAACGGACCTCCTTTTCCTGCTTTCTGGTCTTACTTGGCTCCTTTAATTGGCGTGTTGAGGATAGGTGACTAGACCTGACTTGGGGCACTGGTTGTGACCCCCAAGTTTACTAATAAACATTGTCACAGTCAGGCCCCACCCATATGAACCTCCCAGCCTTAATGACTTCATATTCCTTCAATATGGCAGAGGGTTTCTTTCCATGCTTTTGGGAGAGTCATAGCTCATATGAGAAAATCTTTTGTTTGTATGGGTAAAGTCTTATGACATAGTCCAGGCTGGCCCAGAACTCCAGTTCCATCTGCCTCAGCCTGCTAAGCTGCATGCCAACACAGACCACACAACAGAGGACTCTTCCAGTTCCCTGCAACCAGCTCTGCTGACCTGCCCCTGTGCCCTGACTAGCCCTGGATCTATAACGATGCCTCAGGCAATGACTGGGCCAATAGCCTAAAATATCAGGGGCTTACCCCATGCCCTATCTCAACAGTAACCATAAGAAGCATTTTGTCAGTAGTCACATTAATAAGCTGTAGGACCCAGTGAGAACCCAGGCAAGGTCTCCTCATAATCTCCTACTTCCCTGTTGATGGCCTTTCTTTTCCCTGGGACATCTGCTTAGGCTTGCATATGTCTTCATCATGACAGGCATGAGATGCTAGCCTTTCTCTCAGATTAGATCCCGGGTTACCAGGCATGGTACACCTGCGATCCCAGCACTCAGCAAACTCAGTAGGCCAGCCTGAGCTACACAGTGAGTTTAAATTCAGCCTGGGCTACATGAGAATCCATCTCCAGTAGCTAAGCCACTGCTTTTAGAAGGTCTGTAATAGAGCAGTAGATGACAACTTGGTCATTCTCTCTCTGCGGTTTGTGACCATCCAGAAATCAGCCCCCCACAACAGCAGATAGAATGTACTTCAAGGCTTTGAAGTACTGCTCTTTTGCTACTCCTGTGTCAGGTCCATAACTGTCTCTCTGAATAAAGCATTTGTCCACAAACATCACAGCAAGAAAAATCATGGTGCATTTCTGTTGAGCCTGGCAGAGCTGCATCAAGGTCAGGATGAAGCCCGGAGATTCCATCACCCACCTGCAGAGGAGGGGCCGGCTCCCTGAGGGAGGCTCCACTCCCTTAGGAGCCGATTTTCTACTATCCAAGAATGTTCTTGTTATTTTTATTTGCATTCATCATACCCCAATGCAAGACTGTTGTTAAAAGCACTCATGCTGCCAGGAGTAGTGGCCCACGACGTTGATCTCAGCACTCTAGAGGCAGAGGTAGGTAGATCTCTGTGAGTTTGCATCCAGATTGGTGTGCTTAGGGAGTTATAGGTTAGCTTGAGATACTCTGTGAGACTTTTTGTCATTTAAAAAAACAAAAAGTGTTCAAGTTGAACAGAGTTTTGTACTGAGAAGAGAATCCCGTTTTTAGGTCTTGTTTTTCATCTGCTATTCAGAAATCTTGGGGGGGGGGGGTCAGAAAAGCTGTGGCTTACTGTGTACTTTTAAAACATTACTCGGTGATGTGGACCCACATCTCAAGGTTATAAAAGGGCACAAAGACTGGGGATATCTTAGCTCAATTAGGTGTTCACAGATCACTGGAAAAGCAAGCCCTGGGCTTGTGGTGATACATGCCTGTCTTCCCGGCACTTGGGAGGTAGAGGCAGGATGCTCTGGAGCTCAAGGTCATCCTCAGCTACACAGTGGCTGAGACCCTGTGTAAAACGAAAGCACATGAGACAACTGTATAAACTGATGATGTGACCATTCCGTGGTATGGTTAAAGGGAAGGTTTCCACTGTAGATGGGGGGGGGAGGGCAGAGACAGAGAGAGACAAATAGAGAACATTCAGAGGCATCTTGAAGAGTCCAGAGCAGAAAGAGAAAGTAGTAGATTGAACATGGCCAGTGGAGTTGACCTGGCCACAAGAGGGGGGGAGGGCAATAGAGAGAGGGAGAGTGCCAGAGAGTAGGGGGAAGGGGAGAAGGGAGACACAGGACTGGAAGAGGGAGGCCAAGAGAAATCATACCTGAAATTGCAAAGTTATAGGGAGACGGAGTAGCTGGGAGAGAGAACCCCAGAAGCTAAAGGGAGCTTAGGATATGGGGAGGTGAGAAGGGTACTGTGCTAGCTAGGGAGAGTTTTGAAATGTGCAACAGGTACTTGTGATACCCAGAATGCACTTTGGTATGCTAATAGGTATCACAGCCTTTTGTATCTTCTGCCTTTTAGAATTTGGGGAAATGGAATTTCCTTTGGACCTGACAATAGCACATATAAATATCCACTTCAAATGCAATATATATAGAACAATAGGTCTTAATAGACTTGAAAATCAAATATAGGAGAATATTGTTTAATTCCAGATTCACATGGCAACCAACCTTCAATACACTAGGGCAATAGAGATGGCTCAGCAGGTAAAAACACTTGTTTTTCAAGCCTGGTGATCCACATTTGTATCCCTGGGGTCCATATAAAAACAAAAAGTGGGAATCATTGACACACCTACAATGCCAGCAAGCCTTCCCTGCAGTAAGAGGTAGATGGGAGAAAAATCCAGAAGCTCGTGGGCTAGGCTGGAACTCACAGACATCCACCTGCCTCTGCCTCCCAAGTGAACCTGTTAAGGTGCGCATCACCACACACAGTTATTAATTTAAGACCCTGTTAGGCATTAAAATGGTATACTATAGGTAAATAATGTTTCCCCTGGGTAGTCTTGTCTCACTTCGGCAGAGACTTATCTTCTTTGTGTGCACAGTGGGTATTGCTGACATCTCTTGTGAGTTCTTTTCCCCCTATCTATGTATCTGGGTTGAATCTTCCATGCGGGAATGGAACCCAGAGGTCACGAGGATTTGGGCAGACCTCCCATACACCACTGAGGCTTCTAGGCTACACCTCTCTTTTCTGAGATTCCACTCCACTCCCATATATTCCAGATGCAATAGTCACCCAACCTTTGTCCTCTGATCCCTAGTGTGGCTGTAGCTTTCTAAGTGTTGACCTCTGTATAGGGTGTAAACCACAGCTGGCCTGAACTCAGAGAAGAGAAAAGGCTGGGACTTCCTTACTCATGGTATGCACTTTTTCCAAGTGTGAGGTCCTCTCTCCTCTGCTCTGATTTCTTCCCAGTGCTTTTGAATCCTTGGTTTCTCTATCCTGTCCAGAGACTATAGGTTTGATTTGCTAAGAACTTCTCTACTGAAGCCCCAAACAAGAGACAAACACAGCTGGTACTGCTGACAGAGGATGCACCCTGTGCTTGGTGCCGAGGGCTGCAAGATCTTTTAACTAGCCTCCTAGAAGCTCAAGTTAGGGATGTAGACAAGTTTGCCTGGTTCCTCTGGGCATTTCAGATCCTGTTCTGTCTATTTTTATGCCAACTTGATACAAGCTAGAGTAACCAGAGAGGAGGGAGTCTCAACTGAGAAAATGCCTCCATAAGATGGACTGTAGGCAAGACCGAGGACATTTTCTTAATTAGTGATTGATGGGGGAGGGTCCTGTCCATTGTGGGTGGAGCCATCCCTGGGCTGGTGGTCCTGGGTTCTATAAGAAAGCAGACTGAGCAAGCCAGGGTGAGCTAACCAGCAAGTAGCATCCCTGCATGGCCTCTGCCTCCAGTTCCGCTTCAGCTTGCGTTCCTGTGCTGACTTCCTTTGATGATGAACTGTGATGTGGAAGTGCAAGCCAAATAAACCCTTTCCTCCCTAACTTGCTTTTGGTTATGTTGTTTCACCACAGCAATAGAAACCGTAAGAGACATCCCTATGGATTTTTAAAACTATGTTTGTGTAGCAGTAAATAGTTAAAAGCCGATCTATGCTCCTGGGGTGGCCGTGCATGCTCTGTACCCACACAAGAGCCCTGGAGTCAGGAATGAAAGACACAAACATGTCAGATTAATTTTTAATATGCCTAACTAGCTCAATGGCTGGGCACTTCTAAATCTCCTCTCGGATAGCACCCTTCTGGTATTTCCGAGTTAACTTTTTCCAAATCTATTTTTATCTTTGGTTTCCCAAACCCAAGTGGGGGAATGGCCCCTAGGGCTGTTTCCTTGGAGTCTCACATGTCGGCAGGCCTTTAATTCTGATCCCTCTGATACCTGTCCTGGGAGGTCTCTGTTCTTACTGGGTCCCTTGCCCGAGTAATCTAAAAGTCCCAGCTCTGTCTCCTTGCCCAGCCAATGGCTGTACAGCATTTCTTATTACCAATCAAAGCCAGCTAGGGGCAGGGACCCTCAGCGTCTGGAAGCAGCAGCTTTTGAGAGCTTAATTAAGACAAAGCATTAGAACAACATATTTGTTGTTTCATACATTTTTTTAAAGTGAAGAAAAAAAATTAATGATACACTGCAAACACTAAGGTCACCATTGCAAAGTCAGTTTTAAAATCAGATTCCAAGTAGCTGTAGATGACCTTGAATTTCTAATCATGCTGTCTCTACCTCCCAAGGGCTGCAGGATCAAAGACATGTGCCACCATGCTAAGAGTAGTTGCTAGTATTATTATTTTGGAGATCTAATAACTTTACCATGAGGAAATAACTTCTCATGCAGCATACACTGGGGTAAAAAATATATCAGGGCTTCTTTTTATATTTTCCCTCTACCTATAGATTTTACTTACATATACATATCTACCCACACCTGCACGGGTGCGCGCGCGCGCGCACACACACACACACACACACACACACACACATCTATGTGTTCCAGTTTCCAGTTTGTTTTTATGATAAACACTCTGCCCAAAAGCAACTTAGGAAAAGAAAGGTTTATTCCATCTAATACTCCCAGGTCAAAGTCCATCGTTGAGGGAAGTCACCTTAGGAACCTAAAGCAGAAACTATGGTAATACTGCTTGGTGGTTAGCTCTCTGAATTGCTCACAGGCTCATACTTAGCTGTCCTTATACAGCCCAGCAAATGGTCGCTCACAGTGGGCTGAGACCTCCTACATTAACTAACAATCAAGATAGTCTCCCATGGACAGGCGGTCATGAAGCTAGCCTTTAACTCAGCAGGAAGGGGTCAAAGGAAGGTAGATCTCTGAGTTCAAGGCTACACAAAGAAAACCTGTCTCAAAGGGAAATGAAAGTCCCCCATGAATCTGCCCGGGGGCCAATCTGGTCTGAACACTTCCTCAGCTGAAGCCTTCCTGTTAGATAACTGTAGACTGAGTAAAGCTGACCATTAGAGCTAACTAGACAATGTGGGTATATAGTGCTCTTACAACTATATATATTTACAATCTTTCTCAACTGACGGAATATGTGTTTTGTTCTTTTATAATTGTTGTGTTGATGTTTTAAGGGACCAGGTCTTGCTATGTGGTTCAGGCTGACCTAGAATTCAAGAGCTTTTCTTCCTTAGCATCCGAAGGCCGAGATTACAGGTGAGCACCACCACCCCTGGTTTATGTGATTTTAGGGAATTGGAGAGTTTCGGCTCAGAGATTTAATTTTAAAACTGGGAACGTTTTATAGCCTTTCTTCCTCACAAAGGACTTTTTTTTTTTTTTAAGAGCTAAAGGATAATTTTATTGGAGTTTAAAAAAGAAAGCTGCAAGGACATGAGCAAGATATGAACCTCGGCAGCTGCTGGGTTCAAGGGATAAGAAAAAAAGCTACACCATTTAAAAAGGACATAGCCATCAGAAACACAGCAGATACGCAGACACGTGGCAGAAAAGGGAGCTTTAGAGAAAAACTAAGCCTGAAGTGACAAGGAGGCCCAAGTGACAAGGAAAGCATGCTTAGAAAAGAATAGAAAAGAGAAGTTACAGTCTTCCAAGTCATTTAGAAAAGTAGGCAATGTACAAAGCTGGACGGCATTAGCCCGTTGAGCAACTGTGCCTGAGGCGGGGACTCTCAGAGGAACGTAAAGGACAAATTACTCTGACTATCTCTTTAGCATGGCCTAAGGCGAGATCACCTTTCTACAGAGGATCCTGACAGAATGAGTGACCACACCTGACTGGAATGTCAGAACTGTCCCCAGGCAGAGAGTCTATTCTCTGGAACATGAGTTTTTCTTATGGGTCTTTGCTTCTATTCTAACACCCAACCCCCTCTGGAAAGATAGCCCTGAAATCATTTAGGAACCAAGCCAGAAATCAGAGCCACGAAACACCACTGGTCTTTGGTTTTTGGCAAGGATGGGGTTGCCAATCAAAATGAAGTCTCCTTCACCCAAACCAGGATACCTTCAACTCATTAATTAATTATTTAATGCTCAGCTGCCTACATCATAGCATACAAACATTCCTATCCTGAGCTAAGGCCAGTACAGCATGTTTACTCTCCGCCACAGCAATGGCTGCAAATCCATTTGTGGGCTCCCTAGATCCTGCACAGGTTTTGTCTACAACCCATAGTGTGTTTTAAGCAACAGAATTTATCATAATTCAGGAAACAAGTCAGACCTTCTTTCAATCTGCAACATTACTGCCATTTGGCTGCAGGAACATTCTGCATATGCCAACCCCTGAAGTCACTGGATGATCTATCTGTAAATTAGAAAGCTGATTAAATTAGGCTGAAGAAGAGCATCTAGTCTTTAGCTCCCATCCAGCCGCAGCAGTAAGCATCAGGAACGCCTGTCTTTACTGTACATTTTTGTCCCATGTCACATGTTTGAGTGGCTGGGACTTGGAAGCTGATGCAAGGTGCCTGTCACTCTGGACAACTGACTTCTGGATATTCTCAAGTGAAAGTAGTATACCATTGACATTCAGAAGAAAGGAGACAGCGAGGATGGGGCTCAGTTGGTCAAGTGTTTGCCTAGCACACACACAACACTCCCTGCTGTCAACTTCTTATGCAGAATAAACCAGGCATGATGGAGCACTTGTCTGTCAGCCCAGCACTCAGGAGGTAGATTCAGAAAGAACAGGCATTTAAGGTTACCTTCTGCTAGAAGGTGACTTCCTGGAACTCTGAGTCCCTGTCTTTAAAATAAGTAAATTAATTAAGATTAAGTTTAATAAATTAAAGACACTCAGCATCAAAATTTTGCTCAACATGAGCTTCTAGTTGGCTGCTACCCAAAGTGATTCATTTTGTCAAATGAGTAAAGTTAGGGAGTGGGCATCTGCACACTGTGTGTGTGTGGTGTGTGTGTGTGTGTGTGTGTGTGTGTGTATGTGTGTGTGTGTATGTGTGTGTGTGTCCCTGCACACTGTGTGTGTGTTCCTGCACACACATGCATGCGCCTTGTGGTAGGTATCCTTGCTCTGGTCTCCCTCCCTCTCTCTTATAAGGCCACTGGATCACAAGGCTCCACCCAATGGCCTTATCTAACCTTATGTTACCTTGAAAGGTTCCTCCTGTAAACGCATTGTAGAATTGCTTTTTAATCCTTATAAATTCTCATAATAGGGAATAAGATTTTAACACATGAAGCCCTGGGGATATGCAAACCCACATCCAAACATAAAACTCATAGAATTATTTTAAAACAATGCAGATGCCCCCATCAGGTGTCTCTACATTAACTTACAAGACCATCCAAAGTTCTGTTTAGAAGATGCTTTGCCTTTGACTGTTTACATACAACAAGCTACCTCTCCTCCATTTTACCAAGCAGCACTTTCAGTTCTGTGCATGTCCCAGCATGGGCAGATATTGAGAACATTTGTGCTGTGTATTTGAGATTGTTTGATGAACAGAAATGACCAGCCTAATCCTCCCTGGGCCCCAAGAACCAACAGTGTCTGTTTGGGTAAAGAGTGGGTAGTGCTGGCTGAGAAGCTGTGTCAAACAACCAGAGCTCTTTGGGCTAAAAAGAGCATAGAACTGCTGTTCTGGATTAATCTCCAAATCATTGAGCAAAAGCACCATTCCATAACCACATTTATCATCAGTAGGCAGAATAATAACGCACAAACTAGGTCACAGTAATAGCATTTTTTCATCTTAATTGTTGGGCCTTTAATAACAGGGAGCAAGCAGCTCCTGCTTCTAGATCACCAAGGGAGCAGCCCTGTGCTCTTCCTGACTGGAGAGGGCTGAGCAAAGTGGCCTCTGCACAGGTAGGTTGTGAGAAGCAGGTAGCAGCCCCGCTCTGTCAAGGTCAGGTGAACTACAAGGGGAGAGGGGACTCCATCCGTGTCAACAGACACATCCATGGGGGAACTCAAAGAGACTCAGAAGCTAGATATAAAGGACATGTACACATTGGTACCCAGCTTGACACAGCTTGGGTCAGAGCCACAGGAATCAGGGACATATGAGGATGAAGATGTGCTAAACAAGTTCTATACTTTGGCTACACGTACACCTGTTATCTGCTGCCAAACTCGCAGGTCACCAGTGTGACTGACAACTAATGACTGACTGCCAAAGCTGAAGTTACAAAGACACCCCCACAGATCAGTCAGGCTGCCTCTCTTGAACAGGGAGCTACCAGGTCATCTGGTGTCACAGTGCATGCTGTCAGGGAAGGATAGGGGCCGGGAGGACACTGTGTTACAGCCATTATTTGTATTCTGTTGTGGTCCTCTGGTAAACCGGTTCTCCTGCCACTGCAAGGATAGGTACAGCAAGATGTGCGTGTGAATTTTGTGGCAATACTTAAGTTCTTTTAAAAGAAAGAGGGTCTGAGGATGTGGCTCCATTGATAGGGTGCTTGTCTAGCATCCCGTGAAGCTCTGGGGTTGCTCTCCAACATTTTGTAAACCACATATGGAGGAATACACATGTAATCCCTGCACTGGAGAAGCAGAGGCAGAATAGTCAAGAGTTCAGTGCCAGCCTCAGCTACATAGTAAGTTGAGGGTCAGCCTGGGCTACAAGAGACCTAATTGGTGTGGGGTAGGGAAAATGGGACTTGAGATGACTCACAAGTTAACAGCTCATACTGATCTTCCAAAGGACCCAAGTTGCTTCCAGAAGCACCCAATACTCTAACTGCAGTCCAGTGCGTCTGACCCTTCTTCTGGCCTCCGTAGGCATTGCGGTCACATGTACATACATGGACGCACCCTTATATACATAATTTTAAAAATCATTAAAATTCATTAAAAAAGCAACGATGACAAGAGGTTGGGCCTGGTGGCACATGTCTTTAATCCTAGCACTCAAAACAAAGGCAGTCCAATCTCTGTGAGTTCGAGGCCAGCATGGTCTATATAGTGAGTTCCAGGACAGCTAGGGCTACATTGTGAGACCCTGTCTCCAAAACACAAAAACAAATGACAACAGTTGCTGGTGAGGCTGTGAGGAAACCGGAACTCTTATCCTCTGTGGTGGGAATAGAAAGTGGTGTAACCACTATAGATATCAAAGTAGAGCTTCCTCAGAAAATTAAAAATAGAACTGTGTCACCATCCAGCTACATAACACTTCTGAATGACTTGAAGGACTCAGAAGTCAACAAACCACAGAGACTTGTGGCGGTTGAATAAGGATGGCTTCCATAGGCTCACGTGTTTGAATGCTTAGGGAGTGGCAGTGGGAGAGATGGTCTTGTTGGAGTAGGTACGGCCTTGTTGGGGTACGTGTGGCTTTGTTGGAGGAAGTGTGTCACTGGGGTGGGCTTTGGGGTTTCAAAAGCTCAAGCCAGTACCAGTATTCTCTCTTTCTCCCTCTCTTTTTGCTCCTTGTGCATCCAGATAATAGAACTCTCAGCTCCTTCTCCAGCACCTTGTCTGCCTGCATGCCGCCATGCTTCCCGCCATGATGATAATGAACTGAACCTCTGAACCTGTTCATCAGCCCCAATTATCTGTTTTCCTTTATAAGAGTTGCTGTAGTCATGGTGTCTCTTCAACGAATCTTCACCAAAATTGACTAAGACAGTTGTATATTCCGGATTATAGCTGCTTTATTCACAATAGCCAGGAAATAGGACCAGCCTCGGGTGCAACAGCAGATGAATGGATAAAGAGATTATGGAATGTATACACAATGGGGTTTTATTTAGCTGTAAAGAAGAAATTATGTCATTTGCAGGGAAGTGACTAGAATTGCAGAGCACCATGTTAAGTGAACCAAGTCAGACTCAGAAAGACAAATATCACACATTCTCTCCTATATGTGGAAACAGAAAAGGAAGCATAGTTCTATGCTCTCTTTTGGGCACCCTGTCTCTCTTCAGTAGGCCATTCATCTCTTCTCAGTAGCCCATTGTCCTTAGGACATAGCACAGTCAGATGCAGCCTTCTGTGGCCGAATAGCAGGGGGAAGGAAGGGACTGAGATCAGCCTGTGATGATTAGGGTTCATTGTCGACTTGACAGAATGTAGAGTCACCTGGAAGACAGGCCTTTGCCGTGCCTGTGGGCAGCCATCTTGATTGCATCGTGAAAGGATATTTTAAGATACGAAGGCCTGCCTGCTATGGTGGTATCGTTCCTTGGCTGGGATATTGGACTCTTCAGGTGGAGTTAGGAACCTTAGCAGTAGCAGTTGTTCATCCTCTCTGCTTTGAGATTGCAGGTGCAACATGGCCAAATAGGTCAAGCTCATCCCGTCTGGGCTTCCTGCCAGAACAGACTTTCTCCCTTAAGTCACTTCTGTCAGATGATTTTATCACAGCAACAGGAAAAGCAACTAAGACAAAACTGTTTGGCACACAAATGGTTCCACCCAGAGTGGGCAGCAGGACTTCCAGCTTCGATGCAGTTAACCCTCAAGGGTTAGTCGGATCTGTAGATTAAGAGTTCTGGGTCATACTCAGAAATAATGTTTTCCCAGCTATCTGGTCAATTCTTAGCCCAGTCAGGTTGACATAGAAAACTAGCCAAGACACTGACCAAGTAATAAAATCTGAAAAGGAAGAAGGCACATACAGAGATAGAGACAGACAGACAGACAGACACTGAGACTTCCTGTTGTTACTAGTAAATGGGAGGCAGGCTGCCCATTACATACTTGCTCATGAAATGTGTTGATGATGTGTGCCTTTAACTGAGATTAGCTGAAAGTAAAATGGGGCAAATGTGAGAGCTCCACATGGAACATACGTTTCAGATGACGTTTAACATACGTAAGCTTTAATATGGAAAACTCCACACAGACCGTTGACTGTTGGTCATTGTACGAAGATAGGGTGGAGACAGGAAGGCGAGTGTTTCTCTATGCTTCTGTAGCATGCTTCTTCCACACTCTAGGACCTTAAAAATATTATGAAAACCTCTTTGTGTATTCGAGTCAAATTGGAGTTTAATGCTACCCACAGTATGTGTCAACCATCTGAAATCACCTATTGTTAGAAGAAACAGGGAGCCCCAGCACCTGAAAGGACCATGTAGGAGGTGTGCTAGGTTTGTACAACATCTGCTGAAGATGCACTCTGCACAGTCAGATAAGGCACTGATACGGCTGAGTTGTTTACTGCCATTTCCTAATTCGAAGCCCTCTTTTTTGGCACTTTGGAACGTGACTATATTTGGAGGCAGAGTCTTTAAAGAAGGGATTCAGTTAAAATGAGGTCACAAGGTGGGCTCCAGTCCAACATCACTGGCATCATTACAAGAAGAGGAGACTGGGGAGGAGAGAGAGAGAGAGAGAGAGAGAGAGAGAGAGAGAGAAACTAAGAGAAGATGTCATGCTCACAATTCAACTTGAACTTGAATTTCCCTCCTCCAAACTGTAAAAAAAAAATAGAAGTCTGTTCTTTAAGCTGCCCAGGCTGTGGTTTTGCCTTAGACAGAAAGCAAAGCCAGACAGCCGCAGCCTGCTTGTCTCAGGCATGTCTCCATTCTTTTTAAAATGGTGAGTGTGTGTGTGTGTGTGTGTGTGTTGTGTGTGTGTGTGTGTCAAATGGATGTGCCACAGTGAGTGTGTGAAGGTCAAAGGAGAGCATGGAATTCCAGTATCCCCTTCTACCCTTGTTTGAGACGATCTCTTGCTAGCCACTGTGTATACCAGGCTGGCTGGCCGGAGAGCTCCTGAGATCCTCCAGTTTTTATTTCCCATCCCATCATAGGATTGCTGGAATTATAGACACTCGTGCTACAAGTACGGATTTTGCTTGTGTTCTGGGAACAAACTCAAACTCTCACACTTGCCAGCTTGAGCCACAGAGGCGTGGTTTAGCTCACGTATCTTCACTGTGATAGGATGTGTCAAAGCAAATGTTACTGCTGCCTGTGTCTCTCACCATTTGTTTGGCATCCCAACTTTTATTTACTTTTATTTTATGTGTATGAGTGTTTGCCTGCAGGTATTCATGTGTATGTACCGTGTGTGTGCACAGTCCTCAGAAGCCAGAAATGTACACTGGAGCTCCTAAATCTAGAGCTAGTTTACAAGAGCATTGTGGGTACTGGGAACCAAACTCATGTTCTCTACAAGAGCAGATAATGTTCTTAACCACCAGCTACCTCTCCAGTCCTAACATTTCAGCTCTTACAATGAGGTCTCCGGGATGGGCTCTTATCCAGTATTACTGGTGTTCTTACAGTTCCCGTAAGTCTCTGCTTTTTTCCCTCGGGATTCTCGAGTGCAATGGAGTGCATCAAAGATTCCACATGAAGACACAGATGGAATAAGTAAGTGGACCACCATCTCATGACAAGTGGTCTCCTGAGCTGACCCTCTAGCCTGTGTGGGCATCTTTAACTGTGGAGGGTAGGAGAGTTGGGAGGAAGGGAGAAAGAGGGGCAGAAGAGATTGAGGAGAAGAGAGCTGTTCGGTCCAGCAGCCACAAGCGCAGTTACTTGTGAGTGACTTGGCTTGCTTCAGTCCAAGAAGTGCTCTGCAATTGTTAAGTCTAGGGGGCTGTGGAAGATGATTTCAACTCAGTCTTCTGGGCCTCTGACTGATCCATTTCAGGAATTTCTCAACTGGAAAGAATACCACAAAACTTCACAAAATAGACATGCTCTGAATTTTACTGTGTCCATCTCTCCCCGACTCACATCTTAGTCTTAACTTAGTAGAAATGAGATTTTAGTGAGATTTGTTTAAGCAAGTCACATGCTTCAATGGCAGACTGTTTACAGCAAATAAATAAATAAAATGAATTTAAAATAATGTAAGCAAACCAGCAGTGATTGGCTCAGTGCCATCCCTTCTCAGGGACGTGAAGAATGACAGAGGCCTATGCATGGAGAACAGATTGCTGCCTGTGAGGTCTATTAGAAATTAACAGCCAAGCAGATGCTCCCAACGATTCTGTTACCATTGAAAACCAACGTGCAGGGGACTGCTCTCAATCTAGAAGACTGTGTAACAACAAATTAACATATTTTCCTCCTCGTCTTAATAAGGTTTAATTCTTAAAGAGTCATGTAAGGCATTAGGAAGGTTGTAAGTGAATGACCTAGGACTGGGATTGCAGTTCCGTTAGTGGAGGGCTTCCTGGTATGAACAAAGCTCTGGGTTACATCTCTGCATAAAGGCAAATGTAGCACCTGCCTGTAACCCCAGCACTCAGGAAGAAGAGACTAGAGGCTCAGAAGTTTAAAGTCAAGGGGTTGACCCTCTGGCTAAACATCCAAGTTGAGTTCCTAGCACTGACATCAGATGTCTTAGAACTACTTGTAACTGCAGCTCTAAGGGACCCAGTGACCTCTTCTTGCCTCCGAGGGCATCTGCATAAACATGTACTACACAGGCGCACACATGTAATTAAAACAAACATTGTTTAAAGGAAGATGTAAATTCAAGGGCATCCTTGGTTACCTGATGGAGGTCCCACAGGGCTTCATAAAACTCTTTCCCAATAAAACAAACTACACTGCTTTAGCTAATAACTTTTACTACATCAGAAGGCAGATGAAGACAACAAAGTCAGATGATTAGAGAGGCTTATGTTCTCATGCTAATTATGTTACTCAAAAATCTGTTTGCAGTCCCCCCCCCCCACACACACACACGTAGGACTAAAGACTAAAGGAAACCTGTCCCCAGTTGGTTTTTGATTGGTCAACAAAGTTACCAGCAGCCAATGGCTGGGCAGAAAGAAAGAGGCTGGACTTTTGGGATTCCTGGGTAGACGGGACCAATCAAGGAAGGAGGAAGATGCCATGACGAAGGTACAGGAAACGGAACATGCCAGAAAGGTTTAGAAGGGAGAGATATAGGTACAAGGGGAAAGAGACCCCAGGAGGACTGCCCAGCAGGGTCTAGGGCAGCAAAGATAAAATATATAGATTTAGGAAGTGTTAATTCAGGAATATCGGAAGGGGGTGTGTGTTAGTCAAGGGGACTTAGGGGGTGGCCTAGCCATTGTGCTGTTTAAGCATGATAGTGTGTGCGTGTGTGTGTGTGTGTGTGTGTGTGTGTGTGTGTGTGTGTGTGTGTATGTGTTCGAACGCCTTTCATTCATGTCTTTCATCCGTGGATCCAAATCATTTGGGAGAGTGGTGATGCATACCCACCTGGGAATTAACAATTTACCACTTCAGATGGTAGATTTAGGATCTTACAAATATGGTGAATGGTAAAGGCTGCTGGAAGCCCAGGGGAAGAACTGCAAAGCCAGAACAGTGCTGGGTCAGTAGCCCTGAAAACAGGCTCTATGCTCAGAGGTGCTCTGTTTAATTCAGAGATGCTCCCCAGAGTAAATTTAGTAGGTGACTGCTTTCCCCAAGGTGATGTGACCAACTATGAAAGGATTTTTAACTCCTAAAGGGGTCTTCTATTCTTTGGCCTTCGATTCCAAGAGGGGTTATTTGGTACATCAAATAAACACCCCAGTCTGACATAGTTTCCCAGTGTTTCGGGAAATAATAATAAAGATCGGCCAAGTTCCTGTGCTGTGCCCAGCACTGGCGAGCCACATGGCACCAGAGCTCCAAAATCTCCCCCCCAGCTCGTTAAGTTCCCACAATCCAGTCACTACGACACCAGTCCAGTGCTTCAGAACCCCCACAGCCTTTGTGCTGCACATCAGGCATACCCATGCTTTGCCTCCATACCTTTCTCTCTAGAACCCAGTCGAGTCGCAGTGAGAAGAAAAAAACCACACAAACTTAGTTCAGAAACAATGGTGACTCAATCTCTGGGCTCAACAACTAGAATCCTAATCTTGTAAGCCATATTAATTCTAAATCCTCAGGTGGCAAAGCCGGGAGACACTAGTAGCTACGTCTTGTCCTCATGCTATTCCCGTCCAAAAGGTCTCTCTCTCTCCTGCTTCCTCTCTTCCTCCTACTTGCCCAGTGATTGGTCCCTTTATTCATTCGGGGAGGTTCACAAGAAGTCACCTGAGAACCCAACTCATTCCTTGTTCCAGACAGCCCCTCCTGGAGAGGGAATTAACATCAAAATACAGGCAGCACCAGAGCCACTCACAACATTACAGTGCATAGCTGATGTGCTGGTTTGAGTGAAAAATGGCCTCCATAGGATCCTATATTTGGTCCCAAGTAAGTTGAAGTGTTTGGGAAGGATTAGGAGGTGTGGCCTTGGAGGAGGTGTCACTGGGGATGAGCTCTGAGGTTTCAAAATCCCACGCCACAGTGTCTCTGCTTGCTTCCTATGGATCCATATATAAAGCTCTCAAACTACTGCTTCAGTGCCATATGTGTCTGCTTCCTACCCTGGTGATCATAAACTAACCAGAAACTGTAAGCAAGCCCTCAATTAGTTTTTTTTTCTTTTATAAGTTGCTTTGATCACGCCTTGGTCTCTTTACAGCAATAGAACAATATAAATAAGACAGCTGACTTCAGAATTGATGGAAGAAAACCCAGGAAGGCCTGGTCACCTATAGATAACAGGCAAGACTCAGGTGTCTTTTGAAGTCCAAACTGCCTCACTTACAAAGTGTAGCTAGTACAGGAGTCAAAAAATTCAAAGCTCTAAAACTCCAGTGAAGCTCTGTTGAGCGACAGGAGGTAGAAGAACCAGAGATGCACACTACACTCATCTTTGAAATTTGAAACATCGAAGCACTTAAAACCAAGATGCTAAAACATGCCTTTACAAAGTAAAGTAGGGGGCCAGGCAGTAGACTGCCGGCCTAGCATGCATGATGTTCGGAGTTCAATCCCCAGTACCATGTAAGGCCTGGAAGAACATGCCTGCAATCTCAGTATTTGGGAGGTGCAGGTCGACAGAGTGGCAGTTCAAACTCAGCATAGTGGGGAAATATAGGCAGAGTGAACTCAGGATGAATGCCAAGGCCTGCCTTTAGCTCCCTTCCACTGCTTTCTAGAAGCCAGGCACCTTCCAGTCCCCAGGACTCCTAGAAGCACTGTGTGTCTTTCACATGTTCCATGTGCTTGACACCAATAAGAGACAGATTAACGTTGGGACTAGAACCATGTCTAATGCAGATTTCATGAGCATGGGATTGAATATTTAATATTTTATATCTTTTTCTAACCCAGCTAGTTCCCAAGTCACTGAGTCAGAAGCCTAATGGTTTACTCAAACAAGTTTAACAGCACAATAACTGGGCAGATACCTTTAAACTAATTTTCTAAACTAATCTGCCTACCTTCAAGCCACAAACCCCAAGTTATTTGCCAGTATTTGTGTTGTCTTGGCTGGATCTGCTCCATCAGGCCGAGTTCTTTCTCTCCATCCTCTCCTTCTCTGGTTTCTTCTCTTCTACCCTTTTTCCTTCCCAACTGTTCCCATCTCAGCTTGACCCCAAGCCGAGAAACCTCAACTCTGCCTTCTTCTCTTCTGCCCACTTATTGGCTTCCCAGCATTTTTTATTAACCAGTCAACTTTAAATCAGGGAGCAGGGTTTACACAACAAAGTCTGGTGTGCGAGAATAAGGAAGGCAACCAGATCTTGGGGTTCAGAATTCAGCATTTGTGTACATGGCACCAGATCAACCTCAACATGGAACAGCAGTCATTCTTGCCATATAAAAGGTATTACTATGCCTTCTCCTCATACTCAAAAAATTGACTGATTTCCATCAAATCACTGGCACTGTCTGGGGTGGATGCAAGTTATGCTGGGACAGATTGACAGGAGAGGAGCCCCAGGGTGTAAATTCCATACAAGGGAGCTGTTTGTAATGTGCTGTTTCTCTGAGCCAAACTGCCACCATCTTCATGGGAAAACTGCTATCCATGCTGGGTGAAGACTTCACAGTGTGGCTGCCTTAGGGTCACCATGTCCCTGTCAGTGACCCTTCACCCATGCTGTGTGAGTAGGCTGAATAAACTCTTTGGTTCCCCTACAGTAAAACCGATAAGTATGAGAGTGTACCAGTAACTTTTCATTTGTATTTGATTTTTAAATTATTAATAATGTTGCACATGTGGCTGGCATGTGTGTAGAGACTGAGCACATGTGTGCAGATCAGAGGACAACTTTGTGAAGCTGCTTCCCTCCTTCCATGTTTTTGTTTGTTCAGAGAAACAAACTCAGGCAGGAGCCTTTACTAGCAGAGACATATTGCTGGCCTTGCTTTAGTTTTTGGTTGGGTCTCATGTGGTCCAGGCTGGTCCCCAAAGATGATGCTGAACTTGTGGTCTTCCAGACCCCACTTTCCAAGTGCTGACTCCACAGGAAGGCTCCCATACATTCTGGCTTAGCCATTCCTGACACTGTAACTCTTCATGGGGAAGGGCTGAGCCATCAGAGGTGGAGGAGGGCTGCTTCTCACCTCGATTCCCTGTATCTAGAATGAGTAGAAAGTTGGAGCCAATGAGGCCACTGTGGGTGTGGCTCTTACAGTCGCATCCTGCTCCTTAGCTATTGACTTTGTGCGCTGGCCAACCGAGGATAACATAGAAGATAACACAGAGAACACAGGACAGAGGGCCACACGCTAGCTGGCTGTTTGCTTTTGGATCACTTGTTCATTTGTTTGTGTGTGTGTGTGTGTGTGTGTCCATGCATGTACATGTGTGTATGTGTGTGTGTTACATGTGCCTGAGTACATGTGTATGTGTGACACAGCTCACATATGGAGGACAGCTTTTGGAAGCTGAGTTTCTCCTACCACCAAGTAGCTTCTGTGCTTTTGGCAGCAAGCACAGTTCCAGCTCACCAGCCCTCCTCTGCCTTTTAATGAAGATTCCCTTTCTGGGATCTCATGCTAGCCTGAAAACATCAAATAAATATTTTCACATTCACTACTTAAATAAGAGCAGATCAGGTGCAGGCCATCTGACTCCATCCGCCCCGGGGTGAGAACTGCCCCTTTGTCCAGCATGTCCACATGGTGCTCTTGCTGCCTTCTAGTTACACAGTAGCTGCTTCATCATCAGACTCAACGTTACTGTAGAGAGTGCTCCTATGTAAGAAACCCATTTTACTAATAACTCCCGTAAATACCTAAGTATTGATGCCTCCAATTTCATGAAGCCATCTCCTCTTCCTCCTTCTCTTCCCGCCTCTCTTTCTTTTCTTCTTTTGTTTTGTTTTGAGGCAGGGTTTCTCTGTGTAGCCCTGGCTGTCCTGGAACTCACTTTGAAGACCAGGTTGGCTCAAACTCAGAAATCTGCCTGCCTCTGCCTCCCAAGTGCTGGGATTAAAGGTGTGCGCCACCATGCCCAGCTCCGTGTTTCTTTTGAATGCAAGGGAAAGCATTCTTTTTAATAAGATGAGAAAATTGAAATGTTGTGTCTTAGTCTTACTAGGACCTATGTTAAGAACAACTCTCCCGCTGGGCAGTGGTGGCACACTCTTTTAATCCCAGCACTTGGGAGGCAGAGGCAGGCGGATTTCTGAGTTCAAGGCCAGCCTGGTCTACAGAGTGAGTTCCAGGACAGCCAGGACTACACAGAGAAACCCTGTCTCGAAAAACCAAAAAAAAAAAAAAAAAAAAAACTCTCCCATTTGTAAAACTATGAGGAAAAAGAAATCTGTGTTTGTATATCTTATTGTATTTCAAACCACCAACGTTACAGAGATCTCAGGTTTAGTGCTATCCCAGCTGTGTGGGAGAGGGGCACTGCTGTGTGGGAGAAGGGCACTGCTGTGTGGGAGAGGGGCACTGCTGTGTGGGAGGGAGCACTTCTGTGTGAGAGAGGGGCACTGCTGTGTGGGAGAGGGGCACTGCTGTATGGGAGAGGGGCACTGCTGTGTGGGAGAGGGGCACTGCTGTGTGGGAGAGGGGCACTGCTGTGTGGGAGAGGAGCACTGTTGTGTGGGAGAGGGGCACTGCTGTATGGAGAGGGGCACTGCTGTGTGGGAGAGGGGCACTGCTGTGTGGGAGGGAGCACTTCTGTGTGGGAGAGGAGCACTGTTGTGTGGGAGAGGGGCACTGCTGTGTGGGAGGGAGCACTTCTGTGTGGGAGAGGGGCACTGCTGTGTGGGAGAGGGGCACTGCTGTGTGGGAGAGGGGCACTGCTGTGTGGGAGGGAGCACTTCTGTGTGGGAGAGGAGCACTGTTGTGTGGGAGAGGGGCACTGCTGTGTGGGAGGGAGTACTGCTGTGTGGGAGGGAGCACTTCTGTGTGGGAGAGGGGCACTGCTGTGTTCCTCTGATCATAAGGACTTGTTCTGCAGGTAGAACAACTCTGTTCTGCCTGAGCAGAGTTGTTGTTGTTTTTAAGAAGCTCCCAGATCTGCCGTCCCAGGCTTTCCAGCCTCCTGTCATGGCTATTCTAGTCCTATCATGGCTCCAAAGAAGGATTGCAGAGATATGCTTGGACCTTCCATCTCTGTATTCGACAGAACTGCATTTCTATACATCTCAAGTTCCCATGAATCCTCAACAATATGGTCTGCTGTTGGTCTTTGTCAGGCTTCATTAGGAAGGCATTACTGCATGTTTAGAGCTGAGCCCTGTTTGATGGGAAGGGTTTGGATGTGGCTTTAAAAAGTCCCCGAAGGCTTCAGGTGTTGAATTGTATTTATCCCCCAACGTGAGAAGCTGAAAGGCTGGAAACAATCCCTCTGTGGTGTTGACAGGATAGAGGTGATGAGGCTCAGATAAACTCATCAGGTGAAGCCTTGTGATTAGATATAAGTGGCTTTATAAGAGAGAGGAATATCAGAGCAAACACACACACACACATGTTTATAAAAAAAAAAAAAAAGGGAAATCACCTGAGGGATGGCCATGGAGAGGAGGAATCATGGGACTCCCTGGTATGAGAGAACTTGACAAAATTGATAAACACATCAACTCCAGCCATCCCTGGCATTTTATTTTGCTTAGCTACTTTTTGATGCTGTCTTAGTTAGAGTTTTACTGCTGTGAACAGACACCACAACCAAGGCAAGTCTTATAAATGACAACATTTAATTGGGGCTGGCTTACAGGTTAAGAGGTTCAGTTCATTATCATCAAGGTGGCATGGTGCCGGAGGAGCTGAGAGTTCTACATCTTCATCTGAAGGCTGCTAGTGGAAGAATGACTTCCAGGCAGCTAGGATGAGGGTCTTCAAGCCCACACCCACAGTGACACACCTACTCCAACAAGGCCACACCTTCTAATAGTGGCACTCCTTGGGCCGAACATATACAGACCACCACAAATGCTTTTCTCTGTTCTTTCTTTTTCCTTCTTCTTTTGTACTTCAAGGAAGTCAAATGTGCGGCTAAGCAAGCCCTCTCTCACCTGGATACTTTCCCCGCGGGATTGTGGCTTTTATCAGCTATTATGCCCTACTTTGCCTCTTGTGTTGCAGTCCGCCCGAGGTGAATTTCCTTTCAAACCCAATGAACAGGAAGAACAGCACTCTGCTCAGTTCTGCCCCAGTGCACGTTGCCAAAAGTCAGTGTTAAGACGCTTCATCCTCTCGGAGAGAGTGAATTTTTATGTGTATCTTACAAGGTTTCATCCCACCTTGCATGTTCTTGGCAAGTGAAGTGGAGAACACAGATAATTGTCTTGATTTCTCTAAAAACACACTCATTTATCATCTCAAACGAATCACTGCTTTCACCTGAATTATAGAAATAACGGTCTTAGTTTTGTTCTGTAGTGAGGGAGAGGTGATCTTAGACATGAAGCATATAACACAAAAGCAGCTACGAATCAAAGAAACCAATATAACGTGTGATAGGTATTCCTCATTAGAGATGACTATGAATATCTCTGTCACATCCCCCATTCTTCGTAAACCAGGCCTGGCCTGCGCATTGATGCTGAGGCATCTGGAGAATGCCTCATTCTTTCATGGGCCGATGCATTTTAAAGAGCTTTACAGTTGTTCCTGGGTATCCATGGAAACAGCTCAAAGACCCACGAGAAAATTAAAACCCATAGATGCTCACATCTTTATGTAAGCAGCGCAGGATTTGCATATCCCTTTAATATATCACCAGTCATTTCTAGACTTTGTACAGCCCTTATCACTGGCGGGGATGCTGTAGCAACGGGATGCTGTGTTGCTTCAGGCATGCATCTGTTACTTTTCTGCCAAGGCAACTCAAGGAAGAAAGTGTGGACTTTGGCTCACAGTTTAAGGGTACAGCCCATCACGGAGCACATAATCCTTCCAGCAAAAGAGCTGTCGCCATTATCACATCTCTGTGCCCACTGGCAAGAGTCCATCACAGTCTAGTTTGTTGACTGTTGACCTGCCATCGTAGAAGGAGAGGGTAGGAAGGTGGTTGGAGCTTCACCTGAGACTCTAGCCACGCCCCCAGCCGTCTGTGTGCTCTTCTGCCCTAACTGCACATAACCACTGGTCTCAGATGATGCTGACATATATAATATAGGCTGGGGAGGAGTTGAGATGGGGCACCATCTATGTGACCGGAGGTCACCATCGAGTTGTGCAAAGACTTCCCTGTGGGGCTGCTCATCCTCCTGTCAGTGAGCGCCTCTCACTCATGCTCTGTAAGTGAGCTCAGCAAACTCACTGGTGCCAGGGTGAACTTCACTTTGTCCTTGGGACCTTAAGGAGGGAGCTAACATAGTTTACGTCCTCCCCCCTCCAGGAGAGGAATTCTCCAGTGTATGACAGCAGGAGCATGAGGTGACCTGCATAGTATCTATAGTCAGGAAACAAACACACAGAGAGAGGGAGGGAAGGAGGGAGGGAGGGATGGAGGGAGGGAGGGAAAGAGGGAGAGAGAGGGAGGGAAAGAGGGAGAGAGGGAGGGAAGGAAGGAGAAGAGCTGTTCTCAGTCCTCTTTCTCCTTATTGGGATTGAGATCTAGGACAAACAGCTGAGGTGCATATTTAACATGCCAAAGTGGACATGGCCTCCAGGATCTCCCAGCATCCCTCAGTCCCTACCTGGCATACCCTGCCTCTACCCTGAATTCTTTAGCCCAGGGGCTAGGCTTCTCCTTCCCTGGAGAACTCTTGCCTATATAATCCAGACAATTTGGTCTCCCCAACCCCTCTCTCTTCTCTCACTGTTCTCTCTTTCTCCTTCTCCTTCCCTCTGTCTCCCTCCCCATGGCGACTTCCCTGGACTCTCCTTGGGACCAGTGAAGTCACTCGCCTGACAGCGGCTTCCCAATAAATCTGCCTTTGTATACTTTAATCTGGTCTAAATCGGCTCATTTCGCTGGTAGAGAAATAACCTATCACTCCTTTATATTCGGTCCAGGACTCTAGTCCATGGGTGATGCTACCCATAGTCAGCTTGGGTCTTCCCACCTCAATTAACCCAATCTATGGACTTCCTCACAAGCCTGTCTAGAGACTCATAGCCTAGATGAGTTTAGATCCTGTCAAGTTGGCAGGAAACATCAACTATCACAGAGAAAAATGACAAGAAGTCTACATGCTAAAGGCAGATGCAACTTATCTCCAAAGTAATTCTGATCCATGGCAGGTTGACTCTCTGGCTGTAGACTGCTCTCACATGGAGGACCAAATCTCCTGTCAGACCATGCAGAGGCTCAGCATCCAGTCTTTAGGAGAGGAAGATACGTATTTGTCTACTTGTCATTAGCATTATTCCTGCTACTTTTAGGTTCAGAGCCGGGCCCTCAATAACAGTGAAGCTTGGCTACCAGCCCTCACTAAGCCCATGAAGCAAACAAGAAATAGAAAAATCAGAAAAAGGATATTGATCCCATGAGGCCACATCCAGAGAGGAACAAAGATCCAGACTCGTGGAGTCCATCTTCAGAGTCCTGCCCTGACGGTTACCTTTAGGGCTGGAGGTTATATAGTTAAGAAGTCCAGGTCAAGGTATGCTCCTGTGCATTGCCAGAACTGTGTGAAATCTCTTTCCAGGAGACAAGAGATTTTGGCTTTTCCCTTCTCTCAGCATGTGATTCCTGGAAAATAACCAATTTTCGAGCATCCATCATCTTAGTAGTCTGAGAGCCAAAAGGGGGGACCACAAGTCTGTCTTCAGATTATTTTCACTCCCAGATGGGGAAGGTCCTAACCCTGGGAGGTTGAAGTGTGTTGCTCATGACTGCGAAAGGATAAAGCAGAAACCATGTGAGGTGGCTGCTAAGGAAACCCAGGGCTCTTTTCTGCTCAGCTCTTTGGCTTGACCAGGACCCATAGAGAATAGCATCCTGAGCAGCTCAATGGAGAATGCCATGTGTGTGGCAACTTAAGAGTTTGACAAGTTATGGCCACGGGGGACAAGCCTCTTCTCCATGCTCACCATCAGCTTGTGCTGTGGGAGCTCTTGGAGTCCATCTCCCACGGAGCTCACCTCTGTCAGCCCATGGCTCCACTGGCTTCCTTCTCATGTAGAATCATGACCTGCTTCCCTCCCGCCCAACTCACTATCTTGTCTTCTCTGTATTCTCTCTCTTCCTGTCTACACAATACCATCTTTCTCCCTCCAACTATGCCCTCCTCTTCCAATTCTCTTCTCACTCTTTCCCTGGGCCAACCGGCACCCATGTGCAAAGGACAAGGAAAAAGAAGTATTAAACGCCAAACTCCGAGATGAACAGGGTCATTGTCTGAGTAGTGTACTCTTGGCCATATTCAGTCTCATCACAGGATAAGGGAGTGTTCTGGAATGTTCCTCAGCCCTACTGGTATGGTTGCACTGGAAGCACTGATAGTCAGCCTTCTTCATGGGATGGGAGGCTCACAAGAGACTCACAGCTGGCTGGGCAGAACTTCATGCTGAAGGGATGGAGAAGAACCAGAAACCTAAGCACAGGACGGTTGGGTCTGGTGCCTACCCAGGAATTTCTCAGATCTTCTCACACTCCTGCAGACATGCTTTTTCTTTCCTTTTAACCTCTGTGGATGCCTAGAACTTAACAGAAGTGCATCACTGCACCTGGTAAGGGTCATTTCTTAAGGCTGGAAGCCAATGTCCAATGGGAATTGGGCCCATGTTTACCTGTGATTTTACATGTATGTGGGGGCAGGGTTGGTATAGGTGGAGAGCAAAGATTGATACCCGGGTTTTCTTAGTCACCTGTTAAGAAGGGTTTCACCTGTTGACTAGCCTGACTAGCCAGGATGCTCCAAAGATCCACCTGACTCTGTTCTTGCGATGTGACTTACAGACACATGGAGCCACATCTGTTATTTTTAATTGGCTGCTGAGGGCCTGAATTTAGGCTCCCGTGCTTGCACAACAAACACTACCCAACTGAGCCATCGCCCCAGCCCAGGTTTTGAGTTGTATTTCTTACTTAGCCTCTAGGTAAGTTCATTTCAGTGATGTACAGTGCCCCAGTGTATATTTTTCTGTCAAGAAAGGTAATAGGTAACAGGATATTTGTTGATGTAAATACTGAGAAACGAGTTGCTAGGCAATTAGGGTATTGTAAGGATATCAGAGGGTGTGTGTGTCTACTCAAACTACGATGGTTATGACATCACAAGGCAATAACCTTAGGGGATTACCATGGAATTTGAGGTCTGCAGTTGACCGAACATCACTCTGTGACTTGCCTGTGTTCCGTGCTCCATTTTCTTTTAACCTTATCGTCCTGGTCTCTGTCCCAGGCTCTTCACATGCCCCGTGCTCTTTCATTCCCTGTTCACAACCACAGAGCTTGAATCAACCCCCTGGTAGGGAAGGAGATATTCAGACCCACTGGTGTCCCTTACCTTTGACTATCAGACTGTTGGCACAACAGACCTCAAGTAATTAAAATTTTCATAGGAGCCTCACACTGGGGGAGGGTAAAGACTGAAGCTTCCGTCATTCAGAGGTATTTACTTCCCAGGAAGAGATTTCGCATGGTTTTGACAACTCGTCAGACCACCTTACAGAAGAGACTAGAACCAAGACAATTATGATAGATGGGGCCACACCCTGACCAGGACTGATTAGCTAGGCACACCTCTTGCCCTCCATTTCAACCTAGACTTCATGTCAGGAGCCTAAAGATGGATTTGGGCAAGTGAGGGTTCCCACTAGACTCCTATATTTCCTCCTCTTCTCAATGTGGCCACATAGAATACATTTCCTTTTCTGCTTTCCATTGTCACATGTCTCTTTGCCTAGGGGATGGTTCTACCTACAGTGGATTGGGTCCTTAAAGCAATCCTTCACAGTCTCCTTAATTGTCCTGTTGAGGAACTGGCTTACCCTGTGTTGCTATGGCTGTCAGGGCCTGGGCTTTGACCTTAAAGGCTTCAGAACCATGCCTGCTCTTTCCATACCCTTCTTGCTAGTGTTCTCTCCTGGCTATTATTACGTTAGTAGTTTGGTCTCTCTTCTACCAGTGACTTTAAAATTCCTCAAGAGGAGATGTTTCTTGACTAGGTTTCTGCCACCACCCAGGTAGCTAACAAGACCTCGAAGTAAGTAAGAGTTCCTCTTGCATCTTGGTGATAACAATGCGTCATTCTGTTACAGTGATAAACTCTCTGGCCAAAACAATGTAGAGGAGGAAAGGGTTTGTTTGACTTATACTTTAGGTATCATCAAGGGGAAATCAGGGCAAGGAGTCAAATAGGAACTTAAGGCAGAAATTACTGAGGGATACTGCTTTCTGGCTCTCTCCTCTCTCTCTCTCTCTCTCTCTCTCTTTCTTTCTTTCTCTCTCTCTCCCTCTGTCTCTGGCTTGTTCAGCCTCGTGGCTAACAAGCTTCCTTACACAGCTCATGACCATTTGCCTAGGGGATAGTTCTGCCCAGGGTGGGTTGGTCCTTAAGGCAATCCCTCACAGACATGCCCACAGCCCAACCTGTTAAAGACAATTATTCAATTGAGCCCTTTTTTCAGATGATTATAGCCTGTGCTGACAAGTTAAAATGCTAACTAGGATATGCAGCTTATCGAAGTTCAGGTCTCCTATACTTGATAAGTGACACCGGCCCTTATAGCATGCATGGCCTTGATCTCCTGCAGTAAGGGAGCTGCTTCATTCTTAAGAATGCTGACCCTATGTATGTATGTATGTATGTATGTATGTATGTATGTATGTATGTATGTATATTCCAGCAAAGGTGCAAAAAGTATACCCAGGAAGCATCTGATCTGGTAGTTACTGAAAAAACTGAGGAGGAGTGACAAACACCAAGTTGTGGAAAGAGTTTCAAGTCACACCGTCAGTCGTCTTTCAGGGTCCTGGAGCTGTCCACCCACAGTGGATCTCTTTAGTCCCCTGTCCTCAGGCTTTGTCCTCCTTGACCCTTCCAAGACACGGGCCCCACTCCTCCTTCCCTCCCTCTTCTCTCTTCAAGGCAGCTGACCAGTTTTCTGTCACTGTGATTCCTGCTCTTGTCTCAGTTTCCAGTCCCTGGAAACCCAACAAAGCTGTAGAACCAAAGATGTCTGCTGACTCCTGGGTTACTAGTCTTGAGGTGTCTTCCTCTTCCATTTCCATTGTTCCATGTTATTGTCAACAACTTCCTTTTCTTCCTTTCCAGCCTCCTGTTTTCTGTTACGTTTTCTTCCTTGGTTCTTTCCCTCCTTTGTTCTATCTATCTATCTGTCTATCTTTCTATCATCTATCTATCTATCTATCTATCTATCTATCTATCTATCTATCTATCTATCTCATATATTTATTTGCGATACATGCGACATGCCCGTGTGTGTGCTATGGCATGTGTATGCAGGTCAGAGGACAGCTTGCAGGAGTTGGTTCTCTCCTTCCACCATATAGGTCCCGGGGATGGCGTTCCTGCTGTCAGGCTTGGCAGCTGGTACCCTTACTCACTGAGCCATGCTGCCTAATCCCACTCTGTCTTCCAAAGGATCCTTATTCTGAGCCTACAGAATCTTGGGCTGTCTTCAAACACTGTCTCTCAAAGTTACCTTTCTCTTCATAAGCGGGTGATGTGGCGTCGGATGTGCCGGGACGTTTGGCTGAGCAGAGGTGTATTCTACTCCATCAGCTGCCCTGGGGATCTCTCATGGGCTGCTCTGTTACTGCCCGCAGTCACCTGCTCGTCCTGATCTCTGTCCCTTCCTGAATTGAAGCTTTCCTTCTGTCCTCTAGAATCCACACTAAGTCCCTCTGTAGGGACAAAGGGTAAGACCAGCTGTATTCCAAATGTTTTCCTTATGACACCGTACTTCCCTTTTCTAAGAATGTAGTTCATAATCCAGCCCTCTACTTTTACTGGTATTCTGGGGCCCCAACAACCTTCCATCAGTGGCAAAGGTTCCTCATTTCTAGCCCAAATGGAGATGAGATGCAGCCCAGATCCTTGGTGACTAAATAACTTCAATGACTCCTGTCCCTTCCAGTCAGCTGAGACTACTAGCAATGTCCATCTGCTTTCAAAATTGACTTTAGTAGCTACCAGTTTTTTTTTTTTTTTTAAATCTAGCAGTATGTGTGTATGTGTGTGTGTATGTGTGTGTGTGTGTGTGTGTGTGTGTATGTGTGTTGGGACAAGAGTGTCTAACTCAGTCTGACCTCAAATCCACAATGTGGCCAATAATGGCCTTGAAGTTCTGATCCTCCTGCCTCAGCCTCCTGTGTGATGAGCTTACAGGTGTGAACACTCATGTGGGCGGCGGTCATGCGGTGCTGGAGATGAAACCCAGGGCTCTGAGCACACCAGACAGGCACTCTACATTACAAGACATTAAGCATTTTTTTTTTAACCCAGCAAAATGCCTGTGCGGCAGAAAGGTCTCAATGGATGAAGGCTCAATTGTTCAAAAGGCCGTGTGTGTAGGCAGCCACCGGAATTCACACACGAGTGAGCTGTTTTTATTTTGAAATAGTTCCTTCTTTGAAGCTAATAAACAAATCCATTATTCAACTATTATACAATAGAAAACTAGTCATTTCAACCCCAGCTTCCTGCTGCTCTTCAGATAGGTGCCTGTTATGGAGTCCCTGCTGGCCTTGAATCTGCAATCCTCCTGCCTCTGCCTCCCAAGTGCTGGGATTATAGGTATGAATCCCTGTGCTTAGCATAGTGCAGGTACATCTGGGGATTTTTCTTAAAAAAAGAAAAAATTTTTTAAAGAAAACTCCCCAGAGGTCCCTTCCTTTGTAGAGTCCTTTTACCGCTCTGAAGTGCACCATGCTGGCTCCTACCCACTTCCTCATCCGGGCACAGGGCTTGGATGCTGGACACTGCACAGAAGCTGCTGGGGAAGCTGCTGCAGGAGACTGACGCAATAGTCACTCTCTGCACAGACTCAGTTGCTGTGGTATTGGTCGTCAATAGGAAAACTTAGAAATTCACCTTTTGTTTGTGTTTGGGGGTCTCGGGTGACCTGAAATATGCTAAATAGCCAGGAATGAGCTTTAACCCCTGATTGTACCCCTAAACCATTTACGGCGAAAGCAAGTTTTTGGGGTCGGAGTAATCGCTTAGTGGGTAGGAATACAATACTGATCTTGCAGAAGTTTTGAGTTTGGTTTCCAGACCCAGAACTGCCTGTAACAGCTTTCGAGGGAAATGAAACCTTCTGCAAATGTACCTGTACTCATACACATAATTAAAAATAAATTAAATTATAACTGCTATCACACTACTATTTTTCTATTCCCTATTAGTTGTTGATCATGCATTGTGTAACTTATATATTAAACTTTGCCACAGGCATGCGTAGGGAAGACCCAGTCTGTGTCAATTTGGTCACTTCCTATAGCTTCGGGTATCCACAGGGATTGTAAAAGGCAACATCTCTGTATGATCAGGGCATGTAATAGGAGGAACTCTAACCAATCAAATCTCACACGGTGAGGAACCGATGAAGACGGGATACACACAGGCTATGTGGAGGATCTGCCTGCCAGGAGGGAACTGTCAGCCATCCCCTCCATGCCTGAGGGTTGGGGTTGAGCCCTTGGGGAGCATCTTTGGGTATGTCTGGCTGTGCCTTCTTTTCATTCTGTAGCAACATGAGAGCTAATTTTTGGGTATTCCTGAGGCTTCTTGGTGCTCTGAGGTGTATACTCTTTATCTTTCAATAGTTATGACTATACATGGTTGCAAGCCTCCATGTGTGTGTGTGTGCATGTGTGCATGTACGGCCAGAGGCCAATGTCAGATGTGCTTCAGGTGTCATCCACCTATTATTATTATTGACAAGATGTCTCATTGAAGCTGACAATCACCTATTAGACCAGGTTGGCCAGCCAGTGAGCCCCAGAGATCCTTGTGCTCTCTCCTCATAGATATGAGATACTGGCTTGCACCACCAAATCTGCCCTCCTCCTTCTCCTCCTTCTCCTCCCCCTTTCTTCCTCTCTCTCTCTTCTCTCTCTCTCCCTTTCTGAGACAGTCTTTCTATGTAGTCCTGGTGCTCACTGTATAGACCAGTCTGACCTTGAACTCACAGAGATTCATCTGTCTCTCTGCATCCCGAGTGCTAGGATTAAAGGTGTGTGCCCCTATGCCAGGCCTTACATCTGGATTTTCCTGGGGATTCTGGGATTCAAGCTTGCACATCAGCCCTTTACCAACTAAGCTCCCACCCCAACCCCTTTTTCTATCATTCTGGGGACTGTGGGCAGCAAGTGGGGGGCTGCAGGGGTTCTCATTATCGCCCTGTAACATTAATGCTTGCTTACTGTACCATTTCTTTAGGTCTTCACATGTCGATGGGACTCATTTGATTTTTTTTTAAGGCCTAGCATTGGGATAACGGAGAGTCTTGAAATGCCAAGGCAAAGGGACACCAAGAGGAGACAGAAAACGATCAGGGGTGGCACCCCTAATGATTGCTTCTATCTGTCAATAAATCTGGAGGTAAGCTAGGCGTGGAGGCTACACCTGTAAGGCCACACTACCAAGGCCCAACCTGAAATATTAGCAACCAAGTTTGGGAAGATGCTGTGTTGGAATGAGGGCAATATTCTTCTTCATGGTTCTGGAGGAAAAAAAAAAAAAGGTTTCCTTTTTGTGTACTTGGCCTGTTTGTGATGCTCTTTGGTATCCCTGAGTGTGAACCTGTCACCTCCCTGGATAATTGACAAGTACTTTTGTTAACGTTTGTCATTCTCTTTATGACTTTGATGCTCCCTGCCCACACCTTGTCAGGAACCATCATGTTTTGATAGTTATTTATGAATGTGTGTGTGTGTGTGTGCCTGCCTGCCTGCCGTGTGCGTGTAGGTGTCTGAGCTAAAGGAGTGTTGGATCTCTTGGAGTTGGCGTTCCAGGTGGTTCTGAACAGCCCAACATGGGTGTTGAGAACCAAACTCCAGTCCTCCTGAAGAGCAGTTAATCAAGAGCACGTAACTGCTGGCCCATTCCTCCAGTTCCTAGAGAATGTTCTCCATCCAAGTCCTAACCAGGCCTAACGCGGCTTGGCTTCTGGGATCAGATGAGATTGGGCATGTCGAAGGTAGTATGGCAGGAGACTGCTTTCTGCTGTGCCTCTGGTTGCTTTTGTAGAGACAAGGGACAAGTGTCTGGATGTGTCAACATGGACACAGTCTCCTATTTCCCGGGGCTCTCACAGGAGTTTGAAGGAATTCCTCTTCCCTCCTATAACTGTTTGTTTTTATCCTTACGGTGACTTTCATTGTGTGGCACTGAGGATTGGATCCAAGGCCTTGCATGTTTGAATTTAGTACTCTACAGGGATGCTAGAGCACAACCCTGGATACCTCTTCTCATGTAGGAAAACTCTACATCCTATTTGTACTGTGTAACAGCTTGTGTTGTGATTCATCACGTCCGTTCTGGGCTGTTGAAGTATTTTGACTCTGTTCTGTTGGTGGGCCTGCTTCTCTGCTTCTCAGCGTTTGGGGGAGCCTCAACTCAGCCTGTAATAAGACTTGATTGAGAAAGGTAGAGGACCGTACCAAGACATACATTTCTCCAGCTGGAAGAACCTGGACGGAAGTGAAGGTCATAGCTAAAAGACCAAAGTAGGCCAGTGTATAAGTGCTTGTTTTTAAGGAGCATCCTCAAACACAAAGCACCATAGTGTCAGATATGAAGATGCTAAGAACGTAGGCCAGAAGCAGCACTAGGCAGGACTGGATGTAGAGACTCAGAAAGTCTCAAAGCAAGCACACTGCCCACTTGCTTTCCCTCCAGGTGCTGGCGTTGACCTTGTGTAACAGGTAAGAGTAAGTGTCAGCATAATGGTCCCCATACCCAGCACGGAAAGATCAGTATGGAGACAGGGCTTGGGCACCGAGTGACCTACTGGGAACGTTGTCTACCACCCACCCACTCCACTAGAGAGACACAGGACACCAACCACCCACTCAGCAGGAGCACATGGGGCTTGTGACACTTGCTTCTTGGGACAGTAGAGAATTCTGGACAAATAACTAGGCATGGTCTTCTCTCCAGCTAGCTGGGATTATGCTTTCTAAACCCCTGTGTTATAATTTCTGATATCTAAAGGTAGAGAGGCATTATTAATATTTCTCATTCATAGATCTTTTCTCGCCCAGAGGGGGTAGGGATGGAGCCAAGGGCCCCACATGTGCTAGGCAAATGCTCTGCCACTGAACTATACCTCGAGCCCACAACTGAGTCTTTTAACAAGTCATTAAATATACTGGAATTATATAGATATTGTATGTGGTAACTGATGGGGCCTCAGAAGTTCCTTTAATGGCATTTAACCGGTATTTACCTTATATTCTCCCTGTATGGTTACACTCTATAACTGTTAAGGTTTAAAGCAATGTTAAAGGAAAAAAAAAAAAAGACCAAAACCCAAAAAAACACTTCCTCCCTCCTGTTTTTTATCCAGTAAAGTGGGTCAGTGACTCAAGCACCATAGCATGTGTCACACTTAAAAGGGAGGTGACTAAGGAGAGGCCGGACTCCAAACCGCTTAGAGTCTCCACCAAAAAACAGAGAAAAGGCAGTCCTAAAGAAAACTCCTGATGGGGAGTAATTAAGTAAGCCAGTCCCCAGTCCAGGGGTACTTACCATCTCTATCCTCTCCTTGCTCCCCTGGGCTCCACAGGCAAACTGTGTCCCAGGCCCTTGCTATGCCTTTCATTAGACGGTTTCTAAACATGATTATTGGGGGGAGGGGCAGGGAATCAGTTTTCTCTCTTTGTAGGGAAGCAGTTACTCCACAGTAAGTAAAATGTAGAATGCCTATGTGATAGTTTGCCTAGAGAGTGGAACTATTTGGAGGTGTGGCCTTGTTGGAGTGGGTGTGGCCTTGTTGGAGTGGGTGTGGCCTTGTTGAACTAGGTATGTCATGTGGGTGTGGGTTTTAAGACCCCACTCCTAGCTGCCTAGAAGTCAGTATTCTGCTAGCAGCCTTCAGATGAAGATGTAGAACTCCCAGCTCCTCCTGCACCATGCCTGCCTGGACACTGCCATGATCCCACCTTGATGATACTGGACTGTACCTCTGAACCTGTAAGCCAGCCCCAATTAAATGTTGTCATTTATAAGACTTGCCTTGGTTGTGGTGTCTGTTCACAGCAGTAAAACTGTAACTAAGGCAGCCTGCTTGTACCTTTTGTATGTGTGTGTGTCTTGGGTCAAAGGTCGATATCCAGTGTCCTCCTCAATCACTTTCCACTTATTTTTTGATTCAGGGCCTTTCACTGAACTTGAAGGATAGGCTCGAGTCCGAGGGATCTTCCTGCATGCTGTGTCCCCAATTAGTCTCCTTTCTCTGGAGATACAGGTGTGTGTGCTGTTACACCTGGGTTTTATATGCATGCTAGGGAAACCAGGTCATCTCGATAGTGTAGGAGGTATCTTACCCCCAACTGAGACATCCATCCCCCCAGCCTCTCTACCTTAAGAAACCCAAGTAGCCTCTGCTTTTTCTATCCGACCAAGTAGAACGGAGCCGGTGCTGTGCTTGCCACCAATCCTTTATTGAAACTGGTAACATACACACTTTATAATAGAGCAAAAATAACGTTCAATATGTACAGCCTCTCTGGGGGGGGCTATCTGACTACACGCCAGGCAGAGTGAGGGCATCAAGTCTTCAGCGTGTGTACACAAGGACACCAGACAGACACCGTTGTGCACACTACAGTGAAATGACTTTAGCGGTCCAGTGGAAATTCAGTATGGTACCAACAGCCTTCTCTCCACACATAGCTCGGTCAGTAGCCATTTACCTGGAGTCCGAAGCCGAGATAGGCTGTGTGGCTATGAATCTCTTGAGCGAGACCACCTCTGTGGATAAGTTTGCCATTCCCTGCTTCAAATACAAATTCTCAGCCTCAGAAACCTTATAGCCATTGTCTTTGACTTCCACCACACCTGTTTTGAAGCTACTCTGAGTTTTGCTGCTCAGTTCTTTGTGATGCCAGTGTTCCGATTTGAGGGACCAATCTTGAATGTTCGTCACCTGCACCGAGAAAGGAGGGAGGGAGGAATGGGCCATACCCGAGGTGCCATGCTTCTCCAGGTCAAAATGTCTTTTGGCTATGACATCTGTGGGTGAAGAGAGTTTCTGCATGCCTTCAAAGTCGCTGTCCAAAGCCTCCACTTTGACCTGCATGGCCTTGGCTTTAATCCGCAGCTTGTGTGGTAAGGCAGAAGGGTTCACTTCCGGAACCTTCACCACCGTGGCGTGCACCCGCTGCAGCTCCACTGGAGAATGGATGGGGCCCTTGGGAACCTGCTGCTCGTCTTCCCCATCAGAAGACTTGCCCACCACGCCCTCATCGGCCTCTGAGGTTCTCGGGGAGTTGCTGGTGGACCCATGGACCTGCAGGAGGGGCGGGGAGTGGGAGTAGGTGGAGAAAGAGCTTCCCATGTAGCTCTGGTAGATGGAGGTGGAATACGCACCCCGCTCCTCCCTGGACTCCCTGACAAAGCTCTCCAATTCCACGGGCTCCTGCTTGATCACAGGGAACTTGTTCTCAGGGCTCCGGCAGCCTCCCTGTGCGGGGCTTTCCTGGGTATGCTCCACGGAGGACACCTCAGACACATCGAGAGCGAACTCTGGGGAGAGTGCTTGATGACTGAGATGCAACTTCCGGCTACCATCGCAGGCTCATGCTCGTCCACAAAAGAGCTCACGGCAGCCTTGGATGTCTGGTAATCCTGAAAGTACACAGCTGTGGAATTACTGAGTTTCTGGATTTCTTGGGCATACGCCGTGGAGCTAATTAAACCAAACTTTAATTTCAGGGAGAGCAGCTCAGCTTTTAAAGTGGCATTTTCTTCTCCCAGAGCGATCAGCTTGTTCTCCAAAACCAGGTCATTGAGGCGGCGCTTCTCCCGAGATCTTTTGGCAGCTTCGTTGTTTTTTCCGCCGTTTCTCCCAATACATGGCGTCTTTCTTCTCATCGGGAATGAATTCCCGTTTTCTCCGACACGCGGAGGATTTGTTTTTCCCCATGCTCCCTTCGTTCAGGAGCAAATCTTCACCTGAGGCTAGGTCCTCGGCCACCTCAGCTAAGGCAGAGTTGAGCAGCAGCATCTTGTCTGAGTTGTTGGTAGGATCCAGGGGTGCGGGCTCCTTTTTGATGGTCTGCATTTTTCTCAGCTGCATCAGAAAGGAACCTCCTCGTCCTACAGCCCCGATGGAGGGGACAAATCACTTCCCCAGTCTTCTTTCAGGTTTTAAGGACTTCAGCTTCTCATCCATCAATAGTCCTTCTGCTCTCCCGCACAGGGTAAAGCTGGCGGGAGCCTTTCATGGGTTATCTGCAAAAAGGAGAACACAGTGAGTCCCTTGGGCAGCTGTGTGCTAGCAGCTATAAAGGGGTGCTGTGCTGAGCAGTCCAGGAGTATTGGTACAAAACGGCTCAGGAGAGTGAGCAAGCTGAAAAGATGTAAATACACAGACCCTTCCACTTCAGTGGCAAAGAACCTTTGCACTGGACTTTGTGGTCCAGGAGAGAAATGAGCTCAGTTATTCGGTCACTTACTCACCCAGTCACTAAATCTGTCACTCACCCTCCATCCTGTCCTCCCTCCCACCACCTACCCAGGCTTACATCCATTCAATCCTTCATCTAATCCTATGCTTGCTTCCATCCATCTATCCATCCATCCATCCATCCATCCATCCATCCTTCCTTCCTTCCTTCCTCCTACCCTTCCCTCTGCTCTGGGTCAGATAGCGGAAAGCTGTGTTTAACAGAGATAAAGGGCAAATGCAGGATCCTGCAGGATGGTTCATCGCAGGGAGGAAATGACAGACAGCCCTACAATGGTGACCAGAACCCGTGTGCTGCCCTGCTTCAGAACAACAATGGTAACTTGGCTCAGCCAAGGAAATACATACATCTCTTTGCAGGAACTTGGCTAACTAAGTAAACTCTGTTAACCTGCTGTCCCAGCCCTGAGGTCCCGAGTCTGCCCTGGGAATCCTCTGGGCTCACCATCAGGCTACTACACTTATAGGAAATACTTGTACTTATAAGATTCAAAGTGCAAGGCCCTTGGGCTTATCGGTCAGACTTTCAGGATTGACAGCCACAGCGCTTTATTTGGGGGTCCTAAAAATTCAGCTTCACAGACTTCAGTTATATATTCCCTTTGCACTAAAACAGTTACTATTCAAAGGAACTTTAAAAAAAAACAAAACACAGCTCTCTTGAAAGTTAAGATTACTTCAAAACTAGAGAATATAATTATGGAAAGACCTTCTTTCAATTTTACTAATTAGTTTCAAGTAAAATATAAGAACCGAAAAAATAGAATCATCAACTGTTTTTCACTCCCACGAGTATAATATTTATAATATGAATTGGGTCTCACTTTGTGCGTGTGCACATGTGTGTGCATGCGTGTGCATGTGTGTGCTTGTGCATGTTCACAGCACTAAGGATGGAATCCAGGAGAGTGCTAGGTAAGTATTCTACTCCAGGCTTTGCCACAAGATAATAAATCCTTTCCTGGTGCTTTTGGGTCCAGTGCTGACTCTATAAAGCAAAGGTGCACACAACTCACACACACCATTACTCTCTGAGGTGTGTTTCCTCAGGCTCTGTCACCTTGCCTTTTGACATAGAGTAGTCTCTCATGGCCTGAAACTTGCCTCATAGGCTAGGCTGGCCAGCCAGTGAGCTACTGGGGTCCTCCTGTCTCCAGTTCTCCATCTCCTCAACAATCAATTGTGAACCACGATATCCAGCCTCTTTTTAAATAAATGGTTGTGGAGATCAGGTCTCCATGCGTGTGTGCCAGATACCTCAACTGCTAAGCCATCTCTGCTCTCACTCACAGAAGCCTGCTTGCTGTTTCTGTCTTTTCCATAGTTGCAGGGATGTCAAGGTCACACAAGGTTCAGTCCATCAAACTGGGGCACCACCCCAGGAAGCATCTCCCAACTCAAACGAAGCCCAGGGACTGCTGACAGCCTGCTTTCTGACAGATACCCCGTCGACACCACTTGAAGGAGGGAGACACTACAGGCCAAAGGACAGCTTGTCAGCCTTTAGTCAAAAATATGATCTCTTTCCAGGACAGCCAAGGCTACACAAAGGCTACCCTGTCTTGAAAAACCACCAACCAACCAACCGAAGTAAATAAAAATATAATCTCTTATCACCTTCATACAGGCCCTGTCTTCCAATCTGGAAACACGTCCCTCTGCATAGTACAGGGTATGCTCCTCCTGCTGCTGCGGTAGGTATGTATCAGTCACCCCGATGGGGTCCTCACCCTTAAATGGAACTGAGCTGCACCCAAGAAAGATGCTGACCTTGGCTTTTCCCACTGTGGGCTTCAAGTCTCCACCAAGCCACAGGTACTAGTTTTTAAAATACCACACAGTCCCTTCCACAGTATTTTTTCTGAGGTATTTTTTTCCTCTCGATGTGCTTATATTTTCCTCCACGTACTTACTTATCTTAGTTCTTTAAAACCCAGTTCTTCCTTAAAACATACATTATATTTCATTTATACAGCCCACCATCTGTGAGCTACTCTCCCCACGAGTCTCACAATCTCTCCACATCGGTCAAGCTCAGAGACATTTTGCACCTTTCTGCCCCCAAACTGTGGGGATCACATGTCTGTATGGATTCGATTAGAGTACACACACTCGTGTGTGGTGTGTGTGTTAGTCATGGCAGGCCATCACGGGCAAGCTGAACAGGTAGCTGATTCTATTTATCTGACCCCTCCCAGGTCCTCCTTACATCTCATCTTTCAGTCCCAGATACACACAGCTTCTCTCTCTCTTAGTTCTGAGCCTCATATATCTAGTTATGAAGTGTTTCTAGGGACAGGAAGGTACCATGGACCCAGAGCTCACTCCACACGTTGGCTGTGCCAGGAAGGACTGTCTGGAGCTGCCTTCAATGGGCCTGGGCTATTTCATAGTCAGATTTTAATCTCCTGAGTCGTACCTATGTTCAAATAGTGAAAAAGATATACAGCTATTGGCCTTGACTTTGTGATCATCTTATCTCAACCTCTTATACCTGTTCCAGCCACTGCCACCATCATCATCATCAATCTTTAAAAAATATGTGTTTATTTGTATGTTTCTGTGTGGCTATGTACATGCCAGTGCCAGGGCCTGCAAAGGCCAGAGACTTCAGGTCCCCCAGGAGCTAGAGTTACAGCACTTTGTAAGCTGCCCACTGTGGGTGCTGGCAACTGAACCAAACTCTGGTCCTCTGAGAGAGCAATATGCATTCTTAAGTAATGAGTTATTTCTCCAGCCCCTAATACTATCTTTAAAAAAAAAATGTATGAGTGTTTTGCCTGGCTGGTCAGAAGACTTGGAGGTCAGAAGAAGGCACTGGATCCCTTGGAACTGAACCCAGGTCCTGTGTAAAAGCAATAGGTGTTCTTAACTGCCGAGCCAACTCTACAGGCCCCTTATATTATCTTTTAAGCAAAACCAAAAGTATATCTATTTCAACATTGTAGAGTGTCTTAGTTACAGTTTCTACTGCTGTGATGAAACACCATGACCAAAAAATCTTGGGGAGAAAAGGATTTATTCGGCTTACACTTCCACATCACAATTCATCATCAAAGAAGTCAGAGCAGGAACTCAAGCAGGCAGGGACCTGGAGGAAGGAGCAGATGCAGAGGCCATGGAGGGGTGCTGCTTACTGGCTTGCTCCACTTGACTTGCTCAGCCTGCTTTCTTACAGAACCCAGGAGCACCTGCCTGGGTTGGTCCAGCCCACAATGGGCCAGACCCTCCCCCACCAATCACTGATTAAGAAAATGCTCTACAGGATTGGCCTACAGCTGTATCTTCTACAGGCATTTTCTCAGTTGCGGTTGCCGGTTCTTTCTCCAGTCTTCTCCAGTGACTCCAGCTTGTGTTAAGTAGACCCACATGGAAGAAGCAGCCAAAAGACAGAAAGACTGAGCAACCAGCCAGAGATCACAGAGGTTAAAAGCAAAGATGCCTCTGGAGTCTGTGTTCCTCAACAATGGACGCAGGGCAAACACAGTTGACAATATCTTTTTATTTTATTATAATATTCATAAAGTGTATATATGTGTCAAGGCTGCAGGCTAACACTGGAATATCGCCTTTATTTCAGCTCTGAGGATCTGCCTGTCTCTGTGCTCTGACTCCTGAGCGCTGGGATTACACGCGTGCGCTACCGCCCCATGGGTTCTGGGGATTTGAACTCAAGTCCTCAAACTCCACAAGAGGCGCTTGACCCAGTGAGCCACCTCCTCAGCACAGTTGAGGCCATCTTCTAAAACCATCAGCGTTCATGATGACTGCTTCGGATCCCAGTTTCTATCTTTATGACTAATCTAGCCATGATTTCACCGGTGTGTCACTGTTTGAAATCAACACAGACCGCTGGGGTACCTTAGTCACCATGTTTCTTTTTTGGTGAATAACTGACACAAAATGCCAATTCTATGATGTTACCTCTGTTAGCGTCATTAACTCCATTACACCCATTAGCTGATAGGACTGCTTAAAGACACAAATGAAAAAGAGAAATTTAGGAGCAGGCATCGCATCATGCCAGCTGACATACTTTCCCACGCCTACTGTGAAGACACCATCATTGTTACCACGTGCTTTTTTATAACGTGCTACAGGTAAGAGCTGAATTTCATAAGCCCAGGTCCTTATGACCTAAATACTCGGCAATTAAAATAAGACCTGACCTAAGAAAAGTCTGCAAAAAGAATCCAATAGACAACATAAATTCTAGACAAGAGTTCATCCTGCAGGGGTTTTCCCCACGGTTACTACAGAAATGCATGTGTATCTCTGACCTCTGACCTCTCAGAGGTGACTTGTGGCAGTTCAGATTATACAGAAACAGAAATGAATAAGCTCTCTCTACCGAGCACAGAACCTCGTCCTTGTTTAGATATCAAAAATCTACGACAAGGCTGGTCGGGAGCTGCCTGGCGTATGTGCTGGGAACTGGACTCCAACCCTCTGCAAGACCAGCAAGTGCTCTTAACAGGGAGCCGTCTCTCCAGCCTCTATCTGTGAAAATTCTGGAAAGTTAACTGATCAGTTCATCACCTCCATAGATATAAGCTGGGCCTTTTATCTTTATAAATCTTATTTATTATTATCATGTGGACCTGTGTGGGGATCAGAGGCCAGCAACATTCAGACATTGGTTCTCTCCTTCCACAGTGGGATTTGGAAACTGAATTCAGGTCATTGGGTTTGTGCAGCAAGCACTTTAATCCATGAACATTTTACATCAAGAACAAAACACTCTAGTTCCTGAGTGCTCAGCTCAGGGCCTGCAGTCACTCAGCAGTCTAAAGTACACCCAGGGCCAGGAGAAACACGTGCTTGGCACACACGTGGAACACACACACATGAGCCATCTCTCACTGCCAGACCAGCCCCTATCTCGGCAACAAACTGACCCACTTTTTCTGTTTGGATGCATCTGTAAATAAATGTGTCAAAACCTGATTCAGCTTACGGGAAGGAAAAAGATTCCAAGTTCAACAAGGGAGGATTACTTGAAAATTAGATTTTTAACCATAATAAATTGGATGACAACCCTGCATTTTATTAGCCCACCCGTGTACTTTGTTGATTGAAATATGAACTAGTGTAACTGACAGTCTCGGACACAAGCAGGACACGCAGGGCACCCAGTAAAACAGCTTCATAGCCTGAAGAAATGAAGCCAACACAGATATGATAGTGAGGGGTAGGGGAGAGACAGAGAGCGAGAGCGAGAGAGAGCAAGAAAGAGAGAGACAGAAAGAGAGAGAGAGAGAGAGAGAGAGAGAGAGAGAGAATGTGCAAGTGTGTGTGTGTATACAGAAATGTCTTTTTAAAAACCTTAGAAGAGAAGCTTCAAAATGGGAAACCATTACTATCTGTGAAATAACAGTTTGAAGAAAGGACTACTGTTTTTATTTACGTGCTAATGTGTGAACATCTGTCACATTGTGTCATTGCCTGTGGGGGTCATAAGAGGCACTGGAGCCCCTGAAGCTGGAATTACAGTCAGTGGTGAGCTGCTTGATTCTGTCCTCTGGAGCAGTAGCAAGGACTCAGTCATCACCCCAGCCCTTATTTGTGACATTTTTTGAAAACATAATTGATCAAATTAGTAAGTCCCTTGGAGTCTTTCTTTTTGATTTTGCCATGACCATGAGCTTCTAATCCTCTTGCCTCCACTTCTTCTTATGCACAGGGGCTGTAGGTGTATCTACTCTGACATTGGCTTTAGGGGGTGCTGGAGACAGGACCCAGGGCATTGGGAATACAAGGCAAATGCTGCCAGCGGAGCTCCAGCTCCAGTCTCCTCTGCATCTTAGGGACACAAACATCACAACCTTGGCTAGTTAGAGCATAATGGGAACAACACAACACAAAACAACATCACAACATGACAGAAGAGGGTGTGTGCTGGTAACCGGGGATGACGGAAATGCTCCCAAAGAAATGCTCCCAATCCCCCCAGCCTGGTTTTTAATGATATTCACTTTCCTAATCAGCCCATGACTGTAAGTACCATTTATTGAGCCATGTGCCTTAGGAAGAGAGTGGAAGGTTTATTTGGGGGCTACTTAATTACATTTAAGATCCCTAGAAAGTTAATAAAAGACACTGTGTTCTGACCATTGAAAGGCTTATAAACACCCAAACTCCAGTGAAACCAGGCCCACAAAGCCCGGATTATTAACGAATGGCATCCAGCAAATCCCCACTAAACTTAAAAAACAAGCCCAAACTCTAATTAAAGCCATACGAGAAGCAAAATCTCCCCCTCCCCCTCACCCCGTTTCTAACTACAGGAAAATTAGTTGCAAAGAAATGTGAGAGGTAAGTGGGGGTGGTGGCAATAAAAACTCATTTTGAAACTGAAAAACCCTCTTATGTAATTGTCTGTGGGCAAAGGTCAGTGTCTTTCAACATTCGCTTCTGAGTCCAATCTGGATAAAAATCAACTCAAATAAAATCGAGAAAAATAACAGGATATCAAACAATGTGCTAACCCTGTGAAATGCGGGCATACCTGACAAAAACAAGAAGTGAGCATCATAGGGAAACCTCAATTACATTGTTTGTTATGTTTGACTTGAATCCCAAGCGTGCTCTCATTCCTCAATACAAATTAAAAATAAACAACTCTTAACAGCATCAATGCCATCTGGGTCACAATGGAAATAATGAGGCTTGCGAGTGCGATTTCACAGCCGGGTAAAAATAACGCTGAGCACTCTGACCGCGCCTTTCCAGCCCACGCTTCAATCAGACCTACATCTCGGAACCCGGGAACCCACGGATGATCACGGCTAGGTCAGCTAGAAAACTCTGCCGGCGGGAGTGAGTCAGGGGCCTTGCTCAACTCTGTGCTCAGTCTTTCACAAAGGGCTTTAATTTGCAGGCTGTTGCATCATGGTGATGTTATAATTGCCAAGATAAGCCCTCGACACAGAAAAGGAAACTGTTTCACAAAGTACAGTGAGCTTGTGTTCACTCAGGTTGAAGGGACAGGTAGAGGAGAGTAAGCAAAGCTAGCACAATTCCCATCTTTTGAAGCCTGGGCCTGGACTGCTCACCCAGCTTCTCTGAGCACCTGTTCTGTAAAGTGGGGGTGCCGAGTGGGGCTCTGCCTTGTTTAGTAACTGCCATTCTATTTTCTGAATCAACGCAGCAGTGATCACTCCAGGTTCCAGCCCTTTCTGCAAGACACTATGTTGAGACTGCCCTGGGTACTTCAGGCCCAGGTTTCTTCAACAAGGTCAAGAGTCATCAGTCTAACGGGGCCTGGCTTTAATTGACATCCACACAGCTCTGCGTACTCTCTCTCTAAGACGGCATACGTGCACAAGTGTAGGTATGGATGCCCACTGCTGATGGTTTGGAAGTAGGGATCAGCCAGGCCCAGAGAATGCAAGTTCCAGGGATCTGGAAAAGGCCAAGCTACTCTTGCTGTGGGGACTCATCACCTCTGTTTCTTCAAACACTTCCTAAACGTTACCCCAGTTACTTGGGGCCTTGAAGCACTTTGTTGCTGTTAAGAATTATCTTGGTACAGTTGTTAAATAACATGTACAAGGCAAGGATACTCAGGGACAAAAGAGAAGCTGTATCTTTACAGACCCCATACCAACTTGTCTTCATTCTTCCTGTGAGATTCGGTTCAGTAAAGGAAAGCCAGCCCAAACATAAGCATTCCGGAAACATTTATTGAGCTCCTTCTAACTGTCCCTCTCCACGGGGTTCCTTCCCCCCGCAAGTTTTCCCAGAAACCAGTGAAGGTCTATCATATACTGGGGAGAGAGACTCAGGCAGCACCTTCCCTTGCCTTCTTAGCACCTCCCAAAGCTGTCTCTAGCGGAAAGAGGGTCCCTAGGGTATCTGATAGCATCATTTGATGATAGCATCATTTGACGCTGAATTCCAGCCTTACCATCCACAAGAGCAGCCTGAGCCGATCACCCTCCAAACAACAGGAGGCTTTACTGTGACATCAGAAGGCTATCCAGAGAAACCTGAAGCTGTGATGAAGTAGAGAGAGGTCCTTTTACAGAAGAGACAGCTGCATCTATGTGGGTGATTTTGAATTAGGGACTCCTGACCATATATAGAATCTTGGGCCTTGAATCAAATAAACTTTAGATACAAGAAGAAATAATAAAAACTTGGGTTCCACAGTCCACGTTTAAGCAAAGACCCTCCTATCCATCACAGTAAAGACTGCCCTCCCTCCTTTCTGTAGCTATTTAGAGGTCTTGCTTTTTCTCTCCGTGAATGGAGAAAGCTTGCCTCTGAAATTCAATGAAGACTCCGGAAACAAAGGTATCTGTAGGGGTCGCAGCTAGCGGAGCTCGGGAGAGGAGTCAGCTCCTGGCTGTGTCTCCCTGGGGCTGCACTGTCCCGAGGCCCATCACCGCTGGAGCCTGTGCCCAGGAGGCACGCCTGCTCTCCGCCTCAGGCCACCCGGCTCTGGGAGAGAGCAGCGCACCGAACTCGGCCCAGCAAGCCTCCGCCCCGCTCTGCGGCCGCGCCCCCACGCCGCGCCGCTCCCCAGGCCCGCCTCCCGCCGGGTGGGCGGCGCAGCGGGGCCTCGGCGCCGCGAGGACCCCCGCGCCAGAACAAAGGAATGCGGGAGGGGCCGAGGAGGCGCGCGGGCCACCGCGAGGCGCGTCCAGTCGCTGCCAAGGGGAGCGTCTTGGGTAGAGATCCCTGCCTGCCACTGCCAGGCGCGTGCCCAGTCTCTGGGACAAGAGAGAGGGGCGCAAGGACAGAATGATGGAAGGTGGCGCTGCAAAGCCCCCTCCCCACAGCCCTCCCCCGCCTCTGCAGGCTTGGGTCTCCCAGCCCAGCAAGCAAAGTGGGTCAGGGTCTGTTGCTGGGGGGTCCTACTCCAACTGCAGCGTCTTGGAAAACGACTGAACTGGTGATAATAGTATGTTCCAAGGGTCAATATCTAGAATGTCTCCGCCCCTAAAATAAAATCGTAGTTCAATTATGTAAATGGTACGCTAAGAAAACTATATCTCACAGACACTATTAAATACGTATATTCACACATCACTACACTAAGTAAGAATCCGGGAAGAAATGTAATATCCGGATACTTACCATATTCATCTATCTCCAAGAATAAAACTGGGTTACACAGACAAAAATACAATCTACTAACCTATATATACTTCCCATAACTCATATCTGATCTGGGGGAAATTATGATGTGAAATAAATACTTCTGACCTCATTAGCCGTTGTTATTTACAAAAGCCAGAAAAGAAGGTGACACTTGGCCATTCCCTGTTGGCCTCGGAACAGGCAGCAGTTCCTCCAAAGTGTCCTTTAAAATGATAAATGGGGCCCCCACGTTCACCAGCAGTCACTGGGCGCTCGCTGCGAAATGCCTTCCTAAAAATACAGTCTTATCAGAGGTCTTGGAAGCCGTGGAGTTAAAACTACAGCAAATGGCCTTGAGCTCGTATTTGCACACAGCCCCGGAGAAACCAGAAATAGCACCGAGGCCAGGATTGTTAAAATGTGATAGGGCTAAATTTAGAAAGACGTACATTTCATTTAGGGTAAAAGACACACATTTGGCAAGCATGAGCTATGTCAGAGCTCAGTCGGTCGTCACTTTCCAGCTTAAAATATCCTTTAAAAGAACCACCAAAACCCCTGTTGATAATGACATTCTTAAACGCTGAGATTGTCCTACTTTCTTTGTGGCAAGATTATAAAATCACGTAATTAGCTCCCTTTCTATGCTCAACAGCCAGCAAATTCGGCAGTTACATAACCTCATATTTCCAGGAATCTATTAATGATTTGTCTTGTGGTGTCTTAAAAAAAAAAAAAAAGCCAATGACGATAAGGTGAGAGAAAAAAAAAAAGCTGATGAAACGCATCGCATTCCAGTTGGGAAAAGTGGAGAGGCAAACGTCACAATGGCTCGTCCGGGTTTTAAAAATAACACCTCGGAACATTTAAGGAGCCCCCCCTCCTCCCCGGCACACATTAGTGTCCAATACTAGGATTTTTCCTTTCTTAATAATGAATTCCATAGAATCATTTTTAAAATATGCTTATTTGGGACGACACAGAGCTACCAATAAGGATCTAATAGCCAACGCTGCGCTAAAATGACCAAATCATTGCACGCATACGCGCACATTCTCACATCAGCTCGTCCTCGGTGCCCACGTTTCACCGCTGGCCCATTATGCAATGTAAGAAAGGACACATCCCTCCACCTTCCCGAGGGCTCGTATAACACGGTGACGACAAACCGGGTGGAAAACGTCGGTGCCGACACAGCGCCTGACACAAACAAACACCGCAGGCATCTCGGATTGCCGTCACCCTTCGCACTTCCAACCCTCCTAAGCAAATCAAGACCGCTCCCCAAGACTCAACCCTCCCTCTGGACGACCCGGATTGGGGACTAGCGCGGAGAGACCCCGGAGAGCAGAGCACGTCGTCTGGCTGCTAAAAGGACCAGCCTCCACTCCGCCTCCCGGCGCGCTCTTCGCCACCGAAACATCAATTTTCCTGAAATCCGGAGACATTATGCAATAGCGGGGAGGAGGAGGGAGCGCGCGGCAGCCCGGCTACGTGCGGGCGCCAGGGCGCTGCAATCAAAGCAGCTACCTTAAGGTGGCGAGTCCCCCCTCCTGCCAAGGCAGCAAAAGTTTATGTAATGCATGCCCCGCGCACACTCGCCGCCTCCCGCCAGCCCTGCGCCGCGCCCGCACGCATCCCGCGCCCCACGCCCGCCGGCCGCGCGCTCCAAGAGCGGGCACGGAGCGGAGCTGGGCCCCCGGGGCCGCCGGTGGGCGGAGCGCTTACCGTGGTTCTGCTCCCTGATCCGAGAGGGGAAAAGAAAGAACGGCTGGAACCGGGCTGGCGGCGCCGGGGCGCGATCCGAGGACTGCCCGGCCCTCAGCGGGCGGTGGCGAGGGCGCGGCGCGGGAGACGAGCGGGCGCGCCGGGTCCGCGGGCGCCGTGGCCGCGCCGAGAGATGTGTGTTAGTAGGTCAGTTCCGAGCGCCGCGCTACGTCGCCGCCCGCCGGCCCCTCCGTGACGGGCGGCCGCCGCCCCAATCGCCGCGCCCGCGCCCGCCCCCGGCCCGCCGCCACTGGCCGCGCCGACAGGGGCGGGCTCCCCACCGCCCCGCCCCGCCCCGCCCCGTCCTCTCCGCCGCGGCGCCACCGCCAGTCCGCGTCCTTCTCTGGCCGCGGCCGCAGCTGCTACCCGCTGTCCGTGGGGACCCACGCCGAGCGCTATGTTGCGCAACGGGACGCACCGCGGAGTAACCGGGGCGCGACTAGGAGGAGCCCAGGACCCCTTTGCCCATTGCCGGCCGCGCCCTCCGGGTCGCAGCGCTTGCTCGGTGGTGTAGCACCTTTTTTGTTTGTTTCCCGGAGAGCCACAGCGGGCCGGGCTACCTGTTGCCAATAGAACCCCGGGTGAGGGCTATGGGGATCCGGGCGTGACGGGGACCTTGGCCTCCTTGTGCCTACGGTCCCTTCCGAGACCGGGAAAGGGGCGCGGCAGCTAGGCTGCGCCGCGACTGAAATGTCCCGCTTCTCTCTCGGCAGCGCCGCAACGGTCACACAAACGGCGCTCCCGATACAATTAGGGCAAAGATGACCCCTACGAAGTTGTTGCGTAACACGATTGGCAAACCAGGCTAGACGTGGTCGGCCTGCGTCCCCGACCACGTGGAGAGGTGGCTGCCGCCTCCGAGGACCTGAGGGTCCCCGGCTCCGGTGCGCCCGGTTGGGACGCCCACCCGCCTTCGTTGCCCTGGCTTGAGCGAGCCACAGAGGGCACTCCCCGAAGCAACTTGAGCTGGTAGCTCTCCTGTCCTTTCTGCTCCCAGTGAACACGCCAGCCAAGCATCCCACCCCTCACCCCCCACTCCCCCCGCCCCAATTCCTGGGATGTACAAAAGACATAAGGAAACAGGAGACAAGGCATCTGGCGGCATGTTCTTAAGTCAGTCATCGGGTTGGCTATTGTGAAGGAACGTGGCAAACACTCCCGGCGTTTACAGACACGTAAGATTAGTACCAGCCTTGGCAAAGGAGCCATATTCCTGACAGTGACGCACGCGCTTGCCCAAATACGGAATGTGGCAGGTGGCGAGGTCCTTGAGCTCGGACTGTGAGGTCTGGGCTCGAATGACTCCTTTACTCAACTCCCCCCTTTCTCATTTTTTTTTTTTTTAAAGAAAGCAAACCCCGAAGTAAACAGAGAGTGCGAGGGTCCCCCACCCGGAACATCTCACTAAGTGGATCTCTTACCATCTCTCCCAGGCACACAGTGACTACAAAGATAATCTGCGAGGCACGCTCAGTGCTGGTTTAAATACCATTCACCTTTGGACTTTTGGACGCCTTCACAGGGCAATAATGATGGGGTCTAGCTGGTAAAATACCCCTTAACCAAGAAAGCACTCCCCCCCCCCCCCCAGCACAGATAGGCAAATATATGGTAAATCTCCTTTCGTGGCTGCTGACCAGTTCAGGAAACACACCGCCCACTTTACACTTTTTGTTTGTTTGGTCTTTTGTTTTTCCGAAGAACTGACTACCTTGATGTAAACGAATCTTGATTTGGTTAATCGGTTCCACTTTTCTCGAATTTACTGATGTCATAGGATCCCTAAGTAGGTAGAATCGAGGAGTAACGTTTTCACAAATAGCCAACTGAACTTGTCTGACTCACCCAAGGCTGACAGCGGAGGAATCGACGACTGTGACCCACGAAGCTGTTCTTTAGACTGAATTTTGAAATCTGATGCCTGACTTCATTCCTGGGGGCAGTTTACATTGCTCCTCCACCACATTTATGCTTCTGTCATTGTCATCTAACTTGGAAATCAGAGGAAGTGTGAAAGATGTCTCTGATAGCAACTTGGAAAACAACTCGTTGGCGCCCCCTGGTGCTTTAAAAACAGCTCAACAAGGTGATGGAGGCTCGGTCTCCAGAACCTGAGAGATGATGTGTCCGGTGTTACATCCAGGGGGTCCACCTAGTGGGCAAGTGCTTGCAATTAATTGAACTAGAAGAAAATTGAAGCATAACCCTGGGATGAGAGACCTTTCCCAAGTCGCCAGTGTGCTGATTACAGAACAGGCTGTAAGTAGGGTCTCCGAATAGGGAGAGGGTGGAGGGCTCTAATTGAAGTATGCCGTTCAAACTTGAGTTTTTGTGGAAGTGCTGGGGTTTGAATCCTGGGCTATTACATGCTAAGCAAGTGCTTTATCGGTGAGCACCTTCCCAGCCAATCTCTAAACGTTCTTACTCTAAGAGTGGCTGGTTCATTTCAGAGCTGGAATTGGATTTGGATGCAGGAGCCAAGGAGAGGTGATCTGGACCAGCCTAAAGCATTCACAAATCGTTTTGTGTTCATACACTGCTAAAGCATTCTCTGAGCAGCCAATGTAAGAGACGTAAGCTGAGAGCAGGGTGAGAACGTGGATCTTTCTGAGGAAAGTTTCAAGGCGTGTCCAGCTGGAGGGTCTAGAGTGCTCTGATGTAGGCATCCCGAGGGGTTTCCTTTCAATTGAGCCCAGGCCTAACCCCGGTCACATGACTTCAGCCCGGTGTTCAGCAGCTCTTGCCTTGGACCTTGATAAAATGCATCTAGTACTTTATGGGGGTTCAGGAGGTGAGCCACCTGTGGACTCTGACACAAAGAGAGAAAATGCCTTCACTCACTGTCACAGTACCATATCAGGGGGCCAATGGCTCCAAGTGTTCAAAAGTTGACATTAAAAACATCGTTGTGTGTGTGTGTGTGTGTGTGTGTGTGTGTGAGGAGAGAGAGAGAGAGAGAGAGAGAGAGAGAGAGAGAGATCCTGCTTTTCGATGTTGGCAAGGAATTAATTTTCTTTAAAAGTGAGATAGCATAGTGGAGAAAGGCACTCGCCAGCAATCCTAACACTTGAGTTTGAGCTCTAAAATTCATATGGTAGAAAGGGACAACTGAGACCTTAAAGTTGTCTCCATGACCTCCATATATGCATTATGGCGTGGGTTTGAGTGGATGGACACATGTAATACATCATAATAATAAATAAATAAATAAATAAATAAATAAATGTAATATATTTAAAAGTAAATAAAACATTGGGCTAATTGTAGCTCAGTTGGCAAAGTGCTTCCCTGTTGTCTCAAACTCCTGGGTCCAATTCCTAGAAGCATATGAAGCAGACATGGTGGTGCACATCTGTCATTCGAGCACTCAGGAGGCACAGGCAGCAAGATCAGAAATTCCAAGTCATTTTCAGCGATAACGTCAGCTTCGGGCATGTGAGACTGTTTATGACTGACTGAATGGATGAATGAATGACCAAATGACTGGCTGACTGAGTGAATGAATTGGTCTCAGAGTTAACCGGCTGGACTCTAGAGATGGAAAAATGAAGTCCTGTGGATATGGCTTGAAGGACAGTCACAGGGAGGAGTGACAGGCTAATGACAAGCCAAGTCTATAGCTTTCTCTGATTTGTGTACCAGATGTCTGAATTTCTCTGGAAAAGTTTCATCTGCTATGCACCTTTGATAACCACACCCCTTATTTGGTGAGCAATGGGAAGGCTCACTACCCACCACTGCACTGTGTTTCTTGACCATCTAGTACCCTTTATTTGTTTTTAATTTTTAAAAGATTTATTTATTTTTGTTTTATGTATGAGTGTATTGCCTGCATGTATGTTTGTGCACTACATGTGTGCCTGGTGCCTCCAGAAGCCATAAGAGGGCATCCAGTCCCCTGGGACTGGAGTCATAGCCTGTTGTGAGCTGCCATGCGGGTCTGATAATTAAACCCCAGGTCCTCTGGAAGAGCAGTCAGTACCCTTAAATGGCAAGCCACCTCTTTAGCCCCATCTTTTTTTGTCTTTTTAACAAATCTGTATTGTTTTTCAAGACAGGGTTTCTCTGTGTAGCCTTGGCTGCCTGGAATCAGCTCTGTAAATCAGGCTGGCCTTGGACTCACAGAGCTCGGCCTGCCTCTGCCTCCCGAGTGCTGGGATTAAAGGCGGGCACTCCCATCACTCTGCTCCATCCTGTATCTCTTAATTAAGATTTGCAGAGCAGAAGATCAGACATTTCCTCAACCTGTATGTTGTCATTTACATGCTTTGTTTTCAGTTAAGGTTTCACAGTATGGGACAGTGGTCTAGGATGGTATTTCAGCTTTGACTTTTGGACTCCTTTATCCCACCAAGCATCAATTCCTTTCATGCCATGCTGGAGTAGGATCAGAGACTGCTGCTGTCCCCCATCTCCCTCCCCCTCCACTCCTGCCAGGCTCTTGCTGTGCGGTTCCTTCATCCATAACTTACACAAAATATGCCTGGCCTAATCCTCCAAAAACTGATTTGGTGGCTTTGGTTTTCTGGGGAGGAAATTGAGTAATAAAAGAGGGTCAAATACTGCTCCCCAGAGAAGGGATGGTTTTAATGCATGAGAGCCAGAAGGTGAAACAGCTCTGTCCAAGCTAAGAAAGAAAGGTCTCTACACTACTTACAAGTTCTCCCCAGAGGAGAGCTGCTGAGGGCTCGAAGGCATCTCAAAGGCTTTCCAAATGACTCAGGGATGTGTTGTAAGCACGGTATTGCAAAAAAAAAAACAAAAAAACAAAAAAACCGGAAGCATGTTTTCAAATTCAGCTGCACACGGTGCACATGTCAGGTGCTGAGTGTTCCTCTGAGCATACATCTGTATGCTCAACGGGAGATGTGGGCGCTGGTGCAGGAGGAAGGGAGACAGGCCCGAGGTGGCAGGAGTGGGGGGGGGCTCCATTAAATATGTTCAGGACTTTGGAAGCAGCTGATGGCATCCATTGCAAAACATGGTCGATGGAGCAAGCCTTGCGGCAGCCGTTGACAACTAAAACAGAGCTAGTCGGGTTTCAAAGATGTGAAATCTACAATTGTGAAACGTGTCCTAGCGAAAACCATTTTACTAAGAACAAGAGATGACACATCCACTCTACGATACAACTCAGACCAAGAAGGTGTAAGGCTTATCTAAACACTTCTGTGAAGCTCTACCCAGAGTGCTTTACTGGAAGAAGATACGGCTGCCAACCAGGATTCTAGAACATTCTGTACTCCAGTCTCATTTAGGGGAATCATTCAAGTCTCTGAAGGTCTGTTGCCTCCTCCAGCCCAGGGGGAGTAGAAGTGGGCAATGTAGCTGAAATGACCCTTGAGCTCCAGTCCCTGCCAAGGTCTGGTCAGGGAGACTGGGCTTTGCAGAGAGGCTACTCCAGGAGGAGCCTCCTCATCCACACCCTTCATGGTGCCTCTGTATAACACTGCACATCCACAGACTCAGGTGAAATTGTCTTCTGTAGTTTGTTTCAAGGAGTGTTGAAGAATACTCTGTCTGGCAAAGGCTCTTAGAAGCCAGGAAGCTGGGTGCTTGACCACACTTCTGGTCTTCTGAGAAGTTTCCAATTTCATCAGCTCTGAGCAACTCTGCAAAAGTGCTCTGGGTTCAGTGCTGCTGCTGCTATGAAGACATCGAGCCTGCTACAGGGGCATCAGCTGCAGAGACAATCACAACTGCTACAGTCAGTCACACACCAATTAGGGATTATCTTATCAGGCCGTGTAGCTGTCAGAATGATGGAAAATCAGGCTCCAGTTATCACCAAAGGATGCCGAATCAGGCCCATTGGTGGCTACAGAGATGAAAATCTCGGCCTTCCATCCCAACTCCTGACCCCACTGACCAGCGCTATAGCTGAGATAGGCCTCTATCCCTCCATTGCTTTCTGCCTCATTTCCCTTTTGGTAGTCACTTATGACAATACTATCGATTGCAAGATGTTTTGTAGAATAAAGCCTCTGAGATTACCCTGCCTAGGAAGGGACTGTAACACAGACTGGCATGTGTTAAGGGGTCCCACAACCAGCTCTATCAAAGCTCAGCCTGGGGTTGGAGGTGCAGCTTATTGGTAGCCAGCTTGTACTACGATGTATGAGGTCTTGATTTGCAGCACTGAATCAATCTGCTGTGGTGGTTCACATCGAAATCCCAGCACTCAGGAGGTAGAGGCAGGAGGAACTGGAATTCAAAGTCACCCTCCCTCAACAGGGAATTCTAGGGCAGCTTGGGTGAGAGATCTTATTTAGAAAGGAACAAATGCACAAACAGCATCCAGTCTTCTATCAAGGAAACTGTATCTTCAACCAGGACATGCATACACAGGCAAATGCAGGTGTGTTGTGTGTGTGTTGTGTGTGTGTGTGTGTGTGTGAGAGAGAGAGAGAGAGAGAGAGAGAGAGAGGAGCAGACCAACTAGACATGAACAGTAATTCACATTACTGCCAGATCCTCCTTCAATTCCACTGAAACCAGTGAGCAGCCATAACTACAAGCCTAGCACCCCAGAGATAAGTAGGGGTGGTAGTTTACTATTCTTCTACGTATTGAGCACCTGTTAGGTCTTGGGCATTCCTGGGAGTTGGACAAGGTCTAATACAATGCAGACAATGACGTCATTACTTCTGCCATTTCATTGCATGTAGCCAAGACAGGCCCATAGAGAGTAGTGGGAGAATGGGACAAGGGCACTGATACCTTAAGGCACAACCCAGATCACTCTCACAGCGTGGTAACTGTCATTTAAAAGTCCAGGCTATGTTCCAGTAGATCCTCGGAGGAGAGAGCCTTCATCCTGTGGCACGGAGCAGAAGCACTTCTTGAAGGGGAGGGATTTGTCTGAAGTTTTGGAAGTGGCTGAGGAATCATGGAGAGGCCTGCCAAGCCTTGGGGAGTAAGAGAGGGCTGTGATGCTTACAGAGAACTTGTTGGGGATGTTGAAGGTGACAGTGGGGTGGTGGGTGGGGGGCTGATCCAGTCCCTGGAGCACAGAGGCACACATGAGATGAAATAGCAAATGCAAGAAAGAATGACGTCATTGTCTTCAGCAGGTATTAGACTTTGACCAAGGTCTGAATGAACAAGTCAGTGGCTTTGAGAGCATGGTTTACAGCAGGGGCACATGAGGCATGTTTGCTGATTTGTTTAGTTGTTCTGAGGCAGAGTCTCGTGTATCATGACATCTGCTGGCCTTGAACTGCTGATCTGCCGCTGTTTCCACTCCCCACATACTGAGATTACGGGTGCGGGCTGTATCAGCTGGCTTATGAAGTGCTGAGAAAAACCCAGGGCCTCATACATGATAGATAAGCCCTTTAGCAACTGGGCTTTATTTTATTTTAAAACATTAAGTGTGGGTGTGTGCGTGTGAGCATCCATCCAGATGCTACGACATCCACATAGAGAACTTGTGAGAGTTGAGTCTCTCTTTTGGCTGTCTGAGTGCTGTGGCTTGAACTTAGATTATCAGGGTTGGAGGCAAGCACCTTTAGCCACTGAGTCATCTCTCTGGTCCCTAGCTGAGCCTTTCAATGATGAATGTCAGCTGCACAGTAAGCACCAGTTGAGTGGTGCTGAGGTTGGGGCTCAGTGGTAGAATGATTGCCTAGCGTGTACAAGGCCCTGGATTCCACCTCTGACACCAGAGAACAAACAATAGAAACACTGTAGGGACTTAGCTGGGACTCTGTGTGACAAGAAATCCTAAAGCCTCAGTTTCCCCATCGGAGAAGCTATACAGTAGAGCCTCCCACACTGTGTCTGTGCTTCAGCTCTGTCTGCACAGGGGCAGTGGTAAGGAACTGCCCAGGAAGCAATAACAAGCTCACACTCTATCAGGGCATCCCATATAACGAAGGCTCCCACCCTTTGCCACTCCACAAAGAGGCGGATGGGTGTCAGAGGAAGAAGACTCAGTTCTGCAATTGCACATTGCTGGAATGGAGCTCCTGCTTCCTTTCCAGAGAAGCTCTGGTAGGAAGCCATCTTGACTGGAGCCAGAGTTTGTGGCCCAGGGACCAGGCAGTACTGCCATCTAAATGTGCAACGTTCCGTGGGTTCATGGATCTGAACACTCAGTCTCCAGCTAGTGGCAGTGTTTTGGAAAGTTGCGGAACCTTTAGGAAGGAGAGCCTTGCTGGCGGAAGTGGGGTGAAGTAGGTGGGCCTTGAGGTTTTCTAGCTCAGGCCCATTTCCGGTTCACCCTCTCTGCTTCCTGAATACAGAGCAGATATGACCACAGCCCCAGGCTCATGCCCTCCCGCCACCGTGGACTGTATGCTCTAAAACCAAGTCGAAAGGAATGTTTGCTTCTTTAAATTGTTGATTGCCTGGCATTTTGTCCTGGTAACAAGGAAAGTAACCAATGAAAGTCAGTTGGCCAAAGCAGAGACCACAGGGACCTCCCCCATCAACCACTAAATACAAAACTGCCTTACATCCAGATCACTTGGAGGAATGTTTCCCAGTTGTGGTTCCCTCCTTTCAGATGATTCTAGCTTGTGTTAAGTTGACATAAAACTATCCAGAAAACTTGGGTTGTATCACGATCCACCAAACCTCACCCTGAACCCCTTACGTTCAAACAATCCCAAGCCTTAACCCCTGCCCTCGAAGAGCAGCCGTCTTGGAACCTTAACCTGGTGAATCACTACCAGCCCTGTTGACTCTGGCTGGCTTCACTCCGGTTTTCCTGCTGCAGCAAACTGAATTTTATAGATCCCATAGAAGACAGGGCACTTCCTGTCACCTAGAAACATACATGAGGGCAAAGGAGTGGGCATCCGCTTTTCCCAGGGACCACAGAGTGTCACAAGGCAATGAAAGGTACAAGCCAGTATGTTAAGTGTCACCTCACAGGGTCTTTGGAATGTGTAACCAGCAAGGCACTACATCTCCAGGTTGATCTTAGTGTTTTCTCTTCTCTAAGTCTCCCCTCCCCCTCCTCCTCCCTACTCCTACCCCCACCCACTTTCTCATCCTCCTTGCTGGGGTCAGACTTCCCTGGAAACTCTTTTGACTGAAAGCCCCCATTTCTAGGAAAGCCAGGTTCCAACCAATTTCTTTCACTCATCCTGAAAAAAAATATGTCAAACTCATATCTATTTTGTAAAATAAATTTCCTGATAAGAAATCCTTCACCAAAAGCAGCAAACATCACAGAGCCATTCGTTCTTGCAGGGAAACACTGTCAGTGTTAGGGAACTCCTTGAGATGGGAAAACCGATACATTCCAATAACCTGGGAAAACCGATACATTCTAATAACATTACTTAACTTCTTTCAGGTCTGAACTCTGCTGTCAAGAGGCAAGGCTGAGAGTACTGTGGGACCAGCTCGGGATTGGAGGTGGGGCAGACGCAAGAAGAAACATGACATTCATTGGCTAACCAGTCTAGCTAGTCAGCAAGCTTCACGTTCAGTGATAGATTGTCTCAATTGTCTCAAACTATAGGGCATGAACAATTGAAGAAGACCTTTGTGTGACTTCCGGCCTCCACATGAGCGTGCCCAGGCATATGCACCCACACTTGTGTCTGCACACTTATGTGCGTATGTGTGTACCCCCAACCCCAAACACTTTAAAGAAAAAGAGGCAGAGCTGAAAAGACATGTGTCTTATAAAGCACAAATGAGAGGATATTGGGGAGGGGCTTTTGATTTTGACTGTGGTAACTTGACTGGGAAGTAGTAAAATGTGATATTGTACATATTTTAATGTGACACAGGAAGTTCTGTACAGTGCAGACTAGAGAAACTTTCTTTTTCATAAAAATCGTCTACTCCTACTATTGACTATTTAAAGCATAATTTTTAAAAATTTCCTTTGGAACCTTTTGTGGGGTGTGTGTGTCTGTGTGTGTGTGTGTGTGTTGTGTAACACGTGCGCGCGCACTCGCGCACGCGCGCCATGTGTTCACTTGAAGCAGCATTGGAACATGCTACTCTAATTCCATCTAATCGCTGGGATATCTTTTTTTTTTTTTAAGACTTATCCAAAGTGTTCTGTGTCGGGAAGCATGTTAGCAAACAGTGTCCTAATGGGGACAGAGGAGACCAAGGGCTCAAGTGTACTGTCTCACAAATTTGAATTTGCTCTGAATTTGGTTCTATGGCTGGACACTTGCAAGGAAAATCAAAGTTATTTTATTGTTTCCAGATAGCAGGTACACTTTTATCCCAACAGGAAAGGGGAGTCCTTTGATCTTCATTTATTTTCATAGAGTATTTTTTTTAATATTTTATTTTAACTTTAAAATTGTGTGTGTGTGTGTGTCTGGGAGGGGTGTGTGCTTATAAATACAGGTGCCCTTAAAGGCCGGAAGAAGACATGAAGCTGACCCAGGAGCTGGAGTTAGAAGCTGCTGTGAGCTGTCTGTGGGAGCTGTGAATCAATCAAACTTAAGTCCTTTGTGAGAGCAGCAAGCTCTCTTAACCACTGAGTCCTTTCTCCAGCCTGGAGCCTCAGTGTAGCCCCCCTCCCTCTCTCTGTACAGATGTAACAAGGAAATAGTAAAGACCTCCATTGGAAAATAAACACGAAACAGCAATTGCCTGAGAACACTTTGAAGGCAGCAACCAGTGCAATGATAAAGGAAGAAAGGAACGTTGTAACGGCTACCGGGATTCCTATGATCGACATGTTCCCTCATGCCCCTCATACACAGGACACTGAAGTGTACCCCAGGAGGGACTCAGTGTGGAGCTGAGCCAAACGCTAGCTTGAATGCAGAAGTTTTCTGATATCAGAAAGGTGCTTGTTGGGGAATGACTAAGGCACGCATCCCATGATTACTGTTATGTGACAACAACAAACTGCTGAGACCCTTCTCTAAGAGTGAAAACTTCTGGTTTGCTTGGAAAGTCAGTTGTATCAAATGATGTTTTCCTGGGGCACACAGATGAAAGGATGTTTTATGACCCCACAGACAGTGGGAGAACGAGCGCTGAGCATAGGTTCGGTTTGCTCTGCCTCACTATTCCTTACTAAAACAGGCATATATTGGTTTGCCTTACACAGTGTTGCTGAGCTCCGCTTGTGGCAATGCTGGCAGGCCTTGCAGTTATCATCAGGATTGAACTCAGCTGCTGGCTCGCACATGGCGTCTATCTGCTGAGAGGACTGAACTGCAAATGCTGGTTCATGTGTAGTGTCTGCCTACCAAGGGGAACTGGTCTGCAACTGCTGTGTCATATTTGGTGTTTGCTATGGGACTGAACTGTTGGCAAAGATGGAGTTCACCCCCAAAGAACTATTGCTAAACAGGTCAGCTTCCCCTATATCCTGATAACTTATCTCTTCCACTACCTCTGGTAGGTAGTGGGCAAGAGGAGAGGTTTAACATTTATTTTAAGTAAGTTGCAACAAATCTGTGCCAATTCAGTTCCTTCTTCTATAAATTTGGGACTTGGTCATCCCACCCTGGAAAAGCTTTGGTGAGGATGTCAGGACTGGAAGTCACAGCAGTTTGACTTGTCAATACCCAGCTGCAAGTTCATTTATCAAATCTGTATCCACCCTAGGCTATGAAGATTTCTGCAGATTTGCCCTGAGGACAAGTGTCAAAGGTGCTAACTGGTTTGACTCAGGCTAAAGAGATGTCATAGAAGCTGTAGATGGTGCCTGTGTTTCCTTCTGTATTGAAAGCTGTGTGATGCTGGGACTTCAGCATCCATTGTGACAGGCAGGAGGACCAGTGGATGCTCTCAGTTCACACAGCCACCAACGTCTCAGTCCTCAGTGTATCCATCCTTCATTACAGTGGTGTTTTGTGACCTTCAGAATTTTATCTGTGTTTGAACAAGTCAAGTAATACAAATCCTGGTCTGGTGCATAGATAATGTTTCTAATTTTTAAATTTTATTTACGTGTTCATGTTTCATCCTAGAGTAGGTAATGTGTATTGTGGTGCCTTCGGGGGCATCGGATCTGGAGTTATGGGTGTCTGGGACCACCTGATATAGATGCTGGGAACTGAACGCAGACCTTCCACGAGAGCAGCAAGCATTCTTAACCTTTGGGCCATCATCACCTCACCCCACGCCCAAGCAGCTTTTAATGAATGGTAGCTTTTATTATAGGTTAAATAGCTTTGAGACATTTTAAATATAATCAGGGAGATGTGTTATTTGTAAAAATGAAAAACTATTGTGGTGAACGCCACATCAAATGGAAAAGTCAAACGATCTATGCAAAGAAACGAGGGACAGAGAGATGGGGCCACGGGGGATGGTGCTTGTGGCGTAAGCCACACTTGATTTCGCTCAAACATGGGTTTGACCCCAGGAACCCACATAAAGATGGAAGAATTGACAGGACAACTCCACACGTGGGCTGTGTCACATGTGCCCCCACATACGTCATGCACACACATACACAAGATAATAATTTGAAACAATTTTTAAAGATATGATTAAGCATTGAATGGTGACATGAAAAATAGGACCATAAATGAAGAAATTGAGCATATTGTGGATAAAAAGGACCACTGTTCTAGAGATAATAACGATAGGGAAGTGCTACAGAGTCTTCTGCTAGCTTCCACACATTTAAACCTACTAAAACAACACTCTGTTGTAGAAGGAGCTGGTAGTGTGGCTCAGTGGCAGGTATAGTCTAAGCATGAGTCCTAGAGTTCAGGTCCTCAAAAACACACACACACACACACACACACACACACACACGACACACTAGCTGGAAAGGAAGTGAAGATTAACAAAACAGAATAGATATTCTAGAAATAAGTTAAATAGATTAAATAGGTCAATTATAAAATTACATATACTATAATAAATATAATTATTGAAATCAGGGGCTATAAAGATGGCCCAGTGGCTAGGAGAGTTCACTGCTCTTGAAGAGGACCTGGGTTTGGTTGCCAGCACCCACAGGCAGCTCACAACACCCTGTAACACCAATTCCAGGGGATCTGATGCCCTCTTCTGGTCTCTGCTGGCCACTGCATGCACAAGGTACGCATAAACCCATGCGGGCACACACACATACATACAAATTTAAAAAACTAAATATTTAAAAACTAATCATTAAAATTGTTGGGGCCTTATGCAGGAAGCAGATGTTAATGTGTGTATCTTGTATTTGAAGGTGATCTTTGTTGGGCTTAGTCATTGTCAATACCTGTGACTGTACTAGGTGACCAACGGCCACTCTTCTGATGGTTCCACACATTGCCACTGATGCTTGCAAGTAAATTGGACACTTAGCCAGCAGCTCTCTGGTTCAGGAATCTGGACCATGGAGCCCAGAGCTGTGGACTGGAATTGTGACTCACATGGCAAGGTTGTCCATCACGCTGCTCCTTCATTACCCTGAAGCCATGTGTTTTGAGTTCTCTCAAAAGTAGTACTGCTTAGGAGCCACAGGGCAGAGGGACAAAGCCCACTCCTGCCTCCTAAGCCTTACACAAGTGCATCCCAGCTGTTACCACTATCAGCTCCCAGGATCTCAGGCTCAGGAGAGTCTGGAAGAATCTTTAGCATGTCAGTATTCTCAGAGCAGCTGAGGGATCTGAGGCAGAGTATCTAATAGCACAGAGAAAAGAAAAATCATCCTGTCCGGATCATTGACTAGACTCTTACCTCATTCCAAACAAAAGAATACTCCCACAAGTTAAAGGTCGAAGAGACCAAATTACACATGAAATTTCTAAAACAAACCAAGGGAAGCCAAATGTGAACTCTGGACCAGGGCTCGATAGTGAAACTGAAGCTATACGAGACAGATAAACATCCTTGGGACAGTAAAATCAACTGGCTTTTGTCTGATCAAGTTCTTAAAAGCTGCAGCAGGAGGGATGGCTCAGCAGTTAAGAACGTTTGCTGCTATTGTGCAGGACCTACTTTCCATTGAGCCACTCACAATTGCCTCCAGTCTGGGGATCTGACGCCCTCTTCTGGCCTTTGCAGGTACTGTTTAAATGTGCACACACATAAATAAAATTTTTTTTATTTATTTATTTATTTATTTATTTTGGTTTTTCGAGGCAGGGTTTCTCTGAGTATCCCTGGCTGTCCTGGAACTCACTCTGTAGATCAGGCTGGCCTCGAACTCAGAAACCCGCCTGCCTTTGCCTCCCAAGTGCTGAGATTAAGGCGTGTGCCACCACCACCCGGCCAAAATTCTTAATTGTTAAAACTGAAACTTGAGGGAAATGCTTAGAAGTTTTCTTCTAGACAAAAGGTTAACATTCTCACAGTGGAAAATAGGTTAACATATTTTTTAATGCAATATATTGATAGATCCACCAGAGTAAGAAGGTATCCAGCATCAAATGAAGTAAATGATACAGATTAAGTTTGGAAAAGGTCAAGTTCAAAGAACTTTGAAGGATACAGAAACAGAGCAACTTCATTAATAATGGAAACATGGAAATAAAACAAGATGTTTGAAAAAATAATTTTATTTTTAATATTTACATATGTATGTATGTATGTATGTATGTATGTTATGCATGTATTTGTGTGTGTGTGTTCATGCCACATATGTGTGCATGCCCATAGAGGCCAGAAGAGGGAGCTGGGTCCCCTGGAGCTGGAGTAACAGGCAGTTGTAAGCTGCTTGATCTGAATGCTGAGAACTGAACTCAGACCTCTCAACCACCGAGCCCTGCCTCCGTGCCTGAGGTGGTTTTTTTTATGTAAACAAGGCAGTGTGCTGGGGAATGAGTAGAGCCTCTTCCGGTGGCTGGGGCAAGCATCAGATGTGAAGCTGAGTCTACCTCTTGACTCACAATCCACTTCTAAGAACCTATCAGCAGAGCTAGCAACTGCAGCTCAGACTCTGCCCCGGAAATAATCATCCAAGTGAGCAAAGATGCACACAGGGCTGCTTCTGCAGTGTTATCTGTGAGAGGGGAGATGGGAAGCTACCAGTGGCTCCACTTAGAAGAATTATCTGTAGATCTGAATGGTGCTGACGACAGATGTGTAGTGTAAATGGGGACTAGTTGTGTGGCTATTTGTAAAGGCAAAAGAGAATTTTATACATACATATATATAACAGGAACTTTATACATATCTATGTATCTATCTATATGGTATATATCCATGTATGTATGTATGTATGTATCTATCTATTTGTAGGAGGAGCTAAGGTGGGAGGAGTAAGGAGAGGAAGAGAGAGGAGAGAAGGAAGAGGAGGAGCTAGGAGAGAGGAATGAGGAGAGAGAGAGAGAGAGAGAGAGAGAGAGAGAGAGAGAGAGAGAGAAACATGGAGGTGGAAGTTCATGTGTCTGTAGTAGTCAAAGGTAGTTGGTATATCTAGGTTGGGAACTGGGTTACCCTTCTGATTGTATGGGCATCTTGTTACTGATCATTACTAAATACATAAGCTTTTGGATAATTTAAGCATTAGAGTCTCACTTTCCTACTGGGCCGGATGGATGGCGGGATGGTCTGGACAATGCCCAGCCTTGCAGAGACAGTGTGGAAGATTGGCAGAGCCAACTCCTATGCTGACATCTCATGGGTGGCAGGGCTGGTGTTTCTGCCTGGCCTTTTCTAGCTGTGGCACGCACATGGCCTTCGGCCATGGAACATGGCTGCTGAGCTAGGCAGAGCTGCCACAGCTTAGATAGTCAGCCTGACCAGCGGCCGATTTTTAAATGATTATTTCAATATCTATCTATCTATGTATCTATGTATCTATGTATCTATGTATGTATTATCTATCTATCTATCTATCTATCTATCTATCTACTATCATCAGATGGGATATATATAGCCAGTGGCTCTTGGTGGCTCCTTCTGGGTCCCTAACAGGGAGGGCTGACATTTATTATACATTTTCTGTAATGTTTATATAGCTCAGCAACTGACCTGATGGTGCACTCCTGTAATCCCAGAGTCAAGAAGTGGAGACTGGAAAATATTGAGTTTAAGCCAGCCTGAACTACGTAGCAAAACCTTTCTCTTTCAGGAGACATTTTCTGAGACTTTAAACTATACACACATGCTAGGCTTGCTAGTACACACCTTTAATCCAAGCACTTGGGAGGCATCGCAGGTGGACAGCTGAGCTTGAAGCCAGTCTGGTATGTACAATATATTCCAGGTCAATCAGAGCTACATTGTGAGACGTTTTCTCAAATTAAATAAAATAACACACACACACACACACACAGAGTTGGAAAGGAATTAAAGACTAACGAAACAGAATAGGTATTCTAGAAATAAGTTAAATAGATTAATGCATAAAATAATTTGTATACACACAGTCCAAGGACAAAGCTCAGTGGTTAGAACACTTGATATCACTGAATATAGAACATAGAATTATTAATATTCAAGAGGCCCAGGTTTCATCCCCAATACTATATATGCATGCACACACAGAGAAAACAAAATATATACCTCACAAAGCTTATATTAAAAGTTTTTACATTTTTATGTATGTATGTATGTATGTATGTATGTATGTATGTATGTATGTATGTGTATTTGGGTTTTGGAGACAGGGTTCCTCTGTGTGACAGCCTTGGCTGTCTTGGAACTCTCTTTGTAGACCAGGCTGGCCTTGAACTCACACTCATAGAGATCTGCCTGGCTACTAACCCTGAGTGCTAAGATTAAAAGCATGCACCACCACTCCTGGCTTTATTTTTATTTTATGTATATAAGTGTTTTGCATGTGTGTTATGCATGTGCATCATGTGTATGCCTGGTGCCTACGGAAGCCAGAAGAGGGTGTCAGAGTCCCTGGAACCAGAGTGACAGAAGGCTGTGAACCACCATGTGCATACTAGGAGCTAAACCTTGGATCATCTGGAAGAGTAGCCAGTGTTCTTAATTGCTAGCCCATTTTTCTAGCTCTCCCAAAGCTTTTATTTTTAATTTTACTTATTCCTAGAGAATTTCACACATGTATACAATGTATTTTGATGACATCTATTCCCCACTACACCCCAATTCCTTCTGAACCTCACCACATCCTCCTCCAAACTTCTAACCCCATCTTTGGTTGTTTGTTTCACTCAAACACAGTCACCTTATCATGGCGGTAGTTGTTCTATTTTGTATTTCTTGAATTCCATCATAGACGTTATGGTGCATAAAATTCTTTAAAATTTGGTCCTCAACTCAGTCTGAAGATTTACTGTTTGGTTCTTTGTTTCAAAAAAATTTTGTACATTAGAGGTTTCTGGGTTTGCTTTGTAGTGGTGTTTTGTTTTGTTTTTAATATCTAGAACCATAGATATCAAGACAGACTGTGCTGTGTGACTAAGGACAGAATATAGCCTGGAGCTTTGATGTCTCTTACACGCTGTGTGATTTTTTTGAGAAAATTTCTTGACTCCTCTGGACTCCGGTTGTCTTCCCTATGATTTTGTGTAACCATGTGACCAGTGAAGTCACTGATGACACACTTCATTTAAGCAGCAAACATGAAAGCTGTCTGTGGTTTCAGAACCTCTCTTATTGCTTGATGGTCCCTGGGTCATGGAGAGCATGTTACTCTGCCCATTTCCTTCCATCTCTGCCACTACCAACTTGGGCTGCGTTGCTTTGACCTTTCTCGACCCTGACACAGTGTCCCTGTTCTCAGGACAGCATAACATCAAGTGAGGCCCAGTTGTCCCTGTGACTGGCGTTCTCACGGTGCCTATGAAAATGGCTCCTATTTCAATTTAGCCCCAGCCACACTGATTTTTCTTTTCTTCTTTTGCTTTCTCACCCCAAGGCCTTTGCATGGCTTTCTTTTGTTTGAAACGTTGTATCCAATACCTGGTGCTACTTTCTCCTTTTCTCTGCATCTAGCTATAACATTCCATCTCCACCCAGCAGTCATTTCTATTTCTTTGGTCAGACTCCAGGTTTCCTGTGTGGAAAGGTTGTGTCAGGCACGCCCTGGAGCTCATGTGAGGGGTGAGGTCATGCGGTACCATGGCATGCTTTCTTCTAGTCTTTGTAGACAAGACTCCTCCAGGTATCCTGTGAATGGGTGTGTGAATGCCTGGTGGCTATGCAGGGGAGGAGTAAAGATAATTCAACTCCCAATCTTCAACTAATACCATCAGTCATAGTGACTCAAGCGTAGCAGGGAGTCAAGGCAGCAGGAGCTCAAAGCCGCTGGTCACATCGTGTCCCCAACCAGGAAGCAGAGAGCCACAAACATATTGCTGCTCAGCTTCCTCCAGGATCCCACCAAGAAATGATACCACCCTGTGGTGGTTTGAATGAGATCGGTTTCCACATTTACTTGGGTAAATGTCTACTTCCTAGTTGGTGACTGCTTAGGACGCATTAGAAAGCGTGGAAGAGATGTGCCACTGGGGGTGGGCTTTGAAACCTTAAAAGTCCATGCCAGGCCCAGTCTTTCTGCCTTCTACCTGCAGATCAGAATATGTCTCTGCTACTCCTCCTTCATCATGCCGGCCAGCCTGCCACGTGCTCCCCAACCATGATAATCATGGATTAATTGTCTACAATTATCAGCAAGCCCCCAGTTAAGGGCTTCCTTTTCCAAGTTGCTTTGGTCATGGTGTTCCGTCACAGCTTTAGAACAGCGACTGAGAACTCAGACACACCCACAGTGGGAGTCTTCCCACCTCCGTGAAAACAATCAAGATAATCTCTCACAGACATACTAAGAGGCCCTTGTGCCTGATGGTTTTAGATTCTGTCAAGTTGACAGGCAACATTATCCACACCTTTTTTGTTTGTTTGTTTACCACGTCCTGGGCTTAAGGAGGAGAAAGTACTGAAGGATGCTTGCCTCTGTCACCAAGTCCAGCTCTAGGGTTGTCCTAGAGAAAGCTGCAGGGTCTACCTGCAACTCTCTTATCTCTTATCTCTTCTCTCTTATCTCCTGGTTCTCTGCTCAGAGCAGGGAACTCCTCAGTCCTCTGATGTCATGGAGAAGAGACTTGAAATCCCCTCCATATCCCAGTGAGTAGAGCAGCTGTGACCAACCACCTCTGGACCTGGCGCCATGAAGAAAGGGGCCTTGTGGTCTAAACCTGGGGTCTGCATAAGGTGGATGGCCTCCTCTTTGACAGGGCCCTTCTCTCTCCAGCACTTGTTATTAATCAATATGTCATTAGCATCAGAACGTAGGGTCACCAATATCCCATTTGGGCAGGAATTGTGGAACTTTGAATACTGAGACAGGATGAAGTGGCCACCCTGCCTCTGTCTCTATTTTGAACCACCACACCCTGTGGTCCTTCCTGTCCTCTCTCCTCTCCTTCTGGTGCTTCTCTGTGTGAAGCCATGAGTGTTCGCTCACATGGAGGACGGAGGCCAGCATGAGGTGTCTTCTTCAGTTGCTCTCCACTTGATTTTTCTGAGACAGGGTCTCTCACTGAACCTGCAGTTCACCTACTGGGTAGGCCATCTGGCCAGTGAGTATCTGAGACCCATCTTACTTTGTCTCCGCAGTGTGTGTCGCCTGGCTTTTTGCTTGGGTCTTAGGGATATAAATGTAAGATCCTCAGGTTTGCCCATCCCTGAGTCATCTCTCCTGGTGCATCACATTCTCTTGGAACAGATGCTTATAGTGTGTGTGGGTGGTCACTCATTTCCTAGGGACTTCGGTGCATTAGGAAGCTGGGTTGCATGGTGGAGCAGCATCAAGAGTCTGGAGCTACCTTTGTTGCTCATGCCCAGGTACAGAGAGGGCCTCCCGGCTGCAGATGGTCTCCTAGCTGCAGTGCTGCTGACAGAGCCCCTCCCTTCTGTCCGCCACAGGGGCTGATACAGATATCCTTCATGAAGCAAGATGGCTAATGCTACACACAGCCGGGAAAGGATGAGTTAGCACCAAATGGTTGACACTGGATGTCTGGGAAACCCAAAAGTAAACAGTGACGTAATCTGTTATATAACCAGTTTTGGAGGCTTGCCACTTTTGTGTGGGTCACGTATAAATATGGTTTTGAAGTCAGAGGCCTGAACTTTAGTTAGAATCTTTGCTTTCACCAACCTGCGGGCATGTGTGTCTGTCTGTAGGCGTTTGTGGCCACTTCTGTTTGACCCATGTGCCGATCTCTGCATGTGTGTCTATATCCAGCCACCATGTGTATAGGTGCTGTTCTTATGGCAAGGTCATGCCCTGTTGATTGTTATAGCTTCCTAGTATAATTTTAAATCAGTAAGGGTGATTCTTCCAACTGGCTTCTCTTCCTCAGAACTGCTTTTGCCAGTCTGAGTCTGTTGTGATTCCACAGGGATTTCTTTGGTTTATTTCTATTTTTGTTAACAGTGTTACTGGGACCAGGCATGGTGGCACATGTCTGGGGACTCAGCCTCTCTTGGGAGCAGGAGCATTGCTTGAACCCAGGAACCCAAGGCTAGCCTGGGCAACATAACAAGACCATGGACCAGAAAAGGATGTCTTTGGATTTTCTAATAACCAATCCTCCAACAGAAAATGCATGAACCAGTAAACAAGCAAATAAACCTTTAAATCTCTCTCTCTCTCCCTCTCTCCCTCACTCCCTCCCCCCCCTCTCTCTCACACACACACCCCCACAAATAATAAAGTATAAACAAAGGCACAGTTTATAAAAAGTGACACTGGCTTTCATGTTTTGATTTGTTCACTTAGTTTTGCTGAATTCATTGCCTAGCTAAGAGGATCTTTTTCTTGGTGGATTCATGGGGGGAGTGGCCACCCACAGGGCTATATCACATGCAAATAGAGATGCTCTTAATTTTTCTTTTGTGAATTAAATGCTTTATCTTTTTATTTACTGGTTTATCCATTTTGTTTGGTGGATTCTTCCATCTAGGGCTTTCTGTCCTATGCTGGATAGATATGGCAAGAGTGGGCAGCTTCCTCTTCAACTGGATCTTGCTGGGAAATCTTTTAGGTTTTCCTCACTGATTTTAATACCAGTTCTGGGTGTGTTTGTTTTTTGTTTTTGTGTTTTTTTTTTTTTTTTTTTTTTTTTTTTTATGACAGATACGATAAAGAAGAATTTCCTCTTGCTACTTAAACTTGTGGGCACTCACAAGCCAGCTAGCCTGGTATGCCAGCAAGCGAACAACAGAAGCAGAATGTGAGTGTTTCCCTCCCTGAAAGAATTATTTAAATACAACATGTTTTATGGTCTTAAAACGTTGGAGAATATTCCATGTGTTTGGGAAGAGTGTATTCTCTGCTGCTGCTGCTGCTGCTGCGCTGCCTGCTGCTGCTGCTGCTACACAGAATGTTCTGGGCATGTCCATTAGGGCCATTTGGTTTAAAGTGAAATTCAAAGGGCCTGCAAGGTGACTCAGAAGGCGAAAGTACCAGTTTCGAAGACTCATGGCTTGAGTTCAGACCTTGAGAGACCATGTGACGGAGGCAGACACTGACTCCTGCAAGTTGTCTTCTGTCTCCTGCACATGAGCTACAGTGTGTGTGTGCTTGCACACATACACAAAATTTAAAAAAAAAATGTAATAAAAAAATTTAGGGGCTGGAGAGATGTCTTAGAGTTTAATAATGTTTGCCCTATAGGACTGAACTTAGATTCTAGCCTGTAACTCCAGCTCCAGGTAAATACACACATGCACATAAGTAGAAAGAAAATAGATCTTTAAAATAAGAAAAGCAGAACTGGAGTACATTCCCTCATTGATTTTATGTCTATACAAACTCTCCACTGTGAAGCCTCCCAGTTCACACTGCCAGGTTCCTTCTGACTCATTGATGTGTGCCTTATATATTTGTTTGCTCCAATACTGGGTGTGTGAGCATTTATAATTCTCTTGAAGACTTGACTAGTCTATCATTAAATAATGACATTTTGTCTCCTGACAGTTTTGACTTGGTGTCTGACCTTTCCTTATTACCATTTGCACAGGAGAAATATCTTTTTATCTTTGACGCCCCTCCCCACCCCCAGGCTTTGTCCTCAAAGCTAATGTGGATCTCCTGGGCTGGGGAGATGGCTCAGTGGCTAACATGCTTATTGGGCAACAGGAAAGCCAGGATTTGGATCTCCAGTACCCACCTAAAGGTTGGGTGGGTGTGGCAGTCTCTCTGTAATTCCAGAGCTTGGAGGAGTTGGGGTGAAGTTCCTACAGCAAGCTGGCAAACTAGACTAGCCATATAGGCAAGTTCTGGTCTCAAGTGAGACCTCTGCCTTAATGAAAAGTGGTATTCCCAGCATCACCCTCTGGCTTCCACAGGTGGACACACACACATACATCACACACATTTAAAAAAAAATTCTACCATGAGCTTCTTGTAGGAAGTATACTCTTGGATCAAAAACCCAGTCTTCAAAAAAGTATTATTCTTACTATTACATTACATATTTGTGTGTGTGTATGTGTATACATGCTGCAGCTCCCATGTAGAGGTCAAAGGACAACTTGAATGAGCTGGTTCCCTTCTTCCACCATGTAGGTCCTGCAGATAGAAGTCAGCCCTCAGTCTTGGTGGCAGGCATCCTTACTGGCTCTGTCTTTGGACTGGAATGTTTAATTCATTTGTATTCAAGATTTCATCTGTGTCCTTCCTCCTCTCCACCTCTTTTTGCCATGCTTAGCATCAGTGTTTCCTCTCTCTGTGCTGCTTGTTCATCTGCCCAGGATCTTTCATTTCACAGCTGCCAGAAGGTTTACGAAAACATCAGATAATCCAATATTTTAAGCTGATAACAGCTTAGCTTCTGATGGGTATAAACTCACCTGGAACTCACTCTGTAGACCAGGCTGGCCTCGAACTCAGAAATCCACCTGCCTCTGCCTCCCAAGTGCTGGGATTAAAGGCATGCACCACCACCACCCGGGGACTTTGTTAACTCTTAACATTCACATTAGAGAAACAATTGATTCTCTAATTCCCCAGTGCTGGAGTATTCCGAATGGCAACAGTGAGCCTTGTACTTTCATGTACCTCATGACAGTAATAACTGTCGTTTCATTTTTACTTGAAGAACTATCTTGGATATTTTCTTTCTTTCGTCTCTGTCTCTCTGTGTCTCTGTCTCTGTGTCTCTGAGTCTCTGTGTCTCTGTCTCTGTCTCTCTCTTCAGTGCTGGGGATTGGCCCCAGGGCCTTGTTTATGTTAGGCGAGCACTTCTTCTAAGCCATCTCCCAAACCTCCCTTAAGTCATGATTGATTTTCTTAGCTGCTGGTCATGTGGGGAAGATTTCCTAACACATTCATTTCTGAAAGATACTTTAGCTGGGTATAACACTCACGCGTGAGAAGTTTTGCTGTTGGTTTCCTTTCAGCACTTTAAATACACCATTCCCATCTTTCCTGGCTTATGAAACTTCTGTCTCATGAAGTTACTTTTAGAAGTGGCTTGGTGATCTCTTGTTTTAATTTTTTCCTCTTCTCTTTAATTTTTGACAGTCAGTTAATAATATGCCACAGAGAGTACCTGTTTAGATTATATCTGTTTGGAGACCAGATATTCTGTTCTTGATTACTATAACAAAATGCCTGAAGCTAAGAAGTTCACAATCAGAAGTGAATCACTTAGATCACACCCCCATAGGCTTAAGGGCACAGGGCTGGCATAGCTTTGGTAAAGGCTGCATGGCAAAATGGTATCCCATTATAATGTAACAGAAAGACTCTCATTGCAAGAGAGAAGTCAGAGAGGGGAATCCTTAATCTTGTTCTTTTTACAGCTGTCTCCTGAGAACTAACATGGTCCCATGAGAACTACCTTAGTCTCTTCTAAGGATGACATCTCCAGAAGAGATCTCAGTGTATAAACTGACAACATGATAGACTGCTCTGTGGTATGGTTATGGGGAAGGTTTCTACTCCGTGTGTGTGTGTGTGTGTGTGTGTGTGTGTGTGTGTGTGTGAGAGAGAGAGAGAGAGAGAGAGAGAGAGAGAGAGAGAATCTTGTGTAATTACTTCCTTTACACTTTTTCATTTTTGTTCTAAAGGCATCTAGAAGAGTCAAGAGCAGAGAGAGAAGGAAGTATTCTGAACATGGCCAGCAGACTGGACCTGGACAAGGCTCTCTGTGAGAGAGGGTAGAACAGCAGGGGAGGGAGAAAAGAGAGAGCATACTGGGAGAAGCAGAGAAGAGACAAGAGATGGGGATGCTCATATCAAGAATATCAGGGTTATGAGGAGAATGAGTAGCTGAGGGGTGTAAAGCCTGTGAGCTGAGGGAAGGTTAGGGTAGGGGAGGAGGTTGAGAAGGACTAGGATTCTAGCCTAGACTTTCAAATGTGAAACAAGTAGTTGTGACACTAAGGGAGCTTGGAGGCCGTCAGGAGCTTTGATATTCTTATGGGCACCAGAGGTAGTGATCTGTTCCTTTTGCCAGAGTTAAAGGAAATGACTCCTTTTGGTAGAGGAAAACTGACTTCCTAAACTCCTGAAGAGTGATGGTTTTTATCTAACTGCCAGAAATCTTCCTATAGGCCATGTTGGACCCATTTCTGGATATTTGGGATGCACTTTTTGGTCCTGACACTCAGGAATTCCTGTGGTGTCATATATCCTGATGTTCTTCTCCTAAAAAACAATACTTGGCAGGGTAGTGGCCCAGGTGGAGGTGGCTGTACAAACATGAGGACCTGAGATCAGATACCCTGCATTTATGTAAGCAGGCATGGTGGCATGCACCTGTAGCTCAGGGTAGTGAGTGGGCAGAGACAGACCATCTGAATCTGTGAGTTCCAGGTTCAGTGAGAGATCTGTTCTCAGAAGACAGGCAGAGAGCAACTGAGGAAGGTACCCAATGATAATCTCTAGTGCACACACACACACAAATGAGAATATAATTCTCCTTGACTTAGAAGGGATTTGTACTCCAGCCACTCCCAATAACTCAATGACAAGTTGAAATTGTATAAGCAAAAAATGAGTTTGCAGCCATGCATGCTTCACTGCTAACAGCAGGCCCAGGGCACAGGTGTGCAAAGATGCTCCAGAGCCAGCACCTTGCGCTCAGGGTCTGGTGAAACACCGGAGAGCCTGGGACCTGGTATGTGGCGTATATTGTTCTGCACTGAGCCCCAGCTGGTGATACCACGAGCCAGAGTTCTTTGGATTCTCGAATGAAAAGACACACACCCCCCCCCCCACACACACACAGAGAGAGAGAGAGAGAGAGAGAGAGAGAGAGAGAGAAGAGAGAATTATTTTTAATATGCCTTGCTAGCTCAATGGCTGGGCCACTCCTGAACCTCCATGTGGCTAACACACTCTCCTCCAATATTCCTGAGTTGATACTTGCTAAATCTATATTTCATCTCTGCTAGACAAGACCCAATTGGGGTACTTTCCCAGATTCTTACAGGTGGGTTCTTAAGTCTGATCTCTCTGCTTCCTTCTCTCCTGTGTTTCCTCTTGGGAATCCTCAAAGTCCTGCCTCTACCCCCTGCCCAGCCATTGGCCATTGGTCTTTATTGATCAGTCATAAAACCAGCTATTGACAGAGACCTGCAGCAGATGTGTGAATTCCCATGTAAGCACAAATCAAATCCCCTATACTGGGACGAAGGTGAATGAAACTCTTTGACCATGGCACAGTTGTTGCTCTGGGGTACACCCGGTGGTTGGGCCAGGGTAGCATGGGGCTGTGGTTCTGCCCATGGGAGCAGGCTACGATGCTGAGCTAGCTCCTGGGAAGAAGGATTACTCTAGACATTCAACCCCAAGAAGCAGGACACAGGGCACTTTAGGTCCCAGAACAAGTAGGGCCTAGGAGATGAGGTACTGCTATATTGACTGTGAACTGGCCTCCATAACTTCACATGTTTGAACACTTGGTCTCCAGCAGCTAGTGCTGCTGAGGGAAGTTGTAGAATCAGGAAGTAGAACCTGGTTGGAGGAAGTGGATCATTTGAGTGGGTCTTGAGGTTTAAGCCCTGCCCCACTTCCTATCTACTTCCTGCTTCCTGACAACACAAGTGTCTGCTAAAATGGCTTCCCCGGCATGGTAGATTTTGACCATTCTTAAACCGAGAGTCTAAATAAGTGCCCCCAAGTCCCCAACTCCCCCACCTTAAGTAGCTACTTCTTAGGTGTTTTGTCAGAGCAATGCAAAAACTATCTAATGAAAGTACTGGGCAGTGGTGTCTGGATTGTGGAGTGGTGGGGTCTGGGAGCAGCCAGTGACCCAAGAAGGCAAGACTCAGGCTAGGCTGAGACACTAGGGTTCAGAGAGCAAGAAAGCTCAATGTGTCCCTGGGCTGGGGGGATGAATTGGGCTCCAGGAAGATAGGGCTCATGGTTGCCCAGTAACCATGGAGGGTGATGGGACGACTCACATAGGAGATGCTCATACCTCCATGTTCTCTTGAAAACAAACAAACAAACAAACAAACAAACAAAAACAAACTCAGTTTTCCTAAGGTTTCCTAAACTGTCTTTTCCTTAGCACCTTGCAACCTGACACTTCCGTCGTGTGGCTGTACTGGCAAGAAATAACTTTGATCACTTCAGATTGAATTTGAAAGCAGAGAGACTTCTGGGATCCTACTAAAGTAGTCACCTCTGGCATGGATTAGTCTAAAATCTTCCCATAAGAATGGGAATATGGTGCTACTTGTCCTGGGAGATATTGTCTGATTAAGAAATTTGTAATTAAAACATCAAAAAATTCATCACTTGGGGCTGGGGATACAGTAGGGTAGGCACAATGCCTACCATGCAAGCAGAAGGGCCTGGGTTCAGATCTCTAGCACCCATGTAAAAGCCAGCAGCACACATCTGTAGCACCACTACTGGGTGTGTGGTGAGGGTATCGACAGATGGATCCCTGTAGCTCATTGGCTAGTCGCCCCAGGCAAATTACAGATCCCAAGTTCAGTGAGACTCTATGTCAAAGAATACAATACAGGCTGATTAAGGAGGGATGCTCGAAGTTGATCTATGATATTCACATGCATGCACGTACATGTGCACAGATACCAACACACACATGTAAAGCACACACATACACACAGAGGTCTGTCTCTACTTGAGATTTATCACTTTATAGCATCTCATGTCTTCTCTAATGTATCTCATAGAATTAAATGCTTTGATGCAGAAAAGAGATTTTAAGTCAATGAGCCTTGAGGAAAACAATCAAGAATATAACGATTAAAGAATATAACAATTAAAGAATATAATTAAAGAATATAAAGAATAAAGAACACGTAAGTCAACTCATGATTAACTTTCTCTAACTACAAAGCAGTTGGAACAGAAAAAAATGGTTTCTGTCCCATTTCTGTTTACAAAAAAGGAAGCTTTTGAATCTGATGGCATCCTTTGGTAGGACCAGTAAATCCATACACTTCTTCTCTGACCTGAGGTAATTGGAGCGGGAAAGGAGAAGGCCCACTAAATGCAACAGGGAAGAAGGTAAAACTGATGTAGATGAATCCGGACATTACTCATTACCTTTCTCATTGATGTGACAAAACCTGACAGGAAGCAACTGAAGGGAGAAGGGGCTTATCTGGGCTCACAGTTTGAACAAACACATTCCATAGTGGCGGGAAAGGCGTGGTGGAGGGAGCATGAAATGGTTGGTCACATTGCAGTCAGTTAGTAAAAAGGCTGTGGGGTCCAGGTGGCCTCAAGACCCTCCAGAGTTTTAGTTGGAGTTTTATTGCTGTGATAACATGGGATGCAGAAGCAACTTGGGAAGAAAGGTTTGTCTAATCATGCATGTTCCCATCACTGAGGAAGTCAGGGGAGGGAACTCCAGGCAGGAACCTGGAGGCAGGAGCTGATGCAGAGGCCATGGAGGATGCTGCTTACTGGCTTGCTCCTTGTGGCTTACTCAGCCACCATTTGCCAGAGTTGGCACTGCAGCAGTGGAACCAGGCTTTCCCAAATCAATTACCAATCATCAATCAAGAGAAATGCACCATAGACTTGCTGGTAGACCAGTTTTAGGGGGCATCTTTTCTTTTCTTTCCTTTTTTTTTTTTTTTTTGAGACAGAGTTCTCAGTGTAACCAGTCCTGGCTGTTCCGGACTCAATGTACAGACCAGGCTGGCCTGGAACTGACAGATGATTCACCTGTCTCTGCCTTCCAAGTATTGGGATAAAAGTGTGTGCCACCATACCTGCTTCCTAGGAGGTGTTTTCCTAATTAAGATTTCTCTTAACAATCTGTGACTCTCCTGTGTCGAGTAACATAAACTAGCCAGCACACCCAGTGACTGACTTCTTCCATAAAGCAGCCACTTCTCCCTCATTAGCCCACACCTGGAACCAAGTGTTCAACACAGTACCTGTGAGGGACATGTCACATTCAAACCTCAAATTTGACCTCAGAATTTTAAAAAAGATCTATTTTATGGATATTTTGCCTGAATATAGTTTCTGTCCTCCAAATGTGACCCGAAGAGGGTGTCAAGTCTCCTGGAATTTGAGTTGGTTTTGAGCCACCACAAGGATGCTGGGATCTGACATCAGGGCTCCTGCAGAGTAGCCAGAGCTCTCACTGATGACGCATCTTTTGACGGAAGACGTTTTCTCTTAGGTGGTCTTTTTGTTTTTTTCCCAGCTTGTGATGATGCATGTCCAATAGAACCCGTTTGACAAATATTTAATTAAGAGGGTTTTTTTTTTTCTCCCAGGCTAATAGTGGGCAGTACCGTTCTCTACCAGAGCTGGCTAGCAGTTTCCCTTTGCATCTCTTGGCTAGTCATGAGATCTAAACTGAACTTGGTGGATGCTGCTGCAAGGAGGGCTGTGAGATGGTTTGAAAGGCAATGCCCCCCTAGGCTCATACATTGGAACATTTGGTATACAGGTTGTAGCGCTATTTGGGAAGGATTAGGAGGTGTGATCTTGCTGGAGGAGGTGTGTCACTGGGGTGGGCTTTGAGGTTTCAAATGTTCCTGCATTCTCACTTAGATCTGTCTCATGCTTGAGGATCAGAGTGTGAGCTCTTAGCTACTGTGCCAGCACCCTGCCTGCCAGCTGCCATGCTCCTTGACAGGATGGTCTCGGATTCACCCTCTGAAACTGTAAGTTCCAATAAACTGTTTCATAATTTGCCCTGGTCATGGTATCTTATCACAGCAGTACAAAGGGACCAAGGCAACGTTAGATATAGAAGCTGAATTTTGAGAGAGTTTGTTAAGCCCATTGTTAAGTCAAAGCACATCTGTTTGTAAAGTACTTAGTCAAAGTTGCTGCCCTGGGTGGAGGGCTCACTTCCTAATAGACATTTTGTAAAAGCTGAACCAGCTGCCTCCAAGGGAGGTGGACAGAAGACCTAGCAGGTCTTTTGCCTGATCGTACAAGGGTTTTGTGTTAGTGCTTCTGAGCTGTGAACTTCTGGAAGCCGACAAGCATCCCCAGAGGTGCTTGTTACCTAGGAGAGCAGAGGAAGTAGACATTGGATAGTGATGCTTAGTGATGATGGGGGAACAGAGATTCCTTCCAAGATGCATCAGAAACCCAAAAACACCATTTTCTGTAACTTTAATTTTTTTCAAAACCTACTTTAAACTATGTTTCTTAAACCTTTAACCTCCCTTGTAGCCCACCACCCACCAGAGGTAGTGGAAAAGAAAGGATATGGGGGTTGGGGGGAGTGGACCTGTTTAGAAATGGTTCTTTGAAGAAAATCCTATCTGCATTGTTAGGAAATTGACAGTTCAGTTCACCGGTTAGCAGGCAGTGGCAGCTCAATCCACTTGCAAACACGTCACAGAAACACCAGCAGTCCAGTTTGGTAGAGCTGGGATAGCAAACATGAATCAGCAGTGGTGGCACAACCTAGCAGAGACAGCCAGGCCTCAGCCTCAGCAGGAGTCAGCAGGAGGGACCAAGAGAATTTCTCAGCTGTGCCTCACTCAGTGAAGCATTACCCAGCTAGCTCTTAGGCACGTCAAGCTAGTTCCCGCACTCTGCTGAGTCCTTTTATAGTCCCTCCAAGCATCAGGTTTCCTCCATGGGTCTTGCCTCAGCATGTGAGTTTAGCAAAACTCCACATGAGTCTGTCTCAGCTGACATCACTCTGCCAATTGGCCTGAGTCCTCAGAAAGGGCAAGAAACTGCAGCACACCACCAGAAGTTTTTTGGCACTATGGAGTCCTGACAAATGCAGCTCAACGATCCATGTAAGGTGGACCAATATATGTGTGCTGTTATCGAAGAATCCTCATCACATGTCCTTTCATGTGCTTGTTTTAGTAGAACATCCTTTCACCTGTGTCTGCTTCAGTCTGCCTTAGCCTTTCACCTGTGTGCGATTCAGTGAAACATTCCTTCAGAGGTTTGTTGTACAACTGTAGCAAAACACCACCCAACACAACTAACTCTCCAAAGAACCCTTAAGTTTCCACTTCAATTGTCTGTATATCCTGAGAACTCAACATACCTATGATCCTGGGCTATTGGCATCATGAAAAGACTTAGGATAGAAATTGTGCTGGGGCTCTCTGCTCCTCCCTGTTCCAGAGACAGCTGGATCTTCTTGTGCAGTGCCAACCTCGTCCCGTAGACAAAATGGTGAAGGTTGGTATGAAGGATGCCTGGTTACCAGGGCTGCCTTCTGCTCTGCACTTGGCAAAGTGGAGATTGTTGCCATCAACAACCCCTTCATTGACCTCAATGACATGGTCTACATGGTCCAGTATGACTCCACCCATGACAAATTCAACGGCACAGTCAAGGCTGAGAATGGGAAGCTTGTCATCAACGGGAACCCATCACCATCTTCCAGGAGCCAGATCCGCTAACATCAAATGGGTGATGCTGGTGCTGAGTATGTCGTGGAGTCTACTGGCATCTTCACCACCATGGAGAAGGCCAGGGCCCACTGAAGGGTGGGGCAAAGGAGTCATCATCTCTGCCCCTTCTGCTGATGCCCTCATGTTTGTGATGGGTGTGAACCATGAGAAATATGACAACACACTCAAGATTGTCAGCAATGCATCCTACACCACCAACTGCTTAGCCCCCCTGGCCAAGATCATCCATGACAACTTTGGCATCATGGAAGGGCTCATGACTACGTCCATGCCATCACTGCCACTCAGAAGACTGTGGATGGTCCCTCTGGAAAGCTGTGGGTGATGGCCTGGGGCAGCCTAGAACATCATCCCTGCATCCACTGGTGCTGCCAAGACTGTGGGCAAGGTCATCCCAGAGCTGAACGGGAAGCTCACTGGCATGGCCTTCCGTGTTCCTACCCCCAGTGTATCTGTTGTGGATCTGACATGCCGCCTGGAGAAACCTGCCAAGTATGATGACATCAAGAAGGTGTGAAGCAGGCATCTGAGGGCCCACTGAAGGGCATCCTGGGCTACACCTAGGACAAGATTGTCTCCTGCGACTTCAACAGCAACTCCCACTCTTCCACCTTTGATGCTGGGGCTGGCATTGCTCTCAGTGACAACTTTGTAAAGCTCATTTCCTGGTATGACAATGAATACGGCTACAGCAACAGGGTCGTGGACCTCATGGCCTACATGGCCTCCAAGGAGTAAGACGCCCTGGACCACCCACCCCAGCAAGGACACTGAGAGCAAGAGAGAGGCCCTCGGTTGCTGAAGAGTCCCTGTCCCCAGCACTGAGCATCTCCCTCACAATGTCCATCCCAGACCCCCGTAACAACAGGAGGGGCCTCGGGAGCCCTCCCTACTCTCTTAAATACCATCAATAAACGTTTGCTGCACCCCCCCCCAAAGAAATTGTGCCGGCTAGATTTATGACAACTTGATACAAACTGTAGTCATCTGAGAGCAGGGCACCTCAGTGGAAAAATGCCTCCATAAATCAGGCTGTAAGCAAGCCTGTAAGGCGTTTCCTTAGTTAGTGACTGATGGGGGAGGGCCTACTCCATTGTGGGTGGGGCCACGCCTGGGGCAGAGGTGTTGGGTTTTATAAGAAAGCCGGCGGAGCAAGTCATCTGGAGCAAGTCAGTAAGCAACACCCGTCCATGGCCTCGGCAACAGCTCCTGTTTCCAGGTTCCTGCCCTGCTTGCATTTCTGATATGATTTCCCTCAGTGATGGACTGACTGATGTCTTGGATGTGTGAGCTGAAATAAATCTTTTCCTCCCCAAGTTGCTTTATTCATGGTTTTTCCTCACAGCAATAGCAACCATGGCTAAGACAGAAATTAAACGTCCTGGTGCAATCCAGTTTCTTCCATGTGATGTTATGAGCTGCGAACATAAGGCCTGCAGGGTTTACGTCCCCAGGAATGTCTGAATCCCAGGTCTTCTAAGTTGGAATTTCCTGACTGCCTGTTCCTGGGTCCAGTAAGTATCGAGAGGGCTTCCCAAAGAACAAGGATGCTCGCTTGAAGAGAAAAGACACTGAGAAGCTGTGCAGGCGTTCCAGTGTGTGTGCGCGCATTCGTCCTTGTGTATAAGAACTGGGAGAGAGGACAATTAGTGACTTCTTTATCCATCACTTTACATTTTATTCCCTTGAGACAAGCGCAGGGTGTCATTTGGCTAGACTGGTGGCTCCAGGCTCAGCTATCGGCTCGTCTCCATCCTGCACAGCGCTGGGTTTATAGATGTATAAGGCTATGCTCAGTTTTTTCCCCACAAGCATGCACATAGACATACATGCATGCAATATGCACAAGCATGCACATAGACATACATGAAAATGCACATGCATGCACATAGACATACATGCATACAATGTGCACATGCATGCACATTGATTTATAATGTAAAGAATAAGAATTCTGGTTTTCATCTTACCCTTTTTCAAAAATACTTTTTACGGATGCTTTGTGAATGATGCATCCCAATCCCAGTTATCTCCGCAGCCCTTTGTACCCGCCCTCTGCCCTTGCAACCTCCCCTCAAAAGAAAAGCAAAGAAGTTAGAAAACCAAAAAGCAAAGCAAACAAAAATATCTCATCACGGACGCTGCGGTGTGTCACGTGTGTCACACAGCACACCTTTTTGTCCACGCATCTTTACTTGCAAATGTTCATTGCAATGAGTCATTGGTCGCTTTAAGGCCTCTGGCTTCTGCTACACTATCAATCTTGGATGCTCACCAGGACTCCTCTTGGGTATCTTGTTGCTCTGTGTCATGGAGATCCTGCGGCTTCAGATCTGTAGGATCAGCTCCTTCATACCCTCCAGCAGTTCATAGATGGGTAGATGTTGGGGCGGGCCAACTCAGAGCCCTGGATCTGTGCCTGGATGGTAGCTGAGTTGGTCAGCCTACCAGTTCTTCTGCACTCCACTGGGGCAAGTTCTCCAGCGCTGCCTCGCTAGTTCACCCAGTGCTGCAGTCAGCAAGGGGCGGGGCCAGCTCTCCTGCTCTTATGCCTTCTGGACCAGCTCACCTACCCCCACAACACAAGGGCCAGCTTTACTGTGCTGCCCAGGCAAGGTGCAGGGCCTGCTCTCCTGAGTGCCACAGCTGGTGAGGGTCGGGGACAGCTCTTCTGTGCTCATGACCTTGGGGCCAGCTCTCCTTGCCAGGTGGCAAGAGGTGATGGCGGGAGATCATCTCTTCCTTGCTCATATCTATCATGGCAGACTAGTGGCAGGGCCAGCGCTCCTGCATTCACATCCTCAAAGACAGCTCACCCATCTCCCATGGCCACCAGGGCCAGTTCTACTGTACCGCCCAGTTGAGGTGCAAGGCCTATTTCCTGGGTGCTGCAGCCAATGTCAGGAAAGGTGGGCAGCTCTCCTGCCCTCATGACTTTGGGGGTGGCTCACCCACCTGCCAGGTGGTGAAGGTTAAGGGGGAAGGGCATTTATCCCTTGCTCATACCACGCTATCACCCACAAGAGGAAGAAACAGCTCTCCCGAGTGTGGTGGCAGTCGAGGAGCAAGGTCAACTCAGCAGTGCCTCAGGCAGCAATTCAGACCAAGGATATCCTCATGGTCTTTGGTGGTAACAAGGGCCTGGGACAGCAACACACACTTGATATGATCACTGATCCAGACATGGCCCCCAGCAGCAGCCTGGGTCCAGATGTCCCCATGGCCTCAGGTGGCAGCATAGACCATTCAGATCAGCATGTCCCCTTGTGGCAGCACAACCCTCAGATATCTACCTGGTCTCCGGTGGCAATCCAGATCATGGACACCACACGACCATGGGTGGTAACTCAGGCTACAGACGTTGACACAGATCCCAGCTGCAGCAGGACCACTGATCCAGACATGGCTCCAGAGGCAGCTTGGGCCAAGATCTAATCATGGCCTCAGGCAATTGCACCATAAAGTTCTCTTATCTGCCTGTTTCTCACCACCATCAAGTCTCCACCTTTCTTTACAGTATATGAAGCCCTTGGCTTCCTCTTCTCTCCCATCTCTCCACATTGTACTCCCCTTCCCATATCTCTTTCACACATTTGCCCATCATGTGATGCTCACAGGGGTGCTTGGGTATCTTTCTTCTGGCTGTCCCGAGCTGGTGGGACCAGGGGCAACTTTTTTTTTAACATGAGTGTTGGGGGTTTGAACTTGGGTCCTTGTTTTTGTACAATAAGTGCTCTTACCCACTGAGCCATTGCTGCAGCTCTAGTAAGGGGGACAAATTAAAGACAGAAAGACTATGTAACTTACTTTGAAATAATAATCCTAGTCTAATAACAAGTACAGAGTTACACTATCAGACAGATAACTGCATAGACATTCTTACACATGTATTGTCCAAGTATGGGTCAATGGGCCTTGTGGAGAAGTGATTCTAAAGTCTTTCTGATAGTTCTCATTTTGGGGCATGTATGCAAAAGATTTCCTATTTCCCCACTTCCTGTATTTATTGATTAACTGAATCTTGGCTGTAGGTTGACACAAGTGACTCCATTTTGGTCCCCTCGACTCTCACGGTCAGCATTAGCTTGTGGAAGACCTGCTTAGGGCTGTGAAGGTCAGTCGACAGGTGTTACGGTTTCTTCTGTGCAGAGAACACACATTTGTCTTGTTGCTGGGATCAGAGCCAGAGCTCTGACAGCTCCAGTCAGCTAGGCTGGACCATCATCCTCAACAGGCCAATTAAACACACAGGGTAGTGGGAAGCAGAGGAAGCTGGTTTAAGCAGAGTGATCCCTTTAGGAAGAGGAGGCCCACAAAGGTCCAGTGACCCCACTCCCTTAACTCCATCTTTAAGGTCCTAGCAAGGTTTGGCTATAAATAGAAGGCAAGAGGTATACACATCTCAACAGTCCTGTCATGGTATTGTCCTGTACATCACTGACCCATCATTATCTTGGCTCTAGTGTGACAGACTTGTCAGAGCCATGTGAAATCTTTCTGAGAGATATATTCTCCCTCTGGCTGTCAGTGACTTCAGTCTTTCCCTTCCCCCAGCAGAAGGCTCCTGGAAGGCTCCAGCATCTCAAGGATGCTGCTTCACTAATCTGACATATGAAGGGAGGGATGCTGGTGTCTTCTCCTTGCCAGCATGGCACCTTGTCAGGTTTACATGCTCAGACTTTACGTGTCGATATACAGAAATATACAAGCCTTTGGAAAAAATGATGTGAAATTTGACCTTTTAAAATTTTTAAAAAGATAAACAAACTCAAAAGTGTACAAAGTAAAAGGCAGAGACCATAAAATCCTATCTGAGGATGCAATAGGCCAAAGTTCATAATACCTGAGATCCAGAAGAAACCGGGAGGCTTTGCCAGGAATCCTCAGAAGTTTGGTGCACCAGATTCTAGAAATGAGTCTCTACAGTTCTGAAGTTCAGGCTTAAAATCAAGGTGGCTGCAGTAATTTAGGGAAAGTGGGGTATGTTTGAGTTCATCAGGGCTTTCCCTCTGACCTCAGGTGGGCTTTATGTCAGGAGCCTCTGGGTTCTTGTCTTTTGATTCTGAAGGATGAAATTTGTGGACAATGAGTTTAGACCAGTTTCCTTACAAATTCACAGGCAGGAACTTAGGAGAGAGAAGGCAGAGCCCTGGTGTGGCAGGACAGGTTCCCAGACACTACAGACATACCATAGAGATGTCAATCTGAGAGGTTTTTTTGTTTTTTTTTTTGTTGTTGTTGTTTTTTTTAATATAGGAATTAACAGGAACTGGCATGAGGCATGGAGAGGGTGGGTCCAGCTGTCTTCCCCTGACCCTCCCACCCCCTGCAAGGTGTTGCGGTGAATCCTTTCATTGTATAGCTTCTGAGCACATCGCTGATCCAAGTGTTATAATCTTTATCCAAAGATAACAAGAATTCCAAAGAGCAGCAGCCAGAGCCCTGGAATGGTAGGAAGGGCTCTGGCTGTGGAAGAGCCAAGGACAAGAATCTCTAAGAGTGGTTGTTCTACACTGCCTGTTTGGTTTCTATCTGCTGTTGCCAGAAGGGCCACAGTCTGCCTGGAGAATGTCTGGTCTTCTTGCTATCTCTTTGTCCCAAGTGCTTGTAGTCTTCTTGGCTGCTGGTCACAGCCCTAAGGTCACCACCCTTGCCACTGAGTCCTCTGGGTTAAGTCTTCCCTTTCCGTTCCAATCCTCTGTTCTTGTCATGCTGGGATGCTTGTGGGTGACCAAGAGTCATCATCTAACATCGTCATGTGCATGCTGGGTTTTGTCAACTTGACACAAGCTGGAAACATCTGGGAAGAGGGAACCTCAGTTGAGGAACTGACTCTGTGTCTGTGGGGCATTTTCTTGATTAACAGTGGATGAGAGAGGATCCAGCCTACTGTGGTTGGTGCTGCTCCTGGGCGGTGGTCTTGGGTTTTATAAAGAAAGCAGGCTGAGCAAACCACGGGAGCTGGTAAGTAAGCAGCACCCCTCCATGGCCTCTGCTCTAGCTCCTGCCTCCAGGTCTCTGCCTTCAGTTCAAAAACCTACCCCAACTTCTCTCAAGGGATGGATTATGATCTAGGAATTATAAAATGCAGGAAACCCTTCCCATTCATAAGTTGGCTTTGAGATCAAGGCATGGACCAATCTTAGGGAGAACCAGCATTCAACACTTTAGCAATTCCTTGAATGGGCTACAGAAATAGACAGGTTTGATAGCTTGATTGAGAAAAAAGAAAGAAAGAAAGATACTGCACCCAACAGAGAGTATTAAAATAGCACCAGAGGTGTGATTCAGATGCTGAGGAGATGAAAAGGAACAGGAGAAGGAAATTCTCAGCTTTCTTCCAGCAATTTTTTTTTTTAAAAAGGAAATAAGATTGTCAAGTGTCTAAGATGTTCTGGTTTGCCAAAACAAGTCAAGCAGACACAGAATAACTAACTGTTCCATTAAAATAATTCAAAACAGCCCTTGTACAGCTCCTGCAAAGTAGATGAGCGGTGTCACTTCGTTATACAGGCGATTGGTGCAGAACCTTCAGGGACAATACATTTTATCCCACATCCTAACTGCAAAGAATGGATCAAATCAAACACCCAACAACAGCAGAAACCTGGGGTCAAATGGGAAAAAAAAGCATTGGATATAGAAATTGATAAGTCAGCCTTACTCTTGTTGAGTATAGACAGAAACTGCTAAAGTTGTCAATGAAATAACCTTACACAAAGAAGAGAGGGCTCCCTCCCTTCTGTGTGCTTAATACAGCACAATATTTAGAGTCAAAATGTGGGCTGGTGAGATGGCACTGACTGCTCTTCCGGAGGTCCTGAGTTCAAATCCCAGCAACCACATGGTGGCTCACAACCATCCATAATGAGATCTGATGCCCTCTTATGGGGTGTCTGAAGACAGCTACAGTCTACTTACATAAAATAAATAAATAAATAAACAAACAAACCTTTGGACTGGAGCAAGTGGGAGAAGGGAAGGGGAAAAAAGGAGTCAAAATGTATATTGTTTTCAATTTGCTACCATTTGACATTTATAATAAAAGAAGTAGCAAAATGTGACTAACACCAAGAAACTGATTAAGCCAATAACACTGTGTGGACGAGTGTGCACACACACATATGTCCATGCAGGTCTGTGCACCCATATTTGCACGCAGGCCAAATGGGGCCCCTGAGTGTCCTGCTCTGCCACTCTCTGTCTTAGTCTCTTGAGACAGGGCCTTTCTGAGCCTGGCGATAGGCTGGTCGGCAAGTCCCAATGCCTATGGTATTTTCACTTCCGCAGCGCCAGAGTTACGAGAGTGTGTAGCCGTGCTTGGCTTCTTACTGTTGCTGGGAAGGATTTGAACTCTCAGGTCTACATGTTTGTGCAGCAACTGCACCTACCCACTGAGCCATCTCCCCGGTGGCCCCCATAAAGGTTTATAGGAGAAACCAGAGGTATGATTCACACCAGAAATGTAACAGTGTGTCATATAGGAAGGCATATAGGAAGCTGGACAGGAAGGCAGAAAAAGCACAGTGTAATAAGAGTGACGGTGGCATTGTGGCTACTGAGGAAACATGTATGACAGTGGGTGTAAGATGACTGTGCAGTTGTCACAACCATGGTAAAGTCAGTATCAAATTCCCTCTCTTGTGTGTGCATGTGCATGTGTGTATGTGTTGTATGTGTGTATGTCTGTGTGTGTATGTGTGTATGCATATGTTCATGTTAGTGTATGTGTGCATGTCTGTGTTCAGTGTATATATATATATATATATATATATATATATATTATATCTGTGTGTATATTATGTGTATTGTGTGTGTGTTCGCATATGGGTGTATGTCAGTGTATGTTTGTATGTGTGTGTGTGTGTCAGTGTATGTGTGTATGTCTGTGTGTGTGAAGTATGTCTGTGTATGTGTATATGTGTTCATATGGGTGTGTGTCAGTGTATATATGTATATATTTGTGTGTGCTCATGTGTGTATCTGTTGTATGTGTGTATGTCTGTGTGTGTAGGTATATATGTATGTGTATGCGTGTATGGTATGTGCGTGTGTTCATATGGGTATATGTCAATGAATGTGTGCATGTCTGTGTGTCAATGTATGTGTGTATGTGTCATTGTATGTGTGTATGTGTGTCAGTATATGTGTGTATGTTTGTGTGTCAGTGTATGTATGTATGTATGTATAAGTTGGTGCTAATCCAAAATCCCTAACTGTGCCTCCTCCAGTCAGGAGCACCAGCATACAGTTGTGTACAGAACATTGACAGGAAACTATAGTTTATTTGTTTCTTTTGTTGTTTGTTTGTTTTAGGTTCATGCAGCCCAGGCTAGTCTCAAACTTGCTGTGTAGCCAAGGAGGACAATGAATTCCTGATCCCTCTGTCTTCATCTCTGTAGTGCTTGGATTACAGGTATGTACAGCATGCCTGGTTTATACAGAGGTGAGGATGGGACCTCTGGGCTTCATGCATGCTAAGCAGACTTTCTACCAACTGAGCCACATTCCCAGCTCCTAGCTGATGCTTTTCCCCTTTCAAGTCTTTATTTTCCGGTCTTTTCCCTAAAGGTAGCACTTACTGTAAACAGTGGGCCTCAGCAGCTGGCAGCAGCTGTAAACACTCTGCACATCTTGACCGCATTGAGAGGCGACATCCAGTGCCTGCCCCAGCTCCGTGTCATGCAAGCACACTGTGAAGTTGGTACAGAGATGATGCTGTCTTAGAACACAGCCCCGTTGTTCAGCGACTCCTGACTGTATTGTTGAGAATCTATCTTTGGGGGGGACAAACCTGACAAACATCGCTAATGAGTTAAAAGGGCAATCTTACTGAATAGAAGAAAAACAACTCATTCTGCTCTCAGACTTAATGTGACACCGAAAGGCTAACGATCAAAGGCTCAGCTAGCTTCCATGAGGGCACGCTAAGCAAGTGTGTGCACTCATTTAAAAGAAAGATTGGATTTCTTTTCAGACAGGAACACAACGTTGTCATGACGCATCTCGCTCATCACCCAGCGTGCATTCACCTACCGAGTTGTTAACACTCCTGATGCTTTCGAGGTGGTGACATCCTCAACCTTTCAAATTGTCTCTGTCTTCAAAGAGCTCCTCCACTGATGCTCTGTCTAATCAGATCTAAGCACAGTTGCCCTGTGAGACTTTTGAAGTTTCCTGAGAAACGGGCTACACTCAGATTAAAGATCTCTTTTCTACTTTGCCCAGCCCCCTTCATCTCATCTGTGAGAGATGCCTGGGTATCCATTGGCCTTCTGACAACAATGAAATCCAAAGCCACAGGTTGAACAGTGGTCAAGCGGTTCTACCCTGAACTTGTTTCGTCTGACACTTGCCAGGTCTGACCTGCACTTGGTAGATCTGGTGTTTTGGTCAGAGGAAGAGCAATTTGCTCTACTTGACTGAGTCATTGTTATGAGGATTTTGGTACATATAGCCAATCACGGGCTGAAGTAGTCACAGCTATTGCTTTATGAAAATGGAATGGTGCTGGCACAGCCAGTAACTTGACTTGTGGAACCAGTATTTTGTATCCTTTGTGAAGCTGTGTCTCTGTCCTTCGCCATTTGCCTAAGGAACCTTCTGATTGGTTTAATTAAGAGCTGAATGGCCAATAGCGAGGCAGGAGAGGATAGGCGGGACATCCAGCAGAGACAGGAACTCTGGGAAAGAATCAGACAAAGGATTCGCTAGCGGGAAATGGAGGAAGAAACAGGTGCTGTTACTGAGGAGAGATAACGAGCCACGAGGCTGATCGTAGATTAGTTTAAACCAGTTGATTTAAGTTAGACAAGCTAGTTGGGAAGAAGCCGACTGAGGCCAAGGTTCCATATTTAGTAAAAGTCTCCGTATCATTACTTGGGCGGCTGACAAGTCAAAACAGTCCGGCAATAAAACAGTCCTTAACCAGCGCCATGCTAGTAATGGGATGGACAAAGGCAATAATAACTGGATGTCCCATCAACAAGGAAACGTTGGGGAAATGAATTATAATGGTGTATGCATTTGAGAAAAAGACATTTAGTTATTTACTTCATGCAAATGAGACTACTGATTCCTAGCAGGGTTCATCTCCAGTGATAAACCAGATGTCCGTGCTTCAAGCTTTCTGTTTGGCTTGGTGTGGTATACTCATTTTCCCAAACACGGAAGAGTGAGATCAGAAGGCAAGAGGATAAAAGAGAGTGGGATCCAGGGACACAGGTAGAGGGGGTGAGGTGGGGGCAGGGGCAGGGGCAGGGGCAGGGGCAGGGGCAGGGGCAGGGGCAGGGGCAGGGGCAGAGGCAGGGGCAGGACCTGATACAACACTCCCTGACCCTAGTGCAGGGTTGTGATTATCCATCATGGGAGATGGGGGCTGGCAAGCTGAGGTGACCCAACAGACAAGGCTGTGAGCGCAGATCCTGGGAGAGAGCTGGGAGCCCACCTACTGGAGAGTGTATGTGGTGTAAACTATTCCCGGCTGTCTTCTGTGTTGACTATGTGGACTAATAATTTCATATCAAACTCTAGTAAGGTCACGTTTCATCCCAAGGTGTCAAGGGAGACTGAGAAAGCTACTGCTGTCCAGGGTTTAAGAGAGGAATTCTGGGAATCTGTGGCAGTGCAGAGAGCCCAAATACAGCAGTATATCTGAAGTTCTAAAAGAAAATTCTCACATGGACATAACAGAGTTTGCCCACCTACCATATTTGTCTAATCTCTCACCAACTGACTACTCCTTCAAGCACAGTGATAGCTTTCTGCAGGGAAAACACATCCACAAACAGCAAACTGCAGAAAGACTTGCCAAGTGTCCATCATCCAAAAGCAGGGATTTTTACAATACAGGAATAAACAAACATTTCTCATTGGCAAGGATGTATTTGATTGTATAGTTGCTATTTTGATGAATAAAGACTTGAGCCTAGTTGTAATGATTTAAAAATTCACGGTCTGGGGCTGGAGAGATGGCTCAGAGATTAAGAGCACTAACCACTCTTCCAGAGGTCCTGAGTTCAGTTCCCAGCAACTACATGGTAGCTCATAACAGTTTATAATGAGATCTGGTGTCTTCTTCTGGTCTGTGGCATACATGTAGGCAGAACACTGTATACATACTAAATAAAATAAAATAAAATAAATTTCACAGTCTGAAATACAGCTCCTTTTGCCCCAAACTCATATATGCCCACCTGCATACCGATAAAGTTTAACACCATTTTTCTGCTTTTTAATGCCTCTCTTTTCTTTTCTTTCCTTCCTTCCTTTCTCTCTCTCTCTCTCTCTCTCTCTCTCTCTCTCTCTCTCTCTCTCTTTCTTTCTCTCGTGGTATGATTACTCTGATTAGGGCTTTCAGTGTCAGGAATAGAAATGTTGAGTGGACAGATTTGTCTTTCTCCCATATTCGAGGGAATGCTTCCAACTTTCTATCATTGAGCAGAGTCTTAGCTATGGGCTTGTCTTCCACAGCCTTTATTATGTTGAAGTACATTCCTTCCATACTTAAATCACTCAAGAAGTCTATCACACAAGACTGTTGGTATTGTCAACGTGTTTTCTGCTTCTGCTGAGAGAGGAACATTTTTCTTCATTCTGTAAGTCTCGCACAGCACGCTGACGATCCACAGCAGTTGAACTATCCTTGCCATCCACAGGCATGCCACATTTAGCCACCATCTATGGTTCTTCTGAAGTCTAGGGATTTTTCACATCATTGGGGGAATCTTAGCTTGTGATGGTTTTGCTTGTTTGTTTGTTTGTTCCTTTCCAGCTTCTCCCATCATTTTCTGGTTTTGCTATTCACGTGATGCTAACCTTGGGAACCAGTCCCTCTTTAGACGTTTGGTGGGACCAAGCCAGCTATCCAAACTTTCCAGGACACAGAAGTCCCACCCAGGCAATGTCATGGTTTTTTTTGTGTTTTGTTTTGTTTTGAGAAGTAGTAACAGGAACAAACAACCTTTCTTTCATTGAAGACAGTTTTCTCTCTCATGTAGAGGCCTCATCTCCCTCCATAATCCAGAACGTGGGTCTTCACTTTTCTCTGACATGGTTGCACTGAGGGCAATCCGTAGACTTTCTTGATTTTCAGGTTCTTCCACACACATTCACGCCTCGGCTCTTCACTCCCTTCAAAGTCTGCTTGAATGCCATTTCCTTTTTCTCTCCTTTGCTGCTTCCTATAAAACTGTAATTCTTATGTTCTGTGCTTACTATCTTTGCTTGTTTATTCCTCCTTGAATATACGCTCCAGTGAATAGGAAGTCTGTGTCCATTGTGTTCACTGATGTACACTACACAGGGCGTCTGAAACCAGGTCTGGACCATGAGGGAGGGGTACACAAGGGAAACATTTGTATGCTGAGTAGATGGCCCACTCACTTGCTTTGCCAGCCTGAGGACCTGAGTTCAGTCTCCAGAACCCTGTAAAACAACTCTATTTCATAGCATTTGTGGCCCAGCACTGCGCAGACGCAGGGAGATGCCCAGTACTGCGCAGATGTGAGCAGATACCCAGCACTGCGCAGACGCAGGTGGATGCCCCCGCTCACTGGCTAGGCAGCTTAGCCTGATTGATGAGTTCCAAGTTATTTAGAGCACTTGACTCAAAAAGAAAAGGAAAAACAAGACTAAGGAGGATGGCGCCTGAGGAACAATGATACTCAAGGTTGTCCCCTGACCTCTATATATGCACTCATACGTGTGCACGCATGCCCATAAACACACACACACACACACACACACACACAAAGAAACATTGGGGTCCTTTACAGAACATGCCTAGGATTCGATTATTGAACAAAGTTGGGGATAGAGCCTTATCAAAATTCTAAGCAGTCAGGGCTAGAGACGAGGCTCAGCAGTTAAGAGCACACGCTGGTCTTACAGAGGACCTGACTTTGGTTCTTAGCACCCACAAGGGCAGCCTCGTTTGTAGCTCCGGGGAATCCAGTGCCCTCTTCTGGACTCTATGGGCACTGCACACAGGATATATATACTCTCTCATACACATAGACAAACGTGAAATAAAGTTTTAAAAAATTTCTAAGTGGTTTCATAGGTATTAGTCTTGAGGAAAAAGAAGAGAAGAGTGCTATTCTTTTCTGATATACTATATTCCTTCCAAGCTCAGCAGTTTCCTCTTCTTTTTTCTTTATTTTATTTTATTTATTTTATTTTTTGCTTTTGGCGACTAGCAATACTGGTTTCTTCTGTTTTTCTAGCTGGTATGTTACTGTGGAAAGAAGGCCCTCTCTCTCTGGAGGCTCTGTGTGACCAGACCCCAGGCCTTTTCTCCATCACTTCCAGGTGAGATACTATCATCTCTGACGGAAAGGCTGGGTCATATTGGGGCAGGACTGGCTTTGTTCTACTGTCTCAACTCCAAAGTGTGAAAACTGCTCTGTCAGCCATGATGACCTCAGTGCAGGGAGGACAGAATGACCCTCTTGCATCCTCGTCACTGCTGCACGGTCATCTCAGGCCCCATTTCCTGTCTACCCCGTGCTCCGGGATCTTCAATCTCCCAGTAGTTCCTAAAGTCATGACGGTGCTCCCTCCCCAGAAGCAAAAGGATCGTCTCATTTTCCACTTGTTCCCCTTAGCTCAGCGCAAGGCTTGGGTTAGGGGTGGGAGCAAAAGACAGACCAGATGAGGGGTCTCTGTAACCTCCTAAAAAGTCTAAAATAAGTACTGGCTCATAAGCAGTCCCACGAACAGCACAGGAAAGTGCTGTGCTCAGTCGTCAGCATCTTCCAGGGGCGATAAGTTGCACAGCAGAGAACATGATCACATCCAAGAAAAAATGACAAGGTCACAGGCCAGCTTTACATGCTCTCAAGCATCAAAGGGCAATCTCTGTCTCTGTCTCTCTCCCTCCCTCCCTCTCTCCTTCCCCCTTTCCCTCTCTTTCTTCTCCCTCTTTCCTTCCCCCCGTTTCCATTTTTAGTTCTTGACTGGGTCTCATTTATCCCAGCTTGGCCTTATATTCACTAATAGCAGAGGATGTTTCCCTGCCTCCACCTCTCAAGCTCTGGAATTACAGGTGTGCACCACCATGCCTGGTTTATGTGTTACTGGGGAGAAACCTAGGGCTTCCTGCATCCTAGGCAAAGCCTCTACCAGTTAAGCCCATTCCCAGCATCTAGGGAAAAAGTGCAAATGAAAATAGAAGAGCAAATCCCAGACATCTGTTTCAGTTTATGTTTTAGCTTTTTTTTTAATGTCCATAATTTAATTTGGTAATGGGAGAGGACATCATCTTGGTATACGTCTGTTAGGTCCCTGTTGCCGCCATAGTAAATTCTTGCACGTCTTCTATCATAAGGCAGAAATGGTTTTCCTTACAGCCCTGCTGGCCAGGAGCTCAACATTACTCTCCACAGGATGAAGCCAAGGAGTTGAGCCAGGTGTAGAGACCATGCTGTCATCAAGACCTGGGGAAGACAGGAACATGTGTTCCAAGTCAGTCTATGATAATGACGTTTATAAAGTCAGATTCTATCAAAAAAACAAAACAAGAAAAAAAAACTGGACACAAACAAACCCTTCCCCAAAAAGGAGGAAGAGAAGGAGGAGGAGGAAAGAAGTAGGAGAAAAGAAAGAATAGGAGGAGGAAGAAAGAAGAAGGAAGAGGGAAGAAGGGAAAGAAGAAGAAGAAGAAGAAGAAGAAGAAGAAGAAGAAGAAGAAGAAGAAGAAGAAGAAGAAGCTGCTGAAGAAGAAGAAGAAGAAGAAGAAGAAGAAGAAGAGAAGAAGAAGAAGAAGAAGCTGCTGAAGAAGAAGAAGAAGAAGAAGAAGAAGAAGAAGAAGAAGAAGAAGAAGAAGAAGAAGCTGCTGAAGAAGAAGAAGAAAAGAAGAAGAAGAAGAAGAGAAGGGGAAGAAAGAAAGAAAGAAAGAAGGAAGGAAAGAAAGAAAGGAGAAGAAGAGGAAGAAGAAGAGAAAGAAAGAGGAAGAACCAAAGGATGCATTGGGCTCTGTTCTCTGTAGCTTCTCTCCTTTGTACCAGCGTTCCTTCGTTTCTGGCCACACCAGCTCCATCCCTGCCTCCTTCTGTCTGTAGCTTTAGGTCCCACCTAGATAGCTCAGGATTATCTCCTCCCACCAAGGCCCTTCCCTTCACACCAGCCACAAAAGCCCCTCCATGTGTAAGTAACATAACTGGACAGAGACTGGGGAGTCTGACCTTCAGCTCACCCTACAGCAGTGTCAAGGATGAAGGAGGGGCGACCCTGTCTTCCATGCAGCTATAGTTTTGCCCCCTGAATGTGATCTCACCTCGGCTTACACAGAAGGTTGTTGGTTTCTTTGTGCTGTATTAATTTGTGACCCTCCAAAATCCAGAAGTGGGTAAGACTTTCTGCACCTGAGCTCCCACATATCGTCCATGTTTTCCTCCTTTTCACAGGGTCAGTTTGATAGTGGCAATCTGAAAGAACTGGCTGTGGGCAGATCTGAGCCAGCATTGACAGCCTGCAGAGTCATAGAAGGAGGGTCTGCCGGCTGCTCTCCTGCATCCACAGAGACTCATAGCGGATCGACTCCAAGTCTGAGACAGGCAATGGCTTCCTGCTGCTCACAGAGAAACGTCCTCATGAGATGATGTCAGGAAGCTGTAACAGAATGAGAGCAAGGGTCAGAGGAAGACAAAGCTTGCTTCTGTAGCAAGCTGCGACCTGTGCCATAGCACAAGCATCTCCTGATGTACGACATGGCTCCTCACTGCTGGCATCACCCGAGGGGGTGCCAGTCTTGCTCCAGCTTGTTTCTCAGCAGGGTGACATCACCACCATTCTTGAAAGCAGCTTTCTTGTGCCATGCTGGGTTCTGTCAACACAAGCATCCCTACTGTGATTTTAGTCAGTTTTGTGTCTCTGAAGAAATCCCAAACTGGTCTTTTCCATTTTCCAACCCGACTTTCTAATGCATGATTTAAAAAATAAAAGTGGGTTCTCTGGTAGTAAGTGTCTTTGTTTCTTCATGCTTTAAGTAACTTTCTTTTATATTTTGTCACTTGGGTTGGTGATTATTTTGGACAGAATCTCATTATGTAGCTCCAACTGGCCTCCATCTTATTGTGTAGACCAAGCTGGCCTCCAACTTACAGAAATCCTCTTGCCTTTGTCTGCTGAATGCTGTTATTAAGGGTGTGGACATAGGTTGATACTTTCTTATTAATTGAAATATCATGGGTCCACAACTATATGGCTGAAGTGTTAAAATAAATTGGAATTTTAAAAATGAGTATGTGGGCACACCTTTCATCCCAGCCCTTGGGAGGCAGAGGCAGGTGGATCTCTGTCAGTTTGAGTCCAGCTTGGTCTGCATAGGGAGTTTCTGACCAGCTCTGGCTACATGGAGAGATCCCGTCTCAAAACAAACAAAGCCACCAAAAAGCCAACCAACCCAAAGCAAAGAAAAATCCCAAGCCTAAAATCAGTTCGTGTATGCTATATTTTATAAAAACACTTCAGAATTGTAAATTCATTTACTTCCCGAATTAAAAATGCCTAAAAGAGCAAATAACAAATAGCATAAAATGAGTAATAGCTAACTTTCTTTTCCCCTGTTTTCATTGACAATACCTAGATACATTAAAGGGAAGGCTACCAAATAATGTGTTTCTGCTTACACAGAGACACGTCACCACCAACCAACTTCCGTGGGTCATTTCCAGCATATAGGTTTATTTTTTAATTTTTAAAAAACGTTTTATTCTTTGTTTTATTCACATCACACACCCCAATCCCATTCATCTCCCTGTCCCTTTGTATCTGCCCTCTTGCCTTTGCAACCTCCCCCCAAAAAGAAAATAGAAAACAAAAATAAAGAATAAACAAAACAAAACAGCTAGAAAATACGTGGTGAAAGCTGTGTTGAGTCACAGTGTGAGCCACAGTGTACCCTTTTGCCCACAGAGCTTTACTTGAAAATGTTCGTTGCAATGAGCCATTGGTCTGGTTTGAGGCCTCTGGCTTCTGCTATACCTACCATCAATACTGGATCCTCACAGAGACTCCTCCCCATTATCTCGTGTTCTCTTGTGTCATGGAGATCCTGCAGCTTTAGATCTGTAGGACTGGCACTTTCACATGCTCCAGCAGCTTAAAGATGAGGTAGATTTGGGGGTGGGCCGATTCAGCCCTGGATCTGGGCCTGGGTGGTAGCTGAGTTGGTCAGCCTGCCAGCTCTTCCACACCTGGACCACCAGGGGGAGCACTCCAGCACTGCCCTGACCAGCCCACCTCATCCATGCCAGTGCAGGATAGGTGGGGGTGGGGGTAGGGAGGCACTCACCATAGTCTGCAGCTGGGGAATGGCTGGGCTAGCTCTCCTGCTCTGACGCCCTTGGGGCTGATCACAGTCAGCTCTACTGTGTTGCTCAGACAAGGTACAAGGCCTGCTCTCCCAAGTGCTGCGGCTGGGGAGGGGCAGGGCCAATTCTCCCACCCTCAGGGCCCTGGGTCCAGCTCTCCCAACTGCTGAAGCTGGTGAGGAGTGAGGGGAGGTTTATTCTTTTTTAAATGGAATGTGCTAGAGGGTCTGTGGGTGAAGAACAGTTGGTAGACTGTTTCCTAGCCTGCAGGAGGCCTGGGGTCCATTCCCAGCACCTGTATAAATGAAATATGATAGCTCTTATTTCCCAACACATGAAGATGGAGGCATAGACAGGAAAGCACCTTGGTATATAGTGATTCAAGGCCATCCTGGGCTACTTCAGACCTTGTCTCAAGACAAACAACTTTCTAGGATCTTTTCCAGTGAAAGATCCTAGCCTGGGGTGTTCACATCTGACATTGTAGGGTAACCAGGTGGTGAGAGAAGTGCAAACTGTGCTGACTGCCCTGAGGCAAACTGCCTTCACATCCCAGCTGTCCTCAGACATCAGGGCTTGGCTGCTGACCACACAGGCCCACACCCATGGATAGGTGAAAAAGTTCTTCCAGCCTTGGGTCTCCTGTCAACCTGCTCTTTCCCACTGGCTTCTTAGGAAGTCACCAATCCAGACAGGACTCTCCTCATTAACAGAGGAATCCTCCAGAAAGGGGACAGAAGTACCAACAAAGGCAGAGGAAGAATGCATCCAAAAGACAGAAAATTAGAACCGACATTTCTCTGTGGACTACAGGAAATAAACTCACACTGACCTCAGAGCCCAAAGAACACATGACATGTCCAAGAGAAGACAATAGAGCAGAAGGATGTGAAAGATTAGGTGGCCGGGGAGACTAGGGACACAGCTGAGTTGGTAGAGTGACTGTCTAACGTGAGTGAAATGCCCTGGGTCAATCCCCAGCATCGAATAGACCCAGGCATGGTGGTTCACACACCCAGCTACAAGAGTGGAGATAGAAGGATCAGAGCTTCAAGGTGTGCTTAGCTATATACCCAGTGCAAGGCTAGCCTGGCCTACTTGAAACCCTGTCTGAGTTAGAGTTTCTATTCAATGTCAGCCCTTTGCTACTGAACCACACACAGCCCCGACCAAAGCAAGCATGGGCAAGGAAAGGGTTTGTGTTCTTGTTCTCACAGCTTGTAGTCTACCATGCAGGGAAATCAGGGCCAGAACTCAAGGCAGGAACCCGAAGACAGGAACTGATTCCCAGGCAATGGAAGGGCGTGGCTTACTGGCTTTGCTCTTCCTGGCTTACTCAGCCTGCTTTCTTATACAGCCAAGGACCACCAGTCCAGGGGTAAAACTGCTCACAATGGGCTGGGTCCTTCCACATCAATCACTAATTAAGAAAATGTCCCATAGGCTTGCCTATAGACCCTTTTTAGGAGGCATTTTCTCAATTGCAGTGCCCTCTTCTCGGATAACACTAGCTTTCGTCAAGTTGACCACTTGATTCTTTCATAGTCAGCAAGGTTCTGATAAGGATAAAAGCACAAAGCTTACCCATGATGGGGTACTTTACCCTTGAGCTCACTACAGTGGTGACCCTAGAAAGGAGACAGATAGAAGTTCACACCAGTGATAGTGGTCCACTTCTTCCCATGAGCCTGGGGTCATTGGCCAATGCTGTTTTTATTCTTCCTTTATTCTGTTTGTTGTTGTTGTTTGTTAGTTTTGTTTTTATTTTTTATTAATTGGGGTTTTTTTTTTTGTACCAAAATTTGAGTAAATTAGAAAGTTTCTTTTACCTGATGAAAGCCATACAGTGTTGTTGACAGTGTGAGAGGAGCTCTCTCACCTCTGTGATGCTCAACTCAAGAGCATAGGGTGCCAGATGCAGGCATCAAAGGTTGACCTGGGACAGTGACTCTTAAGTTTGTTGTCCAAGGCCAATAATGACTAAAATTGCAGATGTTCCTGGGAGTAAGCAAAGGAGAAACAAGCTTTATGAAGGAGAAAAAAGGAAAACAGAGGAGTAAAGAAAAGTGAGGAAAACTCCCAAGGGGGTGTCTTAGAGTTTTACTGCTGTGAACAGACACCGTGACCAAGACAACTCTTATAAGGACTTCTTTAATTGGCGCTGACTTACAGGTTCAGAGGTTCAGTCCATTATCATCAAGGCAGGAACATGGCAGCCTCCAGGCAGGCATGGTGCAGGAGGAGTTGAGAGTTCTACATCTTCATCTGAAGGAGAAGACTGGTTTCAGACAGCTAGGATGAGGGTCTTAAATTCTATGCCCCCACTCCAAGAAGGCCACACCTAAGAGTGCCACTCCCTGGACCAAGCATATACAAACCAGCACAGGTGGGAATTCCCACTAGAGAAAGCTGTTGAGTTTTCTTGTCTAGGGTACTAGAGCTCTGATGACAGAGCTGAGCCTGAGGAAGACGGTGCAGAAGATGACTAACTGACCTCACCTTATTGCTGCTGGTGCAAAACTCTGAGATACATATGATCAAAACAAGACTTGATTTAGTTAGAGAAGATTTGATTATATTTATTTATAGGCAGTGTATGTGTGTGTGTGGGGGGGCAGACTTGTAAAGACCAGAGGACAACTTGCAGGAGTTGGTTCTCTCCTTCAACCATGAAACCCAGCATACACATTAAAAGTGAAATAAACCATAATAAAAAAAGTTTACTCCAGAGTGACTTAGTCTTTGAAAATTTCTACAACAAAATTTATCAAGCACTTATACAATTGTAAGATTTATGACACACATAGAAACCCAGAGACATTAGGCCAGAAAAAAAATTATTACTTTAATAAATAATTAAGTATATGAATGAATGTATTTCTCATATTAATTATTTATTAGAAAGTCAGGGTGTGGGCCAGCAAGATGAGTCAGCGCACAGAGGCCCTTACCACCAAAACTAATGACCTCAGTTGGGTCCCCAGGACCCACATGGGGTGATAAAGAGAACTGAGTTCCGAAATTGTCCTCTGCGTTCCACATGTGTGCTATAGTGTGCAAACACATGTGCGAATGCACACACACACACACACACACACACACTAACGAACTAATAAAATAAGATAAAGGCAACTGCTTATTCTGTATCCCACACTAACCTGGAACTCACGTTGATCCTCCTGTCTCAGTCTTCTGAAATTACAGGGTTTGCCACACTATCACAGCTGAGTTTCAAAATCTTGATATTTTTTTCTTAATGAAGGGAACATGTTAGTGTAGAAACTAAGGCGGAAACGACCTTAATAAAGAGGATTTATCAACGACTGACAGAATATTGTTTTTAATAATATTACATGGCACAAGAAGATGCTTTAGGTACGCACAGGTAAAATAACCACCTTGTTTCCTAGCAGGCCCCTCAGTGAGGAGGTGGTATAACCAAGGAACTCGGGCTCCCCTGTGTAGATTCTTTGTCTCATTAATAAGATAATTTAAAAATGGACTCAGAAGGAACCTCAGGAACCATTTTGTTAGCGTTTGGGAGAAAAACAGCAGGGCTGGGAGGCTGTAGTGATGGCCGCTGCAGGAAGAAGAGATTGGGGAGAGAGAGTGAGAGAGCGAGAGAGCGAGTGAGAGAGAGCAGAAGAAGGGGGGGGGCGCACAATGCTTTTGAGTTAGGGTCCCGGAAAGCAGGCAGGTTCAGCAAGGGAGACCAGCATGCAGCCATGTGCTGGGGAAAGAGTGGGGTAAGCTTCAGAAAGAGCAAATGTTAGGGGTCAGAGAAAGACGATTTATTGAGAAAGGGGAAGCACCCCAAGAATGGAACTGGGTAATGAGAAGAGAGGAAAGCCCCAAGGGCCCTACCACAAGGCACGTGGACTTCTACCCGCTTTTATACAGCCTGCATTTCTTCTTTGCAAGTCACTGCTTTCTCCCGCATGCTGTGTTCCTTAGGTGAAGCCCATGTAAGGAGGGGTTTAGTTCTCTGCTCACTTGCCTGAGCAAGCTTCTCTCATAGAAAGCCTGAGTATCTCTTACAGACTTGCTTCCTTGCAAACTTGTTAATCTTGATGCTTCCCACCCCCTCAACCCCCTAGCCCCTCACTCTCCAGTCCCTTCCCCCACCCCCGGCCTCTACTCTCCTGCCGTGGTTAGAAGGAGCATCAGTACTGAGCACGGAAGTCAGCAGCCCTTGGTTCAACACCCTTCACGGGGCTGCCCAGCAGTCCTGCCAACAGAGCTACAGGGTGTGCCAAGAAGCTCCTCCCCTCGAATCTGGTCCCTGTGACCCACCTTAACCAAGAGAATTTGGTGGAGAGTTCTCACCAAGCCCACCGCCAGCTTTAAGAAAAGCCTTGAGGGGCTGGAGAAACGGATCAGCGGTAAAGAGCACTAGCCGCTCTTCCAGAGGGCCAGGGTTGGATTCTCCGTACACACATGGTGGCTCACAACCACCTGTAACTCCACTTCTAGGGGATCCACTGCCTTCTCTGGCCTCCTTGGCACTAGGCACTCACATTTTGCACAGATGTGTGTGCAGGCAAAACACTCACGCACATACAGTAAAAACATAATGTAAATAATGAATATAAAATAATCATAAAATAATACTTTAAAAGAAGTCTCAAAGCTTCCTCGATCAAGCTCTGAGAGAAGTTATAAAAAGCCAGGGTTCCCTGAGATTTCACTTACCACAGCGCATGGAAGCCTCCCAGAGGCAGCTCTGGGCAGAATGCCCATTGTTACCGGCACCAAGAGTCCAGTCACATGAGCTGGCCATCTTGGAGGTAGACCACACGGCTCAGTCAAACTGCCCCACTAGTATCCCACAGTGCGGAGTCCAGCTGTCCTCAGCAGACCCTGCCCGGCATGCAAAATCATGAATAAAAAGTATTGTAGAATTATAAACAAATCCAGGTGTGGTGGCACATGCTTGCCGTCCCAGCACTAGAGAGGCTGAGGCAGGAGGGTCCCAGTTAGAAGCCAGCATAGGTTACACAGGCAGTTGTCTCGAACGACAACAAATAAATAATTGTGTTTTTAAAAAATTTAAACGACTTCATTTATTTACTTACTTATGGATATAATTGTTCTGTGTTAATGCATGCCAGAAGAGGGCATTAGATCTCATTATAGATAGATGGTCATGAGCTACCCTGTGGTTGCTCTGAATTGAACTCAGAACCTCTGGAAAAGCAGCCAATGCTCGTAACCCCTGAGCCCCTTCTCTAGTCCCATTATATATATATTATATATTTAAATCATCAGACTTCACAATCACTTCTATTATGGAGCAGACACACTGGAAAGAGGACTTCAGGAGTGTCACCACGAGCAGGACAGGTGTGTGCAAGGGTTTGCTTGATCTGTCCTTTCTCTTCTGGCTTCAGTAAGTCTGCTGGCATTCCCTGTGGATGTGAATGCTTTCACTCCAGTGAGAGGCTTCGTGTCTTCAAGAGAGCTGGTGAGTAGGCAGGGGTGAAGCTGTTGAGTAGGCAGGGCTGAGGCTGCTGAGTGGCCAGGGCTGAGGAGCAGGGAAGGGTGTGAAGGAAGTTGGAGATCAAGGAAGGTGACTTCACGTTAACATACTTCACAGGTTGGCGGAAGGAGGAAGCCCTTCAGAAGTGAGAGCCATCTGAGACCAGCAGAGGGCAGAGATGATGAGTAAGCTCTAGGGAACCATGACACAATGTTTTAGTTAGGGTTTCCATTGCTGTGAACAGACACCATGACCAAGGCAACTCTTAGTTAACATTTAATTAGAGCTGGCTTACAGGTTCAGAGATTCAGTCCATAATCATCAAGGTGGGAGCATGGCAGCATCCACGCAGGCATGGTGCTGGAGGAACTGAGAGTTCCTCATCTTGATACAAAGGCAGCAGCAGGAGACTATCATCCAAAGGCAGACAGGAAGAGAGTTTCTCTTTTACACCGGGTGGAGCTTGATCCCAGGACCTTAAAGCCCACCCCACAATAAGGCCACACCTCCTCCAACAAGGCCACACCTCCTAATAGTGCCACTTCCCATGGGCCAAGCATATTCAAACCACCACAGTGTGTGGCAGTCTGGAAAGAAAAAGAGCAGCTATGGAATCCCATTCACTAATGGGAACAGTGCAAAACACGTGCCCAGGGGTGGATTTCTGGATTATCAAAATGCCCCAATATTCCAAGTGGGAAGGTTTTCTCTACGTTCTTATATCTCTTTATCTCTCATTGAGACAGCACTCCCTCAGTGTGCAGTGTGTGTGTATGTTGTGTGGTGTGTGTGGTGTGTTAGAGAGAGAGAGAGAGAGAGAGAGAGATTTACATGTTTGCACAGGTATATCAGGCACCATCTAGTTTCTCCACCCCACCTCCTTTTTTCTTCTGAGACAGGGTCTGTCAGTGGCCTGGGACTCACCAAATAGGCTAGGCTGGCCATCCAAAAAGACCCAGGTACCCACCAATCTCTACTTCCCCAGCACTAAGATTGAGAACACCGACAAATCTGCTTTTATAAAGCCTGGGTTCTGAGGCTCTTAGGTATCATGCTTGTTCAGTACTGCGCTGACTGAGCTGTCTTTAGTCTGAGATACCTCTCAGCGGCAAATGCTGACTAGCAGGCAGTCAGATAATCGGGTGACAAAGCTCGCAAGTGCTCACGAGGCATGTCTCTGCGCCCAATGTGTCTGGAGGCCATACTTGGATTATCTGGGAATTTCAGTCCTCTGATGGGAAATGAAATTATCTGTGGGCAAGAGTTCGGCTCTTCCTTAGAACAAATTCCCAGTGTGTCTTCCTAGTATGCAATGGTTGGTAAAAGAGATAAAAGCTTAGGTCACTCAGCCAGGCATGTCCTCCTTGGACGTGTGCACTTCCTCATGAAGTACAGCATCTCTTTGGCTGCATCTCTATATTAAAATTCACACAGAGGGAGGTACCTATGATGTCTTACTATTTACTCTGGTAGACAGTGGGAACCAGAGCCCATTAGTTTATAAATGAGCAGATTGTAGAGCTACTTGTATGTCTTTTCATTTGCCTAAAATGAAGATGGAGGGATGGCTCAGTGGTTAAGAGCACTGGCTTTTCTTCTGGAGGACATAGGTTTGATTCTCAGCACCCCTGTGGTAGCTCACAGCTGTCAGTAACTCCTGTCCTAGGGGATTCAATGTCCTCTTCTGGTCTCTAAAGGTACTGCACACACATGGTAGGTACGCTTACGTGTAGGCCAAACATTCATACATGTCAAAATAATAAGATAATTCAAATCTGTAAGAAGATTCATCTATCTTTATTTTATGTGTATGAGTATTTTGCTTATATCTGTACATGAGTACCACCTGCATCCACATGCATGCAGTACCCGAGGAGGCCAGAAGAGGGCGTCTGATTCCCTGGAACTGGAACTATAGATGAACACTGTCTGCCAAGCGAGTGCTTACATCCAAGTTCTGGTCCTTGGCAAGAGCAGCTAGTGCTGCTAACCACTGAGCTATCTTCCGTCTCCTTTTCACTTGGTTTTTATGTTGCTTGGTTTCTGGTATTAAGCACATTATCTAACTCAGCTTCACCCCGGCCCCAAGTGGACATCTTTCTCCAGTTAGTGTCTATAAGCCATCACATCCAGCTTGTGTCAGGTGGGAGCCTCTCTTACTAAACAGCCACCAGCTGCCCGCCACTCGTTCTGTCTTCTTCAGCAAGTCTTACCTTCTAGTCTAGTAGCATATTCCTAGTTCACCTGTGCTGGTCTCCCACCAGTGGACACTTATGTTGTCCACGGACATAAAACATTACATTTTATACCAGGACACCATCCATAACTTCGAGCATGAATTAATTTGTAGTATAGTATCTCAAAAGAAAATTCCAAGAAGTAAGACTGCATGGTTAAAAGATAGGTAGGGCCTTTGTCACGTGAGCATGAGGCCTTCGTCTCCAGCACCTTTGTGAGAACAGGGCACAGGGGGGGTGTGCCTATAATCTTGGTGCTGAAAGGCACATACAGCCGGATCCCTGGGGCAGGGGTGGGTGCAGGGGGTTGCTGGCCAGGCTAGACCAATGGGCAAGTTCCAGGCTCAATGAGGAAATCCTGTCTTTAAACTTAGGTGTGGAGTTGATGAGGAAAACACTTGACATCTACCTCTGGTTTCCACATGCACCGAAACAGGCAGACATATACATGGATAACACACACATGCACATATGCATGCACACACACATGCATGCACATGCACACAAGCATACACACACATACACAATGTTGGGGGTCTAGGCTGTTTTGCTAGTAAAAGTCAAACAATTGGAGAAGTTCCCATTTTCACTTGCTGTTAGCTGTAGGCAGAAGCAGCAGCCTTGCTGTTTTGTAGTCAGCCCTCAGAGTAAGTTTTTAATCTCAGAACAATACTTGGTACTTTTGCAATTCCATTTTTATAATTGCATTAATTCCTTCCCCATAAGTAGTTTCATTCTTAGCAAATCTTTGCCACATGCAATTCTATTGAGAGATTTTTTTAATCCCAACTTTACTTATTATAAAATAATAAATGCTCAATTATTTGATGTTACGATTAGAAAATGAAACTAACCAGCAAATACAGTCTGACTCTGTCAGAACACTTGCAGAGCAGGTGGGAATCACTCTGGCTTGTTACTGAATTTTTGAGCATGGTCACAGAATGACATCAACTTATATAATTAGGCTTCGAAACCTGTTCCCAAGGACAGATTGCAAAACTATTTTTGAGCAATTTTAGCATCTCTTGAGTCAAGTGATGGCTTCCCATAGTAACGTCTCAAAAGACAACTCGCTTTAACATACATCAATATTGCCGTTGAGATGTTCTCTTTCCATTTTTTCGTGATTATTCAAGAATTTGTTTCTTTGCTCATGACAGGTCTCATGATGAGATCCATAGCTCACTAATATGGCTGCCCCACTATCCAGCTTGCTCTGGGGGAACCCCTGTCTCCATTTTCCTAACCTGAATTGATAGGCAGGCTGTCATATCCACTCGGCATTACCTGGACTTCCAAATATCAAAACACAGGTTCTTACACTTACATCTCAAACATTTAATAGATAAATCATCTTCCGAGTCCTCCAATCCACTTTAAAGAAGTAACTTCTGTTGCATGGTAACTGAATGTGCTCAGTTGTTAAAATGTTTCAGCAGCCGATGGTATCCAAAACAAATAAGAAACATTCTCTAAATCGTATAGGGGCTTAGGTTATGGCAGGTGGTACCAAAGGCTTTTTCACACCATGGTTAACAAATGTGTCCTGTGTAGTTCAAATGGACGATTCTCTATTAGATGATTTAATTCAATGAACTTTAACCACGCAGCTTATTTCCAACCAGATCATGTTATATTGAGCCCGCATAGAATGATGAGAAAGGCGGTGACTTAGCTAGTCCGCAGGAAGATATTTTTAGTCAATGGGGTTGTCCATTGTTTCAGTTGCTGATATTTGTTAATGTCTCTCCAGGAAAAGTCACAGAACATAGACGTGACCTTTGCCATGATAAAGAGAGAAATGAACAAGCACTCTGATCGTCTGAGTGAAAATGACCCCCATTGGTTCATATACTGAATGCTTAGTCATTGGGGAGTGGCACTATTTGAGAAGGATTAGGGGGTTGGCCTTGTTAGAGGCATGTCACTGGGCAGGTTTGAAAAAGCCCATGCTAGACCCAGTTAGCACACTCTCTCTCTCTCTCTCTCTCTCTCTCTCTCTCTCTCTCTCTCTCTTTCTCTCTCTCCTTTTCCTTTCTCTCTCTCTCTCTCTCTCTCTCTCTCTCTCTCTCTCTCTCTCTCTCTCCTGTCTTCTCCCCCTTCTTCCTCCCTCCCCTCCTTTCCCCTCCCCTCTGACTATGGATAAGGATGTAGCTCTCAATTCTTTCTCCAGCACCATGCTGCCATTGCTGCTGCCTTGCTCCTTGATGACAATAGCCTAAGCCCTGAAACTGTAAGCCAGCCCCAGTTAATGTTCTCCTTTATGAGTTGCCACAGTCATGGTGTCTCTTCGCAGCAGCGAAACGCTGACTAAGATAGGCAACAGCACCACAGGACTAGGACAGCAAAGAGGCCATGGTGAGCCTGACCTTCGATGTCTCTCAAGTTGCTTCATTAGCAGAGAGCCAGTAAGTCTACAAAAGTCTTGGTGCAGAAGGATTCATTTTTAAATTACTGCAATCCTCAAATGTGGTCAGTCCCTGTGCCAGTAACATTGAGCACCCTCAAGTCTTGTTAGACACTATCAAAGGGCTTCTGGCCTGTCAGCAGGGCAGGGAGAGCAGGCCTAGGAGCCTGGAGGCTCCTGCAGTCTGGAAGCAGCTGAGAGGACAAATTCCTTTCTGAAGTACAGCCGAGTGCAGTCTTGGAGGCTGAAGCGGGATGTGTCCCCTAAAGGCTAGCTTGAGTGACCTAGTCTAGTGCAAAAGCCTCAGATGCAGGGAGTTTTCTATGAGTCTTTCCCTTGCAACCCATCACTTTCCAACTCCACAGCCAGGCTCTGGGTCTCCTTCTCTTCCTCCTCTGACCCTGCTCCTGTAGCAGCCCAGGAATGCCAGAATTTACAAAGGTGCTATCTGGTCCTGAGTGGGTAAGGTGAAAATACAGTTGAGAAAAAGCTGTCAAGCCACCAAAACAAGGACACAGCAAAGGAGTCCACTAAAAGTGTCAGAAGGTCACAATCAGGACCTTCTGTATCTGTGTCTACAGAGGCAAGGGAAGGCCTTATACTGGCTGGGTTTGTGTGTCAACTTGACACAAGCTGGAGTTATCACAGAGAAAGGAAGCGTTCCTTGGGGAAATGCCTCCATGAGATCCAGCTGGAAGGCATTTTCTCAATTAGTGATCAAGGAGGGAGGCCATTGTGGGTGGTGCCATCCCTGGGCTGGTAGTCCTGGGTTCTATAAGAAAGCAAGCTGAGCAAGCCAGGGGAAGCAAGCCAGTAAGTAACATCCCTCCATGGCCTCTGCATCAGTTCCTACCTCCAGATTCCTGCCCTGACTTCCTTTGGTGATGAACAGCAGTGTGGAAGTGTAAGCTGAATAAACTCTTTCTTTTCTAACACGCTTCTTTGGTCATGGTGTTTTGTGCAGGAATGGAAACCCTGACTAGGACAGTCCTCATCAGAAAGTTTCTGTCTTTTCCTGGCTGCTTTGGGGATCTTTGCAGACCAGCACTGCTTTCCCTTTGCATCCTGAAAGCTGAGTTTTCAGTTTCTCTTGGAGGCTGCCAGGGCGGCACTGACAACCATCAGCAGTCTGCTCTCCATGGCTCCTTTACCATGGGAGTGTGAGTCTGCCTGCTGTCCAAAGGTTGTCAGAATGTTCCCAGGATGTGGGGTGGGAGGATTCACCCCCAACAAAAGCCTTTGAGCATTCTGTGTAACCCAGCACCCGAAGCACCCACGGAGGCAGAAGGTGTGGGTCAGCAGCCATGTGCACGATGCCTGCACGCCCCATCAGCTCACGACACACTTCCATGAGATGCTCTTCGAAGACATGCCTCCATAGCACTTGGTGCTTTGCATCAGCACCAAGCCAGAGCTCACTGCTGGGAATCCCCATTCCCCGGACTATGCAGAGAGGCCTGGCTGTGCCTCTGCCTGTGCTCAGGGTTTCCTTGTAAGTTTCCCTTCCACTGGGATGCAGCATCATTCATTCATAGGACTCCGAAGCCTGGGCTGTCTGCAGCAAACTTCCCTGCCATCCCCCAAATGCCCTTACTGCCTGAGACACATTCGAACGCAAAACCAAAGTGAAAAGTAACTATCTTAAGATTCCCAGGCAGTTGGCTGACCTAGGAATAAGATAGAAGTATACAGATAACACACTAGACATGCTGGTACACACCTGCTATCCAACACTTGAGAGGCAGAGGGAAGAGGATTGAAGTTCAAGGTCACCTTTGTCTACTTAACCAGCTGGGGACCAGCCTGGGCTATAAATTCCTGTCCCAAAGATTAAACAACAAGAACTGTTTGGTTACTGTTCTTCCAGTTAACTCTCCTTCAGGAATATTTTTTAATGGATAAGTGTGTGTTTCACAAATTAGCCTCATAGTATTTATCTGTCTGAGGAAGAAATGCTTTGTATAGACTACAGTCCCTGTTTTAAGTAAGCAAATCAAAAGACAATCTAATTACTGACCTTTGATATGACAAACTTAACAAAAGTAGAAAAATCAAGTTGTTTCCAAGGTCCAAAAATATGGTCCTCCATTATGGAAAGTATGTGTACCATATTCTAGTCGATGGGAACTTTGCCTCTTCCTTGGGGCTGTAAAAATGGACCTTTCTGACCTTCGTGGAAGAGATTGTGAAACTTTCTGCATGTCCAGTTTTTTAAAGTTCCATAAAGTGAAATCCAGAACTGTAACTGAACACAGTTTGGAGACAGATGACTAATTTCCTGAACTATTTTTGAATTCCCCCACCCACCCCTTCATCCTTTGCAGCTTCCAGAGAAAACTTTCCCCATGAAGTCTACTGCCCCCTCAAACCCCCTTTTCTCCAGAGTGATAGAAAGTGAAGGGTTACTAATGAAACCAGTTTTTTTTAAAAAATGCCCCCTCCCCGGGGTGCTGCCTCCCGTTCACTGGTAAGGAATGCGGTCAAGCTTATGCAACCAAGGGTAGTCTAAAGGAATGTTCATAAGATACCCACTGCATTGCATCAGTACACAGTCCCCGAAACCCATGGAGACTTTCCAAAACACAGCCGGATCACACTGACAGGCCAGCGAGACAATACACAAGGCAAAGGGAGAAGTAACACATATCCTACCAGCACTAAGGCTGAGCAACACAGACACAGAGCAAAGCTGCCAAAGACATCTGCCCCTCAGAGACTGGTAGGAATCACTCCCTCAACCCGTTCATTTAAGCAAATGTTAGCGAACCCTGAAGGCTAAGCAGGAGCTATCCGGAGACAAAAATGTCCAGCCCTGACCCTCTGAGACTGAACATGTAATGAACACGATGCCCTCTTCAGGTAGTGAGGTGGCTCTAAGTTATCCTGTGCTTCCTGGTATTGTGACTCCAGAGGAGGCGATACTGTAAATTTGAATTCAGTCCACATACCTTTAGCACACTGATGTGTGTTTTCCTGTGCACTGCTTGCATGCGTCATACCTCAGAGGCCAGAAGGTGTTAGATCCCCTATTACAGATGGTTGTGAGCTGCCATGTCGTTGTTGGGAATTGAACTCAGGACCTCTGGTAAAGCAACCAGTGCCCTTAACTGATGAGCCATCTCTTCAGTCCCTAGATCTTTTACTTCATTACAGAATTATTTTACAAAATAAGTAAACAAAATAAAATGCATACTTTAAAATAAGGAGAAAATACATATAATTCCATGAGTATAAAAGATAACTGATTTTATCCACAAAGACTATTTAATGTGCCCTTACAAAAATGGTATCACAAAACACAGGCTACTATGAGACCTTATTTGTTACACAAAATAATACACTTTTAAACCTCAATTCATGTAAATAATGTATGCTTACATCATGATTTTTTGTGGTTGTGATTGTGTATAATATCAAAATGAAACTACACCTTAATATTAATTATGCAAATCATTTCTTTCCCCACTTGAGAGAAGGTCTCATTACATAGCCCAGGCTAGCAACTTACAAATGCCAGTTTCCCGACCTCCTTTGGCGCCAGGGAGGCATGTGCAGGCAAAACTCCCCAAATTAAAATAAAAAAGAAATTTTCCTGTCTCAAAGACATGTCCACAGGCCAATCCGATGATGGCAGTTCCTCAGTGGAGGTACGTTCTACCCATGTATGTCAGATTTACACCTGAAGCTAACTGTGACACAGCCACACTGAATGTGTTTATTGTAGAGATGACAGAGGGTGCAGTCAGAGGCATCTGGTAGAGTCCAGAGCAGGGAGAGAAAACAGAGACTAAACATGGCCAGCAGACGGGACCAGGCCATGGAGGGGTGGGGGCAGTGACAGAGGAAGAGAAGAAAGAGCAAAGCGGAGAGGGCCAAAAGGGGACCGAGAACCAAGAGAGAACCAAGAGCCCAGAGAATACATGACCAACGTGGTAGGGTCATACAGGAGACGCTGGAAGGAGGGAAGCCTCTGAGATGAGAGGGAAGGAGGGATAAGAGGAGCAGAGAGGAGCCAGGGAGCAGCATGGAGTCTGTAACCCGGACTTGCAAAGCTGAGAGATCCTGGAAGCCAGCATGACCTTTGGTATGCTAAAAGACACCACAGTTAGCCATTTGTCCCCAGTTTCTTCTGGACCTGACACATGCAATGGCTTTTTTTTTTTTTTTTTTTTTTTGAGAGAGAGAGGATTTCTCTGTGTAGCCCTGGCTGTCCTGGAACTCACTCTGTAGACCAGGCTGGCCTCGGACTTTAATCCCAGCACTTGGGAGGCAGAGGCAGGCGGATTTCTGAGTTCGAGGCCAGCCTGGTCTACAGAGTGAGTTCCAGGACAGCCAGGGCTACACAGAGAAACCCTGTCTCAAACAAACAAAAAACAAAAACCAAAAGAAGCCAAATTCTTTCTGAGACTTGGCGGTGGAGCGTGCTGCGGAGCGAGCGCTGTTCAGTGGGCTCTGTCCTGACTCACCGCTCCTGCTTGAGAAACAAGTCCATCAGGAAGCCGCGCCCCAACCACCGCACTCAAAGATACCAGAAAGAAGCCCGTGGAGCCTGAAGCGGTGATTCACTGAATACAAATCACGCTCACAGCCCGCAACGTGAAGTCGCTGGACAGGGAGTGTGTGGACTTGATCAGAGGCGCAAAGGAAAAGACTATGAAAGTGAAAGGGCCAATGCGCATGCGTACCAAGACATTGCGACTCACTACCAGAAAAACACCTCGTGGTGAAGGTTCCAAGACAGGGGATCTTTTCCAAACGGAGGATCCACGAGCGCTTCATTGATTTACACAGTCCTTCCGAGGTTGTTAAGCAGATTACTTCCATCAGGATTGAGCCAGGTGGTTGAGGTCACCATTGCAGATGCCTAAGTCAACTGTTTCAATAAAGTGACTTGTTAGAGAGAGAGACAGAGAGACAGAGACAGAAACACACATACACACAAACACACACACACACACACACACACAGAGAGAGAGAGAGAGAGAGAGAGAGAGAGAGAGAGAGAGAGAGAGGAGAGAGAGCACACACCAAATTACATAATTACAAAAAACCTTGGAGGAACCTTTGGGGTGAACCTGTTCAAGTCAACAGATCCAGGTGAAAGGCTGCCTGCCAAGTACAAGGCAATCCGGAGAAGACAGGACCATGGGGCAGCAAAAATAGCAGAGATTGCTGGGAATCGAGGGCCAACGGGAAGCATCTATATGAAAAGGACCCGGGATATTTAGGGCAGTAAAATTCCTCTGGATTCTTTTCGAGGACAGCACACTTTTTCATGCATCTGTCAGAATCCAGACAGATGCCCCTCGAAGCTGCAGAACAGTGCTTGTGTGTGGCTGCAGGATAGTAACAGCTGGAACACACGAATATTACATGTTCCTATTAGAAGATGAGGCTTAGGAGAGGCTGCCCTTCGAAGGGAACAGTTTGGTTTTCTGCTCAGATGGTGTACACTGCTGCCAGAGCCTTGCTCCGGTTGGTACAAAACAGTGGTCCTGTGTGTAGGGCAAGCTGACAGTACCATTTGGTCAGCATCCTTGGGATAGAGTTTATTACAGGAAGGGGACACAGTGATCAGCACTCAGACTGCCCTATTCATGGTGGGACTCTCTCAAATGCCCCCTGCAGCCCTGACTGGGTGAAACCCTGGTCACTGCCCATAACAGTAACGACTCCCTGACTCATCCTTCCTGTCTTTCTTTCTCATCCCCCCACCCTTTCCCACCTCTTCTCCTAGCTTCCTAAGATCAACTTCCTAGTTTTGTGATGATGTGACCTTCCCGGAGGCAACACAAACAAACGTCTTTCATCTTCAATAAGGTCCCATGATAGATCCAAATTGGTGGACCGATGTTTATTGAGCTTCCTTACGGAAGAATGATACAGGCTCAATTGTATCACTCAGACACTCATGCCATCAAGGGTGGGGACTTATTTTTTCGATGGGCTGTCAGACAGCTCTGCTCAAGGAGGGAGAATCTCTTTCCCTCAGTAATTGTTACCATTTGTACAACCTTGGGGAGGAGCCTTGTGAACCTTGTAAGTTCCAGGAGCTTCCCGGGACTTAGTCTCTCTACCAAGAGGACAGCTTCAATGCTGAGGAAGGGATTACAAAGCTTGGCTTTAGGGACCACCTATAGGGGGCACAGCAGTCTTTGAACTCACAGACATGTACTAGTGAGCGGCCAAAACTTTTAACTTCAGACTCCGTTTTAGAGAACCTGACCTAAGGTTCTCTAAAATGAACTCAGGTAAACTAACAGGCTGGTACCTAGCATTAGTCTCCAAGTTGCTTCCCAATAAAACCGGAGCCTAGCTCCAGTCTCTAGGCTAATCCCCAACAAGACCAGCATTTCCAGGTTACACCCTCAATAAGACCAGTGTCTCCAGGTTATTGCCCCAACAAATCTGCACCCCAGGTTACAAACCCACCCCTTGCCTAACGACCACCAATGCAGAGGTGAGCAGAAATTAAGTTTATGATATGACTCCCAGCACCAGCCAATTATGTTAAAGGCCACAATGCTTTCCAATTAGATGCTTGCACACGTACTCCCTGCTTGCTGCTCACTATAAAGACATACTTACTATATAGGCATTCGAGGCTCCACCACCACCAAAACCATCCTTCTTGAAGGTGGTGCATTGTGTGTGTGTGGGGGGGAATCTAGCTCCAATAGCATAAAGACCCTGCTGTGAGTTGCATCAGATTGGCTCCTGTCTGTCTTTTGGGGGATCACTAATATCTATCTCCCTGTCACAACACTAGGGTAGTAGTCTCAACCTTCCTGATGCTGTGACCCATTAATACAGTTCCTTATGTTGTGGTGACCCCCAACCATAAAATTATTTTCGTTGCTAGTTCATAACCGTAATTTTGTTACCGTTATATATCGTAATGTAAATATTTGTGTTTTCCAAAGGTCTTAGGAAACCCCTGTGAAAGGGTTGTTCAACCCCAAAGAGGTCTCTACCAACAGGTTGAGAATCACCGTACTAGTTGATCCTAGAATATTAAGCACACATTGTTGTTTCTTCAAGGGAAGGAATACACAACCTGCTATCTGCCCAGAAGGCTGGAGTGGGTGCACTTTGTCTCCTAGGGACTTTTGTGCTGTGTGGCTGGAGTCTTCTGGCACCCAGATCTTCCCCCAGGCCCTGATCATGAGTTTGTTTTTCTCAGTCAATCTAGAAAGCTCTCTTTATGGACTTTACAAAGAGTGTTGATGTAGTCACGTCTGATCTCCTCCTCGAAGAGACTGATGTATGCTTTGTTGTGCTGACAGGTCGATTTAATCACCAGAATAATCTTCACCAAATTCAGCTGTGCTTATGTATGCGGAAAATAAACCACTTGAGGTCAGACTCCCAAAACTTAGCTGAACTGCCTTCCTGCCTCCTGAGGCTCCCTCTATTGCCCCTGAAGGTCTCATGCAAATCAGGAGAGGGTCAGAGTCAAGGAAGATGCTGGAACTCCACAAAACCTCCAGACACCTGGAGGGACAAAATTTCCACAGGATGAACCTTAGAGATAACCATTCACTTTTCTTTTCGTTTTTATAATTTTTACATCTGAGTCACCCACATGGTTGTGATTTGCTTTCTATACTTTCCTTCACAGTTGTGTGATTTGATACACAGCATCTCGAAAATGAGCTGGTGGGCTGTCCGGAAACATTGTAATTTTTAAAAACTGTTTATACAGGAAAGTGCATTCCAAAAGGAAAGGAACAAACCTGGAATGTTCTGGAACATGCAGATTGAGCTTTGTTTTTATGCTGAAGACAGTTCACAGGGCCGTAGAATGCTGTTGGCCCAGCACAGCTGATAACTAGGTTTGCCTACCAGTTTTAAGGTTTTAAGGGTTTGTTGTTTCCTTCTGTTTAAAAATTATGTTGATTGCTTGATAATAGGCACACTTAGAAACTCCCTGTCAAGTCTCTCTGCGTCTCCTAGCAGTTGGCGTCTTTCCATTTTGCTTGGATAATTCAGTCCTATTGGCTCTCAGGGAAATAGCTGCTCCTGGCAAAAGAAATGATCATTTACTCAAAACGTTTGCATAGTTCTGCTCCGTTAGAGAGCAGAAGCGAGGCTGATCATTTTTGCATGACGACAAGTCAAATCAAGAAAATCTCTAAACCGTGAAATGAAATTTAATTAAATATTGCAAAGACAAACATTTTTTTTTTAAAACCAAGAATAGATATTCTGGAAGAATGGCTGGAGGGTACACAAACCTCTGTTCTACTCTCCGAAAGTAGTGTGGAAACTTTATAACTGTAAATGTCCTCCCAAATGCGCATGCTGTCATGCCTAGGCTTCACATCTGGCAGGCTAGCGGCTCTGAGTTGCTGGGGATGGGTTCTCTTGACTGCTGTGGCTGACTTGTCCTACCATGAGAAGGCTCCCAGTGTGCATGGGAGTAGCTTCCCCTCACCCAAGCCTTCTGCTTCTGTCCTCTACACAGTGAGCCCACCTCCTATACAGTTCGTGTGCGTCAGAGTCATACTGTCCTCTGAAAAACACAGACAAGCACTGTCTCCGCTGCTGAGGCTCGGCTGGCAACATTTCTATCTTTCTCAGCCGCACTGCAAGGTGCAGGTGCTTCAGTCCCAGGATGAGCATTCTGGGAATTCTCACACCTGCAGCAAGGAGGCCTTCAGAGATGCCAATATCCCTTGACACCAAGGACGCTGGAGAAAGACTGAGTCAGGTGGGCTAACCTGAGACGGGAAGCATTTGTTATCCTGGGAGGCTGGTGTTTCGGAAGGGTTTCAGACCCAGAGCAGTGAACTGGAGGATTTTCTCACGTTCTGGGACTCCCTGCTATTTTCTTTGAAACATTGTTACCATCCAGATAGAAGCCAACACATAATTCACTCATTTTGCGTGCTACTCAAATGCGCTTTAACCTGATGACAGGGCTGTGCATCTACACCAAACTCTAATAAAGACATTTTTATCTTTTTCTCTGAGAAAACTCGGTAGCCATCAGGAGTCAGTCTCCATACACTTCCTACTCAGCCCCTCCCCTAAGCACCCCCTGAAATACTTTCTGTCTGTGTAAATAGATCTGCCTTGGGCATTTTATAGACATAGCATCATACGGAATGCAGGTTGTGGCTACACAGTACAGAGGCCAAGGTGATGACTCAATCGTCAAGAACCGTTGCTAGTTTTTCTCCCCCAGAGGAACTGAGCTCAGATCCCATCACCCAACACCAAGCTAGGCAGCTCACAACCACCTCCTAACTCTAACTCTTAGGTAGTCAATGCCCTCTACTGGCCTTGTAGAGAACACAAACACACATACACACACACACATGCACACACTCATACACACACACACACACACACACACACACACACAGAGCATGGTATTTCAATGTGTATTTAGTGTGTTTTTTATATGGAGAAGAAAATGTTAACGTGTTTTGTAATCACAGATAAAATTGTTCTAAATAGAAACCTTCATTCAGCTCCTGTAAAATTTACTCAGCTTCAGAAACAATCTCCTTTGGGGCAGGATGAAAAGACCACCCTAGGATGGTCATGTAGACAAGATTACGGCTGGGCCTGCCCTGCATAGACTACAGAATGTCCTTCTACAGGAGCTAGAAGTTTCAGAAGCATTCACAAAAGTTTTTTCCTTTTCTCTCTGAGCACTGGACGACATCTTGGTGAGAAAAGATGGGCCCCTTAATACTTTGGTCCTTCATTCCTTCTTGTGACAAAGAACACTCCATTCATAAGGACACACATTTTATTACCCACTTGGCAGCTGATAAACAGGCTGGTGCTTCCCTACTTTTGACTCTTAACAGTGCTGCTATAACTCATCTTGGCACACGTTTGTGTAGCTCTATCTTCAGTTCTCTTAGAACACTAAGAATCTTAAACCTCACATCATGGCAACCTGAACTCAAGGCTTATCCCCCCCACCCCCGTGCCGTTACTGTGATAAAATGCCAGAAGCAACTTTAGGAAAGAAAGGGTTTATCAGGCTTAGAATTCCAGGTTATACTCGATCATTACAGGGAAGTCAAGGCAAGAGCACACAGCATCTCATCCACAGTGAAGTGAAGAGAGAGGAGAAACACATGCATCCTTTCTGATTGCTCTCAGCTAACTTTCTCTTACACAGTTCAGGGACCCTACCTAGGGAATGGTGCTACCCACAGTGGCTGGGTCTTCCTTCCTCAACTAATAATCAAGTCAGCCACTCAAAGACCAATCTGATTTAGGTAATTCCTTATTCAGACTCTCTTCCAAGGTGATCTTAGGTTGTATGGCATTGACAGTTTAAGGTGACCACTATAAAATCCAAGGGAATTTTTAATTTCTTTGGTTTTTTTTTCTTATTTATTTATTTATTTATTTATTTATTCATTCATTCATTCATTCATTCATTTATTCACTTTACATCCGGATCATACACCCCTCCCTCCTCCTCCCAATTTCAGCAAAACCTACCTTCTCCCATTCCCTCTCCCCTTCTACTCAGAGAACTGGAGGCTCCTTGAGGGGGTGGTTAAGGATAGAGTTTCTCCATGTAGCCCTGGCTGTCCTGGAACTTCCTCTGTAGACCAGGCTGTCCTGGAACTCAGAGATAGGCTGGCCTCTGCCTCCTGAGTGCTAGAATTAAAGGTGTATGCCACCACCACCTGGCCACACCCAAGGGAATTAAAACCACATGTACACTGTTTTATCTACTTCAACACTGCCAGTACTGTGTGTACTGTTGTTGTTTGTCTGTGTGTGTGTGTTGGTAGCTGCACCCGTGTGTACATGCATTCTGAGGTCAGAAGTAGACTTTGAGTATATTCCTCTACTGCTTCCCACCCACACCCCCTTTTTTGAATCAGAGTGTCTCACTGAACCTGGAACTAACTCAGCTAAACTGACTGGCCAGCGAGTCCGAGAGCCCCAGGGATCATCCTGTGTCAACCCCACAGGGTTAGGATTACAGACGCACAAGTTTACGTGGATCCTGGGGACTAAACTGAGGTTTTCTTGCTTATACAGCTAACATTTTGCTGACAGGACTATCTCTTTGGCCCTTTGTCTGTCTTTTTATTATGGTCATGCTCCATCCTAGTGGATGGGGGGTGGTAGCCCATGTGCTTTGATTGGCATTTCTTTAAGGACCAATCACATTGAACAATGTGTAGATGGGCCACCTATTTCCTTTGGAGAAATGTCTGCTGGAGCTACTTGCAATTCATTGTCTTCTTTTTGTTGGGTTGTAGGAGTTCTTTACAGATGGTAGACTCAGGTTCCTTATCAGATACACAGTTTGAAACATCTTCAAACATTCAGTGGGTTCTAATCTTGCTTTTTCGGTTACAGTCCAGGTGTCTTTGATTTTGATGCAGACCGGTTCCTCTGCTGCTGGTGTTTGTGCTTTTGGCTTGGAGCATAAAGAGTCATCCTTGCAACATAGCGCAGTGAAGACTTGCTCCAGTGTCGTCTTCCAGAATGTTTGTAGTTTTAGCTCTTACGTAGTGACCCGCTTCAAGGAAAGCTGGTGTGTAGATGCTGTGGCTCCACCGTGCTGTTACATGAGCCTGTCCAGCTGTTCCAGTATTGTTTGTTGAAAAAGAATAGTGGGGCTCCGGAGAGATAGAGAGATAGCTCAGTTGGTAAAGCACATGCCTTGCAAGCATTCGGACCTGAGTTCAATCCCCAGAACCCTTCTAGGAAGCAGGATGTGGCGGTGTGTGCTGCTAACACCAGTGCTGAGGAGGTAGGCACACAGCTGGATTCCTAGGGCTCACTAGCCTTCCAGCCCAGCAGGAGGCCCTTGGGAAAGAGTAAAACAAGGGTGTGGCTCCTGAGGAGTGACACTTAAGATTGACCTCTGGCCTCCCGATCATATCCACAGAAGCTTGTGTAAGCACATGAACGTACGCACAGAGACAGATGTTGCTCGTTAAACTTCCTAGGCGCTCTGTTGTAACGTGTTGGACTCTACGTGTAAGAGCTTGTTGTGGCCTCTGTGTTCTACTCTGTTTCCCTGTGTGCTCACCTCGTGACGACCAATGTCCTGACTGGTTTGTATGTATGTGCAGTATTACTCAGCTAAGAGGTCAAAATCCTTCAATTTGCTCTCTTTAAAGATCCCTCAGTCCCTTCCGTTTCTCTATGATTTATTTTTATTTAATTTTTTTGTTAATTAATTAATTTTTAACGTGTGTGGGGATGCCCGTGCCATGACATGGGTGTGGAGGTCAGAGGACAATTGTGTGAATCAGTTTTCCTCTGATGCGTGGGTTCCAGCAATAACTCAGCTCATCAGGTTTAGTGGTAAACACCTTTGCCCACTGAGACGTTTTGTTGGCCTTCTGTATGCGGCCTAAAAACACCTTGTTAAATTTGGGGGAAGGGATCTATATAGGACTTCAATAAAAATTTGTCCAACCTTTTAACTGTGGCTATTTTCAAGCATATTTTAGTAATAATGAGTTCAAAATTCTGTTATCTTTTCTCTTAATTTCTTTCAATATTTGAAGTTGCCATTGCATGAGCCTCGTGTTTTATTGATTAAACTCATGCTTAAGGATTCTATACATTTTTGAGAGCATAATTGTTTTCTCAACTTTACTTTTAGATTGTTCATCATCAAATAGAGCTATGAACTGGTTTTCATATATTGATCTTTTGTGTTACATCATGATCAACTGATTTCTTATATTTATTTTTTAGTAGAACTTTTTTGTAGTATCATCTATGAGTAAGAATAATTTACTTCTTCCTTTCCTGCTTGAGTCCCTCCTTCTCCCACACGTCTCTTCCTGGTTCTCTCTGCCTCTCTGCTTTCTTCTCTCTCTCCCTCCCTCCCTCCTTCTTCCTCAAGGTTGTTCCAAGTTCCTCCATTGTCCTTGAGGGCCAGCAGTGAGGGTGGGCATCCTTCTCTCCCAAGCAGATGGGCAGCTGTGACATCTATAGATTCCCATTATGGGCAGGAGTCCTATTAGTTTGTTGTTGGGCACCTTGATAAGAGCATTTAACCCTTTTCTTTTGTCTTCTATCTTGTCCTGATGTGACATGCGTGAGACTTCCTAGTAACTTCATTCTCCTGTGTCTCGTGAGTTGTAGGAAATCTTTTATAACAATATTTATCATTGTAGAGGCAAGAGTGTAAAGTATTGAAGGAGATATTTAAAAGAGCTGAACTGTATTTGTAGAGTGTATTTTTGGGATGGTGAAGAAACAGGAGAAGCCAAGGGACCCCACCCACCCCACCCCCAATGAAGAGGAAGGCATCGCTATTGCAGTAAGGAGCCAGAGGAGCCTTCAAGTAAACACTGGAGCTTACATGAACGACCAGGCCCCTTGCAAAGTCATCTGTTAGCAAACAAGGCCATCACAGAAAACAAACTTACATACTGCAGTTACAGCACAAAGAGTCTGAGGCAGGAGGACAGCAAGTCCAGAGTCAGTCTGAACTACCCATCAAGACCCTGTAGCAAAACCGAAGAATCACAAAATTACAATCGGCATTTTATCAGTAGTGATAATAGTTACTCCAAACACATCAGTTCTTAATGGATGTACTCCGGTTCACCATTGCGGTCTTAACACCATTTATGTTCGTTCTGTTTCTGTAATTGAAGTACTGTATTGCCATGGTAACATGTGTCTCTTCTCAGCTCAGAGTTCTGTGATACTGTGGTGTGAGCATTTCTACTATGAAAACTGACAAATTAAAAACAATGTCATTCCCGCTTTTGAGCAATCTCTCATTAACACTTTTGCCTAAGAGAGCAGAGGAAAAGGCAGGTGAGGGGCCGGGAAGCCATGTGATTATCCCAGGCAGAGGCAGGAAAGATGTATGGAACTCTACTTGGCTGTTTTATTGCTAGGAGGGATTAAGAGCAAAACCAATTCAGTTATAGAAGAGTTTACGAAAAGCAACAGCAGTGCCAAACAGCCAGTGGGGGGAGGGGGAGGGGAGTTAAGAGCTACTCATTCCGAGGCTGCCTCTGAAAATGGGATTGGATGTTGATGGGAGAGTCTTCCTTTTCAGAGAATCGATTCTGCTGTGAAGAAATGCTCCGCTCAAGGCTGGTGGCAGCGATGATTGGTTTTCTTTAGAATGGTGGATCCAGAGAGGAAGCAATTTGTTCTGTTTATCCTCAAGTTGGCCAGAGTTGTTCCAGTGCGGAGGAACCCATCCTGAGACTTTCCATGTGCGAGGATGGATGTTTGGTGTAGATCTTATTCCTTTAAAAGTTACTTAGAAAGGCTGAAGAAATGGCTCAGTAAAGTGCTTGCTTGTGAGAATGAGGATGTGAGGCTGAGCCCTGAGCTCATGCACTTGCAAAGCCAGTGCTGGGGTGGACACACAGATGGCTTCCTGGGGCTCATAATCCTTTCAACAACTGAGACCTGGAAGTAGTGTACTTTGTATACATTGATTTTGGAATTAGTGTCTTCTCTCTGGATTTCTAAATCAATGACCCACTAGGCCTTATTTTCTGACACATTTCTTGCCACATTGTTGCCGGCTTATACCATGCAGCTGTTTGTTCTCTTGTCCTAGACTCTTGTTTCACTCTCCGTTGTTATTCTCCTCCATTGACTGTTGCTGTGATTCTTTCTCTTTTTCACAGCTTTGTTTGTGGGTTCCCTCACTCAGTTTTTGACTCAGGTCCCCCCACTCAGTTTTTGACTCAGGGTTCCCCCACGTAACCAGGCTTACCCAGAACTTACTTTTTCTCCTGCTTCTGTCTCTGGGTGCTAGAACTGGATTTTTCTTCCTACTCGATAAGGAAGCTAAATAAGTCCTTCTTTCTTTCCTCTCTTTCCCTTCCCATCCATCCCTTCCTTACTCCCCCTCCTTCCCTCTCCCTTTCTTCCCTTCCCATTCCCCCTCCCTCCCTCCTTCCTTCCTTCCTTTCTTTTGTATTTAAATACTTTCCCTCTTAGGGCTGGGGAGATAGATGGCTCAGCAGCTAAGAGTGCGTGCGTGGAGAACTTGGTATTGCTCTCCACTGCCCACACCACACAGCTCACAGCCATTTGTGCTGGCTTCTGGGCAGCTGATGTCCTTGTAGGGCTTCTACGGGCAGCACATGCGCATGTGTTCAGTGACTGTCCATCTCAGTTGACTTTGGTAACTAAAAGCACAAGACATGACATTGTGTTTCGAAGGGAACCTCTGTGTTTTGGTGAGATTAGCTTGCTTGACAGTGGGTTTCTCTTCCTTCTTCCTGATTTCCTGAAGAGTGGTTGCTCTGTCATTTATTGAGACTCCTATCAACAAAATATTGAGCTGGAATTGTTGAATATTCATTCCATTATCCTCTACTTTACCAGTCTTATTTATTTTAAGCACCAGCTTTAATGTTTTTTTAAAATTACATCTATTAATCTAGTATATGAGGAAGCATGTACACCAATCAGAACTAGGAACTAAGAAGACCTGGAGAGAACATGAGAAAAGGGGGCAAATCTAGAGAAACCCTTGTTGGACTCACACGGGGCCCGCACGGGACCCTGGGGCAGTAGCTGAATCCAGGCTTCCCAGCCAGAGTTGCAGTGAACACACAGTAGATGTCAGGCTGCTGTGGCTGGGGACACTGGTTAGAAAGCCAGAAACACTGAATGGGCCCAGCAGGTTGTATTTATGGTTTTAGGCTTTTATACTAATGTGTCTGTAGCAGGAACAGAGGGAAAGAAACAATGATTGTGGAAGGAGGGGGGATACATGGGAAGGATTGTGGGGATATCGTGACTATATTTTAATTAACTTTGTTATTTTGTTTTTATGTGTATGGATATTTTGTCTGCATGTATGTCTGTGTACCAGGTGCATGCCTTGTGCCTCCAGAGACGGAAGAGAACATAAGATCTGTGGAATTGAGTTATATATGGAGCTGCCATGTGGGTGCTGGAAGTCAAATCTGGGTCCTCTGGAAGACCAGTCAGGGATCTTCACTGCTGAGCCATGTCCCCACCTCTTTTCTTTCAATTTTTTTAAGAATTTAAAAACAAAGGACAAACCAACTATGGTGATTACAAGGATATCCTGTGACAGGCACTGAGCAATGAGACTTAAAAAGAAAGAACTTTTCCACCAACAGAGTGGCTTGGTGAGGGGTGAGGGGGGAGAGCCTTTGCCATGGCAGGAAGAGCACATCTGAACTTTAGAGAGGACTGAATCAATCCTGGATGGACCAATACATTCCCTCACTGTGGGGTTAGAAAGATGACTTGGTCAAGTGTTTGCTGAGCTATGATAAGAACCTAAGGATTCTTAGCAGCCAACGCACCCACGTGGTTCTGAGACTCCAGAGCTGGGGTAGGAAGATGGGGAAGGGGGTATCCCTGGGGCTTGCTGGCCAGCCAATCTAGCTGAATCACAGAGCTCCATGCTTGGCCTTATCTCAAAATATAAAGTTAAAATAATTAAGGAAGACATGGATAGTGACCTCTGGCCTTCACACACACACAAACACAAACACATGTACAGATATATGTAATGGTAAATACTATTTGGGGGTTTCTACCCCACCTTAGATCATTTAGTTTCCAAATAAAAGACACAAACCTTTATATTTTTTATTTGATATTTTATTTATTTACATTTCAGATGCCAATCCCCCTTCCCCATTCCCCCCACCCATTAATCCCCTATCCCATCCCTCCTCCTCCTTTTTTGCCTTTGTACTGTTTAAATTAATGCAAGTATTAAGGTCAGTTCTAGGTTGAGGAACTAGCAATACAATAGATCGAATAGTCCAGGAACAAGAAGACAATAAACCCAGATAATTAAAGAACATGTACGACAATAAACAGAGTCCATGATACTCCTGTGATCACTATTTCTAAGGGCTTATCAGGATGATCAAAGTATCTGAGCCTACTTCCCTGTCCTAGCCCAAAGTCATTTTCATGCCTGAAGCCTATTTCTTTGTTCTAGCTTAAGATTTAGATTCCTGCCTGAAATTTCTTCTTTGTTCTAGCCTAGGATTTAGATTTTTTTTTCCTGAAATTGCTTCTTTGTTCCAGCCCAATGTCAGATTCCTGCCTGCAGTCCATTTCCTTGTCCTTGGCCTATGTCAGATTCCTGCCAGGCAGCCCCCAAAGCTCTCCACATCTCCCCTTTTTATTGCATAAATCAGACTGAGCCTGTCTTAGGTCATTCTGACAAGAAAGCCTTCCTTACCTGCCGTGGAATATGCATTATCATAAGCAATGCACTTCTGTCTTAGGTTGGTAAGGCTCTGTGCAGAATCTTACCTTCCTTGGCTTGCCAGCCTGTTAAATTAATACTCTGTCTGGGGGTCCATTATCAGTTTCAAGTCATGTACTTTGGCTGCCAGTCTGTTGATTTAGTTAGAGACAACTTTAACATGATGGGCAGGAATAAAAGTACTCCCAAGACAAGGGGGCTAGCCTGATCAAGCTATATATGCCATTCCTGACGTTTGACCAAAATGGAAATACTGACCTCAGGCCATGGATAATTTTATCAGCATTATCTGCAGCATCAAAGCTCAACAGAGCAGCATTCTTTAAATTCATAATCTCACTTATGCAAAGTTAACATACCCAGAGAGGTGTTAGGATATGCCAAATATCCTACAGGTGTCTTTACACTTTTTTCTAATTATAATGACAATCATTGTAAATTTTAGAAGTAACACTACTCCAATGATATTTGTCATGATCTTGGGATGGCTCCTACTCTTGAACCCGAGCCTCCTTCAGATAATTTCAATGGTATAGAGCATCATCTGTTGTTTCAGATACCTATATAAATCCTTTGTATACTCAATAATTAGTAACATTTTTTTTGTAGATGGTTAACAAAATAGTTGCCTTAACTCCTTGTGTCAATGCTATTGCAGAAGCAGTGGTGCTAGCAATTAATGAAATTAAAGCTGTTATACCAGCAATAATCAAGCCACTACCCTCTTGCTTCTGCTTAAAGCCTGACTCACTTCTTCCAGCACTTCAAGTTTTTTTTTTTTTTTTCAGAGAATCAAGGTTTTCTAATACTTAGGGCAGTAAGACAAAGGCTGGTTGATAGACCCCTGTAACAGACATGCCAGGTTTCAAACACTAACACAATTGGAAATTATACAGTCAACGCAACTTACAATAAATACTGTAGAAGAGACAAAACCAATTTAGCTTGACAATTAAAAGAGCCTTAAAACATGCTCTAACCCTTGTTTGAAATCCAGATTCTGTCCCAACTTTTATCTCTTGCTATCTTTACATCATAGTGAGCTACAGCTAACTTCCAAATATGTCTCTGACAATGTCCAGATCCAGCCTTCCAAATGTAGACTGTTATTTCCAATATTGGATTGATTTCTAGACCAGTATATGATTCAGTCCTAATAGCTGGTCACCTTTAAGAAAAATACAAGAGACATTATAATTTCTCTTTTTGATTCTCTATCCCACAAGGTATAAACACTTGAGGCAAGGCAGCTTGTACCATCTGGGATATAGTCAACAAAGGTGGGTCAGGAACATGTCCAGTACAGCTCCCCAGTCACCCTTGTCAGGACACTCAGCAAGCTCACAGGTCTGCATCATTCTTGTCTCAGCAACAGTATGTCTCACCAATCTTTTTAAAGTTCCATGGGCCACTTCCATAATACCTTATCCTTGAGGATTATATGAAATCCCCACAATAAATTGTTGACAAAAAGTCTTGACTACTCGACTACAATTGCCAGACCCATTATCTGGTTTGTTTGTTTGTTTTTTTTTTTTTTTTTTTTGATATTTTATTTATTTACCTTTCAAAGTTATCGCCTCTCCCATTCCCCCCGAAAACCTCTTATCCCATAGCTCCTCCTCCTACTTCTATGAGGGTGTGCCCCCACCATCCACCCATTCCCACCTCCCTGCTCTCGAATTCCCAACACTAGGGAATTCAAAACTTTCAGGGACCAAGGCCCTCCTCTTCCACTGATGCCTGACAAGGCCATCCTCAACTACCTATACAGGTGGAGCCATGAGTCCTTCCTTTTGTTTTCCCAGGCTGGATGTTTAGACCCTGGAAGCTCTGGTTGAGTATTTTGATACTCATTCTAAGAAGGACCAAAGCACCAACACTTTGGTCTTCCTTCTTCTTCTTGAGCTTCATGTGGTCTATGTGTTGTATCTTAGGTATTGTGAGCTTTTGGGCTAATATCCACTTATCAGTGAGTGCACACCATGTGTGTTCTTTTGTGATTGGGTTACCTCACTCAGGATGATATTTTCCAGTTCCATCCATTTGCCTAAGAATTTCATGAACTCATTGTTTTTAATAGCTGAGTAATACTCCATTGTGTAAATGTACCACATTTTCTGTATCCATTCTTCTGTTGAAGGACATCTGGGTTCTTTCCAGTTTCTGGCTATTATAAATAATGCTGCTATGAACATAATGGAGCATGTGTCCTTGTTATATGTTGGAGCATCTTCTGGGTATATGCCCAGGAGTGGTATAGCTGGGTCCTCAGGTAACACTATGTTCAATTTTCTGAGGAACTGCCTGACCACTTTCCATAGTGGTTGTACCAGCTTATATTCCCACCAACAGTGGAGGAGTGTTCCTCTTTCTCCACATCCTCGCCAGCATCTGCTGTCACCTGAGTTTTTGATATTAGCCATTCTGATGGTGTGAGGTGGAATCACAGGGTTGTTTGGATTTGCATTTCCCTGATGACTAAGGATGTTGAGCACAACTTTAGGTGTTTCTCAGCCATTCAAGTTTCCTCAGTTGAGAATTCTTTTTTAGCTCTGTACCCCATTTTTAATAGGGTTATTTGATTGTCTAGATTCTAATTTCTTCAGTTCTTTGTATATGTTGGATATTAGCCCTCGATCAGATGTAGGATTGGTAAAGATCTTTCCCCAATCTGTTGGCTGCCACTTTGTCCTATTGATGGTCTCCTTTGCTTTACAGAAATGTTCTATAGATACTTGTTAAATCCATTTGGTTCATAACTTCTGTTAGTTTCAATGTATCTCTGTTTAGTTTCTGTTTCCATGATCTGTTGGTTGCTGAGAGTGGGTGTTGAAGTCTCCCACTATTATTGTGTGAGGTACAATGTGTGCTTTGAGTTTTAGTAAGGTTTCTTTTATGAAAGTGGGTGCTCTTGCATTTGGCACATAGATGTTCAGAATTGAGAGTTCATGTTGGTTGACTTTTCCTTTGACGAGTATGAAATGTCCTTCCTTATCCTTTTTGATAGCTTTAAGGTGAAAGTTGATTTTATTCGATATTAGAATGACTACTCCAGCTTGTTTCTTAGGACCATTTGCTTGAAAAATTGTTTTCCAGCCTTTACTCTAAAGTAGTGTCTGTCTTTGTCACTGCAGTGGGTTTCCTGTATGCAGCAAAATGCTGGGTCCTGTTTACATATCCAGTCAAAGAAAACACAAAGTGCAAAAAGTTCTTAACACAAAACATCCAGGAAATCTAGGACACAATGAGAAGACCAAACCTAAGGATAATAGGTATAGTAGAGAGTGAAGATTCCCAACTTAAAGGGCCAATAAATATCTTCAAGGTATTTAGAAGAAATTATAGAAGAAAACTTCCTTCACCTAAAGAACAAGATGCCCATAAACAAACAAGAAATCTACAGAATGCCAAATAGACTAGACTAGAAAAGAAATACCTCTCATCAAATAATAATCAAAACACCAAATGTACAAAACAAAGAAAGAATATTAAAAGAAGTAAGGAAAAAGACCAAGCAACATATAAAGGCAGACCTATCAGAATTACACCAGACTTTTCACCAGATACTATAAAAGCCAGAAGATCCTGGACAGATGTCATACAGACCCTAAGAGAACACAAATGCCAGCCCAGGCTACTAAACCCAGCAAAACTCTCAATTACCATAGATGGAGAAACCAAGAATTCCATGACAAAAGCAAATTTACACAATATCTTTCCACAAACCCAGCACTATAAAGGATAATAGAGGGAAAACTCCAATACAAGGAGGGAAATTATACCCTAGACAGAGCAAGAAAGTAATCTTCTTCCAACAAATCCAAAAGAAGATAGCCACACAAACAATGCTACCGCTAATAACAAAAATAACAGGAAGCAACAATCTCCTCTCCTTAATATCTCTTAACATCAATGGACTCAATTCCCCAATAAAAAGACATACAAACCTTTATATTTATAATTAGCCTTAATAGTACTAGAGCTGGGTTGATATCAACCCTCTCTGCTATTTTGTCTACTTCTCTGTCAATAACCCTGAGATACCATTTGCCATGTTCTCCTGGGCCCCTCCTACTCCAACTGGCTGGCCCTCATGGCCATGCACTTGGAATCCACCTACCCCATGGTGGCTTCTTTCTCCCCTATGCCCCCTCCCTGTGCCCTTTTTTCTCTCCTCATGGTCCCTGCCTTAGACCCCAAGCCTGAGGACTCCCCTGTCTTCTGCACAGCCCAGGCTGTAGGCAATTTTATTAACCAATCAGGGATAACTTGGGGGGAAAGGTTTACACAATGAAAGCTGGTATACATGAGGATCTCCTTGTCTTGGAGCAATCAGACCTCGGGGTACAGAATTTAGCATTTGAATTTATAGCGTCACCAGACCACCGCACTACAGATATATGCCATATATATATATACATATACACACACATGCACCTCCATGCACAGATGCATATTCATATACACACACACACACACACACAGAGAGAGAGACAGAGAGAGAGAGAGAGAGAGAGAGAGAGAGAGAGATCAATTTCCTTTAGCATGAGAACCATCAGGACCTGTGCAGGCCAGGGCACAGCTGGGCTGTCTGCAGCAGCAGCAGGATGAAGGGCAGATGCAAACATTTCTTGGCAACAAGGCTGAAAATCCACACCCATTATCCTCCTGACTTGATTGACATAAGTAGGTGCTAATGCTAAGTCTTAAGGGCAAGTTTCAACACTTGTGTACCATCTAGAACTTGCCAGAGCCCCTCTGACCTAGAATCTCCCTTCAGGCAATGGTGCTGGTTCCCTAGGCATCAGGTAATGAATGGTGGTACCCAGGATCCACTGGTGAGCTCCTCACTCCTGGAGAGCTCATTACTTCCCAGTGATGCTCAGTTGGCAGAAACCACTTCCCATTAGGAGCCAAAGTCCTCACTAGGCGCTCAACACTGATTCAGATGGCACCCTGGCAAGCCTCCCTCTTATGAATAGGGTTCACCAGACAGAAAGTGCCAAAGGGACTCAGAACCCCCACGAGCCACACCAAGTCTTCCCATAACGAGTGACCCAATCTGGAAAGTTCATGTAGACATGCCCAGAGGCTTTTTCCCTAGTGTGGATCCCTGTGAAGTTGCTGGCTGACAAACTTTTCTTGGAGAGATGGAACACACACATGTCACTCCTCCCAGAAATGGAGCCTGTAGCAGAACAAAGAATGATTGTACCAATGTCCAATATAGTAAAACAACGAGGATTGGGGGGGGCAGGGGTGGTTATTAACAGGCCTGTGGGTGAGAGGTTACTTACAAGGAGAAGGAATAATGCAAAAGCACCTGCTTCCTCAGAAAGCCCACACCAACATGGCGCCACCTCTCAACCCACAGCACAGGAAGCTCTCTATGCAGGTGCAGACAACTCCACAGCAGAACCTGTCTTTCCACAGTTTGTGGAGTCCGAGTCTCCATCCCCCATGAAGTATCTACTCTTGTTATGTGGGCAGAGGGCCTCAAGGATCTTTCACATTTCTGTTCTTCCAGGCAGTTACTTTTGTTTACCTCACCAGCCTGTGCAGCCTTCTCACCCTCTGAGGAAAATGATTCACCTTAAAGCACTGGTTCTAAGTATGTCATGACCATTCTGTTACATTCGTAACAGTAGCAAAATTACAGTTATGAAGTAGCAATGCAAATACTTCTATGGTTGGAGGACGGTCACGGCAACACGAGGAACTGGGTTAAAGGGTCACAGCAGTAGGAAGGTTGAGAACCACAGACTATGAGGGAAAGTTGGGCTGGAAAGATTGCCATACAATGTAAGCTAACAGAGAAACCAAAACCACAGCAGGGGGCAGAGCTCTGCTCTTCCCTTAGAAGTGTTTTAGTTGGTTACTTTTGATTACTGTGATAAAACACCATGACCAAAAACAACATGAAGAAGAAAGGTCTTTATTTCCTGTTACAGCTTGTTGTCATCATCAGGAAGTCAGGGCAGACACTCAAGGCAGGAACCTGGAGACAGGAGCTGATGCAGAGGCCATGAAGTGGTGCTGCTTACCGGCTTGCTCTTCATGGCTTGCTCAGCCCAGGACCACCAGCCCAGGGGTAGCATTGCTCATAGTGAGCTGGGCCTGAAATCACATTATCATCAAGAAAATTTACTACAGACTTACCCTTTGGCCAATCTAGTGGGGGCATTGTCCCAAGGTTCTCTCTTCCAATGAAGTCGAGCTGGTGTCAGGTTGACATAAAACCAGTCAGCACACAGGTTAAATACTCTGTACAGGTTAAATATGATTTCTATGCGAACGTTTCCTCAACACCATTGCATCCCCGTTCTCAGTTCACTTTAACAGTTCAGGGTTTCTCCGTTCATTTTCTGTTGCTAGGATAGAATGCAGAGACTAGGAAATTTACAAAGAAGAAAGGTTTATTTGGCTCATAAGTTGTTGTATGTGATGAGGGCGACAAGTGACAACTCAAATCAGAAAGGCAAAGAACAAGTGTGAAAAGCGCGCACGTGCGTCCTGTGCGTGTGTGTGTGACACATAGTTTTGTGAATGAGTACTTTGAGGCTGACCACCACACCACAATTGATCTAGTTGTAAGAGGAAGGTGATCATTTATTTCTCTGAACGGGCCACTTGAGTCCTGCATGACAGTGTTTCCACAGGGGGCAAAACATACCAACTAGGTTATGCTATGATTGACAGGTGCAAGAGTGTAACTTTACTTGGGAATGATCTCATCTTATAAGAAGTCAAAGTCGTCACTTAAGCTCGTAATTGTTCTGAGTGTCCCTTGACTCCACTCTTTGGGTTCCACGTGACTCTTCTGGGTAGGTCCATGCCAGACAGTAAGCACCCGACTGTCAGGTGCTTCTTCAGCAGCTGCCTCATATGCCTAGCCCCAAATAGCATTGGGTGCAGGGAAAATCTGGGTCTTCTGGGTCTCTTGATAGTGAGTGGAGGAGCAATCTAGCTTCAAACACTCTGGCTGCTCCTACTGCCAATGCTACACAAATTAGGCTTAGGAGGACCTACTCGGAGGTTCTGAACTTGATCCTCCAGGGCACAAATCCCAAGGACTGCCAGGTCCCACTGAGTCCACTGAGTCCCACCTCAGCTCGTGGGTCCTGTGAACCTGATTCTGCTCTCCGTGCAATCTCCAGCCATATCCCTATTAATCTTGTTTCTATAATGAAACCTCCACCATTTCACTCTAATCTACCAGGGGAGGACCCCTGTCTTAGCCCTTGCCAACTCCCTCTATGCCACTCAAGCTTCCAGCCAGACTGCCTGGCTCAGTGCCCCTCCCCCATTCCTAAGCTCAGCCTGCTTCCAACTGTCGTCTCTAAATGACGACCTTGGGCTCAACCCAGCATCTGTTCCCACCCCTTGCTCATGACTTTTCAGTCCTCAGAGCTCTCTCGCTGATCTGGTGTTCTTACTCTTACCTATCCATACCTTTCCCTCACAGGTTCTACAAAACCTGTCTCAGCAGAAACGGATCACACCATCTGGGGCATCATCAAACGCCACATGGTTACTATTTGAAAGAGCATCCTCGAGAAAGATGAGGGAGCCAAGGAAGATAGCTCACTGGGTAAAAAGTGCTTACTTTGGAAGTCTCACGGCCCAAGTTTGATCCCCTGAATCCATGTAAAAAGGAAGAAAAACAAAAAAAGCCAGATGCAGCGGAAGACATCTGTAGTTCCAGCATTCCTGTGGCAAGAGGGAAGGTAGAGAAAGGAGAATTAGAAACTCCTGGGTCAGCTAGCTCAGTGTAGAGAGAGCAACAAAGAAACAAGAGAGAGCCCACCGCAAAAGCTCCTGAAAATTGCCCTCTTGAGTTCCACATACTTGCTGAGACATGTGTGCACCTGGAGTCACATACGCAGGCTATCCACATGCCACACATGCATGCTACACAGGCTCCCGAAGACACACTCAAAATGAAATAAGATAACTTGAGGGTGGCAGCTACCTCTGAATTTGGCTGGAGGCAGGAAAGAGTGACCTTCCCTCTGAGCTCGACTCTGCGTGCTCACCACATAGGTTGGGTCAGGAGGCTTCAGAACATTGCTGAAGACCCATTGCATGACTGCTGGGCTTTGTCAAGGTGGGGCATGCTCACACACCTGACTTTCTTACTTGGCCAGGTTAAGTTTCTTGCTGCCAACTTGGATGACTGCCCAAGGGCAGCTGCCTATGAGAAGGAGGCTCTGACCTCATTGTCACCTTGCTCTAAGCAGGCCCACATGGCCTGCCAAAAAAGGAGAGGAAAAAAATAACCCTAATTCAAAACATTTGGGTTCTTTAGAGCAAAGTTCAAACTAAGGAAGCCAGAACTAAGTCCCTACTGTCTCTAGTGATGCTGCCGGGCAGGTGTTGACACAGTTATAGTAGCAGTGTGAAAGTCTTCAGGTCTTTCATGTCTTAAAATTCATGAATGGCAAAGGATTTGGGCTTCAAGTACCATTTTATGCCTAAGATCAAAGAGCTTTTAGGACAGGGTCACTTTCGAGAGGCCAGAAGGAGACATCAGCTCCATTTGTGTTCACTCCATGTGACATGCATTACCATAATTATTCCTTAGAGCAATCTATGGGAGTAGTGCTACTTTAATGTCTTTTGTTATTGAAGACCAGCGAGCAAAGGTCACACAAAGTCAGCAGCTGAGTCAGGGCTCCCTGGGTGTCGGATTAACTGTGGCCTGCAGCTCCACACTGAAGGCCCAGCTTTGCTGTGGTGCTAAGAAGAGCTTCAGGGGTCAGGTCTGTCAAGGGTGCAAGGTGTTCAAAGGGGTCAGGTGTCAAGGGTCAGGGGTCAGTTCTGTATTGTAGCTGGGAAAGTTCCAGAAGCTTCAGGACTGGGAGCAATCCTTGAAGCAGCATCCAGTTCCACCCATTTCTCGGCCCATCCGCACAGGATACTGTTCCATCTGCAAGTAAGGCCAGTGCACAAACCTGAACCTCATACTGCACGTGTCAAGGGTTTATACCTGCAGGGTACCTTAGCCCATGCCTGGGACAGGGACACAGGAAGGCTGAGGAATTGCTAGCTGCCATGATTCACCAAGAGACAAATGTGGGTTTCATCGTGAAGGACTTGTCTCTGACGGGGAGAATCCCAGCGAGCGATCTCAACAGGGACTTCTTACAGTCAAGGTCCTTCTGGGTTTGGAGTTGCATGCGAAGTGACGCTTCAGGAAATACCGCGTCGTCTTGGTAGACGTCTTGGTAGACTCATCCTCTGCGTTTCTCTGAAGCAACTCAGAACAAACAGAGCAGTGTTGCTAGCCAACACTGTCGGTCGGGTGGCTTTCTTCTAGATGACGTCCTTACCACTCGATAGTCTTTGGAACGAAATACACCTGGCTGTTTCCAGAGCCAACATGGACATGCTCCCTGCTTGTCTTCTGCATGTGGGCTTTTAATGGTCCTGTGCCGGACAGGCGCTGTTTGAGCAAGTCTTTGCAGAATGTGGAGTGGGGACCCCGGCCAGCATGGAGCTCCACAGAGAGCTTTGATGTGGGCAGCTTCCGTGAGAGAGGCGGAGTAGACCCTCCCACAGACTGTCGGCAGCCTGCTCTGTGCATCCCGCCCAGCCCGGCTCCTCACTCTGCAGTACCCGATCCAGCTCATCACCCTCCCTGGCATCATGGCCCTCAGAACTCTCTGGAAACGAGGCCAAAGAGTGATGAAAGGCACGGATTCTGTTATTAAAGCTCAACAAAGGGGTTTCCCTGTTAACAAAGAACAATTCCAGACGAGAAACAGATGAGCACATCGGGAGTCTGCCCTGGGTGTAGCTCAGTAGTAGAGAGCTTGCCTAGCGTGCCCAAGGCCCTGGGTGTGAGCCCAGCACAGCAAAAAAAATAAATAAATTACATAAATGGCTTCCAAAGGACCCCACGTTACAGTGCATCCTAGAGAAGGCCAGATTCTATACAGAATCTACTGAAAACAACAAGAACATCGCTGCTCTGCACATAATGACTCTGGGGACCTCTCTCTCTCTCTTTTTTAAATATTTACTTATTTATTTTATGTATGTGAGTACACTGTCAGACACACCAGAAGAAGGCATCAGATCTCCTTACAGATGGTTGTGAGCCACCATGTAGTTGCTGGGAATTGAACTCAGGACCTCTGGTAGAGCAGTCAGTGCTCTTAACCACTGAGCCATCTTTCCAGCTGGAGACAGGTTCTTTAGGAGTGACTTTCCCAGTCAACCACAATACGGAGGCTGGCACACACTTCATCCAACCAGAACTGCCTGCTCACACAGCACTGCATTCGGTCCCCAGTCCTGTCAGTCACTATCTGGTATTTTCTGGCACTTCCTCACAGTGTGTACAGTGGGATTAGTTTGTAGAGGGTTCAGAACCATCTGAAGTGCCAGCTGCCTACCAGGGTTCTAAAAGCGTGTCTTCTACAGGTTCAAGTATCCCCAAGTGTTTATGTAAACCCTCCAGAGCAAGGTCTGGGCCACTTGGGGATGATCTGTGCATGAGGTGGACAGCTCATGAGCTTGTAGTTGCTAGAAAATACACATTCTATCTATGGATTAGCCTTTCCTATGCATAATCCTTTCTCCCAAACTATCACCCATGTACATACAGAAGGTTTTATCCACCATCACGTGCTCCACACAGCATCGCTCTTGACCAAGGGACTCACTTCCAGCCAGGAAATGGACAACAGCCCCATGCTCATGGAATCTGCTAGTCTTAACATGTCCCCTACCATCCTGAAGCATCTAGCTTGACAGCAGTTTTCTATTGGGTCATCAGGGGGCATGGTGAGTGGAATGGAGTCAGTCCCATCCCCATCTCTTGATTCCTGAATCTGTGGATTCCTGGCTATGGGAGACATTATACCATACATTTTATTAAAAGAGCACAGTACCTTCTGGTCCCTGATTAAAAGCATATCCCACCTTCTGGAGAACCCTGTCCCAGCCCTCCAGGGCCAATGCCTCTTAATTGGCATTTAATTGTGTTTTCAAAGGGCCACTCCATCATTTTGTCAATGCTCTCAGTTTTACTTGAACGTATATGTGTTTGTCTCTGAGTATATGTCATGGTTGGAGGTCTGTGTGCTCGTAAAAACCAGAGAAGGGCGCCAGAGCCCCTGGAATCACATAGGCATTTGTGAACCATCCAGTGTTGTACTGAGAACCAATCTAGGGTCCTTTGGAAGGAGAGCAAGCATTCTTAACTGCTAAGCCAGGTCCCAGGCCCTGCAAGAGCCTTTTGCACTAGATTTTTCTCATCACCGTGACAAGACTCCTGAGCAAAGTACTCTCTCAAGGGAAGGCTTAGCCTCACGGTTTCAGAGCTTTCAACCCAACATGGGAGGAGAGTGGTGGAGCAGAGCGCCTCACATGCAGCCTAGAGTCAGAGAGCACACCAGCACCAGTGGCTTTTCCTTTCCTCCTTTACTGTCACCCATGTCCCCAGCCTGTGGGAAGGAGCCACAGATATGCAAGGTGTGTCTTCCTCTCTGGAAACACCACCACAGATGCATCTCCTAAGCACGTCTCAATCCTATCAAGGTTCGCCACCACACCCTGCACAAAATAAAAATCAAGCAAAGACTGAAAATTTAACAGGCAAACAGGGGAAGCATCATCCTTACTCAAGATAAATGGGTTTCTGTGGGTCAAGCCCGGGGCTGGGCACACCCTAGCCAAACACTTCATTACTGCGCTGTGGCCCAGGCCCACAGTTAAAGAGAACTGGCTTGCTTCATTCTAAGGTCTACAAAGCTCTGGGATCCAAGTAAGGGAAGAGTCTAGCTATTGGTGGTGTTGAGGCAGTGAAGGATGACTAAGCATGCCGAGTAAGCACCCAGGCATGTTTTTTTAAGCTTCCAGCAGAAGGTGACCCTTGTCACCTGCCTCTGGTGGCAGAGCTATGGAGTCTCAGCAGGGAAGGAAAACTTCAAAAGTGTTCTGCTTGGAGGCTGGAGCCCACCTGACCCTTTCAGGAACATATTTGTGGTCCAGCATGTGCTAGAATGTATGAGGCCCTGAGCTTGATTCTTTTTTTTTTTTTTAAGATTTATTTATTTAATGTACATGCATACACTGTCGCTGTCTTCAGACACACCAAAAGAGGGCATCAGACACCCATTACAGATGGTTGTGAGCCACCATGTGATTGCTGGGAATTGAACTCATGACCTCTGGAAGAGCAGACGGTGCTCTTAATCACTGAGCCATCTCTCCAGTCCTGAGCTTGAGTCTTAACATAGCGGATGAAGAAAATCCAAATCTGAATAAAGTCAAATCTCTCAAATTCTATTAATGCATCATATCCACTCGTATATGCATGAACTACAGCTCAAAGACCCTGTTTATACCCTGAACATATTGTTTTTATACTTAATAGGGTAGATGGATTAGAGAGTAGATTATACCATTTTTTTATCAACTATAGAATCAAGTATGATAGCTAAATCAAGGGAAATTTATTACATTTAGTGTTAAGATGTAGCATAAATATGTGTGGAAAATTAAAAGATTGAACATTTCAAGGGATGAAAGCATATGTCTGTTAAAAAGAAGAGCCATTGTCTGGGTGTGGTGACATGTATCTGTGATCCCAGATACCAAGAGGAAGAGACAGGAAGATTGCTTGCCAGGAGTTTGAGACTAGCTAGTGTGGTATGTCTCTGATGATGATGATTGATGATGAATGATGATGATGATAAGGAGAGTAGGAGGAGGAGGAGGAGAGAGGAGAGGAGAGGGGGCAGCTTCCAGTGAGGTTGAACTCAGTGGCAGATAGCACGCTGAGGCATGAAGGCCTTATGCATGGTCATCAGCACCCAAGAGAAGGTGACAAACCAGTTCTTTAGTGAATGGACACTCACCCCCTTCGCCTTCATCTCAGGATGGTCGTCTCCTCATCCGCCACCCCAGTACACGTCTCTGAGGGCTTCACATAAGTAGAGTTTTCTGAGCTGAGCTTTCTTCTTGCTGTGTCCCCACAATCTCCTCAGCTGTGAAGACACCGTGAAGCATGGACATACTCCCCACAGCCTGACCTTGTTCTCTGTGCTGAGTCCAGCCTTGCTCCGGATTGAGGAGACAAGTCACACCATCCAAGAGCTCCAGACGCTGAAGAAGCTCCTGCACTGGCTGGTTTTGTGTGTCCACTTGACACAAGCTGGAATCATCACAGAGAAAGGAGCCTCCCTTGAGGAAATGCCTTCATGAGATCCAACTGCCAGGCATTTTCTCAATTAGTGATCAAGGGGGAGGGCCCAGTCCATTATGGGTGGTGCCATCCCTGGGCTGGTAGTCCTGGGTTCTATAAGAAAGCAAGCTGAGCAAGCCTGTAAGCAGCACCCCTCCATGGCCTCTGCATCAGCTCCTGCCTCCAAGTTCCTGCCCTGCGTGAGTTCCTGTCCTGACTTCATTTTCTGATGACCAGCAATGTGGAAGTGTAAGCTGAATAAACCCTTTCCTCCCCAACTTGCTTCTTGGTCATGTTTGTGCAGGAATAAAAACCCTAAGACAGCTCCTTTCTCCAAACAGGCTCCTAGAATCCATGTTCTTGCCTTCAAGATCACAGATTTCACTGCATGCACCTCTTTCTTGTCTCCCCACCCCATGCACATTTGTCTGAACATGTGTGCCTGTGTCCCAAGTCCCTACTTGGGACTGAGCTGGGGCCTCACGTTCAGTATGTGCTCTACCAGGTGTTAGCTCTGAGGATGGGACAGTGTCTTGGTTACTGTAGGGTGGGACAGTGTCTTGGTTACTGTAGTGTGGGACAGTGTCTTGGTTACTGTACGGTGAGGACAGTGTCTTGGTTACTGTAGTGTGGGACAATGTCTTGGTTACTGTAGGGTGGGACAGTGTCTTGGTTACTGTAGTGTGGGACAGTGTCTTGGTTACTGTAGGTGGGACAGTGTCTTGGTTACTGGGAGGGTAGGACAGTGTTTGGTTACTGTAGGGTAGGACAGTGTCTTGGTTACTGTAGTGTGGGACAGTGTCTTGGTTACTGTAGGGTGTGACAGTGTCTTGGTTACTGTAGTGTGGGACAGTGTCTTGGTTACTGTAGGGTGGGACAGTGTCTTGGTTATTGTAGGGTGGACAGTGTCTTGTTACTGTAGGGTGGGACAGTGTCTTGGTTACTGTAGGTGTGGGACAGTGTCTTGGTTACTGTAGGGTGGGACAGTGTCTTGGTTACTGTAGGTGTGGGACAGTGTCTTGGTTATTGTAGGGTGGGACAGTGTCTTGGTTACTGTAGCGTGGGACAGTGTCTTGGTTATGTAGTGGTGGACAGTGTCTTGGTTACTGTAGTGTGGACAGTGTCTTGGTTATGTAGTGTGGGACAGTGTCTTGGTTACTGTAGGGTGGGACAGTGTCTTGGTACTGTAGTGTGGACAGTGTCTTGGTTACTGTAGGTGGACAGTGTCTTGGTTACTGTAGGGTGGGACAGTGTCTTGGTTACTGTAGTGTGGGACAGTGTCTTGGTTACTGTAGGTGGGACAGTGCTTGTCTGGTACTGTGTGGTGGACAGTGTCTTGGTTACTGTAGGTGGGACAGTGTCTTGGTTCTGTAGGGTGGGACAGTGTCTTGGTTACTGTAGGGTATGTGTGACAGTGTCTTGTTACTGTAGGTGGACAGTGTCTTGGTTACTGTAGGTGGGACAGTGTCTTGGTTACTGTAGGTGGACAGTGTCTTGGTTACTGTAGGGTGGGACAGTGTCTTGTTACTGTAGTGTGGACAGTGCTGTTACTGTAGGGTGGACAGTGTCTTGGTTACTGTAGTGGACAGTGTCTTGGTTACTGTAGTGGACAGTGTCTTGTTACTGTAGGTGGACAGTGTCTGTTATGTAGGTTGGGCAGTGTCTGGTTACTGTAGGGGGACAGTGTCTTGTTACTGTGTGGGACAGTGTCTTGGTTCTTGTTTGGTGTTGGGACAGGTTTGTTATATGGGTACAGTGTCTGTTACTTAGTGGGACTTCTTGTAGTAGGTGGACAGTGTCTTGGTTACTGTAGGTGGGACAGTGTCTTGGTTACTGTAGGGTGGACGTGTCTTGGTTATGTAGTGGGACAGTGTCTTGGTTACTGTAGGTGGGACAGTGTCTTGGTTACTGTAGGTGGACAGTGTCTTGGTTACTGTAGGTGGACAGTGTCTTGGTTACTTAGGTGGACAGTGTCTTGGTTACTGAGGTGTGGGACAGTGTCTTGTTACTGTAGGTGGACAGTGTCTTGGTTACTGTAGGTGGGACGTGTCTTGGTTACTGTAGGTGGACAGTGTCTTGTTACTGTAGGGTAGGACAGTGTCTTGGTTACTGTAGGTGGGACGTTGTTGTACGTGGGAGTGGAAGTGTCTTGGTTACTGAGGGTGGACAGTGTCTTGGTACTGGTTAGGGTGGGACAGTGTCTTGGTTACTGTAGGTGGGACAGTGTCTTGGTTACTGTAGGTGGGACAGTGTCTTGGTTCGTAGGTGAGTGTGGTACTGTAGGTGTCTGTTGGTTACTGTAGGTGGGACAGCTGTCTTGGTAGTCTAGTGTAGGTGGACAGTGTCTTGGTTACTGTGAGGTGGGGACGTGTCTTGGTTACTGTAGTGGACAGTGTCTGGTAGTGGGGAGGTGGTTTGTAGGGAGTGCTTGTTGTGGCATTCTGGACTGTCAGTTCTGTTACGTAGGTGGAAGGCTGTAGGTGACATGTTTGTAGAGTGGACAGTTTGTATGTAGGGGACGGTCTTGTTACGTAGGTGGGACAGTGCTTGGTTACTGTAGGGGGACAGTGTCTGGTTACGTAGGAGTACAGTGACTGTCTGTATGTAGGTGGGAGTGTCTTGTACGTGGTGGACGTGTCGTTACGTAGGTGGGACAGTCTTGGTTACTGTAGGTGGGACAGTGTCTTGGTTACTGTAGGTGGACAGTGTCTTGGTTACTGAGGTGGACAGTGTCTTGGTTACTTAGGGAAGTGTTGGTTACTGTAGGGTGGACAGTTGGTTACTGTAGTGGACGTGTCTGGTTACTGTAGGTGGGACGTGTCTTTTATTGTGGACGTCTGTAGTAGGGAAGTTTTGTAGAGGTGGACAGTGCTTGTACGTAGGTGGGACAGTGTCTTGGTACTGTAGGGGAGTGTCTTGGTTACGTAGGTGGGAAGTGTCTTGGTTACTGTAGGTGGGACAGTGTCTTGGTTACTGTAGGTGGGACAGTGTCTTGGTTACTGTAGGGTGGGACAGTGTCTTGTTACTGTAGGTGGACAGTGTCTTGGTTACTGTAGGGTGGGACAGTGTCTTGGTTACTGTAGGGTGGACAGTGTCTTGTCGTGTGAAGTGCTGTAGTAGTGGACAGTGTCTTGGTTACTGTGGGTGGACGTGTCTTGGTTACTGTAGGTGGACAGTGTCTTGGTTACTGTAGTGGACGTGTCTTGTTACTGTAGGTGGACAGTGTCTGGTTACTGTAGTGCGTGTCTGTTGTAGGGTGGGACAGTGTCTTGGTTACTGTAGGTGGGACAGTGTCTTGGTTACTGTAGGTGGGACAGTGTCTTGGTTACTGTAGGGTGGGACAGTGTCTTGGTTACTGTAGGTGGACAGTGTCTTGGTTACTGTAGGGTGGGACAGTGTCTTGTTACTGTAGTGTGGGACAGTGTCTTTGGTTACTGTAGGTAGGACAGTGTCTTGGTTATTGTAGGGTAGGACAGTGTCTTGGTTACTGTAGGTAGGACAGTGTCTTGGTTATTGTAGGGTAGGACAGTGTCTTGGTTACTGTTTGGGTGGGACAGTGTCTTGGTTACTGTAGGGTGGACAGTGTCTTGGTTACTGTAGGGTGGGACAGTGTCTTGGTTACTGTAGGGTAGGACAGTGTCTTGGTTATTGTAGGTGGACAGTGTCTTGGTTACTGTAGGGTGGACAGTGTCTTGGTTACTGTAGGGTGGGACAGTGTCTTGGTTACTGTAGGGTGGGACAGTGTCTTGGTTACTGTATGGGACAGGTCTTGTCTTGGTTATGTTGTTAGTGGTGGGACAGTGTCTTGGTTATTGTAGGGTAGGACAGTGTCTTGGTTACTGTAGGGTAGGACAGTGTCTTGGTTACTGTAGGGTGGGACAGTGTCTTGTCTGTGGTGACATGTTTGTTACGTGGTGGACAGTGTCTTGGTTACTGTAGGGTGGACAGTGTCTTGGTTACTGTAGGTGTGACAGTGTCTTGGTTATTGTAGACAGCGTGTATGTGGACAGTGTCTTGGTTATGTAGGGTGGGACAGTGTCTTGGTTACTACAGCACCTTTATGACCTCACACTGTTCTGAAGATGCGTCCTGTCAACACAGGTCGATTGAAGGATTTGTGTCTGTCCCTGCTTGTAGAAAGTCACAAGAAAGGTTGACTAATGTGAGGAGAAGACAAAGAAGCAGAGGACACTGTGGGATGGGCAATGGAGATCAAGTGTCACCAAGAGTGCATAAAGCAGTTATCGAGAGAGGACCCATGCCTAACAGAGAAACTGGAGGAGACACAAGACCGTGTTGTGTGTGTGTGTGTGTGTGCGCTTGCGTGTGCCTATCTTCTGCACTAGGTCACCTTTTTAAGTTTAGGGACCACAGCTCTAGTGTTGCATTTTTCCTTAACTGCAATCCACTCAGTATGCTGTTTCCCTCCACGCAGAGTGACATGCAAAGGAGCTTTCGAGACACAACCAGAGTTCCTTCAGAGACATTGTCAATCTTACACACCACAACCCACACACACACACACACACACACTACGGGTGGGGGAGTGTGAGTTAGGCTGTCTTTTGAAGACTATTACTCAATCCTATGCTCTCTCTTTATCTTTCAAAATGAGAAATATGGGAGTGTGTCCAATTCCTTTATTTTAAATTCTTTATTTTGAAATAATCATAAACTTAAAAAATTATGGGCTGGAGAGACGCTCAACGGTTAAGAACACTTGCTACTTTTACGGGACCGAGGTTCAGTTCTCCGTACACCAGCAGTTCTTAACTTCTGTAACTCTAATTCCAGGGTCTCTGATGCCCTCTTCAGGCTTTCGTGGACACCGGGCACATGCGTGGTGCATCCACACACATATAGACAAAACACTCGTACTCAGTAAGAAATAAATCTTTTTAAAAATTTAAGTTGCAAAAGTAGTAGAGCAAATTTCTGCATCTAGACTTCATTAGTCTCTAATTAAGTTATAAATCTCCAGGGCACCTAACTCTTAATATCCTATCTTTATTAATTCATTGACACTTCATACAGTGTACTTTGATCATATTCAGCTTCCTCTTCTCCCTGTAGATCTAACCCTATCTCCCAGTCTCCACAGCCTATACCTCCAACGTCAGGTTCTTTTCTTCCTCTTTTAAAAAAAAATAACCCATTGTGTTCAATTGTACTGCTGATACACTCCTGGGCGTCCATCCATCTACCAGAGTGCAGTCAACCTGCCAACAAACACATCGCTAAATAAAACTGACTCCCCATCTCCCAGAAGCCACAGCTGTCTCTAATTCCTCAGTAAGAGCTTGGGCTGGTGAGCCTTCTCATTCTTAACTATTAAATACTCTCTAAAAATTCATAATACATTCTCAGAACAAGATGCTCCCCACCAGACAAGACTAATGTGACATTTCACAATGTTTTCTGAATAATTTCCCTTTCTCAAGGAAACCATAAAATGAGATTAGTAAAGTCTGATTTCCCCAAGGTATTCTGCCAATCTTTGTTTACAGCATCTAAGAAAAACCCATCTATGAATTATTTATCCATCTATATTGATGCATTCACATCTGAACAGCCCAGTAGACTTGAGTCCTTCGCTCAGACACTGTGGGCTTCGCCCTTGGGATTCTGGGTCACCAGTGACTCACTAAGTGTACTGGGTAAAAATATAATCTAATTAGGACACTTTGCAGTAGAGACCAGTCCTGCTTTATCTCAGTGTCAGGACAGAAAACAAAGCCCCAACTTTTTCCTACTCATTCTAGAAAACTGGCTCTTTTAATTCAGAGACATTTGGTGCAGCCCCGAGGGTTCTTATTGAGGTGGTTTCTCTCTTCTTTTCTCTTACAACTGAGCTCAGCCCTCCTGTGATCAGTCCTGCAGACCCAGCAATTGAGGCCACTCTCACATTAAAAGAGGGGAGGGATGCAGCTGGCTTCTGGGTGGCTCACTGGAAAATGGACTCATTTCTTAGTCAAACCTCTGATGAGAAGCCACCCTGACTGGTACTTAGGAGAGCCTCGCAGAGGACCCACAGGGCAGTACAATTCTCCTGACCCCACAAACACTTGAGACTGCTCAATTTGAGCCCATAGGGAGAAAATGAATAAAACTGTCCAAGACCTGACAAAGGAAAGAGAAGCAATAAAGAAAACACAAACTGAAGGAATTCTGCAAGTGAAAGATTTAGGAGTCTGAACAGAAACTACAGAGGGGAGTTTCACCAACAGAATACAAGAGATGGAAGAGAGAATCTCAGGCATTGAAGATACAATAGAAGAAATGGACACATCAGACAAAGAAAACATTAAATATAAGGGGAAAAAAAACCCTGACATAAAATATCTAGGAAATGGGGGACAAAACAAAGGCCAAACCTAAGAATAACAGGCATAGAGGACGGAGAAGAAACTCATCTTGAAGCCCCAGAAGATGTATTCAACAAAATCATAGAAGAAAATTTTCCTAACCTAAAGGAGAAGATACCTATAAAAATACAAGAAGCATATAGAACACCAAATATATTGAACTAGGAAAAGATATAATAATCAAATAATAATAAACAAATACAATAGTAATAAAAACTAAACGTACATAACAAAGAAAGACTATTAAAAGCTGCAAGGGAATGATGTGCCTAGCCTCATAGAGACTTACGTACTAAGGTGGAGGATACCCAGGGGGGACCCCACCTGTTCAGAAAGGGGAGAGTGTTGGGAGGAAGGATTGTGGAGGAGGTGACCTGGAGGGCTGCAATGAGCAGGATGTAAAATGAATAAGTAAATAGTAATAATGTATCTATTTTTACATTAAAAATAGTTTTTAAAAAAAGAGTTCTCAAAAGATAAAAAGAAAAAACTTCAAGGGAAAAAGTCCAAGTAACATATAAAGGCAGATTTATAACATATAAAGGCAGATTTATTAGAACTACACCTGACTTCTCAGGGGAGATTCTAAAAGCCAGAAGGGCCTGGATCAGATGTGCTGCAGAATTTAAGAGAACATAGATACCAGCCCAGACTACTATACCCATCAAAACTCTCAGTCACCATAGATGGAGAAAACAAGATTTTCTATGATAAAGTCAAATGTAAACAATATCTATCCACAAATCCAGCCCTACAGAGGTACTAGAAGGAAAATCCCAACCCAAGGAGGTTAACTACACACATGAAAAAACAGAGATTAAGTAATATCACACCAGCAAAATAAAAGGAAATGAAGCACACATACACGCACACACACACCAATAACCACCATCACCACCACCACCACTGCCGCTGCTGCCACTGCCACCCAAACTCAAGATCCTTTAGAGAAATGTAGAATCTAGGTCCTCAAAAACATCATCCATTAAATCCAAGTATTAATAAAAATCTAAATTTACTGAATGAGAAGAACCAGAAAAAGGATGACAAAATTTACTTTAAGGAAAGCAAGTGAACAGACATGCACTTTTGTCCAGTGGCAAGAAATACGAAGCAATCAACACGATTTGCTCCAAACGGAAGTGTGTGCATCGAGGAATTCCATACATGGGCTGTGGTGTGAGCATCTCAGGGAGCCTGGAGGGCTCCCAGCAGCTACATGGGTGAATGCTGGACACAAAGAAAGAACCGAAGAACTGCTCCTGGGAGAGGAGGTGACAGTGGCCAAGGAGGTGTTTTAGCATCCAGCACCCTCACTCTGAAAGGAGCACCAGCATTCTGCAGGGAAAAACAGCGGGTTCTAGGAGACACAGCAGCCTCCACAGGAACAACAAAGGTGTGGAGCCCCACAGACAAAGCTACATTAGTGGGAAGAATGATTGACCACTGTTCAAATGCTGGGTTTCCGACGGCAGTGGGACTGGGCCAGAGAGTTCACAGGTGATAGTGAGGTGGCTGGACTCTGTGCCATGAAGGAAGACTCTTGGCAAGCCAGGATACCGCTACCGTGCAGTCGGGAGTAACAAGCACAGCTTATGGCTAGGAACCCTACCACCTCATTTCAAAGAGTGTGTGTTGTTTTAAGGAAAAAGTGAAGATTAATTTAAATGCTGCAGAAAACATACAAGCAGAAAGAGCTTTGCCACACAACCAATCATAAGTCCATAAAGCTATAAAAAGCCCAATGGCTCCTCCGGGCAGCTCCCAGGAGGGAACACTCTGACCCTAAGAAGTTCAGGGCTTGAGAGGCACAGAGGACAGAGGGGACTCAATGGCTTCCTTCATTTAGGTGTACAGGATTAGCTGAAGTAATGACTGCCTGCCGAAAAGAGGATTCTTTCATTTGGTGAATCAATAATTACAGGCACACTGGGGAAATTAAGCAGAGAAAACTGCATCACCCCAGCGCTGCTACCGGGATCATTCATGCCTCTGAATCACAAATCGGGAACTCCCCAAGTGGTTATCAATAAGCCACACACACTGTACGCTTACAAAGGAACGCCGAGTGCCGGCTCCTCCTCAGCTGAACACATGTGCACACCGATGTAAAGCAAGATCTTGGGACCAGTGACAGGAGTCAGTGCTCCACAGTTCCTGTAGTACGTGTTCACACATGTGTGCGTATGTACATATTTGTGTGTGTACATGTGTGTGCGCTCTTGTGTCTTTTTGTGTATATGTATTTGTGAGTATACATATGGATATGAATGTGTCTATATTTGCTGTGTATGCCTCTGTGTGTGTGTGTGTACATATGTATACGGGTGTACATGTATGCACATCAGGGTTTGCCCAGTGCAAGCACTATCTTTCATTGCAACTAAAACATATTATTAAATAAAAAACCTGAATTGAACCATTGCACCACACATGAACCATCTGTACAGCAACGTTAAGGTTCAGCTCACATAGCTGGCAGGGATGCCCGAGCCCACAGCTCCTCTTCGTCATCTGGCCACTTCCTCCCCTAGGGGTTACTGTCCTCCATTGCTATTCTGCAGTGCTATCTATCCCTTGACACCCCAATCTCCTTCCCACACCCATAGCCTGGAGCTTTAGCAATAACGTTACTGTCATTTTTGAAAGTCATCCCATCTGTGTGAGTATTATATGAGCCATCATCCCTGTATGTGTGTGTGTGTGTGTGTGTAGGAGTATGTGCATGTGTGAGTGTGTGCTTGTGTGTGAATGAGTGTGTGCATGTGTAAGAATGTATGTGAGTGTGTTTGTGTGTATTTGTGTGAGTGTGTGAGTGTGAATGTGTGAGAGTGTGTGTGGAGAGTGTATGTGTTAGTGTGTGTGTGTGAGTGTGTGAGTATGTGAGTGTATATGTGAGAGCGAGTAAGAGTGTATGTGTTAGTGTATGGGAATGTGAGTGTATGAGTATGTGCATGTGTGAGTGTGTGCTTGTGTGTGAATGAGTGTGTGCATGTGTAAGAATGTGAGTGTGTGTGAGTGTGTTTGTGTGAGTGTGAATGTGTGAGAGTGTGTGTTAAGAGTGTATGTGTTATGTGTGTGTGTGGTGTGAGTATTAGTGTATGTGAGTGTGTGACTGTATGTAGTGGTGAGAGTGTGTATGAGTGTGTGTGAGTGTGTGAAATGTGTAGAGTGTGTGTAAGTGGTAGTGTGTGTGTATGCACTGTGTGTCCTCAGAGTTCAAGTGAGGTGTCTTTCTCAATCACTCTTCCACCTTTGTTTTTGAGACCAGTCCCTCACTGAATCTGGACGGAGTTCAGTGATTGAACTAGGTCACTGAGTCCCAGGAATCCTTCTGTCTCTTGCTTAGCAGCACCGGGATTACAGGAGAGTAGTGCCTAGCTTTTCATGTGGCCACTAGGGATTGAGCTCAGACTCTCCTACTTGTGGGGCAAACACTTTACCAACTGAGCCATCTCTCCCAGGAGATGAAAACTAAATGTATTGCTAGGGATTACACACGTCCATGCGGTAAGACTCCCAGCGTCCGAGAGAAGGAAGCAGCTCCAGACGTTCTCTCCCTCTCGGTCAGTAACAGCACTGGACACAGAAAGCAAGAGAAGCGGTACAGCTTAGATCATAGCAAGCTCCACACAGCCGCTGTGCAGGGGTTCCTAGTATGGGGAGCCGCCCCTCTCCCTGAATCATAGTATAAGCTAATGAGCTGGGGATAATTAGCAGATGACACAGTACCCTGCAGGCACAACAGCACAGCAACGAGCTCCGGGGGATTTCCGAACACCAGTGGCTTTATGAGCCTCATAAGATACACAGGCTGTGCCAAAAAGGCATCTAAGGGGCTGCTGCCAATGCCAGCCAGGTAAGAGCAGGGCTGAACAACTACAGATCTTTATCTCTCCCAGCGAGAGCTGCGCTGTGTCCAGAGGAGAGGTAATTAGCAATAGAGAGAAGTCTAGCGTAATTAGAGAATCTTCCTCTCCTCTATGTGCCGTGCCTCCCCATTAATGAGGCAGCCACTTGCCTACAGTCAGACCACGCAGACACTCCATCCCCTTCGAAGTTCTCGATGAAGTACTTCATGGACTCATGAAGACGCCATGGTACCATCTCCCAGAGGGTGATATCTGTTAGCACTAAGCCTCAACCCATGACTCTGTGGCCATGGAAAGGAAATGAGAAAGGGTTAAAAATATAGTTACCCTTCCCCACGCATGTCTATGGGTTCCATATTCATGAGGACAGCCAACCAATAACCAAATTATTAGAAAAGAAGACATTTGCACTGAATGGATACAGCTATTTTTATAAAGTTGTTTGTATGTGTGTGTACTATGTGTGCACGTGCAAACACACAGTCAAACGTTTGCATATCACCATGCACATATAGAGGTCAAAGGCCTACATGGAGTCAGTTCTTGGTTCCCACCTTGTCGAGGCAGAATCTCTCTTGCTGCTTCTGCTGTTGCACTGTGAACCACAGGCTAGCAGCACTCTCATCTCACAGTAGGAGTAATGGGGTCCCTCACCACCCAGCTGCATCAGGCTTCCACTTGGGTTCTAAGGACCAAACTCTGGTCACCAAGCTTGCTAGGCTAGTGACCTTACCCACTGAACAGTCTGGTGGATTTTTTTTTTTCGTTGTTACTCCCTAAACAATAAAGCAAGTCACCATAGGCATTTGTATTACATTAAGTTTTAGAAGTAATCGAGAGGGGATTGGATTTAGATCAGTATGTGCAGAGATATATGTCGGTTTTGCAATAGTTGAGCACCTGCAGATTTAGTGTCCACGTGTGGCGGTGGGGGCTCCTGGAACTACTGCTGTGTAGGCATCAGGACAGCTACATATTACCAGCTTCTCAAACCTGTGAGTTCCCAGAGGGCAGATCTGGCAAAGTGTGGTGAACTGTCAGTTACGCGCACCACCACACACCACCACCCACACACACACACCCACCCCCCGGTATCTCACTCGTGCTTTGGCTAGCTGTAACACTCCAAAGAGAGACACGCTGCAAAGAGCAGCAAGGGAGCCATCCTCAAGACATGTGGACAAGCCTTCTCCTTATGTGATATTCTGCCAGGGAGAGCAGAGGTGCCCAGAGATAGTTCCCCAGTTAAAACATCCACAGGCTTCTCTGTTAATAGGCCAGGCTCCTCCATCCCATGTAGACCACTGCCTATCGACAATCTTGCTATGAATTAAATTATGTGAGCTTACAGAGTCTCAAAGTTTATTGTATCCAGAGAAAGCCTTTGCTTACATTCCAAAAAACAGTGCTAGGTAGCTGCCCCTAGTCACGGGTGCCTTTGGGTTTTTCCCTTCCTGTGCCTTCTATGAATATTCATATGTGTTTGATGAGAATCCTTTGGTTCCAGTCAGGCTGTGCAGGTGCCTTTGTCAACAAACAGAAAGGTGTGCCACTCTGCTAACAGTTGATGGAGCCTTCATTAACGCCTGTGAACTAAAGGCTCACTTCAGCTACATGGGTTGGGGTGAACAGGCGTGTGGTCAGAGGCTTGGGTGCACATTGAGAAGCCAATACAAAAGGAATGACTGGCTTTCTTATGCCATCTTGTGGATAAACAACACATAATACCAGAGAATGGCTCTACCCTGGTACTTTGTGGTATCTTCTTGTCCAGGAAACAAAACACAGCAAACTGAGAGGTCAGGGGCAGCACATAGTATTAAAAAAAAACCAAACAAACCAAACTCCACACATCTGTTCACCACATTTGGAATTTTATTCCATCTCTCTCCTCAAATTAGCTGTGGAATGCTCCAGATCCTAAAGTTCTTTCTCTATCAAATCTACTGATTCCCCGCCAGTGTCGTGTTCCCCGAGCGGCTCAGAGAATCAATCACTCAACCCCAATCTGAGCTGCGGTGCTCGGTGAGGTCCAGTCTTAAAAGTAACCACATCTGTTAATGATTTCTGTGGAAGACGGAACAGAACTCAGCCAGGACCCTGTTTGTTAAACGCTGGATCAATCACAATTTTTGACTAAGAGTCTCTGTGCATCTTATCTAAACCCACCAGGCAGTGCTCGGATGTCCCAACGAAAAACTCCAGTTAACGAGAGTCACTCTGATGCTTCAAAAGGACAAACTTCAGCAGGATAAGATTCTCCTGAATGATCATCTCATGTGTAATCACAGCCTGCATATCCAACTACAGTCTAGAACATTATTGTGATTTATAAGTGTGTGACACATGTGCTTCACTTTTTAAAATATTTATTTATTTTATGTATTTATGTATGTGTGTATGTATGTAAGGTACACTGTAGCTGTCTTCAGACATACCAGAAGAGGGCATCGAGATCCCATTACAGATGGTCTTGAACCACCATGTGATTGCTGGGAATTGAACTCAGGACCTCTGGAACGAGCAGTTAGTGCTCTTAACCACTGAGCCATCTCTCCAGCCTCATGTGCTCCATTTGATGTATGATGTGTTGTTTAGTATATTGTGTGTGGCAGAGCTGGGCACACTTGATCAGCAAGGAAGGGACTTAACATTATTGAATAAGGACATACAGCCCAAGCAGCTATTGCTCAAGTCTGCTGCTTGCTGTAGTGAGAAAAGCCACGGGCAGTATGCGATGAGTGGGCGTGGCTGTCAGTAAAGCTTTCTTTACAAAAAACAGTGAGCATCTCTGATTTTTCACTTGTTGTACAATTGTTATATTCTACATTTATAATCTATAATACTGAATATTAGAAATGCATACATATGCACATATATGCATATTCATATAATACACATATCCATACATACACATATGTGAATTACACACACATGCATAATAACATGCATACACCATAATATACACACCCATGCATAAACACACACACATGCATATCTATACACTCATATACATACACACATATACGTATATACATAACATATCCATACATACACTCATGTGATATACACACATGCATACATAACATGCATACACCATAATATACACACCCATGCATAAACACACATACACACAACGTCATATCACATAGTACACACTCATATACATACACACTATACACTACCATACATACACACATGTGAAACACACACACATGCATACATACATGAATACACACACCATAATATACATACCCATGCATAAAACAACATACACACATACATGCACATCTACACACATGTATGTGCACATGTACACACACATACAATGTACACATATACATGCATATATGCACATATATATGCACACACACTTCATATAAGGAATCTACAGCAGTATGGGGAAGAAATGAGCAAATAGACATGTATTCTGGTGTGCAACATGTGGGAACGCTGGTGTCCTGAGCACCAGGAATTCAAACAAAACTAAGAAGAAAATCTTTGAGCCTCTGTCTTTACATTCTCTATGTGGCTACCAGGTCTTGGTCCAGTCACTTACAGGTCCTGTCCTGCAGGCATCTGGGAATAGTGCATCGAATGTTTTATAAACCGAGACAGAGGAATTGTGAGTAAACCCTTAAGCCTAACAATCCCTTCCAACTCCAGATTCTGAAACTCAAGAGATAGTACAGAGTTAAGCGCCTCCACACGCAGGCAGCGTATCAGAGAGTTAGGATACAGAGTCTAGTACTGGGCATGGTGGTGCACGCCTTTAATCCTATTACTAAGAGCAGAAGCAGGAGGATCTCTGTGAGTTCCAGGCCAGCCAGGGCTACAAACAAGCAAACAAAAAGACTCCAAATCTCCAGAGTGTAGTGTAGCTTCCAAATGATGGAGCCCATGTGCACACTGCTGATTCTAACAGGATCTACCACGTGGAATAATGAACTCTCCCACTTCCAGAACTGGACATAGAATGTTAAAAGATCTTTGCTGCTGCGCTCAGTGTCACATGCCTTTAATTCTGCTCAGGAGGCAGAGGCAGATGGACTCTTGAATCTGAGGCTAGCCTGATCTATGTAGCGAGTTCCAGGATAGTCAAGGCAACATAGTAAGACCCTGTCTCAAAACAAAACAAAATGAGACAACAAAACAGGCCCCTTGCTGTAACTTTACTTTTTTTCCAAACCTTATTTTTGATGATGATTCTAAAGAATATGGGGGAAGTGGATCTGTTTAGAAAGGTTCTTTGGAGCAACTCCCATCTGTGTTGCCTGGAAATCAGCAGTTCAGCTCACAGGTTAGCAGGCAGCGCAGCTTGATCCACTCACAAACACTTCACAGATACATCAGCAGTCCAGTTCAATAGAGTCGGGATAGCAAACACGAATCAGCAGCAGCAGTGACACAACCTAGCAGAGACAGCCAGGCCTTGGCTTTGGCTTGAGTCAGCAGAAGGGATCAGCAAGAACACCAGATGTTCTCAGCTGTGCCTCTCAGGGAAGCGAAGATCAGTGAAGACAGGAGACTGACAAGCACTGCACAGCTAGCTGTACCAGCAAGCCATGCTCCATATCTCCAGTCCTATTTATACCCTCCAAATATCACATGTCTTCCGCATGCCTTGCCTCAGCATGTGCATCGGCCCAAGTCCAAGGAGTCCGAACAAATGGAACTCAACATGCAGTGTAAGGCAGACCAATACAGGTGTCATTAGCAAGGATCCTTCATCACGTGTCCTTTCACATGCTTGCTTCAGCGGAACATCCTTTCTCCTGTATCTGCTTCAGTGAAACGTTCCTTCACGAGTCTGCCTTAGCCTTTCACCTGTGTCCACTTTAGGAAAACACTCCTTCACAAAACATCTTCCAACACAACTGACTCTCCAAAGAACCCTTAAGTTTCCACTTCATCTTGCTGATCGGAGTCCCGCCAATGGCCCTGAAGAGGAGCAGTAGGCTCACAAGCCTCACTCACCCCACACTCAAATCACCTTCCTCTTACATCTTTGACCCCTTCCCACCCTACAGCCATGGAGGATTGGAATGTTCTAGAAACCCTGCCCAGGAAGTACAGCCAACCAATGCCTTGATTTCCTTCTTCTGAAGAAATAAATTTCTCCTCCTGGCTGCTAGATGACCTCATGGCTCCATGCATGTAAACCTGTCGGAACTTTAACAATAGTTTGTCAACGGCTTCTTCCAATATAAAGCAAGATGGCTTAATTTTAGTTTTAAAAAAAAAAAAAACCCAGCTGCTCCCGCCGTCCATGCAGATCTCAGTCTGTAATGTTTACGTGTGGGGGTGGGGTGAATGTGTGCATTAAAATGTACATAAAAATTGATGGTGAACGTGTGTGAGACCCTATGTAAGCTCCATGGCCTCAGAGTGGCCATTGTAGCCATGTGGGGGTTCCCTGAGACGGACAGTGGAACTTGGGTGTTCGGTGTGGACAAGGACCTGAGTGGCTACCTTAATCTAGCATGCAGGTTTTCTATTTGTGAGTTCATTGTGATGAAGTTGTCTTGTACTGTAAGAAAAGGATTTCTAGGTCCTGCGTCCTAGTTGCTGACTGAAAATGCTTGTGAAACATCAACCTCTAAACCCCCTTCTGAAGTACTTACTCCATTCACCACAGAGGAAACTGAGACCCCATTAGGTAAGCACCAGATTTAAACATAGAACTCCTTAGTTCCCAAACCTGGGCCCTTCAATCTCCTTGCTGACTGCTGCCGGCTCTGACAGAGGCAGGGGAGGGCCTCAGGGAAAGTGGAAGGACACACCCTGTATTAGCCAGCTTTCGGCTACTGTCAAACACACCTGAGACAAATCAGCTTGATGACAGAAAAACTTTATTTGGGCAGATGGTGCTGGAGGACTGAGGCCGGGCTCACTTGGCCCTGTTGCTGTGGTGGGGAAGCGCCTGTGGCAGAAGCAGGTGGTGGGAGCCATTTACTTCATTAGAAAGAAGGTGCAGTGGCTAGGGGGTGGTTGCAAGAGGCTGTCATTTCCTTGAGGGCATTTCTCCAATGATACAACTTTTTAAAAAACGTGTGTGTGTGTGTATGTGTGTGTGTGTATGTGTCTGAGTGTTTTGTGTATGTGTGTGTGTGAGTGTTGTGTGTGTGTAGTGTGTGTGTGTGGTGCAGGCATACATTTCGTGGCACACATGTGGAGTTCAGAGGATTGCTTTGTAGAATCTTCTACATAGCTTCCAAGGATGAAACTCATGTCACCGGCTTGATGACCCACCTCACGGCCCCTGACTTGACTTCTGAGTTCTTTCCACCACACCCCTGCCTCCCCCCAAAACCCTGCTATTAAAAATGCCACCACTTCCTCGAGCACCATAACCTGAGGACCAAACATCTCAGGGATGTGAACCTTTAGGGAACAATTATCCAAAGAAAGTGCCCCAGATATAAAGCTCTTCAGTCTTGAGGGAACTCATCTGGAAAAACTGGGCAAGGGGGAGAATAACACAGTATATGTGCTGCAACAAAAGACACAAATGTGCAAGCACACACAAGTACAAGTGCACACACACAGAAGAGTACATTACACACACACACACAAGAGACAAGTACATGCACACACACACACGCACACACTCCACTTGGAGCGGAAGCCAGGCTGGTGTCGATGACGAAACATCACCGTGACAGTTGTAAGATGCTGGAATGATTTAATCACACTGATTCATATCTGTTGGAAGCGTTCCCAGAGACTCTCTCACCCGTCAGCGTTCCACAGCCAAATTAATCAACAGATTGTTATCAAGACACAAATCTGCTTGCAAAGATATTTTTGCAAGGTTTAATTCCACAAAGAGAAACATCGCTGCTTGTTAATGTAGAAGAAAGACGTAAATACTAAGAGAAATCACATGCTGGCAGTTCCCAGAGCCATCAGGGAAGATTAGGAGTTTAGATGACAGGGGAACTCTGGAATTCTGGGGTAGGATCTGTGGAGGGCTAGCAAGCTTCTTTTACTAGTCTGCCAAGCATAGCACGGGGCTTATGCAGCCCAGGGTGTTCTCAACGGGTCCATCCCACTGCCTCAGAGATCAGTCCTTCTGAGTGTCAGTGTATTTGTGTACTCATGTGTGTGCTTGTGCATATGTGTGTGCATGTGTCTGTGTATATGCATGTGTGCACTCGGAGATGTGTGTGTGTGTGTGTGTGTGTGTGCATGCAGGTAGGCCAGAGGCCAGCCTCTGTCAGGTGATCAGGTCAGGTGATCTAGGCTGCTCAGCAGTGAGCCCTGGGAGCCTCCTGTCTGTTCCTTCTTGTTGGTATTACAAGTACTTTCCACTAGACTGGGCCTTTCCACATAGGTTCTGGGGCTCAAACTCACGTTCCTGTGCTTGCAAATCATGTGCTTCACAAACTGGAAACAAGGTGAGGGTTCCAGGCAGCCTTGGGAGCTAGGGAAACTTCTGGTCTATGGTTATCTGCCATCTACGTCTTCCTGTCCCCATCCTAGGAAGTATTAACGCCAGTTACCATGGCCTATGCAGTACACCCTTGAACACAAGGTTCTCGTAAGTGTTTGGAATCCCCTTCGGAATTTTCTAGAACCCTTCCTCTAAGGTTCACAGATTATTTGTATAGAGTAGAAACTGCTTTCTGTATATCGTTCCTATTCTGTTTTTCTCCCCTTGTATATTTCCTTGGGCCAGTTTTGATTTCATGTTCTCAGAAGGAACACTTTGTGTACTGTCATGTGTGCTATGTTTCAAATACAGGTCACAGATTTGTCACAGGCAGGTCTTACACTTTGATGGACTTTGGAACAGAACCAGCCGTTGCTAAGTGCTTGTTCCATTGACCCTCCTCTTTAGGCGTCTGATTTCACAGCTTGCTCAGAAAGACCCCTTCTACCTGGTTTGAACATAGCCTGTTCTTTCTAGTGACAATCACTGGGCTTTTAGTCCCTCTGTCCTTCAGGAATTTGTGTGTAGCCCTGAAAAACCCAAGTTATGTTGCTTTGGACCAACAATATTCTTAATAATAATATAAAAAGTCCATATTTTTCTATACTAACCCAAAAAACCCCATTATCACATTATCCCATACATGGACTACTGCAATTACTGTAACTTTCTATTATGTTATTTTTAAAGCTTTTGGATGTATAGAGATCCTGAAAATTTCAGGGAGAGCAAAAAAAGGTCCCCAGTGATGTCCCAGCTTCTGCCAGTGGTCACACCCAGGGACAACATGAGAATAAGGAACTTGGCATTGAGCAGGGTGTGTGGCTTTACAGTGGGAGCATTGTGTAGTTCAGACCGTGGTTCAGAAATAAAAGCACTCCCTCATCGTACAAACCTCCCTTACGAAGCCCTTAGAGCCGCACGCGACACGCATTCTTCAGCCCTGACAACCACTAATCTCCTCTCCATCTCGGTAATTTTGCTATTTCAAGGTTGTGACACAGATGAGATCACACAACGTATGTTCTTTTGACATTATCTGTGCCCTGCACAATGCCCAGGCATCGAATGCCAGAGACATTCTTGTTTAGTCAACAAGGAGAGCATCATACTGGGCCCTAACCCACCGCCCTGGAGGAGCGCTGTGGACCGGTAAACTAAGTTTTCCACAGTTGTTTACAGGATCTTGCATGAATTCCAGATGTCACTGATCGGGTGAGATAAAGGTTCGGGAGCGGTGTTGGGTTGTACTCTGTGGCACCTGGTGTTGTTTTCTCTCGCTGGTGGTGGAATGACATCATCATATGCCTTAGGCCAGCGCTCTGCTTCTTAACTCCGACTTAACACTATGGGAGCTGTTTCCAGTTTTGAGAAACCACTAAACTACTTTGTATTGAGCGTCTGTTCCATCTCATTGCCACACCCACAAGGCACAGGCCTTTCTGCCCTGAGGCAGCGTTTAGGATACAACCCATATTCAAATTTAATTTGAGTTTGTCTCATAAATATGCAGTAGTGTCTAGCATTCATTTTTTTCATAATAAGCTAGCAATACTGAAAATTCTTGTGATGACCGTTTCCATCTTCATGTCCTCTTCCTGTCTCCTGCCCAACTTTCTAATATTTCTTTCAACGGTGACTTTTGAATGTAATTAATTCCAGATGTGAGTTCTGTCAAACACGTGGCTTGTGAATACTTCATCCCCGGTGAGTGGCTTTTCCTTTCATGCACCCAGCAGAGCCTTTTCAGAATAAAAGCTTTAATATTTTATCAACTTTAAAATTGATGCATATTTTGTATATGAGGGTCAGGGAGGATGCTGGCTATCCGCCCATGGGGAGGTCAGAGGATAGTTTGTAGAAGTCTGTTCTCTCCTTCCACCATGTGAGTCTTTGGGATCGAACCCAGGTCACCAGGCTTGGTGGCAAGCACCCTGACCCATTGAGCCACTTGCTGGCCCCAGCATTTTCATTTTTGTTGTAACATCTAACTCTCTCGTCTTTTCCCTTCCTTAGCATGTCTTTTATGGGAATCAAAGAGTTCCCTCCATATTTTTTCTACTTATAAAATCTTTACATTTTATTTTAAAATATGGTATATTAGTCAGAGTTCTCTAAGGTAACAGAACTTACAGAATAAATCTCTTTATAGAAAAGGGATTTTTTTGTTGTTGTTTTGTTTTTTCGAGACAGGGTTTCTCTGTGTAGCCCCGGCTGTCCTAGAACTCACTCTGTAGACCAGGCTGGCCTCACCAGAATCCTGCCTGCCTCTGCCTCCCAAGTGCTGGGATTAAAGGGTGCGCCACCACCGCCCGGCTTAGAAAAGGAATTTTAAGAATGACTTACACACAGTCTGTGGTTACTCAAGCAATGGCTGCCTATGAACAAACAGGACATCCAAGAATCTGGTAATTGTTCAGTCCATGAAGCTGGATGTCCCAGCTGGTCTTCAGTATACACTGGAATCCCAAAGAACTAGGCCTAATGCCAGTGAAGGAATGGACTGCTAGCAAAAGAGAGCAAGCAGCAAAGAGCAAATGCTTCCTTCTTCCATGTCTTTATATAGACTTTCCAGCAGAGGGCGTGCCTTCCTACCTCTAGATCTGGATTAAAGTCTTGTGTCTTCCTACCTCTTGATCCAGATTAGGAACAGACTTTCCTACTTCAAAGTAAGCAAAAGTCCCTCCCAGGTGTGCCCTCGGTTTGGGATTTTTAGTTAATTCCAGATGTTGTCAGCTTGACAAACAACACCCATCCCCTGTTGGATGTACTCTGAGTGGGGTTTGGTTTGAGGTATGAGGCTTAGGTTGGAAAGCCTACCCTTTCTCTATCAAACCGCCATTGCAACTCTATCAGAAACCAGCGGGCAGATGGAGACACAGCCTGATCGGTGCAGTGCTCATCCGGCAAACAAGAGGCCCTGGGCTTCATGCGCAGCACGGCGCCCAGTTTGGCATGGCACTGACCATCTATAACCCCAGCATTAGGGAGGTAGAAGCAGGAAGACCAAAAGTTAGAGGTCATCCTTAGCTACGAGGTTAGCCCAAGGCCAGCCTGGGCTACATATGATCTTGTCTCTAAATAAATAATAATACATACATACATACATACATACATACATACATATACAGTGAGCGCCAAGCCCAGTTGTCTCTGACTGACTATAAACAGTTAGCAACTTAAGTCTTGCTTTCTGCTGGTCTTTATTTCTAGGCCCAAGAAATGAGCCTGACTTGTATATCCAGCTTCTGCTGTGGGACACTGTGGATTCAGTTATTCATTCTGTGCACTTGGCCATTCCGTTGTCTATTTGCCAATTATTTTTAATCTCTCTTCATTCTCACTATGTAAACTGTCACACCACCTACAAAGAGGAGTAGGTTTGTTGTTTTATCATCCTTGCTGGTCAAAGAGTTTTTCTTTTCTACATCCCCAGAGAGTCTGGAACCCAGACAGTGTGTCACTACAGCGGTGAGAGGGATCCTTGGCTCACCCCCTCCCCCTGCTACCTCCCCGCCCCCAACCTCAGAACTCGGTTGTCAGGACTATCAACCATTCTGTGTGGTTCTAGCGCCAGGGTCTTGCTCCTGGTGCTCACGAAGTTGAAGATTCTCTTCCTTCTACCTCTAGTTTCCTGAGAGAGGTCCAAAAGCACTGGCGACTGTTGAGCTGCTTCAAAGTCTTCTTCGCTTGGTGTGATCACGTGATTGCTCCCCTTTGATCTACGTAGTACATTAGACGAACCCACCTTCGTTATCAAGCTGGCCTTGCATAGCTAGAACCTGGATCTAGTGCTTATTTCATGTTATATATCGAAGGATTCTGTTCACTAACAATCTCATTAAGAATTTTTGTATCTTCAGAGATGTGCTTGTGTGTATACAGTCTGGTGTGTACAATATGTCTATTTATCTGTGTATGCATGTGTCCGGTATGTAGATGGGTACACGTGTGCCATGACACGTATGTGGTGGTCAGAGGACACGTTCAGGCAACAATCCTCCCCTTCTATCTTGTTCCATGTGGAGTTCTTGGTTTTCTGGTACAGACCACACTGCTAATGCCTTTGACCTTTCCGTGGTTTCTCAGGGCTTTCTCTGGCAATTCAGTCATGGCCTGCAGGTTATCTACAAGCATGTCATCCAGACTCCAAGCAAAGCATTTGTAAAAGATAAAACCCCAGTTATCTTTCTGTTGCTTATTTCTAGTTTAATTCTAAATGGCCAAGAAGGTCTCTGTAAAATTTCGATTCCTTTAAATTTGCCGAAGGGGCTGTGGAGATGGCTGGATCAGTGGATAGGGTGCTGACTCCTCTCCACTCTTCCAGAGGATTTGAAGTCCAGTTCCCAGGTCCCACAGTAGGTGGCTTGAAACTACCTAACTCCAGTTGGGGATCTGATGCCTCTGGCTCTGTGGGAACCTGCATTCTACAACACCACAAACACACACACACACCACAACAAATACACACCCACACACACACACATCACACATACACACACACACACACATAACACACACACATACACACACACACACAACACACACACATACACACACACACACACACACACACACACACACATACACAACACAACACACACAACACACACACACCATAACACACACACACACACACACAACACACACAACGAGAGAGAGAGAGAGAGAGAGAGAGAGAGAGAGAGAGAGAGAGAAATTTAAAATAATAAAAAAAATCACTGAGGTTCACTTTATGGCTCAGAGTCTGATCTCGCCAGGGTGTGTTCTCTATCTCTAAGAAGAAGAGGTGCCCTGCTGCTGGGGAGGTGCTGGGCAAGCATCAGTTGACCCCTGATGGACACTGGCAGTGAATTCTTTTGTCTTCCCCAGTTTTCTGCCTGACACTTACTCTTTCATTTGCAAAGAGGAATGTCAATGCCTCCAACAGTAAATGTAAGAATTACCTATTTGTCCTTTCTGTTTCTTTTTTTAAAAACACTGACATTTCTTTTATTGCTTGACATTTGCTAAGAGAAAGTCCTCTTGGTGAGGTGTCACGCAATCACTGATAAGCAGATTTTCACTGTACACAAGATAGGCGACGTTCTCAACTGAGCAACTATTTACAAAAAGCACATAAATGTTTCCCATGATGTGCTTTTAAATATGGTTTGTGTTTGTAGCTTTGTGTGGTTAAAAAGTGCTTCAAGTGGACCACTGGGGAGTTGATCTTTATAAACCATGATGGGCTGATGTGGATTAAAACTGAAACACTATCTGGATGGAATTAGAAAGCCCAAGCCAGTGATATTCAAAATTACATGAACCAGTTTGCAATTCCCACTCAGGTAGCTACATTTATCTAAAAAACAACCATTCTGAAACCATCAAAAGTCTAATAAACTCAAGTTAGGCGTGTTGGGGGATGGATCTCTGAGGCCTGGATGTGAGTGGGCCCAGCCGCTGCTAATCCATGTACGGTGACATCTGACAGAAGCCTTCTCCATAGCCCTGTCTCTTCTGCACCTAAGTATGAACACTTCCAGGGGCTGGAAGTTCAGTGCCTTCAGGGATACCCTGTCCTTTCTTCTTGCCTAGGTCGGTGGTCCTGGGTTCTATAAGAAAGCAGGCTAAGAAAGCTATGGGAAACAAACCAGTAAGCAGCACCCTCCATGACCTCTGCATTCAGCTCCTGCCTCCAGGTTTCTGCTTTGGTTGGGTTCCTGTCCTGACTGCCCTCAATGATGGGCTTGAAGCGTAGGGCAAATAGACCCTTTCCTCCCCAATTTCTTTTGGCTATGGTATTTCATCAAAGCAATAAAACCTTGACTAAGAGGCAAACTGAGCAAACTGGAGCTTCCTGGTGGCAAGGAGCATCAGTGTTTATATTTCAGTGACATTAATCCAGAAACTCACTTGACAGAGAACATGTCGAGCGCTCTCAGGAGGAACGCTTTCTTTCCACTTGCTCCTCCTGTGAGGACTTGACAGCAGGAAGGAGGAGCGGGTAGTGGGTTAAACTCATATCATGACTGGGATGGCAGAAAGAACATTTTTGGATAGATGCCAGGATGGAGAATTTCTGGTCTGGAGAGCCATTTTTATTTGAGAGAATATGAGTAAGTGCGCAAAATTGGGAAAGGAAGACTTGTTTATGGCAGCGTGTGACTTCCAGATTCAATGAAAAGTGCCTTTAAAAGAGCAAGCATCCTTCTCTCCACAATCTCGAAATGCTGTGAGTGAGGCCTCCTCTCCGCTGATTCACCCACAGGGTGTGGTCCATCTCAGGAACAGCAAGGGAGCCTGTGTCCAGGCGTTGGCTCACACTTCATTTCCCATGCACCTGTAAGGATGGCCTGGGCACGACAATGCTCACCCAAGTCCTCTTCTTCTCATTGGCAATAGCATGTAAACACTCCCAGGAGCCTTCCTTCTGTCCTCATTGGAAACCTGAAGGGAGCTGACTGATCAGAGGCTAAGGTACCCTCGTGGTTCACACGGGCAGTGACAGTGTCTGTCCTCTAGAAGAGGGCACTGTCTGTATGGGCATTCACTGGTGGAGCTAGTAGTGAATTCGATGGGTGTGGTGGAGTTGGGTGCAGTTGGTAGACTGCTCATCTAGCGTGCACAAAGCCCCGGCTCTGATGCCCCGCGCTGCATAAACAGACATGATGGAGCACACCTGCAACGCCAGCATTTGGAGGTAGAGAGGTGGCTCAGAAACTGAAGGTCATCCCTGGCTACGGAGCAGTTCAAAGCCAGCCTGGAACATAGAGATCCTGTCTCCAAAAACAATTTTTTAAGTTATAAAAATGTAAATTGGTAAGTAATTGAACTGTTACATGTAAGCCTCTATATGCTCCTGGAAACGCAAAACACAAACAAACAAACAAAACCCCAAAAACAAAAACAAAACTGACACATCTCCATTTGTAGTCTCCTACTCTTAGCAAGTCTAATGAGGCCAGGAAGATCCTGGTGACAGAAACTGAAGAGAATGTGGTCCACATAGCCAGCGGTTTACATCAGAAAGCACATCTCAAATTTTAATCTAACCACCTCAGTTCAGTAAATGCTTTCTAAATATGGACAAGTAAGAGGTTCTCCCTTCAGCATGCCAAAGGGGTATGGTGTGTACAGTGAGACAAAGCATCTTGATGGTCCCTAAGGAAAAGGAACACCAGGCACTGTCTAGAAGTCATCAGAAGAATGCATCCAGGGTAAGTCATTTAGCTAGCTAGGGCTTAACAGTTTCAGCGTCACTTAGACTGTGTGGTAACTAAGTTATAAATAACCGGCAGTCTCACTTGAGAGTCATTACAAATTGAAAGGAAAAATAACAGCCCCAAATACTTGACAAAGATTCCATAGTCAGAGGCCACTAACTTCATGCCTCACAAGCCAGTCACACAAATTCCATCTTGATGTTTATTTCTTCATCATACAAATGTCAACTTGTGACTTTGTTACCACAGGAAGCAGCATAATTCAATTTGCAGTGTTTGTCTTCTTCAGTAGTCTGTTTTGACCCCTGTTCACCTCTGGCAAGCACTTGGATTTGACGAAAAGAGACTCTGTTGGTTCCTTTGTTATTTCTTAATTTCCTAGAAATGACTAATTAGGTTCAGTGATGCCAGGTGTGTGTGTGTGTGTGTGTGTGTGTGTGTGTGTGTGTGTAGGCTATGTCATCTTAGACATCCTAGAAGTTCAGGTTTCCTGGATCAGATGATTAGGAAAGATATGTGGCCCTCTCTGCTTTACAGGAAGCTCTTGGGTTTCCTCCACTAGTCCCCTTGTTACAGAATCCTACAGATAGCAGAGTTTAAAATCTCCCTCTGCTGGTCTGTAGGTGAAATCCAACAGCTTGAATCCTGTTCACTTAACTGTTGGTCGAATCCAGTTCAGGCTAAGTTCTTTCCATTGCTGTGACAAATTCCTGAGGTGAACCAACTTAGGAGAGGAACAGCTTATTTTGGCTCGTGGTTTCCGTGGCTTCTGTCATGGTCAGCACAGTCATTTGCGAGAGCCCTAGTGAGGGTGACCAGCATGTTGGGAGCGTGTGGTAGAACATAACTGCTCACTAGGAAGTAAACAGGGTGGGGACAACTGTATCTTCTAAGGGCATGGCCCCAATAGCCTGCAGCCTTCCACTGTGGTGTACCTCCTGTGTCTTGACCACTTCTTCAGGTGCCAGTAAGTTCTGACTCCATCTATTAACCTATTCATGAGGTTGGAGCCCTCAGGATTCAGTCACCTCCCAGTGTTCACCTCTGGACACGCTGCAATGGGGAATACAAGACTTCAGTGCATGAACATTGAGGGGTATTTTCAGGTCTCACACTGTTTCAACAGAAGTTTTCTGGTGGTGGCCCTTTAAGATGACAGACATAAGTAACAGAAGGGACACCTTCTGGGGCTCCTTCCTCACACACTCTCAGCTGTGGGTCACTACTCTCCCACACCACGAACCACCCCACCTCCAACCCTTCATAGGAGGAGACCTGACCGCAGGCAGGGCCATCCACACCTGTGATTCCTCGCTCACAATATCCAAAGATGGGTGTCAGAGCAGGGCCCTGATTTTGTTTATTTTGTTTTTGTGGATGATAAAAGGGAGAGAAGTATTAGTAACAGAGGATTCCCACGGACTTCCGTTTTCTGTTCTTTCGGGGCTTCCCATGGACTCTGGGGCTAGCCTGAGACTCTGATGGAGGTCTACATCGCTGGCTGTTTTTTTTTTTTTTTGTCTTTTTTGTTTTTTTTTAAAAAAACAACAAAAACTTACTTTGCTAGCCTATTCATGTAAATACTGTATGTTGCACATACCCTCTTTATTGTCCCTTGCCTCTCCCAGCAGTCCCCTCTGCTGACCTGGGGAGTTTCACATCCCCATTCTACTGTGACCAGCCCTGCAGGAGACACTATGTACAGTTATCTCTGTGGTACTGTCTTCCTGTTTCTTTAGAAGGGCTTTGGTCTCTGGGCCCCGTTTCTGCTTCTTGTGAGGGCACAATGTTCCCTCCTGCGCGAGGATGCTGTAGGATTCAGGAGGCAAAGTCAGTCTTGTACAGTTAGCAGTACACATTCCGTCCCTGTGTTGGATCTTGTCTGTTGACCTTTCCACACCTATATCTGGCTTGGGAATCACTGGTCGGCCTTTTGTTTTCTTTTCGGCACTTTTCTTCATTCTAAATCCACAGAGAATCTGACTCAATGAAGCCACCTGGTCAATCCTGAGAAAAGCTAAGGACGCTGGGCGTAAATACAGTCGGACAGTATCGAGGACTCTAGCGCCACCTGCTGCACACACGCGCACTTGCAGGGGACTGGAGAAGCCCAAAACACTAACTTCCGGTTCCACTAACCTGCAGAAAATGACTCTCTGAAGAGAAGAGATCCGTGTGGCTAGGAGGGAATTTGTCCTCTTACTAAATACATGTAGATATGTATATGTACCTATGTAGGTTTTATAAATAATATATAGTTTATAAAATATAAGTGTTTATACAAATGTGTGTGTGTGTGTGTGTGTGTTGTGTGTGTGTGTTTAAGTGTGTTTTGTGCAGAGAGGATCTGCCTCTCCATCCCGCACCATAAACTCTAAACTCTTAAATCATGGCTCCTCTGCTTGTCAGGAGAGCAACACCACTCACCTACAGAAGCTGTTTTAACGGCTGAGAGAGAGGCGTTCATACAATGTTTACTACAACCCCTGAGCACATTAGCTCGCTTCCCATGCCTGTGAAAGTACCCAGGATGATCGCCTCAGCAGTAGCTAGCTGGCCAAGAGTTCTTCTGTTTCACTTAGACAAAAATTAGGTATAAAAGCAGGTCTTTAAACTCAGGCGTCTGCCGGGTCTTCTCTTCCCCCAGCGTCTGACTGCCGTGAGCAGCAACAGCAGGCAGGCGGGAACAGCATCGAGTGGGGTACCCTGGAACGCAGCAGCCCCTGTGCAGGTCTTGAGTACCAAGACCCTTGGCCCTTGGCAGAGACCATCTTCCAGCTCAGACACTGAGACCCTTGCTGGAACTCTTCTGCAGACCACGGCTTGCAGATCCTCTTCTCTGGCCCCAGATTGTTCATTACCTACCGCCACTTCAGACGCCTGCCCTGGATGCAAACTACTAACAGCCTGCTGACGGCTGAGGAAGAGAGCTATCCAAGGGAGGATTGGGCCACAGCAAGACCTCTCAGGAGAGAGACCAGAAGACTGGGGAGCCTATAAAAGTCTGCCCCAGATAATTTAGACCACATTTCTTTGACTAAGTCTTCCAGTGTTGATTTTGTTTTCCTACTCCTTTCTGCCTCCCCTTTGCTGTTGTATAGCGGTTGTATATTGAGTTAAAGGGAAACCTCACAGGAGAGTTGTCTTTTATGTGTCTATAAGTGCCATGTACCCTTACAACTATTATAAATAAATAATAATCATCATTGGGGATGAAACAAAACATAAAAATGTCAACCTTTCAAGGGAAAAAAAAGTCTGCCCCAGAGTTTTCAGACGGCCTTCCACCTCTGGGGATGGAGGGCTCCTCGCAATTCCTTTGATGGGAGCTGCTTGCTAGTTCCAATAAAGTCGGTCTTTTTTGTTCTTTGTTCTTTCTCTGGCTGGTGCCTCTCTCTTCCCTGTCAATCTGTCTCTGTTGCTTTTGATCAGGGACCTTCATAATCTCTGCTTCTTTCACCCTGGAGATGCATTTGTGTCCCTCACCTTGTCTCTGTCACGCTGTGGCAATAGCCTTTCTCTATTTGACTGCAGAAAACGACCCTTTAAAGGGAAGAGATCAGTTTGTCTAGAAGGAAATTTATCCTCTTACTGTATACATGTAAATATGTATATGAACATATGTGGCATTTAACAGTACTAAATGGTTTGCTATAACATATAAGTGTTTATATAAATATATATGTGTGTTTAAGTCTATTTTGTGTAGAGAGGGTCTGCCTCTTCATCGTGCCCAGTAAACTCTAAACTCTTAAAGCATAGCTCCTTTTGCTGTCTGAGTGGGTCTTCCAGGAAGTTCAGTTCTTTTTCCATCCAATGGATTGCGCTCAGAAGTACCCTTAGCTGGCCCACGCCTTGCCCAAGACCCCTCTAACAATTGGCCACTCCCAGTCTCAGCATCCCTGCCTCTATTGGGATAGCAAATGGGAGACCTGCACTTGAGGTATGTACGGGAGCTTGGTCACTAGACACCAATAGATCCCACCTGATATCACTCAGGTTGGACAGGTCCATCCTCCTCCGGAGTGAGATCCTCCGGGTGGATAGATCGCTGGGTAGGATCCAAGGACGGGGCTAAGGATGATGTCTCAGCTGGTTAAAGTGTCTACAAGCACTAGGTCGGATGCCCAGTACCCACATAGAAGTTTGATGAGATAGTGCATGTCTATAACCCCAGAGCTTTGGGGTCAGGGCACAGAGCAGACACTGGACTCCTCTGCTGGAAACTACCTGTTTGGCCAATCACAGCTGTTTGTTTTAAGCTAATCAGCTAAAGCATCTTGGGCTTTGGACCGATCACAGCCTTGCCAGTGGTCACAGTGGTCCATTACCTAGGGTGTGTGCTTCACGTTGAGTCACCAGAGTTCATGATTGCAAAGAACCTAGCACAAACTGATCCAACATCCCTGCCTCAAAAATAGAAAGGAAGGAAGGAAGGGAGGGAGGGAGGAAGTGAAGCTGGGCTGTGGTGGAACATACCTTTAATCCCAACACTTGGGAGGCAGTGGCATTCAGATCTCTGTGGGTTCGAGCCCAAACTGGTCTACAGAGTATGTTCCAGGACAGCCAAGAATTCCGGGACAGTCAAAGCTATACAAAGAGAAACACTGTCTTAGGGGGTGAGCGGGGGGGGGGGGGGGAGAAGTGTCAAACAATAGAAGAAGACATCAAAAAGTCAGCCTCTGGCTTCATTAGTATCTTCAAATTCAAAACATCCATATTGAAAAGCAGCCCCACTGGAGAGATGGCTCAGTAGTTAAGAGCAATGACTGCTCTTCCAGAGGTCCTGTGTTTGATTCGCAGCAGCCATATGGTGGCTCACAATCATCTGTAATGGGATCCGATGCCCTCTTCTGGTGTGTCTGAAGACAGCTACAGTGTGCTCATATAAATAAAATAATAAATCTTTAAAATAAGGAAAAGAAAAGAAAAAGGAAAGCATCCCCAAACCCCTCATCACTGTTATGGTATCCAACCAACTTAAAATATTCCCAAATTTTATTATATAGGTTTAGAACTTATTTATTATAAGAAATGTAAACCAGAAGCTGTAGAATTCCCCAGCTGTAGAATTCCCCAGCTGCCTCCCTTCCTCCCCTTCCGAGGAAGACAACTAACTCTTAGGTGGGTGGGGCCAGTGGAGGGTGCATTCTTTTGCTGTGTAAACACGTCCCTGTGACACGCTGGATGTGTCACTATTGTCTAAGTTGGATCATATGTCATGTGGACCCTGTACATTGCTTTCCCTGTCAATGTTGACAGCGGTGATATTAATTCATGTCAGTATTTCGAAAGCCAGCTCATTCGTTTTAATGGTTGTAGTACTGACACAGCAATGAGAAGAATGAACTGGAAATTATCCGCCTGTTATTCGGCGAGGTTCTTGGGATCTTGCCAGCTATTCATCCATCATCCTTAAGCTCTATTTAGGTGTCAGACCAAGCTCTGATACCTTGTCATATAGAAGCCCCCACTGCAGTGAAGTGTGGACATAACGGCACGCTGAGCAGATGAGCTAGCTGACTGAGGTGATTTAACCAGAGCAGGGACACTTCACTTCCGGTTGCAGTGCCTCCCCTCGGAATTCGGCTAAGGGTTTCCCAACCTTAGTTGTTAAGCCGCTTCGGTGTTGACCAGGATCTGCTGGCTGTTAGCTGCACATTCAATCTTGCAAGTGTCTGAAGCACCGCTATTAGGCTCTGCTGTCCCTGTTCTCACATTTACATCACCAACTGTGATTTCTCAAAGATGGAGACTTCACTCTACCACAGTTACTGTGATGGAGTGAATGAAAATGTCTTGCATTTACACGCGTTTTCCACTTGGGGCGCTGCTTAGGAAAGTTAATATGGTGGTTTGAATGCGAATGCCCCACCCCCACCCCAAACACACACACACCCATATATTTGAATGTTTGGTCCCTAGTTGGTGGAACTGTTTTGGGACGATTAGGAGGAGGTGTGTCACTGGGGGTGGGGTTGGAGGTTTCAAAAGCCCAGACTTGCTTTCTCTCTGCCTCCCTACTGTGTGGGGATCAGGATATGAAGCTCTCAGCTCCTTCCCCAGCACCATGTGTGCCTGCCTGCCTGCCTCCATGCTTCCTGCCCTGATAATCATGGACTAATCCCTTGAAACTATAATCGGGGCCCCCAGTTAAATGCTTTTTTAATAAGTTGCCTTAGTCATGGTGTCTTTTTATAGCAATATAAACTAAGCAAAAGAAACTACTAATAGTAACTAAGATAGTTAGCTAACTTTAGGAGGTGGCGCCTTACTTGGAAAAGTAGGTCACTAGGAATAGGCTTTGGGAGTGTATGGTCTGTCCCCACTTCTTGTTTGCCCCTGGGAATGTGATCTCTCAGCTTCTTGCTCCAGCTGCCTGCTGCCATGCCTCCCCCAACATTATGAACTATCACTCTGGAACTGTAAGCCCAAATAAATTCTTTCTAATAAGTTTTTGTAAAGATGTATTTTAAGTGTCCGCACATGTGCGCACATGCTGCGCTTGATGCCCTCAAAGAGGCATCTGATCTCTTGGAACTAGAGTTATGGATAGTTCTGAGGCTGTGAGCTGCCTGTATGGGCCTGGTGTGGGCGCTGGGAATTGAACTCAGGACCTCTGAAAGAGCTGCAAGTGCTCCTAACCACTGAGCCATCTCTCCAGCCCCCTCAGTATTCTTTTAAGTAGCTGGTTTTCACTTCGCATCCCCAAGGATGGCTACTCATGCCAGTAAGGATGTGAGAAACTGTTCTTTATTGATATGGGAAGTAGTTTGGATGTTTCTAATAAGGATCAATCCTTTATATATAGCTCAGCAGCTCTTCTGCTAGGATGTCTACCTGAGAGACATTTCTTACACAAAGTTGGCAGGCATTGGTTGACCTGGCTTGGACTTCTCTGTGAGGTCCAATAGACTCAGCCCAAACTAATTGGTCACTAAAGCTCCTCACTCAGTCAACAAGCCAGAACCCCGGATTTAACCTACATTTCTTCCATCTTCAGAAAGTGACTTGGGAAGGAAGAAGCAATCCTTTTTTGTTCCATTTCCAAATCCTTCAATCTCCTTTCTGCCCACGAAGCCAACTTCCTCTGCTTGGCTCATCAGAAAACTCTCATTTACACAATGCACTGTTGCCCACGTGGAAGTGAAATGTGGCTTTATACGACATCTGTCATAGTCCATCTGACAGATGGAAACTTAGGCTCATGTGTGAGCGTGGTCAAGTATTCAGAGCAGCATTAGTTTTTAAAATATTTGTTTATTTTTTATGTGTATGACTGTTTTTGCTTTCAAGTGTGTCTGTGCACGGTGCACATGCAGTGTCTGCAGCGGTCGGAAGAGGGAGTTACATTCTCTGGAACTGGAGCTGAGGATGGTTTTGAGCTTCTGGGAATTGAACCTGGTCCTCTGGAAGATCAGCCAGCACTTTTAACCACTGAGTCATCTCTGGCCCCAAACTAGGAAAAGACACTCACCAATGATGACTGTACACAGAAGGGGTAGGGTGGTACATACCCACTCAACAGACACACTCTCCAATAATGACTGTACGCAGAGAGGACAGGGAGGTATATACCCACACACACAGAACACTAAGCAGCAATGAAAGGAGCTTCTGATACCTGGGCAGCATGAACTTAGAAAAGAAATGCCAAGTGAAAGAACACAGACGAAACCCCTCACGTTTCCTGGAATTCCACTGATAGGAAATGTTCAGAAGGCAAACCCAGTGACAGGAGGCAAGCAGATCCAATGCTCTAAAGTGGGGTGGTGCTGAAGGCCATGCACTCTGCACATTTACTGAAAATCAAGGAGTTGTGCATTAACAGTGGCCTAGGGTTAGACAAAAGCTGTAGTATAGGAAACTGGTTAAAAAGGAGCAGCTGGTGATGGCTCCATCCATGGAGGATAACGAGTCCTGAGCACAGAAGATCCTATTAACCTTCTTATTAAATGATGCTACAAGTATCCCTGGTTAGACAACTGTATCCCTGTTAGTGCCTGAGACTTCCTCATGAGGCAGACAGAGTGCCTGACTCCTCCTACTCTGTAGTCAGGTGCTGGCTAATCCAGTGCTCAGGATGATGCCACCTCTGCATTATTAACCAGAAGAGCTGTGGGAGCTCCAAATGAGAGCCAGGCAGCAAAGGATGGGATGGCGGCAGATATTTCAGGCAAGCACTATGTCAGTCTCTTGGCTTCTGGAGCCTAATTTGAGTTAGTTTACGTCTCTGGATGAATGACGTTTTTCTTGACAAAATCCTGTCGTTGAGAATCACTATGTCTAGGGGAAACATTAGAATGAAATCTTTGTTTTTCACCTAAGTGGGGTAGACATCAGAATGAAGAGTTGTTTCCTAGAAGTACTTTGCCCTCGAAGAAGTCACTTAGAAAACATGATTGTTTCTATTATCTATGGAGTTGTTTTTCTGAAGGAGCTTTACAGACTTTGCATGACTTTGGTCACGAGACAGTCCTGGCATACCTGGAATGTTTTGCATTATTGAGTGCTGCAAACTGTGTACAATAAGGTCTAATGCTGCAGGGCTGCGAAGTTTTCTTTCAGGAAACATACAGATTAGATTGGGGCCTTTGGCATGAGGAATTCATTTTACCCAAAAAGCAACTTTTGTAAACAATCAACACACACGCTCCTCCAAGGCTGTTTGTTTGAAGTTCAGTCCACTGAGGCTGGGCCTCCTGCTACCTTAGAGCCTCATTACATTCCAGAGTGACACCTTTCTTCAATCATCCATGCAACTCGGGACATCGACAGAATCCTTTGGTTCTCATTCCTATAGACCAGGCTGGCTTTCCTCCAAAGAGGAAGCTCCAGTGTGGTTTTACAGTAAAGACCCCACCATGCTAAGGAGAGGACAGTGGAGTCAGGCATGGTGGCCTGCAATACAATCCTAGCACTTGAGAAGTGGAGGCAGGAGGATGAAGAATTCAAAACTAGCCTACATAGAACAGTAGTAAGACATAGAGAACAGGATTCAAGACACATACAAACCAACCCTAGGAACGACAATCTACATTAAACACTGAAATTTGTTCACGGTCCATCAAGCTGAAGCAACAAGAATGTAGAGAGTGTTGCTGATAGCGGTGTGCATATCCTGCAAGACTGCTCAGTACAGATATGGCAAACATGGACAGTGGAAGCATGTGTGGGCAGCCCAAGCCTGTGGGGAGGTGGACAGCTGCTCCTGTTCTAAGTCTCTCTATCCATGTGTTTTCCCTCCCTTTCCAGATGCCCCAATTCCATCTAGACCTGGAAGATATCACACATGGAGGTGCCCAGTTGATCCTGACATACATTAACTGAACAGTCAAGGGAACAGACAGGCCTGGGCTATCCTGGGAAAGGGTTAAATATATAGTTAGTATATTCTTGTATTTATTCCTTCCTATGGTAATATTTCCCATCAATTCTTTTCTGTCTTTTTCTTCCCATGAGCAGTAAGTTTTGTCCATGACCAGGAGCTTTTGAGACCCTTAGGGGTCTGGGGTTGTGGTGAGGGGAGGCAGGCAGTTTTTCCACAGACAGTGCTTATGACAGCCACAGAGGAAAGCCAGCCAAATGAGCAACTTATTGTTGTTGCCTTCTGAGGTTTCGAAGAAACGATCCTTTTTGCCTGGTCTTTCTCTGGGTTCTCCAGACCTACCCAGAGCTTTGCAAAGCCCAAAGGATGACTTCAAATTTAATTAATATTTCTAAACTTTCTCACTGTAGGTCAGCCCGTGGAAGAGGGGTAGAGCCAAGCCAGCATGCTTATTTGGCCTGACTTCATATGCTATGACACACACTCAGTCCAAGAGCCTGCCCCCAGACTGCTTCATGCACTGGAGTGTGACACCCTTGCCTGCAGGCTGAGTCCTATCACAGGCTGGGGAAATAACTACCCTCCATACGCCCACAGGGTTGGGTTGCCTGGCCCACTGACAGCTCCTACTCTCACAAGCAAGGGCAATCCCAGGACTGGCCTCAAAACCTCACTTACAGGTCTGTTGGAGGCAAAATGTTTACCGGTTAAGCAAAATGTTTATGGCAGCCACAAAGGAAAACCATCTAAGTGCAAAGTTAAGCCAATCAGAAATCACTTCAACCCCAGACCCTGGCCACAGGCAAAGTTCACTGCTCAGTGGGGAAAAAGGGCAGAAAAGTTGATGAGAAAGTCACCACACTTACGTGTGCCTAAAGAAACCGAGGAAGACACCCCCCCACACACACACACACGCCTCCATGTAAGTAAGGGTAGTTATGACGCTGAGGTCCTGTTTCCTAATCAGTTCTTGGACTGTCAGTAAAGAAACCCACGGACCAACTGCTGGGCAGAAGGGTCAGGCAGGACTTCCAGGTCCCAGGAGGAAAAAGCAGGCACAAAGAAGGACGGGGGAGTTTCTGCCATGCTTTGGAGAGAGAAGAACCCAGCAGTCATGTGAGGTCTTAGAAGGAGCCTGTGGCCATTACAACAGGGGGGTGGTCAGGAATGTTTGTCAGGGGCTAGATGGGACTAGCCAATGAAGTTTAGGGCAGGTGGGAGGGAAAGAGCTAAAAGTATTGATAAGGGCACGCTTTTCCAGATGGGAGATAGTGGCACCCAGCAATTGTGCCAAGAAGGCAAGTTGAAAACAAACAACTGTGTGTGTGTGCGTGTGCATGCACGTGCGTGCCACTAAAGCTACCGGCGATGCCCCTACGTAACAGGGTCTGAGTTAATGAAAAGTGTGTAGGGAAATCCGAGAGGTGATGCTCTGTCTCATCTTTGGACACCAGAAACTCACGCGTGACTCAACGATTAAGGAAGTCAAGCTCCGCTGAAGAAATGCAGTAGCATTCAGACATTACTGGCCTGGAGGGTCAGGTCTGGCGAGGAGGCTTGGGTTGCCCGTAGGCAGTGTCCTATAATGCTAAGAGTAGACATTTCTCCCCAAGCAAAGCATATTACTTCCTTCAGTGTCCTCAGGGACTCATTCACTAACTTCAGACTCTCAAGTCTCCGCCACCGTGGGGGACAATGAGAGGAGGAAGTGGGTGGGGTGGGCGCAGGCCTTAGAAAGCACACACTGTTTGAAACACGGTTGTAAACCTACAAACTGTCCCCAATGCCACCAATGAAGCGTTCGGTGAGCTATTTCCAAAGTGAAATAGCACAGCAGAGGCACCGTCTCATATTGAAAGAGGTGGCCCCAGGTAGGTGACAGCCTCCAGGCCTGTGGCCACGCCCTTACATCAGAACAGAAAAGCATAGCCAATGCTTTGCACAGACTGCTCTAATAGGATGGCTTATTCAGAAATGTAAGGCATGTGAAATGTACTCATGGTTTTGCAGGGCTCATTTGGAATTTACACACACACACACATAGACACACAGACACACAAACACACACACAGTACTGTCCTGAACTGATTCACCTATCTCTATAGTCCACAGTTTTAGAACATTCCAACTAAACCACTATTTCTCAGCCACAGAAACTTTCCAAGGTTGGTAGCTCTCCTCAAGGCTCACCCCGAGTTTATGATTAGAATTAGAGGGGGGAAATGAACAGTTTATATTTAACTTTCTTGAAACCCCCCAAATACATCTCCCCTACTGAGACAGAAATACCCGCCAACGTTTCTGCAGAACTTCTGCTTCCAGATCCCCAAGGTACTGGCAATGCCGACCGTTAGTACCTGGTGGTCAGTCACAGTCGGCTGAAGCGGCTTCCCCGCTTACAGAGACATGTGAAAAGCCATTTCCCGTTTTCACCTCGGGAGTCCGCAGAACAGTTAAACCACCAGGTGTACAAGTTAGACATGAGACCAAGTTCCTCTTTCAGGAGTTGTCATTATCCTCCTAAACGCCACACCCTTCATACTCATTCTAGACATCTTGACCACACTGGCTGAGAGGTAACCCTGGAACTGGCTCCTTATCAGTTATTCCATCCCTGAGGAGAGCGTCCACTCTGATATCGGGACATACATTATAGTTCACAGTGCCTGGGTGAATTTAAGCAGGACTATTCTGGGACAGCAGAGTGAGCGGAAAACAAGGTGGGCATGAGTACTTGCCATTCCAGCAAGAACACCCTGACCTCTCCTTCTTCCCCATGCCCATCTCCCACGGGCAGGCCAGCAAAGAACTCTCTGGACTCCTCTGGAGCACAGCATGAGACCCTTGTTCTGGAGGGGACTGCTCTATACCTGGAGACAGTGAATGTACTTGTCTTGGAATGTCAGAATCTGAACAGGAAGGGCCTGCTGAGCCAGCCTCCTGCTGTAAGACCACACAGCTCTGCCAAAATAAAGCCAAAAACTCTGTTGGTCTTTCATTTGTGAAGGCTCCCTGTGACAACCCACTTCTAATCAAGTAACCCAAAGGTTCCTCTTTTTACAGTTCTGGCTTTTGTTATGATGGCTTCAGTCATGATCTCTGCACTTGTTATTCCCTGCTTAGTTAAGAAATTGGAAAGCTGGGAGGACAGAAGGGGCAGGGCAAGGTCAGGTCTGTGACCTGGCAGGAGGCACAGCTGTGTCACAGCAGGGGACTTTCTATTATAAGGTGCTTTCTGTCTAAGACAATTCTTTCCCCTAAAAGTGGCTAGACAAATTTGGGGGACTCTGTGGGGCTCACAATGTCAACTCATTCAAGGACAAGTCTAAATTCACGAAGTGAAAGAAATGGGAGGAATGGGCCCTGGAAGTGAGTCCTGAGAGGCCAATTGTTCTCTGCCTGAGTGGGTCTCAGCGTGCAATTCCTCAAGCAACACCAACGGCATCCCTAACACACGCTGGAAAGGGATTCTGGGCCAGCAACACCTAGTCAGACTGGATGCACGCAGGCCAAAATGGCATCGCCACAGCTCTCTGGAGAGAATGGGATGTCGGTAAGGGACTGGAGCAAAGGCTTGGCTCCAGACCCCATTAAAGCAAAGGGCCTGGGCACAGGGGTCCTTTGGTGTGTCTGTCTCCAGGATTCAGTCCAGCTGTCACTGCATCTCAGTGTCCTGATGCCAAGAGCTCCATGGACTTGACTCAGGAAGTCACACCGAAAATGGAGCAGGGGTGTGGGCAGCCTCGGGCAGCGAATAACTCCCTCTCTTACCCCACCTGTGCCTTACCCTTCTCTAGAGCCCTGCAAAATGACACTCCAGGGTCTAGAACTTCCAGGGGTATCAGACTAGAAACCCAAGGCCATCTTCACAGCACCTTTGGGGAATCTGCACTTGTGGCTGTAACAGAGAAGCAGGTGTGTGTGTGTGTGTGTGTGTGTGTGTGTGTGTGTGTGTGTGAGCTGGCAACATGGCTCAGCAGGCTTGGTACTTGCCACCAAGCCTGATGACCTGAGTGTAATTCCTAGGGCCTGCATTGTAGAAAACAAGCTGAACTCCACTCACACACTATGATGCATGGTACACATGCACACATGCACACATATACTCGCACATACACTTGTGCACACGCATACACCCGCAAACATGTGTGCACATGTGTATGTGCACACACACATCATGCACACGCACAAAACCAACACACAAAGCAATACAAATTGAAGGAGAAAAAAGGATGTCTGTCTTCTCTGTCATTTGCCTCTATTCTTGCTTCATTCCCATGGAGTCGCTGGTCCTAGCAAATCCACAGCCGGGCTCAGCCCAAACCTTTCCCAAGTGCTTCCTCATCCAGCAGGAGCCCGCCTCAACCAAACATCCTTTCCACCTGCCAAAGTACCAAACAAATGTTCATTTATTGGCTACACCAGGCATGGGGCCTACAAAGGGAACTGACAGCATGTGCCAGGCAGCTTGCCCACGGCCCATGTGGAATGGGAACTCTGAAATGTAAGGACCTCACTACATGTGACAGAATGAAGGCAGCCACAACCCCAATAGGATGGCATCCCAGAGATAATACACACAGTTAAATTACTAAGTCATTATTTAGGATCAAAACACTTCCACAAAAACGGCACACAGAAAACCATATAAATTACATTTAAGGTCTGCACAGGATTCTTAAAAAAAAAAAAAAAAAATTAACAATACTGTTTTCTGTACAACATTGCTTCCTTTCAACATTCTAAACCCAGGAAACATTTTCCCTTGAATTCCAGAAAAGTAGGCAAAATACATACGCAATATAATTAAAACCCTTCACAAAAATACAAAAGCGTGCTGGTTTTTGCAAAGGCACTTCTTTTTTCTTTAATACAAGGCACTCCCAGGGCACTGGTCAGAGGGTCCTCTGTCCTTTGGACCCCCCAGCAGATGGCAGCATCCTGCTTCTGCTGGTCTTAGGCTGTTAAAAAGAACACGTTTCAGCAGCGAGCCACAAAGAGAAAGAGCTCTCTCCATCCTCAGACAGCAGGAGGCGCACTGAGCGACTGAGCTCCACGCTTTGCCCCTGCAGTGTTCACCCCTAGTCTCTGAATCCTCGGCCCATAAAACAGGGAGGAAAGATGTAGCCCGTTTCTTTGCACAACATCCTTAGCTCACTACCCATCTACCTTCAGGATAAAGCAGAGGTGGGGTTTCCCTGTCCTGTTTCTGAGGTGGTCATGCTGCCTAGGGCCCTGTCTGAAATGGCCTCCAGCCAAGTCGGGGCACAGTGGCAGTTTTATGGGCACAGAGTGCAGGAGATAGTATAAGATCTCTCACAGTCTTGGGTGGGCAGGCTCCAGCCAGCCTGCCAGTCCCTGGGTCTCTGGTGATGGGCCCCTCTTTGGGACTTCTCAGAGCCATTTTGAGGTCCCCATCTGGTCACATCAGGGCCGGTGCTCAGGCCGGAATACTCCTCAGGCTTCAAGCTGGACGTGGGCCTCATTCACCTGGAGTGTGTCATGTCTCCCAGGAGCTCAGTCTCTGGCACAGAACCCTCCTCCTCCTCCTCTGCTTCCTGCACAGGGCTCTGGGCCACGTCTTCTGGGATGTTCTGCGCATCCTCGGTGCCCTCTGAGAGTAGGGCTGCCCTGTCCGCCACAGATGTGTTAGAGGGTGCCGTGGTGACATAGCCAGTGCTGGTGGAGCCACTGCCGCTGTGGTGTGAATTGGCTTGGGGACCATCTGAGGGGCACCTGCTGTGGGGCCATCTGCATGGGGATTTGGACTGGGTAGAAGTTGGGCAGGTAGGCCCCATACGCTGGTACTGGCTGGTAGCCATTAACTGGGATATACAGCTGTGCCGGGGGCACCAAGGGTCTGATCTGACCCTTCATGGGGATGAACTGAGGCTGTGGGAAGGGCTGGGCCTTCTGCTTGGGTGCCATATAGCGAGCGTTGCTCACATTGCTTACAGGGCTAGTACTCAGGGAGCTGGTCTGTGTGGTGTTGCTGGCTCCCGAGGTCTGTGCCGAGCTATTGTAATTGGATAGGTTGCCCCAGGACCGGAGCCGGCTGTGGATGTCCTTAAAGCGGGGCCTCCGGCTAGGAAATTCATTCCAGCATTCAATCATGAGGGCATAGACCCAGGCGGGGCAGTCATCGGACAGGGCAGTACCTGCCGGCTACGGATCATCTCCACCACGTCCTGGTTGGAGTACCCACAGTAGGGCTGCAGACCGTAGCTGAAGACCTCCCAGAGGACCACGCCATAGGACCAGATGTCAGAGTCAATGGAGAACTTTCCATACATGACGGCCTCGGGGGACATCCAGCGGATGGGCAGCAGCGAATTGCCCATGAGTTTGTAGTAATCTGCGGAGTACACCTCACGGAAGAGGCCCAAGTCTGAGATTCTCACGTTTAGCTTGTCATACACCAGCACATTGCGTGTGGCCAGGTCCTTATGGACCACGTGGTGGCTGGACAGAAACTCCATCCCCGCAGCAATCTGTGCCACCACGTGTACGAAGTCGGGGGGCTCCAGGGCCGACTTCACCGTGCGGTCGTCGTCGGTGCTGCCCACGTCGGAGTGTGGCGAGCGCATGACCAGGAACTCGTGGAGGTCGCCGTGGGAGCAGTAACTGAAGATCATGCTTAAGGGTTGGTCTTTGGTCACCACACCCAGGAGGCAGACGATGTTGGGATGCTGCAGCCGCGCCCGTAGCATGGCCTCTTGCCGGAACTCCTCCCGCAGGGGGCCCTCAGCCTTGTCTTTCAGCGTCTTGATGGCTACCGCCTGGGTTGGTTCCCTGGGGTGGGCCCGAACAGGTGGCCCTTGTAGACCTTGCCAAACCGGTCCTCCCCAGCTCCTCCATGAACCTCACTGTGGACAAGCTGATCTCTTTGAGTTTGGCCTGCCAAATACAAATACAACTGTCAATGCAGTACCAAAGCAGAGAGCCTGGGATCTTCATTGCTGGCAAGGCCTTGCTGGTCCTGTATGCCCTGGGCTTGGCCTGCCTGGCAACCCTTTTGACGCTTACTTATAGCTCCGATGCTGTGTGGCTGCCCCTATCTGAAACCCTCCAGAATAAACACAGCTAAACAAAATGCGAGTGTGCATCTCCGTGCCCCCACCAAGGCCTTATGCACACACATGCCTATATCTATTGACACTCACAGCTGAGCTGGGAGCCAGTTCCCTAGAATCACCCAGGGACCCTACAGAGCTGTCCATCACACCTCTCCCAGCATGCCCCACACCATAGCAGGGTGCTCTGTTTTTCTCATGGGCCCACGGTGTCCTGCCCTTAACAGTCTGCCTATTGGAATTTGGTCATTTCAGAGCCTAGCACCACAGTCTACAGAGGCTGCCCCCGAGTCACTCTAAGACTTTCCTCTGCACTAGATGATCAGTTGGATATTCTTTGGATAGAAGTGACATCCAGTGACATGGACCCTCCCCCATTTCTTCTGGGTGGACAATCTGCAGCCTCTAAGTCTTCTGTGCCTGCACTCTTCAAAGGCCAATCAAGCCACAGCAAGCAGCAGGAGTTCATGGCTGAAGAGCTGAATGAGGCAGTCCTGTCCAAGGCACCCCAAGAGCCTTCAAAGTCACCTGAGACAGAACACTGGTCTCAAAGCCAGTCATGAGCTAGGTGTGTATGTCTGAGGCGTGGTGAGGTCGTCACCTGCCGTATTCAAAAAAGTACCCTAATTTCTCAAAAAATGCATGGTAATCTTCAAATGGTGGAGCAATCTGAAATCTCCTTTTCTGTGCCACCTGAGAGCAAAACCAGGGCAGCTCGGTGGGCTAGGGAGGTCCTGGGGCAGGTGGAGGGGAGGGTCAGTCTCAGGTGTGAATCCTACGGACATACACATCCCCATCTATTTACAGAAGCAGCTGCAGAGGCTACACTCTGTTTTCAATGCTAAGCTACCCACCTCTACCCCAACAATACCCAGGTAAAGTATGGCTGACTGTTCTTGGGTTCTGCTCTTTTTTACTTTTTACCCAGGGTTCCTCAGCTCAGTGTATGGAGGAAATCCAGAGTCCAGTGTCATAGGAACCCATCCTGAGCTCAGGATAGGGCACACAAGAGGGCCTATGTATGCTTGCCTGCTGATACCCCATGCTTCTGCTGGGCCCTATCAGAGCTGCTTCCTGGAACCCCCCCCAGGAGAACTTGTTTGTGCTGGCTGATACTTCATCCCCACCCCCACACCCCATCCCCCAAAGAGCTGCCTCTTAGCATATAGGCTGGAGGACCTGTTTGTGCTGGCTGATGAGAGGCAGCTCCATGTCCTGGCTGGGTGAAGCCATCAGCTGCCGGCGCTGTGGGGTGGAGGCTGAGGCCTTCTGTTTGTTGCGGCACATGCAGACGAGGAAGAAAAGGCAAGCGATGACCAGGGGGATGGCAATGCTGGGGACCAGAATGTACAGGATCCCCATCTTGCTGCCATCTCGGGGACCTGGGTACCACAGAGAGGATTCATGAGTTTTTAGAAGGTACTCTCTTTTCAACTACAAGCTCTCCACACCCCTCCCACCACCAGGTAAAGAATTCAAGTGTGGCTAGCTGTTCCCACTTTCCGCTCTTGTAGTAGGATACTTATTCTGCTACACTGTATTCGCAGTGGAGCTCAGTGATTAGGCAGTAGAAGAGGAGGTGGAGCTGGGAGAGGAAGAGAGGAAGGGGAGGGGAGAAAAAGAGGAAGGGGAGGAGAAGAAGGAGGCTAGCAGCCATGGAGAACCACGGATGGATTGAAAGCTGTCCTGGGTAGCAACTTCTATCAAAAGGTCAGATATTGGGTAACAACTCTAATTGTGTGGGCATCTTGTTGATTGAGCATTTCTAAATATATAAATCCTTTAGATAATCATTAAGCTTTAAGAGTCTTCATTCTACCGGGTACTGTGAAGATGGCAGATATTGTCTGGGGCTCAGTCAAGCTTTGTGGCTCTGCCAATCCCCCACGCTGGCATCTCATGGGTGCCAGGGCCTGCACATCTAGCTAGCTGGAGCCGTGGTCAGAACGGAGGAGCAGCGGGAACATGGTGGTTGCCCGGAAACAAGCCGGACCTGTGCTGTTTTCTAAATATTTCCCCATACAGCTCTCTTTCATTTTGACCAGTTTTATAGAATGATGATATCTTTCAGGATAACAATTACTGATGCCTTTGATGTAAAAGGAGTACAGACAGGCAATGGGAACAAAGGATTTTTGACTGACGATCCTGACCAGCAAACAAGGACCTTCCGATTTCCCCTTCATACTTCTCGAGGAAAAGCTGAGCTTTGTCTCCATATAAGGAACTTACAGGAAGGTGCAGAAGGGCACACGAGGAGACAGACTGAAGGACAACAGTAAGAAGGGTTAGGTGGAGGACTGACAGACCCTGGGCAGCGCACGACGAAAGCTGGCTGGCCCTGTGGCTTTCACGACAGAAGGCTGGCTGGCCCTGGATGGCTTTCCACCCCATGCACCATTGTAACTGAAGCCACTTAACTTCAAGGCTAGCTGGTGTGATCTGAGGAGTTAAGGCTGACCTCCCTATAAGAGTGGGAGGTGGCCTCTCTAGAGGTAACCACGGGCTTCTCCTTCCCCTTGAGCACTCAGAAATAAGGACACCAAACTTGGATACTCTTTAACCAGCAAGCAAGCCCTTTCTAGTGACTGTATATCTGAAAGAGAAGACTCTGGTGCCACTTTAGGGAGGGACAAAAAAAAATCACCATACCTAAAACCCAGTCTTGTCACCTGGTCCTCTGAAATAACATACAATAAAATGACAGACAACACCCTCCTCTATCCCTATACAGCAACTTCCCCAGAAAGGATCCAAGACTAAACGTTCTAGAAGTCAGGGGAGGCAGGGACAGAGAAACCAGACTCTGGTTCCGTTTTTATGTTTAGGGTGGGTGTGACGGTTTGTATTGCCAACCAGATACCTAGGTTGCAAGCTTCCAGGAACACCTCTGAGGGACTGTCTGTATCAGTGGTACTCCACCTGATGGTTGTGACCCCTTTAGAGGTTGAATGACCCTTTCACAGGGTCACCCAAGACCACCGGAAAACACAGATATTTACATCCCAATTCATAACAGTAGCAAAATTACAGTTATGAAGTAGCAACAAAACGAATCTGATGGTTGGGGAATCACCACAACACAGGAGATTGCATTAAAGGTTCACAGCATTAGGAAGGTTGAAAACCACTGCTCGAGATTAAGGGGCTGTCTCGATTAGGATAATTGATATGGGAATCCTATCCCCTGGCCTGGGAATCCTGGACTGAATATAACAGAGAAGGCAAGCCGAGCCCTGGCACGTGTTTGCGGATCCCTCTCTGCTCCTGACGGACGGCATGTGATGGCTGCTTCAAGCTTCTGTTGCCCTGAGTTCCCTGAGTTAGAAGTCTGATAAGCCCACTCCTCTGTCAGTTGCTTTTGCTAATTGTATGTTACCATAGCAACACAAAAGAAAACTAAAGCAGTGGGGAGATTTTGTATCCCTTCCCCCAAGAGCAGAAATGTGAGCCCTGCCCACCCAGCCACTCGGTCATTTGTTTTATCATCATCATTTAGAAGTTAACAACAGAACACACACTAACTGGAAAAAAATGATCGTATCAGGGAAAGGGGAGGCCGTTATTCATAGTGACGCATGTCACCAAAGGCTGTCACTGCTGATGGATTGGCACCTAACTTCCCATGAGTGTTTTCAGCTATACGAGTAACTTTTAAATTTTTTATTTTTATTTGTTTGTTTGATATATGAGTACTCTGCATGTATACCTGCATGCCAGAAGAGGGCATCAGATCCCATTACAGATGGCTGTGAACCACCATGTGGTTCCTGGGAATTGAACTCAGGGCTCTGGAAGAGCAGCCACTGCTTTTAACCCCTGAGCCATCTCTCCAGACCTACAGAGTAACTATTAAGGCATGCAGGAACTGTATTTTCCTAGGGTGAGCTGTGAAACTATTCTAAATAGAATCGCATCACATTATATTATCCTGCTTGCTGCTGGCTTTGGAACAGAGTAAGATATTTTGGTCTCTTCCTGTCAGAACAGACAGATCTGTGGGCTCCTCTGGCTGTATCCACTCCCTGCACGCTGTCCTGGGCACCTCAGAGCCTCTTATGATATACCAGAGGTGCTTTGCTATCTGGTTATCACCAGCAATCCTTCAGGCAATGTGAATGTCCCTGAGTACAGACCTTTTTGTAACCTATGATTCAAGGTCCAGTACCCTATATATTTTTCTTTAGATAGCTGCTCAGGAGAACACCCCCTACCTGGATACTCCCATGGATCTGAGGAAATCATTGTTAAAAGCCTGATGTGCATCTTTCTAAAACTCCGCCCAGTTTGGATGCCTGACACAACTGCATGCCTGACACCCAGCTCGCTCATCTCCTACTTGTCAGCATTTTCCCCGGCAGGCCTTGCGGACTGGCTTCACTGCTTTACAGAACCGAAGCATTCCCTCGGTAGATTTCACTTGACTGTGACGTCACACATTTTCATTCACAAGGTTTGTCCCTGCAGTGAATGAACACATGCTCATTCAGATGTAAGACGCCCTGTGACCCAGATCCTCCAAGGCTGGTGATGGATAAATATGGCTGTGGATATGTGTTCCTCAGAGACGCTCAGACACAGTTGACTACTGATATTTTAAACCAGCCATTGGACATCCTTTGCCCACTCATGATATACCAGAGACACCATGGGGGATGTAGAGACCTGAAATCTACTGTCTCGAAGAAACAGTACAAGGAGCAAGGAGAATTATTTGAGTGATGTTGATGTGAGAACCCAGGTGCTAAACTGAATGTCCAGGAACACACACACACAGGGACCTGGTGCAAGGAAGGTTCTAGAATGCACACGCTGGAAAGTGAGATTAGGGCTGCCCAGACAGCAGTCAGACTTTTCATATCCTAAGCCATCCTATGATGATCTGCTGTTACAGTGTTATTTAAAACAAACGATTGTGTGGTAAAATGGGACACTGTCCCCTGGCAAGACACAAACTCTCATTACGGCAAGCTAAATAGTCAACATTTAAATATATATATTTAAATATATATTTATAGAATGGAAGAAGAGAGAGAGGAGAAGAGAATACATACTACATGGGGGTACGTCACACAGTTCCACGCGGACGTTTTTATTCTGTGTAAAGCACCACGGGCCTTCCATCTGGCCCCCGGGGTTTCGGCAGTAGGCGTGGCCTCCTCCCAGCTCTGGGAACTCTGAGCTGGACAGCGATGGCTGTGGGGGTGCTGCAGAGCCCAAGGCTGACACTGGTGGCCTGACTTGGTGGTACTGGCCATCCCCCTGTAATCAGCGCCAGAGCCGTTGTAGCACTGGTGGTCTAAGAGAAACAGAGAGTTAGGGGCCTGAGCATCCAGGGACACTGGCAAACCTGTATGCAGAGCCCTCCCACCCTTAGGGTTTTCAGAAAGGGACAACAGAGCCACCCTGCCTCCTGGGGTTTTACAGATGACCAGAGGGGTAGCACTAGAGGGACCAAATCAAGTCTCAAGCCCACCAGTGACATGGAAGGTACAGCAGGGACACATATGGGAAGCAAGCCTACTGCAGATGCTGAAGCCCCGAAGTACCTATGGACCTACCAGGTACCCACACCCAACTACCCAGGCCAGGATGGTGATGTCAACAGCAGCCTGTTCTAGAAGCAAAATGGAATGTCACAAGCAACTGGGGCAAGTCCCGGGCCTCGTCCTGTACCCACAGAGGCCATGTTTGCTACCTAGTCTGGCTCAGCCACATGTGAGAACACACGTTACCCCCCTCCATAGAGGAGTTAGAATGTGGGATGTATCTGTTAAGTTTCACAGGTGTTTACTGCAAACTCTGTCCTAAGACACATCTAAATCTTAACTTGGGCTTCGTGCAACTTCACCAGCTTAGTAACGTAAGGAGTTGCCCACTTCTGGAACACCCAGATGAACCGCAGGTATCAGATATCCTTGGAGTCTGCAGGAAAGAAGCCTCAGGCCTGGTCTCCCTACCTGTTCGTGGAAGCAGCCCTGCAGTCTTCAGTGCTGCTGACAGAGGCATGCTTAGACCTACCCTGACTGGCCTCTGTCCACCTGCCAGGGCTCGTGACCTGACTATAGCCTCCAGCCCACAGGTATTCTGCCATGGAGGGAAGACGGAGCACATGCCTCTGTCCTGTGCAGATTCAAAGAGGCCACACCCAGATCTCAGGCTCGGAAGAATGGAATAGTCCCTATCTTTGAGATCAGATGTTCCAGGACAGCCAACTCATCGCCCAGATTCCCTCCTCCAGGGACGAAGTTAGGGGCTTGCTGAGCTCTTGAAAGCTGTCCAATGCTACGAATCCTTGGGGCTCAGGAGCCTGAGGACCATTAAACAAGCTGGGAGGCTGGCTCCTGCCACTCCAATGGTCCCAACATGGATTGGAGTGTGAACTAGGATCACTCGCTTTGGAAATCCCAGATCCAAGGAGACCGACCCACACAAGGAAAGGGTCCAGCTCAAGAGAGAGCCTGGCGCAGGTTAACCACCCAACCACTAGAGGGCTTCCCTGAGACTGCGCTGTACGCTCTGGCAAGCAACCTGGCCCTGCTTAATAGGGCACAGAGATCTTAGGGACCGGTAGAGGTGTGTTTGCTCGGCTCTGCACCCTCAGGACACTCACAGCGACCCAGCCTCTCCGCGGGGATGCCGATGCGCATGCAGTTCGCAGCATCCGGGCTCTCGGGCATGGGCAGTGCTTCGCACTTGGGCAGCTGGAGCCGCATGAGGATGAGCGGGTTGGAGCGGGCGATCGTGTACTCCTGGCGGCACAGGTCATTCTCCAACACCTCACATTCGTCCCGGCACAGCTCCCGCGGCTTGGGTGCCCGGGAGCGCGCGTCGCACAGAGGGAAAACGAAGTGGCAGAAGGATGGGATGGCAAACTGTGAGCACTGGTCTGACAGGTGCGTGGAGGTGCCAATCATGGTGAAGGCAGCTGCAGAAAAGAAGCCTGTGAGCGGTAGACAGCTCAAGCCACGCCCCTGTGCAGATACCACGCCTTCAGTCTATAATCTGTCCCACCCCTCAGCCTGCTCTTACCAGACTACAACCCTGAAGCCCCTCCCTTGGATCTAATCTTCTCTACTCCCTCAACTTCACCCCTACTCTCACTCCGTCCTCTCCTCTGGGTTTCCAGGCACCTGTGACACATCTGTCTGGCCTCCTGACAACCCATCACCAATCATCCCTTTCTCTGATCCCCAAACCCTGACTTGGGTGCCCATCTAAGACTGTCCCACACCCCAATTATCCTATTCCAGACACACAGCTTCTGAGAAACTCTGACCCACACCCTACACACTAACAGTCACACCTCTAAGCGCCCCAGCTACCTCTGTGCTTTGCGCAAACCTTAGCATGGCTCACTCTACAACCCTGACTCCCCACCCTTACTCCTGCGGCTACCCTGAGCCCTGTACACCCCGTTTCTCAACCTCATTCCAACCCTGGAGACCTTGCCTCACCCCATCTAACACTCACTCCAGATCTTATCTCCTGAGGATCTAGTCTGTGTGTGGGTTCTACAGCATGGGGTTATACACAGCCTGATCTTGAGGGCTTGGGAAGGAAGAGGAGTGATCTAACTGGGGGTCTTCTAGGTCACCAGGTACCCTGAGAGGCCCAGGTAGACAGCCCACATGGTAAAGGATGTGCGTGGAGGACTGGGAAGGTCAGGGTGGGGATTAGGTATTAGTAAGATGTGGAGAAGCAATCAGGTTCCTCTGCCTATACACCCTGCAGACACTGTGAAAGCTGCAAAAACCCAGAGGCTGGGACCCTGAGATGTACACTACCAGAAATAACCAGCAGGTGGCGCTGCTGGCAGCCATTTAGTCCCAGGATACAAGCCCAGACCCCAACTGCAACTGTTGAGTCTGGGTTCCAGCCCACTCTCATTTACTGTATAAAAGTGACAACTGGTCCTTCAATCCTTTGTGGGCCCATATCTGTAGAGTGATTTGTTGAGACTACATCGATATATGCACTTTCACGCCGTACCTAAAATATGGGTGGGATGCAAGTGGCCCACGGGACTAGCTAGTCCCAGGCTAGAAATCATAGGCCCCATCAAAGATCAAAGACAATGTGTCTAGAATTTTTTTTTCCAGGAAAGTCAGCCTTGGTGCCAGGCAAGTAAGGGCTAAGAAAGGCAAAACCAGTATTGACTCCAGGGAACCAGCTCACAATGTCACAGCTACATTTACAGGACTCCAATTGTGTCATTTGAAGGCTGTTAACCCAAAATCAGCTCTAGGCAGGGAAGGTGTTTCCACAGCTCCTGCCTCTCATCTTTGCCTGTGCCCTGAATGTCACCCATTGGACAATCTCCACACAGGACACTGCCATGACAATGAGGTGTGCTGGCTAGCTTTAAAGTCAACTTGACACAAGCTAAAGTCATCAGAGAGACAGAAACCTCAATTAAGAAAATGCCTTCCTGAGATCCGCCGTAGGCAAGCCTGTGGGGCATTTTCTTTTTTTCTTTTTTTTTTTTTTTATTTTTCGAGACAGGGTTTGTATAGCCTGCTTCTGGATCTCACTGAGACAGGGTGGCCTCAACTCAGAAATCGCTGCTCTGCCTCCCAAGTGCTGGGATTAAAGGCGTGCGCCACACCACCAGCTTTTTTTTTTTTTATTTTACTTTGAGACAGGGTTCTCTGTTAGCCCGTTGTTTCTTTTCTTTTCTTAAGATTTATTGTAGATCAGTACAGTGTTGCTGTCTTCGACACCCAGAAGAGGGCATCAGGCCCATTTAGATATTTGAATCATGATTGCTGGAATTGAACTCAGGCTTGGAAGAGCAGCAGTGCCTTAACCGTTGCCATCTTTCCAGCAGGATTTGATTGTAATGGGAGGACCCAGACCATTGGTGGTGCCACCTTGCTGGTGGCCTGGATTCATGCAGGCTGAGCAAACAGTAAGCAACTCCTGCCATTTCAGGTGCACCGGCCTCCCTCTGGTCTACTTCTATGCCTCTTAAAACGAAAATCAAGCTGCTGGGCAACCGGCTCTCTGGTCCTCTCTGATCCATTAAGGAAGGATGAAGAATAACTGCAGTTAACCTTGTGCTAGCAGTGTTTGCAATTAGCAATGTCAAATCACTGAGTCTCGTGGTATTGAAGACAACTCAAGATTCGGCCATGCTGTCCCGCAGGTCCTAACTATAACCTTGTCATTAATAAATTCAAACCGAGGAGACAAATCCAAGCATGCTGACTTGTGAAAGGGAGTGCTGTTCCCCATAACCCACCAGCTCTGTGGAAGTGACTGGAAGAATTTCTGGCTTGGGAATGCTCCCATATTTTAAAACATGTGCACACGTGTACTGAGATCTTTGGGGAGGGAACCCAAGTTTCAAAATTCACACTGGCCTCATCCATGTTGTCTTAAGCTGACTTCATATCACATTTTCAGTATATTCGTGCATGAAAGAGCTCGTGCATGCTGAGCCAGTGTGAAATGAGCTTCTCCGTGGGGTCGTGTTGGTTCTGTGACTCAAAGCCTATTGGATTCTGCCTTTGCAGGGTCAGATTGTCTCTGCCTGTGCTAAGTCACAGCATGAAGCATGTTTGTCACCAAACCCAAGGCTGCACTGTTGTACAAGATGACGTTAAAACATGTTGCAGTAAGAGCGCCAAATGGTTCACAAGCCTTCCCACCAGCCTCTGCTCCTCACCTATGTAGTTTACACAGCTCACGCAAGCTCTGCTGTGACCATGACCTTGGCTGAAGTTACAAGGTCATGTCAGCCAGGCGTCTTTCCGCCTTGATCTTCATTCCAGCCCATGCCACTGCCAGGGCAGGGCTCTGCCACGCCCTCTCTGATCAATCACTGATTTTAATACAAAGCCTGGCCAACAGCATCAATTAGCATTCAACGAAAGAGAGGAGCTGGACCTGAGCCCTGCTCCCCATAACTCTGCTGGTCTCTTTCAGAGTCTGGGAAGAAGGCATCCTGCTCTGAGGTAGTGGTGGGGTACAAGACTCTAACTGATTTTCTTCCTAAAGCTTCTTCTAATAAAAACCCCCATCAAGGGGCCCCGGCTGGGATGCTGAAACCTCACAGCCAGCCAGAAAACTCCGAAGAGCCCAGGAGAGTGGCTTTACTTCCTGCTGACCAACTCCACCACACAGACCCAGAACCAGGTCTTGGAACCCTGGCTTTGTTCTCTGGAAGCTAAGGCCTGGGGCCTCACTCACTGCAGTATCCCCTCTGCCTGTCTTCCAGCTGGTACCAGACTGTGCACATGTGGACCAGTAAAGGCACATAGGTGACAGCAACATCCAGGAAATATAGAGAAGCTCTCAAGCTGAGTGAGTGTGATGGTGATGTCAGTGCCCCCAACATGCCCAGCCTGGCCAGGTGTGTGTGTGTGTGTGTGTGTGTGTGTGTGTATTAATTCCAAACATCTGCACTTGCTAACTGTGGTATATATGTGACCTGTCCCTTAGGGATCTTGTGTTTGCTCTCCGGTCTGGTGGTGCTGAGAGATGGGGGTAACTTTGGGGACAGGGCATAGTAGATGGTTGCTAAGTGCCGTCCTTAGAATAGATTGAAGCAGTTTTCACAGGACAGGCTCTGTTCTCATAAGGTTGATGAGAAAAAACAGGTCTGCCTTGCCCTACAGTTGCCCGCCCTAAGTCTGCCCCCTACGGTCTGCCCCGCCCCTACAGGTCTGCCCCGCCCCCCCCCAGCACTCCCTTGCAGCTTCCTGTCTTGCCCACTGATCATCCCTTTTCAGATGGGCTCCCACCAGGATGGCTCCCAGTATGACATGGTGAAGCCAAAGAGGCCTCAATGGGCTGGTGCCATGTAGTTTGGGATCTCAGCCTTGAAGCTGTGAGCCAAAGAAACATTTCTTTATGAAGTGTTTAATTTGAACATCTCATTATTGTACAGGGGAATAAAGGATTAACATACTAACTTAAAACACTAGAGATGTTTTAGGGCAGAACACATGAGCAAAAGCAACCACTTCTGAGAAAGATCTCTTATTTCCTACTGTAAGAGATGATAGAGAGTCTGACCGTCTGTGCCACTAACTGGTAAAGCACCAGAGTGGTGGCTGGCCATCTGCACAGAAGGCCCCTGCATAGGCACTTGCTGTACCCCGGGGGGCTGTGTGCTCCTACCTGTGATTCGGTTTTCAATCTCCCCCTGCATCTGAAGGGAGTCCACATAAATAGTCCGGTTCCCGATGAAGCGTGCACAAGCGATCCCTCGGTAAGGCTGGCAGAAGCCATCTTCCTGGTCGTCATCCCTGGAAAGAATACAAACCTCCCTGAGTGACTGCTGAGGACAAAGAGTCCATGAAGTGTTTTTAATCCAGAACTTTAACAAACCATCAATGTTTTTGCTTTACTCTGCTTTTTATTTAGTTCTGTGACAGGGTCCATTCTATTTAGTCAGGCTAATTCTGAACCATTCTATGCTCTAGTCTGGCTATGGACTCTGAGGGGCCATCCTGCCTCAGCCTCCCAAGTGCTGGGGATTCCATCGCCACACTTGGCAGGCCAGCATTTCTTTTTTACTTAATCCAAAAATTCCGTCAGCATGAAAACCATTCCATAGCGGCTTTCTTCTTATTGCCCAACTTTGGAAGCAACCAAATGGGTAGATAAATAGTGAAGGTTCCACACAACAGAACACAAGTCAGGGAAAGGATGTGGGTGCCTGCCGACGGGACAATGAGCCCATCTGAAAAGTTCTGCACTGTGCGTGTGGCTCCAACTCTGCAATGCTCCAGAAAAGGCAATAAGTCCAGAGGCAGTAACCAGATCCCAGACTGCTGAGGGGGAAGAAGATGGATCTGAGTTCCTCAGAGGAGTCTGAAGGCTGGAAACTTCTAGAAATGATGACACATACTGGATATGTCAGCATAAATCCATAGAGAGGGAATCTCAAAATGAACCCTAATCACATTGCCCAATTCAGCTCTGATGGACTATGATAAGTCCATCAGTGGCCATGTAGTGAGAGGACAGCAAGAGGGGATGCTAACTTCTGGTCAGGCTTGCTGCAAACCTAACACAGATGTTTAACAACTTACTGGTCACTTTTTAAAAAAACCTGGACCCCTTAAGAAAGTGCCACAGACATTTTCTTTTGAGACAGGATCTCACTGTGTAGCTCCAGCTGGAACTCGCTATGTACACCAGGCTGGCCTCAAATTCACAGGGATAGGCCTGCCTCTGCCTCTCACTGCTAGGATCAAAGGTATGTACCACCACTCTAGCCCTGGGACAACTTCTTACAGATGGGGTGAACTGGACACGAGGTGTTCATTCATAGGTCCCTAACACGAGGATGTTACGCATCTAACATACTTCTCATTCTTGAGCTACATCAGAGACTGGCATTCCCTCACGGTACCCTTATTTGTAAACAAAGATTTTAATAATTTTAAATTATTAATTTTAATAATCCATGAAGTGTGTTCCAGTACTGAAATGCTGGGGGCAGTCTTTGAGAAGAACAAAGGCAGCACGTGTGGATGCCCTCTGCCTTCTCCATGGCAACAGAGGGCATTCCAAAGGTCTGTCCCTGAGAGACTGGCATCTCATTGGACTATATACAGGGACACTGATGTGTGGCCTGGAGTCTGCTGTTGGTATAACATAATGATGCTGGCACACATAAGGGGCTCAGGAACGGTAGTCTGTTCTCCTTTCTCCACAGCCTGACCTTTCTAGAACTCACAGGTGTGATAAAATATCTGATAACAGCAGCTTAAAGAGAGAAGGATTTATTCTGGCTCATGGTTAGAGGGTCCAGTCCATTATGCAGGGAAAAAGTAAGTGATGGCACAGGAGCAGGAGGCAACTGAATACATTGTATCTACAGTCAGATAAGAGGATGAATCTAGATACATTGTATCTACAGCCAGACAAGAGTGGTGTGAATGTAATACATTGTATCTACAGCCAGACAAGGTGGTGAATGTAGATACATTGTATCTACTAGCCAGACAAGAGCAATGATGGTGCTCTTCCAAGGGATGGATGCTGTTGACCACATTCAAGGAAGATTATCTAGTCCCAAGTAAACCTTTCTAGAAATCCCCTCCTGGATATATCTCTACAAATTTCCATGGTGATTTTAATCCCTTCAAAGTCCCATTCCTTGACAATGAAAACTAGGCATCTCTCTCAACAGCCCGAGGATCCTCAAAGGAGGCAACTCTAGTGGGGTGCAGCAGAGTTTTCAGGGCTGCTGTGTGAGGAGGCACAGCAACGGAGCATGTGTGTGGGGGTGTTCCATGAACGAGCCTCTGATATGACCCTAGGCCTGTAAGTCAGGAGCATGAAAGAAAGGAATATGTTCTCACTACCCACAAGATCCTCAGAGTTATGTGGAGCCAGTCTGAACGCCCTGCTCTACCCGCTGCGGCCAGGTACAGACCAGAGCCTGGCCACACTGGAAGCTGGAAAGGGAAACAGCTACTGAAAACTAGAGCCAGGGAAGGAGACAGATGGGTGAGAGCTATGGGGTAGAGAGATCTAACTAGGAGGAATCAGAGGCCCCCAAAGAAACTGAGGCAGGGCCCTACAAATAGGAAGCAAGCCCCACAGCCTCTCCTGTCAAGAAAGGCCCCCAAAGGGGGCATCCTAAGAGGGAAAAGGTCACAAAGGTCAAGGAACAATCCAGAATAGAGATAAACTGCACCACCAGCGGTTAGTGTTTGTGAAGGGGAAGGGATCTGTTAAGTAGACTATTAAAAGAATTGGAATACGATTTAATACCCAGACATTATAGCTATTGTCACGTAACATCCCTCATCTTAGGCAACACAGACTTAAGTATTAAGACACAATTTTTATTCACTACAGGATTTAAAGAGAATTACCTCTTTCTTCTCTCTCTCTCTCTCTCTCTCTGTGTACTCCTGTGTGTGAATGTGGGCATATCTTCATCCTCTGCCTTGTTTGGGATGGGGAGAGGGTATGGGCTGTTCATGACTGTATACTCTAGATTAGCTGATCTATCAACTTTGGAGATCTTCCTATCCCCACCTTCCATCCCCATAAGAGCAACAGGTTACAGAAACACAACACCCTGTCTGGTTTTCACATGGAGGCTGGGGATTTGAACTCAGGCTCTCATGCTTGCCCAGCAAGCACTCTTACCCATAGAGTCATCCCCCCAGGCCCTAAGAGTTACACTTCCTATTGTAACAAGGTGGCTTTGAGTTAAAAATTAAGATCAGCGTCTCTCCTTTAAGCACTTGAGGTTGAGTTGAACCTCTGAGGGACGGGTAGTCTAAGCTTTAGTGCCAAATGCTTAATCAATCTCTTTTGGAGAATGTTCCTTGCAATAAGGCAACCTGGCTTCTCCTCAAGTCATCTTTAGTCACTGGCTTGTCAGTGGCAATTTAAATAGTTTTTATCCTGTTATTTTCCTTTAACTAGGCTAAAACTTGAACTGGAGTTAAGAACAGTCTCTAGGGACCACCAATGGCATCCTGCTCAGGCACTTGGGGGTGGACCTGACTGTGAGCCAGAGCAGAGAAACAAGCACTCATTATACGACAGAGGTCCTGGGTCTGCCAACTGGCAGGTAAGGTGGACTTAGCAATGGAGATTCTAGGGCCACAAACATGCAGCTGGATAACAGGGTAGCAGTTGTGGACATGCTTGGTGGCCAAAAAGTCAGAAAATAAGAGGGTTTAAGACACGGTGCCAAGGACGGTGACTTTTGAAATATCATGAATTAGCTTAATTTTTAACTGCTCAGGAGCACAGGGCACTTTCTTGAAGCAGTTGTCATACACCCGTGTACCCAAAGGTTGGCAGAGGACAAACAGCAGGAGGGAGGACTCTAATTCAGAGGCTCTGGGCATCGCCACAACTTGCCTAACTGTTTCTAGTATGGAATACATGGACCAGTTACAGTGAACATGAGCCACTGCTAAGTTAAAACAGCAGAAAGGAACCCGATCGTACACAGGAAGTGTCAGGCATGCATGATCCCTGGGCATCGCCCCAACCTGAGTGAGCCTATAAGGAAGGGTGGTGCCACCCTCTCCTCTCTACACATACCCTCCTCACCATCAACTGAAGGCAGATGGAAGGATGGCAGTAAATCCCTTAAGTATCCAGGACAACCACCAGCCTCCCATTGCATGGCAGCGGAAGCCGCAGGCTGCCGGCACCAACATGTGCTCTGAAGGCAGAAAGCAGGGAGAGAGCATGAAACAGACAGTCACATTTCTATGTGAGGACCAATAACAGCCCCCCTCCTCGAAGTCACACACGACACAGGATGAACTCAGCCTCCTGTGTCAGTCACTGTCCTGCTTGCCATCAACCTACAGGACACCAATTGACCAAAGACAGCCAGGGAGGCTAGATCTCTGCCAAGGAAACAGAGCCATGAAGGAGCCACAGAGCAGGACAGACTGGTCACTCCTAAAGCCCATGGAGAACTAAGGGATTCTTTACTGCATTAAGCTCACCATTTGGCTTTACTTCCAGAGAAATCACTATGCAGGCTAGTCTGAGACAGTCAAAATCAACAGGAGAAACAAAGTCATAGCTACAGAAAGGCCATGGCCTGTGACCTCAGTCCACAGGGCTGTTTGTTACCAAAGACAGTTCTCGTCCACCTATGGCGGCCACCAGAGACCAGAGCCAAACAGCCTAAGGGGATAAGGAGCACAGTTGAGAGATGTCAGTCAGGCATGAGATAAGCTGAGCCCAACCTGTTTATGGTCCAATGAGTTAAGAACAGTGTACTGTATAATTAACAAGTGTGAGCAGAGAGATCTTACCTGTTCTCATCGCAAAAAAATGATAATTATGTGAGATGATGCATATACTAATTGGCCTGATTAGGTCATTCTACAACATATAAATGTATCAAGACATTGTGTTGTATTCTATAAACAGATGCCAGTTTTGGGTGCTGTGGCCTGACCTCAGGTGTTTTGGATGCTAACACTTCTACTGTCGAGCTACGCTCTCAGACAATACACACAAATTTTAGTGTTTGTTCTATTTATTCATTATTTTTTGTATTGTATCCTGACATGAACCTAAGGCCTTGAGAATACTAGGCAAGGGCTCTATCTCTTTTGTTCCCGCACAGAGTCTCACAAAGTTGCCCAGGTTAGCCCTAAACTCATTCTGTAACCCAGGCTAGCCTTGAACTTTCATTCCTCCTGCCTTAGCTTCCCACATAACAGGGATTACAAACGTAAGAGGCCTGGCTATACCAGTTCTCATTTGGCAATTTAAAAATGGACTGATGACCTTCAGAGTCACCTGCCAGCACAGAGTCAGATTAATCCAGCACCAAGTTAAAAGAGTAACTCACTCTAACATTCTAATTCTGTGACATCATCCCACAACAGGAAATCTCTAGGAGAATGTTAACACATGAAAGCTACTGTTACCCTTATATCTGAGAATGGGACTGTAAAGACACAGGTGTCCACTATTAGCTGTAAACACAGTACACACTGTAAACACCCAGTATCCACAGTGTTTCGGGATAGGTGTGAGGCTATCTGCAGCACTCTGGGAAGTAAGTAAGAAAGAAGATGGATGGATGGGTCGAGCACGGGGGTGGAGGAGAGAGACACAATGGAGCCAGCAGAAAGAATGGCAACCGCTTGGTTGGGGCTGGGTGCTCACTCTAAAACGTCCCCCAACGTTTCATGTTTGGAATACTTCATAATAAAATGTTGGGAGGAGAATACTTTAGAACATACAAAGCATGGCCCTTGAGAGGAAAATTCAGCTGAGACCTCACTCCTCACCCATTTACCTGTGAATTCATTATTAGTCCAATCTAAACAGCAGATGACGTTTTAAAATAAGACACAACACAAAAAGCCCGAGGATACTCCACAGAACAGGAAACTTTATTTCCATCTAGGTGTTGACTACACAGCTCAGTGAGTAAAGGAGCTTGCCTCCAAGCCTGACTATCTGAGTTCTAATCCCCAGGACCCACATGATGGAAGAAGAGAACTAACTCGTCCGCAACACAAGCGCTCCCGCACGTACACTAAATAAAGATAATTAAAAATTAACTTCCATTTGACCAATAAACAAGATTCAAGACTTACTGAAAAATCATAAAGAAAAATTGGAAACAGAAATTGGACTGAGGATAGAGGCAGGCGAGAAAGAAGAAAGGATTCCAGGAAATGTGTACCCGGGTGGCCTCAGGGTGACAGGGAATCGGGGCATGGACAAGGAGGCGTCGTCATTGCTCTGTCAGCGTGGTGACGTGAACAAGCATGGAAATCCCTGTATGGAAGGTAAGGATGGATGTGTTTGCTTAACCTCGTGAATGGCCATTCAGCAGTACTGATGCAGCAGCCCCTCCTTACCCACTGGGAACATGTCCCATGACCCTAAGGAAAGAGGAAACTGGAGACAGCACTATGTATATTGGGGCTTTTTACACATGCCTGCAGTGACGTTCAATTTACAAATTAGACACAATTAGCAACAATAACATTCTACAATGACAGTTATGTGAATGGGGTCTTACATATTCCTCTTGCCCTTAACAGTACTCTCATGCTGGGACTAACATTAACTACAATATGGGTTACCTGAGCACAGTACTGAGATATTGTAGACTCCTTCCAATAATCAGATGGACACTGGGTGATACAAAGTAGGCAGGGTACATCGTGTGGATATGTCTGACAGGAATGATTTCAACCCCACCTAAGAGTCAGCTGGGTGGCATGAGAATTTATCTATCATGCTACTCAGAATGAGTACATCTTAAAAATGATAAACTGTTTGTAGATTTTTCCATTCAATATTTCCAGGCTTAGGTTGGCCAAGGGTAATCTTGCAAAGAGGAGCTGTGGCTAAGGGCAGGAGCGGGGGTCCTACTATGTACAAAGGTGAATGGCTTTTTGCTCTCGATATTACTATCCTGGAGTCTTGGGGGACATGTCAGAGTGTACCACTGCAGCACTGTGGGCAATCACAGTGGAGGGTGTTTGCATTCCAGGAAGTCACACGCTCTGTGTCCAAGTTCCGGCAAGAGGGAATAAAGAAAGCCGGATGCAGTTCAGCTGCAATCACACGGTTTGCTAGCACATTAGGTGTAATATTTGTAATAAAGCAAAAGGAGGTGGAGACCTCTCATAAGTATACCCCCATGCTAGATGCTTCTTTAAGAACCTAGTCTGGCTGACAATATGACGGAGAAAAGATGAGACCCAGAGAGCATACTGTACCATATCGTTCCCAGCTAGTTCCACACATGTGCTGCTTTCAGACATGGTGTAAAATAAAGAGGATATGCACAGTGTGAAACATTTTCTATAAATAACAATTTACCACTTTACCCTGAGTATATGAAGAGATCAGTTTTCCAGCTTTATATATTTACACATTTGATACTGCCTAGGTAAATATTTGTGTACATTATAATAGCCATTAAATGGTGGGTAAATAAATTCCAATAGGAAATACTCATAATAGCATGTACATATGCATTATGTTTGCAGTGCTGAGGGCTGAATCCAGAGCCTCATGCATGTTCCTAAGTGCTTCACCACTCTGCCATATCTCCAGGGACAAGAATGTGTAGTAGAATCATATATAACGGTGGATACTAGTACTTGGTATGATATGAAAGTGTGGAAGTATGAGAAAAGAACAAAGAAGTATTTCAAGTTTTTAATTGACTTGTGCCTCTCTAAAGCCATCCACGCCCACCCCACCCCACATCACTCAGCCCCCCAGACCCACACTCCCATCCACACCCACGCCCCTGAGACGGTTCTCTGCCTCAATCATCCTGGGCACTAAGGGTTATGGATGAGTTGGACGCTGCTTCTCAGCAGAACATTCCACCCATCTGCCCGGAGTGTCAGCTGCTGCTGCCACTCAGCTGCCCACTGCCCCGCCCACTGCCCCGCCCACTGCCCGCCCACTGCCCTGCCTCACTCCCACGGGAACCCTCACGTTCATCATCTGGTGGGTCCCGAGGCTAGGTGGAGATGGGACTGGTAAACAAGTTCTATCTTGTTGAGAAATCCTAAAGGGCCTTGTAGGACAGGATGATTCTCCACTCACAAAGTCAGACAATGCAGTAAACTCTCTGTCAGCGAGAGAGCTAGCAAGCTGCAGCGCAGAGACTACCCTTTATGGCTAGCCTGCAGAGGAATGACGTATGGCTGGGAAACAAAACCGAAATCCAAGGCTAGAATCCACCAACGCTCCTCTTCTTTAATGTGATCTTGAGAACCTGCTGCAGAGGGTGTCCCAAGGCACCGGGGGCACATCCATAAAGTACAGGCACAGGTACTAGGGGACACCCACTGGCAGAGGCTGTGCAGGACCCTGGGTTCAATCTTTAACACCAGAAGAAAAATATGAACTGCAGATCGGTGGTGCTGGCTTGCAGAACGAGAACGACTTCCCAGTCTACAAATCCTCCTGTGAGAATCTGGTGAATGTGCTTAGATATCCCATTTCGTTGCCCCATGCAATTATGGTGGCTGAAAGCAATTAACATCTGTTTTTATGATACTGTAAGTTTCCCAACTCCAATTAAATGCCTGTTCAGCTGGGGCTCCCAGCCGGTTTCCAGCAAACTCGGTATAGACATGGCCGTTTTAGGGCTTAAAACCTGCACTCTGACACAAGAGAAACCATCAGAATGGCAGCCAAGTGACGGAGATGCATACTTACTGAAAATTGTGGTTTGGGCTGTGCGTTGGACCTAAAGACATGAAAGAAAAAGACAAGTTATTAACACGGCCAGTGGTAAACACGGGCGAGTCCAGCAGCTCCACCGTGGCCAGCTGTCCCCAGGCTTAAGACTCCCTTCCCACTCGTGAGACCATACCGGTGACACCAGACATCCCAGAATGAGAACTCTCCGTGTAGCAGCATGTGTGGGCGCTTTTCCTGTCCCTGCTCGCTCCTCATCTAAACTGTATCCACAAAACCTGTTTTGCTCATTAAGAGCTGGCTCTAACGTGAGCCCAGATGACAGGCCTGAGGTGCACGCTACCTGGGACCTTGCGCTACTGCGTCAAAGGAGGATGATTTACTTCTGCCATCTAATCCTGCTGTCCCATGTGACAAGCGCAGAAACTCAGTCCTGTTCCTGCCCAGTGGGGCCAGCTTGGCACATGAAGGATGGGTGTGTACTTGGGGCAGAAGCACAGAAAAGGCCTATAGCTAGTGAGTCCTGACCAGTGGTGGGGAGCCACAGATGGGGCCTAGGCTCTGGCCCCTGCTGTCTGTGGCATGGCCATCCTCCCAAGGGCCTGGCGTCCTGCAGTGTAGTCTTGCTGGGCACTTCCTGTCTCACCTTGTATGAATGGGCTGCTTTTCAGTGGCCTGGGTTTACAGGCTTCTCCGTCTGCATTTTCCTCTGTTAGCAGTAAATAGGCTAAGGAGCTAGTTTTCTCAGGCTCCTCGGGAGAGGCCCTAGGGCAGTTTCTGGATTTTTTTTTGCTGACCCATGTATGCTCAGCTACAAATACTAAACATGTCCATCACTCTGCGCTGTGAATGCTATCTGCTAGCACGGGGCCTGTGCTGTCCACACTTACCGAGCCGCACATACAGGACCCCAGTGGCAGTAATGGTCTTCAGCCCGTTGGTAGCCACACACTGGTAGTAGCCCGTGTCTGTCGTGTCCAGGTCTTGGATCCGCAGCCGAGAGCCATATTCTGTCTTCCGGATGATGACCCTCCGTGGTTCTTGCACAACCGGGGCGTCATTCTTCAGCCACCGCACGTTGGGAGGTGGATTTCCCGCCACCTTGCAGTGCAGGATTGCCGTCTGGCCCTGGACAATGGTGATATTGTTGACCGGCTCCAGAAAATTCAGAAAGTAGCCTGCAGGGGATAGGTCACAGAGAGCAAACATGGTGAGGTCAAGAGGAAGGACCTGGGCTCCTGCACGACCATCCTGAGCAAAGGTGTCCCTTTTTATTTGCATTTAGCACATTCTAGAACGCTGCAGCAAACACTGAGTCCATAATTCAAGCCATGACTTCTGGAGGGGCACAGCCAGGTTTGAGAGTCCCTGGTCACATGACTCTTAGTACTGGGCAAGTCTCACTGTGTAGTCTGGGCTGGCCTGGAACTCATTACATAGCTCATAGCTCAGGCTGGCCTCTAACTCATAGCAATCCTCCTGCCTCAGCCTCCCAGGAGGTAGGATACAGGTTTGAGTCCCCTGGCAGGTGACTCTGTTTTAGAAGACCTGATTGAATGCACGTGGCTGAGGCAGTCATGCTGGTGTCCTGGCCACAGCCCTGGGACTCAGGCCTGGATGAAGGCTCTCTGATACACACCTTTGCTCTAGACAGCACCCTGAAACCCTTCCCCACTGTCTGAAGCCCGTTTGAGTTTTTTTGTTTTGTTGATTTTTTGTTTTTGTTTGTTTATTTGTTTCTTTTTTTTTTTTTTTTTAAAGACAGGGTCTCATGTAGCCCAGGCTGGACCTGAACTTGAACTCCGCCTACTCCTATCTCAAACTCCAGAGTGCTGGTATTACAACCACATGCTGCCGTGCACGGCTGTTAGACTCTTTTAATCATGAAGCTCTCTAACAAACCCCACAATACTAACGAGGCCACAGTGTCAATCCTTGGAAGGTATTCACTGGCGGCTGCCTTCTCTCTGCAAAAGGCCCTCCCTCTGCCACGCCCACCCTTCCACCTTCCTACTGCCCCTACCACGCCAACCCTTCCACCCTCCTACTGCCCTCTGCCACGCCCACCCGTCCACCTCCTCACTGCCCTCTCACCCCACCGCCCTCTATGCCCTGCCACGCCCACCCTTCCACCTTCCTACTGCCCTCTGCCACGCCCACCTTTCCACCTTCCTACTGCCCACTGCTACATCCCAGCACATCTGTTAAGTCACGAGGAATCATGCGCATGACACTACTTTGAGGGCATTTTCTCCCTTCGATTAAATTCTGAATCACTTTATTTATTCAGTTCCTCAGAAACAGGGCTCTGGCGCAGAAATGTGTGCGGTGGGTGGGTGGGTGCGTGTCAGGGCTGAGTTCCACCCGGCACTAGTACCAGAGCAGCCCAGGTTCTTACTTTACACCTCGCCCCTCCATAATCTTCCTTAGAGACGCACGTCGCTTTAATTTCTGTTGTGTCTTGTCCACACAGTTAAAGGCATGTGGGAAAACTACAGGACAGCAGTCTTCCACGAAGTGCTCGTGTTTCCTGTCATCATTCTTAACAGATGGCTAGAGCATCACAGTATAAAAGAACACAAGTTTGTTACTGCCCACCCAGAGCAGCGCAGAGACAGAGGTCAGGGTGTTGGTGAGGCTGGTTCTGTACCAGGGTTCTGACCAGGAATCTGTTTGCCTTAGCTCTTCACCAGGGACCACTCTACTCCTTGGCTCAAGGCTCCTTTGTCTTCACCGTATCTCCTACTCTAGACTCTGGTCCTTCTGTCCCTCTGTTATAACAGCTCTGAGTTACACAGGGGCCATCTGTAAATCCAGGGTGATCTCCCTATCCTCCATTGCACCTACAAAAGCCCTATGCCGTGCAAGGAGATGCAGTCACAGGATACGGAGATCAGGGCATAGTGACCTCTGAGGGTGCCATTATTGTCTACAGGATTCACTTTTCCCTGGAGACATTTTGTGTTTCCCTGTGCTCAATAGCTTCTGAACTGTTGCCTTGGATCTTTACGTAGCTACCAGCTTCACTGACAATAGAGACTTCTGTTGTGAATTCACATCCCTCTCCTGACTTTTCTACTATTTGCTTTGTCCATTATTCTGGTGGATTAAAGCCCAATAAAAGCTGAAATACTGCAGTGCAGAAATCAAGGCTAGACACATCCCCACAAACAACATAAAATTTTGACGGCTGCCTTTTGCCGCACTTGACCTAGAACATTTAAGACGTCTGGGGTACAACCAAAAGCCTCAGGTCCCCTATTTCTCCCTCCAACGAATGACCATCCGTCATTGCAGTTTGTATTATTTTATGCTTTCAGGAACTTTCTTTTGACAAGTCACCTTCTCTAGTTGCCTGCTTTCACTCAAACCGGTTTATGTTGGTACTGTTCTTTAATTACTGTGTAATAGTCCACTGTATAAATACATCACAGCCTAGTTTCTCATTTCCCAGAGGAGGAGCAGCAAGCTGTTTTCACATTTGGGCTTCGACAGGTTTACTGACCATTTGTGTTCACATCTGGCCCTGCACGGGTTTAAGAGTACCTCGAATGTACCTGCTGGATGTGGCGGTACGAAGTCCTGGGAGCTGTCGTTAGTCCAAGTCTCTGCAGATGTGCTTCCAAAGAACATCTTAGTGTGCCCTCCACGACTCTGACAACATTTAGTCTTGGGGGACGTTAAAGTTGTATCAGTGGAATGCATGTGACAAAGTGCCACACTGCTGTATGCCATCAGTGGTTTCAGAGGTTCCTGTGAGCACCAGCATCTTCCAGAATGTTTATTGGTCACCAAGCATCTTTTTTGAGATTGCCTATTCATCTTCATTCTGCCCTCCCCTCCACACTTCTACAGTCAATCCCTTTCCTATTAATAACTGAAGTATAAAACATGAAATTTCCCTTCAAGCTCCTTAGCCACACAATAAATCACTTTAATCTTCCTATATGTGGTCAGACCCAAGTGACTTGTAATTCATTTTAGGATTTTTTTTTCTTTTACCCATGGATTATTAAAAGTGTGCCTCTTTACGGTTGTTAATTTGTTTGAGTGTATGTGTGCATGTGCACACATACCACCATGTGGATGTGGACGAACATCAGAAGAAAATGAAGGAGTCAGTCCCTTCTTCTTCCCCTCATGTGGGTCCCAGGTATCAAATTAATGACTTCTGGCTTGGCCACAGACATCATGACCCAATGAGCCATCTTACCAGCCCTAAAGGTATGCATTAGTTGAACTAGTTTTTGTTGTTTTGGTTGTTGTATTTGTTTTCTAAAAGAAAAACAAGGTTTAGGGACTAGAAAGATGGCTCAGGGGATAAAGGGCTTGCCACCAACCCTAATGACCTGAGTTTGATTCCTAGGACCCATGGAGTGCACACACATGCACGCACGCACACACACACACACACACACACAGAGAGAGACAGATAGATAGAGGTTCCAGGTTCAATTTCCAGTACCAACACAGAGGCCCATCTAGTGCCCTCTTCTGGCCTCCATAGGCATCAGGCACACAAAAGACTCACAGAAAGACACGCAGGAAAAACACCTACACACATCAAATTGGGGTGGGGGTGGCAAAAAATCTCAACAACAAATATTCTTTCTTTAAAACGATATCTTTTACATGATGATATTTCTTTGAGACCAATGAGATTCATTCTGCAGTCCAACCTGGACTGGGTTCTTGTAGACGGTCCACATGTGTTAGGTGATGATGTTTTCTCTGTCATCACAGAAGTTTGTATGTGCCCATTAAATCAAGCTTGCCTGTTTGGTGTTGGTGATTTTACTATGTTTATCAGTTTTTTCCAGGAGATATTTGCTCACTGGTTCTCTGTCAAATAGCTATCAGCAATTCTCTTGACTTCCATTTAACAACGAGAAATCTAGTGTCTGGGGTCATCAACCCTCAAGTTTACCATATCATTTGTTCCTTAGATCACTTTGGAATGCATTTATCTAGAACAGTTTCTGATTCATCAAAGTTGCCTCAAGATACTGGTTAAAAGAGCTCTACTTTTATCTGCCTAATGGCTTACCATTTTTATGATATTTTACTCTTTATGAACCTTATAAATTTGAACAATTTTATACACAAGCTTATGAATGCTTTAATACATGAATTTTAAATGAGGTTTAATATTTTCATTTTGCCTATTAATTCTTTTTGCTTTATTTCAAAATTAATCTTTAATGACTGCCTACTTCTGCTCTTAATTGGTTTGACAGTTATAGTTTTGTAATTAAACTACTTTTAATCAGCATCATGCTTCATCTGACAAAGCTTCCCGAACACAAGAACCTTTAAATGCTGGAATATAAAACCCCCATCTCTCCTAGACACTGCTCACAAGAGGAGTCCCTGCTTCTCAGTTCTTACTCACACTCCGGTTTCAGTCAGTTGTGATCACTAGTGTTGCTTTTTATTGTCAGGGTTCCTTGGCCAAGTTATAAACTCTTTTCTCAGCACCACTCCCTGTCTCCTTTCTTCCTCTTACATTCAGCTCTACTCAGCCAGAATCACATTTTTACTTTGGGTGATAGACTGAGGCTGTACACTTATTCTTACTGTAAACATATCTGTTACTTTAACCTTGCTGAGTAGTTTAGCTGGGTATAGAATGCTAGTTCAGCAGTGATGTTGTCTTTTGCCTCTACTAGAAACTGCTGGCAATTCTGTCAGTTCCCATTGTTTGCAGTTCTCCTGTCTTTGCCATCCTAAGTATCTGCTCTTACAACCATTCAATTACTTTTATGTTAGCCTCTTCAGATCTTAACTCCTTTCCTTAATATTGAAAACTCATGCATGAGTCAATGTAGTAGGATTCTCTATCAGTCTCTCATGAAATTCTGCCTTCATTCCTCCCCTCTGTTTCTCTTTTGGGATACTCAGTGTATGTACTGGTGTTCCTCTCTGAGGTTGTGTCTACACTGTCTAAACTGCTCTTTAACCTGTCGATCCAGTTTCTCAACTCATAGGCGTTGCTTGTGGAAGATCTGCTTGGTTCCCTTTTGAATCTGCCACTTGTTCTTCTAGGTGGTTTTCATTCTGTCCTATAAAGAACAAGGCTGGCTTCACTGTGTACTGGCCAGCCACTCACCCTGTGCAGAGTTCTGTGAGTGTGATTTTTAATTTTTCATTGTAAGGTGAATTTCTTTGGAAATAGCTTGAGGATAGCATAGGAATAGCTTATTCCTCAATAACATGGTGCTATGTGTTATCTTAATTCTCTGGCTTTGGATTTCCCATACAATCCTGGTCATAGGATCTGATTCCCAGTGGGTATCAGCTGATGTTTGCTTGGGTACCTTCTCAGACATTCCCCATGTCTGAATCAGGTCCTTCTTGGCTCCTTGGCGCCCCAGAAGAGCAGCTCTTAGCTTTGAGTGAGAGGATTGCCCACAATGCCTCAGTGGTGTAGACCCTAAGGGTTTATTTTCTGGCTTGATATTAGGACTCGAAACTCTTGAGGAAACTGAAGCAGTGTAACAGTCTCCCATAGTTGGAAGAAGATCTATCAGGCCTGACATGGTGTCACGGGTTGAATATGCTTGGCCCAGGGAGTGGCACTATCAGGAGGTGTGGCCTTGATGGAATAGGTGTGTCAGTGTGGGCATGGGCTTTAAGACCCTCACCCTAGCTGCCTGAAAGCCAGTCTTCTCCTAGCAGTCTTCTGATGAAGATCTAGAACTCTCAGTTCCTCCTGTACCATGCCTGCCTGGATGCTGCCATGCTTCTGCCTTGATGATAATGGACTGAACCTGTAAAACAGCCCCAATTAAATGTTGCCCTTATAAGAGTTGCCTTGGTCATGGTGTCTGTTCACAGCAGTAAAACCCTAACTATGACAGAAGTTGGTACCAGGGACAGAGGTATCCCTGTGATTGGCCTGACCAAGCTTTTGTCTGGAAGAATGTGGATTTGGAGACTTTGAATTTGGAAAGCAGTGGAATGCTTTAAGTGGGGTTTAATGGGTAATCCTAGTAAGAATATTAAAGACTTTGTTGCTCAGATTGATTTGAACTATGCAGACCTGGCCCAAGAGGGTACAGTGGAGAAGAATTTCAGTATGTGGCCTAGAGACTGTGTTTGTGGTATTTTGGTAAAAATTATGGCTGTTTTTTGCCCTTGTCTGAAGAGTCTACCTGAGTCTAAGGTAAAGAGTCTTATATTAACTGCATTGACAAAAGAAATCTCAAAAAAGCCCAGTAGAGACTTTGTTCTCTGGATAAGTCTCATGAAGAGCATTTTGAACAAGCATAGAAAGCTTATAAAGGAAAAATATCAAATATATGGTTAAAGTATTAAAGGGCCACCAGGAAGTAAAATGGAGCTGAATCCTATGTTCTAGAAGATAACAGATCAAGGGATTTGGGGTAAGATCCCATCCAGCTAAGTTTAGATCAGGCATGGTGGTATATGCCTTTAATCCCAGAAGACAAAGCCAAATAGATCTCTGACTTCAAGGCTAACCTGGGGAGAAAAAAGGTACTAGGTGAAGAAAAGCTTAAATCCAGGCTTGGTGGTATACATCTTTAATCCCAGCATTACAGGAGACAGAGCCATGCAGGTCTCTGAGTTCAAGGTCAATCTACAGAGCAACTTGCAGGAAAGTCAACCTTAGGCAGAGAGGGAGTCAGAAAACAGAAAGCTGGTAATAGAATAAGGGGAGCATGTTCCAGCCCCAGCAAGCATCAGAACACAGCAGCTTTGACCATGTGGCTCTGGCTATAGAGTGAAAAATAGAAGGGACTACTGGGACAATTGATGCTGGTTAGCTGATGCTAAGAAATTAGCAATGATTAAGAAGAGACCAGCATCACTGAGGCGAAATCTTCTGGGAAGTGTTTTTGAGAGCACAAAGAAGCTGTGTTCCAGAGATAGTCAAGGTTGTACCTCAGGCTGCAGCTATACATTGGTAATGTGTAAGAAGTCACCCAAGTGGTACTGGTTTTGAAGGTATGAGAGGCAGCTGAGGCTTGGCACTGTGAGAGACCAGAGAAGGCCTTTGGTGAAGGTGACCTTCAGATGTAGTTAATAGCCCAGGACTCAAAAAGAAGTTGAGGCTTGGCACCATGAAGAGAGCCTATGAGAGGCAATTGGTGAAGCCTAGCTACAGTGGAAGACCTCAGTGTATTGGAGATATCAGTATCAAGGGATGATCACCAAGAACAGCAGCTGCAGTGGAGTGGATCAACCTGAGCTTAGAGAGCTACAGAGGGCAGAGCTGGAGAAGTGACGCCAGCCCTTTGGAGGAGCCCAGAAGATCATGTGTGGATCCAAGACATTGGAACAAGAAGCTGTAACACTGAAGTTGCCTTGGAGACACCAAGATTTTTTATGCTAGAGCCATGGGCTATCTCCTGAGGAAAGCTGCTAACATGGAGTGGAACCAGCCCAGGAGAAAGAAGTTTGTTGCAGTCAACAAAGATGAAAAACGAGTTGGAGATCTGAAGACTACTTTGATATCAGCCATGGAGATGCAGAGTTTGGAGTTTGCCCAGCTGGTTCCCTGTCTTGCTTGGGAATTACAGTTAAGTGACTGGATGGATCTCAGAAGAGACTGAACTTTGAACTTTTAACATTGTTGAGACTGCTATAGACTATGGGGACTTGGGAAGCTGCACTAAAGGTACTTTTTGCTATGGCTAGATATGGCCCCCATAGACTCACATGTTTAAACAAGCCTATGGGGGCCAGGGAGTGGAATGTCATGGGTTAAATAAGCTTGGCCAGGGAAAGGCCATATTTGGAGGTGTGGCCTTGTTGGAATAGGTGTGTCACTGTGGGTGTGGTCTATAAGACCCTCATCCTAGCTGCCTGGAAGCCAGTATTCTCCTAGCAGCCTTCAGATGAAGATGTAGATCTCTCAGCTCCTCCTGCACCATGCCTGCCTGGATGCTGCCATGTTCCCATCTTGATGATAATGGACTGAACCTCTGAACCTATAAACCAGCTCCAATTAAATGTCCTTATAAGAGTTGCTTTGGTCATGGTGTCTGTTCACAGCAGTAAAACCTTAACTAAGACACATGGAAATTCCTTTATTTTATTAAAAGCTCACTTGGTTTTTATCCTGGTCCATCACTTCTCCTCAGAAGTAATCCTGTGCTATCCAGTTGCTAGCAAACAGAAACACTGAGGTACTTATTCTCAGTCTAGGTCTTCTAACCCCGTGCTCTCCACCATGGCGTCTACTTTCTGGAGCTACTCCACTTCAAATGTTTTTTGCCTTTGACTTTTCTAGCTGCTCTTTGGCCAGAACACCTATATCCGACTGGTGTCTGTTTCTGAAATCCACAGACATGTCAAGTCTGCAGCATGGCCACAGAGCCACCCCTTTCTTCAACGTGTGCCCAGAATTCAATTCTCTATCATGGGTCATTTGAATATGAGGACCCAGGAAGGTTGGATTGTTCTCCAAGGCTGTAAATGTAGAGAGGTGCTTAGAACAGCCTGTGCCCTGGCAGACCTGGGCTGTTACTTTTAGTCCCTTCCTTTCCGGTTCTGGCTCCTGGGCATCGCTCCATTTTGCTTGTATGTTTGCCAAAGCATTTACATCGTTTCCTAATATTTCACCAAGCACGTGCATGTCACTGACCCGAGAGAGCTTCCAAGTTAGCTTGGCACACCATTCTCCCCATCATCAATTCTCTGGAGGCCAAACCTAAAAGCTAGAGAGCCAGTTCCCTGGACACTGTGCACCAAATCGCTCTCCCTCGGGGCTGAACCTGCAGCCGGCCAGTTAACCTCGAAGCTTCATTTCTCTGACACTCTAAATACAAGGCTCACACAAATCATCTTCTAAGCTTTCCATTAGCTCACAAAAATTCCTTTAAGCAGCCCCAAACCTCTCTAGACAACAGATGAGATTATAAAGAGCCAGGCAGCACTGATGGAGAACTTTACTGAAGACCTGGTTGGCACAGGGCGTGGATAGAAACAGAAGTTCCCTATCTGGAGTCATCCATATGAGTTCCCCTTCTGCACTGAGACAATCTTAACTGCTCATGCAGAGGACTTCATCTCTGCAGCGGCCTGGTCAGCTGTATGCAGGGACTGAGTCGAAGCTTTAAAAGACCCCAGAAGCTAAAGGAGAATGCCATCCCCGGGGGACAGCTCCCATCTGCCCCAATGGCACAGAGATCAATGATTAATGGTTTTTATAACCCAACCAAGTGCCCAGACAGTCACCCATGTTGTCAAATGATTTAGGGAAACCTCCCCCCACCCTTTCCTGATGAGGGCAACCTGGTGTAGGAAAGGAAATAAAGAAAGCCTTCTGTGCCTGGGGTCACAAGGTCATGGGGTTTCGATTGGTGGGAAACAAAACAGACAATTTCCTGGAGGGGCAAGTGAAAAGGAGACCCCGAGGGTCGCAGGAGGGATGTAAAGCTGCCAACTTCAGAGGAAAATATTTACAGGTCAATAAACCAGCCAGAGGCCAGAGCAGGGGCCTGGGTTTAGGCTTTGCTGTGCAGTGTGCACAGACCCAGTGCAGAAAATGGGGGAAGAGGAGGAGATGAGAGACCCTGGGGAAAACAAGAACACAAACGATGGTGTGGGGGGTAGGAGAGAGCTTCGTCAGTGAAGCCTGTGCTCTGAAAGCCGGAGGCTGCGTTCCACCCGAAGCCCCAACACCAGGTGTTGTGGCATGTAATCCCAGCACTGGCGGGTTCCTGGGCTGCCTGCCTAGCCAGCCTAGCCAAACCAGTAATACCCGGGAGAAAGCGAGACTGTCTCAAAAACAACAAGGTAAATGATATCTAAGGAACAAACACCGAGCTTTCTCTAGGCTCTACACGAATATACATACATGTGCATGTATAATCTCCACAAGTGTACCTGCATACACATGTATGTGAAAACATGTAAACAGGCTCTCTCTCTCTCTCTCTCTCTCTCTCTCTCTCTCTCTCTCTCTCTCGCACCTTTAGGAGTGATTCATGTCACTCAATGGTGTTTTGCTGGTGTATTCATTCATTGATTCATTCTTTCATTCAGTGTGTGTGTGTGTGTGTGTGTGTGTGTTTTGCACAGGAGAGGGAGTCCCTAGTGCAGGCTGATGTTCCCGAGAATCACGTATGTAAGCCTTGAATTTCTGCTCCTCCTGCCTTGGAACCTCCATCCAATTTATGCAATCCTGGACCTCAAACTCAGGACTCGGTGCATGCTGGGAAAGCATTCTTCATTTTAACTATAGCCTGAGTCCATGCTCCAAATCTTACACTGAGTCCTGACCCCAGGTAACAGTGGGTGTGGTCTTCTCTGACTTGGATCACTGTGTATACTTTCAACTTAAGAAAGCAGACTGGGCTCTGAAGTAATAGGGTCCTGCTAAGCAGGCGTGAAGATGGACAAATACATACAGGAAAAGTGTCAGAAACCAGAACAATGTTACCCAAGACAAGAAGTGCCAAGGATGCCAAAGGCCACCTGCAACTCCCAAAGCTCAGGGAGACAAGGAGCAGGGCCATCTCTGAGTCTCAGAAGGGGCCACTCCTGCTGACATCTGGATTTCGAACCTCCAGGATTCTGAGAGAATGCCTCTCTGCAGCGAAGGGCTATGTCCCGATGTGTGGAGCTCTCTTACAAGACTCTGATCGTCATTCAGTCCTCCACATATTTGGTCCCTCAGCGTAGGGCCTGAAGATCTGAAGATGAGGAAGAAGGAATGTGGAGGGAAGACAGACCTATGAACGCTTGACACCCACCTCCTCTTAAAGGGACAGGAGCACATGCACAGGGACAGACAGACAGACATGAAGAGCCTATTGCAGCATGGAGTGGGCCCCAGCAAAGGTGAAGTACTGTGGTCTATGTCTCCTGAGGTTAACATCAGAAAGACAAGGGCTATGGTCACTCCACCCAACTGGATAATTCCATTATTCTAGGGACAGTTCTATCCACGAGGCAGGAACCTCAATGTTGGTTGTCAAGAATCACCTGCTGGTAGGTAGCACCAGGATCCTAGTTGTATCCACACGGATAAGTCAGGCAACTCTTAACCGTTGGCCTGAGCCGCTGGGCCTGACCTTCTGGGGAGTGCTGCGCTAGCCATGACAGTGTCAGAAACCTACAATCAGGGTACACATGCTGTAGAGTAAACTAGTTCCTGGAAGTGGTTGTGTGGAGATGCTCCGTGGGTAAAGTACCTGCTAAAAAGCAGAAGGACCTAATTTCTATTCCCAGAACCCACATACAAAGCACACAGCTGTAATCCTTGCTCTGGAGAAGTGACGAGAGACAGCCCCTGGGGCTATCTGGCCAGTCCGCCTAGCCATGCTGGCTACCTCCAGCATCCATGGGACACTGCTTGCCAAAGATCAAGGTGGAAAGCCACAGAGATGCTGAGGCTGACCTCCAGCCTCCATGAGCATCTGCACACATCAGTGTGAACAATGGGTGAACCCTGTGCATTGGAGTTCACACTTACACACAAAAGAACCTGCAGCCTGCAAAGTCTCAGAAACCAGTCAGCGGTGGGTCTGTGGGTGAGGTTCCCCCATCCTACCAGCAGGCTGAACATGGAGTCTGTGATCTCAGTGGTCGGTCACACACAGGCTGCCTCTGCTTGGAGTCAGAATCCTTTTGTCTTTTTCATCTGATTCGAACTGGGGACGCGTGCTCTATGCAAAATTTAACAAAGTCACATACACAGACCTGCACAAATTCTGCCATGTCAGAAGCAGCCAGAAACATGCTCAACGCATTTGCATATGAGTCCACATGACCTACAAGGACCAGGAAAGCCACAACAGATAGCAATGAGCATCTTCTCCATGGCAACCCAGTGTCTCAGGATCTCTTGCAGAAGACATTTTGGTTCTACCTCTGGTCTGTGGCAACTGTGGGCAGCCCTGCAAGCCTGGGGTAGATGAAGCATGGACTTTTCTGCCTGTTACTTAGAATTCACCTGTCGTCCTTAAAACCACAGGGTAAAGAAACTGAGTCAGAAACTCCTCTAGCCTCAGCATCGAAGTGAACAAATAGGAGATGCAGAGACCCGTGCCCGTTTTATATGAGCCGGGAACAAGAGGACAAGACCCCTCCTGGTAATTATCCTCTGACCTCCACAACTGTGGCAGCACACACACACACACACAAAAACAAATTAATTTTAAAGTAAGAAAGATTGATTCCAGGACAGGTGAGATAGATACCCCCAGGCCCCACCCTTGACTCAGGAGCTGTTGGCAGCTGACTATTTCTTGTGAAGAGTCGCTGTTTTGAAGATGTGGCTGCTGATTAGATCTGCATGCTCTACTAAATGGTCCACACTCATGCACCGTGGGTGACACTAACTGACTCAGGTTATTTTCTTTTAAGTGACAAAGTTGGGAGGGGGAGCTCTCGGGGAAGTTGAAGTGAGGAGTTGTATATGATCATATTTCATTGCATACATATATACAGTTTTCAATAAAGAAATAATTAAGAATACAGAAGAAAACCAGTGTCCATAACCCAGAGAATCCCAGGTCCATGGTTACTGTTCCTATTGCTTTTCTTAATATTAATGTGGAAGGGGCTTTTTATGGTAGAACGCTTAGTGTCCAGTGGGACAATGCTGTTCTGAGAAACTGTGGGATCCTAGGAAGGTAGAGGCTACCTACCAGAGGAAACTGTGTTGGTGGGGAGACAGCAAAGCAATGGAATCGGATGCTTCACAGGCCGACTTCCCAAGCCAGCAGCCAATTCCATCACCGTGCTTTCCCAGGCTCCTCAAAGCTTGAGTCAATCAGAGCTACTCATGAAACACTAGTGGTTTTCATGGCGGCCAGGGCAGCCGAAAGAAGCAGAGACAGGACCTAGACTGGAGAAGATTTAATGCCTGCAGCAGGTGAGGAGAGACTGCATGGGCACCATTAGAAAGCAGTGTCTTCCTTGAACACAGAAAGCATAGGGATTTTATCCAGGGAGCTCCCACATGTTAGTAGATGGGTGGTGTCTTAGGGTTTTACTGCTGTGAATAGATACCATGACCAAAGCAACTTTTATAAGGACAACATTTAATTGGGCCTGGCTTACAGGTTCAGAGGTTCAGTCCATTATCATCAAGGCGGGAACATGGCAGCATCCAGGCAGGCATGGTGCAGGAGGAGCCAAGAGTTCTACATCTTCATCTGAAGGTTGCTAGCAGAAGACTGGCTTCCAGACAGCTAGGATGAGGGTCTTAAAGCCCACACCCGTAATGGCATACCCACTCCAACAAGGCCACACCTACTTCAACAGGGCCACACCTTCTAATCATGCCACTCCCTGGGCCGAGCATATACAAACCATCACAGGTAGCTTCATTCTTGAGCAGGCTCAATGGAGGAGGATACGACACTCCAGCCCATGAACAGTTTAAATCCACGGTGCTCACACTTAAAGGATTTGTGATGGATAGAAATGGCTGTGAGTACACTCAGTGTGACCTCTAACACTGATGCTGAAAACACTGGAAAGGATGCTTTAAAGGCCCATTGTTACGGGAGTCAGCCACAGACAGTGCCCGCATTGCCTTGTGGCTGACAGGACCACAGTGGGCACGGAGGCTAGTACTACTGCCTCTGTGGCAAAAGGCTTACACGATGCTTGAGGTGTGAGCAGCCATTTTGTACTAGATGTTACATTCAAAATCCACTAGTGATCTGTGGCCACCATACTCACTGAAGCTAAGAGCAAAATGAAGTTAAAACACCACCAGGAAGTACTTAGTGAAAAAGGACACAGAATACTGAATGTCACAGCTCGGTGTCCGTCATGTCTGGTCTCCTTGTTCCTTTGAGCAGGTCTCACAAGGATACCGCAATGGCTCTGAATATTGGTCTGCATGGTGTTTGTTTAATTTTGCTCCCACCCTGAGTGGAAAGGACCTGACATCAAGGAGTGGTCCTAGCTCATGGCCACAAGGCTCCTGACAGTGCCTTCACCCTCTTTGATGGGGCAGCTTCACTGCTGAAGTATGACGGTGAATGGTTATTCTGATGTTGAAACCGTTCCTCTGCAGGGGCCTTGATGCTTGCTGAAGACAGATGGAGGACAGGTGGCACCACCTGTCCTGCCCTTCCCCAGGCATCTGTCTGCTGTTGCAGGACATGCTGTGTTACTAAAGGCTCTGTCTGGCAGGTTCGGGCTTCTGCCTAGATACTGGATATGAACCAGATGGAATCAGCAGAAACGCTAAGCACTTCGCTCCCCACAAATGAGGCACACAGCTCATTCCCCAAGCTTCTCTGCCATGAGACCTCTAATAAAACTTTTTCTTGCTTGCCCAGTTAGAAAACAGTCCTAAAAAAATAAAGAATGTTGCAGTGGACGGCCCACATCAAGAAGTATTGACAGCAATAATTGGAGGAGGGGGGTTATTTCAGAAAAGAACAGTATTGCTTCTTCAAGGAAGTAGACCATTTGGTCTCCTTTGTTCTGGCAATAAGGCACACCTATAATGCCTATGAGGTATGTCAGGTGAGCAAGGTACCTACAGAAAACTTCCAGGGCACCTGGAAGCCACCACGGGAGCCACCACAAGGGATCACAGAACGTTCCTTCAGATGGCAGTACGGAAAAGCGTCATCCTCTGAGACACCACCACATGGTTATTTCATTGAGAGGAATAAATAGAGGGAAGAGATGGCTGTCAGCAGCTATTTAATAAAGGGACAAGATGCAAGGCCAGCCACTAAGGCTTTGCTCAGAACCAAGGTCCTTTCCTCCCCAGTTGGCTACATTTTCCACAACCTCTCTGCTTCTCTTCCAAGGAACCTCATCAACTCCCAGAGCCTTTCCTAGGGGTAGGAAAAAGACTTCATGTATGGATCTTACCTGTCCAGCAATGTGGCAGACCAGGGGACCCCATCATCTGGTTGATCAGGCAGGTCTGGCAGCCAGGGAAGGGCAAAGCAGCCACCCTGTGATTTTTTTGTAACTACGACAGAAGCTGTCCTTCTATCTTACCTTTCAGGGTGGGAAGTGGGCTGTCCGGCCCATCAAGTTGTCCCAAGGTGTCGATGGCCTCTGAATCCTCCACTTCACCTGGGAAGAAGAGCACACACACATGAGACCCAGCTTTCCACTGGGGCAGATACTGTGAGAGCAAGCTTGCCCAGCATCAGCAAATTCATTGGAAGAAGATGCTATGACACTAGCTATTGGCTTTGATAGAATCAGATTTCATGACATGATATAAAACGGTTTTTAATTTTTCCCAAGAACAGCACAGACCAATAGAAGTTGGAAAAGAAACCGTCTATGTCACCAGGCAGGAGAGAAACAGGAGAGGGAACAAGAGAAAATGAAAGACGAAGAAAGGGGAGGACTAGTTACCAAAATGAAGGACTCTGAGCTAATTTGCATGGAAGTTCTAGGTAATTAAGAGGAAAATGCAGAAACCTCCCCTACCCCCTTTTGTCCCCCTCATATAGCCCAAGCTGGCCTCAAACTCACTATGTAACCAAAAACAACCTTGAACTGATCCTCCTGCCTCCACTTCCCAGGTAGGAGGACTGGGGTGTGTGTCAGCACGCCAGGCTCCAGGAATTAGGACTTTCGTAAGTAACTCATCCCCCACATCCCCAGACCTCATGTGATGGTCCTACAGCTATAAATGACCGAAATGTGTTCTTTATAAGGACAGTTGAATACCATCTCTATTAGGACAGCCATCTACCCAGAGAGCATAGACTATGCCAGTTGGAATAGCCACCCACTGCATTGGAACCGGGAAAACAAGCGTTGATTTGGGCACATCTCGATATATGGACAGTAAGGGGCTCAGTGTCACTCAGTCGGGGGAGGGGCAGGTGCACTACCAAACCACGAAGCCACAAGAAGCTCGCACATGCCTGCCTCCCAATTCCCAACAGCCACCTAACCTATCACATTTTCTTCCGGCCTTCACCCAGGGTCCAGGCTGCAACAGCTTGTCCTGTTGGCTGAGGGTAAGGCATGATGAAGTTTGGGGTGACTTGCACCTTCCACTCAGACCTGGATTTAAGAGATCAAAAAATCAGCCAATATACCTGTCTACTTAAAAGGGGGACCATGACACATGCTATTTTATGGTGATCCTAGAGGACACTGTTGCAAGTTGGACATGCCAGGCACAAAATGGGAAATCCAGTGTGACTGCACTCATCTGAGGTCCCTAGAGTGGCTAGGGTCATGGGGACAAGGAATAATGGGGGATGGCAGGTTCTGGTGTGACAGAAATGGGGAGCCAGTATTTGGTAGAGACACATTTTCAGTTAGAAAGAAAACTGATGTCAGTGTGACCATCAACACTACTGCACTGACATCCGAATGGTAAAAAGGGCTCTTTTCACTTTATGGACAATGATCACAATTCAAGATGGCCCCTCTATGATGCTTAGAATGAGAAATGACCGCCACAGGCTCGATGTCTTAACACTTGGTCTCCAGCAGGTGGTGCTGTTTAGGAAGGCCATGGAACCTTTAGCGGGCAGCCTAGCTGAAGGAAGTATGTCACCGGGAACAGACAGGCTTTGAGGGTTTATAGCCCTGTTCCATTTCCAGTTTGCTTTATGCTCTTCATGTTGGTGGTTAAAGACGTGATGCTTGGCTTCCTATTCTAGCCTGTTGCCACACCTCCTGTACCCCACCTCCCTGCCATTACAGGCTCTCCTTGAGGACCTGTGAGCCAAAATAAACTCATTCTTCCATGAAGTGCGTTTGGACGTGGTGCTTTATCACGGCAACCAAAAAATAACTATTAAAATATCAAAGTTTATACTTCGCTGTTGGGTGACTTCTGGTTGGTAAGGGAGCCAAGAATTACCTAAACAGCCTCACTTCAGAGACTTCCTCAGAGGAAGCCTTGCCTGGTGGACTACAGGTCCAGCTGTGATTTTGAGGCAGAGCCAGGGACCAAGTTCTTCAGCTTGTCTGACTAAGTAAACACTGGCTCACTTATTCTTGAAGGCATGGGTCTCCAAGCTGGTTCTAAGCTGGTTCGAGCACATCTGTTTGTATGGTGACCTCCATACCACGGGGCTTCCAAAATCCATGTCAGACTGTGGTGCCCTTGACCTCTGTCTCCTTCCCACCTACATGGCAGACTTGAGTCAGGCCACTCTCATTTTCTAACTGTTTTCCCATCATTCCAGGTTAAACTCACCCATACCATTTTTCATAAAATATTTATAACATATTTTAAATATATAAAAAATATTCAGTTGGAGAGATGGCTCAGCTGTTAGAAGCTAGGCTCACAACCAAAAAAAAAAAAAATTCCACTGTTGGAAACGAATGTCTTTATTCTTTAAACCTCTCCCAAGCCCTATATATCCTTGGGGCAATCAGATGGACCTCCCTGGACCAACGGCAGGCGCTCTGATCTCAGAACAGCTAGAGCCCAGCAGGTGCCGAGTTAGGAAAGAAGGTTCTATAGTGTCATTAAAGTCAAGATGGGATGGCTGGAGAGATGGACCCTTAAGCACTTTATTACCGCAGTGGAACTCAATCCCCAGAATCCACATGTCATGGTTTGTATATGCTCCGCCCAGGGAGTGGTACTATTAGAAGGTGTGGCCCTGTTGGAGTAGGTGTGGCCTTGTTGGAGTGAGTGTGTCTCTGTGGGTGTGGCCTTTAAGACTCTCATCCTAGCTGCCTGGAAGCCAGTATTCTGCTAGCAGCCTTCAAATGAAGATGTAGAACTCTCAGCTCCTCCTGCACCATGCCTGCCTAGATACTGTCATGTTCCTGCCCTGATGATAATGGACTGAACCTCTGAACCTGTAAGCCAGCCCCAATTAAATGTTGTCCTTGGAAGACTTGCCTTGGTCATGATGTCTGTTCACAGCAGTAAAATCCTAACTAAGAAAACCCACACTTTTAAAAAACTCCATTCTCAGAAGCCAATGTCCTGTGGCTACTGTGCCTATTGAACAAGCAGAGCACTTATAATCCTGGTGCTAGAGTAATGGGCACAGCAGGTCCCTGGGGCTCGCTGGCCACCCACCTTTGTTTATTTGGGGAGTTCCAGGCCAGTGAGAGACCCTGTCATAAACATTAAGGTGGATGGTCAAGGTTTGATCATTGGCTTCCACATGATGTACCCACAAACATATATGCTTAGCACAGACACAATCTTTTTTTAAAAAGGCAAAAGCAGAAACTATGCAAGGCTGTCAACAAATGTCTGCTGGAGAAAGGCACTTGAGTTTGAAATTTCAAACTGGCGTGTTCCACAAGCTGTCACTCAGCACTGTTTAGGCGTAGAGAGACCACATGAAATCAAACACACTGGCACTGAGTACACACACAATGAAAGAAGCATTAAAGTCACTAATTGCCTAGAAATCCACAAATGGTGTGAAACAGTCAAATAAATATCCACCCTGAACCAAAACGACAACCTGGGTGCCGGGTACCACCAATGGGGAATCCCAGCTTTCTCTTGGTTAACTTTGGATGGGGAGGTAGAGGCGTGTTCCAGAGTGGATGCCACCTGCAGAGTGATGGCTAACACAGAAATGCAAAGTCACGCTTGATACTCAAGGGTGGCATCTCAGGGAGTATCTTACGCTGTACACTGGGGTTTGACTCTTGTGCCTTCTGAGCTCATGTGCTAAGTCAAGGAGGACATCTAAGTAAACTAAAGTATCAGCCACATGATTAGAGAACTAGGTGAGCGATCTGGCACGCTGATACAGACACTCCCCCCACTCGAGACACACGCACACATACACACACACAGACAGAGAGAACTCTGGGACTCAGATGTAAGAGAGTCCAGAGGTTCTGTTTCCCTTGCAGCTACAAGTAGCCAGTATTTCCAGATACCCAGACCCTGGGGTCCTCATAACGACAGCATCCATTTCAGCAGAGCTAGGTTCACTCAGACACTATGGCCTCCAGAAACTGAGAAGCAAAATGGGATAGGGACGGAGGTGAACTAGATGATGGGAGAATGTGATCAGGGCCCAAGAGGACCTTTCTTGTCCTTAAAAAATGTCTAAGTGTAATATGGAGTAAACCTTGAATGAACACACGCACAAACCACCCAGACTCTACCTCCATGCCCAAACCTGTACTGACTCAGCCGGTATTGTCGCTGGTTTGAATAGCTTTAATTTTTTATTTCTAGAATGAATACATATCAGGAGATTCTTTCGAACTAAGATATGCCCTATAAAATAAGATATGGTCGTATTTTATTGGTGGCGTTTAGAAGATTTTAAAAAGAAACAGTCATCTCAATCAAATTCGAGAATACACATCACACCACCCACATCACCACCACGGAGAAAAATTGCTCCCATTAGCAGAAACCCTCATCCCCCCCCCCTGACCCTGGCAAGCACAGCCACTAAGCCCCCTCTATACATTCTCTACACAGGACACTACATTCAACCACAGTCATAGACCAGGTATCCTTGTAAGCCTCCAGAAGTAGAACAGAAAAGAAAGAGGGAGAGGCATCCAAAAGAGGCCCGCTGTCCTGCATGGCTGAGAAAGGTGGGCACATGACGGCTCAACTGGTGTGTCAAAAATGTCCACACACAAACCATGTGGTGGGGTGCACGTGGATGACACTCCAGATGGCTCCAGGATGGAAAATGCAAGCTGACATGTTCTCACAGTGACCGAGACCACTGTGGAAAGGTTGGGTGAGGCTGGGGGCAGACATGGCCCTGTGGTGGACAAGTCCAAACACAGCCACACTCCTGCTGCAGAGGAGGTAGAAAGCTGACTGGACAGGAGGCTGGGGGTGCCCAGCAGCTGTGACTCGGAGAAGGAATGTCACCTGGTCACTCTCCCTCGCCACCCCCTCCACCTCATGACCACATAACAGACAGTCTCCACTCACGGCCCAGTTGCTTTCTATGAACTCCTAACACAATGGCTCATGTTATCACTTTTTCTGGCCCAGTTTAGCCATAGTCCTTGTGCCAGTCACTGCTTCCACATGCTCCTGAGTACAGCAGTGTCGCTTTCTTTTCGATGTTGAGTTCTGCAGTCCAGGTCAACTAGAGTCAATTAGTTACAAAACTACTACACAAACAGTGCACACTTGCACCCTTCGTACATTTTACATCGTGAGCAGCTGTGACCGGCGTGATGGTGAGTTCTTGCACTATCAGAAAGAAAGCATTCCCCATGTCAGCGTGTCTCTGCCGTCACTTGGTTATGGAAGAATCAGTCACCATACTGGCTGTCTCCGTAACATGCTACGTCACAATGCCTTCCCTCACTGTATCTTACCATGTAGACCAAAACCAGAAGAGTTACTATGGTAGAGATGAGATAATATGCAAGAGGCTGTATGCACGATTCTACTGCACTATAGTGATCACGACAGCTGCACACGTTATCATCAGTTGCTAGCATTCACCTCTCCCTGTACCTAGTTTATAAACTGAACATTTCCACAGGTCTGTGCAGGAGAACAAACACGCTCTACAAAAGAACATGGTACTATCTGTGGTTTCAGGCATTCCTTGTGTGTGTGTGGGGGGGTGGTCTTGGAAGATATCCACCTCAGATAAAGGAGATCTGTCTAGGGAGACTGTTCAGTCTTTACATCAAAAGTCATGTGGGTTTGTGCTGTGCGAGGACTCTGTCCCCAGCTGGCAAGGTTGTGGAGCATGGCCTGTGCCCTGTTACGTGAGTGACGTGGCTGGTGGCCTGTGGGCTGTTACTTGGGTGGACTGGCTGGAAGGTGATGTAGTCATTACTCCACTCATTGTTGGGACAAAACATGGAATGAGAGCAACGTGAGGGGAGAGGTTCACTTCCGGCTCCATTTGGAAGTCCAGTCCACCACACAGGAAGAAGGCATGGTGGCAGAATCCTGGTCCAGCTGGCCACACTGCATCAGTTTTGGAGATGGTAAGGGATAAACATTGGTGCTCATCTCTTTATTCAGTACAGAAACCCAGGCCAGGGGATGCTGTCACCCATATGCAAGGTGTGTCTTCACACCTCAGCTCACCCAGTCTCCAGCACCTCAGCAGAGACCTCTCCTGCTTTGGACCTACGCCCAGTGGAGAAGAGCACTCGTCCATTTTAGAGAGGACCTGGGCTTGATTCCCAGCACCGATGTGGTACCTCACAAGTGTCTGCAATTCTAGCTCCAGGGGATTCAGCACCTTTTAATGACTTCCTCAAGCATTGGAAGCACACGGGCACACACCCACACACGGATGTGCTAGTGCAGAGGATCCAACGCCCTCTTCTGGCTTACTTAAGACCTTTTCACTTTTCTAAAGAGTTGTGTAGAAGCCAGGCACTTGTCACTCATGTCTGTCATGCCAGCATTTTGAAGGCTGAGGCAAGGCTGCTGGGAGTTCCAGGCAAGACTCAGTTGCACAATGTGACCCTGCCTCAAAAGAAGCCCCAAACTCAACCAACAACAATCCATATTGTGTGACAAATGCCAATGAACTGTGGGCTGGTGGGTGGGGGGGACGGGTGTATGGGACATCGAGTGTACTATCTGAAGTTTGTTACGGACTTCCTCATCATTCCATCCTCACAGGTCACAGAGAGCTGTCTGAAGCATCCTGGTTCCCAACATCTTACATTCTCTGTGGTAGAATCCTGGAAAAGGATCTGAGGATGAACCCAGTAAGCAGACACGGCCCAGACGCATGTGTTTATACACTACTGATTACGGGAACTCCAACAAAAACGGTGAAACAAATTACTCAGGGAACTGTTGAGGGTTTTAGCCAGACCCCATCCTGCCTGCCTCTGGCTCAGTGGTAGCAGTTTTCAGGCAGAAACCTGTAGCATATTTTGGGGACACATTAGCAGTGAATGTCCTTTGTATTGGGGATGAGACAAATTGCTGTGTCTGCAATGACCAAAGGGAGGGGGCGCCCTGTCACCACGGAGGATACTTGTAGCATGTGGTTTCACACTGGGGAGTGCAGAGCTGGAAGCTAATCAACTATGTGTGAATTCTGAATAAATGAACGCTGCCTTCCAGTCGAGCCGCAGTCTCCGTACAACACGGCCTCTCCCATGGCACTTTGATTGACAGCATGGAAGAGAGATTCTCAGGCTCTTTTTCTCCTTGCATCTTGCTCTCATTAAGAGCAGAGACAGAACGAGGCAAGGATTTGCTAATGAAGTTCAACCTATGCCCTTGGACTTGGATCCATGGTGCGTCCAGATTTCGTGAGTGCTTCTTTTCAGTGTGTTTTGTTGTTAGGGCTTTTCATCTAGGCATCTCCTCACCTGGTGACCTGAGCCAGTGCACTCTCTGTGATGTAATTAGTGGCTCCCTGCAGAGGATCGCTCCCACTTCAAAGCTGGCTCCGTTTAATTAGTGAAGGGTTTTATAAAAGGTAATTTCCAAGATGTGAGAAAGGAATCTGCAGAGACTGGAGTGCAGAGACTGCGTGCTAGCAAGCCTCTTGGAGAGCGAGGATAGGTCTTAAGATGAGCTAACTGTGTGGAAATTCAGAAGAGAGAACCACCTACCAGCCTGTGACCTGTGGCAAAGTGATACTATTGCAACAACAAACATAACCACCCAAGAATGTGCACCCATGCCAGGAATGCAAGGTTAAGATCTAGAATGAACAAGGTCCAAAGTCTTGAGTAGGTGGGTGGCTGGGGACCTGTTTCCAGGAACACTTATTAAGTGTGACACCATGAGTTTTCACGCCAGCTGGGAGCCCACACAGCACCGACAGGGAGCTGTCAGTATCTAACCAGTGAGGGTCTTAACAGTTTGTAATGTTTTATTTTCATTATGCCTAACTCTAAGTTGGGTAAATATTAGCCTCTGGTTCTGTATTCCTTAAAAGGTTGCTTAACCCTGACTTAGAAATATGATCTGAAACTCAACCACCTGAAGACAGAATAAGCAGGGTCTCTTGTCTGTTTGACGCTTGGCTTTAGGTCCCGTTTCTACAGCAAACATATTGAACTCCCAACAAGTCCACACACTATCCCAAATCCCTTAAATTTTGCTTTTATAACGCTTTTTCTACCTTCTGCCTCTCACATCCCTGAGCCCCCAACAAAAGCCTACTGTCAGGGGTCTGGCGAGTATTTGGTTAAAGGGAGAGAGGCCCCAAGAGCTGCTGAATTGAAGCCTTTCATGAACTCTCTCTCTTCTTGACACTATGGTTTCTGCCGGTTGGAGGCAAGGGGACTGGCCAGGCATGCCTCACGAATACTCAAGGAAGGTGTGACTCCACCCGTCACAGGGACATAGGCTCTGGGGCCTGCTTTCTGTGTTGTGCTTTCGCTTCAGAATCAGCAGAAAAAGTTCCAACAGGAATGTAGGCAGACTACTGCCTGCTCGTGTTTCCTCACTGGGTTTTCACTGAAAAGTCTTTTGAAAATGAGAATCATTGCCATTACTTCCCACTTCGAATCTCTGGGAGATTTTAATGAAAGGTGGAGAAAGATACTTTTTAAAAATACCAACAAGCCTGAAAATCAAGTAATTAAACTTGTCCCATGGAGAGAACATTCCTTCATTTGCTTAGTGGATCTTAAAGAGCCAGTTGAAGGCATCAGGCTTAGGCATAGTTTTACTGGGAATCTGTGGCCTGACTGGTAGGCAGACAGTACCTCTCTCCCCAGAGTCTTCAGCCTATCAGGCTCAAAATGCTTTGACAACCAAAGCCTGATTCTGAAAACTCTCCAAGGGTAAGCATCTGACATCATCAATGGTAATCATATATAAATGGCATCATATATAAACATCACATCATCATCACCACCACCACCACACCATCACTGAGGTTCACTATCTCACCTCAGCTGGCCTAGAACTTGGTATGTAGACCAGTAGACCAAGATGGCCTCCAACTCACAGAGAGCCAGCCACCTGTGTCTCCCAAGTGCTGAGATTAAAGGCATGTTCCATCCACTCAGCATCAACGACTTTTTAAAAGTTTTAAAAGTTGTTCCTGTAGAGGCTGGAGAGATGGTGCACTAGTAATGAGCATGTGTTGCCCTGACAGAGTGACCAAGCGTGGTTCTCAGCACCCACATAGAGTGGCTCACAACTGTGGGTCTGTAGCTCGAGCGTGAGCTGGGTTCTGTTGGGCTGAATTGTGGTTCCCGCATGTCTGCTGCCCCAGGCAGCTGGAACATCGGCTCAGAGGGCAGAAGAGTGAGAATTTGACTGAGTTCACTCCATGCAAGCACCAGGCAGACGTTGGGTTGTGAGAAGTCCAGAACTCCTCTCTGGGTGTGGGGAGATCTCAGTCTGAGGTCCCCAGGGGCAGAGCTCTTGGGTGGAAACCTCCGGACAAGAAGGCGTGCAGGGATTGACTGGTCTCAGACACCTGGGCTCCCAGGTGCCGCTGGGAGCCACAGAAGAGTTGAGACTGGGGGCGTATGGGCTGGACCGGCCCACAGATGAGAGGGACAAGGGGGAGAAGCTCTGGCAGCACCTCACAGGGTAGAGAGACTCTTGGTCGCTGCGACTCACTTGGCTGGGTCATAGCTGGCTCGGCTAGCTTGCTTGAGTTGGCAGGCCTCTGTGGCTGGAATGCAGAGAAGTCTCTGCGGAGATTAGGCGCTGGCTCATTGGTTGAAGGCCCCCTCTATGGTTCTCCACGTCAGGCCCCAAAGACACGAGGAAGTCCATGGTTTTAAAAGGTTTGTCATGGCGGAAAGTGGATGAAGATGTACCCCATACCCAGTGTCCTCAGGGCGGGCCTGATGTTAAATATCTTTTGTGAGTAGAAGGAGGGTCTGGGAAGGAATGCTTAATTGGCTATGCCTTCTGGCCTTAGGTGTCTCGTTAATATGGAGATCTTTTGAGGCTCTGAGGCCTGTAGTCACGCCTCTACCTGTGCCACCTGTGCTATGTGACCTAAGGCCAGAAGCCTTTCTTTGGGAGGGCTGTGGATAAGTGAAAGGAACCAGGGCCCAGGAGCAAGGCCAAACACCTACGTCCCTAATTATCCGAGGTTCAAGGCCTGTGCTCGCCAGGTACCCAGCTGCCTCTCAGAGCCCACCACCCCACACACAACTGCCTGTAACTCCAACTCCAGGAGGTGTAATGCCTTCTCCTGGCCTCTATGGGGCACATGCACAGACTCACAAATTCATAAAGATACAAGAACTGTTCTAAGAGAGGTTCCTGTATTAATCGTCCCAAGAAGCCACAACGAAGCCCAAGCCCTGTGGTCTCTCCTGTTTTTTGTTTGTGGTTGAGGCAAGATGTTACTAAGTGACTCAGGTTAGCCTGGAACTCCCAACCCTCCTGTTTCCTCCACCCAGACGCTGGAGTTACAGGCAATGTACCCCCATAACTGGCTAGGAATAATGTTTTCCGCTCAGCCTGCACCAGACCATTCTGCATGGTTCACAGGGCTCTTTCTTCACTTTCTGTCTCTTGATCATCATCTCTCCTTTTCCTAAGTATATCTCTGTGACCACACTTCTCCCTTTTAAAGAACATTGATAAGGGAGGGACAGCCCTGTGACCTCATCTAAGTCTGAGTTTAGAGACCCAGAGGTGAGGATCCACCGACACCAGTATTTGGTGTTGACTCAATTCAAACTGTAGTGGATATTGCTATTTGTCTATCCCCAGTACATTAGCAGAGCTGAGTTCTTAGATCCAGAAATGGCAGGACCAAGACAAGACCCAAAAGCTTTACTAGGACAATCAAGCTCTCTATGTAGCTCTGATCAAGAAAAGCAAGCCAAGGGCGGCAATTCTCTGAATATGGACCATGGGCACCTTATATGGAAAGAATCCCCACTCTGAGTTAGCTCAGGCACACTAGGCACTCAACCGGGCAGAGGTCAGACCCTGATGGCTACAGGCTGAGCTTGGTTGAAAGGCAGCAAGTGCTTGCTTGGCTTAGGACCTCCTCTTAGGGTGTGACAAAGTCTCTGGAGCTGGCCCCAACCTGACCCTGACTCCATCCCTGTGAGAAGGGCTGTTGAGATTCTAATTCTGGCTTGCAAGTGAGCCATCCTGCTCACTTAGGTCCTTATTTGGAGTTGCCTGGGGAAAGAGAAACAGGTGTGAATCTGGCTTGGGGGGTGGGGGCAGGGACTTTCAACACCTGATCATTGTTATTCCCCTTTGGGGTGGTCCCAACTGTCTCAAAAGAAGTCTTTATAATATTAATATTGGCTTCACACGACTTAGATGAAAGACAGGCTTGGGCGGACAGAAAAGCCTCCATGTCTTGGGACGCAAAGCAGTCCTAGCAACTGATTGTCTTACTGGCCACCAGAACCTGCTAGGGAGAGCAACCTCCTTACCCCACCTTTGGATACTAGCTTCTTACAGAAGGATGTCACTGCCAGAAAGCCCAGCCCCCACTAGCCAGCAACTGGGGCAGGGGCTCCCCCAAGCGCTCTTTATTGTCATTTCCAGAAGTAGCTGGGTATCGCCTCTTGCCTAGTTCTGTGCCCAAATGAATTCCTTGTTCCTCTCTTCCTGCCTGGCATTCTTTTGTCTCACAATATTTATATGACTGCCATTCCACTCTGAAGAACAGCATGTCAGACCCACGAGCAGGCACTGTGTGGAGCTCCGGCTGGCACGGCTGGCCTGGATGGCCTGGCCATGTTTGGTAATGGCCTGTTGGACACTCATGCAGTCGTTGCGTCTCCATGTATGCATAAGGTCTTCACAGCCTTCTGCCCTGACCTGCCTCAGTCTCCCTGCCTGTTCTTTCTCTTCTTCCCCGTCCTCCACACAGAAAAGCAACCCTTCTCTAGCCTTCACTCACTTTGACACTGAGATACCCTTAACCCAGAAGTGAGTTTTGCAGACAGAGTTGCTCCCCCAAAAGGCTTCCTTGCCAAGCCTGCTCCCTAGCAGCTCTTTAGCTTTCAAGACCTGATCTCCACCTGGTCCCAGCTAAAGCCATAGATGCTGAGGTTACCTCTGATTCCTTTTCCCTCAAATGTACCAAACACACCACCCATATTCTTTGGTCCACCTCTCAAAAGCTTCCGAGGCCTACCCCTTTACTCTGATAACACCAGGTCCCAGTTACTCTCTTCTCTACAAGATTTACCAAAATTGGCTCCAAAAGGCCTCCAGACCAACCCTCTAACCCAACCCCAGTCTGTTGCCATGGAAACGGGCATCCGGGCTACCTCTGAAGGTCTGAAGCCAGGGTGGGAAAGCACAGCAGAGTAGCGCTGCAATCCACTCCCTCAGGCCCAGACAGGAGGAAGTCTCTCAAGAGGGTGTGAGCAGGTGGCCCTGGGGGATCTTGCCTGGGTAGAATCCTGAGGAAATTTCCTCCTTTGTGAGGTGCCAGGTTGTTTGTTCATAGGTGAAGTGTATGCTATGCTAACACCTCCTCAACACACAATTGGAACTCAGGAACTCTGAATATATAAATATACTACGTACAATGTATAACGAATCTTACAAAGACTCACCAAACCACTTCCATGAGCAAGATCCTCCCTGAGCCTCTTCACACACCCTCAACTCCCCTCCCTGGTCCACCCAGCATCCTAAGGACCATAGCCACCTCCTATTCACTCCATTCCTTGATACTCTTTTCTTTTTTTCTGAGACAGATCATTTGTCAGGGTGTCCTCAAAAAAAAAAAAATAAGTAGCCAAGGATGGTGACCTCCCTTTACCTCCCCAGCACTGGAATTGGGTGTGGACCACCACACCCAGTTGATGTGGTACTGGGGCTAAGTAAGCACTTTACCAACCGAGCTACAGCCCCTCCTTGACACTCTGGGAGTGGCGATGTATCTGCTGAGCTGCCATCTCCCTTGGAGGCAGTACGAGCTTCTGTGGGTTTCCTCACTGCCTGGCCCAGAACCTGGAACACGACTCTGCGCATACATGTTCTGCACACACTCCTTGGATGAATGAGTGACTGGGTGAAAGGACACAGACTCAGTGCTTTCTCGAATCTTCTCACCTATATGAGAGTTAAAGTCAGATGAGCACACACACACACACAAACTCACATACACATAAAGACAGAGAGAGAGAGACTGAGACAGACAGACAGACAGACAGACAGACACAGTGCAAGAACAATTACCTCTGCTCTGGCCACCTCATGCTCATCCGTCTCTCAGCTCACTCCAGCCTGCCTTCTCCCCTCTGGCTCTGCAGACTAAGAAGAGACTTCAGGTATCCAGAAGGACACTGGGCATCCATAATCTCCTCCCTCCTCCAGTCTTCTATCCTTCTATTCTTATCCTGACCACTTCATTTAACATGATTTGACCCATTCACACCTCTACTAACATTGTGTGCAGGGCACTGCATGTTGTCTGTGTGTGAGTATGTGTGTGCGGGTTTGCACAGCACACGCACCTGTTCACCTCTGCCTTGCTTCAGATAAAGCTAAATCTCAGAGAACAGTGTATATGAACTGGAACTGTATCCAGCGGACCCCAGGCACTGGAGAAACAGCTGGCTGGCAGACATGCTTGCCCTAGTGATGAGGAGTAAATCTTCATAAGTCTCTGAGCTGGAGCCAGAGAAATGCTTTAGCGATAAAGCATCATCTATGGAGGCTTGAGACCTGAGTCCAGTCCCTGGAATGCGTGTGAGAAGTCTGATGTGGAGACCCACCTCGATGCGGTGTTTGCACCTGCAATCTCGTCACTCCCTCTGTAAGATGGAAGTCAGAGAAGGAATCCAGAGGATACTCACAAGGCAGCTTGCCTGGAGTGCGCAGTGAGGGCTGTGCTGGAAATAATGTGAGAGCCCCTGCCTCCACCAGGGGAAGGCCAGAACCCCCAAAGTCGGTCCCAGACCACCACACCTGCTCCCTGGCACGTATCTGCCTCTAAGACGTATATTAGATAGATGGATAAACAGTAGATTTGATTTGTAAATAAAGCAATGGGTACCAGCGAAATGGCTTAGCAGGTAAAGGTGCCTGTCACTGAGCCTTACCTGAGTTTAATTCCCAGAAACCACATGGTGGAGTTGTTACTATATAGGTCTCTTGATATATTTATTTTCCCTAACAATTAAGGGATTTAAAAAGTCAGGAAAACTTCCAAACACAACAGGAAGCAACAGGTAACAAGTTTTATTAAGCATGAAGAAACAGGCATAGGTGTAAGTGTATGCACAAGCATGTGTGTGTGTGTGTGTTTGTGTGTGTGTGCAGAAGGATAGATTGAGAGGGAGGGGGAAAGGGAAGAGAGATAGAGTGAAATGGAGAGACACAGACAGAGATATAGACACCGAGAAAGATGCCCCACAATTTGGAAAGGGGATCCAGAAACCAAAAATCCAAATTTCCTAGGAAGGGCTAGGACTTTTGCATGTTTTGGTGACAGAGGCCAGGTCTTCTTTCCTCTAGTTTTGAATCAATCAACTTGAATGAAGACAGAGCAGATTGTGAGCCCACAATCTTATGTAAACATGCTCACGACCAACCTTAAATGTATCTGCTCAATCTGGACTGTTTGAGCCTCTGCTGGCGGGAGACAAAGCTAACCAGGTCTCAGTCTGGCCAGGAAAGGTGGAAAGGTCACAAATTTGACACCATGGTTACTTATCACTGGCCCCTTCATCTGTGTGCCTGCCCGCCAGGGATCTGTCTAGTTCCTGGTCCTTCAGAGGGACATGGAGAGAAACAACTGCCATGAGCTGTCCACTGACTCGATAACCTGGCGCACTCTCAGTTTCACCTACACGCTGAGTAAATGAACAAATGAATGAATGAATGAATAAGGCTTTTTGTCTGTTTTTTAATTAAACCACTATCAACAACAAAAAGCCCCAGAGTCCTAGCCCTAATTTGAAGTTAGCGTTTACAGGTACACCAAGTGTGGAGTAGTGCCTATAAGCTGTGTCCCCTCCCTTCCCAGGGGCAAAGCCACTATACCCCCAACAGGCAACACTTAGTCCTTGCATCTGGCGAAGGCACTGGTCACTTGTGCATTGTCCTCTGGTCTGCAGTCCTCATGTCCTGTGTGCCCCACCTAGTTAGGAGCTGTCCTGCCTGCCAAGGCACCAAGAACTCTGGGAAGAGTCCTCCCTCCCTGACATTGTGCATCCACACCTCCTACTACATACAACTGTAAATAAGTAACAAGAACTGTTACCACTTCAAACTCTTCCAGGCCTCCCCAACCATGGAAAGCATTGGCTGCACTCGGAGTATGTCCAGCACCTCAGCAGCAGATCCTCGTGCCGGCAGCGGCATGTTGCAGAATGACGTCCAGAACAGAGCAAGGACAGGATGGCCTCACTCACCCTCCTCAACAACAAAAATATATAGAAAAACAACACAAATCAATAATCTTACTCCTCAGAACTCATCAGAGATACAGAAGCAGAAAAGCCCCAAGCCAAGAGATGCCTCGGCATTTCAGCAGAATAACAGGTATGCGTGGCTGGACACAGGCAGTTCCCAATACCCTTCTACCTACCCCCAGCCTCACACACAACCACAAGGCCTAAGACACATCTACAGCACTCCAATGGCTCTGTCATTTAGTGATCTGGGCTATCTCTAGATAGCTGAAGTCCTCTCCAGTACTAGGGCATAGCTTGAAGAGTGGTTTGCATTGGCTAAAACAGCAACCTTGAGGCCCAGTGCTGTAGCTCTAATTGCAGGAGAGATGAGCCTGCTCCAGAATTTAAAGGAAATCTGAAGAACTCAGGGGATGTGAAGAACTAAAACCTCTTACATTTGTGGGACGGGAGAGACAAATATCAAGTTCAGACTATCTGTACATGCTGCGAAGACCTGGGAAAGAAGGTGACCCACTCAGACTGGGTAACTTTAGCCCTTGCTACACCACCAGAATTGAGACCTGAGGCTGTCTGGTCTTTTGCAGGTCTCATGCAGCTCCCCTGAGATTCAAGGCCTGTGAAGATATCTGATCAACCAGATGGTGACATCGATTCAGATGTGGCCCTGAGGAATCCAGGCTTAAAAATAAAAAGAAGTTGAAAAAGTTCATAGCAATAGCAAGCCACTCAGAGGTCATGTGTTACCATCAGTGTAAAGAAGCCGCTGGACTGGGAAAGCAAAAATGCCGTGAAAACCGAAAAGAGGCAGGACAAGCAAACAACTTTGAAGGGCACAAGGACTCCATCCCAAACTGTGGCAAAGCACTGTCCTCAAGTAAACACAGTGTACCAGGGTAGAAGAGCAGGAAGGAGTGGGGGGAGAGAGGAGAGCAGGCAGAGGGAGAAGAGAGAGCAGGGGAGGGGATAGGAGGAAAAAGCCAATCCGATGATAATATCACTAAGCCAAGACTTTGGGCTAAGAAAGGCTTTAGTTAAGCCACTGAGTACATTCTGTTTGAAGGATACCTAAGAAGTCACAGGAAATCACCAGGCCTTTCTTTCCAGATGGAGGCTGTAACAAGAGTCAGAACTAACCATAGGACACTCTGAGTTGAAGGGAATCTAAAACCTACCAGTTGAGACAGTGACAGTCAGAGCAGACAGAAGAAGGAACTAGAGAACAGGTCAGGTACAGATTATCCAGTGAGAGGGAAAAAAAAAAAAAAAAAAAAACACTGAAGAATGAAGAGAACTCATCACAGTCCAAGAGATTATGGGGAAGTCACCAAAACACCAGGACACTGACTGGTGCTGGGAGCCAGAGGAAACCCAGGAATGCTGGTGCCATAGTTAGAGTTTTACTGCTGTGAGCAGACACCATGACCAAGGCAACTCTTATAAATGACAACATTTAATTGGAGCTGGCTTACAGGTTCAGAGGTTCAGTCTATTATCATCAAGGCAGGAACATGGCAGCATCCAGGCAGGCATGGTGCAGGAGGAGCTGAGAGTTCTACATCTTCATCTGGAGGCTGCTAGCAGAATACTGACTTCCAGGCAGCTAGGATGAGGCTCTTATAGCCCATACCCACAGTGACACAGCTATTCCAACAAGGCCACACCTCCAAATAGTGCCACTCCCTGGGTCAAGTGCCCAGAAAGCTGAAGCTGGAGCATTGCTGTGAATGTCAGTCTAGCCAGGCCTGATAGCAAAAATGAAAAGAACAACTTTTTACAAAAGAAGCAAGAAGCCAAGACTGATCCCTTGTTATGCATTCTGCTCTCCACACTTAAGGAAATCTGAGTGCTTAGGGTGAGCTGTGAATTCATAGTTAACCTACCACAAACAGGCTACTGAAAGACCAAGGAAAACAATCACGTCACACAAGGGACAGTGGCACCACTAGGCACGGGTCTCCTTTAGAACTCACAGAGACAGGGTGCTGGACACCGCTAGAGGACCGAGGTTATCCACCCTGAATTCAACATCAGGTAAACCGTTCTTCAGAAACACAAGGGCTGGACACTTCCAAACAAGCAGAAAATCAGAAATACCTGTCTATAGCAGACTGCCCTTTAAGAAAGATCAAAGCCCCTTCTGAGATCAAAGACCCCAAATAAGGAAATAAAGAGCATCATTAAAGAGAACTGCATCGTTGAGCTGTCCCGTTGAGCTGTCCCATTGAGCTGTCCCATTGAGCTGTCCCAGGAGAGAGAGCCATTTTTTCTTTGGGAGTGGAGCCACGCAAAAGGCTGCTCAGGGTGGGGAATACTCCTACACTGATGTGCAAATAAGCAGCACCAATTATATCCAAGGGGTTATGAAGAGTGAGATGGGGTGGGGAGGAAGGAAGGAAAGGAAAAGGAAGAAGACAAGAAAGAGGAAAAAGAGGAGAAAGTCATGGAGGATTTAAAGAAGACTGAATGAAGATATATTGGGTCAGAAATTTCATATACTCACATTTGACTAATACTAAGTACTAATTATATATGATTATATATCATATACATTTATCAGCCAGCAAAAAAGAAGTCTAATCTATTGTACTGATAATCAAATTAAATGTAAGTGGTTTTAAGAAATCAAGTCAAAGCATGAAGAATGGCTCCAGAAAAGTATCACCCAGGCAGCCGCAGGAGAGCCACAGAGATTCACTTCAGTGTTAATACACAAATAAGCTGGAACGTTACATCACAGAATAACCACCGTGAGAAAGTTAGAGTGGCCACCCAAGTGGCAGACAAAAATAAAGTACAAGGGTAAAGGTTATTAAAGTAAAGGAGAGGTATTTTATAGTAAGAGAGCAAATCCATCTATAAACATGTATGGACATAACAGCAGAGCCCCTCCAACAGAAACAAGAACAGTGAAAACCCTTCAAAATTAGAGGGAGAAACAGATAATTCAACAACACCAATCAAAAAAGCACCAATCCCCACGTACAGTAACAGAGGGCGGGAGCAGGGCAACACACTTGAACATCACAGGCGATCACAGCGATCACCACAGGAATGCTCCACCGCACAACACGAACACACATTCCTCTACAGCCCACACGGAACACGCTTCAACATGCTAGGCTGTAAAGTGAGCTGCAATAATATGAGGGGACTAAAAATCATAACTTCTCCCATCAAAGTGGAATGGCATAAAAATGAGCAACCAAAGAAAACCTGGGAAATTGGTCAATATGCAGAAAGGAAGCAAAGTATCTCCATGTAACCCGGATGGAGGGAGGGGAAGGGTGGGGGGAGCGTGAACAGGACCCCTGGGGGAGCAGGTGAAGCAGAGCTTAGGGGGTAACTTATAGCTGCACATTTTTGTCTATATTTAATGAGACAATTTCAAACTGATAAACTTCATTTCTTAAGAATTAGAAAAATTACCTCATTTAACCCTTGACACGGTGACCCTCCCTCCAGTGTGAAGAAGCTGCTGTTCCTCTCTGGTTTGTGGCATGAAGCTTGTTAGTGTGTAAGTGAATATGGGCAAAGATGGACCACGAGCAGTCAACATAAGAGGGGATCCCACGGCTGCAGCTTGTCCCCATTGGCAGATATGCACGGCATCAGTGTTTACCAATGGAGAGCTCTGTGAGAACTGAGCAGAACACGGACAAGGCCAGCTGCCATCAGGATAATTTCTATTAAGGGAAATATTTGTTTAAAAAGATTCCTTAGTTTATTTATGTGTATTATGAGTATTTGCCTGCATGTGTTTATGTGCACCACATGCCTGCAGAGGCCAGAAGCAGGTGCCGGATCCCCAGAACTGGATGTGGATGCTGGGAACTGAACTTAGCCCTCTGCCAGAGCAGCAAGTGATCTTTAACAGCTGAGCCGTCTCTCCAGTCCAGGCATCCCCCTTGCCAAGTGAAAGAAAAGCTTCTTTCTTGAACGTTTAAGTAACGCCGGGCACTTCACGTTGGACCTTGTCTTTGGGAATACTAAAACATGAAGTATGTGATTTGAATATCAATTGCACAAAAATGACAGGTTGCTATACTTAGACTCCCTGTCCCACCCATGCAGTGGGACACCTTAGGGACAGCCTTGGGTCCCAGCTCCATTCAGCATCTCATTGCTTGAGGAATTAACAGAGTGTGCCTGATTTCTGCAACATGAACGAGGATTGCTCAGTGACAGCACATAAGCTCTTGCATTTTATAGTGACAGGACTGCAAGGTGAAAGTTGACGATATGACAGCGAACTAAGCCACCGCTGGTTTGTGGTGATCGTAGAAATGCGCGGAGCTGCCAAGTCTGTGTGCTCCTCCCTGAATGAACGTGTGTGTTGCCTCTCAACAACGTCTCCTTTTAAAGGAAAAGAATTCCTCAACAGATCTGGCTTAGCAACTGAATTGCCAGCCGCTACTTACTTCCGAGGGAAGGGGGTGGGGGACTTTCAGTGAAATGTTTCACCTAACAGACTTGTAAACTCATAAATCATGGTAGCTCTATGCTTATTTCCTTTGATACATCTTTGTTCTTACAACCAGAAGCACTAAACAAATCAATCATGGCCCAGAATCAGGGCTGGGTGAGGCAGGCTCTGCAGGTGGACTTCCTCCTCAGTGGGAAAAGCACTTTTGCCTTTACAGCCAAATGGTACCCAGGAGTCTGTTATTATTTCACAAACATGTCTACCCAGAGAGGGCCACCTGGGTTGCGGGGACAGCATACTCTTAGAGATGCAGTTGTGTTCAGAGGCAAAGAGCAAATAAACTCACCGGGCTGCCTTTACCCATCACTCTGAACCTCGGTTTCCCAGCAGGAGATGCAAGGAGAATCTTGACTAGATCTGGGCTGACAGTTCATATGAAGGAGCATTCTCTAAAGTGTATCTTTATGTCTCCGGCAGCCCCTTTCTATAGTCTTAGAGTATGTCTTGGCCTTTCTACACCTTCCGTATTCTCCCAGAACTACCCCCCCCCCAGGTGTCTGTAACAGGCTTCTTTTTGCAACTCAAAGCCCTGAGGTAACCATAAGCTAGCTGGGCACTTGCAATGGAGTTGACACTGGGGGATGGGGCTGGGGACTCAGTTTCCTTGTCTTAGGCACCACCTTTCAGTTTCCAGGCACCAAGTTCTGTTCCCCTCAAGCTAAGCTCTGACAGGGTGAACCTAGAGGAAGTCCTGTACCTGTCACAGCCCAACATTATCTAGGAGTCTGCCTAGTAGACCATGAGAACGGAGCAGAAGTGGTTTCCTACTCCCATGGGGGTGGAGGGAGTTCTGCTTGGTTTTCTCTTTCCGGTTCCAGGTTCTCCTAGGACTCTGCCTGCCCCAACACATGTGGTAATGTCAGCAATATTTTGAGTCTTTAGAGGGGAAGAGAGCCAAGAACACTATAAAATGTGCTCTATATAGCAGGTGTCCCAGCGTAGAGGACAAAGCCATGGATACTCTGCTATACAAGCCTGCCCGAGCCTCAGCATAGAAGTGACAACTAGATACAGTCTAGTTAGACACCCACCCTGAGGCTGAGCAACAAGGTGTCCTGGCGTACTGGCTGGTGTTATGTGCCAACTTGACACAGCTGGAGTTATCACAGAGAAAGAAGCGTCCCTTGAGGAAATGCCTCCATGAGATCCAGCTGGAAGACATTTTCTCAATTAGTGATCAAGGGTGGGAGGGCCTCTAGTGGGTGGGGCCATCCCTGGGCTGGTAGTCCTGGGTTCTATAAGAAAGCAAGCTGGGCAAGCCAGGGGAAGCAAGCCAGTAAGTAACATCCCTCCATGGCCTCTGCATCAGCTCCTGCTTCCTGACCTGCTTGAGTTCCAGTCCTGACTTCCTTTGGTGATGAACAGCAATGTGGAAGTGTAAGCTGAATAAACCCTTTCCTCATCTTGCCTTTTGGTCATGTTTTGTGCAGGAATAGAAAACCTGACTAAGACACCTGGTGTGTCAGAAAGACCCAGTCAAATCCTGCCTCTGCCTGCACCCCTCCAGCTCTGAGCCAGGGCGGTATCTCTGGGAAGTCCAACACAAACAAGCCTTCTCAACTACTCTTCACAGTCCTTTGGAGACCACACCACAAGCTTATTGTTTTTTCTTCACCTGTCCTGCCTTTCCTGATTTATTTCTCCTTTCAACTCAACTGCAAGACAAACCAGATGCCGTCAATGCCCTGAAGCCATGGTGAGCTTTTTCTTGCAGGGTGATACCTGCAACCTCAGAGGACCACACTACACCTAGAGGCCAGGCAGCCCAGGGTATGGGATTTGACTCCAAACATGGACTGCTCCTAAAGGAAAAGGTACAGTAGACAAGATGAATGATTAAGGCTTATCTTCATCTCCTGCCTCCCTCCGACCTCTGGAGAGGACACGGTACATGCTGGGCTGATGTTCTACCACCGAGATATATTTCAGGTTTGTACTTAATATTTGCTCCTATTGTGAAACTTTTAAAAGTTTTTAGTTCACCATGTGTATGAGAGGCTGTGGCAGCACACGTGTGCACTAGAGCCCATGTGGTCAGAAGACAGTTTTCGGAATGGGTTCTCTCTTTCCGCCACAGTTCCGGGGGATAGGATTTGGTCACTGGGCTCACAGAGTATAAATCCTTGTACTCACTAAACCATTCGGAAAGGGCCTGTTTCCTTGTGTTTTGTTTTGTGCTGTTTTGTGGGGACTGTTTTTTGTTGTTGTTGTTGTTGTTGTTACTGCGGTGGTTTGAATATGGTTGGCCCATGAGAAGTGGCACTATTAGGAGGTGTGGCCTTGTTGGAATAGTGGCTTTGTTTCAAGGAAGTGTGTCACTCTCTAGGCAGGCTTTGAGTGCTCCTAGGTTCAAGCTCCGCCCAATGTGGAAGAGAGTCCCCCTTCCTGGCTGCCTGCAGAAGAGACTCCCTTCTGCTGCCTGGTGATCAAGATGTAGAACTCTCACCTTCTCCAGCACTATGTCTGCCTAGACACTGCTGTGCTTCCCGCCACGATGATAATGGACTGAACCTCTGAAACTCTAAGTCAGCTCCAATTAAATGTTGTTCCTTATAAGGTTTGACTTGATCATGGTGTCCATAGCAATAAGACCCAAACTAAGAAAATCTATCTATCTATCTATCTATCTATCTATCTATCCATCCATCCTTCCTTCCTTCATTTATTTATTTATTTATTTATTTATTTATTTGAGGAGGGTCTCACTATGTATTTGAGTGGTCTGGAACTCATGTAAATCAGATGAGCTTGAATCTGCAGCAATCCTCTTACCTTGGTTCCCCAAGAGCTAGAATTACTGGCAGGAGCCATTGTGCCCAGCCTTTGCGCTTGCTTCTTTGAGTCACTGGGCTTCCTCGACAACAGCAGTGTGCACACATCTAAACCACTGGTACCCAGGAGGTTGTTAGCTTACAGATGGCTCAGTTTACACTGCTCCGCTCTATAATGGTGTCAAAACAGACTGAATGTGGTAAGAACTATACTTCTTATTTTGAACTGTGACCTCTCCCTCTGCATGGCAATAAGCAGTCTGTCAAGCTGGGGACAACACGAGGCACAGCATCCTATCAGCAACATGATCCTGAGGGGAAATGGCCGACACCACAGCTCAGCCAGTGATACCACAGCATTCAGCCTGGCTCAGCCAGCGTGCTCTATAGGTTAGCTGCAGTAGGTGCCGTTTTCAACTTAGTGGGTTTATCAGGACCTAACACCTCCCGTATTTATGAGGTCATTTCTGCAACCAGCCTCTTGGTCAGAGGTGGGAGGAACACACTGGCTGGCTCAAGAGAGGTTCAGGATGCCAGAAAAGTTATTTATGGAAACGCTCGACCTACAGGATAAATGATTTGCCTTGTCTGCATCCTTCCCGTTAAGAGTTGCCTTGTGTAACTATTTACACCAGATTGAAATTTTCCCTCCCAGGGTAAGGCACTTTAAGACTTGGGAAGTAAAATTTACAAGTCGCAGGAAGTTCCTGAAATTATAAGATTAGCAAAGCTATTACCCAAGCAAGAAGTAACTGCTGGGTCGAGGAGTGCTCCACCCCTAGCTCTGCCCATCTCGGCCTTAGTGATGCAGCTGTCCCTGACACACCCATGCTCCTCTGAGTGACCCCAATAAACTCAACTGTTCCACTAAGCTAGACTTGAGTAAATAAGTTTATTGGTCGGCCTCGAGTGCCCTATCTAGGGTAAACATACATTTGTTCAGCTCCCTGGGAAAAAGTCACACAGTAGTTGCTAAGCTCAGTAACAATAAAAACAAATATATTACAGAGCACTCAGAAGGCACAAGAAGGTGAGTCTCTGAGTTCGAGACCAACCTGGGCTCCATACCTAGTTCCAGGCCAGTCAGGGCCATACAGTGAGAAAAGAGGATGTGGGGAGGCTGGAGAGATGGCTGGGTAGTTAAGTCAGGAGATCCCATGCTTTCTTCTAGCCTCCCATAGGCACCAGGCATGGCACACAGGTAAGACACATGTATACAAGTAGGCAAAAGACACAAACATATAAAATAAAAATAAGTTGTTGTTCTTTTTTAAAAGCAAACCTAGAACAGGATAGATATGAACGGGGCCTATGCAAAGAAAAGAGAGAAGCAGGAGGGACCAGAAGCTCCCAGCCCTTCCACAGCTGCCTCAATAGCTTCAGCCCAGCCCATCCCAGTAAAGTTCACAGCTGCATTTCCAGAGACTCATTATTTATGCACACGCGTTCCCTCCATAAGCGCCAGCAAGCTCTAAGACAGCAAGGTACACATACCAGGCCAAGGCTCTGTTTAAAATATTTACCAAAACAGATGCCAAGTCTAGCACTATGTAAAGTGGATGGGTGAAGGAGCCTGAGACACTTTCACCCTAAAGGGTAAAATCATGTAGACACGAGGGTATAATGAGGACAGGTGACAATGGGCCTCCTGCCTCTCTCCATGGCCAGGGCAAACCCTGCAGAGGAAGGCTGGTTCCCCAGCTCCCTCCCCAGCCTCAACTTTTCCATCCATGATTACTTTTGCCTATCAATAATTCTAAGCATAGGGGCGGGTCATAGCCTATCAGGGAACCTATATCTGTCTCCATAAAACAGGTTACTAGCTCATTTCTCCTCTATGATAAATCACCCTGGAGACTACTGCCTTTGTTTTCACCCCTCCCTTTTTAGCTTAATCAGCCCTTCCTCCATAATTGCATGCCTAGGCCCAGACCTGTGTCCTGTATGGTTGAGGTCTCCAACACGGTTTCTCCAGTATACAACGTTTGTCTCAAACTGCTCTGAGCCACTGTTTTCTTGTGGAAATTTGTGTGCCTGTGTAAAACTGGGGCATTAAAGTATTCCCTGTGTTGTCCAAAGTTAGTGAAACTGTGAGACCCAGATGGACACTCCAAGAAGCAGAAAGAGAAAGGTTCTTCCATCTAAGAGAAGTCTACCTATATATACAGGTGTGTCCCATAAGAAACAGAACACTTCTGAAAATTTGTATGTAGCTGGGTCCCCTTGGAACAAGTCTTCTGACTGGATGCTTCCAGAAAGAATCACCCAGATGTGGAGTTTGAAGGGCAGGTTAAAACACGTGGCAGACTGGACGGTCACAGACTGGTGATAATTTTTCATGGTTATGAACTCAGGTCATCTTGTACGATGCGTCATGAGTTTGATCTCTAGCCCCCACAGAAAGCCCGGGTGTAAAGGACTATACTTCCAACCCTAGCACTGAAACAGATAGATCCTTTGGGGCTCACTGGCCGAAAACCTAGATGACTTGCTAAATTCCAGGTCAACGAGAAACCCCATTTCAAAAAAAACAAGGTAGGTGACAACTGAGGAAAAACAGCTGAGGTTGACTTCTGGCCTCATCTCCTCATGCACACGTGCACGCATACACACGCACACACACGCATACACACGCACAATTAAATATACAACAATTAAAACTGACTGGCACCCCACCCCGAAGGCAAGGGCACAGGATGTCTGTCTAGCTGAGGGCTGGTGGGAACATGTCCACCCATATAAGGTGACAGGCCTGTAACAAGCTCCATGGAAGACAGTGACAGAACTCTCAGACTCAAGGTGACGCACACCCCAAGACCCAGTCATTACAATTCCAATCCTGAGAACTTTTTTTTTGGTTTTTCAAGACAGGGTTTCTCTGTGTAGCCCGGGCTGTCCTGGAACTTACTCTGTAGACCAGGCTGGCCTCAAACTCAGAAATCCACCTGCCTCTGCCTCCCAAGTGCTGGGATTAAAGGCGTGCGCCACCACCGCCCGGCCTGAGAACTTTTTATTACACCAAATAATATCAGCTCTTAACCCAGACTGCAGATCTGTGAGCCTACAAATTCTGCATGCAATAAATGACCAGGTGGGAAACAAGCTAAGATGGAGCTAAGGGGATGTCTCCAAGAGTGAATGCCTTTTCTCACTCTAGAAGCCCAGTGAGCATGTGCGCCTACCCTATGCCACTGGGTCGAGCGAGCTAGCATGTTTTCCGGGATAGTCTCTTCTCAGGTAAAAGCAGCCCTGAGATTTTATTTTGACAAAGAAAGGCATGGAGGGACTGATGTTGAAATTTTACTTAGAAGCTGTGAACACTGTGTATGGGCATTGTACTGAGCCATGCGCTGTAAAGAATGCTCCCCCAATAATCTCTGACTGGATGATAAAAGGCTGGAGCCTGTGACTGGGCCGGAGAGAGAGGAAGGTGGGACTTGAGATCAAACGGGGGGGTTCACGTAGGGGCCATAGGGGAAGAAAGGAAGGACAAGAAGCTCACCCTGAGGACACACATGGAACCGAGCAAACTGGGGCAAGACCAAGTAACCCGGGGCCTATGACTGGGATGTAGAGTGGAATAGCTCGGAACCACACAGTCTAGGCTTACAGCTTGTTAATAAAATACCAGGCTCCTGTGTCTATTATTCGGGAGCTATATGGCCAGAAACTGCTCACATAAAATTACTTCAACAGATGGAAGTTCCACATCCCCAATAACCTCTCTTCTTCCCACTAGGCCCCAGCTTCTCAAGCGTCCACCCACCCCTCCCATCAGCACTACAGACTGATGGCTAAGCCCTCGACATACCACCCCTCCCATCAGCACTACAGACTGATGGCTAAGCCCTCGACATACCACCCCTCCCATCAGCACTACAGACTGATGGCTAAGCCCTCGACATATGAAAATTCAAGATCCAAAGTAGAGCACTGTTGACTGACCCTCAACTATCCACCAGGTGACACCAGACACTTGTGTGGTGGGAACTAGGGCAGCCATAGATGGTAGGCTATACTCCCAAACCCACTTGTTCCAGTTGTATCTATCATTGTAATTATGTTATAGAGCCGTCTATGACAAAATGTGACATTGAGCAAAGAATGACATGACAAAAGTCTTCCTATAGAAACTAAGCTTGAGGGTTTAGGCAGGCGGTAAAAGCAGGCCACTTTCCAAGTGGCAATTCAGTACACACGTGACAAGTGACAACTCTAAAAGTAACAACGCAAATCGATGCAGATTCAGGATTTTTCTAGTGCTTAAAATGTTTACAGCAGTGAAAGAATTCAAGCCCTTCCAAGTCACTGGCTATGCCTTTTGGGGGGACTACACCCTTTGGGGATGCTTACACAGTCCTCCCCATGTTACATACAAGGGCTCTTCCAATGCAGCAGGAACCATCAAGCCGGCTCCCTTGCCGTTGGTATCTGGTGGTATATACAGCTTCTGCTTGCAGCTGTCGGAAGCACAAAGCTGGGGAGCTGGTTTGGTGGCATGTTTGGGCCCTCTGCATGTGGGACTAAATGACTGTGTATTACAGGGGGTAACACTGGGAAACCATTTGCTCGAGCAGAAGGCAAAACCACCCGTCAATCCTGCAGGCCCTTCGGCTTCAAACTCGCTCCTCAGAAGGTGTGTGCTGACGGCTTTCCATGTTTGCCTTCTAAATCCTCTCTCAGGATTGCTCTGGGCCAGGTTTGGTTTTCAACGTGAAATAGATGACATGACTGGAAATACTCTTCCTGGAAGTCATAGCAGCAGCCTCTTGGACTTCAGGAGACTGAGCTCCAGGCTGAATTCTGTTATCCCACAGCCTTGGACATGGTGGGAAGCCGTCAGTCCCGAAGATGGGGTGCTGATGGCCCTGGACTAAATCCACTTTTCTGAGAGTTGCTGAGAAAGAGATTACAAATGGAGAGGCAGCTGCGCACTGCCAGGCTCCTGCCAAGCATTAACCTGTAAGAGGTAAGAATGCCATCCTTCAAACGACCCTCCGGGAGCAGCAGGACCACACTGCGGGGACCCAGGAGAGCTCAAAGGGCCTGTGGGCAGGGTTTTCTGGGAAGGAAGCGCTTCTGCTACAACCCACTGTAGAAAACTGGCTCTTCCTAGGTTGTTCCTCCCAGTCTCCTCCAGCAGGATCCCCTGAGAAAAGGGGACATTAATTATGTGTCGTGGTAGTCTTTGTTTTCTGAAGTTTGTCATTTGCTGCCTTGCTGAACCTATAGAGAACAGCCAGGAGCCAAGGTGGCGAATCCTAGTGACAGCAAAACAATGGCTTTGTCTTTAGCTCGAGAGAAACAGACTCCTCTGCCCAGCTGCTTCAGGCCACGTAGTGGATGAGTAGGATATCTCAGACACAAGGAGCCCCTGAATCTTCAATGAGCCAATCCCAAATAGGCTTTGTTTGTTTAGGACTTGCTCCTTCTTTTCTCAAAACTGCAATCAAGGGCTCCTCCAGGTCCTCTTCTCTCTCAGCCTCCTCACCCACAATGCTTCCTGCATCTCGCTCTGCGAGCAGGATAAACTTCTTCTGTGACAATGATTTCCATGTCTGCGTACCTCATCATGAAATCTGGTAAACAAATGCTGTCTGGATGCTGCAGTTCACACTGTAACCCTAGGACCTGGTAAACTGAGGCAAGGGGCTCAGGGCTCAGGGATTCAAAGCTAGCCTGGGCAATTCAAGCAATACCATGCCTCAAAATAAAACCAAGTGAGGGCCAGTTCAAGTGCTAGAACACACGTTAGCATACAGGATCCAGAGGCATACATTGAAGCCATGGCTAATTCTCAAGAGCACTCAAGACACACACGTGTGCACATGCCTGCATGTGCTCAAACGACAAAATAATTAACAAGTGAAATGAAACACAAAGTCTAAGAACCAAAATCCTGGACACCCTTTATAACATGGACTCCCTCCAGGGATATTTCTTGGATGTCCTGAGAGCCCTGCCCCCCTCTTTCTCTGCTTGGGTGTGGAATTTCAGATCCTTGAATTCTTCAAAAGTGCTACCTCCTATACTATGTCTCCAGCTCTGTTTATCTGTATCCTCGTCAAACGCCCAGATCAAATTTCCTGAAGTTAAAATGTGAGGGTAGTGACCGGGCTGAGTAAATTACTGGTTGCGGCACCCAAACTCACATTACACACACAGGTAACCTCAAAGCAATGCCTCTATGCTCCTGAGCCAGAAAACCTGGGGAGGAGAGGTAGGGAGAGACCTCAGGGAGGCTCCAGTGCCCAATCATCCACGGAGTTCAAGTGGGTTGAAAATCGACATTGATTTTTATTTCCAAACACAAGGCAAGGTCAGCACCTCTTGGAGGTCAGCTGTGTATGTGTTATGTGTGTGTGCATGCATGTGTGTGTGTCCCCATCCCGTCCTGTCCTTGCATAAATGTGTGGTCCGTCTTTCACACTAGGGACTCATAAATGGAACTTGGATTGGAGACGGGTATGTGAACTGTGACCGTGGTCAGGAGAAACTCAGGAACCTGTTCCGCCTACAGCTCCCTTCCGGCGTCCCCTTCTCCTTGGAAAGGGGGGGAGGGGGGCTCTGCTGATGTCCAGGGCTTCACTTCCCAGCTCTAAAAGCAGAGAGACTCCAGATTTGATGCCTGCCGACAGCCTGGAGTTCCAGTGTCAGTGCCTTTTTTCCTACCTAATTCTCCAGCATTACAGATCTGTGTGGCTTTTCCCTAAGTTACATCACCACCTGCGGTCCTCGGTACAATCACTATTGCTCAAGTCAGTTTTGCCCAGGTACGCATGGACATGAGCCATCAATACATTTACTCCTGGCAAACACAACACAAAAGTAAGGGCTGGAGAGATGGCTCAGCAGTTAAGAGCGTCTGCTGCTCTTATAAAGGACCTAAGTGTGGTTATCAGTACCATGTGGATTGCTCACAAAACTCTGTAACTCCAACTATAGGGCATCTGCTGCCTTCTCCTGGCTTCCACAGATACCTGCAACTTGAGTGCATGTCCCTTTAAGATGAATTCACAGGGAAGAAAACAGAACAAACTTTTCATACACATCGAGCACACAAGCAAACACTAGCTTCCCACAGTTTACATCCCTCACAAACCCTGGGAGTGCCAGGGCCCTACAAATTACAGCTGTAGGCGCTTTGACAGACCTATACTTTCACTCTACAGAACTCCTGCTTGTCTGAATGACTTTAATGCTCTCAGTCACAGGGGGCTCATTACATACATGGACTGTTTAGTTCGTACCCTGAGTGTTCTAGAATGTTGGCTCTTGGCTGGGGAAGGCCTGCCATTACAACAGCACTCAGAACCCACAGGGCAAAAGGAGCCAAGTAAAGACTCAGTTGGAGACCGAGATACAAGACACAGAAAAGGTCATCATAGAAACCATAAACAGGCCTGAAAATGAGTTATTCTTAATATAATGTAAATAGTGAATTGATCAGGTGGCTCTATTTGTTTACCTTATGCTAATCCCCAATAACTTCACAAATAAACCAAGATTTATTTAAGACTGCACTTCAGACAGCTGAGCAGTTAAATGATGTATCTTAAACTTCTACGCCAATCTGGCTGCTCCATCCCATAATACTCCCTTATTATTATTAATTTGGCTCTTTGGACCCTTCTTCATGAATCCACTCCCTCCATCCTCTGAGTTCAAGGACAGCCTGGTCTATAGATTGAGTTCCAGAACAGCCAAGGCTACAACGAGAAACCCTGTCTTGAAACACATGCCCAGGAGAGAGGGAGGGAAGGACGGAAGGACAGAGATAGAGACATAGGGAGGTAGGAAGGTAGGGGGGCAGGGGGACAGGGGGGTAGGGAGGTAGGGGTAGAGGGACAGAGAGGTAGGGAAGTAGGGGACAGGGGGGTAGGAAGGTAGGGGGATAGGGGGACAGGGGGTAGGGAGATAGTGAGGAAGGGGGGTAAGGGGGTAGGGAGGTAGAGAAAGTATTAGTTCAAAAATGAACTCCAGTAATGTCAACTATCCTTTCTGTGTATAAATGTCTGTACGACATTTTTGGATGATCATGGGTCCCTGACCCAGGGCATGTATAAGGTGACTTTCCTCCAATGAGCAGTCATTACAGAGCTGTACAGCTTTTCTCAGTAGCAGAGAAACTGCCGGCGTTTCCATTCATAATAAACAATGTCCCATTGCTTTAAAAGAATAAAATAATAACTTTAAAGGCAACCACAATAGAGGGTTAAAAATCCCATGCTCTAATGTATGGATGCTAATTATGTTGATATGTATGTATTATACAGGTAGGTGTGAGCGTGGATAAAGGTTATGAAATCGGATAGGAGACCACATTGTGGGGGAAGATGTTGGGAACTGGAGAACAGGTTTTAGAGGAGTCTTCCAGGGACAGAAGGACACAAAGCGGGCAGGGGACAGAGGAGAATCGAGGGGCAGAGAATCAATGGAAACAAATTTTGTTTGAGACCTCTGCAACCAAAGCTAACGCACTACATGTTAATAGAAAACAAACAGAACACATGGTTCAAAAGTGACACGAAGCAGAACACCAAATATTTGCAGGCAAAACGGGTGAACTAGACAGAAGCATTAACTAGGCTCTTGCTCTTGACAGGCCCATGGTGAATCACAGGATTTTCACTAATCCTCAGATAAACACTGTAAATACTGTTCTTGCCTCAGACATTGTCTGCTGGCTAGCAAGGGGTATTCTTGCTGAAAAATGGCCAGCACCTCATCATCAGCCCTCGAGAGGCAGTCTTCCAAAGAGATTCCCCAAGAAAGAAAAAAAAAGGTAGTGGGACCTGAAAAAAACCCAGGACTGTGCACTGCAGAGCAGTCCCCGGCCCCCATCTCCATTGTAGTCCAGAGCATCACAGGGCCTGGCAACAGGCAGATGTCTGGAGACGGAAACACTCCTCAAACCCAGAACTATTCAGGGACAGCTAGCAACCACACAGATGGTATGCATGCAAAAAGGGGATACTCACACAGGGGGACACTGGTCTAGACGGTGCCACCTGGGGATCAATCTGCACAAGCCCTGGTTGTCTTTATCAGCAGAAGATGGTTCGTGGCCACTGTTCCTGGTCTAAGAATTTCCCGTTTCAGCAGACTCAGTCGGTGTAATCCACCTTACTTCCTGTTGTTCAGGACAGACCCCCAGGGCCACCCCACTCCCCTTCCTGATTTCTTACGAACCATGCATCAGTTCTCAGTTTTCTTCCCAAAAGGGACTTGAATCCTTGAATCCAGTCTCTTCTGTCCTCCCTGTCTACAACCCTAACTGCAGACCCTGCCACCTACCCCTGACCCGCTCCAAATCCCCTCACAGCCACCTGATAAAGACATCCTTTCAAGAGGTAGGCTGGAGTGTGTCCCTTCCCTTCTTAAAACCCTTCAAATCGCCTCCTTGCCACTCCAACCAAAGCTACAGATCCTTCCCAGAGCTGCCCAGAGCTGGCTTCTACTCTTGTGGCGACCATCTTTTCCACCAGGCAGCCACCCCACCTTCCTGTGGAATATGTGTACTTTACGGCTTTAGTGTAACTTTACCTCAAGATCCAGCTCCCTACAAAAGCTACGGTTTCAATGAAGTCTTGGGCGGGGTTGCCTACCTGAGGCAGCCCACCTACTCACACTCCATCAGTCTCTTCCCAATCCTGATTCACTGGCATGTGCAAGCGCTATCGTTTAACTGCCCCATTGCCCTAAATGAGCTGATTCCATGGCGTGAGAGTTTCCTATGGTTTACATGTGGCTTATCCCCTCTAAACTGACAGTGAGGCTTGCTCACCAGTGTAGCAGCAGTGAGTGCTTGTGCACCTCTAAAAGGTAAAAAGGGGTCAGGGCGACGGCTCACCGGTAAAGTGCTCAGTACAAATCTGATGGCTCTGGAACCCGTGTAAAGGTGGAAGGGGAGAACAGACTCTACAGCGTTGCCCTCTGACCTCTACACATGTGCTGTGCCTCATGTGCATCCCCCTTCCAGCACACATACACCACACACACACACACACACACACACATAAATAACAATTTTAAAGGTGAGTTTGAGGCCATCCTGGTCTACACAGTGAGTTCCAGGGCAGCCAGAACTACATTGTGAGACCCTGACACAGAGACAGACAGAGAAAGAGACACAGAGAGAGCCTGTGAGACATAGAGAACACACAATTCATTTCTTCAGGAACTGAGTTTGCCACTTGAAAGCAGGTTCCTAACAAATTAGTCCACCCCACTCCCCACCCCCCACCCGCCATGACACTTCCGGTGGAAGTCAAATAACACAAGGTCATCAACAGAACTCAGACAGATATCAGCGCTGTCCTCCTGGACTTCCCGGGCCTCTTTGTGTTCTAAAGAGGGACCAGAGGTCCATCCACAGAGGTGTAGAGCAAGCTAAAGAGGCGTGGGTGTGGAAAGCGAGGGCAGAGCTGTGACACTCCAGACACAGTCAACGCTTTCAGTCGGCAGTTGGGAGTACCCCACGGAGACCTGCACAAGATAAGGCCCATTAACTTCAGGATGAGGCCCTGCCCTTCAAGGATTTATAGGCCGTTAACAGTTACAGAGGGAGGGCTTATGAGGCCGCACCCCTCCCCAAATATACAGGCTGTTATCAATCACTGGGGGAAAGATTTTTTTTTTTCTCCAGTGGTCTAGCCACTCATTAATTGTGCAAGCTCCTGCAAGTAACCCCAGTTAAACTGGCTGGTTCACCAAGCCGCTCTAGGGTAGAATTGTTACATTGTTTTCTATTTCTGTATCCTCTCTGGGTTGAGTAGACTCTCATTTCTCCTGGGGTAGGGGGGGATCCTACAATAAGGACAAAGACCTTCACCAGCCGATTATAATTGCTCTTGAACCTAGCTTCTTTACAATTAAGATGGGAAGAAAACTCAAAACCACTGTGTGAGCAAACCAAACTATTGTCTGTTCTTTTAAATCTTAAAACCGCTGCGAGACCTTGGAAGGCCGGTGTATCAACTGACATCAATGCTTTCAAGTTACTGTGGAGACAATGAGCACTTTTGAGGAAAGAAACAGGAGGGGGACTGAGTGGCTCAGTCGATAAAGAGCATGCGTGGAAGTCTGCCTTTAATCCTTCCATCCCCAGCACTTCAGAAGCTGCATGTGGGCCACACCTGCCATCCTAGCACTAAGGGAGGGGTGGAGCAGGAAGATCAGAAGTTCAGGGTCCTCTTCCTACTAACAGGGAGTTCAAGGCTAACCTTAGCTACCAAGAATTCCCAGGGGGTAAAAAACACCGGGCTGGGGTTCTGTGGGTCCCCTCCCTCCTGCCTCAGGGCCCTTGGATCAGGCACTGAGCCCTGCCAGCAATGTGCCTTAAAAAAGAACACAGGCTTGCCATGCTACTTCAGGGTCTTGGGACTAGTTAAATGCTTAATTTCGTTTCAGATATAGTCCACACTCATGGAAGATGAAGACTACAAAGTAGTCAATTGGGCATCCCTACCTCAGGCTCAGACGTCAGTAACAGACCTCCACTGTGAAGCCCCAGTGAGAGGTTCTAAGGAGCCACCACAGTCCGAATGGCCTTCAACCAGCATTGTGTCAACCATTGCAGCTAGGTCTAGCAAGTCAGGACAAGCTTACCCTCGGATGGATTCATAGGTCTTAGAAGAGACTGTTGTTATCACAAGGAGCCAGAGAAGGGTCTCTGCTCGCTGTGCCAAGCCCTGGAGGGCCACTGTTTCTGCACATTCCACTGTACTCCAGAGAAGCAGGCCTCATGTGGGCCACAACAATCCAGGCACTGAACCCCAGAACCAACCTGCCGTGACCACGAGTTCTGAAGACAAACACCTTGTCCACCACCCACCAACAGGGATGCCCTTGACTGAGCAGTCCCAAGGCGGTTGCATAAAGATGAAGCTCTCATGATGAGATGAGGTATCCATGGCAACGGAAAGGGAGTCAAGGCTGGGTTTGAAGATCTTGATTAAGATTTACTTAGAAGGTAGAAGCAAAAGAGCAATATCCCAGATAGCCGCTAACCAGAGCGGGAGGAATGAAAGGGGCTATGGGCTATTTGAGCCTCTCCAGGTTTTGTTTATAGCTGTTCCAGACTAAAATCCTCAGGTGGGGGTGGGGAGCCTCGCAGCCCTCCCGCCCGGGGTGCAATTGACAAAGCATTTCCTTTTCTCCAAGGCCAGGGCAGGATCACAAGAGCCTTTGCTGTTCTCAGCCCATGTTTGTTTTTGTAGTTTCTGCCAAGTTAAATCAATCCCGCTTGTGGCCTCGTTCAGAAATCACGACTCCGCTCACTCGCTCGCTCGCTTGAACAGCCTCAGCCTTTGACTCCTTTCCAAGAACAGAGAGTGATGTTCGTATAGGTTTCACATGGCTGGAGATCAAATCCTCTAATTACTCAAATCTGTGTCACAGAACTGCACATTAGCCACTTGCAAGATGACAGATTGCCATTATCTGATACGCCTGGCTAAAGCTCTTCTTTCCACTCAAAGAGAGCTTTGCGTTCAACTGCACAACCTTGTCATATGCCACACACACCTCCCAAAGCTACGATCCGAGCAAGCCTCCTCCACCCACCACTACAATCTGCCTGTACATAGCCAAGCCTCTCTCACTGTGCCCTTGCCTCATCTGGGACCCAAGATGCTAGCCGAAACCTTTAAGGTCTGATGCCAGGGATTGCACTGATGGAATCATTCCTAACAGAATCTTCTAAAAGGCGAAGAGCAAGAGACAGCTGGCACAGTAGCTTAACAGTGTGTCTGTGAGGAGACAGCTTGTGGGCTTGCTGGTCCAGCTACTGGCCCAAGGGGTAGAAATAAAAATGCAAGAGGAAAGACCTCTCTGGTGCTACTTTCCTCAACTTGATGGGATGGAGGCCCACCTGGGATAAAGGTCTCTGGGTAAGCCTATGATGAATATCTAGGTAGGTTACTAAAGTGGGAGTTCTGTCTACTGTGGGCAGCACAATTCCGTAGGCTGTGGTCTTAGACTAAGTAAAAAGCAGTGAGCTGAGAGCCTCCCCCTCACCTCCATTCCTGAGTGAAGATACCATGTGGCCAGCTGACTCCTCCAGATCCTATCGTGGTTTATTAAAAAGGGAAAGAGCCAAGGATGTGTTTAATGGAGGTGCGGTATGGTGAGGCAGAAGGGGGTGCTTCTGCAGGCCCATGCTGAGGTATCCCTTTCCCCTGAGGTACCAGCCATAGACGGATTAGTATAGAATAGAGTTTATTTAGGGCATGAGAAAGGGAACTGGGAAGGGAGTAGAGACAAAGAGAGACAGAGAGAGAGACAGAGACAGAGACAGAGACAGAGAGGGGGGTTGAGGCTGAGTACATGTGGAGAGAGAGGGGGAGGGGAGGGAAGAGAAGAGACAGAGAGAATAAGAGTAAGAGAGCATGGAGGGCATGACTGGCCCCTTTTATAGTAAGCCAGGCACACCTGGCTGTTGCCAGGTAACTGTGGGGCGGAGCCTAGAGGGAGTGCCAACACCTACTACTATCCCTTCCCCACCACGGTGAACTGTACCAGAGCCAAAATAATCCCACCCTTCTTTAAATTGCACCAGTCAGTTGTTTTGTCACAGCAGCAAAACAATTCCCTAGGCAGCTCTTAAATGCTTGCCCTGGTAGCCTCCTGGCTGCACATAAGTCTCTCAAGATGGTGAAGTCACACACGGAAACACAGCCTGGCCAGGGCTAGACTGAGCAGCCCTGCAAAGCCAGGGCACCTGTGCCTTCACTGTTGTCTCCTCTCCTCTGTTCTTCAGTGAGGTAACACCACTGTTGTTGGACCATGGAAGGGTTGCCATTGGCCTGGAACCCTGAGACTGCAGGTGTGGCCATAACCCCAGAACCCAGGGCCCTCTCCATTTCACCTGTACACTTAAATCACTTAAGACACCGGTAAGGGGCGTGCCTAAGATTTGCATATTAATGAGGCCAGGGGGACATAGGTAATTAAGTCTCCTCCCTAGTCCCGCCCTTTTCAATATAAGGAAACTCCTCCTGGCTTTTGGGGGGGAGGGGGGGCACACCAGATTCATCATTCTCGTCAATAAAACTACTTCATGGAAGCCCAGTCCGCGTGTCCTTTTGGGCCTACTTCTGCGACTCTGTGACCGTCTCAACCATGTGGGAACCACAGCGCCCAGGCTGCAGGGAAATGCTCCGACCCCAGGCTGCTGCTTTGGCCCGTGGGACTCTGACTCCGCCCTCTGCTGCCACATCAGCCCGTGGGCCTGAATCCCGAGCTCGAGACCAGGCCACAGCCGCCGCCGCCACGCGGGAGGCCTGGGACCATGGGCCCCTGCCCACATTTTGTCCCACACACTGTCTCCAATCCTGAAATAGAACCTCCATCCCAAGTTGGGAGTGGGGTCTGTAGCCTAATGATGGGGCACTTTTGTTGCATGTAAAAAAGTCTTGGGATTGGTCCCTGGCTCAGGAATGCAATAAAATTACAAATAATGCCCACTGCCTCTTACCCATCCTTGGCTGGATCCCAGTGGGTCTGGCTCTGGGGAAGCCATAGTTAGGACTGGGACTGTGGCCAAGGAGAAAGGAACGTATAAGGGACACCAGCAGGATTGGAGGAAAGACAGGACGTATGATCACACCAAAACAAAAAATCCTTCCATTGCAGGATTGCCCATCCCCTAGGTCCTGTCTCTGAGCTTGTACTGAGTCACTGTCTCCCGGCTCTTTATGGAACTGTCTCTGCACAGTGAAGTCCTGCTTCTCAGACCCAGCCTACAAGGTTCGTCTATGGCTACGACTATGTGACTCTATGTGTATATGTGTTTTCTGGGTCTCTTGGGTATATGTGTCTGCATACCTATGTCTGTGTGGAGGTGCAGCTCGGTGTGTGCACACATGTGTGCCTGTGAGGGAAGGAGGGGCAGGTAAAGTCACGGGGTGCTGAGGTTGACAACTTGAAGTATCCCAGCTGCACCTAACAAGTGTTGGGGGTCACAGGTTTTCACAGTCCAATCTGAACAATATTGGGGTGCAAGTACAAGATCATGGCAGGGAGAAGCCAAGCACACTAGGAGAGTGGAACCTCTAGAGAAATCTGCCCTGAGCCCTTCAGTCTGTCAGTGCTGGGCTAGGAAGGTGGATCATTCTGCGAAGTTCTTGCCTTGCAAGCCTGAGGACTTGAGTCTCAGAACCATGGAAACAGCTGGTGTGGTAGAGAGGGCTTGCATGCAATCGCAGCAATGCGTAAGGCGGAGGTGGAAGGATCTCGGGGGCTTACCAGCTACCAGTCTAGCCCACAGGGCCAGTTCAAAACCCTGTCTCAAAAAGGAGGTAGACAATCCCTGTTGTCCTGTGGCACACACACACACACACACACACACACACACACCATCATCAATGTTAGGATAAGAACATGAGGAAGGGAGGGTTTCCTTCAGTATCTAAGTAGTTGTACAGATCAGGAGGGTCACGAAGCAGGTCCTCCTCTGGGGAGGAGAAGGCCATGAAACACATTCAGTGAGGAACTGAAGGAAAGTAGCTATTGGGGGCCTCGGTGGCAGTTGTTCATTTCCCTCTGTGTAGGAATGGTTATGTAGCCATGGAGAGTGGGGTTGGCCTTCTTAGGAGACACCCGCACACTTCTTCGAGGAGAGGGACTGACAGGATGCCAGTGTGTAAGCTGTTCCTCAGAATGTTTTTTATAAAAGGCAGAAAACCCTGCGATCCAGAAGCAGAGTAGAGCCATGGTTAGGTGGGGCATGAGCGTTGTCTTCTGACATATTATAGTCCTTAAATTCCCATACTCCAAATGCAATAGAAGCTGAGTGCCAAGGTACGCACATGTAATCCCAGCGCTGGGGATGGGGGTGGGGGGTGAGGGGGGCACAGGGCAGGACGGTCCAGAATTCAAGGTCATCATTGACCATTTTATTTTTCAGATGTGTGTACAATGTGCTTGTGTGTGTGTGTTTTGCATATGTATGCTCATGCAAGTGGTGTGGGGGGTTTGCATATGTGTGCTCATGCATGTGGTGTGTGGGGGGTTGCATATGTGTGCTGATGCATGTGGTATGGGGGTTGTATGTGTGCTCATGCATATGGTATGGAGGGTTGCATATGTGTGCTCATGCATGTGGTGTGGAGGGTTGCATATGTGTGCTCATGCATGTGGAGGCCTGTGGTTCATGGCAAAACCGTTCACCACCTCTCTTCCATCTTACTCACTGAAGCAGAGTCTCTCAGTCAAACCCAGAGCTCTCCAATATCAATAGTCGCATGTTGCTCTGGGTATTGCCTGTCCCAGCTTCCAAGGCTGGATTACAAATGGACCTCCGTGCCCACCTGACATTATCCCGATTGTCAGCTTGACACAGCTGGGAATCCAGAACCTCTCTATCAGCTGAGGAACTGTCTCTATCAGATCTGCCCGTGGTTGTCTTTATGGGGGCATTTTCTTGACTGCTAACTGATGCTATACCACTGTGGGTGGTACCATCCCTGAGCTTGTGGGTTTGAGCTACATTAGAAGGGCTGCTGAACACAAGATGGGGACAAACCAGTAAGCAGCGTCCCTCCATGGTCCCTACTCTAAGCTCCTACTCTGTTGGCATTTCTGTTCTGATTTTCTTCTGTGGTGGACTATAGCCTGTGAGATGAAACAAACCATTTCCTGCCCAGGTTATTTGGTCATGGTATTTTGGAGTTGCGTGTATGTGTGTGTGTGTGTGTGTGTGTGTGTGTGTGTGTACCATCTGTATGCCTGGTGCCCTTGGAGGTCAGAAAAAGAAGGTGTATGATGCCCTGGAACTGGAGATACAGAAGTTTCTGAGATTCTATGTGAGACCTGGGAGTCCTCTATAAGAAGAGCCACTGTTTTGAATTGCTGAGCCACAGCTACAGTGCTGGGCATGGTGTTTATCACAGACACAAAGCAGGACATGCAGGTTCTGAAGTTCCAAAGTCCTGTCCTCCTGCTTCACAGTTGTCTCTCCAGCACCATCCCTGATGACTGATATTTAGTGAGTTCAAAGCCAGCTAGGCTATAAAGCCTGTTCAAAACAAAGGAATAAGCCCAGGTGTTTTAAACAGCAAGCCTATAACATATCCCTGTCACACTCATGCTGGGTGAGGTTTTAGAGGTGGTAGCATCTCCCTCTCTCCTGGAGACTCAAGGTCCAGAGAATGGTAAGGCTCAGGGCAGGTCCATCAGGGGGAAACAGTTTTCTCTCAGGAGTGGGAAAGAATGCCCATGCGCAGTGTAACAGGCCTCCCCTATGTAAGACAGCATGTTCAGAAGTCTGTAATCACAAACACATTGCTGGGGAAAAGAGGAAAGGGAGAGAGGTTTCAAAGGCCCTCCCCAGGAGAGCGGCAGGAAACGGTGGAGGACAAAATGCAAGCAAACGCTGTCATTCCCCACCTGAAGCAGCTGTCCTCTGACCCTGGTATACGACACCCCAGTTTCCTTGACGAAAAACAGGACACCAGGGGTGGGATGCACACAGCCTTCATCAGGCATCTTCGGAGGGAGACCAGCCCATGTGTTTGCAATTAGGAGGCTGCAGACATCTGGGAGGGGCTTCAATGCCCTGCCAAACAGTGTTTTTTTCCCAGCAAAACAAGGCCCCCTTTACCCAAGGACCAGCAGCCCACAGAATGGCAGGGCTCACAGAAATGGAAGAAAAGACAGTGTCAGGCTTCAGTTGTGTCCTCAAGTCAAGACATACGGCTGCCCCCCCAACCCCCCGGCGGTTCTCAAAAGGAAAAGTATGTGTTATTTCTGCCGTTGACAACAGGATAGATACAAAGAAGCCCTCCCTACATGCAAAAGAGGTGTTTAGGAATAGGGGAAGGTTAGCCCCAAACAATAGAGTGAAATATCCCCACATGAGAGCACCATGTAAGGAGAGGTGGTTTTAGAAATGTGTGTGTGTGTGTGTGTGTGTGTGTGTGTGCATGTGCTCGCAGAAATGGAGGTATTCTTCCATCTGGATTCTAAAAATCTTGGATTAAAGTAAGACTCACTGGGAGACACTTCCAGCTTCCCACAAGAGAAAACACACAACAGCAAGTAACAAACTTGGGGGCCTCTCGTATTTACTCTGTAGTCCAGGCTGGTCTGGAACAGAGATCAGCCTACCTCTGCCTCCTGAGTGCTGGGATTAAAGACGAGCACCACCGTGTCTAGCTAGATTTACAGAGTTTTGGTTTTGTTCTTCTTTTTTTTTTTTTAAACAAGACCCTCAGCCAGGGACCCAGGGGAGAACAGGAAGTCAGCTGGCAGGAAATGGTTACTCTGGTATTTTGAGTTTCTTACTGTTTCGTTGTGAGTCTTGATTGTTTTCTGGCTTAACTGGTTTCCTTGTTTTGTTTGTTTGTGACAGGATCTCATGGATTCCAACAATTCACTATATAACCCTAGATGTCCTTGTACTTCAGACACTGTCGCTGGGTTCTGGATGTGTGCACTGCTGTGCTGTCTAGTTTTCTGTTAACTTGACACAAGCTTGGGTTATTTGGGAAGACGGAACTTCAGCTGGGAAACTCCCCCCCCCCCCCAACACACACACAAGAGTAGCTTATGGTCAAGCCTATGGGGTATTTTCTTGATTAATGATTGCTGTGGGAGGGCCAACTCACTGTGAGGGTGCCATCCCTGAGCTGGTAGTCCTGACTTCTGTAAGAGAGCAAGCTGAGCAAGCCATGGGGAGCAAGCCAGTAAGCAGCATCCCTCTACAGCCTCTGTTGCAGTTCCTGCCTCCCAGTCTGTGCTTTAAGTTTCTACCTGGACTTCTTTGGATGATGGATTGAGACGAGAGTTATAAACTGGAATAACCCCTTGTCTGCCAAGTTGCTTTTGGTCATGGTGTTTTATCACAGCAGTAGAAACTCCAACTAAGACAACTGCCATACCCCATTTTATGTGGCACTGGAGAGCAAACAAAGGGCTTTTGCATGTATCCCAAGGCAAGCAACCCTACCAGGTCAGTCTCATCCCATCTACAGCTCAAGTATTTTGGAACATCCTGCGGGAATGGAACACCCACCATGGCATGGCACATGAAGCCAATGCCACAGTCCTCAAGTCATAGGACATCTGAGTCAGCTCCGCATGCGACTCCCCCCACCAAGGAGGATGGAGGATGAGCCTTGAAGAGAGGGTAAGGAGGGCTCCCTCCCTGATGGAAAATGAGGGCAAGGAGACCTCAATTCAGCCACACCAGAGAAGCCTCTGACTTCATTTCCATAGACTGTTGTTTGCCACAAGGACAAGATAGGCGAACAAGCTAGCATGGAGACTTAGATGTGGCTACTGAGCTCTGGTCCAGCAGGACCTTGCCATCTGCTGCCCAGTGGCTGTCTGACCTGTGCTGCTCACACACAGCTGTGCTTTGGGAGGAAGGAGTATCCCACCATGTCTATTGTTGGATATGTATCACTGTCTTGTGGCAGACATCCCAGACTCCTTGGGTGTACGTTCCAGCCCAATCCTCAGAATTATGAAGCCCCTGGGGCCTCATTATTCTCATCTGTTAAATAGGAGGGTACTGCCTTGGCAGCTCACATGCTAAAATGTAGTAGACAGCAAAATGAAGAAAGAAACCTCTGTGGTCCATTTAACAAGATCACACACACAAAACACACATGTACCAAATACACAAATCACACACCCACACACATACACACACACACACACACACACACACACACAAGTCCTTTCCTTTCTGGCTTCTCAAATTACATTATATACCTTACATATTGGTATAATAATTGGGACAATTATTACAAGATTGGAGTCCTTTTGCAAAGTAAAGTCTTCTTTATTGACAACAATAACATTATTCTATTAATAACACTGTCACACCCCCTCAGGATTCATCTTGCAGGCAATTTTTTCGTACACTCAATATGCCCCTATGTGCCTGGCACAGTGCTTTATGGGTAAACACACTTCCAGTGTGTTAGCTAATGAGAATAACATTGCATCCCAGGCAGATAGGCCTGGGCTGTAGAAAAAAAACCCTAGAAGCAGGTCATGTTTTCTTTTCTGGGTCAAGCCCCCTGATCGATTATTCATTCCCAAATGGTTAGCCTTAAAAACGTTTACATACAATGAACACTAAATGGACTTATCAGGGGTGTGTGTGCATGTGCATGTGTGTGTAAGCTAATGGCAACAGTCACTTAGCAAATGTACTTTGATATTTCCCTGATCCCAGGGATCACCCAATTGTCTGCCGTGCCAAGCAAAACCAGGGTCAGCACCTGTAGGTATTTTCTGGTTTTCTAGAACAAGTTCCTAGAAGTGGGATTGCTTCATCAAGGTTCTACACGTGCTGCCTGTAATGTTCTCCAGACAGATGAGTTCAACTTAACACGTCTCCTTCGAATGCATAAGAACCTAGCTTTCCCCATTTTCACAAGCGTCACAAAAGCCTGGGACAGAGGAGGAAAGATCTGAGCTGTGGGGTCACTCGGCCTCACACCGCGACAGCAACTGTTTATAGCAACTGGAAGCAAATGGCTGAGGGCACTGCTCACCTCTTGGCAGACAGGAAGTGAGAGCCAGTAAGGGGTCAGATGGCTCCAGTGGCCTCACGTCTTCAGACAAGGCCTCAGCTCTCAAGAATACATCATCTAGGTTCTGCATCTTCAACAGGTGAGCATCTTGGAGCATTAAAGTTCCACACCAGCCAGGCACGGAGGCTCATGTCTGTCATTATAGCACTGGTGTATACTGAGGCAGGAGGGGGCCTGCATTCAGGGCTAACCTGAACTACAGCAAGACACTGTCTCAACAACAACAACAAACAAAAGCATAGCAACAGACCAAAAACCAGCGAGTGTGAATTTAGTCCTGAAATGTAGAAGTTTAAAATCTTCTCACCACCCAGAAGCTTTTATCTTTTGCCTGGAAACTCACTCGATACTTAATTCCTCCTTCTTTATTAACATTCATGACTTGGGGGCACTGTCATAAGAGTGTAATGTTTGTAACGTTTCAAGTGTACTTTTATACGTAGTAAGATCTCCTTTCAGCACGAGTCACACTCATCGATTTCCTGGTCTCTTACTGTTTTCCCAGAGGGCTACAGGATCATTTTGTACTTTCGCTGGGATGTGGAGAGAAGGCATTTTAAAAGTTGGCTACACTGGAAAACTGGCATCTTTTAAAACGTTCAGTCCACTGGAGGATGAATTATGAAATTCTGATGTCTTCCGTTACACTGACACGCCTTCCCACTGACTGGGAACTCTGGGTTACTTCAACAGCGCTTGCCTAGGTTTGATGGTGATATAGTTTCTGGTTCCAGTCATCAGAAGGGCAACAATATGAAGACTTCCATTTTCAAAGTAACCTCAGAGGACATTAACAAAATATCACACACTGCGTCTGTCACCTCCGAGCAAATGAAACTGGGGGCTGGTCACTCCACAGAGTACAGCTGAGGCGACAAGGGAAGGAGCTCTATCCCATCCTGAGAGCTCCCTGGGCACACACATCTGTAAGTAGCACCCACAGCCCATGGGAGGCAACAACCTCGACTGTGGCGAGTGACTGTTTCCACACTCCCTGAAGCCAGTGAGAGAAAGTAACTCACTAAACAGAGACAAAGAAATGAACGCCCAGCCACTGGTGTAAGTAGTTAAGCCATTGGTCTAAATAGCCTCTTCTAGATAGAGACAAAGAAATGAACACCCAGCCACTGGTCTAAGTAGTTAGTATCTTCTTGCTAAGGACCTGGGGTCCACAGGTGTGGTGTATTAATAGAGACCAAGCTGGAACTGGGAACCCAAAGCCCGATACAGAGCTCCAGCAAACACTTTGTACACTCTGGAACACATCACTGGACCATAATTTATCTGCTGATGTAAAGCCCGGCACCCCAACCCCTTCCCTAAGTTAAAAAAAAAAAAGAAAAGAAAGAAAAAGCCTACGGACGGCTGTTTGCATTACTTTCACCATAAATCACCTATATTTTATCATCCATTTCCTGGCTTGGTTTTCTTAACAGCGAAGTGTTTAAACACACCTACGAGTCTGAATATAAACCCGATCAATTCGCGTAAGAACTCAGACTTAGGTCAACAGAAACTGTTTAAACAAGTTTTCCACATTTTCTGTTTTCAAAGCCTTCACTTGGAGCATTTCCTTTCTTCTGGTCCACTGGACTTATGGATTATGTGATTAGGTTATATTTTACAATGCAAGCACAGTTCCCAGAAGCAAGGCTGGGGACACACAGTGCTAGCGGCACACAGCCGGCTGCTCTGACGATATATGCTGGGGCAGTCCACAATCCTTCCAAAGCTGTGGGCAGTGGTGTGGAGGTTTATTTGCAGAGGAAACAGGGGCCTTGTTCAATGTGTACCTATAAAAATTACAAGAGGGTCTGGAGACGTAGCTCAGGGATAAAGCACTTGCCTAGTATAAGGTCCTGGGTTCAATCCTAGCGCTAAATACTTTTTATCATCATCATCATCAATTACTATTATTATAGATCTAGTCACTAACAGACATTCATGTTACAATATTAAGAGAAAAAATGAATTTGCAACAATCAGTTTGAAGATTTTATGGGGGTAGAGAGTATGTATAGAAACTCTAGGTTGGGAAAACTGGGACAGTAATTATATCAGGCCCTGGATAAGTAGAAAGAATTCACCAATGCATACTTCCATAAAACATTTGTATAACATTACTTACACAGTGCCGGTTTGCTATAGTTCCTATGAGCAAGAATGCAGAGGGAACTCAATTGGGGAGGTTGGATCTAAGGACGTAGTTAAGGGGAAACAGGACCTTTTGCTACTTTTCCCTAAATAAAACCATGATCATTTTTGTTCTGTTGAGACGGGATCTCAAGTAGCCCAGGCTAGCCTCCAACTTGGTAGGTAGCTGAGCCTAGCCTTGAACTCCTGAGCCTCATGCCTCTATCCTCCAGGTGCCTGCAGGCGCTACCATACCCAGCTTTGAAATCTAAATCTGAAACCTTGTTCACTTTCCTGGACTTACATTTAGATCAACAGGACCAATCTCAAACACCAAGCTTCATTCATGCTTTTCTGCAAAGGAAGTAAGAGATTGCATGCATCACGTCAGGGATGGTAAAGTAAGAGATTGCTTGCATCACGTCAGGGGATGGTATATCTTCCACCCCTGAAGACGCCTGCCTGTGAGACCAAATAAGAAACACAAAGTTTCTGACTCAAGGATGAGAAAATCCAAGCCAAGAACAGAGCCTCCCTGAGTGATTCTCTCATAGAGCCTGGGACAGCCCGTGGTTCAGCGACGCCATTGACATTCGCTGACCTTTCAGGGGTGCGCTGACATTGGTATATTTCATCGGTTTAAAACTTAGGGGGCCAGGGTGCACCTCAGTGACAGAGCACTTGCCTATAGGTGGCCTTGGTTCTATCTCCACGTGCATGCATGCATGCATGCATGCGTGTAAGAGAGAGAGGGGGAGGGAGGGAGGGCTGGGGTACATAGTCATTAGCTACAGAAAAGAACAGATTGTTTTTATAAAACATCCTTGAGATGTTGTGAGGGAAACCTGGTGACTGCGCAACCAGCCTCGACACAGAAAAGCCAACTGTATTCCTCCCCTGTGACAGGCAGAGTCCAAGTGACGAGAAAGGCCTAGACTTCAATCAGATGGGTGATCCGACTGATGGTCTTTCTCATTGACTTGAAGCTTTGCCTTTACATTTATTGTGTGTTTGAGTGTTGGAATATGTGAGTGTATGAGTGTGTGTTTGAGTGTATGTGTGTCGGTGTGTGAATGTGTGTGTATGTTTGCTCGTATGTGGGCCACGGTATTCATGTAGAAGTCAGATAACCTGTGGGGTTGGTTCTCTCATTCTGTCATGTGTATTCCAGGGATCAAGCTCAGGTCACCATGTGTTGGTGGCAAATGCATTTAATCACTGAGCCATCTCTTTGGGTCCATGTTGACTTTCCCAATAGAGAGCATGCTCAGACTGACGAGGATAGGCACTCTGACCCAGTGAGGCCTTTCCTCAAAGGCATGACAGAGACTTCCCCAAGGAAGAAGGAATCCCACCCAGGGACTGAGCCTCACTCTGCCCCGGGGCTCTCTGGCTGTCCATCCATACCACCTGCCCAGCGCCCTGGCCCTGTGCTATAACACCTCAGTATCTGGGTTGCAGCGACTGCCGGAGGCTAGCCTCACGCGTCCTTTCCTAATGATACATCCATTGGTTAGCTCCGCCACTTTTGCTTCTCTGGTTGAACCCTGGCTGTACCCACTCAGAGTCACCCAAAAATGGAGGTGAGAAGCAGAAAGGCAGATTGCTTTTTACAGCCTTATTTTTAATATCTTTTATTATGTTATATATATAGATTGATTGTATGCATATACATTGTTTGTATGTACACCATATTTGCCTAATGCTTGAAGAGGGGGGCAGAAGAGGGTGTAGAACCCCTAGGACTGTCGTTTCAGTTGGTTGTGTGCTGCCATGTGTGTGCTGAAAACAGAACCCAGGTCTTCAAGAACAGCAACTGGTGCTCTTAATCTCTCAGCCTATCTCCAGCCCCTTAGTATTATGGTTGTTATTACTATTACTATTACTATTACTATTACTATTACTATTACTAATTACTATTACTATTACTATTATTAGTGTGTGTGTGTATGTGTGTCTGTGTCTGTGTGTCTGTGTGTGTGTCTTGTCTGTGTGTGCGTGGGTGTATACTCATACATTCATTGTCTTTGAGCCCTGAAGAAGATACCAGATCCCCTGGAGATAGAGTTACAGGTGGTTGTAAGCCAAAAGACATTGTTGCTGGGAACTAAATTAGGATCCTCTGGGAAAGCATTATGGGGTCCTAACTGCTCAGCCCTCAGACATGCAACTTCTACCTTAGGCAAGATAGAGCTACCTGGAGCCCCAGATGTCAGGGGAGAAGTTCCAGGCATGGAAAAGGAGGACATTAAGAGGGGTTACTGTAGAGCTGGCCCTGGAGATCAGCCGACCACAGCCAGTAGGATTTCACCAACAGCCAAAAAACCGAGTAGCAAAACCATGTGTGCATGTCAGTGCAGACCAACCCCCCAGGCTCCAGGAGCAACAGAAGTGAGCTAACAAACACCTCCCCCCTCTCTTTCCAGACTGGACAAGGCATGACAACTGCTATCCAAATCATCAAACAAGCTCGAAAACAGCTCGAGCCCTGTGCCAGCATGCAGACCAGAGCCAGCCAACCCTGTATACATCTGCTCTCCTGCTGGTCTTCCTCGTCAACTCTACTTGGCTACCAAGGGACCGAAAGCACCAAAGTGACCAGCCTGATGCTCACTCTAATTCTGCTGTACCCAGTGAGTCTTGCCAGAAGAGCCAGTGTTAAGACTCAGGGTCTAAGTCCTAAAGGCATGCTCTTTCGCTGTGCGTTGTTACTGCATCTTGGGACTGAGGAAACAACCTAGTCAGCAAAGTGCTTGCCTTGCTCAATCCCAGAACCCACATAAAGTGGTGGTTAAGGCTAGTAATACCGAGGCAGAAACAGGAGGTTTCTGGGACTCGCTAGTTGGTTAGTTTAGCCTACTTGGAAAGTTACAGCCAATGAAGAACAACAGCCACAGGATGCTGCTAAATACAGCCAATGTTACCCCTGACTTCCACACAAACTACACATACATGCCACACATGTGTACCCTCTGACATCCACACAAACATACACATACATGCCACACATGTGTACCCTCTGACTCCACACAAACATACACATACATGCCACACATGTGCTACCCTGACATCCACACAAACATACACATACATGCCACACGTTACCCTCTGACTGTCACACGTTACCCTCTGACTTCCACACAGACATACACATACATGCCACACATGTTACCCATCTGACTTCCACACAAACATACACATACATGCCACACATGTGCTACCCTCTGACATCTACACAAACATATACATACATGCCACACATGTGCGTATTTAAAAAAAAAAATGTTAAGAACTGGTTCTCCTCGGTCCAAGATTTAGGAAAACGCATTCCATAGCTAAGCAAGGTGACTTCCTCCTCTGGCCTCACTCCCCATTTCAGAGATGGGGTGGTGGGCCTAGCTGATGATTATGAAGAACAGTTCTCATTCTCAAGCACACTGATGATCATAGATATGCCCGTAAATCTCGGGAGAGACTAGCATAGAGGAACTTCAGGAAAGAAGACAAGGAGCCGTGAGCTACAGGAACCCACAGTTGTGTCTCTCTTGGGCTCCAGTGTATCCACTTTGGTCTGAATCTGCTTAGAGCCCCAGTACTATGCTTCATTTTCTATTTCCTAAGCCCTGGGGACACCCCAAAGACAGCTGCCTACAACTCACATGCTGGCTGACTGCTAGCTCTTAAAGCTGTCCAATTTAAGAACAACTTTGTTGTGTTGTGTGTGTTGTGTGTGTGTTTTCCAGCCCAGTCACAGATCTCCATCAGCACTGAATAGCCTGGTGTGAGCCTGTCTGAGTCTGTCACATCCAATACCGGATTCCCTGGGCAGAAGCCTCACTCTCAAAGACTAAGATGCAGCTGCACAGCAGGGACAAAATGCTTGCTGGTAGAAGGCTGCCCCTGAGAGTCACAAAAAGCAACAACATTGGTAAGATCCATGTGGTACCCAAGCCCAAGTGTGCCCTGAATAACAGAATTTTTTTCAATCACTATCCCTAACACTCCAAGGAAAACCTGCAAGACCTTCTTAAAGGGTGTGGGTCTCCCCTCCGTCCCCCACGGAATCCTTTGTGATTTAACCACAGGCTGGGAGACCGAGGAAGTGTGGTCTGCTGCACACATGCAGGTCCGCTGAAAAGTTCCATTTGCTGCAGCTACGGACTCCCATGGGGCTCAAGACAAGCACAGCCTCAATAAAACTCAACAGCGCAGGCTCTGTTCACAGGAGACCACTTTATAACGGACCATGCTCTCTGCCAGGAAATGACTGCTTTTCCAGTCTGGGCCAGGAATGTGTCCTGCCTTATGTCTCTGGGCAAAAACATCACTGCGAGAGGGTGGGCAGGAGGAAGAGGGCCTCTAAGCCAGTGGAGTCCGTCTTAAAACACACGAAACAATAAGGCTGCGTGCCCAAGGAGGGCCCTGTAGTCTCACAGGCCTGAGGTCTTTAGGTAAGCTCTCCTTGTGGGACAAAGCAGATGTGGAGGCCACCCTGCTATCAATCCACCAACCAATCAATCCAGAGTTATCTATCAACCCAGTGGGTCCACCCACCACGAACACATTTGCTAATGCCTTGATCAGCAAATATTCGAGGTCACCCTTAAAGCAGCTTACACAGCCTAAGCACCCAGTCAGTGGCTTCTTTAGGAAGACGCACGGTCTAACCTCTACTGCAGTGCGGGGAACGGCTCCACTGGCCATCTCCTCCACACACTGCCTGGCTCTCAGCCCACAGCCCGAAAACAAATCAAAAGGACCTAGAAACCCTGGCTACCAAGACGCGCACGCACACACACGAAGCTGTTATTCCCAGTAAGATGCAGCTCTCCTCTGCACCCAGGAACCCTCAGCATCAGTGCTTCTGTTAAGACCTGAAAAAGCAGAGTGGCTTCTCTCTAGTGGGTGAGCAGAAGTGAAGAGGAGGCTAGGCAATGGGCCATGCTGTAAAATCAGCAGTGTTTTGGGGGAAGTATGGTTCTCACTGGCTTGGGAGCGACATTCAACACTATCCGAGAATGTCGTGATGAACTTACTCTCGTGGGCACTTCCCTCTGCATGATTTTTTTCCCCTCGCAAATTATCCAACTTTTTTGACAATTTTTTAACTTGTCAAAAAATAAAAAATAAAAACAATGTTTTTTTTTCTGACATTGCGTTCCTAATTTATTCCTGTGTGTGTGTCTGGTGTATAGGTGTGCATGTGTATGTCTGTTTCTGTCCCTGTATATGTCTATGTATATCCAGGTGTACATGGATGTATGTTGAAGCCAGAGGACATCCGTGGGTGTCCTTTCTCAAACGCTATCTGGATTCTTTCTGCTCTGGAAAGACAGGGTCTCACTGCTCTGAAACTTGCCCTGTAGGCAATGCTGGAATTCCATGGAGAGTTTAATTTAAATAGGTGAAACTAAATGGCTTGTGCTGGGAGCAAATGCTTAAATAAAACAAAAGGACGACTTGGGAGATGGCCTTTCCAGTGTGGGGTCTGAGTATGATCCTCAGAACCCATATCAAAAACCTCCTAAGAGAGCATGGGCTTGGAATCCGGGCACTGGGAGAGCAAAGGCAGGCAGTCCCCAGGGGCTCACTGGCCAGCCAGTCTAGCCTGTTTGGGGAACTCCAGGCCAGTCTGAGACCCGGATCAAAAATACTTCTTAATTAAAAAGGTGTGAAGCACCTGGGGGACAACACCCAATGCTGTTGTCTGACTGACACAGATACACATATGAATATTCTCTCTCTCTCTCTCTCTCTCTCTCTCTCCTCCCTCCCTCCCTCCCTCTCCCTCTGCCCTCCTCTTTCTCTCTCTGTTTTTTCCACTCACTCCACCCCCAACACTAAGCTCCAGAGCCTCTGAACATGCAGGCCTAGGCTGTCAGCATTTACAAAAACACCTGAACAGATAACATGAGCATCCCTGGTGGGCACTGTGAGGCCTGACGAGAACTCTTGGTTGTGTGTCTCCTGCACCTCATCCTCAGTCCATGAAGCTACTCTGATCACAAGCCTGAGGTAGAATGTCTTTGCCAGTTCACAGACCTGTTGTCAGGAGCTAGTGGCCTCCACTTCCTGTCTGGGAACTCACCCATTTTCCCAGCCTGCTTAGCCAGGCTAGAGGACAAAGTAGCCTTTACTAGCACAGGTGTCAGCCAAGGGCCCCCTTCAAGGGATGGCCACCATCTAGTGAGTCTCAGTCTGCAGACTGCATCACAGAGTCTGCCGTACTGTCAGTGGTAGGGGATTCTGTCTGCAACTTTGGTCAAGAACATCCAGGATGTTTTTAGAGGCAAAAAGCAGCAATGACTTAAGACTATTTGATTTTGAGCCATCAGGACAGATCCATGACATCTCTCCTTTCAAAATTAACTTCTAAGAGTATATGTATATGGCTAAAAGATGGCTCAGCAGCTCTGTGCACTGGCTCCTCCAGAGGCCCTGGGTTCCATTCCTAGCACTCACATGGACGGCTCAAAACCATCTGTGACTCCAGTTCCAGACAATCTCATGACCTCGTCTGACCTCTGTGGGCCCCGGGCACACATGCAGTGTGCTGGCATATGTGCAGGCAAGACACTCAGATACATAAACTAGAATTGTAAATGTGGTCTTAGAAAAAAAAAGCCATATGATAAGAGCATTACCACATCCACTACAAGGACAAAGCAGTAAGGAGACATAACACATCCCAAGCCAAAAGTTAGCTGTCTCGGAGGGAAGGAGAAGGAAGCCCCGCAGCAAGCAGTCCTCCACTCCTGTCTGACACTAGAGAGTAAGCGGTCTTAAGGGGTTTGGGTGAAGGGCCCAATCAATTAAGGGGTCAGCTCTTATTCTCAAAACGTCTCATAATTTTTTGTTTCATTTCCCAGTTGACTCATTCTCAAAACTGTTTTAAAGAGAGAGAAAAAAAATACCAATTCTGCAGAATAAAAAATTTTTTTCCAAATCACCTTTGTGGGTTCAATCTCTTTTCCCCATCCCTTGTATTTAAATACGGCAGACGTAAAAGAACAAGAGACGGCAATTAAAGTGCCACGTGCTCACACGTTCTAAGTGTAACACATAAAGGACAAAGATCCTCAAATTATAGGTTTGGTTGTCAAACTGCCACTTTAAACACAAGGAATGGGGAGCAGAAATTACCCATACTCCCTCTCTCCTCACAAAACTGGTTTCATTTTTGCCCGTTGACATATAAATTTTACTGCCTGTCCAAAAGTTTATTTTGGGAATTATACTTTATTAGTCAGTTTAAAAAAAAAAAAAAATCACTGCTGTACGCCTTAACCTGGCCATACCTATGTCTCCCGCTCCTACTTGGGATCCTGGAATCGCACCCTCTGCAGATCCGGGGGTTGGAGAGAGGAGCTGTTTGAAGACCCCCCCCCCCCCCGCCCCGCCTTTGCTTGATGGTTTGAGATGAGATGGACCTGGCAGCTTCTTGGGACAGAACCAGCCACCAACCTTCATCCAGTTTAAGACAGTGGGAGGACCTGAAGGTCCGAGAGACAGGACGGGGCTGGGCTGAGCCCTGGATGGCTACCCTTGGGTTGCAGTGCAGTCGACCATGCTCACCTGCAGAGCTGAGCTGGGAAGCCAACTGAGTGGCTATAGGCCACTCTGGAAAACCTCCCCCATGTCTTAGGAGAAGTGCAAGACAGACTTGGGATAACACCAAGAGCAAACCCAGAGAGTCTTTCTCCCCTCCCTACACCCCTCCCCTCCACTGTAAAACCTTTATTTTATACTTAAAACCTTTATACCTTTAATCCCAGCACTTGGGAGGCAGAGGCAGACGGATTTCTGAGTTCGAGGCCAGCCTGGTCTACAGAGTGAGTTTCAGGACAGCCAAGGCTACATAGAGAAACCCTGTCTCCAAAAAAACAAAAACAAAACAAAGCAAAACAAACAAAAAACCAAAAACTTTGATTGTTTTATTTTGCAGTGCTAAAAATAAACCTCAGGCATGCTGGGGCAAGTCTCTTTCCCCAAGCAAAACCCCAAGGCCTTCATTCCCCCATGGCTCTGCTCAGGGCTAGGTAGCAAGGGATATCCCCAAACAAGGTCTATGCACACCTCAGGGTACACTGCCAAACCAGAGACCCTACTGCAGGGGAAAACATCTTTGCTATGGGGCTTTAGGAAAGCAACACAGACATGGTGCTTTCCTTCCAACTGTGCAACGCTGGGGTGTCTGAGAGACCCAGCATTCATACACCAAGCACGCCACAAACAAGTAAGGAGCAGAGAAAACCAGAAGATCATTTTCCGGGCAGCAGCAGTTCACCTCAAGCAAAAGGCAGACACGAGCTGTGGACTCTAAGGAAAACCGGACAAGCTCCATTTGTTGGAAAGGAAAAGCCCTAATCTATGAATCAATCCTGCAGAGTCCGGACAGCACAGTATGAACCACTGCAAGGCACGTCCCTCCAAAATGTGGATGTGCCTCCTGCCACAGGGCAACAAAGCAGAGGCTGCAGATGGGCAGGGATGGAATCGTGGCCGGACAGTGATGGTTACAGATGTGTGCCAACGGCCTGAGACAATTAACTGCTCTCTGTCTCAGATGACTGAGAGGATCCTGCTTCCTCAAGGAGCCAAAGTAGCAGCTATGCTGGTGGAGGTGGGACACAATGGCTTTATTTTCCTTATCAAAATAGCTCCGGAATCTGGTGACACCCATTCCTAGTGTTGTCACATGGGGGAGGGGTACCTGTGGGTATCTGAATAGAACGTGTGTCCCATGTGCATGGGTTTCCAGGCCTGGTATCCATGTGGATCTGTGTAGCATATGAGTATGATATGGTAGGTACATGTAAGTGTGTGGTGGAATATGTATGGTGTGTGAGCATGTCTGGTGCATGTAAGTATATCATATATGTGTATGAAGCATACATGTATTCGGTGTGTATTGTACAAGTACGGATTGTATGCTGTGTGTGGTATGAGCAGCACGGACAGGGATTGTATGGGGTGTGTAGTGCAGGTGTGTTTCTATAGTGTTGAGTGTGGCTTCTATGGTATGTCTATGAGTGTGTGTGGTGTAAGCGTGGTTGTGTATGTGAGTGTGGTTCACGTGTGTGCCTGTGGGTATCAATATGGTTATGTGTAGTACATGTGTGAGAATGTCAATGTGTCCATGTTAATGTTACATGTCTGTGGATGAGTATTGAGTATGCAATGTGATCCTGTTTATATAAGCATGGCACGTGGTATGCCTGTGGGTGTGAGTGTGTGGTGTGGTGTGTGTGTGTGTGTGTGGGTGTCTGTAGATTAGTGTGGTGTATCTACTGTTGTGTGGTACTATGTATCTGAGAGTATGGGGCACATGTGGTATCTGTGGGTTTGAGCATGATGGTGTGTGGTGTATCTCCGGGTATGACATTGTAAAACATGAAACGTCTGTGGTGTGAGCACAGTAGCGTGCATTGAGAGTGTGGTGAGGAGCATCAGGAGTCAGGCAGACTCCTAAGCCAAGGGCCAAGAAGGCCACCTGGGGACCAGCGTGTTTGCTGGGCCTTGACATTCTCACCTACCTTTAATTTAATGTGCAACGTTGGCCCACATCTCTCTTTATTCACACTCCTTCCAGTTACTAGAAGAAATGCCTGGTGGCTCACCACACCCCCGTGATAATGCCCAAGACATCCATCATGGGGCTGCCTGCTCTGCCTTCCTGGTCCCCATTGATGACACCAGATCCCAAGGCTCTCCATGTCTCCCTGATGGTACCGTGTGGGTCCAGCTGTCTTAGGTGGCAGGCATGGGGCAAGTGGACGGTAATGAAATCATGGTGCTTGCATGGGTGGCTTAAACACATCAAGGGATGTGAATAATTAGAACAAATGCCACCAGCTGCACAGGGCTATCGTGTGTGACCTCATTTAAATGCCACAAGGACCCAAGGCTGTGTGATCACATTCATCCTCCTCGCTCTGGCCCTCTACTTTAATGAATGAAGAAAGCTGGAGTTCTGTGGCCCTCTGGAAGGGCGTGGCTTCCTACAGGCAGACCCGTGACAGCTTCATTCCAGCAGTCCCCTGATCACTAAATCCACTCTGGTTCTAGAGTCTCCTTGCCAGCCTTTAGCACAATGCTCCCCTCCTTCGGGCAGGGAGCATCCCAGAAAGTTCTGGACGGGGGCCTGCTCAGGGTCTGAGGGGCCTAGCCAGCAATCAGTTCATTCCCTGGCCCTCCGATTGCACCCACCCCGGTTTCTGGCAGTCAGTGCTGGCTACACACACAGTGAAGGAGAGAAAGACAAACACTTCATCACCCAGCTGGCCAGGAAGTCACAAGTGGAACCAACAACAGCTCGGGACTCTTGTCAACTTTTCCCCACAACTCTACATGTCTTGGCTAAGTGTGATGCCAGGAACACAGTACCCAAGCCCAGAGCTGAGAAGCACACTCAATCCTCCGCTTCTACCGCGTTCCCAAACCATACACTACACGTACATTCTATCATAACAGGCTGTGAGAATCGTCAAGGAAAACTTTTTACCCAAGCATTAAAGACAAGTTAGGAATATCAAAGTCACAAATACAAGACAAGAAGTGGTGTGTGCCCACAGGCAAGTTCAGGCTGAGGTGAGAGTTCTCTGGTCCAGCCTCACCTCAACACAGGTAGATCAGGGACCAAGATGGAGTCCTCTACTCCAGCCCACCTGTCTCCAGTTTGCCATCAACTGAAAGTCCTGAAGACACATCCGCTTCCCCTTTGTCCACAATCTGCAAAGCAGGCGGATCAGAACAGGTCACCTGACCCCAGGGAGCATCTTATTCCGAGGACAGCAGCTAATTATCACACTCGGCCTCTTTTCTGGTCCACAGAAAATATTTTCTGGAACTTTACCAAGACTCTTGACTTAGAGCATCCCTTTAAAAAAGAAGAAAAGAAAGAAACTACTTCCTTCTGTTTTGCCATACCAGCACTTTAAATGCCGTCCCCAGAAGCCTTGTTGGTAAACTCACTGGTCTCCAACATAGCACAGACTGAATGTTCATAGGCAGGCCCTATGTTGACAGGGATCTGTAGCTGGGACACACAGACAGATGGAGATCTGAGGCTCATGAAGACACAGTCTTTTAAACTGAACTAAGATGAGGGGTTGGAGAGATGGCTCAGCAGTTAAGAGCAATGGCTGCTTCTCCAGAAGACCTGGGGTCAATTCCCATGCACCCAAGGGTGCTCACAACTGTCTTTATCTCCACTTCCAGGGTGATCTGATGCCCTCCTCTGGCCTCCAAGGGTACTGCATGCATGTAGAACAAACGTACATACAAAACACCAATACACATAAAATTTAAAAAACGTATCTTCAAAACGTTTTAAAAGCTATGTTTCTTAAGGGACATACTAATTGTTAAATTAATTCTGAATTTCCATGGGTTTATCTAAAGTGATAGAATTTAAAATCTCACTGTTGGATGCCATGGAGATGAACTTCTGTAAAGAGTGCATGAGGATGTGGCACGGCTAGTGAGCGCTTGTCAAGAACGCATGTCGCCTTGGTTCTATCCCCAGCACCACACAGAAGCCATTGTGGTAGTGGGTTGCCACTCAGCCACATCTCCATACACAGGTGACACATCAGTGTGGACTCTGAGGGGCTGGAAGACAGAGAATTGTTGTTGCCTGTCTGTGTCCATCGTGGTATGAGGCAGGTTCCGGCCGCCTGCCCTCTCCCTCAACCACTGCAGATGCCTGGAATCAGGGACCAGGGTCCAGGGATGCTATCCTATTCCAGAGGTTGAAGATCTAGGAGGAGAAGCTACCAAGAATAGATCTCAGTGAGGGGAAAGAGGAGGCTTAGTGGGGAGCAGGGATGGGCACACAGTTTAAGGGGTGGGGCCTCAGTTACTCCCCTCCTGTCATTCACCCAGCTGCAACACAGGCTGAGTCAGCATCCAGCCCCCCAGAGAAGAAAGCAAGGAGCAAAAGGTGGGTATAAGAGTTCATATTCTTGGGCCCTGTGCATGCCACCCTGCATGTACAGACTACCTATGTCTTGAGGAAAGATAGTCCAGAAACTATGCTCAAGCTGACCCTGAGGGTCAAAGGCACATGGCACAGTCTTTCTGATCATCTCAGTCAAAAGAATGAGGAGATGGCTCAGCGGTTAGGTGCTCAAAGCATGAGTGTGAGGGCCTGGCTGCAAATCCCTGGAACCCCAAAACAGAAGTATGAAACTCTATTTCAACACACCAAGAAGACACTGGAAGTTGATTTCTGGCTTCCACACACACTGACACATATGTGTGCACCCACTGACACATACAAACACACACAGACACACAAACATCTCAATTTAAACCCCAACCAAGCCAGACATAGTTCCAGCTGCTTCAGGGCTGGGCTGTAGGGCTAGCCTAGCCTGTCTGCACAACCTGCCCCCAGTCGTCACTTCCCTGCAGACCTGAGCCTTTCAACAGCCACTCTCCGGCCCTGGAGGCCTTCCACAAGCTTTCCTACTTGAAGCCTTTTTCATCCCAGCAGCCGGTGGACAGGCGGAGGGGAGGGGCCCCCATAACTCTGAGTTCCACGTTTCAACAGGCTGCCCCGGCCAACAGCATAAATCAGGCTGTGTTTTAGTGTCTCGGGCCAGAGGAAATGGTTCTCCAGCTAGGTTCCCTACTGTTTCTTAAAGTGATTATTTTGATTTAAACCGCTGCCTGGTGGCAGGTCTGCTAGCTACCAGCTCCAGTTTGTCCTAGGAGCTGAGAGCACAAAGAAACTCTGTTTTCTGGTTCCCGAGAGGACCTCCTCCAGGCCACTCAAGGTGGGCTTTGGGTACTCACTCCCCCCAAACAGGAGGACTGGTCCCTTGCCAGAGGAACTGCCAACCCCAAAGACACCCTGTGCTTACAGCCAGTGGCTGTCAAAGGAGCTGTTTTGCTGGAAATCTTTGGACTATCTTCAGCACATCAGGAACCCCCATGTGTGTAACTCACGGCAGGAAGAGGAGGGCCCTGACTCTGTCCACAGCAGTCTAGAATCTGCTGCCCTTCTTAGTCTAAAATGAAGAGATAGGCCTATCTTGTTTAGCCATCCACATGAAGAGTCTAGCAGGCCCAAGCTGGGCCCCACATCTACCTACAAGCCTGGTTAAGGTAATGTGGTCTGCTTCCAGGACCTTCCCAGTTTCTCGGGTTGGAAAGAAAGGCCGAAGCAAGGTGAATTTTGAAGGCAGAAGGCTCTGTATGCAGAGAAGGGGGTTGCCTCCGGTTTCTGCATGTTCTTATGGGAAGAGCAGAGAGGAGAGGCGGAAGAAACCCTTCCCGGTTTTCTGAGCATCTGTCCTAATTTAAAGCTGGCATTTCACGGTTTGCAAAATGTTGCTAAATAAAGCAAAAATACATTCATGACACAGTTGAAAATTATGAATCTAATAAAAAAAAGAGGGGGAGGAGGATAGAGGCCATCCCTGGGGAGGCCCTGACTCACTCTGAATGTATCTTCTAGAGATTTCCAGCCAGGACTGCAAAGCTAAGCTTTAATTCCCAGGTCATCTTGAGGGGTGAACCCCAGATCACAGACGTATGCGCCCCAGCAAGCCAGCAGCACATAACTCTTATTCAAAACCAATCTACTCTACTTAATACTCAAAAATGAAGCCAGAGAGCCCCAGAGGTCCCCATTGGCCCCCTTCTAGCAGCAGTTCACTCAAGCCTACCACATGACCATCTTCTACCAAAGAAAGGGCTTTAGTTGTTGTTTGCACACTTAGGGGTATCTACTTTTGGGGTACATGATAGTGAATTCTTCAAAACATGCACCATTGTAGCCAGAGTCCCAGTCCCCAGAGAACAAGTAGGGGGTAAAAGGGATTTGCTTTTTCAGGGATGGGCCAGGATGGGCAAAGGATGCAGCCATCTGGGGATGCTGCCTGGGTGGGCTATTACCACAGCAATCATCATTGTGGTGGGGAGAAATGGCCCCCCCAGAGGGCTGCTATTTCCCACCTGGATCCCCTTGAGACATTCTCAACCTTCTCATCTTAAAGCTGAGAATGGCAGTCTGAAGCTGTGGTTCAGGGATGGAATGTCTACCCGGGGCTCTGAGTTCCAGGATCAGCATGGGGGAAGGAAAAAGAAAGGGAGGAGGAGGAGGGAGAGAGGGAGAGAGGGAAAGGAGAGAGAGAGAGAGGGATGGGAGGAGGAGAGAGGGAAGAGGAGAGAAGGAGGAAGAAGGAGGGAGGATGGAGAGAGGGAAGGAGGAGAGGAGGGAAGAGGGAAGGAGGGAAGGAGGGAAGGAGGGAAGGAGGGAAGGAGGAAGGAGGGAAGGAGGGAAGGAGGGAAGGAAGGGAAGGAGGGAAGGAGGGAAGGAGGGAGGGGATCTAGAATATTGACCAGGGTGATAACTCAGATGTAAGCGTAAAGACTTGACTTCAACCCCAAGCATCCAAAATAAAATAATCTAAAGCCAGGCATGATGGCAAGCCAGAATCTTTAGGGCTTGCTGACAAATGCAACCCACTTGTCAAGGCCAATGAGAGATTCAATCTCAAAAAACAATATGCAGGACCTGAGTAATTACTGTCTTCTGCTCTCTCTACACACATGTATGTACACACATGTACACACACGTACACACACACACATACACATGTGCGCACTAACACTATATAGTAGGTTTTCTAGTTTGACAATGTATTCAGTTGTGTTCTCCAAAACAGAAGCCCAAACGTCACTGTGACTTTATCTGATGACCACGCCTTTGTAATAGTGGCAACTGTCAGACCTGAGCAAAAGGGTCTCATCCTCCTGCCCTTATAAAGAGGGAAAGAAACACTGAGAGTCTCTCTATCCTCCAAGGAGGATACATCCATATAGCTGCAGTCAACAAACCAGACTGAGTGTCCCAAAGGGAGCTGGGTCACCTAGTCCCTAGACCTCAGGCCAGCAGCTGTAGCACTGTGAGCAAGGAGCATGGGCATGGATGTCAGCTACCCGGTTTGCAGCTCTTACACGGCTGCCCAAGCTGATAAAGGTAATCTCATTGGAGAAACAAAGGTTTCCTAGGAAATCATTGATGAAGCTTCATCCCCCAAAAGTCAGAGAACTAAAGGTTATTTAAGCGGACACGGGGTGGAGTTTCCCAGACTTGCCTGTCCCTGTGGCCCCTCCCACAAGCACCCTCTGTTGTTCTCCTGCTCATCCTCTGAAGAAGAGCTCTGGAAAGCAAATGCACTAAAGAATGCCTATCCATTGACTGCCCCAAAGGCCTCCTAAGAGGGGGTGACATCCAAGCACCCAGGACTTCTTTTAACAGAGCTACGATTTCCAAAACTAGCTGTGCAGGTCAGAATGGTGTGCTGAAGAAAGGGTCCCCTTTAGATGGATTCCAGGATGAGCACTGGACAAACGCAGTGAGGAGGGACAAGGAAGCAGAGCGGGGACACGGAAAGAAAGGGGAGGCAAGAGCGGGTGTACACGTCTAGAGACGGAAATGGTACCAGCTGGAATGGGGTAATAAAGAAGACAGAAAGCTAACCCAGGGAGAGTCAGAACCCGACACCTTAGGGCTGGCAAGATGGCTCACTGGGTAAAAGTGCCTGCTACCAAATCTGATGACCTAAATTAGATCCCTAGTACCCACTTGGTGGAAGGAAAGAACCAACCACTCACAACTGTCCTCTGACCCCCACATGTACCTACCCATGTGTGCGTGCGTGGTACACACACATAAACGTGCAGATTAAATAAAAGGTCAGTGGGTTCTGTGACCTCACAGGGTCCTTAGGACCAGGTGCCTGACCTGTCTCTGACCTAAAGGGCCGGCCAGGCAGTGCTTTGAACACAAGATATGTTCACAGAAAATATATCCAAGTTCCTACATGGAAAATACACCCCAAATAGAAGTTAGTTTCTATTTGCATGGAGCATCACGAGCTCTCCTCAAGAAAGAGTTCCTTTGCCAACCTCCTCTCCCCATCTTCTATAAAGGGAGACTGGAAGATAGCAGAGGAAACTGTTGGGGTCAGCTTCCATTCTATCTGTCCCCCAAGGCCAAGCTGAACAACCAGTCCCCCAACCACCCTGCTCCGTGGCAGGTCTTCCAGGGGTTGTTTTTCTCGCTTCCAGATGGAGCACATCACAGGCTAGGGCAGGAGGCAGAAGCTGAGAACGCCCACTCAGCACAGACTTGGACCCCGTTGCTCTTTCAGGGTGCTGTGGACAGGAAGTCTTCCTCCGTGTGTCCACTGCCACCCAACTTGACATTCCCTGGAGCTCAAGTTCTTGCGTCGGGCTGGGCTCCAGTCTGTCTTTGATCTTGAAAGCAACACCCACCAGACTCACTGTCCAGGGCAGAGTAGCAGAGAAGACAGCTCTGCAGAGCTCCCAGGCCAGCCCGCATCCCCCAGCCTGCACCCTCCCCCCACCCCCATGTGGTCCAAACCACCTCGAAATGGAAAACAGATGAGCCTGCTGCAGGAAAAAGTTATTTATATTACGGAATACTTCAGAGCAAGCAGAGACTAGAAGAGGTTTATCACCTGGGGCAGGAGACTCATGCTGGCTGAGTCTTCTCACACCGAAGGGGCGGATGTGTTTTATGGAGAATGGAGAGGAGGAAATGCGTTGGTTTGATCTTATGTCTTGATCTCTATTTCTAATGACCTGTGTGTCGGGCAATTCCAATCCATCAAGGACAGATAACACTCAACTCAATGAGCCAGCAGAGGACTCTCTTCCTGAGAACATCCCCCGCCCCAAAGTCAAGACCAAGACAGAATGTAGATTGGATGGAACTTGGACCTAAACGGCTCCTTTTCCAGATAGGAGAAGAGCTTAGAGCACAGATGTGAATACAGCAGACAGGGCTTAGGCTGCAGCTGTGGCTGCAACAGGCTCACTTTGCAACTGCTTTTTCAACCGCTCTGGTAAGTTTTACTTCATTTTGTTTTCTTAAATAACAGCGAGATATGAGGCATTGGTTGGACACAGTGTGCTTTCTCTGCTGGGGACATTTTTAAATACTATACATGACGCATGAAGGAAATAAACACTGCACAGTACTGTATTCAAAGACCTAAAACAATTACTGTTCCCAGGATATAGCCTTTTCCAAGAAAACCAGGGCTCCCTGTTAGGTTTTTATAAATTGTGTGTGTGTGTGTGTGTGTGTGTGTGTGTGTGTGCATGCATGTATGTGTATATGTGGGTATGTGTAGATATGTGCATGTGTGGATATGTACATGTATGTACTGTGCGTGTGTGTCTGTATGTGCATGCGGTATATGTGAGTATGTGTATATGTAAGTGTGTGTAGTGGTATATGCTCATATAGGTATTGTGTGTGAGCATATGTGCATGGGGGAGATGTGTGTATGTGTGGGTATGGGTATGTGCATGTGTGTGCGTGTATGTGTGTATGATATATGTGTATGTGCATATGTGCCTGTATGTGCATGTATGTGTGTGTGCATACATATGTGTGCATGTGTGTGTTTTCATGTGGAAATGAGAGGACAACTTACTCTGTGGTGTCAGTCTTCTCCTTCTGCCTTTGTGTGGGTTCTGGGAATCTAACTCAAGACATCAGTGTCTCATGGCAAGCACTTTTATCCTCTGAACCATCTCTCTGGCCCCCAGGGTTCTTTTCATACAATGACAAACATGCTCAACTTCACTGGCCACCAGGAAAATGCAAGCTTGTCTGGAGACTGGGAGGAGGTCTAGGTCAGTGAGCTGCTTGCTACGACGATCTGAAGTCAATCTCCAGCCCCCACAGAAATATCCAGGTGCAGTAGCCTGTGTCTGTAACCCAGGGCAGAGGATTCCTGGAGCTTGCTAGGTACTCAGTCCAGCCATAGTAGCCAGGCTCCAGAGAGCTGAGACCCTGCTTCAAGAAAGGATTGGAAAGCAATCGGGGAAGAGAAGGTCATCCTCTATGCTTCACTGCATAAGCACATGCACACGACCCCCTACATACACACACACATACATGTACACACACACTGCACACACAACACACATACACACACTCAACACACATACACACATAACACACACATACACATACCTATAGCACACACAACACACACACAACAACATAACACAACACACAAAACACATACACACATACACATAGCACAGCACACACAACACACAATACATATACAACACACACACATACATGCAGGTACACACATATGCACAGCACACATGACACATAACAACACAACACACACAAAACACATATACACATAACACACACATACACATACGCACAGCACACACAACACACACACATACATGCATGTACACACATAAGCACAGCACACACAACACACACATACACGCACATACACACAACACACAGACACACACACACAAATGACACTGAAGCTCCACTTCACCCTGACCAGAACGGAACCGTCACGAAGACATGCTAACCTCCAGAAAGGATGCCGAAGAAGGGAACCTTTAAATGCTGTCAGTGGGAATCCAGACTACTGCAGCCATGAAGGAAGACAATCTGGACGGTCTTCAAAAACTAAAAACAGGATTCTAATGCTAGACTTGACCCCATGGAGCCGTTCTGGCTAAGTCCCTCCATCTGCCCCTCACACAGGGCATCCTGCCATTCAATGAACATTCTAGATGTTGTCATTTGAAAACAATGAGAATCCATACTGCCCGCCAGCCTGGCTGGCCTTCCCAAGGGACAAAATCTTCATGATGTGCTTTAATGGTTTTAAGAAAGTCACAGAAAATGCCTCTACAAACTCCCGGGTTCCAAACTGAAGCTGCATTAAGCGTGTGCTGATGTTGAACGGTAACAGGGTCCTCTCCAAGCAAACGACCACCTTTCAAATCACCGAGTAGAGTCACTGGTGTCCGCTGAGGTCACTCCAGGGTGTCTGTGGGACTTTGTTTCGACTTTAACTGGACATTTTCCATGGTCCGTTTCTTATCATTTAACTCAGGTATTTAAAAATAATACTCAATGCGACTCCAGAAAAGTCTCGGAATCCCCAAACAGGATCTACAGTTGCAACGGACATCTTTAGATTCTGCACACGGAGACACTGAACCAGCTCAACGGGAGTCATTTTCTCATTTGAAAAATGCACCCCTGGGCCTGGCTGTGAAGCTTAGTGGTGCGGTGAGTGATGGGTACGTGCGAGCCCCGGGGTTGTACAAGTAACACCAAAGTGGTAATAAAATAGAACCTCTTTATTAAAGGAACGGTATTCTCTTTTTGAAAGATTTATTCATTCGCCCATTCACATCTACACGAAGCAGGCATGAACATGTGTACTGGAAGAGGTCTGCAGAGGGCACTGTGTACCCTCCCTGTGTATCCTCCAGCCACTGGTCACGTATTTATTTGTGGCAGAGTCTCTCCCTAAGACTGGAGCTCATGTTCTTTCAGCTAGCCTGGAAGCCAGCAAGCCCCAGTGAGCCTTCCGTCTCCATGTGAGTGTTCCAGGCATGTGACAGGAACTCCTAGCTTATAACGTGGATGCTGGGTACCAACTCTGGTCTGCGCGATTGTGCAGTATGCACTCTTAAATGTTGTTACCTCTTCAGCCATAGTAAAATGGACTTAAAAATAAAGCAGACCTATCGCTAGCTTCAGTTGACTTCCCCTCAGAGACACTGTCTCCTAGCATATTCTTACGACCTCTGGGTGTCCCTGAGTCTATTTTCATGTCTCACAGAGCAACTGGGACTGTTCAAAAACGCAGTCTGTCCCATGTGATGTACAGGGAACCCCTAAATGTAGCCCAGGGTGCTGGGATGCAGCCTGGCATGGAGACCCTGGGCTCCAATCTCAATACTGAGAGAAGGAAAACAAACAAACAAAGCATAGAACTTTCCAGAAGAGGTGAGGTATGATGTACAGAACCATGTACAGCCTAACATGGAGGTCCAGGGTTCTACCATCAACACTAGGAGAAAAAAAACAAACAAAACAGCAGAACTTTTCAGAAGAGGTATGATGTACAGAGCCTACCCTTTCCCTGAGTATAAGAAATGTGAACCCATTTAAAATGTCAAGGAGAATTCTATGCAGCAGACGGAGTTACAAGTAGTGAAAGCAAGTGCAAGAAGACTCGAGAAGACGAGAAGGAAGCTGGAGAGGAACAAGGTTCACAATCTACAGCATGTGCAGCGTGCACACGGGTATGGTAGCATATAGATGGTAGAGTCCCAGTGTTGAGGACACAGAGGCAGATGGAGCTTGCTCATCAGCTGGTACAGCCTACGTGGTTTGTGCCATGTTGGGAGCCGACTCCTAGCAGAAAGCGGCTATCATCTTTGTAGCCATCTCAGGCCATATACCCTGACAAGAGACTTGTTTTTAACAGCCCACAACAGCTGAACACACTCTCTCTGATAAACATCTTGTTTTTCTCATATATCTTGTTTTGCTGTTTAGTGCCCCCAGCTGCAAGGCACACGTGGTCTCCACGATGCTAGGCGCATGACATAGATCCTTCAACAACTGTGCTTGTCCACGAGGGCAAGGCAAGTGGTAAAGGGTATAAATACCCATGATTTCCTTTCAATAAAAGAGACTTGATCAGACCCTCTGTTTTCGTGTCTCTTACCCCTCTATCCCCACTCTCTCTCTTGCTAGACACTGACCTGCGGGGAGCAGCAAACTGGGCTGTTACAAAGTGGCGCCCAACATGAGGCAGATCAGGATGTTACAGTGCCACACCAGATACATGGTCTCAAAAGAACAAGTAGGAGATGCCTGATGAATGACACCTCTGGCCTCAACATGCATGTACGTGCACACACACACACATGCAAATGATTCTTTGTTCTGTGTGAGGGTTTTGCTACGGCAACTGTAGAACCCTAATATACAATGCCCTGGTCTGAGCCTCTACCCTAAACAGACATCCACGACAGCACTCAGTGCCAAAGACATCAACAGAATCTTATGCTGGAGCTGGAGCTCAGTTGGTAGAGCGCTTACCTGGCATGCACAAGGCCCTGTGTTCAATACTCAGCACTACATAAACCCAGCCTGGAAGGTAGAGGCAAGGGATTCAAGACTTCAAAATCATCCTCTGGCTCTACCTGAGTTTCAGGCTAGCATGGGCTCCACACGACCTTCTATGCAATAGGAACAGCTTAAGTTCCTCACAACAGACAGAGAATTCTAGCTGGCTCCTTCCACATGTTAATCTAGCAGTTTCAGCCTACAGTCACCATGTCTTGCTTCCTTATGTGACCCTTGAGGTATCAAGATGCAAGCTAACTCCTATTTGGAAACAGCCCCACCCCCAGGGGACCCAGTGCACACTATATGTGGTACGGCCAGGGAGAAGCAGACTACAACCCCTGAGCCCACTGGTAGAGTTCCCTGGAGCCCTTCCCCCTCTTCTCCTAGTATTCAACCTGCCCTGCAGGCCCCAGAAATTTCTAAATCCCCACCTGTCCTGGAAAGTGTGGCAAGGAGATCAGGGACTATGGGCTGAAACAGCAAAATCAACACATAAAAGAAGTCAGCTGGCACACAGACTGGAAACCCTTCCCTACCTGGGCTCCATGGAAGCAACAGACCATGCTTGAGAAAAGCCCTATAGACACAGCTTTGAAAAACTTGGGCTGCTGCGAAAAATTCTATACAGAGCTACACATCTCATGGCTCCGTGCTTTGGGGGAGTCTTTCCTCAGCTCACTGTCCCCTTCTAGGCTTGGGAGAGCTTCCCCTTCTTTTTAAATTTATTTTTATTATTTTAAATTATGTGCATGTGTCTGTGGGTATATGCGTGTGGCTGTCTGTGGGATGTGCATGTGTGAACATGTTTGCGTCTATGAGCACATGTATGTGTCTCTCTGTAGAATGTGGATATGTCTGTGGGTATGTGCATGTGCTTGTCTGTGGGTATGTGCATGTGTCTGTGAGTATGTGCATGTGTCTGTGGGTGTGTGTATGTGTCTGTGGGTATGTGCATGTGTCTGTATGTAGATGTGTCTGTGGGATGTACATGTGTGTGCATGTGTCTGTGGGTATGTGTATGTGTGTGCATGTGTCTGTCTATGGTATGAGTAGTTGCCTACAGAGGCCAGAATGTCAGATGCCCTGGAGTTGAAGCGACAGGTGGTCCTGAGCTGCCTGATATGGTGCTAGGAACGGAATTCGTGTCCTCTGAAGATCATCATTGTTTCTAACCACTAAGCACGTCTCTTTATTAATGAACTGCCTCTGTTTACATTTCTAACCACCCATCCGTGACCATGGTGAATTCCTTTTGCCCTGGGACCAGGTGTCCTCTCAATCTAAGCCCTCAGCCAAGCATTAAACACATTTTTTTTTCCTTTCCCTTTTCCTATCTTTCTTCTTTGGGGAGTGGGGACACTGGTCAAAATCCTAAGCATGTTTTACATGACATGCCAGGCTGTCTGTTTCTCAGCCTTGGTGCCTAATTTAAAAGGCCATGACTTTCTCCATCTCCCCCCCCTGCAGTTACCACCCTGTTGCTTTTCTCTCTTACAGTGCTAAGAGTGTCCCCTGATCTCCCTCTAGGGTCCATTCTTAAATTATTTTCTTACTGAGACAAAGAACCTCAGCTTCCCGAGTAAGAAAACCATGTCAGAAGCAACAACAGGGCCACTTCCCTTCAGCATGGAGAACACACTCCAAGGATAACCCTATCCAAGACTTTCTGACCACGGGGGGGGGGGGGGGAGCAGCCATAAGACCTTGTCACAGCCTTGCCTCGATGAGGCTGGTGACCTGTGCACAGGATACAAGAGCCAAACCAATTCCAAACACACTTCTAGAAAACATTCCAGAAGGCTCTGAGCAGACTCACGGGCTTCACTAGGAAAGGGTCTTCAGAAATGGAGACTACAACTATTCCCTGAAACCTCTCCGGAGCACAGTGTGACATTGGCCAGCTCCCAGGAGGATACAGGCCAAGAGACGACATGTCTGAGCAGTGCCACTGTCTCCTTCTACCTTCTGGGCAGGCATCAGAGGAAAAGACTTCCTCTTTAGAGAGCTTAGGTTGCTTCCTCTCTGTGTCCAGCTGAGGAGTCTCCCGGGCGGGGCCGGGCGGGTGGGGGCGGGGCCGGGCCGGGGCCGGGCGGGGTGGGGGCGGGCGGGGTGGGGCGGGCCCGGGAGCAACAGGGCGGCCCTTGTTTCCCTGCAGGTTCAACAATCTGGTTTTCATTGAACAGTCCTCACTGCCCTCCCACCACATTTTTCTTTAATTATGATAAAAGAGGGTAACTTAATCAAGCATAAATCCTGTTGAAATGAACAGGAGAAAATAAGGGGGCTAACGTGATGGAGAGGGGGAGGGTGGAAACTTCGCCCACAGATCGTCCTCCGTATTTCGCAGGGAGCCTGCATGAGGCTGCCCGCCCAGCCCAGCAAATAAAACTGCTGGCTAGTTCCCACCCAGAATCCGGTCCTGATCCTGCCCAGGGAAGAAGAAACAAAGGCCAGGCACAATCTGCTCACTTGATTAAGGCACCTGAGAATAAAGACCAGAGTTATCAGGCAGTACCCAAGGATAAGTTCCACCGTGAGCTTCTTGTCTCACAGGACCGAGGCACTGATCCTTAGTGACTTACCCAGGCAATGCAAAAGACAACAGGCATACATGCACAGAGCACACATGCATTCACAGTAATGCATAAGACATCAACAAACAGGCATGCGTTGTGCTCATAAGCACGTACATCAGTGGTTCTTCTGCATCTGCTGACATCCACAGTCGGAGCCCCTAAAAGATCTCTAGAAGCGCAGAGTCTCAAGCCTACTCCATACCTACAGAATCAAACACTCCCTGAGTGGGGACTGAACAGGGCCTAGGCTGGGGTTCCAGACTGAAGACACCATCCAGGCTAACATTAAGGCCCACTGATACTTACGGAGTGTATGGCTTCCATACACAGAAGCAGTCCTAATCGAAAACAAGGGAGAAAAATCACACTCGTTCATAGTCAGGATATGTGCTCATCCAAAGAATACTGAGCTCTCAGGGTTTCCATATGCCACCGGGAATCCTAATCACAGATGTGCTCCAATCACCCAGCTTCCAGATGAAGGGTGGTACAGCAGGGTCCACTCCAGCAGGGCACAGGATCAGGAATCAGAACTAAGTGCCACTGTCGCCCCTCTGTCCCCAGCAACAGACACACCTCAGCAGCATACCCAATGCCAGGTATCTGACAGGACTCCAGGTGGGTTAGCAGGCCAATGCTCCCTTCCAAGGAGTGGCCTCTAGAAGGAAGTCAAGCAGCCTGGATCCAGAGTAGGACAAGGTCTGGGTGTTCCTCTGTGGGGACTCAGGAGGTCCCTGCAGAGAGAGGGAAACACCCCTGCAAAGGTTCTGGGCAGGGTCGCAGCCCTGCTAAGGAGTGTTTGAAAATCTTTCTCTTGCACAGACTTGGAAGGCTGAAGTATTGTCTGGAGTCTCTGATTCTAAGTTTGCAAATCTTGAGAAGGTTTTCTAGAGGACAGGAATAGGTAAGTATTGGTGCCACATAAAGGAGCCCCTCTCGACCTGGAGTGATCGCCATTAGGAAATTCTGTAGAGGCAATCTTTTGTGTAATGTATGGAAGTTTCACCGTCAGTAAAAAGGCCGACAACCAATGACGTGAGGCAGGATTAGAGGGCGGGACATCTGGTAGAGAGAGTATTTCTTGGATGGAAGGAAGCATGGGAGATTCACCCAGGAATGCAGAAGGAAGCTGGGCATACGAACCTGAGGACCAGGTACCCAGCCAAGTGGCAGGACTTAGAACAGAATACATGGGATAATTAAGTCATGAGCTAGTCAGGGAACAAGTCCTAGCTTTTGGCCTAGGCATTTAATCATAATAATTCAGTCTCAGAGTCATTATTTCATGAACTTGGGTGTGCGTGGAAAGCCCATAGTTTCAAAATTCATATAAACTCTCCCTCAGCAGATCCTGTGGGGTGTGTAATCAGTCTGCAAGGCCAGGGTCCGATGGATCATTCTAGAAATAGCTGCAACCTCGAGGAGGCTATTAGAGACTCCAGTTGGGGTGTTCTGAGTAAGGCATGGGGAAAGAACAAAAACAAACAAACAAAACAACAACAAAATCAGGACAGCACTGAAGGGCTTCTAGGTTGACAGAAAAAGAGATACCGACCAGCTTAAGGAGAATTCCCCTGGTTGAGAGCCCATTCTTTCTCACATGACAGAGAAGCTTCAGAGTCCTAAGGACAGACAGACTTGTCATGGGGCCTTCTGCAGCACTTACTGACTTCCTGTATGTGAAAGGAACTTGCAATCCCCGAGTGCCTCCTGCGCTCCAGACAAGTGAAGACACTCACAGAAATCCAGGCGTGGAGACAAAGAGCTGCCAGGAGAAAAAAGGAATCTATCTGGGAAGAGGCAGGTGACAGAATGTTTAAACAGAGGGCTGGGGAGACAGCTTGGTCAGTAAACCTGATCCCCAGAACCCACAAACAAACAGACAAACAAACAAACCAAAACCACGGGTGTGGGCTGTGGCGGCATTTGTTTGTAATTCTCGCACTGGGAAGGTGGAGAAAGGGAGGTCCCTGGGACTCACTATAGTCTCTGCATAGGAAGTTCCAGGCCAGCGAGACATCCTGCCTCTCAAACAAACAAACAAACAAAACATTGTCCTCTGCCCACACAAGTGCCCATGCACTCAACACACAAGTATTCTCTCCCCCAACTCTCTCTTACACACCCAGAGACACAGAAATGGTAGGCCTGACCTTACCAACTCTGACTATAAGCCCCCAACCTCCAGAAGGGCAAGGAGTGAATTTCTCTTGTTTAAGACAACTTGATCAAATACAGTCAAAGGCTCTAAATCGTCACCTCTTCCTCCTGTAATGCGCAAATGGTCAACAGGCACTCAACAAACATCTTCAGTGCTGGTGGCCATCCATGAAACACAATTCCAAACTACTAGGACGTACCACTTCCCAACTAGGATGGGGTAGTCTTACCCGTCTGTCAACTTGACGTAATGTAGAGTCACCTGGGGAGGGATGCTCAGTGAGGGGACTATACAGATTAGGTTGCTTATGGACATGTCTGGGGATGGGGGATTGTCTTATTTATGTTCTGGTGGGAGGACCCAGCCTAAAAGCAGAAGGTACCATTCCCTGGGTTTGGGTCCTGGACTGTGTTAATGGAGAAGGTGAGCCAAGCACCAGCAAGCATAAGTCAGTCCATGGTTGGCTGTTCTTGACTGAATGTAATGCGATTCTTCGGTTCCTGCAGGCTCCTGCTGCCCTGACTTCGCCCACTATGAAGGACTGCACTTTGAACTCTGGGCCAAAAAAAAAAGAACCCTTTTCTCATAAACTGCTTCTGTCACAGCAACAAGAAACAAAAGTAAAACATATGGTTCTACTGAAAATGGCAAAGAGTGTGAAGACATTAGCTGAGGATGGCCCTCCAATCCCCACACTTACAGGCACACATACCACATGTGCACATGCACACACAGGAAGAGGAAAGGAAAAGGGAAGGAAGAAGAAAGTGAAAGAGGCAGGAGAGGGAGGAAAAGATGGGGGAGTAAGGGAAGTTGACTAAAAGGATGCAGACAAACTGGGACCCACACACACCAACAGGCAAATTTTTAAAGTATGACAGGCACTTGGAAATAGCCAGACACTCTTCCCACATAAAAACTTGGACATGAATATTCAGGCACATTACTGTAAGGGCCACAATGTAGAAACCATTCAGATATCTGTAAAATGGCAAGTACACAGAACACACCGTACCAAAGTAATAGGATATGATTCAGTCACATAGACAGGGTCTTCAACATGGATAAACCCAAACTATCAGCCTAGGAGCCAATCACAGAAGACCACTACGGGAAATGTAAAGAATATGCAAATACAATGGGACAGAGCAGAACAGACAGACAGAACCCCTGCAGGTGGCTAGGGATGGCTGGGGGTGCGGGGGACAGTGGGTGATAGCTAATGGGCACAGAGTATCTTTGTGGGGGTGAGGGAAATGGCCTAAAGATTGACTGTAGTTATGGCACAACTCTAAATAGATGACATAAAACTACGCTGTGATGTTAGACAGTAAACTGAATTATACCGACGCATAAAGACAGTAGTGATTAGAAGTCAATGGCAGAGTGCTTGCTTAGCATTCAGTGAGGTTCTAGGTTCAAGCCCATAACCAAAGACAAAGTAAAAAAGTCAGATGTCAGGGCTGGAGAATGGTTAAGAGCACTGACTGTTCTTCCAAAGATCCTGAGTTCAACTCCCAGCAACCACATGGTGGCTTACAGCCATCTGTAATAGGATCTGATGCTCTCTTCTGGTGTGTCTGAAGACAGTGACAGTGTACTCACATACATTAAATAAATAAATAAATCTTTAAAAAAAAAAAAAAAGTCAGATGTCTTAGGAATGGCTAGAAACAAGTATGGTGGGATAAAATCTGCAACCCTAGCATGGATAAGCAGGAGACAGGAGTTCCAAGATAGCCTGGGATAGACAGGAAGACTCTCAAAACCCCACCTCTCCTTGAGGATTCATAAGCAGTTTACAATTACTAGGGGAGGAATAGACATTTTCTTCAGTGGTGTGACCGTAGGCAAGGTGTCCCTGCTTTTGTGGGAAAATGCTCACCCATACTACTATAAGCAATCCTAATAAAATGAATCACAAGCTCAATGGTTAAGAGCACTGGCTGCTCTTTCAAAGATCATGAGTTCAATTCCCAGCAACCACATGGTGACTCACAGCCATCTGTAATTGGATCTGATGCCCTCTTCTGGTGTGTCAAGGATAGCTACAGTGTACTCATATACATAAAATAAATAAATCTTTAAAAAAAAAAAGAATCACATCCCGTACCCTCCCTACACACACACACACACACACACACACACACACACACACACACGAGGGGCCATTAAAGTAGAAAGGGAGCTATCTAGCAAGAGAAAGGGGATCAATGGGAATGAAATTGGAACAAGTGAGAACTCTGGAGATTGAATAATCATCAAAAATATGAAATACACATGTGTGAAATGTAATGAAACCCGTTATTGTATATACTTAATATCCACTATTAAAGACACTAATCGTTCTAAAATGACCAATTTTGCATTCCTGGAAGTGGGAACGAAGAGGAACTACAAAAACAGAAAAAACAAACGGCAGGGGCGAGGGGGAGAGAGAAGGAAACAAAGTGGCAAGTGAGAGGGTGGAGGTTAGCAGCTGTGAGCGCCCAATACCTGGGCAGACCACGACACAGACTACTGGGCTGGGGACAGCACAGCAGGGCACAGGCAGCACACACAGTGTAGAAGAAATCTTCACCTAGTGGGTGTGGCCAGGAAGAAGAGTCTGGAGATGCACTATCCCTTTAGGACACGCCCTCAGTGACATCACTTCTTCCCGCTAGACTCCGCCTCTTAAAGAGCCCCACCACTTCCCAACAGCACCTCAGGCTAGAAACTTACAATGGGTGGGCTTTTGGAGATATTCCTGAGTCAAACCAGTAGTTTGGGGACTGGGTTCCCATATCCCCTTGAACATGCGGGGCCCTCATCACTGTAATATATGAGTAATGTACACCGCACACAGCAGCAATCCTGGATTATCTAGGTTATAGGACACTTTGCCTGAAAACATATAAAATAAAGCAAACCTTATTGGTTCTAACTGGCTTTAGCCAGAATACATCTGGTTCTTGCAATAGAGAAGGCATTGGAGGCTGGAGGTGTAGCTTGGTGGTAGAGGACTTGTAACAGGAGTAGTAACTTCATCTCTCAGCCCAAGAGCACACCACGTGTCTCTAAAATCCCCATCCCCAGGATGCTGGAAACACAGCCATGGACATCAGACCTCTGGAGATTGACGGGGAGTAGGAAGGTTGTCAATGCGTACCAGGGAGGGGCAGGAAGTCTAGTCTTGTATTTGAGAGCTACACTCTCAATTATTCTTTATATGTTATAAATTCCCCTGCCAACGTTTGCAGGAAAACGTTGCCATAGATCAAAGTGTCTGAAGGGGACTTGGCCTGGACTATGAAAGTCACATGAATCAGACGTCTGTGGCAGGCTAGCCACCTTGCCAAGCCAGTCTCGGGTCCAGCCTCCCCTTCCAAGCAGAAGTTCTGTGAATCCCCACATCCCGAGGGCTTGCCAAGACACTGATGAGGATGGAATGTCTTCAGGCCACGCTCACTTCAGACAGCTTACTTAAAAGACAAAGAAAGGAACAGATAAATCACATCTGGAGAATCCTAAAGGGCCCTGTGTTTTATTTATGCTGCTGTTAATGCACCCCATTCTGTCTTCCCTCTGTCTGCTCCAAAGGGGAAGTGGGAGGGGCATTCAAGATAAAATTCTTTAACAATGATTTAACCCACAAGCTTTTGTAAATTTAGGTAAGTTCAAGGCCATGGGAGCCACGCCCCCCCGCCTTGGTGGGAAGTGTATGGCTCCTTCCAAAATCCCAATGGTCAGGCTAAGGCTAAAACTTTCCTCGGAGTGATTTTCAGATACGGTGATTTCACACAGACAGAACAGAACCAGTGCAAGAGCACACTCCCGAGTCCTTTCAAGAACAAATGGGGAAAGCCACATGAAGGCACCCCATCCTTAAGCCATGAGCTGACAGATTACGAACTTGCTACCTGCAGGAGGTATCCAAGTTCCCAGACTAGGGACTCAAGGAATCTAAGGGTTCAGTGACGAGGCTCAGGTTTTCTATTATTTGAAACTATTAACTGAAACTTATGTGTTTTGTGCTATGGTTTAGTAAGCTTGCCGTCTGTGAAAAGTTTGGTCCTGACGCCTCCGGGCTGCATTACTGGGAGGTGGGAACGTTGTCTCCCTATAGAGCTTCCTCAGCCACAAAGTGTCTCTAGAGAAGGCTACCATGACTTGACTTATTACAGGCCATGAGCCAAGGGCACAGACCATGAGTGATGACTGTGTACAAGGTTGGAATGCAATCCGTCTTTCGCCATCTTACTTTGAACAGTGTGTGGCATTGCACATGCATTGTGGTCAGGTGTGTGTGTGGTTGTTGTACTCGTATGTCGTGACAGAGTTGTATGCAGGATGCAATGTGCATCATGACCATGAGTGAGAGGTCCAAGGTGAGGCTGAGGCCAGCGTTCTCCAGTTCTCTCACAGATCAGTACTGAGGCAAGAGTCTGTCTCTCAAATGAACTCCAGACTATACCATAGGGCTAGCTATATAGCTTAGCTTAGTTGTTCAGGACTCCCGTCTCCCTTCTGAACATGGGATTCTCAGGTAGCATTCACATGAGTTTGGGAATCCACGGTCCAGTCCCATACACTTGTACGTCATCCAAGAGCTTCATCCAGCCCAGCCTTCTCTCTTTATAATCAACGGCCACTGATATTTTCTCATAATCATGGAAGCTCAATTTGATAATACCTCTTTAGAAACTAAGGTCCAGAACGATGGTTGATAATTATGTATAAATAATAGGTAAGAAGGCAGACACCAGAGCTGGGTACAGGTAGAGCAAGGGAAGACAGGAAAAAGTTAACAAAAGTCTCAAGGAATACATTCAGTTCTGCATGGTGACCACAGTTAAAGAAGCGTTATGTATTCAAATAACTAAAGCGGATTCTTGTGTTCCATCATACACATCAACATACATACATACATACATACATACATCACACACACACACACCCCATCATCATCTTTCTGGTTATTTATATCCTAATTAGATGGCAGCATCTTCCTCTAATATGTGCATAAATGAAAGCACACACTGTACCCTATAAATACACAATTACTGTCAGCCAATAAATAGTTGTGGGAGTCAAGTGAGGAAAGAAAAGGAGCCATTCCATCTCCTTCCCAACACATTGTGTCCCTGTGCAGTCCAGGCTGGCCTTAAACTCCTATCCTCCTGTGACAGGAGAGGAGGAACTGAGAGATGCTGCAGAAGATTAACCGGTGAGGGGCTGGAAGTGGACTCAGAAGTCAAGAGCATTTGCTTGCCTTCCAGAGGACCAGAGTTCGGCTCCCAGCATTCACGTAGAGGCATACCACCCCTCTCAGGCCATTCAGACCTGACATTTTCTTCTGGACCTTTGAGGATCAAGTGAACATGTGGTGCATATAGATATTTGCAAAGAACCACCAGTATACATTTAAAAACGTAAGTAAGTCTCTTCAGAAGAAAAGATTTTCATGTGAAAGAAGTCAGTTTGCAGAGGATTGGCGGCACCCTCACCAGGCCGTGTCTAACAAACTGAGCATGTGCAACACAAACCCCAAGTGACCAGATGGCTTGCTTAGGATGCTTCTGCTTTTTCATGGCTCTGCTCGCTTGCCCAAGTCTGCTCTTGTCGTGCTTTTCCTTTCTCAATAAACTTTCCATTTCTATTCCATGCCTAACTTAAAAGGTTTGACCTTTTCTCCAACTCATCCTAGGGGCTGCCTCGATTTCACCTAATCTGTATCATGGTGTTTTTCTCTTCAACTCTAATAAAAGTGTCCCTCCAACTTCTTTCTCAGTCCACTTCTAAATACTTTCATTAATGAGGCTAAGAATTGCTCCCCAAAAGTTTCCCCAGGTAATATTCTTGCCTCAACTTCCTGACTCCCAGGATTTCAGGCAGGTCCTACCACGCCTGGCCCATCACTTCATTTTTAAAGAAGCATCTTCTAACCAAGGTTAATTATGCAATTATATAAATATTGTCATCTAAGCAATCGAGCAAGCAAGAAACCAACCTTCTCCAGATGCCCCTTCACACTCCTTAAGACTACACAAGGAGCCAGTCATGGTAGCCTGCTCAGCAATCCCAGTATTCAGAAGGCTGAGACAGGATTGCCAGGAGCTGGAGGCCAGCCTTGGCTACAGAGTAAGCTCTAGGCCAGCCTGGATTACAAAGTGGTACATGATCTCAAAAGAAACTAGACAAGAGCAAGGTAACATTACATTTTCAAAATTTGGGCTACCATTAGCTTCCCTAGGGCCCATGAACCAGCTATACCCAAGCTGCCAGTATAACCTGGTCCTGCCTCCTTCCAAACTGTGCTCCAAGAGATGTTTCCTTCCTACCTCTGCCTCCAGACATTATACCATCCAAATGTTCTGGCACACATGAAACCAACAGCCCTGTCCTGCTTTACCTGAGTAAATACAACCTCTAGGGCCTTAAGTTACAAGAGTGTTGCCACAGTAAAAATGGGTAAGGGAATAGATATATCTGTTCTTCCACACACAGCTGCCTGCTGACTGCTGACAGCACAACTCTGCCCTGGAGCTGGAACCACAGGATACATGGTGGCTACTAAAACTTTGGCAATATTAATTTAACCTTAAAAAAAAAAACAGGCATTAGGGGGCTGGAAAGATGACTCGGTCATTAAGTGCTTGTCCCACAGCAAGAATAATGTGGTTCAGATCCCAGCATCCATGTAAACGTGGGACAGGCCTGAGGGTCTCTGGCCTGCAAATCTCAGCACTTGAAAGGCAGAGACAGTGAATCTCTAGAGCAGGCTGGCCAGATACACTAGCCAAGGCCTGATGAGCTCCAGGTTCAGGGGGAGACACTGCCTCATGTGACGGAGAGGATCCACAAAGACACCAAAATTCAATCACCGAGAGGTTACAAAAGCACATATTCATGTATGCACATAGGTCCGCCTGCACACACATGTACACCACACATAGGCCAAAAGATAATAAGCATCAGGAGGCTAGAGATGTCTCGTCGATTGTGTCTGCCACATGATAACTCATGATCCGGAACCTACATAAAAAGACAGAGTGACTTAAGCTTCCAACTCCAACATCTATGGGGGTGAGGAGCAGTAAATCCCCGCACCTCATTAGCTAGCTGCTCTAGACAAACTGAAAAGCTTCGTATTCACTGAGAGATCCTGTCTCTTAGGAATGAAGGAGGGAGGAGGGAGGGAGGGAGGGAGGGAGGGAGGGAGGGAGGGAGGGAGGGAAGGGAGGAAGGAAGGGAGAGAGAGAGAAGAAGGGAGGGAGGGACAAAGAAAGGGAAGAAGGAAGGAAGGAAGAAATGGAGAGAGGAAGGGAGGAAGGAAGGAGAGCCGCTACAGGTGACTGCAGGGGACGATTAGCTCACATGTGGGTGTGGGCATGGAGCTCTGTTGGGTGGCGTCTGTCACAGCTCAGTCCGCTGGAACAGTAGCTCAGAGTGGCAGAAGTGCACGCGGGATTTTGACTGAGCCTCTTCCACACAGCACCAGGCAGACGCTGGGCTGTGAGAAGCCACTGGGGTGCCCCCAGGCGGGGAGAGAACTCAGTCTGAAATTCTGCTTGGGGGGGTGCTCTTGAGTTGGGGATCCCCAGGCCAGGAGGTGGCTGGGGACTGACTGGTCTCAAGCCCTTGGGCTGTCAGATGCCCTGAGAGGCCGCAGAAGGACCAAAACTGTGTGACCCCTCCTGCAGAAAAGGGATTCCTTGGTTACTCACTTGGCTAAAAGGCAACTGCTCAGCTAGCTTGCTTGAAGAGTCAGGCCTCCAGGCAGAACACAGAGAAGCTCTCCACAGGAGATTAGATACAGCTCAGTAGCTGAGACCTTCTCCAAGGTTCCCCCACAGCAGGCCCTCAAAAGACACTTGGAAGTCCATGGGTTTTACAGGTTTTATTTTCATGACAGATGGTAGTTGATTCTAGATGCACCCCCCTTAGGTCAGGGCGGACCTGACTTAAATAGGGAGGGAGGAAGGAGGAGGGTTTGGGAAAGAATACGTAATTGGCTACACCCTCTGGCCTTTAGTATCTCATTAATATATGGAAATTTTCTCAAGGGCCTAAGGCCTGTAGTCACGCCCTCTACCTGTGGAGGGGCTGGTAGGGGCGTTGCCCTATGTGACTGAACGGCGCAGGTCAATGGAGATCTTAGATCACATGTCAGGATCCTGGGTTTGTGGGGCATGGTCGAACACCTGCCGTTGTCCCTGATTTGTCCCATCAGGGTCCGGGGTTTGAGACCTGTGCCCAACCAAGAACCAAGCTATCCTTTTGTGGGTCCCACAGGTGATGTTCCACATCTCCCTCTGACCCTCCGACCTCTGTACGTGCACATATCCACACCAACACATGACACACTCAAACTTGCATACAAATAAAACCAGTTGGCATTAAACCATCTGTGCATCTATAATGGCACAAATATATACCCAAGACTGGGTGATTTATAAAGAACAAGGATGTGATTCTTATACATTTGGAAGCCTGGAGATCCATGGCCAATGGTCCCATACCTGAGAAGAGCCTTCTAGTTACATCTACCCATAGAAGAAGGAAGAGGGCAAGAGAAGAGAGGAGGGGGATGTAAGAGGGTAGATATGGAGAGGACAGGAGGGAAGAGAACACAGGGAACCTCGGATACAGGGGATGAGGTCAGAAGAAGCCCAAAGCTCTGGGCTGTAAGATGGACAGGAGACTCCAGGAACAGAAAGAACAGGGACGTGATAAAGAGGGAATGCTCAATGCCCTAATCCCCTGGGTTGTTTACAAATTCCACAGACCACACATGAGCTACACATGTGCAGCTCTGACCCTGAACAGATGTTGGGAAGAGAACTGAAGCACAACACCACCCTGGTCCAGGACTACATGGAAAGCATCAGTGATGCAGGAGGTACAGACACAGGCCCCTGCTGGGTAGCCCAACCCTACAAAGACCCTGAACTCTTAGAGCAGAGTCTGAAGTCTGCATAGGAGGAAGGGACCAAGTCTCATAATCAAAATATCATCCATTCATTTATCTATTTATTGTTTGGTTGGCTGGTTGGTTAGGTTTTTGAGCAAGGGTTTCTCTGTGTAGCACTAGCTGTCCTCAAAGATCCACCTGCCTCTGCCTCCCATGTGCTGGGATTAAAGGTGTGTACCACCACTGCCTGGCTTCCAAAATAACATTTTAAACTCTCCATGACACGATCCAAAATTTCCCCATACAAAAAAGTCCAAGAACATCTCAAATGGCCAATACACACCAATGATTTGTTACAGTTGCAATCATCCAACAAAGAAGACTTCAATAATGCTATATAAGATCAACTACAAAGGCCAACCCCAGAAACAAACAGAAAGAGAGACCATCTGCAAAAGACAAAGATGCTTAATTTTGGGACCTCTGCCTGAATCATCCAGACAGTCTAGAGAAGTGTTAATAAAAGCTGCAGAACCTGTGAGGGTGGAGAGACAGCCTGGGGTCAAGTGTACATACTACTCATTCCCCAGGACCTGAGTTCAATTCCCAGTACCCATGTCAGGCAGCTCACACCACCCGTCACTACAGCTCTAAGGATTCCACTCCCCCACCAACACACAACACACACCCCACACACACACACACACCCCTAACCACATAGGGGCACACAGAATTTAAAATATCAAAATAAATCTTTTTTAAAAATACGAACTGAAACAAGTATTTAAAATGTGATGTGAGACCAAAGAAAGCCTGTGGGGACATCGTGGGATGTCTGAGATTCCTACTGTCAAGAGGCTCGCGAGGAGAGGGAAAAAAAAAAATCAGACTAACAAGTTAAATTGAGTGAGTCAAAAAAATGATGGATGGAAGGAAGAAGAGGAAGGAAGGAAGGAAGGAAGGAAGGAAGGAAGGAAGAAGGAAGGAAGGAAGGAAAGAAAAGAAGGAAGGATTAACACATAGTAACCATTCTCTGAAAACTGAACACAAATGGATAACGCTCTTAAAGAGACACCCGAGGAAATTTATAGACAGAGAAACAACCAATACTCCCCACCTAGTCCTGTAAAAGACAACCAACCCAGTGACAGCAGATTTCTTCCTGGGAACAATGGAGGCTGCAAGGACATGGAACAGAGAAGCCTCACTAAGACACTGAGACTCTGTGGTTAGAGATGTGGGCTCTCGTGGGGCCAGCAACCCACACTTGTGTGTTTGCCATGCAGAAATTAACCCCACAGCAGAGTTTATAACAGCCCCAGGCTGGGAATAACTCAAAAGCCCTCAAAGGAACTAACAGTTATTCCTGCCGCTGGATGGAAGCCAGAACATCACTTCTGGTGGCAAGATCATTAAGGAAGAACGGGGTTTTTTTTTTTGGCTCACAGTTAGGTTCATAGTCCACCAGGGAGGACTACTTGTGGTGGCAGAGGTGTAGGGCAGCTGGCTACACCACGTGCCCAGTCAGAAAGCAGAGAGCCATGAACTGGTGCAGAGCCTGATTTCACATTCTCCTCTATTTTTATTCAGGACGCCAGCCCGTGGGTGATACCACCCACACTCAGAGCGAGTCTTCCCCACTCTGTTAAACCTTTCGGAAGCATATCAGATGGACCATGTGTTTCCATGGCGACCCCCAAATGCCCTCAAGTTGACAGTGAAGATTACCATTACAAGTAGAAGATAAACCCACAGAGCAGGACCAGAGCACACTCACCATGGCTGGCACGCTGTTAAGAATTAGGTTGAACAAGAGGAAGAGACAACATGCTGAAGATTCAAAATGCCAATCTGTGTTCATCTAAAAATTAATTTCTCTTTCTTGGGAATTTTTTTTTTTTTAAGGAAGAAACAAAGTTAAATTCCTAAAACCGACTGCGTCACAGACTCTGTTGATTTGAGTCAGTTGCTATAGAAACGCAGGTAACCATAAATTACTGATGGCTAGGCATGGGCGTGTGTGTGGGTGGTGTGTTGTGCATGCATGTGTGCTAGAGACAGAGACAGAGCGGGTGGAGATATGGCCCATTTCCTACCTGAATGGTTTTTACATCAAAAGTCTGTCCAGAAAACCCTAACAATGTGCAACCAGGTCTTTCCTGGAAAAGGCTTGCCAATCGCCAATCTAAGCTGGTGTTTGGATAATTTAGTAATTAAAGAAGAAAACGTCATTTTATTTGATTAACAACTGCCTGAACAGTCACACACTGTTGAAGGCTCCAAGGCCATTGTTCTAAAACCAAGACAATTTGCTGAGAACAGAGCAGAGGGGATCTGGTATACAAGCTGCTGGAGATCTAGGTTCCAGTCATCTGAGGACAAGGGTCATCAGAGCTACTCTCCACTGCAACTTTGCCCTGGCGGTGCCATTCACCCTTTACTTACATCAATGTGTGTTGCGAGCACTGCCAGTCTTCCAATTCCCAAGCATGCACACCCCATGCCTCTTTCATGCGTGACATCCTATGATGTTGAAAGCAACTCAAGACTGAAAGCAATGTCTAAATATTTAATAAGACTCTAAAAGCTGAAAATGTAAAATACAAAAGGAAAGAGAAGCCTCCGTCCGACCTATTGCTCCAGGCAGCCTGCAGACAACCCCAAAGACACAGAGTCGGACACTGCAGTGCACAGGGACATCAGCACACTTCAAGGGAACACTGTCACACTGAGGGATGTCTCACTGCTCAGGGACCCGTCACACAAACACTGAAATCAGCTTTCTCCTACAGGTCAATCAACAACTCTCGATCCTTGAAAGCAGCTCTTCTGGGCAAGTACCAGGGTCCAGGCTGAAGACTGCTGGACATAGCCAGCCCTACCTATCTTGACATCTTCTCTGGAGCATGAGAAGAACTGCATGAGGTGGGCTATCCTGTGCTATCTCCAAAGCCTCAGAGACAGCTCCACCTTGATGTCTTATCTCAGGGCAGCAACACGTCCTCTGAGAACATATACAAGATACATATACAATATATGCCATATATTCATATATACATATACACAAAAATCTCACTCTCTTTGTCTTTCCCCATCTAAACCATCTTGAACTCTTTTAATCTATCTACCTCAACATATCTCTTATTGGTCACAAGGCCATATAGCAGCTACCAGTTAAGTTGTTTGAATAATAAATGAACCCACTCACAAAGTAGAAGACTGCATGTGTTTGCCTGCTATACTAAGGTAGACAGTGAAAGAGGAAGACATCACCTCTAGTCTCCACACTTGTACACACGGGACACACACCAGTCCACAAGCATACAACACACACTACGCACCAGCGCACACACACACACACACACACAACACACACACACACACAGAAACCACTGTTGCTTTTTAAACAGCCCTAAATGACAGAGTAATATTCTTATATAGCAGCCAATAACAGAATGCTTATCTGTAGGGGAGTTTCACAGTTTTGTAAAATTCTAGAGATTTGTCCGCTCTCTTTTACTATGACAGAACAAATTGGTCCACTTTTGTCATTTGTTTTGAGAAAGTACAAGTAAGAAGAGATTCCCGGCTAAATCAAGTCCACCATCTGTGGGATGATCTCTGGCTGTGGAGTCTCACATAAACACATGTACAGCTCCTGTGTCGGATTGGCACTATCTGTCACAGGAGACTCCTTGTCATCTCAGTGAAGGGTAAGGGGGTGAACTCTGACATTCCTAATGATCTCTGTGTAGGGAACCTTGAGGAGACACCAGGAGTTATTTATAGACCCAGGTCTGTGTCCATCCACAGTCTGTAGAGCACCACCTACTCTTCAGATCATCTCTGGTCCCTCATCACAGGATCGCCTCTCTCTCTCTCTCTCTCTCTCTCTCTCTCTCTCTCTCCTCTCTCTCTCTCTCTCTCTCTCTCTCCTGGTAAGCAGGATCAAAAGTCCAAAGGAAACTCCAGGTGTAACAGGATCTGCTCAGCTGGGATCCCAGGTCTGGGTGGGGGAGGTGTAACCCAAGGTAGAAGCACATACCTTCTTCACTGTAGCACACTGTGCCTGCCTGGCGGGGCAACACCCAGGGGCTGCACCATGGCCCTATAATTCACCTTACTGCTGAGCTGCGGAATCCCAGGGTCTAAAGAGCCCTGCCTTCGGGGAAGCTGTGTTCTCCCCTGAAAATTCAAGCTGTAAATTACCCTTGGCAAATTAACTCTCGCTTGTCTCTTCAGAGAAATTTGAAAAGCGGGGAGTGACTCTCCAGGAGCGAGTCTGGTGGTCTTGTCAGAATGGATGGAAGGGGTGTGTATTATTTGGTTTGACAAAGACTTACAGTCTGTAATTCTGTCCTAGCCTGTTGAAAATCAAGTTATGGCATAGAAAAGTGATGGCTGACAAAGCCCCCAGCCCAGGGAAGGCCCCCCAGCCCTCATGACAATTAAACTCACTCAAGGATGAGAGAAAATCCCTCATCCCCACTCTGAGGTCAAGAAATGCAACCACTGCTTCAGGGCAGGATCGGTTCAGCAAAAGGATTTTGCCAGTATCCCGGTGAGCTTTCTACCACTGTGACAAAATACCAGAGACATACCTACTTAAAAGAAGAAAAGGTTGTGTGTGGGGTCACAGCTTCAGGCTTCAGTTCACAGTCAATTGGCCCAGCTGCTTCCTTAAAGTGCAGGGTGAGAAATCCAATCATGACTGAACACATGAAGAGCAAAGATGCTCACTTTATAATAGCCAGGATCCAAAGACAGAAACACAGAAGGGGCTGAGGTCCCAGTATATTCTTCCAAGGTATACCCCCAAAGAACTAATAACTTCCTTTCTGTACTAGCTGGTTTGTGTGCCAACTTGACACAAGCTGGAGTTATCACAGAGAAAGGAGCCTCCCTTGAAGAAATGCCTCCATGAGACCCAGCTGGAAGGCATTTTCTCAATTAGTGATCAAGGGTGGGAGGGCCCTTGTGGGTGGTGCCATCCCTGGGCTGTTAGTCCTGGGTTCTATAAGAAAGCAAGCTGAGCAAGCCAGGGGAAGCAAGCCAGTAAGCAGCACCACTCCATGGCTTCTGCATCAGCTTCTGCCTCCAACTTCTTGCCCTGTGTGAGCTCCTGTCCTGACTTCCTTTGGTGATGAACAGCAATGTGGAAGTGTAAGCTGAATAAACCCTTTCTCCCCAACTTGCCTCCTGGTCATGATGTTTGTGCAGAAATAGAAACCCTGACTAAGACACTCTCCCACCACAGATGACTGACCAACTTAGAGAGGTGAGGGAGGCTGCCGGCTGGTGAGGTTCTAGGAAGGCAGCCACCTCCTACCATAAAAGGGACAAGACGAAGCAGTGGGTAGAAGCTGAGGCAGCCATCCAGGACACCAAGCTAGGGTCACTGACAAAGCCAGCTACTCAAGCCACACTTAGGGTGTTGGTGAAACAAACTCCTTTGGAAGAAGAAGCCATTCTAGGATTTCATAGCTAGGGAGGAGAAGCCAGGAGCTGGGTTTTAAGCTTCAAAGCTCAGGCCGACTGTCATGAGCAATGAAGCAGTGAACATGGGCCCTTGAGAGTCACATCAAATCCACTGTGGCTCTGCTCCTCAAGAGGGATAAGGCCAGAAGACAACACACAGTAGTTTGCTGGCTATTTCTGACCCACTGTCAAGACTGTTGCTCAGAAAAAAAGGGGGGAGGGGTAAATTTCCTTTCAAAGTTGACTGATCACAGACAATGTGCCTAACCCAAGAGCTCTCGGTGGACTCGTATGTACAGTGAGACTATGGTCTCCACACTCTTTAACACCATATTCACTCAGCAGTCCGTGAGCTAAGGGGTATGTGATGATTCATTGTGATGATGAAGTTGACAGTCCTTTAGAACGACTGAAGCACAAATCTCAGAGCATGTCTGTGGGGGATTATCTAGGTTAGGTTAACTGAGGAGGAAGATACACCCTGAACGTGGACAGTGCCATCTCACAGACTGGAGCCCTAGACTGAAAGAAAAGGAGAAAGATGACATCAAACATCCATCTCCATCTCATCTCTGCTTCGTAAATGTAGCTGCAATGTCACACTCCTACGGCCATGACTTACGATGCCCTGATGAGGTGTACTATCTAACCGTGGGCCAAACAAGTAAGGAATGCCATCCTCCTAACTTTCAGTCTTTTTTTTTTTTTTTCTTTTTTAGTTTTTTTTTTTTTTTTTTCGAGACAGGGTTTTCTCTGTGTAGCCTGGCTGTCCTGGAACTCACTCTGTAGACCAGGCTGCCTCGAACTCAGAAATCCGCCTGCCTCTGCCTCCCAAGTGCTGGGATTAAAGGCTGCGCCACACGCCGCTCTTTTTAGTTTCGAGACAGGGTTTCTCTGTTAGCCCTGGTCCTGGAACTCGTCTCTAGACCATTGGCCTGAACTCGAATCCGCTGCTCTGCTCCAATGCTGGGATTAAGGTATCGCCAAACTGGCCAACTTCACTTATCCATCTGAGGCACTGAATGCCATGGGTCGTCTCTGATGGACCTGGGCAGAGGAACTGAAACCTTTCTGGAAAGGAATCACCACCCTGGGTACGAAGCACATCTGTGACATACATGGAGTTTGGAAGAAGTTTCCCTGGTCTTCATGGATGACTTCGGGGAGATCAAGACTCCGAATAACAGACAAGAAGGGAAAAGCACAGAAGAATGAATGCAACAAGCACAGTGAGAGGGGCTGCTTGGCAAGGGTGAACAAGAAGCTGGTCACTTCACGTGGAGTCTATTCTGAGGGAGTGGCTGTGATACAGTGGAAATGACGGCAGCAGATTTAGGAGATTGCGTGAACTCGGGTTGAGGAGATGGCTCGGTCAGTAAAGCTCTTGCTGCACTGGCCTGAGGTCCTAAGCTCCCTCTTGAGAAGCCACAGCAAAAGGGCAGGCATGGAGCTAGACGCTGCGGTGCACGCCTTCAATCCCAGCATTCGGGAGGCAGAGATGGGAGGATCTCTTTGAGTTCGAAGGCAGCCTGGTCTATAGTGAGTTCCAGGACAGCCAGGTCTATACAGTAAGACCCTGTCTTTTTAAAAAAAAAAAAACAAAAATTAATTCAAAAAGCAAACATGGTGGTACGATTAAAATACCTGTACTGAGGAGGATGAACCAAACAGATCCCTGGGACTCCCCTAGCCTAACAGGTAAGCCCCAGGCTGCCAAAAAGATCTCCTCATCTTAAAGAAGGTGGACAGACAGTACCTGAGGAACAGCACTTAAAATTGCCAGCCGCCCCCTCCACACCACACAATGAGCACCCACACACATATACATGTACACAACACACAAAGGAACACACATGAACTGAGCTGACAAGCAATGGTGGGCCTGAGGACGCTCCTGTCTAGAATGCCATTCTCTGGTGGCAAAAAGACTCTCAAGCATCAACACGCGCTCGGGAGATCAAGGAGTCAAAGGATGCTTTGACTTATTTTAAGAAGCTGCCACCCCCACCCAGACTTCAGCAACCATCTCCCACTGAGTCAGCAGCCATGGGCACTGAGGCAAGACGCCCCGCCCCGCCAGAGCAAGACTATGACTCGCTCTTCTTGGCTCAAACAGGCACAGCATTTTTTTTTTTTAAGTAATAAAGAACTTAATTACAGTATGCTCATTTTTCAGACATAAGTCTATTTTCCCTTTAATAGACCCAAGTGTCGCATCAACATACCTTTCATATTGCACTGGGAAATCACGAACTGTGTGGAACTCCCTTTACTAGGGTATTTGCTTTACTTACACCAGTCTGGAACCAAACCCACCAAGTCTCCAAGGCATGCCTCTATGCCGATTCCCGTTTCCTCTGCTGACAGACTTAGGCAAGCCTCTGGGCCTCTCAGGTTTAGAGCTAAGCAGAGGGCAGGAGGAAGGGCCATGCAGCCCCAGTACCTGCCCCTGCCTTGGGGCAGCACCGACAGAGCTGTAATTAGATTGAACTTGCCAACTGCTCCTGAGCTCAGAGAAAAGGCTATAAATACCTCCAGGGATTATGAATCCCAAAGATAATCAATTATTTTCTCATCAAAAGGAGGCCAACAAAGAGGCTCTAAGGGTGGGGGACCCATAATTTACTTAAGCCTGGAGTTTTAAGAGGTCTTCCACGGTGAAGAGAATGCCACAGGGTCCCAGAACTAACCCTGCACTTCTCCAACAAAATGCCTGAGAAGTCCTTTAATAGCTAGGTTAAAAAAAAAAAATACCAGAGTAACACTTTAATGATATGCATTCACTAACTTCACATGTGGGCAAGGAAAAGGAAGAGAAAGAAGAATGAATGGACCTTGCCCAAGAGACCACAAAGGCCACACTACTTGAAGGTTCCTGGGCATCACAACTTCCCTCTCCCAAATAAGCAAGCTTGTATCTAGCAAACGTGAGTGTCTTGGACGACACCTGGATGTCTTCACTGGCTAGGATTCTAGAAGCGCCCTGTCACTCCAGGAGGGCCTCTAACAAGACACTCAGAGCGCATGCCCAACCGGACCCGCAGGCCTCACCCTTGTCTATGAGGCATGCGCACAAAGAAGAGCCTTCACTCTCCACAGATGAAAACCAAGAGCGACGACAGCCTCAGACTCCTCCAGGAAACTCCTAAGTATACTTTTCAGGGCTGGGGGCGTGACTCGGTTGGTTAGGTGCTTGCAGAAAGACAAGCAGGAGGACCCGAGTTTGTATCCCCAGCATGAAGGCCCTGTGTACTTAACACTTGTACTGAGGGGAAGAGACAAAGGTGGCCTTGAAGCTCATCGGCTGAAAGGGCTCCAAATTCATGAGAGGCCTTGTTTAAATAATAATAACAACAACAACAACAATAATAATAAAAAAACAACAATAATGTAGAGCTAGATTGAGGAAGAAACCCAGCTTTTTATCTCCGGCCTCCAGCACACAGATGCACACACTCATTCTGAACACATATGACACACACACAACACATACACGACATGCACGCACGATCACACAGAAAGTGTATTTTCCTTTAGCAAGCAAGTTAAAGAGGAAGCAGCCCTAAAGGCCATGGGAACTGACTGACAGAGGAAAGGGGCCTGGATGGTGGCATTGACAACAACTAGGAGATTGGGCTGAACTTCTGGGAGAGATTAGTTGCCCACAAGCCACTCTACCACACAGGGAGCCCATCCAGATGGAGAGGTGACAGCATCCTTTTAGCATTTGGCAAGGGACAGGCAAAAAGAGGGAACACACCTTTTAGGATTTTTTTTCCTTTCTTTTTTTTCTAAGTTATATTGATCTTTTTAACACAGACCAGACCAGACAGACAGACAGACAGAATCAGGATCATGGAAGAGTGGAAAAAAACTGTTTTCCACCCCCATCCCTGTCCGACCATCCCTACCTCCCTAGCAGGGGCAATGACATCAGTGTCTTTAAACCACAAGCCCTGAGTACTTCCAGCCTAATACACACTTGTGCCAGAAGTCGAGGTGGGAGATCTCAGTGCTTTCCAGAACCAGGCACCGTTGCATCCACTGCAAAGCAAACCCCAGGCGAAGCACCAACGGACCAGGTCTTAAGGGATTCAGCCTTAGAACTGAGTAAGGCCTACCCTTCGTAGGTCCTGCCTCTTAAAGCCGCGTTGCCTCATTTTGGTTTTGGGGTTTTTTTACTCTAAATAGATTCTTTTTCTGACTAGTTCTCTAGTTCCAACATTTCCTTGCTTGCAGAAGCTGTGACCCACCAGGTTCCTTCAGGAAGAACTGGGAGGATACTGTCCTGTTTGCCCAACTGCACCCCTCCCAGGGTTACAAACAACCCATTCATCCTTGATCATCATTTTAAAAGCAAAAGAAGAAAGCAAGTCTTCTAGAGACAGAAAGTCAGTGTTTCTAGACTCTATTCTCCACACCAGCTTCTTCTCTTCATTTTTCTGTGTGTGTGTGTGGTAGGTGGGTGGGTGCACACACATGTCACACGCACACGGTGCATGCACATGAAGATCAAAGAGGAAAGCTTTTCTTTGGAAAGAGGGGTGGAGGGGTTGCGCAAAACTAGAGGTGGGTGCTGGGATCCAAGCCCCAGTCTTTTGATATATCAGTAAGTGCTCTTAACACTGAGCCTGGCAGCTGTCTTCTGAAACAGTTTGGGGGTTCTTTGAGGCGCTGGGCTTGGAGCCCAGGCCTCCCACATACTCTAGGTAGTGTACTACTGAGTAGCATCCCAGCCTCGAAGACAGCTTTTAATACTGTGTGAATGGTACTGCTGAGGGGCCTCCCTAAATCCTACCCCTCCATCGGACTGCATCTGTCAGCATCTGGCAGATCTAAGGAACTGGTTCCTCTCCTGGCTTTTTGTCTTCAGCCTGAGCTCCGAGCTCTGGCACTGTTGGCCAGCCAAGACCACTCCCATCGTGGAGCAGAACACTCCTCCACTTCCAGTCTGGCAAAATGTGGGCTCCCCGCTTCCCCCCTCCCCCAGCCTTAAGTGACTGTCAGGACTTAATCAGCTGGAAATTTGCATGCTCTGAGTTAAGTTTGGGAAGACTTCAGACCTTTTAAAATCACATTTTCTAAACTGAGCTACAGCTGCCCGTGCTGGGAGGTGATTAATGGATGGAGCGCCAGTTTTACTGCCTCTGCTGGGTAGTTTTTTGTGTTGCCAGCGAAGGCCACTAAGCCTTCTAGCAGAACAGGCTAACAAGCCTTGGAGCCCAGGAAGCAGACCAGGTCGTTCCCAACAGCTCATTCCTTCGCGGAAAATTCTCAAGAGCAAGCTTCCTTCACCCCATTTGTCAGTGGGCCCCTGAGGAGGCAGTCCGCCCTGCGGCTGAGCCAGAACAAAGGGAGCAGGGGAACAAAGGGGTCAAAAAGGTTAACAGAGATGCCTCGGCTGGGCTGTAAGAGGAGGCTGGTGACAGGGACGAGGCCCATCACTCTGACAGGCCCAGCACCCTGCCTTGAACAAAGCCTGCTTTCTCAATACATCTCCATCACTCCCAGGGGTAAGGTGGCAGTGACAGGGTAGGGGTGGGGGTGGGGGTGGGGGGCTCAAGAGCATCCCCCAACTGGGCAGACTGTGTCTTTAGCCACCTGGGCCTGGGTCACTGCACAGGGGTGTCACTCAGGACACAAAGGAGAGGGCCAAATGCCTGGGTGAGGAGGACCTGAAGAGAATAGAGCCCTCACCAAAATGTGTGATGGGGGGTGGGCAGCCATGATCACCAGAATTGGGGAGGGCCCATCACTTCTGAGGGGGGGCATATGTGACAGTCCCTAAATTGAGTATCCAAATCTTTCTCACCCCTCAAGAGAGTCAAAACAAGACCAGGGTGGCCAGACCTGAAGCCCATGGGCATGGGTCATCCCCCATCCGTCTACACAGCTGATTCTATCTACCGTCAACTCTGTCACCATCTTTGTTGACAAACAACTCTCTACACAGGAGGCTCTATTTGTACCACAACCTAACAGCAAGCCCTCTCTGTACTCACAGGTATCTCCTCTCTGCACGCCTAAGATACACCTCCAGCTTTGCTACAGTCTCCAGAACCTCTCAGCCTCCCCCATGCTGTGTGGAAGCCTCCCTCCTATCCCCTGACCCACCCAACACCTTTCTTCTGGGCTGGGCAAGGGCGTTAGGAAGCTCCTGAGGCGGCAGCTTCTCTAGAAATGCACACCTAACTCCATCCTGGGAATCAACTTTTCTCCTTTAAAAAAAAAAATAGGTTTTCCATCTGGGGGTAGGAAGGGTGTAATTGCAGGGCTCTCACTGTGTAGCCTGAAGCAGGGAGATTAAACAGATGAAAGGGGGAGATAACTTTACCTGCCGGGCATCTTTCTTCTCACCAAGGTCACGGACCCATTACTTAACATTTAAAAAGCCCAGGAGGAGCCCTGGGAATACATAAATAGGAGCCGGCAGCTCCTAGGGAGGAGACTGCCTGAGTTCCTTTTATCCAGGATGGTCAGGAAATTCAAACCCTTTCACAATCCCCAGGAAGGCCGCTTTTAACGTCCCTGGCTCCTACGGCAGAGGCACTGAAGAAAGCCTGGAAGGGCCCTCTAAGGTAGGGGCTTGGCTGGCATCCTGAGTGGGGGTGTGCTATATTGGAGGGAAGAGAAAAAGCCTTTAGCAGGCTTTCCTGAGTTTGGGGAAACCTCTTGTTGGGATTATTTTAACTTAGTATATAATATTTCAGAGTGAACGACCCCAAGACTTGATGAAGACCTCTCTTCCTCTCCTGGTTCTAACCTTATATTAATGCAAACCTCAGCCATTTTTTTTTTCTGAAAGCAACACACAGCATCGCTTCGACCGCCTTTGGCCTCTATGTAGTAAGCTGGATATACATTTTGTCCCAGCTGAATACAAGGCTGCATCAACACAAAAACCAATTTTTTCCATCATTCAGTCAGGAAGCATTTGAGTTGTTTTTTTTTTTTTTTTTTCAAATTCCTACAAAGTTGTGAACACTGTCATAGCAGTGTCCTCCTGTCCTTGTGTGTCCCCCTGTCCTTGTGTGGGTGGGGTCTGATAACTACCTAGCTCCAAGGACCATCTACACCTCTGACTCTGTCTTATATCATCTCTGGCCTCCCACATACCCTTCCTTCCGTACTGAGTTGAAGCCTCCTACCTGAGTGGGAATGTGACTGTTCAGATGCTGCTAAATTGTCCCAAGGCCCTGGGTGACTAGGCACACCCCCAAACTACCCTCCAACAAAATCTCCCTGAGCACTTCTTTCAGCACTTGGTACTGTCTTTGTGTCTCTGATGGAGACAAAGTGCTACTTCCTGGGTCTCCCAAGGCCTCCCCCTTGCCAACTGCTTTTTATGCTTTTAAGATCCATTTGTTCCATTTCTACGTGATTGCGGGCTTAAAGGAACAGACTTTAAGTACAAACCACTGTCCTGTAGGAAGAAATCCATTCATTACCCCGGATGCTTCTTCCACTGACGCTCAACGTCGGCATCTGAGCTCTACCACTCAGCAGACACCGGACCTTGACTCAAGTCTCTCTGTTCTGTGCAGGCAGACACAAATGAGTCTGGCAAGGCAGGAAGGGAGGCAAGGAGGAAGGATGCTCCTCACCTCCTCAGAAAGAGCATGGTAAACCATGTGTCTCTGTGTGAACAGGAGATGAGGTAACCCAACCAAAAAAAAAAAAAAGTACTAGGAAGAAACCAGAAGTCCTAGGTGGACGCAGGACTTCCGAGTGTGGTGCTCTGCTCCAAGAAACGGACTCCTTTCTTTACCAAAGAAAACACGCTGGCAAAGAGGGCAGGACAAGTCCAGGCAACAGGGTGGTGTTCTTGCGCAGTGTTTAAAGTTTATAGCTCTGTCCAGTTTATTTTGCTCGCTGGCTCTGAATAGCAAGACGGCTCTCCCTATGATCACAGGATCGCTTTGGTTAGAAAAGAGACTGTAATAAAACAGAGAGCTGGGCCTGGTTCCTCCCCACACCTCCCCTACAACACACAGAACACACACACACACACACACACACACACACACACACCTCACCAGTAAAAGGAAATCTGGCAGATAGCTCAGAGGCCCTGAGATACTTAGGGAGAGGAGTAATGGTTGGCCCCAAGCAAGCTGCCAAGTGCTGGCCCCGCTCCCAACGCTAAGCAGAGCAGAGAAGGGTGACAGAGAATCCCTCCAGGGCTGCTACACAGGACAAGTCAAACCTGCAAGAGGACATTCTGTGAAGGTCTCTGTCTTATAGGTACTGTAAAGAAAGGACTACACTAACAGCTGGTGGCCACATGGCACATATAGACAGTGGGAGAGGTGGAAGGGGCGCATCTCTCTTGTCAGGTAATCTGAGCCCAGGGCCTGCTGGTCCTCCCACTGAAAAGACAGACAAAAACCACCTCCAACACCTTCCCTCCATCTCTGTGACTCCTGGCCAAGCCACCTACAACTAGGGTGGTCTAGAAGATGCCAGCTGACTGCTCAGCCAATAAAGCATCCGACGAGCATATGGAAACACGAAAGCCATGGCTGGGATGTAACCACATTGATAGAGCTCTTGTCTAACATGAAAGAGGCCCTGGGTCTGATCTCCAACACCACGTAAACCAGGACCAGCACACACTTAGGATCCCAGCACTGGGCAAGGTGGAGGGAGGAGGATCGGAAGTCAGAGGTCAACCAAGATAGAGAGTGGAGGCCAGCCTGGGGTGAGACTATGGCTCAAAACCAAAGGAGCTTCAGAGTCGAACTCCACACAAAGACACTGAGTAGCTAAACCAGGCTTTGGAAAGGCGATCAAACCAGTACCTATTTTTACGGTCTGTCAACTTTTGTGCACCCTTTAGGGATCCTCTAGAATGAGAGAAAGTCTTTGTATGTAGTTGGCATACATTAGAACACTCCCCCTCCCCCATGCAGAAGCTCCTGAACAGTCCTGGCTTGGACGCAGACTGCCACAGCACTGGGTACTATTCCCTGAACCATGGACGCGCTGAGCTGACGCGGAACAGAGATGCTCTTCCACTAGTCCCCATTTGTTCCCTAGCCTGCTGGTTCCTAACTGGAGCTCCCCCCCTTCCTCCACACACCCCTATGTGAGGTGGGGGAAGGAGTCCAGCAGGGACAGATTCCAGCCAAGAAGCTTAGTAAGAAAGAAGCTTAGTGGCAAGTCAGAAAACCTGGAACCTCTTTCCCTCAGTCTCTTGGAAAGTCCAAAAGAAAATCAGGAATTGGAACGGATCTCAAAACCTCCATAGGGCACCTCACAGGACCAACCGTCCGGTTCCCAAAGAGCCTCAGTGTCAGCCCAGGCTAGGACGTGTTAACCTCAGCTTCCTGAAGCAGCTACCATTTCCCACAGGGCCAAGCAAGAAACCCAAGAGCCTGCCCTTGTGGGACCAGTGTCATTCCTGTCCTCAGAGTAGCCATGTCTCACCCCTTTCCAGCCCCGATCCAGCTTCCACTCACAGGCCAGTGCTGTCTTGGGGCTCCTAGGGAACACACACAGGTGGTTCTGCTCACCCTGAATCTTAAGGGGTGCCACTAAAGGTCTCTCTGGTGACAGTGATTACAACTCAGAGAGCTCTCAGCTGGGCTTCAGAGAGATGAAGACAACCACATGAACAAAGGCCATATAAAGAGCGAGGTCCCCGCCTGTCATCGCGGGCCTTCGCTAGGGCGTCTCCCTATCCTTCCGCTAGTGGATTCCGTATGACTTTGGGAGGAGAGGCAGGCATTTCTGGTTCGGCCTGTCACTAGGTGAGTCACAACACCAGGGCTACACAGGAAACCTGTATGAGATCAGGAAGGGGGACACAGTAAACATTGCTCCTAAAGCGAGGTCCAACTGGCTCCATTAAGGTGATTCCGGGCTTTTGACAAGGAGTGCCTTTACACCACTCTATGCCTGGCACAGATCATAATATCTGAAACAGCCGTGGTCTGCTGTTAACGTGGACATCAACTCACCTAGCTCAGACTGAAGCAGACAAACGACCACTGAGCTGTATGTGTAAGTGGAAATTCTCTCTAGAAAAAACAAAGAAATAAACTCACCCACTTGAAGATGTTCTCTGTCTCAAGGTACACAATAAATACCCTGTGCTTCTCCTGGGATTTGCAGAGTGTCACCCACTTTGAAGGGCCTCACCAAAACCTGCTCCTTATTTACTTCAAAACCACAAGCTGGTAAACATCTATTCTTAAGAAATTACCCACCTTTGATCCAGCACTCGAGAAGCAGAGACAGATGGATCTCTGTGAGTTCAAGACCAGCCTGGTCTACAGAGAAATTTCCAGGACAGCCAGTGTACTGGCTGGTTTTGTGTGTCAAACTTGACACAAGCTGGAGTTATCACAGAGGAAGGAGTCTCCCTTGAGAAAAGGCCTCATGAGATCCAGCTGGAAGGCATTTTCTCAATTAGTGATCAAAGGTGGGAGGGCCCATTGTGGGTGGTGCCATCCCTAAGCTGATGATAGTCTGGGTTCTATAAGAAGGCAAACTGAGCAAGCCAGGGGAAGCAAGCCAGTAAGTAACATCCCTCATGGCCTCCGCATCAGCTCCTGCTCTCCTGACCTGCTTGAGTTCCAATCCTGACTTCCTTTGGTGATGAACAGCAATGTGGAAGTGTAACTGAATAAACCCTTTCCTCCCCAACTTGCTTCTTGGTCATGATGTTTGTGCAGGAATACAACCCTTGACTAAGACAGCCAGGATACAGAGAAACCTCATCTTAAAACAAACAAACAAACAAAACAAAAAACTCATCAACATGTTGGGTTCCATCGTAATAACAGAAAATGGACTAAGACAGGTCCGCTTTGATGTCTAGTATGTTATCTTGGAAGACCTGTCTGCTGCAGTTAATTTTCAGTGTGGCCCTGACATATTTTAATTTTTCACCATTTATTACTCATATTCGGGGTGGTGCAGTGGGGAAATCAGAGAACAACCTGCTCTTGTCAGCTCTCCGTTTCCACCACATGTGTTCTGGGAAATCAAACTCACATCACCAGGATGTGGGAGCACCTTCCCCGCTGAGCCATCGTAACAGCCTGGCCTGGACGGTTTGAAGGTTTATGATTCCACGGTATTTTTGAGCCTAGTAGCAATGCCTTTGGGATCTGAACTAACAAAGCGGAGGCAGGAAGTGACATTTTTAACCAACTAAGATCTCCAACACACCATCATAACTTCTCTCTTAACCCGGGGCTCTTAAAATTGAAATTTTTTTTTCTTTTTTTTTTTTTTAAAGATACATTTATTTTTATGCGCATTGGTGTTTCTCCTGTGATGTTGTCTGTGCCTCTAGAACTGTAGTTACAGACAGCTGTGAGCTGCCATGTGGGTGCTGGGAATTGAACTAAGGTCCTCTGGAAGAGCAGTCAGTGCTCTTAACCAGTGAGCCATCTCTCCACCTCCAACAATTTTTTTCTAACAGATGATGATGTATTTCTTATTAGACTTGCTTGTAGGCATTTTGGAGCTTTTTTTCTTTTTCTTTTTCAACATCGCTGTCTTGGTGTGGTTAATTCACATACAACCTCCTTGCCTCTTCAGAGCTCTTGAGTCTCAATTGTCCCCAACTGGCTCCTTTGAATTTTTCTGTTTGCAATCGGTGGACTAATTCCTCAAATCACTTCGAACTGTCACAGTGGCTCAGACTTCCAGAACAAAAAGCAAACATCACATCTACATCTTGTCCTTTAAATGTTCTACTCAAAATGTAACACTCACCAAATTCTCTTTATCAAGTGGACTTGGACTACTTTGTGTTTTTGTTGTGGTTTGTTTTGGTTTTGGCAGCAAGGAATTCTGAGATTTCACAAGCATTTATGGCAACCGCCGAGTTTATTTTCCCTTCAAATTTGTTCCTTCAAGTATGGAAGTTTAAGATACTGAACCAGGGCTGAGAGGCTGTGCAAGCTTACATTTGGAGACTCAGAACCTACATAAATGCCAGACATGGCAGTGCATGTGTCTGCAATCCCTCCATCCATCCATCCATCCATCCATCCATCCATCCATCCATCTCTCTCTGCTTTGTAAATGTAGCTGCAATGTCACATCCTACGCCATGACTTATAGCCATGATGAGGTGTACCATCTAACCGTGAGGAGATGAAAGCTGGGGTCAGACGGACAGAAACCCTGACAGCTCAAGGACCAGCTAAAGCAAGTTTAGCAGTGAAGGACAAAATTCCTGCATCTTAAATGGGGTGAAGGGTGAGAACCCACATCAGTCGTGGCTGTCTCTGATCTGTACACATGAATGTAGCCACCTGTACTGGCTGGTTGTGTGTGTCAACTTGACACGAGCTGGAGTTATCACAGAGAAAGGAGCGTCCCTTGAGGAAATGCCTCCATGAGATCCAGCTGGAAGGCATTTTCTCAATTAGTGATCAAGGATGGGAAGGGCCCTTGTGAGTGGTGCCATCCCTGGGCTGATAGTCCTGTGTTCTATAAGAAAGCAAGCTGAGCAAGCCAAGGGAAGCAAGCCAGTAAGCAGCATCCCTCCATGGCCTCTGCATCGGCTCCTGCCTCCAAGTTCCTGCCCTGTGTGAGTTCCAGTCCTGACTTCCTTTGGTGATGAACAGCAATGTGGAAGTGTAAGATGAATAAACCCTTTCCTCCCCAACTTTCTTTTAGTCATGATGTTTTGTACAAGAATACAAACCCTGACTAAGACACCCCTCACACACACACACATCATATATGCACACATCATACATACATTCACACATATCATACATACACACACATCACAAGAATACACATAGGATTTTCCTAACTGATGGACTATCTTGGGATTTGTAGATAAACTTTCCATGCTATCCCTTTAACACACTGTTGTTTTGCTTGCTGAATTCTATGTAAGATGTCTGCATCTATGTGTCTTCAGCATTCTACTGCTTCAAAACAAATATTGTCACACAGCTTAGCAGTTTAATATACCAGCAACTAATTAGTGAAGGCTTCTCTGTGTGAGGAGAGAACTCACATATCTGAACTCAGTTCCTTTGGCATGGAGTCCCCACCAGTCAGCACCAGGCACCTGCTACAGGCTGTTTATATCCTTTACTTTGTGAAGTCCAGGCCCCTCAAATCCCTCTCATGGATTTAACCTCTAACCTTCTATGTCGGTCACAAGGTATACACTTACAGAGCTCAGCCCAATGAGGAGAAAGACAGGCACCCTTGTTCCATTCCTGGGGAACATGCCATGACACAGCATGCTCAAACTGCCTGCATCTGCATCGGTGGAAGAATGCATCCCACCACTTGCCAGGGTTACACACCTCTGACCTTGGGCAGCCCTTTCTCTTGCCTGGGCTTTCGTTTCCTCACTTGTCAAGCAGAATAACTGACAGTGGAACCAAATGCATTGCTATAATGAAATGCTCAGAGTGGCATCCAGCACTTAGCCATGACCTACACGCTGGAAACTGGCTCTAAGCACGATGTCTTTCCGCCCATGCCTCCTTTATGAGGTGCCTTTGGTGTCTGTAACACAGAGTAGACTGATCAGTGAGCCAGAAAGTATGGTCAACTTCGGTTCGACATAAGATACCAAGACTAAATGAGAGCCACTCTCCAACACTGCGGGACATACTGCTCAGCTGACACCACAGGGAAGAAACTGACATGTGTCTTTCACAGCTAATCTCCTTTTAGAAGTCACTTCTGGGCAGACAAGGCCTAGCACTACAATATAAAGACAATATCTACACCTGAGACCCCTCAGTGCCACTCACGCTGCCTTCAAATCATATCCCAATCCCCCAGGGACCAACTGCTCCAATCACATTCTGAGGGTCTCCTCCACCTAAGACTTAAGATACACACAGTGCAAACTATACCATTTTCAAGTGCACAGTTCTGCAGCCTTAAGCCTTACTGTCATTTCAACCTGATGTTCTTCAGACTTCAGTTTGAAAGGTTGTAGGGCCTTCAGGAGGCTGGTGGAAGGTCACAGGCATAGAATTTTGAAGGATGTAACTCTACTTGGTTCCATTCATGTTCTGTTCTTCCCACCAGGGCAGGAACAGCCTCTGCCACACACTCCTATCACCTACTCCAACCTGGTGAATCAAGGAGTTTATTGGAGTTCCTGAGAGGAAGTATGAGTGGGGATTAGTTTCGTGTGTATAGATTTCTCAAAGGCAGCTACATGGCTGAAAGCCATCCAGCAAAGGGGATAACTCCATGTTAAACCTTAGAGCTCTGAATAGCTATTGGGCAGTTCCCACAGGATGGGGTCTCCAATCTTCATCCATCCTTACTGCTTTTATAACCTCAGGGATGGGGCTTTGTGGATTGCATTTAAGTTTCAGGGACTTCGTGAAACTTCTGAGTTGTGTGCTTCCTGAGAGGTAAGGAGCCTTTAGCATCTTAATGTGTTTCTATGCAGGATAGACTGTTTTAACACTGGGGAAAATGCTATAAAACAGTATTAAAAACAGATCAAGGACAGAAGACAGCTTTGGCAGAGAGCTTGCTAACAAACATGAAGAACTGAGTTTAATATCTAGAAGCAGATAAAAATTCTGGGCATGGTAGGACACACTTGCAATCCTTCGCTGGGGAGGTTTGCTGCTTGGAGCTTGATGGCCAGCTGGGCTAGCAGAATTGGTAAATTCTAAGTAAAAATTCTTACTAAGTAAGTAAGCCTCAAAAAACAAGGAAGACTGCCTGAAGGGGATGGACACCCAGGTGACCTCTGATTTCCATACCCATGGCACATATAGCCACATACACACACACACACACACACCTACACAAATATACCTACACACTTTTTTATTTTAAATTCCAAGCAATGCCCTTAAAGCACACATGTGTAAGTGGAGAAGATATCTTCTCCCCTTAGTCTATGGTTCAGTTTTTCGGCACTAGGAGCTCATGTCCCTTTCATCTTACACCAGAGCTCCTAAGGATAATGTGAGAGATGGTTATCTAACTTCTGGATATTAAACTCAGCTCTTCATGTTTGTGTAGAAGCGCTCTACCAAAGCTGTCTCCAGTCATTAACACATGTCAAAAATCTCCCAATCATCAAGAATATTCAACCAGCCTGGACTTTTGAAAAATACCAACATCTAATGTTTCCAGAAGTATAAAATTCACAGGGCCCAATAGAAGCTGGCACTTAGGCAGGGCAGGCCTTCCAAGCTATTCTCCTGGCCCCTGAGACCAACTTCCCCAGATCACTTCCTGAGCATAGATGAAACCACGCCCCACTCAGAACCAGCACTCCAGACTCCCCATCTGACCTTGCTGGTGGCACAGAGTCACAGCCCCGCCTATCTCCCTTCACCTTTCAGGCTCACCTCCAACCCTCTGTTTCTCTACAGTTCCCCACTTTCCCCCAGAAATGTTTCAAGACAACAAAAGTCTCACTTTCCTTGGATTCCTGTATCTCCCTGTAAAATGACCCGGTCCCAGGCATCCTGTTTCCTTCTCTCATAAGACTGAGCCCTTCCCAGACTGTGCAGCTTGAAGAAAAGCCCATCATGGCCTGATAGATCTCCTCCTCATCATCCGTGCCTGCCCACACCAGTGTGTTTTCCACTTGTTTTTTTTTTCCTACTTCTGCTTCCCATTAGAGACAATGCATCATCAGACCCAAGGAATAGAGAGAGGCTCACCTACCTGCCTCCTCTTAAATGTTAAACTTGTAAACTGGATGAGAGAAATGTTCAGATGTATCGTAATCCCTATAAAAGATACTTCCAAGGGCATTCACTTTTTTTTTTCTTTTCTTTTTGGGCTTAGAACTGATTAAACAAAACAATGTTCTGTCCAAACCTGCATTTTTCTTACTACTTTCTAATCATTTTACCACCAGCATAAAGGCCTGTTCTCTTCCAACACTGGGCTCTTTAATCATCCCTGACAGGCCTCGGCTTTCTGCTTGGCTGGCACCCAGCAAACACCGTTGGGCTCCAGCTCCAGCTCTCTCCACTGCCTCTTCACATCCGCTCCTCTGAGGGACACAGCTCATTGAAAGGGTGGGCAGGCAGAAGAGGGAGGGGAAGGCACTCTGCCTCGCCTCTTGAAAGCTGTTCTTCCATATAGCGCAGACTCGTGCCGGGAGGTGCATTCAGGTGACTGCTGTATTGAAGGTACATGGGAATGGGGGAGACTCCACACACCAGTGGGTACTGAGGTCAAAATTAGCAGAGCCCCAAATGAGGAAAGGGCTAAGAGTTTTTCAGTTTTCACTGCATCTCACAGTGAAGCTACCAAATTTAAAAAACTAAAAGCTTTTAAACTATGCTACTATATTTTCTCTATGCATTCAAATACCACCTCATCTTTGAAATCAAAATAATCTTGCTCGAGACGTGGGGCAGATGGTCTCACTTCACTCATGTAGATGAAAGAAGGGGAATGGGGCTTTCTGGACCATTTTTGTCTAAGACTCCACTGATGTCTGCTAGGCTAATAAAAAGTGTAAGTCACCCTGGTGAAGGAGTGATACATTTAGCCCAAAGTTCAGTCTCTGGAGGAAGATTACAACCGATCAGAATCACAATGGCATCCATGGTGCCCTGAGCAAGTGGGACTTAGAAGCAGGGAGAGGAATCACCTGGCCAAATGAGTGAGGGCTGGATACAGGGTAAACCTGAGCCTCCAGTGGGCAGACAGTGAGGCATGCCTGCCTGGCAGGGAGTCTGGGGGCACAGCCTCACACAAACCCACTCTTCCAAGGTGAACACTAGAATCCAGAGAGGCCGGGACAGAAGACAACTGCTAACCAACCCACTGAGGACATCCTGCTTCCCCCTTGTGAAGGTCCATCCATGAGGGAGCCCCTAGGTCATTCTATCCCACTGAGGAAGGTGAGTATGTGTGCAAAGGGACAGCCCTGTGCCTGGAGCTCAAAGGACAGAGGGAGGAGCCTGAAAAGTGAAACAGGGCCACACTGCAAGCTCAGCCCAGACCTGGCCAAGGTGAGACCCAATCACCCTGATGTTCCCTTGGGTGACATCATCAGTCTCCTTGACTTATAAGACTTGCCAGAGTCCACCGACCCTTGTGTGATCACCTACTTCTGTAGAAAGTCAAAATAGCCTTGTCCATTTGGGGAAGCAGCTCGTAACCAGTTCCTTCTCTGCAAATGGAGTCAAGCACCCCAGGACAGCGTCTACTCCAGACTCCTAAGAGAAGAAAACTGACCAGAGATAATGAGGCCGAATGCCAGCGTGGTCATCTGGGCACCCCACACCCGATCTCGAGAAGACAGTATCTCATCTTACAAACAAACCTGAGGCCCCATGGTCTCACAGTGCCGTCCATGAAGACAGGGCCCTAAGGTGCCCCCTGATCATGTCCTCCTGCCCTGCCTCCAGCCAGAGAAGCCCCAGACACCTGGTTCCAGACAGCCTGAACCCATCTTCCCACTCTTCACCTCATAACCTTCCATGCCCATAAAGAACCAATGAGGCAGCTTCTGAATAGGACCTCGAGAAGAGCAGTCCAGCTTCAGCACATGGCTTGAAGACAGACGACAGAGCAGGGTCTGTCAGAGTCTGTCCCTTTAACCTCAAACCTCTACCAGAACCCAAGGAAGAGGGACCTGGCTGAGGATGCATGAAGGGGCAGAGGAAAAAAATATATATCTTAAAGTAGGTGCACATGAATTAATCAGGTAAATTAATTAATGGCTGTGCACGCTGACGGCCTGACTAAGGAGAGTTGTGCACATAGGAACTGCAGAGAAAGAAAAGCTAGGACAGATGTTTTCTTAAAGATTTGAGAGGAAGCAAAAGCGGGGCCTTGGGGTCCTAGTGGGTACTCTGTGTGGGACCTCAAAAGAGTGGCCTACAACTTCCACTACCAAAAGGGACTGGGAAGACTTGTGAACTCCACACACCAGCAGCAATGAGGGTGTCACCCTACCTGTTCCCAGGGGTCACAGGAGCGCACACACACGGTAAGGAAATATCCTTGTCAGATGGTCAGGGACAGCACGCCTGCTCTAGACTAGGGCAGCCAGCAGAGTCTGACAGCTGCAGGACACAACAGAGTCCCTCTTCTCTGTCATAGAGAAATGGTTAAGGCAGGGACAGGCAAGGAAACTAGCACTAGTTCTTCAGAGTTCTCCGTAGTACCTTCACCCCAACATACAGATACCAGGACACCATACATAACCACACATGTGCATCTACTACACAAGCCCCTATATACACATACACATGATACATACCACACGCCGTGTGCACACACTTGTAAATATGCATAGACCAAAAACAAAACCAAACAAAAAGCACTCACAAACATGGGCACATAAACACTGCACAAACATGGGGCACAGAGATAAATACATTTATACCACATACATACAATATGCACATTGTAAATATACATATGCCAGGAAGTCAAACAAGCGTATACCCTGCACTTGTGTGCATGCATGCACATGCTCACGTCTGCACAGCAAACACCCAGCACCATATGCACACAGGCATGCATGCTATCAACATCCCAGCAAACTACATGCACACATTTAGACACACAGACATAGGCAGAAGGGCATACAAGTAGCAATGTGTATCCACTCACACTGGGAAACTGAGAACAGAAGAATTAGCTTACAGAATATCTATGTACCTATGAACGCAATCTTGATAATTTGGTAAAACATTAATCTCTAAGTACCTAGAGACCAAAAGATCCCACTGCCTTTATGCCAAAGCTATGTGGCCCCTGAGATAAGGCACAGTTTGCAGCACAGGTCCCACAAAGAGCCCTGCCCCACACCCACTTTCTGTAGCAACACCCGGGGCCAACACAGACAAGTGGCTCCTAGCTGATCATTAAGTGCCAAAGGCCAAGATGTGACCACTTGAGCACAGGTCCTGTGGAGGCACTGGTCTTGCACTGTGTGCAAACTAAGCTCTCCCAGGCAGGAAGAGGGCCAGAGCTGGCCAGTGGGTGCTGTGGGAAGGCAGGCTGTGACTGCCTGGCTCTTGAGTTCCTTCCCTTCTGGGAACTGGTTGATAGAAGGGCCTGAAGCTGTATGTGGGTGCTTCAGATGAGAAGAAATGAAACCATACAGCAATGTGGGCAACTGGAAGGATGTGCTTTCTAAATGACCAGAGTACTGAAACCGGTTAGGTGGCCAAGGGAAATTTAAGAACATTAAGCATCCAAGAAATGGAAAGGCTGTCAAGAATAAACAGAGAGGGCCTGGGGAGAAGGCTAAGTGGGTAAAGCATGCAAGCATGAGGACCTGAGTTCAAATCCCCAGGCCCCACATAAAAGGTTATGCCCTGGGTAATAGAGACAGGCAGATCCTGGAGCCCTCTGGCCAGCTCATCTAGTCCAAATGGCAAACTTCTAGTTCAGTGCAACCTTGTCCAAAGGAGTAAGACAAAGGAAGACACCTGACATCTTCCTCTGTAACACACACACACACACACACACAAAAGAATGAATAAACTAAAAGGGTATGTATGGTGGCTACATATGGGAGCCTGAGGCAGAAGGATTCCAAAGACTTTAAGGTCAGCCTGGGCTGTAATTCTAGGTCAACCTTGGCAAAAGTCTGTACATAAAAAGAAGCTGCCAGAAAGTCATGCTGGGCCAGAGTCGCCACAGGGAAAGCAAGGCAAAGGCCCTGCCTTGTCCCTGTGCTGAAGACTCAAAGCTAGAGCCTGCCATAGATCATGGACATGAACCCCACCCCCAACCCAACCTTCACAGCCTTTAGACTTTGTATCTATAAAAACAGGAATGTAGCCTGCAGGAGGTGGTGGCAGCACCAAGGAGACAGGGGCATCTCTGATTTGGAGGCTAGCCTGATCTACAGAGCAAGCGCCAATACAGCCAGGGCCACACGGAGAAACACTGCCTCAAAACAAACAAACAAGCAAAAAACAAAAAACCAGTCAAGCTCAGAACCCATTCGGATTTGTAAGAAGGGGATCCATTATTGAAGGACAATTAATTAAGAAACAAACCTTTGGAATTTAAAAAAAAAAAAAAGCACTGCTTAGTCAGCTAATTTACAAATCCTTCCTCTAGGCATATGTAAAACATGCGTGCACAAACCAGCTAAGCACAGAGAGAGCACTGACTCCACTCTGTACCTTCCTGGGGCTCCCCTAAGGCTGCTCTGATTCCTGGTGTCCCTCCATCTGAAGGAGCTGTCTGGTCTGATACAGCCTTGTGCCCTGTCACAGGTATAATTCAGACTCTGATAGGACGATATAAGCTACGTGGCTGCGGTGGTTCATTTTTTTGTTGTTGTTGTTGTTTGGTTTTTCGAGACAGGGTTTCTCTGTGCAGCTCTGGATGTCCTGGAACTCACTCTGTAGATCAGGCTGGCCTCGAACTCGGAAATCCACCTGCCTCTGCCTCCCAAGTGCTGGGATTAAAGGCGTGCACCACCACTGCCCAGCTGCGGTGGTTCATCTTGACTGTTTACTTGATTTAGAATCCCCATGGAAACAAACCTCTGGGCATGCGCGTGAGGGGAGTTCCTGGATTATGTCAACTGATTTGAGAGGGCCCTAATGTGGGCAGCACCACCCCCACAGGCTGGAATCCTGACTGCACAAAAAGGAGAAGAGGAACAGAGCGCCACCAGCTTCCTGACCTGCCCGAAGCTCCCGCCGCCATCTTCCCCCATGACGGGCTGCATCTTCAATCCTCTGCCAAAACAAATCCTTCCTCCCTTCCTCCTTCCTTTTAAAATAATTTCTTAAACTTATTCATGTATTATGTGTACATATGAGTACGGAGGTCAAAGGACAACTTCCAGGTCAATTCTCAGTGTTCAAATTTAGATGGTAAATGGCAAGCACCTTTACCCAGTGAGCCAGCTCGCCCCGCCCCCACTTCTTTCCTTAAAGTTGCTTTTGGGGGGGATTTATTTAACAAGGAGAAAAGTAATAAATGCAACATATAAATGCACATGAGTGTGTTTGTGTGCGTGCGCCCTTGCGCACACGTGTGTACACACACACGTACCCCCAGGTCAGTTCCAGGGCCTCACTGAGGATACTGAATTCCAAGGCTGCTCAGATTCCTCCCCTCAAACGGCGCAGTGTTTATTTACGTTGAGTCTGTGTAGCCTCCTATATATACTTTACAGTCACTCCAGATGACTAATATCTGACATGGAGCATACACCATGGAAACGGTCATCACACTGCCCTGTTCAGAACTAGCATGAGAAGTCTGTATGGCTTAGCACAGATGAAGCCGCTCTGTTCCGTTTTCTGTCTGTTCTCAGCCGGTCTACAACTGTACATATAGTATAAACTACAGTCCGTCAAGCTGCCTCCATCACAAAGGCAAACACACATGTTATCGTTCATGTGTGTTTCAGAGCCCTTGGGAAGTCATGGGCACTAGGAGAGGCCCATGTGGGACCAAACCAAATGTCTGCCTTAGCCTTCTCCGCCCATCCCCACCATGGCAGAACTAACCTCCTTGTTCTCCAGCCAGAAGCTCTGCCTGCTTTTCCAGGACCCCGGTGCCTATCTACTAAGGTCTTCCTCATGAAGGCAGTAGTTCCTACACTCTAGAACAACACACAGGAGAACTGGAAGCACCTGGATTTTCTTTAAATGTACAGAATAGCTCCTCTGGCTCATACAACAAATCCTTAAACTTTAGCACCGATGTTGAAGACGCAGAAACCAAAGTACCCACTGAGAAAAGCCCAAACGGCCCGATGCTTTCTTTCTCTTTCCAGTGTCACAGAGCACAACCAGCGGGTCTGAGATTCCTTTCCGCTTCCCTGAGGTGGCGAGATGTAAGCTGATAGACTTCAGAGTATCCCACAGATAATTAAGCTACGAAGCGCCTTACTGGAGAGAAGAGCGGGAACGTTTAGAAAGGCAGCCTCGTGTGTTCTTCCCTAATTGTCTCCCATACGGCAGACTATATCTCATTTCCAAGCCAAAACAGAGTGCATCAGTTTTTAAACTGTAAGCCTCACTATGTGAAGGAAAAACCCACACTTCGGAAAGGTCCTTCCTTCTCTTTACCTCCAGGAAGATCCAATCCAAAATCCTATCCTCTCACACAAAACTTTAGATTTGGGTGTCCTGGTCCTCTGAGCCAGATGACAAACTCCCCAAGGGCCACCTCAGCTCCACTTATCAGACTCCATGGCCTTCCCTAGGACACAACCCACTGCTTGGAATAGTCTGGGGTGTCCAGAAAAATAGCCACAATCCAAAGTATCTCAGGAAGCCAAAAGTCTTAACTTCTGTAGATAGGTGCATGGCGATACACCAGCAAGCGTGTACATGCAGCATGTCCTGCTGGATTTTTATTTAGAAGGCAGAGGGGTCTTGTGGTGGCTTAAATGGGAAGTGTCACCCATAGGTCACATATTTGAATCCTTGGCCCGAGGCTGCTGGGATTGACTGGGGGAGGTGATGGAACCTTTGGGGGGTGAAGCCTTGCTGGAGGAAATATGTCACTGAGGGTGGGCTTTGAGGATTTCTAACCTCACCCGCTTCCAGTTCACTCTCTGTCCTTGTTTGTGGCTGAAGATAGGATCTCATAGCTGCCAGCCCCAGCTGCCTGCTGCCGTGCTTCCCTAGTCTTTATAGACTGTAAGTTGATTTGGATTCATGGTATTTTATCACAGCCACAGGAAAGTATCTAACACAGGTCCTGTGCCTCTCTCTGAATGGTCAGTGCAGTGAAGGCAATACACAAAGTGGATGCAAATACTTTGATCTTAGAAAGAAAATCAACCCCGGGGAGGTTGTTGCTAAGATGATTGATGGATGTCAGTTAGATCCTCAATTCAATCCACAGCTCTGAAAACAAAAAGAAGAGGCTCCGGAGATGATCGAAGTAATTGCCACTCCTCAAAACCCAGAGAGGCCTGAGGTCATCTGCAGCGGCACACATCTGCAATCCCAACATTCTTGCAGTGCAATGGGAGGTGGAGGCCAACGGAGAATTCCTGCAACCCCGTGGCCAGTTCATCAAAACCGTAAGAGACTGTCTCAAACAGATGTTAGGAAACAATAGACTATGTGCTGGCTGTTTTAGTGTGTCAACTTGACACAAGCTAGAGTTATCACAGAGAAAGGAGCCTCCCTTGAGGAAATGCCTCCATGAGATCCAGCTGTAAGACATTTTCTCAATTATGATCAAGTGGGGAGGGCCCAGCCCATTGTGGGTGGGGCCATCCCTGGGCTGGTAGTCCTGGGTGCTATAAGAAGGCAAGCTGAGCAAGCCAGGGGAGCAATCCAGGAAGCAGCATCCTCCATGGCCTCTGCATCAGTTCCTGCTTCCTGACCTGCTTGAGTTCCAATCCTGACTTCCTTTGGTGATGAACAGCAATGTGGAAGTGTAAGCTGAATAAACCCTTTCCTCCTCAACTTGCTTCTTGGTCACGAAGTTTCACGCAAAATAGAAACCCTGACTAAGACAGACACCCAAGATTGTCTGATCTCCTGTGAATGTGCACTGTGGCCAGTGCATACTGACACATGAACACTCCTGTAACTCATACAACTACACAATATGAGTTAGGCCATTCCCTAAGAGGCAGTAAACAACAAATATTCAAACTCAGTTAAAATAGGTAAGACCAACGCCTCAGGTGATGAAGGGATTCCCACTAAACCTGATGGCCTGAGGGCTCACATAACTGGAAGGAGAGAAGTTATCCTGTGATCTACATACACACACCACTTAAAAATTAAAATTAAAAACTAAAGATTATTTTAAAACCCATAAAAGATGGCTACCCATAGTAGCACATACCTTTGATCCCAGCACTCAGAAGCAGAGGCAGGTGGAGCTCTGTGAGTTCGAGGTCAGCCTGGTCTACAGAGTGAGCTCCAGGACTGACAGAGCTATGTAAAGAAGCCCTGTCTTAAAACAGAAATAAAGCAAACATAAAAGCCAAGAAGAGCATTGTTGACATGATCCAAATGGAGCCTGATAAGACGTGAGTTAGTACCGGAACATTTCATCCGCACCATGGACACAGGTCACCCTTTGAAACCAAGGGGGACTTGCCTGCCTACCATACTAGCTCCAGGCTCCGTTCTCAGTGCCAACACCAGCTAAAGTCGTATACTCAGGAATGGAATTCTGGGACATGATACAGCATGGATATATGGAGGGGGCGCTGTGTTTAGGGACATAAGAGAAGGTGAACAAAGACCATATGATACTTCTGCTTCTCACCTGTGCTACCGGCATAGTGAGGTTCATGGACACAGAAGGGAACAGTGATTGGGGGGGGGGTGGACAACGACAGAGAAAGAGCTTTACTGGAGACAGAATTTCTGCTTCAACTGTGAAACACTCTGGAAGTGGACACTGACAGTCAGGAGGGAGGTTGGATCCCACTGGAAGCACAATCCAAGTGTACAAGATGTCAAGTATTATGCCATGTGCACTTTTACAACAAGACAGAGGTGGAAAACCCCATATACTCTGAAGAAAAGAAGGAAGGAAAAGAAATCTCTAATCTGTGAATGCACAGACATTAAAACTGTAACTTTAAGAGGGCTAAGCATGTCTGACACAGGCCTTTAATGTTGGCCAACAAGGGGGTTGAAGAAGGCTGGAAGGAAGAGAAGGTAGAGGGGAAGGGAATCGTGGGAACAAGGGGCACAGGGGGGGAAGGGAAGAAGAGGAGAGAGAAAAAGAGAAAGGGGGAGAACAGAAAGGGGGGGATAAAAGAAGTGAACAGAGGGAAAGGGAGGCAGAGGGTAAGAGCAAGAGAGGAAGGAGGAGGAAAACAGACAGACAGACAGACAGACAGACACTCAGTAGCCTCAGCTGGTTACAGGTTCCCCACCCCGACCCCCAGTGTGTGCTCATCCACTCCTTAACCACAGGCACTCTGGGTAGCCTGAACCAATTCATCATGTAATACTTTTTTTTTTCCCAAATGAAGCCCGGCTCCCGAGTCCCTAAATTTTTTTCCCCTGAGTATTTTAAGGGCAGACACTTATTAAACTATTCTAACCTACATAATTTCTGTTAAGGTAATAAAAAAAATTCTCCTAAACCCAACATGCAGGGATCTTCCCTAGCTCCGCCCACATTCTCAACAGCCCAGTACTTCTGGAGAACCTTCAAGCAACTCACAAAGAGGAATTCTGAAAGCCTGCACAGTGAGCTTCTAGAACAGTCTTGCTAGGAGCTCATAAAAATCCCTCGGCCTGGGTCTCCTGAAGCACACGGCAATAAAGCGCCCACGTTTGCTTCACGTTGTTAAATGGACACTGCTGAGTTCCTAGGCACAAAACCCCCTCTGATTCTTAAGCAGAGCCAGTGGACAGATAAGATATTTGTATTTTATTCTGTGTTTGTGGATGCACATGTATGCATGGGTGGGCCAGAAGACAACCTTGTGTGAATCATTACTTAAACGCCAAGCGCTGTGTTGTTGCTGGGTTTGGTTTTGGTTTTTGAGACAGGGTCTCTTGTTGGCCTGGGCCTCTTGTTGCCAGTTCCTTCTCCTGAGCATTCAGGTTTAAAACACTTTTTACATGGCCTCTGGGAATTAAACCCAGGTCTTCATTACTAACTAAGTAATCTCCTCAGCCCCAGATCAAACACTCTAAAAGAGAGATTTCAGATATTAAAGAAACACCATCCCCAAACACGTGAACCATTCGGAGAGGGGTGGAAATCACCACCCACTGTGCCCACTAGCACCCTTCTTTATACCCAGACTCAGATCCAGCACCAGGGATAACAGAGGCTGTTAGGCAGAGTCCTCAGACCGACCCTGTATCCTGCCTGACCCAGGGAGAAGTGCCCCAGGACAGAACATCACTCTCAGAGGAAACAAACCCCCCCCCCCCCCCCGTGTGTCCAGGGAAGAGGTCAGGTCACAGAGAAGAAGCACAGGCCTGGGAGAGATGTGGCAGCTTCTGACTCCCTCTGGAAGTGAGTGACAGCCCCTGGGTCCAACACTGAAGGTACCACTGCCCTGAAGACCAACCTTTCTGTCTCCCACTGGGGCCTATGATACAGAAAGTGTGTGGCCCAGTTACACGACTTCATGTTCACCCTAAACCTCATTGTACAAATAGTTAGGCCAGCAGAGTGTCCCCCACCTGACATAGAAGGCATCCTGGCACAAGTGGTCCCTTCAGGGCCAGCCACCTCTAGTGTCCTGACTCTCTACCCAGCTACTTTAGCTCTTAGGGATCTTCATGTCTGATACCACATAGGGCAGTGGAGCCTCGGATCCAGATCAAGGACGTAGAGTCTCCAAATGAAGAAAAGCAAACAGAAGGTGCCTTCCATTCAGCAGCCTACCAGGGCATTCCCTACTGCAGCAGATACACACTCAGCACGCCACAGCTATGCACCACACACGCTGCCAACATGCAAGCACCATAGCACACAGAGATGGGGGACATACCTGTGTATACCACACAGCATACCCGACCCACCAAGCAAAGCACACGCATAGAAACTCTCTATAGCACACCATACACACTGACAACACAGGCACGTGACACACAGACTCTGAAGTCGGATCTTTCTGAGTTTAAACGCTGCATACTCTCTCTGTGCAGTTTCTCCGATGAAATGGTAGGGTGTTAGGGGAGGATCATCATAGATTTAAAAAGAAAAAAAATGAGACTTGGAGAAACGGAGGTAAACATCCAACAGGGAAGACAGGAGACAGACGAGCATTTTTTTTCCCTTTTTTCCTTTGAACTGAGTGTGCTTTTCTGGGCTGTCCCAGATCCCCCGAGAAGATCCTGTATCAAAGGAAATATAGAAAATTACAGACTAGAGTATGAACATCTTGGAATTGCTGGTTCTAGGAAACTATTATTAATGAAGAAAGGATACACTGCTATTTGAAGAGAGGTTGGCGAGGGGAGGTGGCTACTGCTGATTGCTGAGCAGGCAAAACAAAGCTAAACCCCAAACAGAGGACTCGGAGCATGGTGAACACCAGAACAGGTCAGCCAGTAAGGGACAGTGTTCGGTGACCCCAGCTTCCTACTGCAGGAAGAGAGGAGGACGTGTTTACCCCAAGACGGTGAGGCCATTCTGGGGTACTGGGAAAGCTTACAACTGCCCACAGATTTAACTATTTCTCCAGCTCTTTCTTTCCAAGTGTGGAGTTGGGGAGTCTATAGCCCTGACCCATTGAGACCCTGTACAGCAGCCTTTGGGTAAAAGAAGCCTTCTTTCAGCATGATCACAAAGCCCCCAAAGGCTTAGTCACTTATGGGGACAGTTCGGATTCAAAGAAGGCTCTTCTACCTGGTCCTAGGAGCCCCTGCAAGTGTCTGGCACAGCAGGAGACACCTATTGCAGCCCAGTTGGCCACCTCTCTTACCACAGAGCTTACAAATACTGCTTTGAACTCTTTGCTTCAAGGGTTTGTGGGTTTTTTTCTTGCTCTTAAGATACAGTTGGTCGATTTGCACTAGTTAAGTAGATTCTACATCTTCTTTTATCTTTATCTTTCTATGAATCCTTTCATTGTGTGTGTGTGTGTGTGTGTTTTAAAGTACTATTTGGAAAGGTCGGAAGGTAAGCACAGGCCTTGCTTTGTTTCCTGCCGCTGACAGTTTGAACAGTACAAAGCCACGTCAAATGAAATGGCCTGGTTCCCATCTGGAAGTCCCCTAACCCAGGGCTGGGGGCGAAACTTTGCAGAAGAGGCCAGTCTAACATATAGGAGGCCCCATGCTCTAGCCCCAGCAACAACCCCCAAAAGTAAAGGCCTGTGACTTGAGAGGTTCACATGACAAGCCCTCTTTTCCTCAGTGGGGTCCAGGAGGCTCACTCGGTACAGTTCTACGGCATCAAGGACACCACTCAGTGTTCTAGGACCATCTCCACCATCCCTCCGTTCCCCTCCACAGTTTGTAAACGGAAGCTCTCTGCCTCCACCAGTAAGCAACACTCCCTGCTGGAGTTCTTGTTGTGGTGGCTTTAAGTCAAGAGACATCACCTGAAGGGGGCTTGACTACAGCAGGACATGAAGTCTACAAAACATGAGCAGCCCCTTAAACAGGAAGCCATTTATCCCAAGCCAGACACCCCTTCCCCTTCGCAGCTGTAACAAACCATGTGTGCCCTCCAGCCCCCTCCTCACGTCAGCAAATGCCACAGCCCTGGCGGCCCAGGGGGCAACAGACATGAGGTGTCCTTCCCAAACACTTCTGGCTTGAAGGATCTAAGTGGCTGGCCTTGCTCAAGACACCTCTCTGTCTCTTTCACTATTGGAAAGTCTAACTCGGCAGTGAACAACCAGAAAAAAAATGGTAGAGATGGAATGGCCAGGCATCCTGAGAAACTGACGCCTTGAGCAGCCCCACTAGAGTACTGGACGTTTCCCATCTGATATCTCAAGCAGGACAAAGCCACCTTCCCAAACTCCCAAGATCCTCTTCATAACCCATTCCTTAAACAGAGGTCACCGTCCCAGGACAGTGCCAGGCAGCATTTCTGGTCTGAATGGCCCTGAAAACAGTTAAATGATCTATGAGCCTCCTGCCTATACTAGTTCATCAGGATGCCACAGGGAACCTGGCTGACCCACTCCAAGGCTCAGGGTGCATCCGGCTGAGCTAGCCACCCACACATGCTGCCTGGGTGGGAGACTGGGAAGGGGCCAAACCACACAGAGAGTCTGATCTTCGGGCCACCATCGGGGCTTGTCACAAACTAGCTGTATTAGGAACTTCTTTGCTAAAGTCACAATGGAAAACCCCCAGGGCAAAGTGAGGTAAGACATAGATAGCATGAATCTAAAATTAGTCCAGAGGTAGTGGTGACATGGTTGGGGAGGAGACTGGAAGTAGGTCTCTAGTTTGGGTCTTGGGTCTCAAGGTGAACATGCTTTCAGTCGCTGTAACTGAAGCAAAGGACTGGTCAAGTGATAAGGAAAAGGGTTTATCCAAAAAGCCAAGCAGCTGCATGTAGTGAGGTCCTTCCGGCTAGCAGAGAGTGTAGAAAGGCAGGTTTATACAGGACATCACAGAATATCTCAGTTCAGAGCTTTCTCCTTCTATGCGCCACACACACACACACAGACACACACACAGAGACACACACACACACTGGATCAGGGCTCACTCTTATGGCCTCAGCCTTAATTACCTGCTGAAGACTCCAAACACCCAAATTAAGTTTCCACCTTCTTAGACCTCACAATGGTCTTAATCTCAATATGAAGTTTAGGGAGATGGTTCCACAGTTAAGAGCACTTGCTGCCCTTCTAGAAACCAAAGTCTGGTTCCCAGCACCTTGGTTCTCACCACTGCCTCTAACTCCAGCTGCAGAGAATTCTATGCCCTCTTCTGTCTGCTGTGGGCACTTGTAAACACACGGCAGCGCGCGCACACACACACCACACACACACACACACAAACAAGTACATCTTTAAAAAAAAAAAAAAAAACATTAATTGGAGCTCTGATGGGAGACAGCCAGACCAGACCACAGGGACACTACACACTAACTTGAGTGTACAAGTTAGCTTTCATAAATGCAGTCCTTGTGGTACCTAGAGGCATATCCTGTGCCATCTTCAGTAGTCAAGGTATCAAAAAAAGATATATCATTGAAAATATCCCCTAAGACTTGTGGTATATACAGCACAATAGTGCTACCATGTGTGAGGTCTTAGGTTCAATTTCTATCACTGGAGGGGGGCGAGGGGATACTTTGTAAATTTGGAGGACTTTTGAAAGTGTAACAAGAAAAATATAACCTTTTAATGACTTTGAACAGAAGCAGCCTTTGAGAAATTATCCTAACACTCGCCTATCTCTCAAGCTCTCTTAGCCAAGCTCGGGCCCTAAGAGTTTCATAACTATTAACTCATTTAATGCCCCAAAGACCATCCACAAAGCAAGCCTGCAGCAACACTCACCCCCAAGAAAGGGGATGTTTATACGAGATGTTTACAGGGTGCTCAACGTCACCATGGAGATTAGTAATACTGGCCCCGAAGAAAAATGTTTAAAATAAACTCAGCGTCTTACCTCTGTAATTTCAAAACTGATATTACTAACAAATAAAATTAATGGCATAGTTAGGAGATTACCTAAAATGAGCTCCGCAGAGACTTTAAAACATTCAATAGAGCCAAAAGAAACAGAACTGAGGTTTCAAACGGAGGGTGCCAATTAAGAAAAGTGACTCAAATTCCTTGAAATGTAAACACCTTATAACTTTATTATGAAAACCCATAAAACCTACACGTTGGATGGTTAAAAAAAACCCGGACAAGCCTGCCTTCCATATCACCCCAAATAAGTATATCACGGAAGAGCTGGCTGTCCTCAGTATCACACCAGCAGGAGGAATTTAAGAAGAAACCACAATGACCCCAAACCTCTTGAATTTATAGAGCACCAGAGTCCACAGGGCCCAACGAAGCCCATTGCTTTGCCAAAAACAACCTATAGAATTTCTCTGTGATGAGAAAATTAAAATTGCTTCCTAATTACTTTCCTCCTCTGTAGAAGAGGTGATCTGTCTCGGAAATCGCATAGTCAGCTTGTAATTCCGGAGGCGGGGTTAACGGGAGCAGGATGCTTGCACCCTGACACAAGGATGCTTGCTGGAAACTCCCTCCACACAGCCACATCCTCAGTGGACTCATCTAAGGAGATGTGGACCCCATACCTGGCGGGTGGCGAAGGCTCATCAGATGTGAACTGCATACACACCTGTAAACCATTCAGCTGCTACTTTAAAAAGCCCAACAAGAGCAGACAGATGGGTTAGTCAGGAGAGCGCCACCCACACAAGCGTGAGAACGTGAGTTTGATCCCCAAACCCATGTAAAAGCCTGAACTTGTAATCCAGGCGCTGGGGAGGCAGAGACAAGTATATCTCCTCGGGCTCCCTGGCCAGTCAGACAAGCCTAGTCAGCAAGTTCCAGATCCCAGTAAGAGGCCATGTCTCAAAAGAGAAGGCAGACTGCTCCTGAGGGCCAATACCCAAAGTAGACCACCTCTGGCCTATACACACACACACAGAGAGAGAGAGAGAGAGAGAGAGAGAGAGAGAGAGAGAGAGAGAGAGAGAGAGAGAGAGAGAGAGAGAACTTCTCATTAAAACCACTTATCCCCTACAACTGGAATGAATGCCGAGCCTGCCTTCCCTCCCAGGTTCCCACGCTCAACAGAAGGTAAGGCCTGGCTCTCCCTCCATTCCATCTATGGATTTTAATCCACTGGGAATCCACATTTTCTTCGAAGGAAAGGAAATACTATGCTTTTCCTGCAAATCATCTGTTCTTATTTTAAGTACAGTCATGCTTATTATTTTCAGCCATCGATATATCAGAAGAGAAACATAAAATTCAGTGTCTGGCTCTGGCAGCAGTGGGACCGAAGAATCAACCCCGGGGCCCCTCAATGTAGATCAGGGATCAATAACATGCGCTGGAGGCCACCTGGCCAGATCTGTCCATTCCAAACACACAAGACTTACTACTTATATCCAAGACTTGCTACTTCTTATCTGTCCCTCTAAATCGCTAGACAACATACTGATTTCACATCTGGGAGACTGGGATGCAGGGATTCACGGGGGACCAACATCAAACACAGCCAAATGCAACAACATACATCATATTGAAGAGCCTGTATCCAGCAAAGTGAGCCCATGCAATGGGACAAAGAGTTGCCTTCTTGAGGCAGGAACCACAGAGATGAGTGAGAGCTGCCAATGGATGCCTCGGGATGCCTCTACTTGTACCTAAAAGTAAGAACGACAGTGGCTCAAGGCCTGCCTAGGATAACCAGCTACATAAGGACTCGGGATGGCTGTATTAGACAAACACACTAGAAAGTTCCCTCCCAGGCCATGAGCTCTGCTTTTAGGAGTCACTTCAAACCTCCAGTAGAGGGCTGGGGAGATGTCTCATGGGTAAAGTGCTTGCAGTCTAAGGGCAAGGACCTGAGTTCAAATCCCAGAACACGCATACAGCTGGTCATGACAGTGCATGTCTGCAATCTCAGCACTCCTATAAAGAGACAGGAGACAAAAACAGGAAAAGCAACCTCTCTCTCTCTCTCTCTCTCTCTCTCTCTCTCTCTCTCTCTCTCTCTCTCCCCTCTCCTCTCCTCTCTCTCCACTCCCAGTGAACCACTTCCTCTGTCAAGGCTCCACCTCCAAAAATTCCCACAACCTTCCTAAACCGTACCACCAACTGAGGACCAAGTGTTCAAACACGTGTACCTGTGGGGACACTTCACTGTCAAACATCTCCCATGTGACAGAAAAGGTAGAAGCCAAGGTACAGTGGTAGTGCTTCACTCAAGGTCATGGGGGACTGTGACTACCACACTGCCCCCAGAAACACCTGGTGTGCAGGACTCACCCCTTCTAGAAGGAATCTGCCTCCTTCCCTGACAGCTTTTGGAGTTCGGTAGATCTCCATTCCCCACCCCCTCCTCCATGGAGAGAAGGAAGCCCAGAGCTAATTTCTCCCCTTCCCCCAGCCCCCCTCCCCCGCAGGATCCAAAATTGAGTGTTGGGTAATTCTCAGCACTTCTTTCTTAATTCTACCACAGCATCTGTGAACAGTGCCTCTGAGAACATCTTTAAAAGCCTTCAGGAAGCCAGCAGCTCCCGGGGTCAACATGAAGTCACCTCTTGGCTGCACTCAGAGGAGCAGCAGGAACAGAGGAAGGGGTAGCTGTGTGTGACTCAGGGCCAAGGCTGGCCTGATCTAATCATGGAAATTTGTTTCCTCGGCCACTAATCATTTTGGCCCCAGGAATTTTTCCATGTTCTTGCCAGGAGTGGGAGCCCCTGCATTAGGGGCTGGGATGTGACTCGGTGGTAGAGCACTAGGGACGTGCTCCCTGATAGTGCTCCCCAAACACTGCAAAAACAAAGAAACAAAGCCTGCAATAAAAAGACAAACAGTCAAGAACAGTGACACGCATCCTTACTCCCAGCATGCATCTTTGGAAGCAGAGACAGGAGGATCTTAGTGAGTTCAGGGGTCAGTCTGGGCTAGATAAAGAGTTCTGGGCCAGCCAGAGCTATATAGGGTAAGGAGACCCTATCTTTAAGAGGGGGGGGAGTGTATAATGTTTTCTCTTATGTGTAGAATCAAGATTATACAATTATATATATACATATATATTTATTATATATGTACATATATGTATATGTAGAAGGCTATTTGAGAAGAGGGTAGGGACCAAGAGAGAACAGAGAACAAGAGGACAATGGGGGTGATTATGGCTAGACAATATACATATATGAATCATAGTGAAACCTCTGATACATATATTAATATGTATTAATGAACATACATTAATAAAAATATGATATGCAATAAAATGAGACACTAACCATCATGGCACCCACTTCAAGGTCTTACTGAAGCACTGGGATATAACCCTGAGAAAAATCCTGGGTCCCATCTACCCACTTCCCTTCGGTCTCCTCCTCCATTCCAACCGCCAACACCCACTGAACTTCACACACCTTCCATCGAAAATGAAGAGCCCTAAGAATATCCAAGCATCAGCCAGCCAGCCCCACCTGTTCCCACAACGGCCATTTCATTCCCCATCACGGTCACACAGACACCAGGCTTCCAAACACCAATGCTGCCTGTGTTCAGAGCCTCATCCGTGTCCTAACATTGGGATTTCTGAAAGGTGCTTCTATTTTGTAACTAAGAAACAAGATTTGGCAGGAACTCTTCGAGGGTATGCAGCCTGGTGAGTGAAAACAAACTATCGATGCCTCCCAAGAAGCCAACGAGGAATTAAAACAGGATCCTTTGCAAGATCCTTACAAAGAGCAGGCATCTAAAATGCTCAAGGATGCCCAACTGCTGTGGAAACGAATGAGTCAACAGGCCCCGCCTGTCTTCCCAGCCCTCCAGCTTTTCCTCTTCACAGTGGCTCCAACATTAATCCTCCATGTTGACTGGTGCGTTACTTATCTGTCTCCCACCATCTCCCATTCAGGGAAGGTCATTTCTTTCTCCACGACCCTCCTGCATTCTCCCCACTCCCTTCAACAGCTGGAAAGCAATACCTCAGCTCAGTCATTGTGGGTCTGGCACAGATATCCACCTCCCCCCTTCTTCAAGGGGAATCTCTGCTTTGTCTCCCCTGCTGTCATCTCTCCTTTATCTTGTTCCTAACATGTCTTCCATCTAAACTGCCCGGCCAAGGTCACCTACAAATCAACTGAGGAGAAATGAATCACAACAGACTGGAAAGAAAAGGAACTATTTGCAGAAACCATGTCCTCTCCCCTCCCCAAAGGCTGATGTGTGTAAGGAAAGCACAGTCCATGGACAGCTTGAGGCTGGGGACACACGCATTATGCAAAGGACAGAAAGGACCCGGTGTCCTCACCAGGAATGGCCCGTGGGCCACACAGCCTTACATACTGAAAGAGGATGGAGTGAGTTACAAGCAAACGAGGAACACCGTTGAGGACTCACTGAAGTCTGAAGTTTGGCCACCAACCTTGGTGCTATTAGATGTGACATCTACCAGAGGCAGGCCTAGAGGGGAGATTCAGGTCGCTGGGGACATTCCCTTGAAGGACATGTTGGAAGCCCACCCTCCCTCTCCCCGTCTTTGCTTCCCAGCCACCATGAGCAGCTTTCCCCACCACGTTCTCCCTCCGTGATGCTCTGCCTCACTGGACACCCAAATGCAACACAGCCCATGGACTATGACTGACTCCACAGCTCCCCCTTATAAATGGATCATCTTAGATAGCTTGTCACAGCAACAGAAAGCTGATGTACCCAGGCCAGACTACACTGGGACCCAGGCAGCAACACACGTCACTCCTCCCATATTCTCACTGTTGTGGGGGTGTGAGAGGCCAGCTACCCTCCCACCAGCATCATGGAGGCAGCCCTAGGAGTCATAACTCACAGTGTATGGGGAGTCATCTTCAGCGTACACTGGCACCCCTTTAATAACAGAATCAAAAGGACAACACAACTTGTGTATGGCTGCAAAAACCTGGGACAAGCTTGCAAGATAACTCAGCGGGTAAAGGTAGCACATACATGTGCCCTGGCACACAGATATCACCACTCCACCACACACACATACACGCACATATACATACATACTCATACACATATACACTCACATACATACACTCCCACACATACATATATATGCTCACATACACACACATATAAACTCACATACATACACTCCCAAACATAAACTCACATACACACTCACACACACTACAATCACACACACTCACACACACACACACACATATACTCACACAGACATACAACACACTCATACACACATATATACACTCTTCCACACATATACTACATACACACATATATACATACATATAATCACACATACTCCCAGACACAGAAACTCATACATAACATACACTCACACAGACATACATACACTCACAAATACACATACATTCACACACATACACACATACTCACACTCGCATAAACCTATACACTCATATACACTCCCACATGACATTCATCAGAGCAGTGTTCATAACAGCCAAGCAGAGGCAACCCAGATCCAATCAACATGTGAACAGAGGAACTGTGGTCTGATTGTTCAGACGATGCACTTGCACAGGTCTTCCACAACAGGCACTCTTGGTGAGGCAGACTGAGGATGGCAAAGTAACAGCCTGTGTGTCGTGGTTTGGAATGAGAATGGTTCCCATAAGCTCAAAGGCTTGAATGCTTTGTGACCAGGGAGTGGAACTGTTTAGGAAGAATTGTAGGTGTGGCCTTGTTGGAGGTGTGTCATTACAGGTGGGTTTGAGGTTTTAAAATTCCACATCAGGCCCAGTCCCCCACCCCCACCCCCCACCCCACCCCTGCCTGCTGCCTGTGGATCAAGATGTAAAGCTCTCAGCCCCATGCCTGCCTGCTGCCTGCTGCCTGCTGCCTGCTGCCTGCTGCCTGCTGCCTGCTGCCTGCTGCCTGCTGCCTGCTGCCTGCCTGTTGCCTGCTTGCCTGCTGCATGCTTCCTGCTATGAAAATGGACTAACCCTCTGAAACTGTACTCAATCCTCCAACTAAATGCCCTATTTATCAGGAGTTGCCTTGATCATGCTGTTTCTCCTCACAGCAATAAAACAGTAACTAAGACACTGTGGGTTTCCCTCAGTAAACCCATAACTTCCATCAGACCAGGAAAAAAACATCAGACCAACCCCAGACTTAAGGAGTTAGGTCAAACACTAACAGGCCCTTCAAAGTTGCCAAGTTTCACCCAAGTCAACTGGGAGACACTGGGAGCAGCCTAAAGAGACAGGACAGCAAGACACAGTGCCTGATTGGAGCCCTGGAAAGAAAAAGGATAGCAGGTGAAACCACGGATGTGGGACTAAAGGGTGGACTGAGGTCACCATGGTGCCTCCACACTGGCTCCCTAGTTTTGAGAAAAGCTCCATACTCATTAGTAAACAGGGAAATGAGGTGGGGGACAGGAGCACTCTCTTCACTGCCTATACTGTGGGGTTGTGTGTATGCATGTGCAGACTTGTACATGAACACACGTGGTCTAGGTGTGTGCACATATGTGTAAGCATCCACATGGAGGCTATGTGTTAACTGCAGCTGTCAGTTCTCAGGTACAGTCTGTGTGTGTGTTGTGTGTGTGTGTGTGTGTACACATGTGTGTGGGTTGTGTGTGTGCACATGTACATGCATGTGTGCACTTGCGGTGGTTAGAAGTAGGTATTAGATCCTTCCTCTATTGGCTTCTCCTCGTTATTTTTTTTTTTTTTTTTTTTTTTTTTTTGGCAAGGTCTCTCATTGAATCCAGAACTCACTGACTCAGCAAGACTAGCTAGCCAGCAAGCTCTGAAGTTCCTCCTACCTCCCTGCTCTCCCAGGGCAGGGGCCATACAGCTCCACACCCCTGTGCCTGTCTGTTATGTATGTGATGAAAACTCAAATTCTGGTCCTCAGTTGTGTAACAACTGCTTTGTCAACTGTGCAATGTCCCCCTTTTTGTTATGGAGTCTTTCACTGGTCTAGAACTGGATAATTTAGCTACACTTGCTGGCCAAGAAGCTCCGGGACCACCAGACTCCACTTCCGCAGCCCTGGGATTACAAGTGCATGCTACCATGACCCACATTCTTACATAGGGAATCGAACTCGGGTCCTTGTTTCCAGCTAAACCATCTCAGCCCTGACTTTATACATCTATGAACTTAAAGCTATTCTAAAATATAAAAAAAAACTGTCTCACTTCTGAAAGGAACAGAGTTCCAACACTCACAGGGACATGAATGAACCTTGAGAACACTGGACTGCATGAAAGAGATCAACTGCAAAAAGCCACATATGGAAATGATTGTATTTATATGAAATATCAGGGGAAAAAAAATGAGCTCTCAGAATCCAAAGCACACACAGCTGCCGGGGCCCTGAGAAAGCTGCGGCTGTCACGGGTACAAGGTTTCTTTAAGGGGCAGTGACAACGCTCTAAAATTGATGACGGTGTCAGTTTTAGGACTGAACACACGAAAGAACACTGGGCTGTGTCCCTTCAAGTGTGGTTGTCTGGCGTGTGAATCACAGAAAGCTGTTGTTAAGATAACAGCCCCACAGTGGAAAAGCCGAATCACACGTTTCACACACACACACACACACACACACACACACACACACACACACACGATCGTCACTAATGCATTGCATTTGAGGAGCAGTTTCAAGGAGGCAGAAAAAAAGCCACCTGAAGCTCTGTTACCAGGTCTCCAGCTCCTGCCTGACCTGCCTCAGTTTCCTCTTATTAACTTCAGGCATCAAACTGCTATGTGTTATATCCAAAACCAGCTGATGCTGAAGGGGGCCTAAACCTCCAGGCATCCCCCTACCGACCTCAAAGGGAGAGTGAAGTCTTCTAAAGTAAGAGTTCTTTTTTTAAAGTAAATGAAACTCTCTCATAAGAATAACAAGTAAATAAGTAACTCGATCAAGTAAAAACTGGGTGAGAAACTGGGACAAGCCTTCCTCGGGGGAAAAATGAAGGGCTGGCAGCTGGACCTGTAGTTCAGTAGGTAGAATGTGTGGCTGGCATGTACTAGGCCCAGAGATCAACCCCACATAACTGTAACAGACAACAGACATGTAGAAAAACAATCAGATGAGAAGACACTCACAGCACTAATTACCAAGAAAATGCAAATCAAAACCACTGTGGACAGGGATGGTGAGAAGGCTCATCGGTAAAGAGCACTGACTGACTGCTCTTCCAGAGGACGCAGGTTCAATTCCCAGCACCCACATGGCAGCTCAAAACTAACTAACTAACTAACTACTAATAACTAACTACTGTAACTCGGGTTCCAGGGATCTGACACCGTCACACAGACATACATGCAGGCAAAATATCAATGCACATGAAATAAAAATAAATGAAAATTATAAAAGAAAAACCCACTGTAGCATCACTTAACACCAAGATGACTGTTTAAAAAAAAAAAAATGGTGAAGCTGGGCAGTGGTGGCAAACACTTTTAGTTACAACACTGGGGAGGCAGAGGCAGGCAAATCTCTGGGTTCAAGGCTAGCTCTGCTCTACAGATGAAAACCCTGTCTCAAAAAAAACAAAACCAAAATGTTGAATAGCAAGGCATGCATAGTGACATATGGCTTAATCCCAGCACTTGGGAAGAAGAAGCAACTGGATCTCTGTGAGTTCAAGGCCAGTCTGATCTACATAAAGAGTTCCAGGCCAGCCAGGAACGACTTTGTCCAGGGCAACAAAGTATGACATAATCTCAGAAAATAAGGATAAATAAATAAAACAAAAGAAGCAATCACTGATCTACCACTCTGCTCCTAGGTCTTTATTAAATGTCCTTCTCCTCAATGTTCTTTCAAACCATCAGGTGAGAATCTTCCTAAACCTGTCCACCCTCCAAGTCTTTGCACGTCCTCCCATGTCACGAACCACAAAATAGCCACACGGTGGGTCAGCTGACCTGCCCCAGCACAGCTGGCCAGGCCCTCCTCCCTTGGCACACACTTGTCTATGCACATGTCGAGCTCCCCCCCACCCCCGCCGGGCTGGCCACACCCTTTCTGATTCCACTGAGCATCCTCTCCTCATCTTCACCCCATGCCAAAGGTGATTCCAGCTAACAACAAAAGCATTGTCACCAACAAGACAGGTACTGAACAATTACTCTCAAGAAGACATCGATCCCTCAGCATAGAAGGCGCCTGGCATTTTACAGAGTCAGCAAGCAGAAATCCACATGACTCGACAAGGTCTTGGCAGGCACAAGTGGCTGAAATGACCAGGCAAATGCACGGAGTGGGGCAGTCTATGAGAAACTTGTGACAATGAAGATGCCCGGCACCTGCAGGGTCCAAAGGAGCACAGTGGTCACCAAGCTCCTTGTGTGGTTGTAAAAACTGGGAGACTCACTTTGTAATTAAATTTAATCTCTCTAAATTTTAATTAAATAGCCAGATGTGGTGAATGGCAACCAATTACACAGTATAGCAATAATAGAAAGTAAACCCTGGGCATCCGGATACCGCATTCCAGAACCTTCCAGCATAAGAAAATTTGCCATTATTTAAATGAGTTTTAATTGGCAAGCAAAACAAAGCTATGGCAAAGGACTGAAAGAAATGCCCAAAAATCTGATGAATGCTTTTGTCTCAGTCTAGCATGAAAAGCAGCATTAGAAGACTTCAAAGACTGTCTCATAATTAACAATAATGGGACTAGGAGAGCTTGTCAAACCAGAAACCTCTCATCCTGAACCCACTTCGTTGTTCTGTTCAGAAGAGAGATGCTGAGACATAACGGCACTCCAGAATTCAATGACCATAGACCACAGGCAGAGAAGCCACCAACAGGATCTTGGAGACACGGCTCTCCTCTCAGTGAGGAACAAATAACATGGCTTCCATGGGTTCTGTACAATTTCCTTTTTTTCTTTGTATGTGTGTGTGTGGAGTGAGAGAGGAGAGAGAGAAGAGAGAGAGAGACAGAGACAAGAGAGAGAGAGACGACAAAAAAACAGAGACAGACAGAGAAAGAGAGAGACAGAGACAAGAAACACATATGTTCATGTTATGAAGGTGCACATGTGGAAACCGAAAGACAACCTAAAGTGTCATGCCCAGGGGTGCCATCCACCTCTTGAGCTAGAGTTCCTGTTGGCCCTGAGCTTACCATTCATTCAATCTAAGCTGAGGCCGTCCAGAGAGCTCCAGGGATCCACATCCCTTCCTTCACCTCCCCAGGACTGAGATTACAAGAATGAAACACCATGCCCATCTTTTATTTTATTTAGTTTTTTTGTTTGATAGTTTTTTTTAATGTGGGTTAGTGGTGATTGAACTGAAGTCTTCAACAAGAAACCTACTGACTATCTTCCCAGCCTCTCTGCTATGCTTGATAAGTGGCGAGTGAGACACCACTGACGAGGACCATCACCCCCTTTAGGAGTTGGCAAATCTTAGGGGCAGCCATGGGGTGAACCATAGACCTTTCCCAGTGCCAGAGCCCTGCTTTAAGCCATGCCTTGCCCAAATTCATACCAGTAAATACCTCTGCCATCAGAACTCTGAATGCTGAAACCAAGTGCTAGAAACCAGATAGCTATGGACATCCAAGGGTCCGCAAGCTACCAGACCTACCCAGGCCAGTACTAACCCTCCACGACACCACCTAACCCTAGCCCTCACCCTAACCCTAATGCTTCCCTACACTACCTAACCTAGCCCTAGCCCTAGCCCTAGCCCTAACCCTAACACTAACCCTAACCCTCCCCTACACCATCTAATCCTAACCCCAACCCTAACTCGCCCCCATACAGCCTGTCCTTCTTGAGGAAGCCCAAGATAGCTTTCTCCTTATTTGTTTCCCTCCCCTTTCTCGGTTCTCCTAAGCAAGGCTGATGCTTCCTCTGCTGCCCTTCTCATGAGCAATGTAACTAATGTACTCTTACTATGTAAGGACAATTAAACTGGGCTGGAAGGATGGCTCAGTAGTTAATAGCACTTACTGCTCTTGCAGAAGATCTGGCTTTGGTTCCCAGCACCCATACAAAAGCTAACAACTCTCTGTTAACTCCAGTTCTGGAGGAATCCTGTGCTCTCTTATGACTTCTGTGAGCACCAGGCACACACGTGGTGCACAGACACACGATAAATGCTCACACACATAAAATTAAAACAAACAAATCTTCAAATTTTTTTTTTTAACACACAATCCCATGATAGACGACTCACTGAAGTGTGGTGTGAGTCCTGAGGACCACACAAAGGAAGGACAACATCACATTCCTGTGAACACTCCCACTCACAGGCTCTAATGGCTGGAAAGACCCATTCTCAGAAACCCAACAGCCCCCGCTGGCATTGGATTCACCATCAGAAGCTAGAGCTCTGATGGAGGAGGCATGCTACTGCATTCCATGACCCCACCCCCTGGATGCCTGAAATCATGGACAGTAGTAAATACTATAAATACTGTTTTTTCCAGTACACACCTACCTATAACAAAGTTTAATTTAGTGAGGAGTCAGATTAAAAATAACTAGCATTTGGAGAGATGGCTCAGAGGGTCTAATGACCAAGAATGTAAATCTGATGACTGAGTTAGATCCCTGACACCCATACAAAAGTGAAAACAAACTGACTCAATAAAATTATCCTTTGACTTAGATGCATACATGTGCACAGACACATACAAAACAAAATAAAATGCATTTTAAGAAAAAAAATAAAAACTGACAATAAAAATTATAATATTATAATAAAATTGCCAGCATCCATGCTTTGGATACATTAAACAAAGGTTCTATGTGACACTATTCCTAGGCAGGACATGAACAAATGTTTTCTCACCCCAAATAGAGAAACAATAACAGACCAAACAACAATAGTACCAAAGTCCAACTTGGTAAACCAATGAGTTTTATTGGGGTTACTTATAGGAGTATGGGTAAGGGGTACTTAAAAGGAGCACGGGTGACTGAAAGGCATCTGTAACACCCAAACACCAACCCCAGCAAGGTGCCACTGACAAAATCTAGACCCTCAAGTTCCCTACACAACTTAAAATCAGCTGACAAGAATCTCCTCTCCTCTGGAGTCTTTACTGCTTATATAAATTAGGGAAGGAGGGACCTTGTAAGTCTGGTCAATTTCAGGAACTTCCTGAGACTTTTGAGTTGTTTACTTCTTGAGTCTTAACTAGTTTTGCTTTGGAACTTTCTAAGTTTAAGGAACGTCCTACCAGGAGAAAATGTGTGAAATCAGAAGAAGCTGCTCCACAAGAAAAACAAAGGTGCCCTAAAAGGAAGAAGAAGGAAAAAAGGTACTTGATAACATCACACTTTCAGAGTGGTTGCTGTCCAAGTCAGATGTAGGCATTCTTCAGTTCTGGAACTTTTCATTTTACATGTAAGCCATGATTAACTTCATGTAATTGAAAGCAGAGTAAGTGAACCTGCATACCAGGGAGCCACTATACTTCCTGATATAGACAAGAGACATGCAAGTGTACCTGTTACCCCTCTCCAGGCCTATGCAGAAGGCCTCCTGGCATTTATAGACCAAAGAACACAGAGCTTACCTGACATAACTCAAGGGTTGGAGACTAATTCTGACTCCAATTATAGCTCAAAATATTAAATGGAAATTTCATTAATCAACAATCTGTGAGTCTTACTACGGCTCCACTTTATGTTGGTGTAGGGTTGGAGGAGAATGCTGAGGAAAACTGCTGACAGTGGATGACAATGGTCTCTGCAGATTGCTGGGCCCATGCTATTTACTTAGTATGTTTACATGTTCTAGCCTGAGTGATCTCGTGGGAGAACGAGCATCTTTTTGCGGTTTCCATAAATCCAGAAACAATAAACCTTCACATCCAAACTTCTCCTAGTAGTTCTCAAAATAAAATACCCCGGGGTAAAATTTGAGAAACATGGTGTCAGAAAATACAAAGCAAGTTAATGTGCCACTGCATACAAAGTTTCCTGAACCTGACCACTTGGAAGCCAAGGGAAGAGCGCTCAGCTGCTTAGAAAAAGCAGCCACTGCCACAGAAGATTGACAAATGTCACTCGTGGCCACAGCAGCTTCACGGCTAGTCCAGGTGGTCAGTGTGAGTTTAACCAAATGACACTTTTCAGTGAGAAAGGACAAAGCTTCACAATGGTATGGCCAGTGGACAAAATGCATTCCAACCTGCAAAACCAATTTCATGGCCACCAAGATACTGAAGGAACACCCACAGAGTAAGAGGCTATGAAAGATACAGAATATGGACAGCATCTCAGTCTCTCTCTGTTCCTGGTCATAAGGTGTGCTCACTCTAATGTACATCCTGCCTCCTCTTTGCTTTCTTCACTGAAGAACTAAGAATAAGGCTACCCTGCAGGACTGGGAGTCAAATGCTAGGACTTTCTTTACTCTTTAAGAAGCCTGTGTGTATTTCATTATTATAACAACGCAAAACTAATACAGGCTCCATGGGGATCCTTACTAGGTCAATTTGTGATCCTAAAACTATCCCCACCAAGGTGACATCTGATGCAACAGGGTGTCCCAAAGATGGGTCACTCCACTCCCCTAGTTGACACACTCCAGCTATAAAAAGTCCAGGAAGAGAACTGGAGAGACGACTCCGTAGTTAAGAGCACAGGCTGCTCTTCCAAAAGGCCCATGGCTCAACTCCCAGCACCTACATGGCAGCTCACAAATGTGTACAACTATATAGTTCCTTCCAGGGTATCTGGCACTCTCACACAAACATATATGCAGGCAAACATCAATATACATAAAAATAAATAATTCTTTAAAAAAAAGTAAAAGTATTTAAAAAAAAAAAAAAAGAAAGAAAGAAAGAAAGAAAGAAAGAAAGAAAGAAAGGAAGAAAGAAGAAGCAAAAGTATTTAAAAAAAAAAAAAAAAAAAGCCCAAGACATTTAAATGTAAAACATTGAGAAAGGAGAAGCTAATCAGAGTGAGCACCAAAACACAGCACACTTCCAGAGAACCTCAGGAAGGAACCCAACATCTACCACCTCTACCAGCAGCATCATTAAGTATCCCACCAACAAATGGCCTCTTCACAGATGCACAAAACACTAAGCTTTCCCTGGGACCCCACACCCCAGCACAAAGCAACAGGAAGCTCTTCCAAAGAACCCTAGGGCTCTCTGCACAACTTGTAGGCAATGCAGCAGATCAAAGTGCTTATGTAATGTTAGGGAAAGAGGGACTTTGTGAATCCATTAGTTTCAGGGACTTCCTGAGACTTTTGAGTTATCTGCTTCCTAGATCTTTACAGAGCTTTTTCCCTGGATGAGATGTTTCAGCGCAGGAAACTACTACACAACACCTTCTGGATGGACAGCTTTATCAGCTATGAAAACTTCAATCCTACAGGATTAGCACCCCTACTGTGAAGACCCGAACTCCAACATGTTCAAAGGTTCAGAAGCTTTTGCACGTCACCATGACAATAGAAGTAGAAAATGCTACCTTTGGCTGCCTATGACAGGTCACAGGCAAAGGACAATCACACTAACAATGCTTTGTAAAGTGACTTCTCAGGCTTCATGTGCCAGGGGTTATAAAACAGAAATGAGCCTCACATTGAGATGTGGGTCCCCCGTAAATATACATTACATATATGAAAGTATTCCAAATCTAAACAACTCTGAAATCTGAATCACTTCTGGTCCCAAACATTTTGGATAAGGGAAATTCAGCCTGTAGCAACTCAGACAAAGACATTTCACTTCTGGGAAGCGACCTCACAGATACTCAAACAACTGCCAAAAAAAAAAAAAAAAAAAATTTCCACAGATGTTAGATGCAGGGCTGTTTCAAGAAATGCTTAAGAACGAGGAGACCTGTGAGCTATATTATGCATACAACATGACACGAAGGGAGAAATGGGCCTGTTGGGTAAAAGGGGACTATCGAGGGCAGGGCAGGGCAATGTGGAGGGTAGACAGAAAATATGAACCAGCTACTAAAGAAGATGTCCCGGTGAAGCCCATTATTTTGTATGCTAACTTAAATTAACTAGAAACAGACTCTGCATGTTCAAATGACAGCTGTTTGCATTTTTAATGAGGAATCTGGAGATGTACTAATATAAAAAGAGAGTTAGGTTTGGTTTGGTTGAGCTAGGGCTCACTATCCTGGGCTGGTCTTAAACTCCATACTCAAGGTTGGCCTTGAACTTCTGTTCGTCCTGGGCCTAGCTGTTGAGTGCGGAGCTAGCAAGGCAGCAGAGCCTGCATAACATGGGAAGACCCACAAACTGTTACAATCAGAACCTCGTCATGTGTGTTCTAAAGTGACCATGCATAGAAAACATTATGAAAAAACACTGTGTTGAGAGGAAGAAGCCAGTTTCAAAGGCCACGTGTTCCACAACTCCATTTTGATAAATTTCCAGAACAGTCAAATCCTCAGAGACAGAAAGTAGGTGAGTGCTTGCCAGAGCCTGGGAAACAGGAGGAAGGAGATGAAGACCAACTGCTAGTAGCTGTGGGATTCCTCGTGAGATGATAAAAACATTCAGAAACTTCACAGTAACGATGGATGCTGTGATAGCTTCCACCCCTGACTGATACAGCATAGAGTCTCGCCTGGGAAGGACATCTCAATGTCACTTATAAACACTGCTCCAGGGCTGGAGAGATGGCTCGGCAGTTAAGGGCACTGGCTATTCTTCCAGAGGACTCAGATTCAAATTCCCACCATCTACATAACAGCTCACAACTGTCTGTGGCATCATTTCCAGGAGATCTGATAGTCAACTCTGGCTTCCACGAACGCCAGGCATGCAATGGTACACAGACATACACGTAGGCAAAACACTCGACACATACAAAATAAATAAATAAATAAATCATTTAAAAATTTAAATTTGGTCCAAGCCAAGCACAGCTTGCTCATCTCTGTTCTCCATCCCTGTTTTGTTTTTCAAGTGTACCTATAAAGAGCTGGTCCATGCCAAAGCTCATACAACATCACAACCCACCCCTAACACATAACCCCAAGTTCACAGTTCACAGTGGAATCCATTTCCTTGGTCGGGGGAAAAAAGCAATGACAAGGAGACTTTTTAAAACTTCATCTTCAGAGGCTCCATGCTTTCTGGTTTGTTTTTCGTCAGTCCCAGCTTTTACAATCTGTAGAAAGGTAGTCAAATAAAAGAAATCTGACTCCTGGCTCTTCTTACATTTATACTTTGCTCAGACAAGAAGCTAGATGCATTCAGAGTTTGGGATAATAGAAAAAAAAAAATAGAGACGAACCCTCACTGAACTCTGACGACATATTCAGCACTTCATTAATGAGAGGTGGGTAATTGGTACTGTGGGCGACTTTGCAAAACAATGGGTTTTCCCACTGAAAGAAAAGGGTGAGGGTGTTTCGTGTTCAAAATGAGGCTTCCTAACTAAAACGATAACACGAAGCACCGAGTTTTGCAAACAGCTAGAGAAAAGTGGATCCATCAAAGCCAGCTGACTCATAAGCGAAATTATGTTCTTGGCAAAACTATTAACGCCCTCAGAAGACGAGAGTCTTTCCAAGGCTCATTCCGGCCCTGGGTAGTCAGTGGGCTCCTTCTTTAAAAATGCTTTCTTCTCCCACATCCCAGCAGCCACCTGGTCACACTCGATAACTTAGTCCCCTGTGGCCAGGCCCCTGGTCATCCACCTCCATCACCCATTGCTGCACTGAACCAGTGCTTCTCCCAGAGGCCCAGGCCAGGTACCCCTGCAATCTGCACTCACCCTACCCAAGTCCTCATCCTTTTCTTTCTCTGGCAGGAGGAACAGCCCCTCTGCTTAAAAGACAGAATGCAAGGGAGCTATCCAAAAGACAAAGGGCCCTTCCTAGAACCCGTTCTCCTCCTGTCTGTTGTTGATGCAGTCTCCCAGGAGCCCAAGCTGTCCTAAGGGTCCCAATCCCCAGAGGCCAATCCATCTGCCTCATACTTCAAAGAGCCCCCACGTGTCCATAAATCACAAGGGCTGACAGCCGCATCCCAGCAACAGTAAGGATGTTTGCTTTTGTTGGCTTTTTGTTTTCCTTTTGCCCTGGCCTCTATAAGGGAAACAAGGAACCGTTTGGAGCCTGGTGTCCTGGGCCTGGGTTTGGGCAGTAGAGTCCTTACAGGGTCCAGGCAACTAATTCCCTGGGCAACCTAGTTCACTCTGAAACCTGGGAGGACCCTATGAAAAATCGTCCACCTCCATCAAAGCTTCAAACCTAATCATGACCCTCTTCTCCCTAGACAGCTAACCAGGGAGGTCACTGGGACAGCAGGCAACTGATCTGGGGAGCTCTGGAGAGCAGGCCTCAGATGTATAAAAGTATGCGGAGAGGTACACTGCATACCCTGGCCATCAGGGCACAGTGATTATAAAGCTCCCAGCAGGACAGCAGTTTCCCTGATTGATCGCAGCCTACTGAGTTGGAAAGAGGCACACAGTGACCTGCAATGCAAGCTCCATTGGACCCACGAGGAAAGGCTGTCTTCAAGCACACTCATCCCACAATGACACTGACCAGTGCTGGAGGGAGGATCAAGCAACTCCTCCCCCAAGGGCAGCAGGCTCAGCAACACTTCCCAGGCAGCGAGACCTCTTACCAAGTAAATTCTTGTGCTAGGACACCAAAAGCCAACTCAGCATCCAACAGTACTTGACGAGTTCAAGTGTCCACGTCACTTGGCTGAGGTTTGAGTGTGCACCTCAGAAATTCACACACTGAAAACGCAATCCTCAATTTTTCTGTTAAAGGGTTTGGAGGTGGGGGCATTGAGATATATTTAGGACTAGATGAGGCAGGAAGGAGAGGGGACCATCATGGTATGGATAGTTTCGTAAGAACAGGAAGAGATCTCAGCTGGTATACTTGCTCTGTCTGTCCATGAGGCCCTCACCACATACCCACACCAGATTCTTGGACTGTCCAGCCACTATAACTGTGAGCCAAATGTATGTTTATTACTAAGGATTTATCACAGAGGCTGCTGTGCATTGGGCCAATACTAACCTTTCTCTCAATCTGATTCACTAAAAATTACCTCAACTTACCCAGCATTTGGGAGGCAGAGGCAGGTGGATCTCTAAGTTAGGACTCAACCTTATCTACAGAGTGAGTTCCAGGACAACCAAGGCTACTACAGAGGAACTCTGTCTCCAAATCCAAACAAAACAACAGAAAACAATAACCAAATACCCCTACAGTTCCACTCTGCTGTAGCATGCTGAAACAAATTGCCAGCAGCAAGCATCTCCAAGGCAGGCACTTGTGTCAATCAAGGATTGGGAAAGGGAGATGAAGCAGACATGGGGTGGCCTCTTAGAAGTGCCCATGTAAGCCATTTCTAGGCTGCTCCTTCATTTGTAAATCAAGAGGCTTTCTCTATCACCTGCCTTCTGGGTGTCCCTTCTAAGACCTCTTTTTTGTAAGGAAAGTTACTCAGGAATAGAGACTCACCCCAAAGACCTCATTGTATCATTTCCTGAAACCTATTCTCCCAAGGAAGGTCACAGTCCGAAGGACCAAGAGTCACAACCACAACCTATCTTTCTCTTTTGCAGAGGGAACGAACCACAATTCAACTCTACTAGCGTAAATATTCAAACAAAATGACCCTCATTTTTAATACTCCTAAAACTGAAAAGTGGAAGTGAGCTGCGGGAGCTGGTTCAGTGGGAAAAAGCCCACCACACAAAGTATGACGGACCTGACTTTGGATCCCCAGTGCCCACATAAAATCAGGGTGTAGTGATATTCATCTGTAAGGTTGCACTGCCAGGGAGTAGGCAGATCACTGTCTCCAATCTAGCTGCAACAATCAGCTCCAGGTTAGTATGAGAATCTTTCTCAAAAAGTAAGGCACGGCCTCTGTACATTCTCACATCGGCAGGCAAGTGCACAATATGTGATATGTGCGCATGCCACACAGCCTTCTAATGTAAGATCTCTGCCCACTAAGATTTTATTTCAAGGATAGCCATCAAAGGCAGAGCCAAGCAAAGAGGAAAGGAAAAAGCACGCTTAGACAGTTTACTGAATCATACAGAGGATACATCGCAGCTGCTACGATCTTACCTTGTCCCATGAAGAAAGATTTGAAAATCCTGTTGGGATCCACAGAGCCTCGTGCTCATGTATAGTCGCTGTATCCAACGTGTAACCCGCACTGGAGAAGGAGGGCTGTTTATTCGGCTTAACCGAGTGCAGATTTTCTATGGTTCCAGAGTACCAAAGTCTCCACAGTTAATAGCTTAACAACCCATTGTTCAGAAGTACCACAGAGCATGCGCAACTCAATGCTAACAGGCAGTGCCAAATCAACCCTGAGAGTAGCAAGTTGCACAGTCATCTCCCTACAGAGCTCTGACTCCCATCACGATGGGAGGAGTCAAGAGAACGATGGGAGGAGCCAAGAGGATGATGGGAGGAGTCAAGAGAACGATGGGCGAGCCAAGAGCATAAGAATACTGTTCCAACTTGTACTGTCTTGATGACAAGGTCAAACTCATTATAAGTCATGTGGACGTTTGTATTGGTTCTTCTGCAACAACACTGACAGTTAATAATACGATACAGTTGTTCCAAATATGACCGTCCCTGAGTTGCCAGTCTTGCTTTATAACCAGATTCTTATCCTCAGTTAGATGTAATCTCAGGGCACTTCACAGAAGGACCAGTGCCTGTCACTCAAACTAAAGATATAAGGTGGTCACGGTTATGTCTGCTCTCTCTAGTCTAGTTACTCATTGCTCCCTTGCAGATCAGGAAAATCATGGAACTCCTGAGAGCATGCGCATTCCCTGCTCAGTCCGTCACTTAAGACTCAGTACTCACTCACCCGACTACTTAGACTCAGTACCCACCGATGCCCCACCCAACACAGTCCACATAAACTCTGCACCACTGACTGGGCAGCTTGTTCAATACAAGTCCCCCGGGCTTCCTCCACTCTCCGACTCATTTCTGTATTGAGGTTAAGTGTTTCCTCAAGATTCATGACCGCTCAGAATTCAGATGTGGCCCACACCTTTGAGAAGAGTCTTTGGGACAGTAATAAGGAACTTGAGATTAATGCCTCCGGGATTCAAGGTGAACTCTAAGTTAACAGTGGCCTTCTGCCACGAAGGAGTGAGGCTTATGAAGACAGAAGAGGGGTTAAGACATACATGGGTGTAAACCAAGGAAAACCATCAGCCACCAAGCAGCAAAAGAGGAAAGAAGATCCTTCCCCAATGGCTTCCAGTCTGTGGACCTTACGGTGTCTGAGTACATCCACCTCCCAGAACCGTGGAAGAGACCTTTGTGTCACACCATGAGCCCTGTGAGACTCATCTATGGTTTTCCTGCTCACATACTATCAGTATTAAGCCATAGACTTCCACTCTGCCCATGCTTGTCTCGTTGCCTGGGTTTGCCCACTGGAGAGCCTCCATCTGGCCCCTGTGTGTTCTCACCACACCCATCATTTTGGACAACTGACTTTCTATCCCAAGAACACGTGCCAGGCCCGGCTTGATCTTTCCCGATCATGGCTTTATCTTCAGTTAATCCTTGGAGGAACTCTGTCTCCTCTAATGTGCAACAGGCATTCTAGAGGAATAAAGGTTTGGGAGCTGGGAACACTCGATGCCAATGAAGCGCTAAGAACAGCTGTTATGTTAAAAAAAAAAAAAAAAAAAAAAGAATATGGTTTTTAAACCATGGGTCTGCAGTTACATATACTGTGGTTACACAGGGGTTGTGAGTCATACTGACGCCTCCAATTCCACTCACTCCCCCAGATCTTCCCCCCCTTCCCCACTGCACACGTGTACTCTCACGCATCCCACAGAGAGACGCCTGGCTCCAACACTAAGCACGCATCTCACCCACTCGGTCTTACAGTTCACACTAAGTGCCAGTTCCCAATGGAAGCCTCGCCTACCAAGGTGAGGACAAGGTCTGTTTGCAGGTAGTGTTTGGTTTTCCCTGCCAGCCGAGACTATACAGTCAAAGTGTCACATCTAACAGCAACAAACCTAAGTGTCTCTCTCCTTGATCTTGTGGTGTCTTGTCACCATTTGTGTAGAAAAGACTTGACTTACTTGCTAGCATTCAGCTCTAATTTCCTGGACCTCTTTGGGACTTAGTAATATTTTTCAAAAGCATTCATTCATCCATTCGTTTATTCATTCATTCATTTGAGGTGAGGTCTCTCTACATAGCCCTGGCTGTCCTCAGACTCACTATGTAGACCAGGCTGGACCTGAACGCACAGAGCCCCATCTGCCTCTGCCTCACTGGTGCTGGGCTTAAAGGTGTGCACCTGGCTTTAACATTACAATCTGAATGAGTAGGTGCTTCATATGTTCCGGAAGGCAAAGCATGCAAAGGCTTTAGGAATAAACTAAGGGGGCTGGAGAGATGGCTCAGCAGTTAAGAGCACTGACTGCTCTTCTAGAAGTCTGAGTTCAATTCCCAGCAATCACATGGTGGCTCACAGCCATCTGTAATGGGATCTGATGCCCTCTTGCAGTGTGTGTGAAGACATAGCATATATGCACACACACCACACATACACACACATATACATATGGAGAAAGAAAGAGGGGGGGAGAAAGAGAGAGAGAGAGAAATGAACTGAGAACAGAAGGAAAATCTCTGAACACAACACAGACTGAAAGGTTTTCCTACAAGATCAGGACAAAACAGGACTGTCTGCTTTGGACAAGCACGCGTTCAGCCCAGTGGCAGAAGTCCAAGACAGAGCAATTAGACTAAATAAGAAAATGAGGATAATTGTCTGTTGTGCAGCTGAACCAATAGGATCTTACATAGATGCTAGGATCCACAAAGTACTATCTGAACAAATAAATTCTTCAAACTCATAGGGGAAAAAAATTAGTGTGTACATGCTAACTTCTACAAACAACACACACATGCACACACACAAAGAAATTAAGAAGCCAATTTCAATTATAACAACACCAGAGAGAAGGAGGGAGAGAGTGAGAGAGAAGAAGAGGGAGAGAGGGAATGCTTGGGTGTCATTAATTGTGGAAGCGAAAGACTGGAAAGACTACAGATTATAAAAGGTTGACGAACGACATGAAAGATGTAAACACATCTATGTTTATGGACTAAAGACAATAAAGAAACTAAAACTACTGACCACGAGCCACAGACTCAATGCGATCGCTCACCAGATCCCAGCAGGCCATATGTGGCTAAGGACACCTGCCACAAGGCCAGTGAAGCAAAGGAAGTAAATGTATTTTTTTTCTATTTTAAATAATTTTAACTTAAACAGTCCATGTGCCTGGCAGCTCCTATACTCAGCAGCATAAACGTTACAATGAGTGCAAGCCAAAATTTTCTGTAATTTAACTGTACATCCGGTTAGCTGCCCTTCCAGGAGGGTGTGGAAGCCATTAGGCTGGGTGTATTGGTGATGGGGGAACCCCTCCCCCACTCCCGGAGGTTCAGGGCAGCAGCCACGTTCTCCCCTGATAACATCTCAGAAGTGGCAGAGAGCTTACTGAAACTCATTCCAACACAATTAAACACACACACACTTCCCATTGGGGCTTAAGACCTTCTAGAGGCCAAGCTACTTAGTCAAATTAGGCTCAGGTTTTTTTTTCTGTAATTATTTCCTTCCCTTTGGCTTTTTTGACGGGGGAGGGGGGGGGCGGCAGGGGTAGTATCAGAATTAGAACTTAAAGGAAAGGAGTCCCAGAAACCTCATCAGCGACACTGAACCAAACCAAAACCAGTCCCATTTTGAAAAGGGTTACGAAAATCTTCAACATGGTCCGACCAATCGCTCCTTGGCTACTCTGTCAATATGACTTCAAACAGATTGCACCCTAGACAGTTTTTATGAGCACTGTACATGTAAGCAGAGCTGTCCCACCCTGGTTTCCAACTTGGCAAGCTCCTCAAACTAAACCAAATAAATACATGCTAGGCAAAGAAGGCCTTCCACAGCCCACGTCGGCTCCCGCCATAGCTCCTGGGCTGCAACTCCTGCAGCCCCCTTAATTGCTTTGATTTTTTTTTTTTAACTCCAAAACTGGAGAGGTTACACTACCCATGCAGCACCTCACTGGCACCAGGGGATCAATGGTATGGTACGAATCCAAGACTCCAAAGCCACACTGGCCAAATGGGTCCTTTTTACCCAACAGTCTTTTACATAAAATGACTAGTAACCACACAGACCCAAGAAAGACACAATCCTGGCTCTGCTTTGAAATCCTGTGTGTTTGCCACTAGGGAAATAGAGTCCCCTCTAGGTAGTCACCAGAGGTCCCCAAGGAGGAAACAGCCTAATGATTCACAAAGAGTAGTCCCAGCCAGGAGACCCATGGAGGGATGAGCCAGCCCAGGGAACCCAGCAGGGTGTAACAAAGCAAACCCAATGGTCAGCACTAGGTCGAAAGCAAATCACTATTTGCTTTCCAGGTCTCCAAACAACCAGCAGATAAATGCCAGGAGACCTATGTCATCTTAGGGGACACTCCATGAACCTTCCAGTAGGCATAACATTTAGTAGTGGCGTGCTTCATAGTGACACCTTTCCTTCCTGGTCTATCCCACAACTCACTCTAAAGGACAGTTGAAATACCTCCAAAAAGGCTTTACCTTCCCTACCAGTCAAAGGAGTCACTTCTAACTCCTGAGTATCTATCCCATTCTCTTTAGAAGATTCCTAAAGAAAAAGAAAAAAGACTAGGAGGAGGAAAAGGAGGAGGAAGAGGAAGAGGAGGAGGAGGAAGAAGAGGAGGAGGAGAAGAAGAGGAGGAGGAAGAAGAGAGAGGAGGAAGAAGAGGAGGAGGAGGAAGAAGAGGAGGAGGAAGAAGAGGAGGAGGAGAAGAGGAGGAGGAGAAGAGGAGGAGGAGGAAGAGGAGGAGGAAGAAGAAGAGGAGGAGGAAAGAGGAGGAGGAAGAAGAGGAGGAGGAAGAGGAGGAGGAAGCCTGCATAAAGTGTAGCTTCTGCCAAGCTTGTAAGTTCTCCAGGCTATCTGTTTAAAGAGGCAACTAGTGAGAGAATCACTGCAAGTCACACAAACACCAATTACAGCTATGCTCCAAGTAAACAATGGGAAGAATGTTTAACAACAAAAATAGAAACTTCACTATGTGCTGCTTTCAGTGTCTGCAGAGGACTGTTGTCAAAACTGCTCCCAGAAATGCAAATTTTTAAACCAGTGGTTTGGGTTTTGTTTTGGTTTTGTCTGCAAAAATACCAAGCAGAAAGCTTGTTGGCTTTCTAACTATACCAGGTTAACTAATCAAGTACAGCCACAGGGATGGAGCCTAGCTTCAGTGGTAAAGTGCCAGCTAGGCATTCTTGAGGCCACAGGTTATGGCTCTCCAGAAGAAAAATAACCTTCTGGGTTGTCTTGTTTTGTTTTAAATGGAACCTGGTTGGTCGGATTCCTTCCCTGACAATGTGTGTCCCAAGGGGGTCCATGGGGCTCAGATTCTCAGGGTGCCAATCTTCATCATTGGATACCAGGACTCAACTAGAAATTGTTTTTAAACACTGAAAGGTTTCAAATGTGTAGCTCTTCCCTGCTTGGTACTCAACCATAATAAGAAAAACATGTTTCACTACACACACAAAATCTTTTCTGTTTCCACAAAGTCTTTTACACAAGATGATCTCATTTCTTTTCTTCTAAGAAGACTGTCATTGGGTATTGTGACCACCACTCAGGGATCTGGGCCAAAGGCAATCTGGGCCCTGCCAAAATGAGAGGCAGGAGAAGGCAAAAGCTCATCACTCCTGCCCTGCCTAACCCAAAGAACAGAGTCCCAGAGCAGGTATCTGTGTCCTTAGGGACCAGACCAAAATATGGAATAAGAACATATAGCCTTTAAAAATAACTTTTCCATGTTTTTACATCCCAATTCACTTCAAGTATAGAATTCTCCAATTGCTGGGATCCACTCCTTGACAACAAAAAAGATCTCAAACACCCACATTTTCTGTATAATTTCCTATCTCTGTGAGTGTGAGTGTGTGTGTGTGTGTGTGTGTGTGTGTACACTCTCGTGTGCATGTGACTGTTATCTGTTGACTTGACTAGTAAGCAATCCAGAAACAAGAGAAACATAGCTTACTCTTTCTAGAGATTCACTAGCAAAGAAAAATTACCCCCACATAAGGAGAGAGACAGAGAGACAGATAGAGACACAGAGACACAGAGAGAAAGTCTGGTGGCTTTCATAGCTTTCTTGATGAGACATGATTATCCGTTCTACCAGAGTGAAGGAGGTACTCAGATACATGCAAAATCCAAGTGGACTCTTCTATTCTGGTTACCAAATTGACTTTAAGCAACCAAGGCTCCGACCCCTTATCATAGCAGATCCCATCCCCCCACACCAACTACACCTCAAGACACCCCAAACCGCAGGATCTGCAAGGGCCTGTAGCAAAGGCCAAAATCCCTACGGAGGCGACCAGTTTATGGTCTCCTAGTTTCAAAAGAATTTCTTGATGGTAGAGAAGGGGAATGCAAGGGCAGAGCGCCGTTTGGTAATGACATTAATTGAGGATACCGTGCACTCTCTCATTCTACACTCAGGGGTTCCTGCTTTCGTGGACAAGGGTATCAATGCAAATCAAGTGATTAGAAACCGTAGATACCATCAGCATCAGTTTAAACCCAAACGCCCTCCTGAAAGGTTGCTCAGCGTTTCCTTTATTCTTTGGGCGGGACACACGAAAGCGCCTCACACAGCCGGACTTAGGAAGAGCCCAGGAGTCCTGCTGCCTGCCTCTGCCTTCCTAACTCTCACCTGCTTACAGGAACACTGGGGGCTGGAGAACACTGACGTCGCTGTCCCAGTATGGCGCGTCTCACACACGCAGTTCAGAAACTTACGGCAAATCTCATGAGTCCCTGACCCTCCTTGAGCCCGGAGGCCGTGCCTATCTTCACCCAAGCCAGCAGGGTACTGGGATTCGGGCCACAAACCTAATGGCCAATAGGTTCTCTGGGGTTTGCACTAGGAGGATCATTGCCTCCTCCTCCGGCCACCACAGCCAACTCTGCCCAGGTAGCCTCCAAAACACTTTTGTGCTCCTTGACAGGGTCTCCTGGGCCCTGATCAAGCACACACAGGATCCCCCAGAGATGGAAGAAACGCTCGAGGAAACACTAGGGGGGCGGGGGAGGGGCACTCTTCCTTCAACCTCGCAAATCAAGTCCTGGGGGCCAAGCCCCCAGCTAACCAGGACCCACCAAACACCACTTTGGCCACTAATTACAACAAAAGGAAAACCAAGACTTTCGATCATGCGTCCCCCACTGCCCCTGGGGAAAAAGACTAACTTAGAACTACATCTATCTGCCCCAGAGGCAGACAAGGTTCAACGGATGCATGTGGACTGAAACGGTGGTGACCGGGGAAGAAACGATAGAGTCCGGGTCTTGGGACAGACAGAGCACGTCTACGGGTGCACATCTCCACTGAGATGCATTACGAAAAGCTCCCCGCCGCTGCCCACCCCGGCCTCTGGAAACACTTAGTGGTCCCTAGAGCGCAGCTCATTGGAACCAGCCCCAGGCATCTGAGGGCACGGGCCCAAGCTGGCGCCGAGCGCGCGAAGCATGGCCTTGCCTGGCGCCCCTCGATCGGGATCACCGGCGCCCGCCGGCGGCCCAGAGAGAGTGGCGGAGGAGCGGGCGATGCTCGGAGGGCGCACGCAGGGTCCTTACCTGCCGTCCAGGGTGTCCAGAGCAGGAGCGCCGCAGCCGTCCAGACGGCCCGGGCACACAGAGTCACACGGCTCGGCCGCACCCAGCCCCGAGCCATGCTGCGGACCATGGGTGCCGGGTCGCCAGCCGCGCGCTCGGCCTTCGGGCTTCGGGCCGGGGCGCCTCAACCCCTCCCCGCCACGCGTCAGCGCCTTCCTTCCCGTGCTTCGGAGGCTGGTCCCCTCGAGGGCCACTCTGGCGTCCCTCTCTCCCTGCCCCGTTGCACCGATCGGCTGCAGAGGCTCCGGGGCTCCGGCACGGGCGTCCCGCCGGCCGCCGGGACGAGCACGGGGCGGGGGGTGGGGGGGCTGGAACGCAGGCGGGCGCGCAGGAGGCAGGGTCCCCAGCTCGACCCGCCCCGATGGGCAGAGAGGCCGGCGCCGGCGCCCTCTGCCGGAGTGACTCGAGGGCGCGACCGGAGCGCGCGGGAAGGAGCCCGGTCCTCCCCCGCGTCCAGGGAGCGGCCTGCAGCACCCGCCCTCTCGCCAGCGCCTCGGGACTTCTAGGCACAAAGGTGGAGCTCCGGTTCATCTGCTCTTCCAGCACCTGAAACTGTTGCCACCCACCATCAGAAGCCTGGAATCTGGGGACCTGGACCACAAATCAGAAAGTAGGCGACACTTGATGAAGCCCCATGAGGGGAATTCAGTTCAGTTCTTCGAAATCCTGGGCCCAAAGTTAAGAGTGAGGTGTGGTTTTCGAACATAGATGTTCCAGAATACACCGGCCGCGTCCCACGGGCGTCCTGCCGAAGCCCCTTGGGGAGATCAGGACCCTGAGAATCCAGAAAAAGCCAGCACACCTCCCACTAATGAGGGTAGTAGGATGGGAGCCAACCAAGGCTGTGACAAAAGCTAGCACACCTCAGGGAAGTGAAGGCTTCTGGGGCAGAGCTTGACAGAGGGGTTCTGGAATACCCCAAAACAGCCTGGAGATCAGGGCATGACAACGGGTGTGTTAATGGCGTTTTCCTAATGAATGATATGTACCTTTGCACTCTGGTGTCTTTTCTCTGTTCACCAACAGCCTAAACTTCTTCTGGGAAATATCTCTTCAACTACGTTTTTTTATTTGAAAGGGGGTGCTGGGAATTTAATTCAAGGTCTCCTACATATTGGGCGGTTTGATCTACACCCCACCCCCAGCCTTTGTTGTTGTTGCTTTGAGATGTATTCATTTTGATTTTACCTGTATGTGTGAGTACCTTGCGTGCCTTCCTCCTCCTCCTCCTCTCTCCTCCTCCTCCTCCTCCTCCCTCCTCCTCCCTCCTCCTCCTCTTTCCTCCTTCCACCACCACCACCACCAACAACAACGTCGGTTAATGTCTCACATTTGGGAGGGGCCTTGTGATGATTGTAGGTTTCAAGAGCTTCCTGAAGCTTAGGAGTCTCTTCCTTCCCTCCTGGAGAGAAATTTGGAGCAAAAGAACTACAGAACACCGTGGAAGGCTGGCTGAACCGTATAGAGCACATGTGCGCATGTACGGAAGGGTTGACAAGCCAGTGAAGCTGTAGTGAGGCAATGGAACACGGAGGAGGGGGAGGCAAGTGGAAGGAAGTAGATGCGAGGGCACACCCTTGGGATAATCGGTACTCCATCCCTGCTTTGCTTTGTCCACCATTAGATTAAGTCTTATAGCGAGGTGCTATGATGTCACAGGCCTAAAGAAACAGGGTCAGTCCATAAGGACTAAAATCGATGAGCAAAATCAAACCTGTCTGCCTTATAAGCTGTCTGTCTCGGGTGTTTTGCCACAGTGATGGAAAGCTAGCTAACGCGTTCTGCAGCCGTCTTGAGTTAGGTCCATTTTCCCTCTGGATCTGAAGACGCTTACGGATGCACTCCCGGGTGTAACTCCGGTAGTACTGGAGACAGTACAGCAGTGTGAATACAGGTCTCTGGAAAAAGAGGGGGCCAGCAAGGTGGCTCAGCAGCTAGAGGTGCTTGGCACCAAGCTTGACAAACTGGGTCTGATCCTTGGGACCCACATAGTAGAAGGAGAGACCTAAGTCCCACAGATGTCCTCTGACCTCCACATTCGTGCCTTGCATATGCACACCTCCACATATATACACACACATGATAACCGAATACTCGTAAAAGGGAGACAGGGACAAGAGGCCAGTTTGGAACACATGTAATAAATTCTTTCATTTGCCACTCCACTGCCTTTCTAATTCAACAATGTTTTATAAAACAAAATCAGTGGCTTCTCTATTTCCAACCTACAGGACCACACGAACCTCTCCTGAAATCACAGTCCACTCAGAACCTCTAGCTATTTACCTCTAAGTACGTGTATTTAAGTTATTTGGCCGTCTGTCTTCACAAATTCAGATCCAGGGATGATGAGACAAAGACCCAGTTTTTACACTAGTAGTTACAACTGCTAGTTCACAAAATCGGAGTATCATAGTTTTAAAAACTACTAAAGGGCTAGAGAGATGGCTCAGTGGTTGAGAGCACAGGCTGCTCTTGCAGAGAACCAGAGTTTGATGCCCAGCACCCCATGGTGGCTTATAACCAATCAGGAAATACAAAATCCTCTTTTGGCCTCTGAGATCCCTACATGCATGTGGTATACCGACATACATGCAGGCAAAACACCATACACATAAAATGAAATGAAGGCAAAAAATAAAAGAAACTACAGGAAATGTTAAGCCTTTTTATCAGGAAGAATGCTGATGGGACATAGCTTCCCATCATTTATACAAGAGTGAGTACCACCAAGCGTGACGTGTACAGAGGGTCTTCTCCTATGACACTAAATATGTGATGTCTGACAACACCAATTGTCTGGTTCCAAAACCCAATTGTGAATCCCACAATTTCCTTGTGTTCAGACACTAACATCCCAGAATTAGCCTGGGTCTCTGCTAGTTTAAGGGGCAGGATGCTCCCCCCACCCCCGCCCACTCCAGATGTCGGCCATATGTATTTCCTTCCTATGTACTGCACATGCAGGAGTCCCACCCCTTCTCAGGTCACTAAACCCCGGAGCACTCCGATGCTTCCTCTTCCTTCAATATCATAAAGGCTTCAAGGCAGAACTGCTGAGTGAAAGAGCTGCGTGGGCACATAGAGTTTAGGAGTCTGAAGAGTGGAGCCTCCACAGCCTCTCTGGCATGTTCCACCCAGCATGTTTACCAACCTGGAAGGTCTTTAAGCCCCATCCTTTAATAGATTCCCATGGAAGTTTACTTATGGAACTGTGACTAGTATTTATCATTGGCAATAACCAACCAATGATTAAAAAAAATGTTGAAGCCAGATACCTATTGAAGAGGTGTCAGCAGAACTTGGTCCAACCTGGGCAATAGGGATGGGTCTCTTTCTAAAAAGCAGCTCATTGCCTTTGAGGTTGACACTACCTACCCTAAAAAGTTTGCAACTACTTCAAACTGCCAGCAGTGGAGAGGAGCCTACCAAGGTAGGATACCTGGGCAGCCAATCGAGAGAAGAGGGGATCTATAGCAGAGAGGGCCTAGGAGCCAATAGAAAGTCTGACCTAAAGAATGGCCCCACATCTGCCCTCCCGGCACCTTTGATAGGACTCTTCTGTCTGTTCTAATAAACTTGGTTGTGGCAGCTGGCATTACTGGGTTTCCTTGTCAATGTGTAACTTGCTTTCACTGTCTGCTGCCCCAGAATCTGTAACAGTTCCTTTGTGTCTGAGACCCTCTGGGATCTTGTTTCTTTTGAACTCAGGTCCCCTTCCACACCTCAGATTTGTAACTGTTGTTTGCCTTTGCTACTTTCACTCTTAGCCAGTAGTCACTGATTTTGTGTTTCCACACACACTTCAGATCTCCAGCTGTCTGTCGCTCTCTGACAGTGGCTTCTCTTTCTCTCCAATTGTCACTTCTTTCCAGGACATTGTTCAATTTCAAGGAACAGATTGCAATAACTCCAGCTGACCTTTCCTCACAAGTTCCTCAGTACATGCAGGGTGAGTGTAGGGTTTACACTCACTCTAACATGTCAGAGGATGGTGCCAGTGTTATTATAACTCCCCATGTACAGTGCCTGTGTGTACATCTTCCTCTGAAAAGCTAGTCTTTGCAATATAATCAGATTACAATGGGGTCAATAGAGGGGCTCTAATCCAATTTGACTGCTACCTTCAGGAAATGAAGAAACTGGATGAACAATAGTCACCACAAGAAGTTTAGGTCAGAGCTGGAGAGATGGCTTAGAGGTTGAGAGCACTGATCGCTCTTCCAGAGGTCCTGAATTCAATTCCCAGCAACTACATGGTGGCTCACAGCCATCTGTAATGAGATCTGGTGCCTCTTTGACATGCAGGCATATCTGCAGGCAGAACACTGTGCATATAATAAATAAATAAATCTTTTTTAAAAGAAGAGGAGGAGGAGGAAAGAGGAGGAGGAGGAGGGAGGAGGAGGAGGAAGAGGAATAAGAGGAGGAAGAGGAGGGGAAGAGGAGGAGGAGGAAGAGGAGGAGGAGAGGAGGAGGAGGAGGAAGAGGAATAAGAGGAGGAAGAGGAGGAGGAGGGGGAAGAGGAGGGAGGAAAAGGAGGAGGAGGAGGAGGAAGAGGAATAAGAGGAGGAAGAGGAGGAGGAGGAGGAAGAGGAGGAGGAGAAGAGGAAGAGGAGGAGGAAGAGGAGGAGGAGGAAGAGGACGGAAGAGGAAGAGGAGGAGAAGAGGAGGAGGAAGAGGATGAGGAAAGGGAGGAGGAGAAGAGGAGGAAGAGGAGAGGAGGAGGAAGAGTGGGGGAAGAGGAGGAGGAAGAGGAGGAGGAGGAGGAAGAGGAGGAGGAGGGAGGAGGAAGAGGAGGAGGTGGTTTGGGTCAAGTTGCCACAGCCAAGTAGGTACTGTTTAGCTAGGAGAAAGGTTTTATGAGATTCCACCCTATCCCACCTCTCCAACCCACAGCTTCATCACAGACTTGGACCAACAGAACTTGGAGACAATCATTTCTGTCATTTAAGTCACTCAGTCTTGTGTACTGCTATGGAAGGCCCTGAACTCACAGAATGTAACACAAGAAGGAGAGACAGGCATTTCAACCTCTTGTTCAAGAATGTTAAATGTAGCAAAGCTTGCCTCACAGAAAGTCCTCACCTGGACTAAAACATTGTTCTCCAATGCCAGGGAAGAAGACCCAAGCCCCTTCCCTCCGGAAGGTCTGAGCCTTGACTGCTTTGTAGACATGGATTCATTCTTACAGATGGCCTTGGTCATTCTCACAGTAAAGCCTCCCTAGAGAGAGATACAGACAAAACAGGGGGGAAATGGATCTGTAGACTTCAGGTAAGTAGAGTCACAGTTAGCAGCCTTTCAGGGTGCAGGGGTGGGGGGTAGGGGGGTGGGGGGTTGGGGAAAGAGTTGGTGGTTGGGAGTCCTCACACTAAGCAAACCCCAAATGTTGGTATGAGGTGTGACTATGTATCCCCACATGAAACAAAGTCACTCTGTGATGTTAATGTGGTGATCCCTCTGGGACTTAAAGCCGTCCTCAAGGATGAGGTGACAAAGATGTGGGGGTGATGAGTCCTTTCTTCAGTTCAGGAGTTCTTGACTACATGATGCTATCTCTCACTACCCTGGATTTTGTGCCATCTTTTAGGAAATTCTTTAGTGGGGGAGGGGCCTGGATCAAACCCAGATTTACAGAGATAGGGTCATTGTGGACATAAAAATAGCCTTGCAGGTGTCTGTCAGCTCCAGAGAGCTGCATACCAATGTGGGAAAATAAGAGGTATAGGAGGAAAGCAAGCAAACAGGCCTCCCTCTCGTCTGCAACATACACAGTGCGTGAGGTCTACCAAGGACCATTTTCTGCACTAGGGCAGATATTTAGTTGACATCCCTTTCTCACAATCAATTTATAGCAAGGCACTGAGAATTACTATAGATAAAAATTCCCGAACGTGTTTAAATGTGCAAGTAAAATCCATCCCAAGGATATGTTCACATCTTGTCAAGTTATTGCTGCATTGGTGAAGTCGGATTTACCAAAAAGGATATAGTTTCCATCCCGTGTGAATACTAATATTCTTTCTTCCTTAAGAAGAAAAACACTTTTTGCTTTATTATTTCAACAAGTTATCCATCTTAATTTTTCAGCTAGTCCTCATAAATTCTATTTGTTGGTACTCATATCATTTTTATGATATATGGCACCAGACTCTCAAATAAATACCGACAGGAGTCAGGCTGGAATTCACGATACAATGTGTCGTTTGTATAATCTACACCCCCCTGGGATCCATAAATCATGCATTCCTGTGTGGCAGGACAGAAGTTCTCGTGTGCTCATGCAAAGGGGCGCCACACACATCTGTGGAATGTCAGAGCCCTTGCTTCAGGAAGAAAAGCCCACTTGACTGGTCGACTCGTAGCTGGGGTTACAATCTTCACAGGAAAGTGGCTGCGCTTTGCTCTAAATGGCTAAGGTCCCTGCAGGGATCGGACAAGTCCACGCACACCACCAGGGGAAAGTAGCCAGCTCTCTGTGTAGGTTGATAACTATTTAATGTCCAACAATGGAAAGAGGAAGAAAAGAGAAATACAAGAGATCATGGGATGCAGTTTCACAGGGGAAGTTAAGTTCTGAATAAACATCAGTAAAAATAAGTCAACTTAAGTTCTGTAAGTAGAGATACATGCTAGGAGACAATACAGCCAGAGGTAGGAATGAGTCTGGAATGGTCCAGAAAGCATCACTGAAGAAAGAACAGTGAGTGGGAGGCAAGAACATCCTCCACGAAACCTATCAGAGGAAAGTGTTCTAGATAGTGGGAAGACCAAAGAAGCCTTTGTAGAAGGGGTAAGGAGGGGGTAGGTGAGTCACAAATATATAAGATCAAGGCCAGATCACGTGGGTGTGTCAGCCAAAGAGGAGGTTTACTGTTCTTTCTATAGATGAGCCAGTTGAGAGGAGGATTAGTGTGAAGAAAAGAGAGGTGTGTGTGAAGTAACAACTTGAGAAGTCAAAGTGCCACTTCCTAGAATCAAGTGAGAAGAGACTCTTTGTGTTTTTTGTGTTGTTGTTGTTTTGGTTTCTCCAGACAGGGTCTCCCTATGTAGCTCTGGCTAAACTGGAACTCCGTATGTAGACCAGGCTGGCCTCAAACACAAAGATCCACCTGCTTCTGCCTCCCAAGCACAGGAGTTAAAGGCATGTGCCCCTGGCAGGGAAGAGACTCTTAATGAGAAGTATGTAGGTCAGGCTGGCCTATGGCATGTCTGTGGAGAAACTGTCTTGATTGTTAATTGATATGGAAAAACAGCCCACTGTGAGTGGCACCATTCCCTAGACAGGGGTTCCTAACAGTATAAGAGAGGAGAAAACTAGCTGAGAGTAGGCAAACAAGCAAGGATGTGTGTATTCTCTCTGTATTCTTGAGCTGTGAAGGTGAGGTGACTAGCCCCTTTGAGTTCTGCCTTGAGTGCCCTCATATTGGTCTGTGACTGGAACTGTAAATCCTTTCCCAAGTTGCTTCTGTGAGGATATTTCATCACAGCAAGAGAAATGAAACATAGACAAGACAGGAGTTGGATTTTATGTCTTCCCAGATGCCACGGTTGAGTATAGTTTTAGCGCAGTAAGACAGAACTGGAAGAAGCAAGGACAGGCTCCCATGACTTGACCTTCATCTGTCTAGTAGGTAATGGTAGTACTGTCCAGGCCACAGACATTCGCTGGTTTAGAGTTATTTTCCAAAAGTAGAGCCGATACATGCCCTGCAGGGTTTGACATGACCTGTAAGAGTGAAGACTCAGAGGATGTAGAATATGTAGCTGGGAGACATTTGCACTGGGATATAAACTGCTAAGGGGCCACAAGGAGAGAAACATCTGAAGTTACATTGTAAACATCCAGAGTCTGCCATGCCTCTCAGAACTCAGTAGAAATACTGACAGTGTCATTGCGCAGGTGACATAACAGAGAGGTCCAGGCTAGAAACTTGCTGTTGTGAGAAAACAAGTCTCAAGAATTCCAGGCTGGCCTCAAACTCACTATGAAGTCCTAGAATGACTTTGAATTGTGTAATCCTCCTGCTTCCACCCACCAAGTCCCAGATTCCAGACAGGCAACACTGTACTTCCCTCCCCTTTTTTTTTTTTTTTTTTTTTTTTTATCTTCGAGACAGAGTTTCTCTGTATGATCCTGGCTGTCCTGGGACTCTGTAGAACTCAGAAATCCACCTGCCTCTGCTTTCCAAGGGCTGGGATTAAAGGCCAGCACCCCCATGTTATGCCCCATTTTTAATGTGGTCCTGAGATTCAAACCCAGGGCACCATGAATACTAGACAGAAACACTCTACCCTAACTGCGTCTCAGCTCTCACTTTTCATTTGTTTGTTTGTTTCATTTGAAACAAGGTCTCATGTATCCCAGATTAGCATCAAACTCAGTATGAAGCTGGGGCTAGGTAGACGCCAACGTGTCTGTTTTATGTGGTGCTGAGGCCTGAACCTAGAGTGTTGTACATTCTAAGCAAACATTCTACTAAGCTACAGCTGCAACCCAGACTGGAGATTTGAATGGGTGACTGTCACTATGTAACCAGCATAAAACAGTGTGTCATCACCAGGGGAATGAGAGAATTTAGAAGTTACTGTTGGAATCAAGTGCTGTAATCTCAGCACTAGGGAGTCAGGTTGAGGCAGGAGGATCCTGAGTTCCCAGACAGCCTGGGCTACATAGTAACATCCAGAATAAGAAGAAAAAGAAGATGAAAAGGAGGTGTTAGTGGGAGAGGGGTGATGGACAAGGAAGTAAGAAGGAGCAGAAGCTGCTCTGTCATCCCCAGAGAACAGGTTTGTGTGTGTGTGTGTGTTTCTCTTTTCCTTCCTCTGGCCCTTCCTCCAAGATATTCCCTGAGCATTGGGGTATAGGCAGTTTAGAGGTCCCCCCTTAGGGCTGGGCACTCAATGGTCATTTGTTGTCAGTACTTTGATGAGGTAGGGTTTCTGCATTAAACATTGCCCCACACACAAAAGCTTCTCAACTAAGGCTGAAAGAAGCACACATCTGCTGTTAGCTCTCTCTTGTACTCTCCCACATTCTTTCACTTCTGCTGGGAGGTCTTCTGCATTGGGCACTAAGGTTGTTATTTGTAATTGGTTTTTGTTTATTTTGTGAGATTATAATTATATCATTCCCCTATCCTCTTTCCTCCCTGTAAGCTCTCCCATATACCTCTCCTGTGTTCTTTCAAATGTCTGCCTTTTTATTGTTTTTAGATGTACTTGTGCATGTGAATAGATACATATATATTTCTAAATATGACATGCTCAGTCTGTATAATGCTACTCATAGATCCATTTTTAAGGCTGACCATTTGCTATCAGAGAATCACTTAGTGTGTTTTCCATGAGGTAAGAGTATTTCTCCACTTTATGCCTGTCAACATTCCTTAGTGGTCTGCACATCACTGTGTGGCTTTGAGGACTCATAGTCTTTTCTCAATCTACTATTCTATTGTGTCTAGTGTTGTCCTTGTTGGCTCATGACAAGCAACCATGTGGATGAAAATTTAGGGGTGTTTGCTACTGATATCACTAGGAGACACAATCTCACAAAAAAACTCTGAGATGTAGAGGCTCTTTGGTTTTTGTTGTTGTTGTTTGGTTGGTTTGGTTTTTTGTTTGTTTTTTTTGGTGTGTGTATGTTTTGCCACCTCTTATACAATGTTTTCTGAGCCTTATGTCCAGGGTTGTTTTGTAATGTATCCATTAGGACCTTCACAACTCTGTATTTTTATTGCTTTGGTTGTCTGAAATAGTTCCATGTCTTACAAAAAGAAATGTCTTTGAGGCACGGTGAGGGACTACGTTTACCTGTATGGTTAGGGATCCACAGGTCTGATGCCGGTGGGCAGAGATATGGCAGGATAATAGAGGTCCCCAGGGATAGCAGACTGCTCAGGGCAGCTGGGGATGCACGCTAGGCTGGTTGGCCATCGAGCCCCAGGACTCTGTCCCCAACACCCCAGTACTGGATTACAAGTTCACCCAGAATGTCTGGCTCTTTATGTGGGTTCTAGGGTTCTAACTTGGGCCTCCATGTGTACAAGACAAGTTCCTTAACCACTGAGCTGTCTCCCTAGCACTAGAGAACATATTTTAAAGTAAGGAATAAATCATAGCACATATGGTTTGTGATGAGATGAACTGAGTACAGCTGCAGAGGGTCCTGGCTGCAAGAGACAGCAGGGAGAGAATGTGTCAACATCCATGTAGAGACAGGCTTTGCTGACCCCTGCTTTGGTCAGTGCTGGGACAGAGGAGAGGATGGGGTGAGTCTGCTTAGAAAAAAACCTGCAGAGAGTGAGGACTTATGCTTTTCTCTGTGAAAGAAGAAGGAGAGAGTGCTGCAGCTGAGGAGGCAGGATGCATGTTGCAGCTGAGGAGGCAGGATGCACGTTGCAGTGGAGAGAGGAAGCAATCCACCGCTGGAGTTCTGGGGCCTTGGGGTTATGGCTGTCAGGCTGGGTTAGTGTGGGGTGACTTGGTCAGTCAGTGAGCAGAGCTCGCTGAGTTCCACCCTGCTCTAATGTAACGGTGAAAGCTGGGAGAGCAAGCCGAGAGGTGAGTTGAGCCAAGATGCCTCCTACTCCTGTCATTCAAGAAAACCATGCCTCTGTAATCCTAGACTGGCATAGTCGTCTTCCTTGCTGTTCACCACTGCTCCTGGATCATTCAGCACACCACGCTCTGTGATCTCGACTCTCTACCTCTAGCTACTAGGGTCTAGGCTACCCTCTCCACAGGTTTCTATCCTGTGGATTTCAACCCCTGGTGTACTGTACCTGCTCAGACAGCACCTTGCTGTGCTTACCAAACCTGGAGAGAATCCTCAGATCTCTTTGCAATTTATTATCTGTCTGGATTGGCCTTTCCACTGGTTGCCTTACACCATTACAGAGGAGACAAGGACATGGACTGTTGACACTTAGTCTAGGCTCTGTCCCACAGTAACCTGGCAACAGCCAGGTGTGCCCGACTCACTATAAAAGAGGCTGCTTGCTCCCTCCTCCCTATCTTGTTCTCTTGCTCTTTCCTCTTGCTCCTGCTCCCCCTCTCTCCCCATTCCTCTCCCACTCTCTCTCCATGTGCTCATGACAGCCATCTACTCTTCTCTCTCTCTGTTCTCTCTCTCTCTCTGTCTCTCTCTCTCTCTCTGTCTTTCTCTGTCTCTACTCTCTCAACTCCCCTCCCCATGCCCTGAATGAACTCTATTTTTATACTATACCATCCTGTGGCTGGTCCCTCAGGGGGAAAGGGATGCCTCAGCATGGGCCTGCAGAGGCATCTGGGCCCACAGAGGAATCCCCTTCCCCCATATCATACCACACCTCCACCAAACATATTCCTTCCTCTCATCTTTTTTATAAAACACAACATGGACACAAAGTGGAGCAATGAGAAGAATTAGTTATAGCAGTGCTCCTGAAAGGCTCACGTGCAGGAATAATTCCTCAAACAAAAGCAGGTCTGTGAGTCATAGAAGCCAAATATTTAAACACCATGGAATATTGGAACTGACACACATGGCCAGGAAATTAAAAAGTCATTGTTAACATTTATCAGCCATGTTCAGAGGATTGGGGAGGGGGGTGAATGTTCAGGTATGTGGAAGAACTGTCATAGATTGCAAAACTCTGGACAGAGTGCAGAGTGAGGACCTATGTGTGTAAAGAGGGAGGCTACACATATGTTCAAGGGCAGCTCCAGGAATTCTCTCAGAGTATAAATAACGGGTGAGAGCAGCAGTGACGACAAGGAAATTTCCAGAAATTAAGATGTGAGTCTTCAGTCTGTGAAGGCCTGCCAGTGCCCCAGGAGGAGAGATGAAAGTTAGCTCACATCTGGAACATTATAGCCCAAGTGAGGAATCAGACGGGTAAGAAGAATCCAACCATCACCAGGCCGAGAAGACAATCATGTCTTAGTTAGGGTTACTATGGCTGTGACGAAACCCCATGACCAAGAAAGTTCAGGAGGAAAGGGTTTATTTGGCTCACACTTCCACATCACTGATCATCATCGAAGGAAGTCAGGACAGGAACTCACACAGGGCAGGAACCTGGAGGCAGGAGCTGATGCAAAGGCCATGGAGGGATGTTACTTACTGACTTGCTCCTCATGGCTTGCTCAGCCTGCTTTCTTATAGAACCCAGGACCGCTGACCTAGGAATGGCCCCACCCACAATGGGCTGGCCCTCCCCTATCAATCACTAATTAAGAAAATGCCCTGCAGGCTTGCCTACAGCTGGATATTATGGAGATGTTTTCTCAATTGAAGTTTCGTTTCTTCAGACCACTCTAGCTTGTGTCAAGTTGACACAAGACGAACCAGCAGTTGATATCATTAAGGTATATTAGTTAGGGCCTAGGAGACAACTCCAGTAAAGTACTTGCCTCCCATGTGGAACAACTTGACCTAAAAATAAGATTGATTTTTTTTTTACTCTAAGTATAGTCATTTAAAATGGATTCAAGAAACTTAGCAAGGGGCTGGTGAGACGGCTCAGAAGGCACTTACCCATAAGCCCGAGCACTTGTGTGCAATCGCCAGGTGGAAGCAGGAAACCTCCACTCGTATGCTCACATACACACACACACACACACACACACACACACACACACACACACACGATAAATAAGTAAGCATCGTTAAAAAACTAAAAACTGAGCAAGTACTTGATAATAAAAATAAAAAGCCCCAAATATTTAAGCTACAATATTTTATTTATTTATTTACTAACACTTTATTAAATAATTAATATTTTATTATGCTACAATAAAATACCTGACAACACCATGTGGAGTAGAAATTCTTGGAGGAGAGCAGTTACAACACAGTTCATTTTGTGCTGGGTGTGGCCACACATGCCTTTGATCCTAGCACTCAAGACACAGAAGCACTTGGATCTCTGGGCATTCAAGGCCAACCATAGGCCTTTGATTTAAACTTTATCCTTTGCTAAAGATAATCAGTACAAACAGAAGCAAGGTGGTTGACTCTCAAACAAACAAACAAAAAAAATTAACTCAGTGTCATGGTTTAAATAGCTTGGCCCAGGGAGTGGCACTATTAGGAGGGTGTGACTTTGGAGTAGGCCTTGTTGGAGTAGGTGTGTCATTGTAGGGGTGGGCTTTAAGGACCCTCATCCTAGCTGCCTGGAAGTCAGTATTCTGCTAGCAGCCTTCAATGAAGATGTAGAACTCTTGGCTCCTCCTGCACCATGCCTGCCTGGATGCTGTCATGCTCACACCTTGATGATAATGGACTGAATACTCTGAACCTGTAAGCCAGCCCCAATTAAATGTTGTCCTTATAAGAGTTACCTTGGTCATGGTGTCTGTTCACTGCAGTAAAACCCTAAGACACCAGTTGGTACCAGGGACTGGGATATTGCTGTGATAGGCCATGTGACTCTGGCTTTAGAGTCTATAATAGAAGAGACTACTGGGACAACTGATGCTGGCTAGCTGGAGATAAGATAGCAGTAATTAAGAAGAGACTAGCATCACTGAGGTGAAATCTTCTGGGAAGTGTTTTCTGAGAGCACAAAGAAGTTGTGTTCCAGAGATCGCCAAGGTTGTACCTCCTGAAGAAGCTGTACTTGGTAATGTGTAAGAATCACCAGGTGGTACTGGCTTTGAAGGCATGAAGGGATCATGAAGAGTAGCTGAGGCTTGGCACTGTGAGAGGCCATAGAAAGCCATTGGTGAAGGTGCAGCCTCAGTTGCAGTTGCCAGCCAAGGACTAAAGGGGTCATGCAAAGAATTTGAGGCCTGGCACCATGAATATAGTCCATGAGAAGATTTTTTGTGAAGTCTAGTTGCAGCAGAAGATCCCAGCATATAGGAGATGCCAGTACCCTGGAATGATCACCAAGAACAGCAGCAGCAGTGGAATGGGTCAACTTGAGCTTAGAGAGCTACAGAGTGACACCAGCCCTTTGGAGGAGCCCAGAAGATCATGTGTGGATCCTAGACATTGAAATAAGAAGCTGTAACATTTAAGTTGCCTTGGAGACACCAAGATTTTAGAAAATGCTACAGCCATAGGCTATCTGCTGAGGAAAGCTGCTAACAGGGAGTGGAACCAGCCCAGGAGAAAGAAGTTTGTTGCAGTCAACAAAGGTGAGAAAGGAGTGGAGATCTGAAGCCCACTTTGACATCAGATATGAAGATGCAGAGTTCAGGGTTTGCCCAGCTGGTTTCCTGTCTTGATTTGGGGATTACAGTTAAGTGACTAGATGGATCTCAGATTTTGAACTTTGAACTTTTAGCACTGTTGAGACTGCTATAAACTATGATGGCTTTGGAAGTTGGACTGAAATGTACCTTTTTATTATGATATGGCTAGGTATGGCCCCCATAGACTCATGTGTTTGAACAAGGGTCTAGGGAGTGTAATGTCATGGTTTGAATATGCTTGGCCCAGAATGTGGCACTATTTGGAGGTGTGGCCTTGGTGGAGGTGTGTCACTGTGGGTGTGGGCTTTAAGATCCTCACCCTAGCTGCCTGGAGCCAGTATTCTGCTAGCAACCTTCAGATGAAGATGTAGAACTCTCAGTTCCTCCTGTACCATGCCTGACTGGATGCTGCCATGCTCCCGCCTTGATGATAATGGACTGAACCTCTGAACCTGTAAGCCAGCTCCAATTAAACGTTGTTCTTATAAGAGTTGCCTTGGTCATTGTGTCTGTTCACAGCAGTAAAACCCTAACTAAGACATTCAGCAAAAGTTAAAATGGAAAAAAAAAAAAAAAATAGAACCAAAGAGAAGACATCATTAATTGGAGGTCTAAATTAGTTGTTAAAAATAAATTCAGTTATACACAAAAGTACAAGCCATTATTACAATTTTTTTTCAAGAGTGGTAGTTTTATGTATCCTAAGCTGACAGAATTCTTTTTTTCAAGACAGAGTTCCTCTGTGTAGCCCTGACTGTCCTAGAACTTACTCTATAGATCAGGCTGGCCTTGAACTCACAGATCTGCCTGCCTCTGCCTCCCAAATGCTGGGATTAAAAATGTGTGCCTGGTGAGAACTCAGGACACTATATGTGCTAGGCAAGTACTTAACAGCTGAGGTACAGCCCTAGCTCCTCCCAGTGTGTAGCCATGGTGCCATCAACTTGGTGATCCCCCCTCAGCGTCTCAAGAATACACAATAGTGGCTTTTTTGTTGCCTTTCCCTTTCAGTTTTATGCCTTAAAGAACCATTTTAGTTTTAGTTCTGTGTATATTGTGTTAATCCATGCATGTGTGAGAGTGGGTGCCCATCCATGGAGCCTAGAAACGGTGTCAGATCCTCTGGAGCTGGAGTTACAGTGCTTGTGAGTTGCCGGACACAGGTGCTGGGAACTGAACTAGAGTCCTCTGCAGGAGCAGTGTACACTTTTAACCACTTAGCCATCGCCACAGTCTCCTCCAGGGTCTTGCTATGTATTGAGGTTAGCCTAAACTCTCCATCCTCCTGCCTCAGTTTCCCAAGTGCTACAGTTCCAGGAATGACCGCTGTGTCTCTCTCTGGGCTTCAGTCTACCAATTTTATTTACAAGGTAGGTGACAGCCTAATTGTTTTCAATCCTGCAAAACGTGGGAGAGACACCAAGGGATACATACCTAAGGGAAAAGAGAAATATTAAAAATAAACTTTAAAATCAGAAAAGTAATGAAGTCTAAAAGCACCCAACAGAACCCGGTTAACATCCCATAAGATAAAGTTTAAGGAGCAGAACATAAAGGCTTGCTCATTGGCAGGGATCAATGAGGACCTTGCGGTTGTAACAAAACCCACAATACTGACTTCAACGAAAGGACCATTCTCAGGCCAGTGAGCACCACCTCAGGAACACAGTCTGTAGCGTCCCAGCTCCTCCTTGAAGGTCCTCCCATCCTCAAAGCTCCCCTCGGACGCTAAGAGGATCAAGAGAAGGAAACACATAGGAGGGCAGTTTTCACATGTTAGAGTTTTTGTCACTGTGACTAAATACTTGACATTAACAACTTCAAGGGAGGAATTGTTAATCTTGGTTAACAATTCCTGGTTGTTAACCAGGTTTGAGGTTTGATGGTTTGAGGTTTCTGACCATAAATCGTTGGCTCTGTTGCTTTGGGGTTCTGTAGTGAGGCAGCACTATGGAAGCAGGAACATATGACGGAGAGCATGTACCTTATGGCTGATGGTAAGCAGGGAGGGAACCAGGAAGGGGCAAGAGCACGATGGGGCCCTAGGACAATGCCTCCAGTGACCTGCTTCCTCCAGCCACACTCACCTCCTAAAGTTTACACTACTTCCCTAGTAGCCTCCCCCTACCTACCCTGTGCTGGGGTCCAACCCTCTGGTACATGATGCTATTGAAGATACAATCATTACAAACTTGTACATACCTAATAACATCACTAAGAAATACAGAAAGCAAAGGTTGTACGGGCAAAATCACGAAATCCCAACCACAGTGGGAGCTTTGAAGAAGGCTTTTTCAGATACTGACAGATAGTGACAGATCACTCGGGCAAGAAGTGAGTGGAGATAAGAGACGCTTAAATGCACGCTCCTCCGCTCCTCATGGTCTACAGACAAGAGCGCTCCATGCTTGGGAGCTTGTGCTGGAGCATGCACCAACGATGTCAGTAAGCCCCCTGTGCAGTTCAGCCAATACTTCTCAAGCAAGTTCCTTGATAAAGGGTCTGCTGCATTGATTTACACACGCTGTCTTGTCACGGACACGATAAAGCATTCACAGATTACCTACTAGTACTTTTTAACCTTTTTAACCTTTTAACCTTTTTAACCTCATCAAAGATTTTTCTAGCTAATCTTGACAAAAATAATCCATCGAGGGCATTTAGATGGAAGAGTTAAATTAGAACCCTGGGAAGCTTAAAGGCAATTGCTGGTCAGCATTCCACTGCTGAGTGCCCTGTATACAACCAGCTCTGCACACACAGGCACGAAAGGGCACACTTCTTCCCATGCGTGTGCAAGACCGGAGGTTGTGGCGTTTCACCACAAGGGAAATAGTCACTGGGTATTTTACAAGTGTTAGTTTCATCAACTAAAGATTATCACTGAGATGTATTGTGAGAAAGAATCAGCCCTGGAGTTGGAAAAGATATTTTTTTTTGTTGAGCTGCATTTGGGCAAACTGAAAGTGTATGTGGTGGGGGGGAGTCTTTCTCACATTCTGTTGCTTGTCTTTAGGGGACAAGGTGGGGTCGCAGCAAAGACAGGCTTTTTGCATTCCACAGACCTTATCTGGGCCTTTGGTGTTCTGTCAAGTGAGAGTGCTGGCCCAGGCTGGTCTGCAGAGCAAGTTCCAGCAGGCTAAGGCTACACAAAGTGACCCAGTGGTGGACACTGCTCGGCCCCTCCTCTTCATCACTGTACACAGACAGTTAGCCATGCATCCTTCAGGCTCTGGCTGTGTGCTCCTGTGCACGTGGGTGCGGGGCTGTCATCCTCTTGCTGTTAGCTGGAAAATACCAGCATGCTTTTCCATTTCTGTATTACTTGCTTTTCCTATTTGGTCTTAAAGGTTTACAGTGATCAGTATATGTAGCTCAATCTCTCTCTTTCATACTGGTATGTAGTAAGTAATGTCTACCTATTTAGTTTTGAATGTTATATTAATTTAGAATTCACCTACAGATGGATATTTAGGCAACTTTGATATATATTAAAAAAAAAATCCAGAGCTGGCAAGATACCTCAGGTGATAGAGGCTCTTGCCACTCGCCAGTCAATCTGAGTACTGTCCCCAGAACAAACATGATCCAAGGAGAGAACTAACTCCCACAAAGTGACCTCTGACCTCTGCATGCTTGCCATGGCAAGTATTCAGACATACATTTACGCACACACAGATATACACGCAGGTAGGCAAGCCACCTCGACATGTAAAGTAAGATTTAAAAATAAACAAATACTAAAACAAATATGTTCTCTGCTTGTTTTATCCTGTTCTCCCCTGAGCACATAAGGAAGATTTATGGCATTTTTTTGTTTTGTTTTTTGTTTTTGTTGTTGTTGTTTATTTGCTTTAAAGATTTGTTTGTTTGTTTTATGTATATGAGTACACTATAGCTGTCTTCAGACACACCAGAAGAGGGCATCGGATCCCATTACAATGGTTGTGAGCCACTATGTGGTTGCTGGGAATTGAACTCAGGACCTCTGGAAGAGCAGTTAGTGCTCTTAACCTCTGAGCCATCTCTCTAGACCTTAACCTTAATTTTTGAAAAGACAAGTTTTTTTTTTTATTATTATTTTTTAACGTTGGGGGGGGCATGTTCATGTATGGTGGGGGGGAGTATGGGAGGGTGTGAATGATGTGTGGGGTGCTCTGTGGGGGGAGGAAGGAGGTAGTGGGGGAGGTATATGTACATGTACATGCTAGGAGAGGAATCAGATGCCCTGGAGCTGGGGTTCCGGGAGGTCTGTGAGCCACCCAGCGTGGGTGTTGGTGTTGAGGATGGAACTTGACCTACTGAACTTGGATTCTCTGGGAGAGCAATCCATCCTCTCAGTCATTAAGCCATCTCTCCTGCTCCTACGGAGACTTCTTGGCTGTTTCTCTGCATAGTTCCTAGCCACCCTCTTTTCTGAAAATGCGAGCAGGGAGCAGGAGCACATGACACCCCTTTGTTAGTGGCAGTGGCAGTCTATGATACCAAACTTGCTGGGATCCTCCTTCCTCTGTCTGTTGAGTACTCTGATTACAGGCCTATACCACCATGCCGGCTATAGAAATGGTGCATTCGTATGTGCACACATGTGTATGTATGTGGAGGCCAGAGGTTAACCCTGTTTCTTAGGACACTCCCACCTTGTTTTCTGAGACAGTCTCCCACTGAGACCTGTGCTGGCTGGTTAGGGGAGGCTGGCTGTCCGGTGAGTCCCAGGGATCCTCCTGTCTGCCTGCCTACTGCTTAGACTGTAAGTGCTATGTGGCTATGCCTGGTTTTCACATGACTTCTAGGAATCAAACACGGGTCCTTATGCTCGCTCAGCAGGACTTCACCAGCTGAGTTATTTCTTCAGCCTGTAGAGAAATGTTCTGTCTCGTTCGTTGGGATTCAGAACTCAGGACAGCCTGCTGAGTGGCAGCCACGACCATTGACTTTACATACTCACTTTTCTGAGCCAGGTGCTGAACACATAGCTGGTTAAACATTATCTATGAAGGTGTCTGTAGGGGCATTTCTGGAAGAAATTTAACATTTGAATTGGTGGGTATGCAGAAGGCAGACTTCCTCCACCATGACCCAAAACATTGGTTGCTATCTGATCTGCAGAGAGAGAGCCTGAATTGACCACAAATACTGGGAAAGCGTGGGTTCGCTTAGTCTTATGTGGGACATTGTGCTCTCCTGCCCTGAGCTCCTGGTCCTCAGGCCTCCAGGCTCAGGCTCAACTTTTCCAGCTCTCAGCTCCAGGCTTTTAAACTGTCCAAATGGCTTTCTGTTTCCAGCTTGTAGACAGAAGATTGAGGAACCTCTCAGACTCCTCTAGAAAATGAATCAGTATCTTACAGTAAAGCTTTTGTGAGTTGTCTAGGTGTCTCCGCAGGTAAAGGACCTTGGCACCAAGTGTGAAGACTTGGATTTGATCCTTGGGCACCCACATCAGGGACAGAGAGAAACAACTGATCTGTACAGACATGTCTTGGACAGACATACAGATATGTCCCCCCAAGCCTCTAACTCACAAGTAAATAAATGTAAAAGGATAAATAAATAAACCTCTGGGAGCTGGAGAGATGGCTGAGTGGTTAAGAGCACTGGCTGTTCCTCCGGAAGACACAGGTTTGATTACCAGCACCTGCCAAGTAGCTCGTGATCATCTGTAACTACAGTTCCAGAGGATCTGATAGTCCCTACTAGCCTCTGGAGGAACCAGCAACTATCGATGCATGTAAATACACATGCATGTAAATACCATGTGATTGATAGATAGATAGACAGACAGACAGATAGATAGATAGATTGTTAGATAATTTTTTAAAACATTCACTTGCATATGCACATAGGTGTGTTTAACGCCTGTCCTCTGTGTGCTCTGCCTTAAGTGTGTTTGCCAATGCGCAGCTGTCTTCAGCTCCTACTAGGAAACTGTCAGTTTGGAGAAAGGTGGATGGGTAAAAAGCTGAACTTACTATTAGAAATTTCTCAGGAAAAGATTAGGAAAGACTGTTGTTTATGTGTTTTACCATCTCATCTGGGACACATTTTTACTCATTTGTATTGTTTTGCCTAAGAAATGAAAAACAAAAGGGAAATACCAATTATTAATGTCATTCTCTTACAAAGCCAATACCCCTTCCTGTCTCCTAACTCCAGATATTAATATAGTCACAAACATGGGTTATGGTGATGTACATAGAGCAGGGTGTTTATAGTAATTACACCTCTTGCCAACGACGGACCCCCAGTGAGAGCCTCCACATGTATACCATGTGTCTCCAAGAGCCAGACAAACAGGAAGTGGCAGAGAACACTTGGTCTGTTTGGTTAAATGTTTGTGGTCTTGGCACAGGTGGGGATGAGTTTCGTGGTTGTGATGTTTGAGGCTCAGATCTTTAGGTCTTCATGGTCCCGAGAACAAATCTTGCTTGAAGCATGGACACTGGATATAAAGGACAGCTTAGTCCATTTCTGCTGAGTAACAGGGGACCCTCAGAAGTCAGAACCTGTTCATATCTCAGAGATTTTGTGTTGTGGATAGCCCCAGGCTTGTATTTTTATCCTAGTTCCCAGTGGATAGCCCCAGCCTTGTATTTTGATCCTAGTTCCACCCTTCTGGGAGGGGCTGCAGAGGATGATTGAATCTGTACACAAAGGACATCTTGTAAACCTTCTGTCCAATTAAAACCTGCAAAATAAAGACTAGAGCCAGAGATTGGACAGTAGAAGGGGAGGCGGAGAAAAAGGCTTAGGGGAGGAGAGAGTGAGAGGAATTCGATATAAAAGGTAGAGCAGAAGCAGGGAGAAGAGAAGGAGTTGCCAAGAGAGCAGAAGCAGAAAGAGAAGCAGAGGGAGAAGCAGGAGGAAACTGAAGCAGAAGGAAGCCGGCGGTAGAAGGAAGCCGATGACGGAGCTGGACAACCACATGGCCTGGATAACCGCAAGTTATAAGGGATCTCATAGCCGGGGATTAGAGTAGTGGTAAATCTGCCCAATCTAGGCGTGCAATTTATATAATAATTATTGAGTTTGTGTCTTCCTTTTACTGGTCTCCTTCGGGTAGGAGATCCTACAGCGAACAAATTTGGAGGCTTAAATAATAATTTCTACTACAAATTGGCCCCAACTTCTACTACGGTTTTGTGAGTTACCAGTGCATTGTTAAGTTACTACACAGGGCTGGGCTTACCTGAAGGCTCAAACAGGGAAAGGCTTTGCTTCCAAGCTCATGCAAGTTCCTCCTACCGGCCCAAGGAATGAACCTAGGCACTCATTCATACTAGGCAAGCACTGTACCACTAAGCTATGTACCCACCCCCCAACACACACACACACACACACACACACACACACATACTCCTACCTTTTGAGATAACATCTTGTTAAGTTTCTGAGTCTGGCCTTGAACTTCGATCCTCTTGTCTCGACTCCTTGAGTAGGGATGACTGGCTGGTGCCACCAGGCCAGCTGTCACTCATGTAGCTCTTGATGGGGTTCAGGTCCTTAACATTTATAGAATGGAGAGAGTCCTAGTACTTACTGGATTGTAGGTGTGGTGGCCACACCCTCCTGCCTTGACTTATGATAAGTTTGCTTTGGCAAAGTCACCAAGGACACAGCTCAGTGACATAATGTGTGTTTAGAGTGCAACCAGGACCCTGGGCTCCATTCTCACTGCCGCCAAAGGAAAGAAAACTCAAAAGCCACTAACAGAGAATCTGCTAACAAGGAGGAAGTCACTCTAGTCAGAGGAGTTCTGCTGAGTTCTGGGGGTTAGAAGCTTGTCTTTGGGCTGGAGAGCTGGCTCAGAGGTTAAGAACACTGACTGCTCTTCCAGAGGTCCTGAGTTCAATTCCTAGAAACTACATGATGGCTCACAACATCTGTAATGGGATCTGGTGTCCTCTTTGGTGCATCTAAAAAGAGCTACAGTGTACTCATATGCATAAAATAAAAATTAGTCTGAAAAAAAGAAGCTCATCACCGTATCATCTACAGGCGAGATGATGCTAAGGCTGTCTCTACTGTGCTGTCTGTTCCCAACCCTGCAGGGAAAATAGTCCTCTGTGTAGTGCTCAGGACTAAAGCACGAATGACCTTCTGTGGTCTCCTTAAACTAGGCTCAATGATTAGGTGCGGTACTCCCAGTGTTGGAAAAGAAGAATCTCAATGTTGTGCAAAGAACGCATAAACAAAGTAAAAAGTAACTTGGCAAGGTAATTCCTTTTTATGAAAAGGATAGTGTGCTACGGCGCACGCATGGTCCAGACGGCCTCTGTTCATCGTCAACGTAGGTATAACTTGCCTCATCTCATTGGTGGGAGCTTGTCTCCAAAGTTTGACCAACTTGTCTCATTGCTACAAAGGGGAGGGAGATGTTCAAGGAAGATGGGCCCTTGTCAGTCTATTTATAAGAGAGAGAGAAAAAAAACCGCCCTTTCTCTGAATGGGGCGTGGAGATGCAAGAGCAGAGGTTTGGAAGTTTGATTGATGAGAGGACGTTGAGCCACAGTCAACATGATGGGAAGAAACCATAAAACATGAGGCAGACCATGCCTGTAATCCTATGTACAGGCAGCAGCAACGGGTTCAAGGTCACCCTCGTCTGCCTTGTGAGACTCTATCTTCAAACAAACAAACAAACCACAAAAAAAAAAAAAAAAACAAAACAACATGTGTAGATCTCCACAGTGCTGCTGCCCAAACATCTGGACCAAAATCTCATCAAATGTTCAACCTAACTTCCAGTTCACAAGGAATATGAGGACAGAGGAAGAATATAAGAATAACTCTGAGGGGTGGGCTGGAGCGATGGCTCGGCGGTTAAGAGCACTGACTGTTCTTCCAGAGGTCCCCAGTTCAATTCCCAGCAACCACATGGTGGCTCTCAACCGGCTGTAATGGGATCTGATGCCCTCTTCCGGTGTGCCGGAAGCCGGCGATAGTGTACTCACATACATAAAATAAATCTTTTTTAAAAAAGAAAAGAAAAAGAACAACCCTGGGAGGAGACAAAACCTAAAAGCTGTTCTCCATGACAACAGATGCAGTCTCAGCACCAAGCAAAAATCCTCAGGAAACGAGCAGTAGGGTGGGCCATCAGCTCTAGATAAGATGCAGTGGGCAGACCCAGTCACTTATTTTCGCTATTTACTTACCTCCTGCCATCAGATAGATAACAGGTTGACACCCTAACAAGTTTTAAAGGTACTTACAATGCTGCAGGACCCAAATCACCACCCTATAAACCCCAGAAGGACCCAGAATCATTTTTATTTATTAAAGATTTGTTTTTCTTTATATGTATGAGTTTTATTTTTGTTGTTGGTTTTGCCTGCATGCATACGTGTTGCCTGAAGAGGCCAGAAGAGGGCATCAGATCCCTTGGAACTAGAGACAGGGCCGGCTGGGATCTGCTATGTGGGTCCTAGGAACAGAACGTAGGTCCTCTTCTAGAGCAGCCAGGGCTCTTAACCACTGAGCCATCTCCAGCTCATGGATCCTGGCTTTTAAAGAAACAAAGAATAAATAGGAAAACCTAAATACTGACTGGAAGTAGGAGTCAGAGAATATGTGAAATTTATCATATTTGTGAGCGCAATAAAGGTCCCACAGTTTTAGACGTGAGCCACAATCCTCCTTCTACAATTCATCACAAATTCTTTACTGGTGGATTCAAGTACAGGTGGTTGGAAAAACATATTTGAAAGTGATTCTAAAACGTTCCAAATGCAGAGCTAAAATCTGAGAGCAGCAAGCACCACGGCGCTGTCGTCTTAGCCTTCACACAGCACGGTGTGAATGTTGTCTGTCTGTTGTGCTCCACGTCTGTGTCTTGAGTGTTTTCAGCTGGTGCAGACTGGATCTTGTCATTCTCTGAACGGCTGTTTAGACAGAGGACGGATGTGTGGGTTCTGTGTCTGAGCACTCATGGCCTTTCATAATCTCTAGGGTGCCTCTGAAGCCAATGTCCGATGGATACCAGGGGAGAGCTGCGTCTTTCTTATTTCTTCAAAGGGTGAAGTGTCATGAAATTCATTTTATAATGGCACAGAAAAATATGTACGAAGTCCTTTTGTCAGAAAAAAACAGATCGGAGAACACGAGAATACTGCCAATAGGTTTTGTTTATTTTTAAAGAATCTCTGGCTTTTGTATAAATCTTTACAAAGTAACTTATTTCCTTGTTTGTTCTCAGGCTTCATGGGGCAGGGCTGTGTCTTTCCCCTCCAGCTCTGGGCTCCCAGGGCATCTGCTTTGTTACTTCTTGTTTAACTAGAAGTGTTTGTATACATTTAGCTTTCCCCCTGGCTCACGGGCTTATTTGGAGGGAGCACTTGGCCTTTCTATACCATGCAGATTCTATACCATGATGCCTCGTAAAACAGGACTCTCGTGATCCTAAACCCTGGGAGCAATGTCAGATTTGTATCGGGTGCTTCTGGCCACGGACAACCTTAGTAGCCTCCATGGGAAGGTGCAGGAGGAGGTCAGCGCCTTTCTTTCTCCCAGAGAACCTTCTTTGGTGTAGTGAGGTCAAAACTGAAGCGCACAACGAAACTAAACACAATGGAAACTAGGGAAACCAACCAGGGAGCGAGAGGTTAGGAACGGGGGTTTGGAGAGGATAACACACAGATTTTGCTTCTTAACTAGTTCAGACAACAACATCCAAATGTACTTCCGAGCAGATTTCCCTAGCAAGTATCTTCAAATGTTTTTTAAAAATGCAAAAACTAAACAACAGGAGCTGGCGAGATGGCTCAGCATATAAAAGCATGTGCTGCTCATTCCAGTGGCCCAAGTTCAAATCCCAGCATCGGCATCAGGCAGTTCATAACCGCCTGTAACTCCAGCTCCAGGGGATCTGAGACCCTATTCTGGTTTTATCAGTCATCCGTAGACACATGCACATACATGCATACATACATACATACATACATCACACACACATATGCACGTAGTTATAGATAAAACTAAAATATATTTGAAAAATCCTGAAAATAAATCTAAAGTCACCATATTTACTCTGGATTATAGCATTAATGTCTTCTGTAAATTTGTCACAAGTCACAGATTTACACAGTGCCACACCACACATGAGGCTAAAATCCTCACTTACACAAACCAGCATGTGCTTCTGCATGCCCTCAGGAAGTGTGTATAATAGTAGAAACAGGTCTACAAAACGTAGCCACAGTGTGGGAGAGATTCCACAGAAACAAACAAAAACCCAGCATTTTCTGTGGACACAAGTAAATTTGCCTGGGGACTCAGAGATGTTTCAGGGTGTTAGCTCAGCAGTTAGAAGAGGAAGATGACACATGGAATGGCCACTCTGGACACCAATGGAACAGCAAACCTTTTACATAAAAGTCTGATGATGTGAGAGAGTGTCTAAGTAACTTGCAGTCCAATAATATCATCTGGTCCTGCTGCCATTTGTGTGGGATCTAGATAAAACATTAACAGGGGAGACCTTCATCACTACCATGTGACAGCCCAACACACTCTCTGCGCTGAGCTTTTAAACTGGGTAGCTGACACAATGCCTGGAGATGAATCCATTTGCTAGTACTTGGGTTTTTCCTCCCCCAGAAGAGCCAGGCATTACTTATGTCAGCAGATATGTACCTGGAAATCTTGGTGCAGGGATGTTACCCAGGCTCGGCAATCATCTAGGAAGCCTGGTCAAGACAACTTGAGTTGCTTGTGTAGAAACTTCCCAGGACCACACGGAGTGGCTAGTGCCTGGCAGCGCTCAACCACGGGAAGAACAGAAGGGAAAGATCCATCAGGAAATAGTGAAACAGCCTTGTGTCTGCCAGGTTGAGAGTGCTCGCTCACACACTGTCAGCTCCACTTTAAAACAAATTGAAGGGAAAAAAAAAATCCCTCACCTCTCCTTTTTTGGTCACTTCAGCTTTTCTCTGGTGGTTTAAAAAAAAAAAAAAGTCTTTTCTTCCATGACACACTAAGAAAGGCACTTTTGGAGTTGCAGAGTCGTTATAAGTGACTCTCTCACAACTGGTTTTTATTTCCATTTTGTTTCACTGACTGAGAATGTAAATTGAACTCCAGAGCTATTGTGCTTTGTTCTGCCTTCTGTGTGGAAATGTGTTCCGAATTAAAGTCCACGGGTAAACCAGAGTAGTCCCGAATGTGGCCCCGCAGCTTTTGAACAGGGGTGGGGGGATGGGGGTTTGGGATGGGGTGGGGGGGTGTTGGGAGGCGGAGCCAAAAAAAGACAGAGTGCAATTTTATGAGCCCCAGATGGTGCTGTGGGTGTCGCGGATGTCTTTATGTGGGGAGGTCACAGGTTTCAGGTTCCATCTGGAGGGAGCCCTTCGCGTCTAGGGAAGAAAGATGGGTGCTTGCTCGGGCAGGAAGTGTAGCCACCTGCAGGCTGCCTTCCCCGGTCAGCTATGCATCCCAGCATGCAGCTGTGGGAGAAGAGACTGCGAGGCTGAGAACAAAGGAAATCCATGAATTCTCTCTCTCGGCCACCATCTATCTCCAGCCACTGTGTTGTGAAGCGTCTTGAGTCAGCTTTTCCCTGGTTTGTTGTTGAGAGTCAGTCTGCTCTCCCATTGATTGCCTCCTGAAGCAAGTAGAACTGATCTTACTTTAGACCCAGCAGGAGTGTTGGTGACTTTTTGACATTGAGATGTGATGCTGTCAACTTCAAGTTGGAGATTCACATAGTTGAGTAACAAGGAAAAAAAATCAAACAAACAAACAAACAAAAACCAACAACAATAAGAACCCACCCCCCACTCAAAACAAACGAACAAACACACCAAATCCTTATAATGATCTAAGTATTTTTATGATTTTGGACCACAGTTGTAGCTATCTCTGGTTACATAAGGCCGGTGGAGGGTGGGAGTGGGCAAAGGTTGGACGTGCCTGCTTCAGGCATCCAAACACAGTGGTCCTTAGAGTGGGAACCGTGGAAAGAAAGCTTCTGAGACGAATTTGTGCATGATAATGTGGGTACAAAGGCTTCCTGGTGACGTGATTTGATGTGACTTGGCCGTAGAATAATGCGACATGGCAAAGCTAGAATGATAGTTTTATGGCCACACTCTTAAATCATACATGCTGCTGCTTCTCTTCCTCTTTTTCCTCCCTTCCTCCTCCCTCCTCCTCCCTCCTCCTCTTCTTTCTCCTCCTTCTACTCCTCTTCCTTTCTCCTCCCTCCTCCTGTTCCTCTTTCCCTCCTCCTGCACTCCTCTTCCCTCCTCTTCCTCCCCTTTCTCCTCCTCCTCTTTCTCTTCCCTTTCAGGTTAGCCTCTAACTCACAGGAATTTGCCTGCCTCTGCCTCTTGAGTGCTAGTTTCATTTTGTTTATTTATTTATTTTGTTTTTTTGAGACAGGGTTTCTCTGTGTAGCCCTGGTTGTCCTGGAAGTTGCTCTGAAGACAAGACTAGCCTGGAACTCAGAGATCTACCCCTCTGTCTCCTGAGTTCGGGGATCAAAGGTGTGCACCACCACCACCCTGCAGCTTTTTAGTGTTTATTGTTGTTGCTGTTTTTCCTGGCAATGCTAGGGTTTGAACTGGAGCCAAGGCGAGCACGCTTCCACTAAGCTGTGTTTCCAGTTTTAAAGTCATGTGCTACCGTGCTGGGCTCTTTGGGGGTGGGGGCACTCTGGGTGGATAAAGCAGGTTCTAAGCAATCCTGAGGACCAGGAATTATATTCCCCAGACCCTATATAAATGCCACGTAGGCCTGGCAGCCATCTACAATCCCAGCCCTCAGGAGAGGAAGACCCGAGCTGAGTTATTGAAGTCCAGGTTTAATGAGACCTTATGTCAACATAATGTGATGAGAGATAAAGGAAAACATGCATGTCAATCTCCAACCTCTATATGTGTGTCACACGTGTACACACATTCATACACATGTGGGTATACACATGTGTGCACACCACACACACTCTGATGACTGTGGTGGCACACATGTAATCTCAGCACTGGGGAGGTTAGAGACTAAAGGATTAGGGGTTTGAGTCCAACTTGGGCTACATGGTAAGATTCCATCTCAGAAACCAAACACAGCCTACAATGGTGGTGAACACCAGCAATCCCAGCACTTGGGAGGTAGAGGCAGGAGGATCAATTCAATGTCTGCATGGCCAGCCTTATCTACATAGTAAGTTCCAGTTTAGCCAAGACCACATAGTAAGATCTATAACACAGCTTTTGTTGATGTAAAGCATACATCATCGTAAATGTACCGGCATAGCCGTTTTAAAAGGATGTGTTTTTACTCATATGGATGTGTCTACCTGAGAGCACGAGTGCACCTGAGTGGCGCCCTAATTACGAGGGATTGTGAGCTGCCGGATGTGGGTAATGCAAACTGAACTCATCCTCTGTAAGAGGATCAACGCTTTTAATTGATGAGCCATCTTTTCAACCCCAAAGTATTAACAATGCACCCTCAGTTAGGTGGCTAAAGGAGTTTTCCTTCTGTATCTGCTTCTTCATAGATGCCTTTGGCTCAAAATGGTCCTTATGCAAAGGTGGCATATGCTGACCAGTGTGTTCCTTCACCCACGGTGGGAAGTTCCTCCTCTCGTTCCCCTATACGAGGAAAGGGAAAGCATTTATCGTATGGTTTGGGAGATGCCTGTGGCATCCACTCCTATACATGTTTTGGAAGTTACAGTTGTCCAGGAAATTTTTAATGCATTATTAATTATGCATTATTAACTAATGCATATTCCTCCAACATCCTCAAATCTGCTTGGGTGGATTAGGAAGAGCTAGGGAAAGAGGAAGGAAAATACAGATGTGGAGACCTGGGGATGTAGCTCAGATCGTAGAGCCTCGAATACCTCCAGGCCCTGAAATGCTATCCCTGCCGTTACCCAAACTGGGTCTCAAACAGCCCAGGCTATCCTCAACTCACTCTGTAGCCAAGGATGACTTTGAATTTGCGATCCCCCTGCCTCCACCTCCTGAGTGCTGATTGCAGTTGTGAGTGACCATGCGTAGCTTGGTATTTATCTTATTGGTCAGTGTGTTCAGTGCTTGGGAAAGCGGAGGGCAGCAAGCTGCCGCTGGCCAGTGCAACAACGAGCTTGTGAACGTTGTGATGGCACATCATTTACACATGAAACTGCAGGAGATGGGAGCCATTTCCTCTTCACTATGATGGTTCCAGCACTGGGTATGTGAGTAAATGGTAGATTAATGGGAGAGGAGATTCACAAAGTTATTGTAAACCCCGGGAAGCAGGTGAAAGCGAAGCAGGTAGCCCAGATCCTAGATGGATCTGGAAGCTTCTACGTCCTCACAGGGAAGGGAGAAGGAAGCAATGGGGAGAAGAATGAATAAACTTGGTGAAAGATGAGTGGGTCCTTAGAAGGTTATGTGACCATCGAGGTGGGTATCAGCTCCAGTCTCCTATCCTGGATCCAAGTTCGTCCTCTGTGGTTGGTGGAATCCTCGGGTAGGGGACCTGTGATACTGGAGTCGCTTGCTGGGTTTCCTCTGGCAAATGAAGAGCTGCTGCATTACCCTTCCCCAAGCGCCCTCACTGGGAACTCCAACATGGCAATATTGGGTGGAGCATTTCCTCAGCTCCTTCCAACACAGCTCAACAGGTTTGCCCAAGTCTGCAGTTTCTGCTTAAACCAAGGACAGCTCTTGGCTAGCACCGAGGCACAGATAACTCTTGTTATCTGCAGCCCACGTCTGCTTGTGTTTCCCAGAACAAATAAAGTCCCACCTCAGCTTTCTTGGGGCTGCTATGGCTTCCCTGAGGAGAAGCAGCCCAGATCATGGAAGAATGGTAGGAAATGGTCACAGCTGCTTGGAGCTTTGACCTGAAGCTCAAGGGGAAGGACCCAGTTTACACAGCCATTGCTGTGTGCAGGTAGGATGCTGGGGTCCAAACCTCACGGATACTAAGTGGACGCCCTAACACGCCACCTTGCTTTTCTGTTTTCTTATTTGGAAATTATGTTAGATCAGGAGCTGGGGAGATAGCTCAGCCAGGAAAGTCTACTTGGCAAGATCTAGGCCAGTGAGAGACCCTGTCCAAACATACAAGTGAATAGCATCTGAGGAATGACAGCTAAGGATGTCCTCTGACTTCCATGTACACCTGCCTACACAGGATCATGAGTCCTACACAGGCATGTACACACACACACACACACACACACACACACACACACACCAGGGCACCTCCCTGGGATGTTAGACCAACAAGAAAGTTATGAACAGAACAGACATCTTGTATAACAGAGCCCTGAGCACAAGACCAGGAAACAGACATCAATGCTAAGGAGCCTACGTGTCGCTTTGCCACTTTTCCTGTTGTCTATCCGGAGTTCCCTCGTGATCTCCCAGCCCTTCAGTCTGCTTTGATCTGAGGCAGGTCTTCCATTTTTCTTCACCTGTCCTAACTGCGACCTTGGTGCACATTCAAAGTCCACTGGCCAGTTCTTCTGCATTCTTCTGATGGTTTCTTCGATGTCAGGGTTCAGCAAGAACATTAAATACTGCTACACCCTCAGCATGGTATGCCCATCAGGCTTAACATTCTACAGATATCTCCATGTCTTGGTCCTGTCTTGCAGCCTGTGGCACCTGCAGTTTCCCTCTGTATGGTATCATCATCAAGGAGACATGTGTTCTAAAACACAAGCATCCAGTTTCTTCCAGGGTTTCTATATTAGTCTCCATTTAGGAGTCATTGCTACCTCAGGTGCTGTCTTAGTTAGGGTTTTTATTGCTGTGAAGACATACCATGATCAAGGCAAGTCTTATAAAGGACAACATTTAATTGAGGCTGGCTTACAGGTTCAGAGATTCAGTCCATTATCATCAAGGTGGGAAGCATGGCAGCATCCAGGCAGACATGGTGCCAGAGAAGGAGCTGAGAGTTCTACATCTTTATTCAAAGGCATCCAGGAGAAGACTAGCATCCTCAGTCAGCTAGGAGGACCCTCTCTTTCACAATGGGTGGAGCCTGAGCATAGGAGGAGACCCCCAAAGCCCAGGCCCACAGTGACACATTTTCTCCAACAAGACCACACCTCCTAACAATATCACTCCATATGGGCCAAGAATATTCAAATCACCACAGGTGCCTAATGGTAACTTTCTCCTCTCAGGTTGGTTCTTCTTGTATTAATGAAGTTAGTTTGTTTCTCTGTTTATTTATTCATTTGTTTGGTTGTTACCTTATGTCTGCATGAACCTACTGGCCTCAGGTTAGTGTTACTACTCACTCATGACTCTGCTTAGCTCTAGCTGATTCTCAGGACTGGAGCTCACCGCTCTTCTGAAGCATGGCCCTGTGACTCAACTACGTCCTCACAAGCACCTTTGCCCCATCTTCTGCCAGCCAGTGGGTATTCCATAGAAAAGTCACTGCATTTACCCCAGTGCCTTAATACAACTCTTACTTACAGTAGTGATGTTTGTTTGTTAATTTGTTGAGTCTGTAAGTGTGGGTGCATGTGGAAGGTCAGTGACATTCCTCAATAGCCATTCACCTTGGTTTTTTGAAACAGAGTCTTTTATTGGAACCTGAGGCAGGATGATTTGATCCTGAGTCTCAGGGATCTTTCTGTCTCTGTCTCCCAGTACACTGGGATTATGGGTCTGCCATATTATACCCAGCAGTTCTGTGGTTTTGTTTGTTTGTTTGTTTCAAGATAGGGTCCCTCTGTGTAGCCCTGGCTGTCCTTGGAACTCACTCTGTGGACTAGGCTGGCCTTGAACTCACAGACCCACCTGCTCATCTGCCTTCCAACTGCTGGGATTAAAGGTATGGGCCACCAGCACCTGCCTTTTTTTTTTTTTTATCTCGTTAAAAAAATTTTTTTATTAGTTGAAAATTTCACACAGTAAATTTTTATCATGCTCACCCACCCATAGGCACCATGTTTCTGTGCACTGTGCAAAGTTTATCCTTGTATTATTCAAATGCTGATATCTCTGCCCTCATGTCTTGTTTCAGTTCTGACAGGGCATGGTGATGCTTATGTCAAGAATCTCCTGTCTCAAGTCTGTACAAACAAGTCTTACCATTTATTCTCTGCCTCATCAATCAATGCTGATTGGCCAATAGCCAGGCAGAAGAGAGAATAGGGTGGGAACTTCTTCCAGTCAGGAGAGAAAGAGAGAGAGAGAGAGAGAGAGAGAGCTTGCTTCAGATCTACCAAGAGGCTGAAGAGATGAGCGAGTCAGATCAATAATAATATGCAAGTATTGGGATCATGGTTAGGGGGTACCAGATAAGCTCAGGGATTAATATAATCATTTACCCAGCTACTGAGGCGCATCTTGAAATAAATCTTAGTTTCTCTGTGTGGTTATTGGGGGCTATCAAGGGTAAAGAAATACAGCCACCAGATTAATTTACTATTTACGTTTATATTAATAATATTTTATTTTATACCCTCCCTCCCCTGAAGGCATACATGTTCCGGTTAGGGCTGGGCCTCTACAGTTTTTCCTTCTGCAGCTTGGTCAGCGTTTACCCTGGGGGCTGGGGATCTAGACTCAGTTGCATCTGAAGCATTTTACCTACAGATCTGCTTCCTTAGCCTCTCCCAGCCTCCCACATTAAAATACGTCTTAAATAGTTTATAATGTGCCCCAACCCCTGCTCAAACAGGGTGAAAAGCTTGCTTTGCTGGGGACCTGATGTGGTCCTACTCCTGACACAGGCATGCACAGTGGCTTCCCCCCACCCCCGGCACTCGTTTACATGTGTTTTTACATTGGGAGGGTGTTAGGTAAATTATTTTGATAGCTTGTAAAATATACAGATTTCATTCTTAGTTCTCCTCTGGAAAACAGTACCACTAGGAAATTGGATCTGTTAAAATTTGCCCAGTACAGTAAGGAATTTTAATTTACTTATGTTTTTGGCTTTGAGAAACAGGATTGCTTAAACAAACTCTCCCAAGACCTCACATGTCGTGGGGCCAAGTACTGGATTAGATTAACCAATTCTTCTTACCTAGGCGTAACTGCAGGACTATTAGCTCCCTATTAAGGCAGCGTTTGTTCACTGTATTTTGTTAAAACTCTGAATGAAGCTTTAACCAAAATTGATTTAATTCAGAAAATTTCTATACAATATATATATATATATATTTTATTTTTTTAAATATACTTTTAGCCAGGTGTTGGTGGCATAAACTTTTAATCCCAGCACTCCAGAGGTAGAGAGGCAGAGGCAGGGTTTGAGGCCAGCCTGGTCTACAGAGTGAGTTCCAGGACAGCCAGGGCTAAACAGAGAAACTGTTTCAATAAAAGAAGAGAGAGAGAGAAGAGAGAGAGAGAGAGAGAGAGAGAGTCATAGTCAGTGTTTTCCCATACATATACTTAGTGCACCTCACTTGTGCCTACTCCCCATAAAGGACAGAGGAAGCCATCAGACCCCATGAAACTGGACTTACAGGCCATTGTGAGCCACCATGTGGGCACCAGGAGCCCAGAGACTCTGCAAGAACAGCAGGTGCTCCCAACGACTGGATTATCACTTGAGTTCAGGAAATCCTTCTGATAGAAGTGAGTCATGATGGAAGGGGGAACTGGACTCCCTCAGGTTGTTCTCTGTGCCTACATACATCTACAAACACACACAATAACTACTTACATTTTTTTTTTAAAGCTTAAGTAAAGAAGCATGACTTCTCAGCGTTGATATTCAATGGGAGAAAGGCCTCAGCCTCCTTACTAGTTGAGATGCAGTGAACACAGTGGCCATGAGTTATTTGTTCTTGAAGTTCCTTGGAGACTGACAAGGGTGGAGGAAAGTCCCGTTTCAAGAGACAGGGAAAGGGACTATAGTTGACTTTATCATTTCCCCCCACCTTACAACCCCCTACTCCTGTCTGATTATCACAGATTCTAGTTTTCAGAATTAATACCTGTAACGTTTGCCAGACTGAGAACGCTCAGAGCCAGGCCTGCCAGCCCCGACCTTTCTTTCATTCCATGCTCCAATAAACCTGTATTACTCGAGATTCCAGAACCCACTGTCATCCAGACTTCAGACGCTCTCTGAAGTAAGCAGGCACAGGCCCGGGTCTCTAAATGGTTACTCTGGGAGAACAGATGCAACAAAGAACAAAGTCAGGTCAGAGTATCTGCTGTAAAGGAGGAGTTTGGAGGGCAAGATGGGGAGGGTGTTTAGGTGAGTGACACAGGCTTCCTGCCAAGAATTGTGATCAGAGAATAACGAAGTTCAAAGCACTCATCTACAGAGAATCTTGTTCAAGTGTCATGTACTGCAGATTAAGGGTGTTGGTGATCCTGCCCTGTGGGGTGAGCAAGGAAGGTGAGGGTGGAGACTTGCCACCCGCCGACAGCCCACTGAAGGAAAATACACCCAAGGAAGTCTTTCAGTGCAGGATCACTGGGAAAACGAAAACAAAATAAAACAACAAAACCCTGTGTCTTAGCATTTCTCTTGCTGTGATAAATCAACAGGACCAAATGCAACTTGGAGAGGAAGAAGGTGGTTTCCTCTTAAAAGTCACACTCTGTCATGGAAGTCAGGGCAGGAACCTGAAGGCAGGCACTGAAGCTGACACCTTGGAGGAACACGGCTTACAGATGTGATTTCCTGGCTTGCTCAGCCTGCCTCTCTATACAAACTCAGTACTACCTGTCCAAGGTGGCACCCGCCCTGGCCCTCCCATATCAATCATTAATCAAGAAAATACCCAACAGACTTGCCTACAGGCCATCTGGATGGAGGTGTTTTCTCAGTTGAGCTTCATTTTCCCAGATAATTGTAACTTGTGCCAAGCTGACAATAAAACCAACCAGGAAACTGGGTCTGTGTCTGCCAGTCCGGAGAGAAAAATTTAAGATTAAATTTTAATCTTTCGGTTTGTTTGTTTGTTTGTGGTGCTGGAAATTGAACTCAGGGTGTTTTTGTATGCTAGGTGAGGGCTATTACTGAGCCACATCCACAGGCTTCTAAAGATTTAGACTGGTGGGTTGTTTGGTAAATTAATCTTCCTTGTGATGAACCCCTCTCTAAGAAACTGTGGAATAAGTGGGTGGTCACTACTTAGAACTTTCAAGAGTTCCTTGCTCCCGTCTGGGAGGGGTGATGACGAGGCTATGAGATGCCCAAGCAGCTGATAAAAGAGCTTATGGGTGTATTCATGATAGTATTCCCAGAATATATGGGCATTTTGACTGAGACAAGAAACCAACACAACAACATGGGCAAATGCCAGTCTGTAGGCAACTGCCAGTCTGTGGGCACCTGGACACAGCGCAGGAGCTGCTGTGTCTTTTGAAGAGCTAGGCTGTCTTCTCCTGTCCTTGAACACTCAAATTTCAGACTCTGTGGCCTTTGGGTTCCTGGATATGTACCAATGGTCCTCTTCTGGACTTCTCTTAGAGCATCCTCTTTCCTTCTCTCCACACACGCTGGGAAAGAGACTTCCAGTGACCAGGCTCTATCTCTTGTGGTTGTTAACTGTTCTGTCAACCTGCCGATGGGCCAAGGAGAGATGATCTCTGGGAAGGCACTTCCTGGAGACTGCATAAAGCTGTCTTCACTTGAACAGTGGTAGCCTGGCTGGATTGTGCTCCATCAGTGCGTTGCAGAATAAGCATCCTCTAATCGTTAACTCTTGACAGGCAGCCTGTGTCATTCACTTGAAGCAGGTTCTTTAAAAATAATTCTGAGAGCCAGGGCTGGGGTAGCTCAGTGGTAGAACACCTGCCTAGCATTTTCAAGACCTTAACTTCTATCCTTAGTGCTACAGGGGAAAAGACAAAACAATAACAAACCCCAAAACCTTGAGCACTTCTAATTTATTGATTTATTTATATGATCATGTAGCATTAAGCTTCGAACCCAGGGCTTTGTAACATGACAAGCAAGCTCTCCGTCACTGTGCCACATCCCCTGTCTATAGGCGGCTTTGATTTGTTTTAATTAATTAAATAATTCAAAGATTTGGTCTTATTTTTATTTATGTGCCTCTTTGTGCTTATGCTACCAAGTGCTTGTGGACGCTCACAGAGGCGAGAAGAGGACATCAGCTCCAAAAAGCTGTTGGTGTCTGAGCCGCCCAAAGTGGGTATGAGAGTGTACCTAATGCACTCCTGCGGAGACCTTAAAACATTTTCTTTTTATTATTTATATTTATTATTAATCATAATTTATTAATAACTCTTATTTGATGTTCATTGGTGTTTACCCACATGTATGTCTGTGTGACGGTGTCAGAACCCCTGAAACTGAAGTTACAGATAGATGTGAGCTGCTGTGTGGGTGCTGGGAATTGAACCCGGGTCCTCTGTTGAGCCATCTCCCCAGCCCCTGAGGAGACTCTTTTAGGCAGAACTGTGATCATAAAGTCTCTACAGGACTGGGCCCCAGCTGCCCACTCTGGAGCCTAGCCACCAGGAGCCTCCCTTCCTGACTTCCCCCAAAGGAGTTTCCTAGTTTGGTTTTCTGCAAAACTCCTTTTCTAGATTCTGCTTATGAGGAAGCTCAAGCTGAGACACAGACCAGTTGGCACAAATTCAGTTTGTCTTATGCTGCTTGGGACTTGGGGGTGAGGGGTGTCCACCAACTGGGAGCGGGGAGCTTCTTGGCCACCACTCTGTGAGCCAGCAATTGTGCCGGGCAGAGTGGAAGCCAGGGAGAGTCAAGGGCCCTTGTTGACGCTGCTGCTTCTCCAGGATTTTGTGTGTGGTTGTCGGAGTTTTGAGGGAAGTTAATTACTTTGTCTGTTTCCCTACCTTTAATGGAATTTTGTGGAGTTTAAATGAGATGGGATTTATTTGACAGTTTGAGACATCACCCCGTGAATATATACTCTATAAAATACCCATGGGTGACTTTAAGGTAAGTCTGGGAGTGCAGAGGATTCTGCTGGGTCCCCAAGCTGCACAGAGACTCGCTCTCTTGACAGTTTTTACAACATTCTTTGCAAATAGGAAAGCCCGTGCAAACTCTCCAGCTGTCTCTGAAATACAAACATGCTTGGAATTTCACTTCTACCTGATCATCGAGAGGGGTGATTTGAAAAGGTTTGGCCCCCTAAATTCATGTGTTTGAATGCTTGGTCCATGGGGAGTGTCACTGTTAGGAGGTGTGGCCTTGTTGGAGGAACGCCATCATCGTGTAGACAGGCTTTGAGGTCTCACACCCATGCTCGAGTTACACTTAGTATGAAGCATAGCAATCTCCTCCTGGCTGCTTTTAGATCACGATGTAGAACTCTTGCCTCTTCCAGCACCAAGTCTGCATGGCATCATTCTTCCCTCCATGATGACAATAAAGCGAACTTGTAAAGCTGTAAGCCAGCCCCAGTTAAATGTTGTCCTTTATAAGAGTTGCCTTGGTCGCAGTGTCTCTTCACAGCAATGAAACCCTAACGAAGACACTGAGAAGCAGCCCTAAAAGACTATTCCTGAAGCATCATGAGCAAAACCTGTGAACTTCTTAGAGGCGACAGGCTTCCATGAAAAGTGAAAGTTCTTGCAATCAGAAAACCGTATGTACACAAGGCTGGACCTGTGGATGGGCCGACTTTACACCCTCTCCTTTGACTGCAGTTGGGGATGGGTGGGATGGAAAGATGCTGTGTGAATCTCTTCACCACCGAAGAGGGAGGTCCCTAGACACAGATGTTAGGTGCCATAGACGGCACAGTGTGGCAGATGATTCCCCGGTGACTTTTTGTTCGCTGGATACATTTTTTACTGAATAATCTGTTCGGTGTCATTTGTCCTCAGGGAGGAGACTGAACACTGACAAGATGCTGAGTTGTAATCTGTGTGGCAGGAAGGCTATCCCTGTAGAAGCAAGGTAAAAAGTGGAGTCCAACATACAGAATCTGGGTAGCTGACAACAAGGCCAAGACCTAAGAAGACACTTGTTAGTATTTAGAACCGTACAGTCTTCCAGTCACTTCAGGACACAAGCTCTGCCACAGCAGCCCTGTCGTGGCAGAGTGTGGATAACAGCGCCCACAGCCTGGCTTAACATAATCAAGTCCAGACGCTGTTGCCCCAAAAGAGGTCGGCCTCATTCACCAACCGTGACCCAGATCATATTTCAAAAGTGTCAAATCAAAGCTATCCCACCAAAAGCCCAGTTTGTAATGACTCCCTTATGCACCCTCATGTCTCAAACGCTGAAGTGGGGTGTCCTTTGGGGAGTAGAATTCTGACTTAGGAAAACAAAACTTAGCTAGTGCGGTCCTTTGTGCAACCCACACCGAGGAGTTGGTGGTGTGCCGTGGGGTTATTTATGGTCTCATTTAAACATTTTTATTTAAAAAAAAAAAAAAATCCAAGTCTGAGAGCCATCATAATGTTTGTAGAGCAAAGGGGAGGAGAGTTGAAGGAGATTGAGTAGGAATCTGGGCGTTTCAGTAAACTAAAACCCCACTGAAACTCTGTCACCGTACCCCAGTGCCATCAAGAATGTAAGAGTAAAAGGTTCCATCATGTCTGCATGGTAGATCCTGGCGTCCTTCCCGAGGGACAGTCCAGTTAGGGGACTAATCTATTTGGCTGAGGCCATCAGGTTAGTGAGTAGCAAGGATTCATCCTTTCAAAGAACAGGAAAGAATCCTTGGAGGTGATCAGCAAGGCATGCTCAGACAGATGGACCGGGTACATAGAGGAGAGATGGATGTCAGGATGTCTGGAGAGGGTTTAAATTGAAAGCAATGCCACTCACTTTAGGACAATAGCGGTTCCCTACTATGAAGTCACTAGTTCTACCTGACTATTTCTCATAAAGATGCTACGTACAGCCTGGGAGGCATTTACTCAACAGTGTAGGGACATGGGTGGGTGTGTGGTCTGCCTGGTGCAGGCTCCTAGGGTTCTGGCATCCCCGAGTATGAAAGCCGTCCTGTTCATCCACTCAGTCCACGGGTATTAGAGTTCATTCTGCACCGAGGATGGAAGAAACGGCTCACACGCAATGGAAATGGCTGCTTCCTCTCTGGTCCCACTTGCAGCATCTTAAACAGTCACAGAAGGCAGTGTTCCAGTTTGATGTTCATGGCTACGACAAACACCCTGACCAAAAGCAATCTGGGGGAAGAGTTTTTCTGGCTCATGATTCCAGGTCACAGTCCCGTCACCGAGGGAAGTCGAGGCAGGAACCTGAGTGTAAGGAGGAGGGATGTGCGTGAAATCCGGAGTGAACGTGTTGCCGTGGGTGCGCCACGTCAGGGACGCCAAGGCTCTATGGGAGTGGCCAAGCCTTCCCTGGCCGAGGCCCAGAGGGATGGCAAAGCTTTCCTCAGGGTTCTGAGCGGGAATGATTGACCAGTGTGTGCAAAAAATAGCAACGGCAGCTTTCTGCTGTGGAACGTCTTCAGGCTGAAGCTGCCCGTTTACAGAGATCTTCCAACTACCAAACCCCATCCCATACTCGATACCGAATAAATGCACCGAGGTTCTGTAACAGGCCCCTAGACCTTAGTAGGCCTGCAGATCTTAGCACAACCGATGCCGTGATAGAAGTACCATTCAGGCCCAGCAGGTAAGCAGCAATACCTACCAAAATGAGAACAAAGACTTAATCCATCAAAGTCCATACTTCTGGGAAAGTTCCATAATGTACTGACCTTGCTTTTTGGCCTTTGTAGCTCAGTTTCTGGCGACCCGTTCATGTTAACTGAGGTGTATCAACTCAGGATGCAGTTTTTTGTTTAAAAGCTCACTAGGAGAAAGCCTCGGGACTACACTTGGGTATAGAACATCCATTGCAGTCGATGGCTGGTTAATAAGGACTTTGTATTGGCTTGAACTCATGTCCGAGTGGTCTCCTCTGGTGGATAGACCACAATGGTTCCGGTTGTGGCCTGAGTAGGTGTCACTCTGTTAGAGTGCAGACCCCCCTCCCTTTTCTGTATGAATGCCTGTGTGTCTATATTTTCTTCACTCCTTGCATTCTGTAGACAAGGTTTCAGGATCCAAGCCAGGCAGGATACAGTGCCTGAAGGCAGGCCAGCTTGCTATTCCACACACCATTCCCTCTGACCAAGGAACTCATTTCACAGCCAAAAAAAAAAAAAAAAAAAAAAAAAAAAAGAGGCTGGAACCATGGGCATTCTTGATTGCTGGCTTATGCTTAGCTATCTTCCTTAGGCAACTCAGAACAATCTACCTAAAGGAAGGATGCTTCCTGCAGTGGGCTACCCCGCCCCTACGTCACTTTACAACTAAGTCTGCCTCCTGCTAGACATGGCCTAAAGTCCAGTTTCTTCTAAGCAATAACTGAACTGAGATTCTCCTCTCAGATAATTCTAGATTGTGGCAAGTCCACATTTAGATTGTGTGCAGCCCACCTAGCATCTGGGATACTAAGGGAGGCGGATCACAGTTTAGTCCCCCTGGGCTACGGATAAGAGACCTCATCTAGAAAAGCAGAACAAAAAGAAACAAAGGAATGGCCTGGAAAGAATTCTCCAAGCAATCGGTTAAGACTGAGCACCTAGAAGAAGGCTGGTGGATGAGACGGCTTAGAACGCCAGGTGAGACATGGTCGTACATGCCTGGGCCCTCCTTTTCTCTCCCAGAGGACCCTAGACTGTATGACAAAGAGGTCTAAAACCCCGATAGACACAGGGGAGGAGAAGGCAACAAACCGCATGGGGAGCTCTCCCCAGCCCCACAACAGGGCACAAGTAGGTGCCATACTTTGTCTTCAAATACCTGCTGGACTGACCCACCTCCTCTCCAGAACTGGGTAACTGGCTATTAGATCAGCCATCCCTTGGGACAGCATAAACCAAACCCACTGTTTCCTTGCTTTGAGTCTAATTGCCTTAGGGGATATAGGCCCAAGGTTTTATTTCCTCCCATCTGCCACAGCAGGAAGGTGGCCTTGTATAGCAACTGGGATAGAGAAGCAACACCAGTCCCTCCAGAGAGCAACAGCAGAGACTGAGGGAGGGCCCTGGAAAGGCAAGAGGGATTAGTCCCGTGAGCAACACCCCAAGAGCTAGGAAACACAATGAGTATTTGAAGCATGGCACACAGATGCAGGCCAGAAGTCAGCCTACACTCTAGAGAGGTGAGACTGAAATCCCACTAAGAGTCCCAGAGCAGAACAGTCAGTGTGTCCAGGATACAATTAGACCACCAGTCCCATCAAGACTCAGGGAAGCCACGCCTTAATGAGAAAACAAAACAAACAAAAACAAAAACAACCCACACTTGCAAGTACTGAAAAGAATTGCATTGACATTATGTCACTCGGATTTAAAGGGTCACAGTAAGAATGCTTCAACAGACTCCCTCGAGACAAATGAAAACCAGCCTCAGCCAAGACCTCAGCCAAGAAACAGATGCTGAAAAATATGGAAACTGTCGGACTGAGAAACATGATGGAAATGAAAAACTTGTCGGACAGGACAGATTCAGTGCTAAGGCGGAGACTGCAGGAGATAGAAGCCAAGGACATAACGATCTCAGCAGTATGCATTCGAAAACTGGAGAAAACCACAATGAAAATAAATAGAGCACCAGAAGCCCCAGCAGCCTGGGAGAACACTCACCTGCACAGTGACAGCCATATCTTTAGAGTTCCAGAAGAAAATGGGAAGAAAGTGGGACTCAAACGTCCCCAAATAAAGGGTATGTGTCAGTCTCCCTTATTTGGCCAGAGAAATGAAACCTCCCAGTCCTAAGGATAAGTTAAGCCATAGGATAAACCAAAACAAATCAACACCAAATGCAGAGTAATTCAACTGCCAAAAAAACCTAATGGTATAAAAAAATAATAATAATAATCTTAAAACAACCAGAGTAGGCTGGGCAGTGGTGGCGCACGCCTTTAATCCCAGCACTTGGGAGGCAGAGGCAGGGGATTTCTGAGTTCAAGGCCATCCTGGTCTACAGAATGAGTTCCAGGACAGCCAGGGCTACACAGAGAAACCCTGTCTCAAAACCACCCCCCACCCCCCCAAAAAAAAACAACAACCAGCGTAACACAATGCCTGTAGAGGAAGACCAGTTGAATGACGGAAGATACCATGGTTTCAATAGGTATGGTCCGCCATAGACTCGTGTTTGAATGCTTAGCCATAGGGAGTGGAACTATTAGGAGGTGTGGCTTTGTTGGAGTAGGTGTGGCCTGTTGGAGGAAGTGTGTCACTGTGCGGGTGGGCTTTGAGGTCTCATATGCTCAAGCTATGCCCAGTGTGACACACAGTCTCCTTCTGTTGCCTTCAGAGCAAGATTTAGAACTCTCAGCTGTTTCTCCAGCACCATGTCTGCCTGTATGCTGCCGTGCTTCCTCTCATCAGGATAATGGACTAAACCTCTGAACCGTAAGCCAGCCCCAATGAAATGTTTTTCCTTTATAAGAGTTGCTATGGTCATGGTATCTCTTCACAACAATAGAAAGACCAATTAAGATGTGATCTGTCTTAGTCATGAACATCAGAAGTTAGCGGCACATTTTTCAAGTTATTAAAAAAAGAAGAAGAAGAACATTTCTCAGCCTCTCAGCTATACACCCTATATCTGAGAAAATTATCATTTCAAAAACAGAGGCAGGAGAAACAGGAAGGATTATTCTCCTGTAGTAATTGTCATCTTGGAGGTTTATTGCTTCTGACTGCTAACTTTGCTTTAGTTCTAAAAGCTTCTAGTTTCTGTACAGTCTTATCTAGGCCTAGAATGTTTTCAGTCTCTTGAGAATTACTGCTGAATAAGCTCACCCTTTCTAGTTTGTTTTGACCTCTGGCTGGCTGATTCAGCTCAGCTGTTTTGGCTCAAACTCTTCTCCAAGATAACTGATTCAATCTGGCTTCTCTCCCAGCTTCTGACTGAATTGCTCTGCTTGACGTGAAACTAACTCTAGCAATCTGTTCTAATCTATTGGCTCCTTCTCATTCTCTGGCTCATCTGTCGTCACCTGTGTCTAGTTTGTTCTCTCTTCAACCTGTCTCTGTACAATTGTCGTAGTTAAACCCTCTCCTTCTTCCTGTGCATTGCTCCCTCAAGTAGCTTCTCTTTCCTGTCTATCCTTGTGAGAGTTGAGCATATCCTTGTCTGTCAAATCTTTCTCTGATTCATCACTTTGTCTGACCCTCAATTAGACATCATTTTCAAACATTGGTGTTCCCTTCTACAAACTAACTTTACCTTCATTGTTTGAGATTAAAGGTGTGGACTAAGGGTATGTCCAGCCAGAGGAATTAAATGTGTGAGCTAAGGGCTGAGCCACAGCACAACTAGAAACAAGTTTTTAAGTTAATTACACAGTCTCGGGGTTCACAGTGTGATCAAATGTTCTGCCACAGTGATTGGCTCAGTAGCTTAAGGCACTTTTAGTCAAATCTGATGACCTAAGTTCCATCCTCAAATCCTTCATAGAAAAAGGAGGACTCCAAACAGCTCTGATTTCTACACCTCTGATTAGTGGCTGGTAAGTGTGTATGTACATGACACACCCACTAAGTAAACCTGATACATTTACTAAAACAAAAATGAAGTGGGCCCTGGAAAGATGGATCAGTAAGTAAAACACTTGCTATGCAAGTTTAAGGACCTGAGTTCAAATCCCTAGAACCTATGTGAAGCCAGATGTGGTTACATACACTTATCCTTCCAGCATGTCTAGAGGGAGATGGGAGATAGAGTCAGGAGAATTCTGGAAGCTTGTGGGCAGCTAGCCTGGTTTACTCCTTGCAACAGCAAAATAGTCAATACTGTCTCAAACAAGATGGAAGCTGAGGGCTGCTGCTCAAAGATGTCCCTTACTTCCATGTATTTGGACGCCCACACTCCCATCAGACTCACTGTGGAGGGACACAAGGCATTCACACATGAAGGAAAGCTATCGCCTCCTGATCCGACCAGCAAACAGAAGACAACGGACATGGGAACTTCTTCTCAGCACCGTTTATTCAGGAAACCTTAACATTCAAAAAGCCCGCGCACCCTCGTTCCCTGCCCCGTAGGTTGACTCTTGGTGGGCAAATCTAACAGTGTCCTTTTCATATAGGGGAATGGAGAAAAAACAATCCTTGATATCTAATACAATCACAGGCCAATTCTTGGGCAGTGCAGAGGGTAATGGAAGACCTCTCTGGACAGGACCCATAATCACCATCTGCTTATTAATTTCTCTCAAATCATGCAATAATCTCCACTTTCCTGATTTTTCTTAATAACAAAAATTGGAGTATTCCAAGGAGATGTAGATGGCTGCAAATGTCCTAATTCTAATTGTTCTGCAACTAAAGAATGCACTGCTTGTAATTTTTCTGAGGGAAGCGGCCACTGGGGAACCCACACCAGCTCCTTAGACTTCCAAGATATGGGAATTGCCTCCACAGTGGCCCTAGGAAAAACCCACTCCAGTCCTATCATTCTTTGGAACAGTGGGCACAGGCAGAGTCCTGTCTTGTAATCCTCTTCCAAGTCCTCTGCCTGGGATAAATCCCATATCAGACATCATCCTATATGCCTGAGGGCTATAATCATTTTCATTAGTTAGGGTATATCCCATCTCTTTCATGAGATCTCTGCCCCAAAGGGACACAGGAACCTCTAAAATATAAGGCTGAAAGGTCCCTTCATGGCCTTCATCATCTTTCCATCGCAAAAGACGAGAGCTCATTTCAGGTTCTTTAGCATACCTCAAACCCCTAAGGAGTTGTACTGATTTTTGTCTGGGCCACCCCTTCGGCCAATCTTTAACATTGATAATACTGCGATCGGCACCAGTATCTAAAAGCCCAGAAATATTTTTCCCCTCAACCATCAAAGATAATAATGGTCTTGACTCAAGATCTAAAGAGCAAAATACAGCAGAGGCCCCTGTTGACCCAAAGCCCTTATCCCCTCTTTGAACATCCTTTGCAGGAAAATAATCATGACAACTGGGAAGACAGAGAAGCTGAGCCAATCGAATTCCCGGGGAGATTGCAGTAAATACCTTGGGGAGAAGATCACCATAACTTTGACTATTCCAGTAAAATCAGGATCATGACCCCAGGATGAACAATAAGTCCCTGCATAGTAACTGAACTCCTTCCTAACACCAGTCCCATTGTATCAACAGATAAAGGTCCTTTAAAATCAGTCTCTATTAATTGCGGACCCATTTGGGGCTCAATATGAGTCTGGTGGTGGAACAGAGGTCGAGTCCTGCATGCCTCTCCCCTGCTTGCACTCCTCTCAGCTATTTTTGGAACGCGCTTCTCCTTGTCTAGAGTTCAGAGGCTGTCCATTTATATCCTTCACTGATCTACATTCATTGGCCCATGATTTCCCTTTTTGCACCTGGGCATAAGCCTGGAGTTCTACTCCTTTGATTCTGACTCCTCTGCTGCTGTGGACACTGGGTTTTAGATGCCCTTGCTGTCCACACTTGAAACAAGCATTATTGGAGGACTGGTTCGAGCCTCGAGTCATCTGCATGACGGCAGTGGCCAATCCTGCATTAGATAATGGTCCTCCTATCTCCCTACAAATTATCATCCAGACCTCCAGGCCCCTGCTTTTATAAGGACTAATGGCTTGTCTGCATTCTTTTGTGCACTGTTCATATATCAACTGCTTTAAGAGTGGCATAGCAGTGTCCGGGTCCCCAAAGATCTTCCTCCTGCTTCCACTATCCTGGCTACGAAGTCTGCAAAAGGCTCCGCTGGCCGATTCCCAGTGACCTCTCCTCTATTAGGAAGTGATTTCCAAGCTCTTGTCCCCATCTGATTGATCTGTTCATATACCTCAACCTGATACATGGTCTGATGTTGGCCTATCTCCTTGTCCTAACAGCATGTCCTGATCCCATTGAGCCTGTCCTGCTGCCACATTTTGAGCTGCGCATTCTGCTGAAAACTCTACTGGCCAGGTGTAAGGCAAGCTCGTGCTAAATTTTGCCAGTCAGCTGGGAGTCATAGCATATCTATGCAATGACTCCAGTTGAGCCACCACATAAGCTGCACTAGGTCCATATGCTCGCACTCCTCAGCCAACCTCTGAATGATCTTCCAGTCTAAAGGCTTGTGGTAACGGTTTCCCTGGGCATCCTGAAACACTGGGAAACACGTACTCCTGAATCACACTGAGCCCTCAGCCTCTCCACTGCTTCTGGATATAAACTTCGTCCTGATGACACTACCGGAGTGTATGGAGGTGCCTGGCGGCCCTGGAGTGGTTGGCTCTGCCTCTAGTTTTGTTTTACTCAAGTCTCGGCCAGGCTCTCTAATTCATCTTCTGAAATCGTCTTCACTCTCGAACTGTCTCTTAGCTGCTCCAAAGCCTCACTATCCTTTCCCTCTTCATCCTCAATGCAAGATCGTCACCAAACTGGAAGTAGCCAGTAGGCAATGCCCCCTGTTCCTCAGCAAACCTCAGATCTTTTCCTAGTTTCTCCCAATTCGGCAGGGTGAGGTGTCCCGAATTGAAAAACAAGGAGCAACCTGTCTACCGCTTGCATAAATTTCCTGTCTAGACCCACTCCTTTCGCTTTCAGCAACCCTCGGAGTGCCTGACTAACTGAAGTAAAGGAGGTGGAATTCCCCATAGTGCTTGGTAAAACTTGTCCTGGTCCTCAGGAACTTTATAGTCTCGTCTGAGAACTTTCCCTTGCCCCACTTACCTGGGAACTTTCCAGCTAGCTACCCTGACCGTGAAGAGTTCTGAAGTCCCCGTACAGGCCACCACTTGTCGCCTCCCTGATGCGACCAGCGAACAGAAGACAACGGACATGGGAACTTCTTCTCAGCACCGTTTATTCAGGAAACCTTAACGTTCAAAAAGCCCACGCACCCTCGTTCCCGCCCTTAAATCTCTGTCTCCTCCAACCAGAATCTGCCACAAGTCATTCGATTGGTGCTGAGCCCATACTCACATGGCCTGATCTTATGTACAAGCAATATACACACGCAGTAACTGCCAGATTTACGTGCCCTGATCATGGCGCAGCAATGCCCAAGCTAGGGCTGGCAGATTGCCAGCTGTCATCTGTGACACCAGCTCTCCACAGAAAGCTAAGAATTTGTTGTTTGTTCATCTCTGGGTTTAGCAGGAGAGAGACGTGGCTCACAGACACTTGTTCTTATCCCTCTAACCTGTTGAGGAAAGAAAGTTAGACAGTTAGGAGACAGGACTGTTCTGTGAAGCCCTGGCCGTTCTCAAACTCATGGGGATCCACCTGCCTCTGCCTCCCAGAGTGCTGGGATTAAAGGGTGCGCCACCATGCCCCAGAGAAAGTTAAATTTTATTTAAGTGAATGAAATTAGCAACATTAACAAATATAAAGAGAAAAAAAGAGGAACATCTAAGATGGCTCAGTCTATAAAGTGTGTGTTGGGCAATGTCATGACCTGAGTCCCACCACTAGCAACTGGGCTTTAAAAAAAAGCCTGTAATCCCATGCTGAAGGAGCAGACAGGAGGCTCCCAGAGGCAACAGATTACATTGCTCTGTGTATTCATTAGATATGTTATATAAGTGTCTGTTGAGGACAAGCCACACAGAGTGCTAGAAGAACTGACAGACAACTGACTGACAGTACCATGCCCTCCCCACAACCTCTCTGGCTTAATGAGTTAAAGGTGCTTTCTGCTCACAAAGTAGGTGGGAGAACTTTTTTCTCCCATGTAGTATATACAGGCAAGGCTATGTTAGTGCAAAACCTGGATGAGTTTAGAGTTTTTCTGGGAAAGAAACCAGTTTAGACCTAAGAATGGCCAAGGATATCTTGAAAAAGAGAAAGTTAAGAGATAATCTCCCAGATACACAAACACAACACACACACACACACACACACACACACACCAAAATCACAGCACGAGACAGATGACATCACAGGCAGCTGAATCTAGAATGGGACAACTTTCCAGACTCGTAGCAGGCAATTTTTTTTTTTTTGTTTGGACAGGTTCTGTGGCTCTGGTGTCCTGGAACTCACTGTAGACGTGGCTCGAACCAAATCGCCTCTGCTCCCAATGCTGATAGCATGCGCCACCACCGCGTACGGACAGTTTTTAAAAAGACTTATTTACTTTATATGTATGAGTGTTTTGCCTGCATGTATATATGGGTACCTTGTTCACACTTGGTGCCCTCAGAGGTTAGAAGAGGGAGTTGGATCCACTGGATCTGGAGTTAGGGATGGTTTGCAAACCACCATGTGGGTGCTGGGAACCAAACTGGGTTCTCTGCAAGAGCAGCTGGTGCTCTTTGGAGGAGAAACTGGACAGGAGAGAGAGAGAGAGGGAGAGAGAGGAGAGAGAGAGAGAGAGAGAGAGAGAGAGAGAGAGAGAGAGAGAGAGAGAGAGAGAGACTCAACAACAGAGAAATAATACTTAAGCGATAACTGAGGGGTCCAGAGAACCAGCATCTACAGTTTGGGTAGACCTGGAACATACACAGCACAGAGATAGCTGCAGAGTTGCAGAATGTTCTGAGCTCAGAGGCATTTTTCCTTAGCTTTCTTCATAGGAGTAGAGAATTCAAAAGAAACTGAGTTATCTACAAAAGAAAAATTGTCAAAAAAAATTGTATTACAGCCAAATTGCTGAATACTCTGCCAGGGTTCAGAGTGCACTTTCTGGTGAGATTAAATTCCTACGTTAATTCTGAATAATGAAGCTACTCTGTGGATATCAATCCCAATGCCCTTCAACGTGGGTAGAGACACTCAAGAATAGAAAATTCCTGAAATATTCTTGGCAGATGGCCAGCTCACTTTTATTCCGGGGATGGAAAGGAAATTGGGTGGAAATCAAGTTTTCAACTTTTACTTTTCATACCTTGTTATTATTCTGATCTTTATTTTTTTAAAAAAAATTATGTGTGTATGGATGGCTATGTGTGGAGGCCAGAGGTCAGCCTCAGATGTCTGCTTCATTTTTGGTCTACCTTTATTTTTTGAGACAGGGTGTCTCATGGAACTGGAAGATGGCCTATGGGATCAGGCTGTTGGACCAGGGATCCCCAGGGATCTGGTTTGTCCTTCCACAATGTATATTATAGACACATATCACCTACCCACATTTATGCAGGTCTGGGGTTAAACTTGATCATAATTGTGCAGCTGACATTTTCCCAACTAAGCCATCTCCTGGCTCCTAGTCAGATATTTGAAGAGAATGCACTTGTATAATTTAAAAGTGTAAATAGTAATGAAGCCAGGAGGGCCACCAGGCACCAGGTGACAAAGACAGAGGTAACAAAGATAAGAGCACAGATGCAAGCTCCTCACCCCCAGTTGGCCTCAGGGAAGAGCAAAGGGCTCATCTTCTGTGGAACAGAAGATGATGAAAAGGCAAGTGGTGGTCACCACCCAGAGGTCCTGTACCCTGGAAGCTGGGGGGGGGTGGCGCAGGGCCTGTTGTGACAGCTACTCAGCAGTGTTCCAGCAGACCCAGCTTAGGTGGACTTTACAGTGCAGGCCGTAGAGACTCGTAGGCCCCTCAAGGGCACCTGGCCTCAGATCTTACTGCTGTGCCTGGGCTGGGCAAGCAATGGAACTCCGAGTTGGGGGAAGCTGGAGCAGAGCCTGTCTCCTACTGCTCTGGGCAGAGGAGTACCCTACAGGAGACACTCTAGGAAATCACACAGAGCTCCTTCTTGGGTGTCCTCCTTCCCTGTGGTCCAGAGTCCTCAGTTCTACATCATCTACATCTTACAACTGTTTGCCACAGATGGAAAAATGGGGGTGCAGGGCCTGTGATGACTGTCCAAGTTGAGGCAGGTGGGGAAGAGAGGTGCTAGGCTCTTCTCAGACGGTCTGCTGTGAGAGAGCAAGCCAGCATGTCCTCACTGCTGGGCAGTATGGTCAGCTGCGTCCAGAGGACTTGCTCTGCTTGGCCTTTCTCTAGCCTGACACTTGTGTGTGTGAATCAGAGAGGCGTGTCCCTGCTAGAGAAGCAGATGAAGGGGACTAGGAGTTGTTGTTTTGTTCTAGTAGTGAGATGTTTATTAACCTAAACCATTAATTTTGATGTACTGTTTTATAGCAAGAGAAAATCAAAACAAGGTCTAAATGCTTGGCATGGCACAAACATTGCATGACTTCATCTACTCTCTCTGCCTTCTCCCACTCCGAAGACCCTTGCACACTAACGAGGCCATCTGACCTCACAGACTGCTCTTCTCTGTCCTCTCCGCCTCGGACATTCTTCCTCCATTTGGGTACACTATGGCAGGCTTCAATTCCTCCTCAGGCCCATCTCAAATTCTACGCACCTCCTCTAGAGGGCAGACTCATCCCGGTAAGCTGGTCACCCACTCTAAGATTTTGTTTATTCTTTGCTCAATTTTTTAAAGGACTAAATCTTTTTTGTTTGAAAAATCCATGCCCTTTTAGCTTGACCTAAGCTTGCCAGTTGTCCTTTCAAAATGGAGTGATGGTTTCACCCAGGAACAGCTGTAGGATCCTGATTTCTGTCCCACCCTCTTTGAAATATGTTCTACTAGCTAGAGATGGCTGCTTGTGTCCATAGGAGACATCACAGCGATGTACGATGACAGATGGAAAATACTCCATTAAAAGAGCATTTGGAACTAGGGAGTCTTACCAGACTTGTGAGATAGAAACTCAATGTAGACGAACCTTTCAAAAGTCCAAATCTAAGTGAACTTGGTCTTTCTTCCCTGGCCATCCCTGACTCGTCACAGCAGTGGAGTCACGAGGGTGCCGAGGAAGGGGACTGATCGGCTGGTTAGTTCTTGGAGGCTTGAGAGACAGTTCAGGGGAGTGCTTGCTGTTCTCACAGAGGACCACAGTTCATTCCCAGCTCGTACTCCAGGACACTCTCCTCTGGATTCACATACACAGACACAGGACAGACAGACACATACATACACACACACGGACACACACACTGATACATAGACACACAAAGACAAACAGACCGACAGACACACAACACAGACACAAATACATACACACACACACATAAACACAGACACACAGATAGACACACACAGACACATAGATACATAGACACATACAGACACACATACACAGATACACACAAATCCACACACACATAAACAGACACACAGATACAGATACATAGACATACACACACACACACAACACATAGACAGACACACATAAACACAGGCACACACAGATACACACACTCAAAGACAGCTACCATTGTGTAACTCAAGAACACGCAAAAGAGCTCTCTGAACCACTCTCCTCAGTTGCTAACGTCACATTCACATGTGTGTACTTAGGCCAAATACCAATAACTAGTATGCTTTTTATACATTAGTGATAGAAATCATGCAGAAAACAAAAGCCCTGATGGCTTTATTGTACTGTGTCACAGCATGCTGTGTCAATTTACTTTTTGGACTGAGACAGCGTCTCATGGAGCACAGAGAACTGTGCTGGAGTACGGATGGCCTTGAAGTGCCTTTACTTCTGGGAGTCTGGCACCTGTCACATGCTCACTGGAGACCCTAGACTTTTCTACCTACTGTCCGGCTGACCCTGAAGGACTCCCCTTCAGGCAGGGACAACTGTGGGAAACCCGTGTGTGTCTCTCCAGATCCCTGTTGAAACTTCAACCCCAATGCAATAGTATTAATAGGTGGGGCCTTTAGGAGGTGATGAGGGAGGTCTTGGGGTTCATGACAATGACAGAAGGCATTGCTTTAGAAAAGAGCTTCAAGGATTCAGCTCTTGGGCTCCTTCCCTTGGCAGCATTTGGGCAACAGACTGCTATGTTAGAGAGAGGTGGTGCCCTCCTTCTACCCTCTCAGTACCTTGGTCTTAACTAGCCAACCTTCTGCAGCACAAGAGGTTTGTTTCTGTGGTTTATAAATGAAGCAAACCAAGGCATTCTGTTGGAGAGCAAGAAGAGCTCTGTCTCTCATGCCCATAGGAAGGATGCTTCTTGTGTTTATGGGACTGTGGACTGATAGGCGATTATTGATCATTTTGAATATATCAAGTTGCTGGCTTTAGGATTCCCGGGCTTCTGAGGGACTGAGGGACGTTATGATGAAGCTTCTTCCTCTGAGGCCTCAGATGTTCCTCACATGTTCTGGGGTACCTTGGAAACAGAGCACCATTTTACAGCATCTAAGTGTCTTGTGGGACCATATCCTTTAAACCCATCAGTGTTGTTCAGTATCTGGGTGTAGAGATGATGAGGTCTGTGAAAGCCAGATGCTGTTGAAGAATTTTAGGGCCCAGGTGCTAAGGCCACTGAAGCACCCTCACTTACCTCCTAACTAGTAAATGCCAGCACCCCACGTCCCAGAGAGCACCAAGTTTCCTGGGTCTCTGCTGTCATTATTCCTATTGTCTCTTTATTAAGTGGAAGGTGTCTTTGTCATGGGTTGTAGCATCTCGTGTGTCTGTTGTCCACTCAGGCAGTGCTGTTCTGAGAAACTTGTGGATATGTGGCCTGGCTGGAGGCCTGGGAGATTGTCATTGCAGTAAAACTAATTGCCACACACCCTGCTTGCCAGTGCCACCAGCTGAGCCTCCTTCCATGTTGTCCTTGTCCTCTGAATGCCAAGGCCAAAATAAAACCTTACTGTCTTAAGTTGCTTCCTGTCAGGGATTTGAGAAAAAACTAGAAAAGTTTCATTATTGGTTGTGACTCTGTGATTGGCCCATCTCTTTCTGCATCTCACTAGGTGCTATTGTGTAGAGTTGCAGGCCCACTCATATACAATGCTGGTTGGATGCAATATGCCCGCCTGCCCGCCCGATTTTTGTGTGTGTGTGTGTGTGTATGTGTGTGTGTATGTGCGCACGCAAGCATACTCCTGACACAGCAGAGAAGCTGGTGTATGACTGGTGGACAGAAGCCTACATGGAGCTGAACATGCTGAGTTTGTTTCCTGGGTCCTTGATTTTGGTCTGTGAGTTTTGATTTCTATCTTGTTATTGTTTTAGCTTGGGGTTTACTTTGTGCTTTCATTTCAGTTATATTATCACCTGGTTTGCTGTCCGTTAACTGTTCGTTTTTTCTTGACGTTTTCCCTACTACAGAGATGTACTAAACATGACTATGGTGGCATGAAGGAGGGAGCTATATTGGATCATTTCTCTATTTTACCAAAACTAAGTAAATAGTAATACAAAGTAGGTTCAGGCACATCATTCAAACAACCAGCACAATGGTAGTTAGGACAGTGACCACACTGCAAACAAAGGGTATGATATGGAAACCCAACAGTGTGTTGTTCCAGTACTTCATATGACACCAAGGCTCTTGAGTCTGTTCATCTTGGCATTTCCTCCCACAGCAAAAGGTTTCCTTAGTACTTACTGTGAGGCGACTCAAGCCAGAGACTCTTTGATTGGGAATGCACTTATGTTCACTCCATTACTGACAAAATGGTTGGATGGATAACTCTTGACAAAATTTTCATTTCAGTACTTTGAGTATTTCATCTCAATGCCTTCTTACCCGGCCCCCTTCCCAGGAAACTTAGCCTTACTTGAACATTGGTTTTTCATATGTAATGGCTTTGGTGTTTAGAGTGGGCTGACTGAGCTGTACCTAGTATTTCTTTGGCTCATCTCACCTGGAGTTTGTTGGGCTTGAACCTTGAGGTGATCTGATGACAACTTTTCAGTGTCAGCTCACTTCCCTCCTGGAGAACTGATGTGTGCCAGCGAATGTGATGTCCCCATAAATGACATGCTCATAGTTCTCCTGAAGTCTAGGCAGCTGTGAAGGCCACAGTGAGACCATGTAGACTTGAGCCTTTACCAGGCTGTCATGAGGTGAGTCTGGGCTCATGAGACCTCAGTTTCCCCTATGTATATAGAAGCAGCCTGTATTTTCCTAGTTTGCCATGTCCCTGCAGGTAACTGTAATCAAGGCACTGGTCTGCCAAGCTAGACAAGAGTGAGTTATTCTTTGGTCTTTTGTTAGTGTCTTGCCTGAAGTGAATAGATGTTTGTCCACGTCTCTCCAGAAGGCCCACATGGTAACTGGGCCTGACCTCGGGGCCACGGGGAGCCTGAAGCTTGAACATCATGTTGGTACTGTGTGGGCCCTGTGGCAAAGGACTTGGGATGGATCCCTGTGAGGCCGGGGAGGGGAGTACTCAACAGAAATGGCGGCCAGCACCTCAGGTGGTGCTTGCACTGCCTCTGGGCCTCCTACTCCCAGTGATTAGAAGCAACTGCCCTGCCACTCAGCCAAGCTTCCTCCCCCAGTTGAGGATTAAACCCAGGGCCTGTGCTTGCCAGGCAAGACCTCTCCCATGGGACTGAGTCTCCCGCCCCTGCTCCAGCCTTCTTATAGTCTCAAGTAGACAGTGCTACATCAGTAGGAACCTAAGAATTTTGAGATAGTAGACAGTCTTTGGTTGGGCAGAGGGGACTAAGATATTAAATTATGTTCTAAAACAAAAGAAAAACACACAGGGAAAAAGAATACTGCTTTAGATTTGCCAGAGGTTAAAACCAAGAGCCTGCTGAGCTGAGCAAGCTGCTGTCCAATCAGACTCCTTTCAGGAACGCGAGCTCTTGGAGTTTATTTCAGTAAAAACCAAGACAAAGCAGACTTACCCCGACAGAAGCGGAGCAGACCCGCACTGCGGCAGCAATCACAAGGCACGTATGAAATACAAACATTAGAAATGTCACACATCACTTAAAAAGATGCCGATCCACGGGAAATATGAATGCACATCAGAAAACGATGTTTAAATGACCCGATTCCTCTCCCGTGCAACAAGAGAAGGAGTAACGGCCTTCCATGTATACAACCCGTGGCACATGTCACAAGCCGTTACACCACTCAGCAAGCTCCCCAAAGACAGCAGCAGTGTTCAGCTCGGAAATCACTTTTAGAGCATTCCTAGTTTTCTGAGGCATCTGGAATTTATAGAATGAATGAAGAAAGTTCTCATTTTTCTCAGCTTAGAAAAAACCCACAGTTCTATGTTCCTGGACAAAACCACCATGAAAAAGGACATCGGACATATTAAAAAATACCAAGGGCATGATTTGTATTTGGGACCAGAATAATAACCCTCTTCCCAAAACTGACTAGAGAATATATAAAAAATATAAAGTCAATTACACAAAAATAAAATAATGTTTGATTCAGATTATTGCTTAGGAAGCAGTATGAATATTAGTGACGCTCAGGTCAGACATGACTATCAGTAACTGCAGCAGAGTCCTACGATCAACATGTTACATGACGTTTAGAACAGAGTTCTTTGCGTAGCAGCCATCACTGAGCTCTCCCTGGAGGACCTGGGAAGACGCAGGTCTATCAGTCTCCCACAGTAACTGTGGTACACGGAGAGCTCCTCTTAGCTGCAAAGTCCTTTCCTATGGAATATGGAGGAGTGCTTATTGAATCATTCCCACAGCCGGGAGAGGGGACACGGAAGCTCCAGTTCTAAACAAAAGCGAGTATAAATATCAGATAGTGAAGCATCCTGACAGAGCACATGGCACCGCATAAACACCAGTGAGACATTGTCAACTGTCATCTTCTACAAGACAGCTCCTGCTGGATACAACCGTCCATTCTGGCTATGTATTCAAGCACAGCCATATCCCGGGCAGCAATTCACTCTCTGGCCAGCTGGAGGTCTGAGTAGTTCAGTCTGCAGGTGACATGGCAGGAAGCACCGGGCAGGAGCTACAACAGCACAGCCTGGGCCGCCTCCCTGATGGTGGATGCAGCCCTCTGCAGCTCTTCCTCTGTCTGCTCCACGGTGACCACAACCCTGATGCTGAGAAAGACAAAGCACAGGGACATGGGGTCATTCGCTTGTGCGGTACAGTTCTGGCTCTGCAGGAACCCACCATCTATCTACCTGCTGCTGATTTCCTACCGTGCAGCAGAAGGGAGCAGCCGTGACAGGGCTCGGCTGCCTGCAAGCCTAACACATGGTTCTCTATGGCCACGGGCAGAAGCGATGCGTCCTGGACATCCCCACTCACCTGTATCAAGTCCACGTGTTTTATTCCGGGGAAGCCACCGAGGTTGAGAAACCAAGCCTCTCAACAATCTACTATTCTAAGTAGTCCTGAGCTCAAAGCAGGAAGTCAACATTTCTCACACTAGTGACTGCCTGGGTGCTCCTACTTAATTATTCAGCTGGTACATGAATGTCTAGTTCAGAAGGGAAAGCAGACGTTTTCTAGTTCTTAGGACACAGACTCGGTGAGGCAACCCTCCTGTCCTCTGCCAACAATGGCTTTAAGCACTAGGCATGGTCACCAAGGACATAGTAAAAGTGGGCACAGGAAGGAGTCAGAACTCTAGACATCCTGAGCAGCCAATTCAGTGAGCTTACCTAGTTCCGATCTGGCCGTCTGTATGTGAGAAGACCCCGACCTACCAGGGAGCTCTGCGCCCTTGTCCACCTGCATCTTACACTCTGTGCTCCAGGTTGGCCACTGCACTCCTCAGCACATGCAGTGTCTCATCTGCTGGAAGATCATGGTGTCACCAGGGTCCTCCTGAGCAGATACTGCTTGGCCTAGGGTGGGACCACACCCAACAGACTCTCTACAAATCTAATCCACTTCAACCAGAGCATTTAACACCTGAGTTCGGGACACTAGCCGACAGTGTGGGAAAGTCACATACAATGAATGTTCTTATGGGTGTGCTTTCCCATCGTAGTAAATCTGAGGGGAACTTTCAGAAGCTGGGAACTGTCTGCACTTAAATCTCTGAGGTCAGGCTGTCATCTGTTCTAGGAAGTCTAAGCATCATGCCAGTCTCCTCTGTGACCTGACCCAGGGCTATGGTGGTTGGAGTATTCGTTTCTTCTGATCACAGTACAGGCCCTTTGGGGTCAGAGCTGAGTACTTCAATAGCCTATTTACGAGTCCACCCCCGTCCCTTGCTTTGCAGTTCTGTTGTAGGTCTGGTGTCTGCAGGATGACGCATGCAGGCACATGCAGACCCGTGAGCACCGTTAGCAAGCTGAGCACATCCAGGCTGCTCCCGTCTCCAGTGACTCCACAGCACAAGTTACAGTTGGACTCCAGCTGTTAGAGTTGCTGAAGAGTCTGTTGCCACAGTTCAGTTGAGTCATCTAGGAGGACACTCAGTCCTGTGATGCTTTTCAGTTAAAATGAAAAACACCATTGCGAAATGAACCAGGGTGTGTGCTGTATTGTAAGGGCATTCTTATCCTCCAGCAATATTTCAAGTTTTCCCAACACAACATATTTCAAAGAGTGTCAAGCAGGAAGGCTGCATATGCACTTTTAATATTAACATTAACCAACCTTGGAGGAGGAAGGCACTTCTCTTCCTTGTCCAAGTAGCGGGCCTGAGTCAATGCGATGCCCTTATTCATGCACTGCAGGGAGAAAGGGTATATTAACATCACTTAGGTCATGGTGGACAGATATGCTGTCTCTCAAAGGCACCTGTCATTTCCATTTCCATGTAGAGGTCTACGGACAAAGCTTATGTGCCCCTACTGTACTCTCAGAGAGAACCCTTCTTTTGGACTCAGACTTTCCTGTGAGGTGGCCACAGAGCCTATGAGATGTCTGGATGTGGGGGTGTGAGTGAGAACAGCCCTAGGCTCATAGATTTGAATCCATGGCCTCCAGCTGGTAGAACTGTTTGGGAAGGATTAGGAGGTGTGGTCTTCCTGGAGAGGGGGTCACTGGGGTGGGCTTTGAGGCTTCAAATCCTCCTGCTATTCCCAGTGTGCTCTCTGCTTCCTACTTGTGGTTCAAGGTGAGAGTTCACGGCTGCTGCTGCTGCTGCCACTGTGCCTTTTCTCCACCGTCATGGCCTCTGACTCTCTGAAGTTGTCTTGGTTTATCACAGCAACAGGAAAGTGACTAAGACACTGAACCATCTCTCCAGCCTCTTCAGGTTTGTTCTGAGAGTGTTTGTGCAGCAGTCTGCCTGCTCATGTCCACTGCTTGCATGTGAGCCCTGTAGCTCTGACCAGCAGTGTTTGCTAAGGCAGAACAGAGTGGGGCTATGTATATGTTGTGAGCCTACCAATAAGAGCAGTCCTGTGGGAAACAGCAGACCCAGCAGCCACAGGGACATAACATAATCCTTAGCTGTGCTGGCTTGTCCATTGGTTGGTTCTGAACGTGTACATCTGCGTTACCTTTGCTAAAACCTCTAACCACAAACTTACTTTCACGTCTGTATATTTCTGGGATAAGACACTGAGGCAGTAAAAGGGTGGAGGATGCTGTGCCCCTTTAAGGAAGCCTGTCTTTCCTCAGGCCTGCAGAGCTGAGCCTGAGACAACATGTGTGATGTGTCCTTTTCCAGCCAAATATTCTTAGCCTCATCATCATACTGTGGTAAGGGATGAAGGGGACAGGTGGCAGGTACTTTGTTTACTCTAAGGAGCCCAGTGGTATTGTCTCAGGGCAGCAGCAGAGTGGAATGGCCCCGGGTGTGCGTCTCCTCAGTGCTGCGGCACCCTGGATTTCTGCAAGAGTCTGGAAGAAAGGCAGGGTGGCTTCTGGAGAGGCAGCTACCACTGGGAGGATCGGCCAAGCAGCTGCCTAGTGAGCCCAGAGTCAACAACTTAGCAGAAATTAGTAAAATAGGTGAAATATTAGCAAAGTTCATGAAACAGAAATTTAATTAGGATTAGCAGCTCACACTCTGCAATTCTAGCACTCAGGATGCTGAGTTAGGATGGCCCGTGAGTTGGAAGTCCAGCCTGGGCTAGGTGGTGGATTCCAGGCTAGCCTGGTGACAGAGTGAGACCTTGGTGAGCAGGTGAGTGTTCTGCGGGGCTGTTTAGGAGAAAAGTTGAGCACAGCTATATTCAATGCAGCAGCAAGTTGACAATTTCAGGAGCTAGGCTGACACGGTGGGAGAACCTGTGAGCACTGTGAGCGTGGGGAGCAGCAGCTGTGGCATACCCCACCTTTTGGGACAGGGGGTGTTGTGAATACGAGGTAAGTGAGGGTGGGGCCATCGGGTGCTGACTGCATGACTGCATACTCACCTCATCTACGATCCCCTGAAGCAGTTTCCCATCTTTCTCCCGAGAGCCCGTGCTCTCTTCCAGCTGGAGGTGCAGTGCCGGGGAAAGGCACTCCCCCACCACTTTTAAACCAGGAATACTAGAGAAACAAACACACACGACATTGGTACACTGTGGGCTCACAGATCCCGCACAGCCTAACCGTTAGGGCAGGGGTTGGAGCTCAGGGCATCATGCTGGCCTAGCAAGGTGAGGCCCTAGGTTCAGCCCTAATGCCATAGATAGAATACATTGAGAAGCAATGGGTACTTTCCCATCCAGAAACGCCCGTGGAGCTGTTTCTGTGTGCACAGGAGGAAGGCTGCTGTTCATGGGATGCTGTGGTGGGGTTCTGGGCATCCTTGTTGCTCTCCATCCTCTCACAGCTCCCTCATCCTGGGCTTGTGCTCTCCATCTCTTCACCTGATATACCCTGCCCTCTTGTCCCCAAGAAAGTTGTCCATTGTGAGAGCCAATCATGCAGCCTTTCTGGGGGGGGGCTCCCTTGGGCCCACTTAGAGCAGGATGTGTACCACAATTTTCTATTACTTTTCCTGTTTGCTTCCTTCAAGTGTATGTACTATCACGCACGCTCCTTTCTTATTTATGTTTTAGAGTGCCATAGAGACATGACATAATAATGTTATACTCTGACTAACGACACTGTAGTTTGACTATCAACAATAGGTTTAGGTGGCACAATTGTCTTATCTGTGTGAGCTACTTTAAATCTTGTGTGGATTAAGATTTTCTTCTTAGATTAGCACACAGAAATCTGCTTTGTCAGGGAAGAAGGCAGATTTCTGTAGCGTAAAATCCTGTCTTGACTATTAGCGACACAGGGCAACTGCATGAGTGGTCCTCCCTCAGGTTCACCTTCACTGCACTATCCATCTCCATGGATACAGCTGTGGTCCATGCCTTTGAGACTGGACTGCCCATTTGCTCTTTTCATTCAGCTCCTTGTTCCTAGGTCCAGGTTTCCCTCAGAATGAAGTGAAGCCGTAGGCAACCCTCAGAATGTTCTTAACTCAGGATTCGAGAGCTGTAGTGACTGCCACTGGCCTGGATGACTGTCCCCACTGTTCAGGGCCCCTGAGCACTACTGGTAGAAGGTCTGTACCTTTAGAAAGTGTGAAGTTCTGAGGTCCCAGGGGTGGACCTCCTGTGTGGTGATGTGGATCCTGACTGCCTCGTCCAGAATCCCCCAAAACTATGGACTAGAACCACCAGAACTATGAAGAAAACTATCTTTCCAACTTATCAGTTAATTGCCTTGAACATTTTATTAATGCTGAAAGCTTGGAACAGAGGTACTACTTATATGTATCTCCTTTATTTGAATGTACTTCTAGACATTAGGTTCTCTCAATAGAGCCAGGTACAGGTCTGAGTTTAGGCCCTTAGAACCTAGGGCATCTGTCACGTGGGGAAACCTATGGTAGTTTTCATCAGTGCAGAAACTAAGCAACGCACTCTCAGGACCTATCCTCTTTGACTCCTGAATGGGTCCAGGAAGCAGGACCAATTTCTCATGTTTTCAAATAGCATCTCAGATAAGCCACCTTTCCCTCAATAAGCAGACGAGTCATGCATGGGCGGGGCAGATGAGAGGACTGAAGGAGAATGCCTATGTTTGTGCTAAGATAAGATGGACACAGAGTTGTAGTTTTAGTTCAGAAGCTGAGGCACTTTGCTTCCAAACCTATTACACACTTGGTAAACCCATCACTTTACCCAGACAGAAAAAAGCAAACAGTAGGCTTGGTCCTAGGCTCAGAGCCATCAACAAGGAAGCCATGGCCACCAGTGTGTAGTTCAGGAAGAGAGTCAGCTGTACATGCTGTCTCCACACACAGTGGACATCTCCAGGTTATGATGGAGGCAAACAGCAGGTAGATGACTTTCCCAACCCCAACCCCAGGGACAAAGGAGGAGCCTCCTTCTCCTCACCGGGCACTCCTCCTCTTCAGTGGTTCCTGACCTCTACACTTGGAAATACTCTCAGTGATACGGGTGTGCTAATGACAAACCATCTCTCCAGAGCAGGACTTTCAAATAGAAACCTGGGAACCCAAGGCTGCGCTCCAGTGACTGTCTGGTGGACAAGTGAAGCTGGTCACACACCATACACTGAACCTGCCCACAGTACTTCTTCCAGGGTTCTAGCCAGTCCCCACGTAGCTACTTCTCCAGTTCCTCAGATCTAGATCTAGATCAGCTACAGTTCTGTCTCACTCACCCAGCAAACAAACTTCTGAAAGAGCCAGAGGCCAAGCACTGTTCTCTGCAACTATGAGGCTGTTCTGTCTGCATGTATATTCTAACTGGCACCCTGGCTCTCTTTCACCATCAGATACATTATTACTGCACAGAGAACAATTTTGTTAAGATTCAAGGCCAACAGTTGCAGGTTTCATCTTCATTCAATCCATGTCCCCACCCAGTAGGCTTCCTTCCCTTTCTGTTTTGTTTGCTGGGTCCTGGTGGCTCTGCACCACTGTCACCACTGCTAACCTGCAGTCTGGCCAAGTATAAAAGGAACCACCAGCTCTCAGCTTCTAGTGGGAGGTCAAGAAGAGGACATGGAAAGAGGCACAAATCTTGACTAGACTAGCAATGAAGAGCAGAAAGAGGGGAGGGAGTCACATGGACAGGATTATAAAGACATGAAGTAGAGCTACCATAATGACCTAGGAAAGGGGAGGGCCAGACAAGGCAGAGAAGACAGGCCTAAAACAGAAAAGGGTAAGCAAGGACCTGTGTCTGAATCCTCAGAACCTATGTAAAAAATGCTGGATTGTAGTGGTGCATGCTGGGATCCTGGTGCTGGGGAGTCTGGAGAAAGACAGAGCCCTCAAGTTAGCTAGCTAGCCAGGCAAGCCTGCTGGACAAGTTGTAGGCCACTGAGAGACAGTTTCTCAAAACCCAAGATGGATGGTAACTAAGAAATGAAAGCAAGAGGTCCTTCCTATGCACAAGCACAGATGTGTGCTTGTAAACACACACATCTTCAGGCTGAGTTTTGGTGCCACAGGAAATGATCTCACATTGTTCTAGATCTTTCCTTTAGCTCCCTAAGGAGATTCATGTACAAGAATTATGAAACAATCTGAGGCTACACCCTAAAGAGCAGGGTGTTAAAGTCTTCTCAGGAGACCAAGATAAAGCTAACTGGAAGCCACACACTTACCCTTGTAGAGACTTATGGATGTTCTGGCACTTTTTCTTTAAAACTGTAAAATACCTGCATAGACAAAAAAAGAGTTTGAAAGTAGATTTAAGATACTGTTGGTACCAGCTTATGAATTCCTTCAAAAGCTCAGCTCCTTAGTTTGAAATGCTGTAGATGTTCTGCGTGTGAGCAGACACTCAGTTACGCACAGCCTGAGAGTCTGGGCTTCATGATGTCACCAACTGGCTCCTTCTCACTGGTGCTGCATGCTCTCAGCAAGTCCAGGGGTGACGGCTTCTGAGCCAAATGCAGGCCCTCACCCTTACTGACAGCCACCCAAGTCCAGCTAAGATCACTAGTGGGCAGCACAGTCATTTTGGGGGATGTTTTCCTTTTATTCAAGGAAAGCTTGAGAGACACATCTGACCATGTGAGCTGACACCTCTGCTGGGGATTCCGGAGTGCCAGCTAAGCAAGGCCTCTTCTCCTTTCTTGTTACTTAAGTGCACTCATTACTAGTGTATTGGGGTTGTGCACGTGTGGAGGTCAGAGGAAGATAAGGCTACACTATTACAGTCAAAGGCTACTTGCTAGATTCCCAGTTAACTTTTTGCTTTGCCCAGAGTTGTTTGCTGACAGACAAGCCAGCATTGTTACTAACTGATGCTTCCAAGGCCGAAGGGAAAGCAAGAGAGAAAAGGACATCTACAAAAGCTCAGAACACTCAGCTAACGTCTCCAAATCCCAGTAGCCATTACACTTGGGAAAGCACCGAGGCCGGGCACCTGGAGTAGCAGCCAGCCACTCTGGCTCTAGCCCCTAGTTTAGAGGTGAAGCTCTCCATCCAGTCCTGGGTTCTCACAATGCCAGGCATGGGTGAGCCCACCCATCTGAAATGCTGGGATGGGGCATGGTTTGGATCTTCATGTTTCAGACTATGTGGCATTTTCAGACTACAGGTTGAATTTTAAACACTTACACTCAACAAGTTTGGATATTGTTTTTTTTTGTTTTTGTTTTTTTTTTTGCATTAGGGACACTTGATTTCTAAAGTAACTCAGTTTTGTTTGGTAAATGATTTCCTTGGGCTAATTCTTCCAGAAAGCAAGATGGCCCCACAGTTAACAGAACCAGTCTTTACAAGGCTATACCTGGATTCTCCTCCATGATGTTGAGGGCCTCAATGGCAGCAGCAGCTAGCAGGGGAGGCAATGAAGCAGAAAAGCAGTATCCTTGGCCAGAGAGCCGCTAAGGAGAAACAAAGACAAAGATGTTCTTTCTGTGGAGAGGGACTTTTGGAAGGCACCCAGTTTCCACAGTAGGGCACACCCATCTGAACAGCAGGCATACTGACTGAACCACAAGGGTACACATGTAACAAAACCAAGATGCTTTCTCAAGTGATAAAGACTTTATGTCTGTAAATACTTTGAGCTATCCTTTAAAAACAGGCTTTCAGGGAGCTTCAGAGATGGCTCATTGTTAAGAGCACTGACTGCTCTTCAGAGGTCCCGAGTTCAATTCCCATCAACCACATGGTGGCTCACAACCATCTGTAATCGGATCCAATGCCCTCTTCTGATATGTCTGAAGATAGCTACAGTGTACTTATATAAATAACAAAACAAAACAAAACCTTTAAAACAATGACAAAAAAAACAAAACAACCCAGGCTTTTAAATAAAACCTGTGTAACGAATTATGAGTTAAATCTTGTATTGGAAGCTGTGCTCTGAAGGGGTGGTGGGGACAATTGTCTACAATTGCACATCATTTCTAAGAGGCATCACCTGATGGTCAACCACGAAAGAGCGGCCACAGCAGAAGCCCCCGACAGAAGCGAGTGCATTCTCCATGTTAGCACTGATAAGGTCGATGTCATCAATCTGCCAGGAAAACCAGAAAGCTAGTCACGGACAGGCCTGCCTGAGGACGGCGCTTTTCCTCCTTAAATTTCACACAGTTACAGCTTGCCCAGGTCCCTACCCACATTTGCTGATGTCAGCCATCGTTGAACTTCCTGTGGCATCGCTCTGCACTCTTTCCTCTGGGTAGTAAGGTGCTCAGTGCACATAACTAAGGGAATTTTGTACTTTATCCATCAACTAGGTGACACAGGTAGCACAGCCATTTTGGAGAAAAGGATCCCTGTCACTCTACCCACGGTAGCCAGCAAGGCAGCTACCAGCCTGAGGCACCAGGAGCACACCCCAGGGCACTTGGTCACTCTGGCTCTATTTCTCCATAGGGAAAGGAAATGGGTCAATGTTATTCCAACTTTTGGGGCCTTTAGTAGCTTTGCTGAATCCATTCTCAGTGGTGTTTTTGGCAGCATGCATGTGTGTGTCAAAATTACATATCAAATATGGCCACATATACTATACTGCCACCTACATAAACATACACATATGGCACAACTGAATGTATGCACTTCCACAAATTATATGTAGAGTTTAAATACTACAGACATCTTTAGAAGGACTAAGGGAATCCTTCTGTTGTTGCTGTTTGGGTATGGGGTCATCTGGGTAGCCCAGGAAGACCTCAGTTTCCCAACTGCTGGGATCACAGGCATGTGTCACTATGCTCGGCTACTAAGGCAATTCTTCATGATCTTAACAAATGTAACACAAACCTAGCTGCACCTAGAAGAGACATGAAAAGCCAAGTTATACACCCTGCCCCAACCCTTGGGAAACAGAACAAAAATCCCAGAGGGAAGATAGGGTCCTGACTGGGCTGACCAGATCCACCTACATATCGAAGTCTCACGAGCTCTGGATGGGTAAAGCTCTTTCCTTGACAGCCTTCTGACAGGGAAGCTTCCCCAGTGAGAAACTCACACTGATCCCATAGTGCTCGGTGACACCTCGCCCGTGCTCCCCGAGGACTCCAAATGACAGGCTTTCCTCCAGGAAGATTCTTGCTTTGTATTTATATTTTAATTTAACCTAGGTTTTAAAAAAGATCAAAGCAAACAAGCTTAGAACTATCATCGTTAGCAGCATACAGAATGTCTTTTGGAGAAAAAATTAAATGTATAAAAGTACTGACAGTTGACCCTCAATATCTGTGAGTAAAATTTACCTACTTGTTAAAATCTGTGACTCCAACATCACTATCTGCCCACACCTCCTTCAGAAGCTCACAATGTAGGTGGTGAAGGACAAGGGAGCTACCCGCCAGTGTGTGCTCCCAGTGGAGGGCAGGAGAAGTCACTGAGTTCTAAGTGTCCTTTGCATTGCACCACTTTTCGCTGTCACACCATTGTGCTTTGCTAGTGACTCTACGGCTCACACTGGCCCTGCTAATGTGCTTTCTAGTATCTTAGATGCAGAAAGCAGAGAAATGCCTTCTGGGAAAATGTACATTGGAGAAACTCCCTTCAGCACGAACTGTGACGCTGTGGGCAGGAGTACAGTGGGAATGAATCAACATTCCACACTAGACAGAATGCCACACTAGACAGAACCCCGCACTAGACAGAAGCCACACTAGACAGAATCCGCACTAGACCGACAGAATGCCACACTAGACAGAATGCCACACTAGACAGAATCCCACACGAGCAGGCTCTGTCTTCCCTGTCACTGTGTACAGCGCCTCTACAGGACGGAAGAACAGTGAGTACTAAGAAGCAACTGCTCTTTTCATCTCTGAAAGAACCCAGCTTAGCAACAGACAGCACAATGCCTCATTTTAAAAAGGGAAATGTTAAGACATTTATGTGTACAGACGAAGAACATATTTGTTAAATACTTGTCTGAGTACATATAACCCTCTCCCCTCGAGAAATAGAATTTTTCTGTGGTTGTTTTAATTTGGATCCACAGACATGTATAAATGTAAAGAAATGTTTTATTATGTTTATTATTATGGCTCATTCATCAGTCTTCCTCTTACTTTTATTTGTGAATTTGCATTTTAAGAGAGGAATCTTACTCTGTAGCCCAGGCTAGTCTAGAACTTGCATGCAGAACAGGATGGCCTGAAACTTATGTTGCTCCTTCTGTCTGAGTCCCCTCAGCACTAGGATGCAGACACGAAGGCATGGACAGCTCACTGACATGGACAGCTACATGGGGTCTTTTGTCCCCCCTGTCCCCCATTGTCAGGCTTCTAAGTAAATCTTTTCCCCTCAAGTTTTCGGGTTTTCTCCGTGTAGCCCTGTCCTGGAACTCTATAGAAATTCAGAGAGATCTGCCTGCCTCTGCTTCCCAAGTGCTACGAGTAAAGACATGTGCCATGACCACCTGGCAGTAGACATGTATGAAATTATTAAATAAAAAGTATTCTTAAAAAACTTACGAACGATGTGTTAGGAAGTGATACATGCATATTTGTATGCATTTCCCCAAGCTGTAGTTTAATGACATAATTTGCATGTAATCAGCTGCACAGGTACATTAAAGGACAGTGTCATAGCTATCAGCTTCTATTACGGTGAGGAGTTATGTGAAGCTCTTCCTCTGGTTCACATGTATGTCTGTTTTGTGGTTGGAGTCACACTTTTAACTATTACAGGTCCAATTGCTAAGTTCTCCTTTCCACTGTAACCAGACACGCCCAGAAGCCGTAAGAAGGCTGGCTGTCCCATCGCCTAGGTTTCTGATAAGTGAGTACTATCGTCTGTTCCTGATCACCACTGTTAAGTCGGCGGGGGGACTGGGCATTTGGTTGGATTGGTTTTTTTCATCAAAAACACTAATTTAAGGGGAAGTTCTTCAACACTGACTTTTCCTTCCTTAACAAGAATGAGATATCAAGTTCTAAAACATGTTTACAAAACAGTCCCAATGAGCCAGCGCTTGGAGGAACGCAGTGGAAGAGCACAGGGTCCCAGGTCCACCTGACTGACTCATCCTGTCACCCACACAGTGAGCACTCTCACCCTCTGCTGCCAGCTTCTCTGTATTGTCCCACCACATACCTGTCCATGGGTAATGCCCTGAAACTGTAACCCCATAAAAATCAGCTCTAGGGATGGCAAAATGGCTCAGTGGGCTGAGCCCACCTGAGTACAGTCCCAGGGCCCACACGGTGCATCCTGCAAGCTGTCCTCCAACCTCCATGCACATGCAACGTGACATGCACTCTTCCTCCACACTACATAAATACAGGTACCAAAGTTCATTGAAAACCCTGCTGTAGTAAGTTTTGGCTCCCCAATCCCACTATCCTGTCAGTCTTTGACACCCTTATAAATCCAGGAAGATGGAGAAAAATCCATTCCTTGCATCAGTGTTTAGAATAGAAATGAAAAGCTTTACAAATACTCCGTGAAGCCTCGAGTCCATATCCAAATTAGAGACTTAGTCCAGACTCAGGGCCAACATAGCAGCAGCCACACAACAGACCCCTGTCCAGACTCAGGGCCAACATGGCAGCAGCCACACAGGACAGCACACTATAAGAACGCAGGAGAAATGCAAGTGCATCCCAGTTGGTACAGAAGCTTTTGAGAAAATCTAACAATCTCTCAGGCAAATACATTCGATGTGTTTAGGAATGAGAAGGGTTTCTTGTTTTGTTTTGTTTTCCCAGCCTGCCTGAAAGAATCTGTGAAAACCTGCAGAAACCCGTCAGTTGAGAGATACAGAAAGTTTCCCCTGAGACCAGGACAAGGATTCTCTTCTCACCGCTCCTAAGTACTGTGGAGGGAGCTCTACCCAGAGAAAGCAGGCAAAGGAGAAAGACAAGGGAGAGTGGAAACGAGGGATAAGAAAAATTCTGTTTACAAATTACACCGTTCTTTTGTTTTGTGAGACAGCATCTCATACAGCCCAGGCTAGCCTTGAAACTTCCATGTACTGTAGAACCAGCCTGCCTCCATCTTAGGCTTGAAAGCCATCTTATCGTAAAGACAAGCTAGGGTCATTCCTGTTCATGGTTAAACCTCTTGTTCTCAAGGACTAGGCTATGTCCCACCTGTAACCTTAACTATAAATGGTTCTGTTCTTCCTGTTCTAGGAAGTCTTTGTTTTAAAAAGTTGTTTATAACCATCTTGCAACCCTACCTTTGTTTTAAAAGGTTCTATGGCCACCTAGGACTACCGTGTTTTGATGATCTTGTCATGACTATGACGACCTTATTATGCCCAACTTGCAACCATGTCTTTGTTTCAGAAGCCTGTGCAGGACAGCTGACTTATGCTTATTCTGCTCCTGTAATCCAGCCTATTTTGCCTGCCAAATGCTCCATTATAAACTCTATCCCTGAGCCTTGTCTTCCTCATATCCAATGCTGACCTCTCAAATCCCACTTTAGAAGGAGGCAGCCCAGGCACACAAATAAAAAGGTTTGCTTTAATTGCCTGCTTTAATTAATTTGGTTATAATGATTTAGGTCAGTAGTATCTCTCCTCACATCTTTGGGATTAACAGTAACTGAGGGTGACCTTGAACTTCTGATCCTCCTGGACACTATGCCCAGACACACACACACTCTCTCTCTCTCTCTCTCTCTCTCTCTCTCTCTGATTCATAGTATCTAACATACTAAAACAGCATTACTCCACTAAAATGTAATAGAAGACAGATCTATAAAAATGGTTATAGTTCTGGAAATTAGTGGTGAGGGATCTAAAAGGGAGTTTGATAAAGCAATTCCATTTAAAACAGACTCTAAGTCTCAGACAGACCTGTAGTGAAGGTAATGCAGTGGTGAGGCTGTACCTGCTGAAGGCTGACTAAGGATCAGAGTGAGTCAGACCTTGCCCAGACGGAAGCCTTACCCAGTGAGCTCCTGGGCCATGAACCAACTACAAGCCATAGCGGTTTTACAGGGAAGGAGAAGAGCATCCTGAGATTCACACAGATGACAGGACCACATCTTGACCACGAGCAGTAAAGTTAGAGAACTCGGGTGTCATGATTTCAGAGCCTCAGACAAAGTCACAGCAAGTACACGACACAGCACCAGTGCAAGGATCTACATGACACAGATGGGTGACTAAATCCCAAGTTCAGACAGATCCCAGTGACATGGCCCAGTGAGCTTAGACAGGCACCTCCATAAAAGGCAAGAAACTACACAGCCATGCATTACAGTGTCACACATAAAATAGTCACCTGAACAGAAACCAAAGAAATTCACCTTTAAGAAGGAAACAAACCAGCGATGTGGCACGCTTTATCAGATTGGAGCAGAGGGGGATTTGATTCGAGGCCAGCCTGGTCTAAGAGTGAGTTCCAGGACAGCCGGCTACACAGAAACCTCTCGAAAACCAAAAAAAAAAAAAAAAAAAAAAAAAAAAAAAAGAAGGAAACAAACAAGAGATTATGTACTTTGATTACAGAACATTTAGAAATGACCAACACATACCAACAACAACAAAAACAAGAAAACAGCACCAACAACAACAACAACAAAACTCATCAACAACAACCCAAACCAAACATTATGGCCAACAAAGCAGGCAAACTGTACTTCATCAAAATTCAAGACTTTTTTTGGTGTGTGAGAGATGGTCTCACTGTATAGCCCTGGCTTATAAAGGCCAAATTCACTGAGATTCGCCTGCTTCTGCTTCCCAAATCCTGGGATTAAAGAAGTGTGTCACCACATATGGGCAACACTTAAAAAGTTTATAAATCAGCCGGGCGGTGGTGGCGCACGCCTTTAGTCCCAGCACTTGGGAGGCAGAGGCAGGCGGATTTCTGAGTTCAAGGCCAGCCTGGTCTACAGAGTGAGTTCCAGGACAGCCAGGGCTATACAGAGAAACCCTGTCTCGAAAAACCAAAAAAAAAAAAAAAAAAAAAAAAGAAAAAAAAAAAAGAAGTGAGAGCAACCACAGCAGGTGAACTGTCTGAATCCTGTATGATGTGACTGGAGCCCGGTTTTCAGATCACATAAACAACTCTTACAACATAAGAAGCAGGTAAGGCACTCAAAAGCGTGGCACAGCACTGGAATGACATTCTCAAAAGAAGACAGACACTCTCAGTTGCCGGGGATATGCAAGTAAAGACAAGGGGAGATGACTTCATACCTGCTAGGACACACAACACAGAGCAGCATAAAAAATAAGTACTGTCATGTGGACAAACTGGGACCTCTGCTCACCATGGCAGTCAGCACACAGGGAACACAGCTGCTCACACACAATGCTTCGAAAACAGGCCTTGGGAAACATCTGTACATGAACACTCACAAAAGCCGAACCCACATGAGTAACAGCACGTCAAAGGAACAGATGTTTTCACAGTATGATGTGTGTCTGTCTAGAAAGCATCCCGTCAATGAAGCAAGCCAGGTCCAGAAAGGATGTCACTCATGGGAAATGCGCAGAGCCAGCACAGCCATGGAGACAGTCAGACTGGTGGAGCCAAGGGTGTGGGAAGGTGGACTGCTGAACAGATGCGGGTTCCACTACATGGTGGAGCTAGATGGGGCTGCTGCCTGCACAGGGGACACACTGTACTGTGCTGTGCAGTTTGGTACAGGAATTCATCTTGATTAGGAAAGTTATAGTGGCTATGGCTTCTGAAAATAGTGTATTGCTTTCACTGTTAAAGGCTGGTTTATAAAATACACATTATTTGTTTTCATTTATACAAAATTTACAAAGGTTAAAACTAATCTATAGAAATAGAAGACATATCAGTGGTTGCCTGGGGTTAAGGATGGGTCTAAGGGAACTTCTAGAATAACACAAGTACCCTGTATCCTGACTGTGCTGGTGAAGAGTATATATCCATACACATCTATCAAGACTTAGCCAACAATACACTTAAAGTGGGTGATTCTGCATGTCAAGTTTGTCTCAATAAAATTTGTTTTTAGAAATTAAGTATGTGGAGCTGACCCAGCCATCTCCTGTAACCAGGCAAGACTTCCAGTGGAGGGATTGGGCCACCAGGTCAGCCACAAAGCCATCACCTGCACTTTGTTCTGTCTAGAAGATGTGCTGGGGTAAAGCTGGTGTAGAATTGTGGGATTGGCCAACCAATGACTGGTTCAACTTGAGACCCATGCCATGAGAGGGAGGCCCCCTTGACACTGCCTAGAGGGCCAGGAACCAGAGCTTGGGAGCCCAGAGACCTACCTAGGATAGAACCAAACACAAATGGAAAAAAACCAAACCTTTTCTGCTATGCTCATAGATTGGTGTCTAACCAGATGTCATCAAAGGGCTTCATCCATCAGCTGATGGAAACAGATGCAGAACCACAGCCAAACATTAGGCAGAGCCTGGGGAATCCCACAGAGGAGGGGAGGAGGGGTTGTAGGAGCCAGAGGGATCAAGGATGCCACAAAAAGCCCCATAGACTCAATTAACCTGGGCTCAGAGGGGCTCACAGAGACTAAATTGCCAACCAGGGAGCCTGCATGGGACCAACCTAGGCCTGCTGCACGTGACAGCTGTGCAGCTTGCTCTTTGTGTGGGACTCCAAACACTGGGAGCAGGAGCTGTCTCTGAGTCTGGTGGCTGCCTCTGGAGCCCTTTCCCTTTACTGGGTTGCCTTGTCTAGCATGAATAGGAGGAGATGCACCTAGTCCTACTGTGACTTGACATTCCACAGCTGGTTGATACCCCCGGGAGGCCTGCCCTTTCTTAAAGAGAAAGGGAGGCGTGGATGGTGGGGGAGTGGAGGAAGGTGGGGTAGGGGAAGGTGAGGGGAGGGACTGGGAGGAAGGAGAAAGGGAAACTGCAGATGGGATGTAAAATTCAAAACAACCCACTGAACATGGATTCCTCTTTGAAGGCCACATCCACCAGGAATGTTACTGACTTTCCTAATGTAAGAGTATATTTATGACATTTTTCCATATCCTGCTTTTATTTATTATCGTTTTAAACATAGATTTACTTCTTTCTTTGTCTGTGTGCGCACACAGCCTGAGTGCAGAGCTGGAGCACAGTTCTCAGGGTTCCTTTGTCTCGCTCCACCCAGTGAGTTCTCAGGTCAGGCTTAACACAAACCCCTTCATGTGCAGCAGCAGCCTGCGTGCCCTGGGCATCATGCTTTAAACGCGGTCATAAGCAGATAATCAGCACAGTAACTAAGGAGGGACCAAGAGGGGTGCTCACCAGTTCCGGAAGAGGGCAGATGGTTCCAGTGTTCATGTACAACCCTTCCACGACGATGAACCGCCGCGTCACACGGGCCTTTCGAGGATTCTAAAACCAAGCCAGACATCTTAATTGTCATAACTTCAAATATAAACTGTTACTCCCAAGAACTTGCACCTCATAAATGATTTATTTAAAACGGGGAGGAAAAAAAAAAGGCCATGATGAATTAAAACTCAGCTCTTGAGAGCCTATTATTTTGACAGGAACACTAGTGAGAAAAAGCAGTTTCCGTTCTTAGGCAGTTTTCAACGAATAACAGCAGTCAGGTGACCTTGCACACCGCTGGAGGCATCCTGACAGTATGAAAACATTGTCCCAGCCTGGAACAGCTGGGACAAAGCCCAGGGGACGTAATGATGAAACACAGACTCACGGGGGATTACAAGGTAAAACCATTCAAGTTTACCCAGCTAGGAATTACACATTTCAGCATAAGAGGAAATGTGAAAAATTCACAGTGAAGACCATTCTCAGCACCGTGGGCATGGCCTGAGGAGGAGGGTGAGCTATAAATGGTGAAGCAGTGGGAGGTGATGGTTACAGTGTGAAAGGGGCATGGTGTGTGTGTGTCTAAGTCTCTGTGTGTACATGTATGTCTACATGTCTCTGTGTGTGTGTGTGTGTATACATTATATTACTATATTTTCCTCCGTGTGTTAGCCATCTGTAACCTCTGTCACCATTGCTGACCCAGCAGTTAGTCAGGTAAAATCCAGTGGTAGAGTAGAGCAGCCTACCTCAGACCTAAGGACCCGCCGAGACTGCAGGCGGGACAGACTGGAGAATATTAAGGCCAAGAGAACTCATTCCCACTTCCCACTCGGACGTCATACTGTGCTCTATCGTCGTTATAGCAACGCTGTAGAGCATTTCAGGACCAGTGGGCGCTGTCTGCACAGAGGCACTTCTGCTCTGCAGAGGTATACGTCAGAGAGGTTGCCAGGCTCTTGAAACTCACAGCTAAATGCTTTCAGGATGACAGTACAGCTCTGTCAGGGTCACTGGGGGAAACTGGACACCTGCAATCACACTTACAGCATCCTGATATCTCCCTTCCCTAGTTCCTGCAAGGCTTCCTTACACACCAGGCAAGTGCTCTACCACATCCCCACCCACGCATCTGCTTGACATTTCAAAATAGTCAATGTGAGAGGCTTAGGATGAACAGAAATATATGGAAGGATTCGAAAGATTAGATAGTCATTTTATACACGGGTAGCTTTTGTCATTCTTTTACTCAAAACACAATTTTTTTTTTTTTTTTTTTTTTTTTTTTGGTTTTTCGAGACAGAGTTTCTCTGTGTAGCCCTGGCTGTCCTGGAACTCACTCTGTAGACCAGGCTGGCCTTGAACTCAGAAATCCACCTGCCTCTGCCTCCCAAGATTAAAGGCATGCGCCACCACCGCCCGGCCTCAAAACACAATTTATACTTGTCTTTTAAAAGACTTATTTTTATGTGTACGAATGTTTTGCCTGCACATATGCATGTGCACGTATGCAGTGACGATAGAGGTCAGGAGGGCGTGGCGGATACCCTGGAACTGGAGTTCCAATGCTGAGATGAACCTGCTTCTGCAAAGGCAGCGCGTGTTCTCAGTCCCTGTGGTTGCTCTACAGCGCTTTAAGACATGGTTTATGGGGACATCCAACCTGCAGGCACACGGCTCCCTCAGGACTCAGTGCCGGGGCCAGCAGCTACCCTCACTTGGCTTTGGATGCTGCACTGTAAGAACTGGCCAGTCTTTGATATGACTTCCGCTTATCCTCTAGAGACTACATCTCAAGTAAGAGGTATTTCTAAAAGTACAATGTGACGTTATATAATAGCTACTTCTGGGAAGGATCAATTACTTAGTAAAAAAGTGAAATTTAATTTCTAAGATACTTTTTTTTTAAGATTAATTTATTTATATGAGTACACTGTTGCTGTCTTCAGACACACTATTAGAGGGCACCAGATCCCATTACAGATGGCTGTGAGCCACCATGTGGTTGCTGGGATTTGAACTCAGGATTTCCGGAAGAGCAGTCAGTGCTCTTAACCGCTGAGCCATCTCTCCAGCACCTCTAAGATACTTTTTTTAAAAATCCATTAAGAAGCTCCATAGATTATAAACCTTATGAAAAGTCCACATGAAATCTGAGTATCACATCTCCAACATTTAGCCATGAAAAACTCAGGCAGACTTGTTCCTTAGTCATACTTTCCAAAATAGAATTTATTCTGGTGTTTGGGATATAGTACTTAGTCAGATTACAGGCCATGGTCTTTTTAGTCTATTGAAAGAAATTATTCTGTGGGACAGACTCAATTCAGCATTTCTTTAGCCTTTCTTAACTGTGTAAATATGGGACACTGGCTGACAGCACACTGAGTTCATGCATATTCAATGACTGTGTGCATATTCATGAAGAAGTGTCTACTGCACAGGATGACTCCTAAACACAGATGACACAATTCTAAATGAATAATGTAAATATTTGGAAAAACTGAAATTAACACAAACCCCAAGAAAGCGGTTGAGTATTTCATCAGTTACTCAGTCATGAATGAGTTGCGTGGGCAAGGTCCACTTGAAAGGGATGCTGGAGATGTGACAACTGGGCTTCCAAGACCATCTACATATCATGGAGTCAGTCCTGCTGCAGAGCCAACCAGCTTGACTCCCCGTCCACACTGCCCAGAAAAGTAAGTCATAATCCTCCCAATGATGCTTTAAACACACTCCAACAATGGCAGAGAGACACTATCTAATCACTACCACTAGCGATCCTCAAGGTACTCAGGCACTCCCCTCTCAGGGTGACTGTTCCCACAGCAGCTGCTTGGAGCTTCAGGAGGCTATGATTTGATGGCACAAATAAGTATATTATGAATTTAATCCATGCATCCCATCACAGCTTTAGTGTGTTCTGCAGCTACTTTGCAGAACTCAAAGTTCTGCATCTCCTGAAGGGCAGGCTGTTGCTCTCCTCTCAGCCTCCGTAGAAAGTTGCCCCAACTGCCTAAATGTAACAAGATTCTCCAAGCCGAGATCCATTTAATCAGCAGGAACACCCTTACTTAATATCCAAATGCGATCCGCAGGCAAGTTTTCCACGACAAATTACCATTTCATCTATAATTTAGTTGCTTAGAAGTACAAAGAGCTGCACAGTTGCCTTCAGAAGGATCCTACCTTTTGATCTTCAATCTCTTGTTCTTTTAGCAGTCGCTCCAGGTCAGCTATGTCATTATGCTTAAATAACTTAATGTCACTGCGTGATGCCTGTAATCCTTTCTGGATAGCAAAGCAGGCCGCACTGTCCCTGCAAGGAGGAGAGGCAACAAACTGGGGTTAAAGGGGCTTGTCAGCATTCTCAGAAGAAGAATGCTCGCTTGTGTAAGTGGGCCAGCCTCCAACTGTTACCTGGAACACAGCAAATAGAAGGCATCTGAGCGCTCACACACCACTGTTTGCTCTTCACTCTGCACATCCTGTCCACATGACTACTTCACTTAATCTCTTCCAAGAAACACAGCTAGCTGCATCCCGATCACTCTGAACTCGGGACCCACGCTGTGGATGGCATGAGCTTACTCATGTGTTCCTCTTTCTAAGAACCTTGGAAAGCACTGGTGATCTCACCTCCAGTGGCAGCCTGTTTATCTGATGACATTTCATCACCATCTATAAGAAACACTGGTGGGGGCTGTGAGATGGCTCAGTGGTTAAGAGGTCCTGAGTTCAATTCCTAGCAACCACAGGAGGGCTCACAACCATCTGTAGTGGGATCCATGCCCTCTAATGGTGTGTCTGAAGACAGTTACAGTGTACTCATAAACATTAAATAAATAAATAGATCTGCCGGGTGGTGGTGGCGCACGCCTTTAATCCCAGCACTTGGGAGGCAGAGGCAGAGGCAGGTGGATTTCTGAGTTTGAGGCCAGCTTGGTCTACAGAGTGAGTTCCAGGACAGCCAGGGATATACAGAGAAACCATGTCTCAACACCCCCCCCCCAAATCTTTTTTTTTAAAAAAAACAAGAATTTTAAAAGGAAACACTGGCAGTCCAGCTGCAGGCAGAGATTCTGGGCAACAACCACCCAAGCACAGGTAAGCAGCACAGGGGATTGGTCTAACCTCACTCACAGGGAACCTGGGCTAACCTCACTTGCCCAACCCAGCTGAGGCAAGGGAAGAATTTGCCTTTGGCCTTTAAGGGCTATGAGGACGGCAGCCTGCACCTTCCCTGGGAATAAGCTTCTGCGCCACATGGTAACAACGAGGCAGCAGACATTTCCAGCTGGGTGTTGTCAGAAGTAATACCGAGGACAATCAAACTGTCCCCATCACCCAGCAGCAATGAGGAAACTCTGACCCTGGGCACCAAGCTGAAGCGGGGACAACATAGTCGCCCCTCCTCCTATCTCCCCAGTGTCCGTGAAGGCCAGCCCAGACAGATGGCACTGCGTCACTGTCATCTACACAGTCCATGCTCCATAAACACAACTGAGTTAGAGGGGAATAGCAAGTGCTGTCAGTTGGGCCACACTTACAGCTTCCTGGGGTACATGTGACCTGTGGGCAGCAGTTAGACAGGTACCCACATAATACAGAGTGGAGCCACGGAACAGGAGAATGCCTAGGTTCCAACTGAGCAGCACTTTCATCAAGGGCCCAAGATGAATCTGGAGCAAACTCAAAGCAGCCAGGAAAAAAAAAATGCTTCAATGAGCAGTTACCAACACACCTGAAACAACTTGGCTAAAACAGACAGCCTGAGCAAACAGGAGCTACAGAAAGAATCCTACAGAGATAGTATTCCAAAAAATAAAATAGCCAAGGAGACACACAGCAGAGCAAAGGGAAAGGATCAGTGGGCAGAAAGACAGAACTGAAACGAGTCACTGCATGCCAGAGAGAAACAGTTGGGAAGAAGAGAGCAGAGCTCCAGGAAGCTGTGACCAGTGAGCCAACATCTGTGTCAGTAGTCACAGGACAAGGGAACCGCAGACTGACACAAAGAACCTGGCTACAACCGTAATACAAAAACGACTTAAGGACAGTTGAGCAAATCCCAAACAGCTAAGGCCGAATGAAGAATCACAGGGCTCCAGGAAGCACTACCTTCTGCAGGCTCCTGAGGCCTCAAATGCATGCACAACCCAACTTGCTTTCAGTCATTTAGCACCTGTCTAGGTGGCCCAGGGATTGCCTTCACCCATTACAGTGTAGTCCAAGACTTCATTCATGAAGGTACAATAAGAAAAGCAGAGACCTGACTTCAAAGTATCAAACAAGAGAAACCTAACACAGAGAAGACACAAATTCTGCCAATTCCCTGCCTCAGGTCTGAGGATAACACACTGGTAATAGGATGCCCTGGTGTAAGAGAAACTTCGGTAGGACACAGGATCGCCCATGCCAGTTGCCCTGATCATGGGTCATGAGTCCACTGCTGCCTTAGTCAGTCCAGAGTAGGTGTGCTCTGGTGTGTTGCCAGTGATGTGTGGGCCTTTGGTATCACATAGTTAGGCAGTGTTGCCAGCATACTTACCCTACAGTATGGCATAGGAAGCAGAGTACATCTATGCATAATGATTATGCCACATTGAACAGAATTCTGTAGTGCCTGACTGTGTGCCAGTGACATCCAGAAGAAGCTTCCTGGGCCTATGGCTGGGGCTTGTGAAAACTTACTAACCTTTCTAGGTACTTCAGATTCATCCCTACACAACCCACCATCTATGAATTTGACAAGAACTTGGGCTTGGATTGCCCTCTAGTGTTCAAACACTGGCAATACAACAGATCACTTCTGGTAAACCTGGTCTTGGGCATGCTAATTAAACCAGCTTGAAAAGGTAGTTATGATTCCTTCAGTGCCCAGATGAAGCTTCACACCAAAACCATCAAGAGCTTTCAATACCTAGGACCGTGGGGTGGGAGAGCTGGCTCACCGTGACAAGCACTGCTGCTCTACAGAGGACCTGGGTTCAATTCCCAACAGAACATGGTGCCTAGGGGACCACACTTAACTCCAGTTCCAAGAGATCTGACATCCTCTTCTGACCTCTGTGGGCACTGCACACACATGGTGTGAACATATATACATTCAGACAAAACACCCACATGTTAAATACAAATCTTAAAAAGTAAAACCTCACTATGCCAAAATAAGGCAGCAGAAGCTGACTACACAGTAGTTAGTGATGGAGAGGACTCATGGGAGGATTCACAGCATTCTCAGGAAACCGAAGGAGCTCAGGAGAAGCACGGGTAAACTCAGTATTCTAACACAGAAACTGACAGGAAGAAACAAGAACTGTGCAGAGCTTAAAAAAAAAAAAAAAAAAAACACTGAGCAAAATAGAAAGCATGACAGGAGGTGTCAGCACCAGAGAGGTCAGACAGCAGAGAGAGAGTCACTGACCGACCAGTTGCAAACATTTACCTGGAATGGAGGAAAAGAAATCATGGTGAAGATAGCTCTCACAGGGCTCTGGGGCAGCATTAAAAAGCAAGTATCTAGGCCAATGTGGGTGAAAAAGGCTACGAGGGTGCCAGCCAGGGAGAAAACTTCTGGAAAGGATGGCCTTACACACGCACGCACACGCACGCACGCACGCATGCACACACGCACGCACGACGGACAGGAAGATCAAAGGTCATCATGAGTCAGATTTAATGAAGATGAAGGTAAGGAAAAGTATTTCCAGCAAACCAATAGCAGGAAGAGTCTATCTCTACCCCGAATCCTGGAAGACTTCTAAAGGGAATAAACTGTTCTGCATATGCACAGAGAGGCCACCACTGTAAACAATGAGTACAAACCATGCATATCTTCAGTATAATTTAAAAATGGGAACAAAGCCCCTGAAGTGATTAATATTTTAGTAGGTTAAGATAATCAACAAGGAAAGATATAAAATATATCCCCAAGTGTACATAGGGATTGGAAAGTTGGTGCAGTGGTTAAAGTGCTTGCTTCTAAGAGTGAGGCCTGGAGCCTGGATTCCCAGATCCCATGTGAATGCCCCTGTAAGGAGAAGAGCTCCCAGGGCAAATCAGCCAGCGGACTACCCATCAGTGAGCTCACTACCTCACTGAGTAAGGAAGAACAATGCTGGCTGACTCCAAACATCAACCTTGGGCTTTCACATACATGTGCACACATGTAAATGGGAGGGACGAATGCAGGAGCAACATCTGCTTACTAGCTTATCTTCATTTTGTTTCTGTCCTTAGTTTATGATGTATAAGTTGCAGTCATTGAAAACAGCTTGTTATAGTGAAAAGATGCTTTTGTAAACCTCATGGTAAATGCAAAGATGCTAGCAACTACTGACGGGAGCTGCACAGCCAGTAGCTTTCCCCTTGCAGGAAACAGCACACCATGCACTCAGGGAATACACCTGAGTTTGTGGACTTGCCGTAGGCAGTCAGGGATATCCCTACCTGGTGGCCCTAATATCCCTTTAAAAACTATTTCTTTTTATTTTATGTGTAGGAATGACTGTCTGATCATATATATGTAGATCATGTGTGTCTGGTATCCATGTAAGCCAGGAGAGGGCATCAGCTGCCCTGGAACTGGAGATCCAGACAGTGGTCACTTTCTGTGGATGCTGAGAACCGTCCGGGTCCAGTGTAACAGCAGCCAGCGCGCTGAAGCACAGAGCCCTGCCCCGCCTCAGCTCCTATCCTCCGTGAGCACTGAGGCAAGATCAGCAGAGACCTGGAGACTAGGACGGGGGATGAGGAGCATGTGACATTTCCAGGCGCAGTAAGCAACATGAGGCTGTGACCATGACAGGGCCACAGAGCTGATGGGCAAGGAGATGGCATGCCTCATTTGGACATCAACAGAAACAATCATGAGAGTGAGACCTGCACTGTCAAGCATCTTATGGGTGAGGGTCTTGACTGGGAAAAGCAAACATGTAACAAACAAAACAAGAACCCCAGCAGATCCCTTCTTTCTTTCAGCAGGTGACTGCCAACGAGGACCTGCTGGCCCTGGCAGCACAGTGCTGTTTCAGACAGAATGTGGTCAGAAGCATAGGTAAAGGTGCTTACACAAAAACGATGTCCCCTCTCTTAGAGTACGCAGGAATCGCACTGGCTATGGTGGAGAAGCCATATGAGTAAATGATGGCTTCTTCGGTCTTCATAAATTTTGCCAGGCGCTCTTCCAAATCCAGATGGACATCTATTTTAAGAAAAAAGTTAAAACAGTTAAACTGTCTTGTAACTCTTTTTCTTTGCTAACAAATGATAAAAAGTACATAGTTTAATTACTGTCCCTTTCACCTTACAGACAAAACGGAATTTTAAAAATATGTATTTATTTGCACATGTGTGTGCATGTGTGTCACAGTCCATGTGTGGTGGTCAGATGACAACTTGAGAGAATTAACTGTCTCCATCTAGTATTTTAGTTCTGGAGAATCAAACTCAAGTCTTCAGGTTTATCAGCAACCTACAGAGCCCTTTTACCAGCCCCTAAAATGGAATAAAAAACCAAAACAACAACATCCCCCCCCCTTAAAAAAAAAAACCCTAGAAGATTAAGATAACTTTGGTCTCAAAGTTCTTGTGAGACATGAACTGAAAGCAGTTCCCTATCTCTAAGCATGGCAGATGGAGACCCCAACTTAGCTACAGACTTCTTAAGTGTTCCAGAAGCTAGGCCCTGCGACTGATCCCATTGTGATGGGGCAGTGGCAGACCATGAAGCAGGGCAGCTTTGCCTCCTCACTTCTGCCACCAGGATGCTACACCCAACGACTTTACTTACCTTGGCACTTTACTGAGGCTTTGCCACTTACACGAGCGGCCTTTACACCTTAGCAAAAGGACTTGACCTACTCTGCACCAAAGCATGCTGGAATTCATGTGGCCTCTTCTCTAACAGCCCAGGTAAGCACTCAGGTACAGCACGTGTATACTGGGCAAATTCAAATTCCCAGTACCAACAGAAATCAGGTAGAAGCAGCTTAAGAATGCTGGTATAAATCCACAGAACCACAGAGGGTAGGTGTAAAGTAAGGGACTAAGGGGCATAGGAAAGGGAAATAGAATAGTTATGGATGGATGGCGTGGGGAGTGCTGGAACAGGAGGATCAAGTAAGGAGGAAAAGGGGAGAAGAGAATGAGGGAGGGCCATTTGAAGGGTAGCAGGAAAACTGTGTGGAGTAGCTTTCTAAGATATATACGGATATGAAGGCAATCCAAATAAAATCTCTAAACCATGGGGGGAGAGAGAGCTCCAGCTGGCTATCTCTTGTAACCAAATGAAGCTTTCAGTAACAGGACTGGGTGGCATTTAATGGGGCCAAGAAATCCCATGAAAAACCCCGGGCTGTTGCTAATTCTATAGGCTATTCTCCACACACTGATGCAAGGTTCCATTGCTGATGAAAACAGTAACTCATTGAACATGAGGAAGTCTAGCTGGTCTCTACAGAGAGCCTCCATTCTTATGTTCTAGCATCTTTGGTACAGGAACGTACTCTTGCATGGTACTAAAAGAAAATGTAAACACCACACCAGTCATAACCTTCTAGTCTGCAATGCTGGCCTGCATGTACGATGGTAGCACAAAATTTGTGGGAATAAGTAACCAATACTTGATTTGACTTAAGGCCCTTTCCATGAGATGGAACCAGACACAACACTGCTTGAAGGACCAAGCACCATACTCAGATCCATACCTTGCTCAGCCATCATCAAAAAAGCTTCCTCCTATAGCAAATGGGAACAAATATAGAGACCCATGTGTTAGCTATTCTTGCTGTCAACTTGACTGTATCTGGAATGAACTAGAATCCAATGGAGGGCACACCTGTGAGAGATTATTTTAGCTTGGTTTGAAGTGGGAGAATTCACTTCTAGTCTGGATCTTTGAGGTAGGAATACACACACCTTTGATCTGGATCTTGAGGTGGGAAGATGCACCTTGAATCTGGGCCACACCTTCCACTAGAAGCCTACATAAGGCCATGGAAGAAGGAAGCTTTTGTTCATTGTCTGCTTGCCCCAGCCTTGCCAGCACATCTATTCCTTCACTGGCATTGGAGCCTATTTCTTTGGGATTCCAGCATATACTGAAATGAAGATCAGCCAAGAAATCCAGCTTTGTGGACTGAGCAATTACTGGATTTTTGGCTTTTCTTTTCACAGTCAGCCATCATTGATTAGCTGGATTGTAGCTTGTAGTCATTCCAATAAATCCTCACAATATGCACACCACACACACACACCCCTCTCTATAAGTTCTGTTACTCTAGAGAACCCTGATTAATATACATCACATAGAGGCAGAGTCTCTGATTCTTGTGCCGTCTCTTGGGCTCCTTTCCTACTGTCTGTCTCACCCACTTCCACTGTGTTAATTTTTGTTTCATCTTACTCTATTCTGTCCTATTGTATTAGTATCCCTCAGAAGCCTGTTTGTTTTCTAATGACAGACAGAAAGGGAATTGATCTCATGGGAGTGGAAACCATAATCAGGATATATTATATGAAAAAAAAAATCTATTTTCAATAAAGTGGGAAAAGGGGATGCTGGTATAACAGATAAATTTTAATCATGAGCTACATATTTAGTCATTCTAAAATCATGATTCCTTGTATCCTTTCAATGCAGTCTGCGCCATTAACTCATGTCCAGGAGAAAGGATATCAGTTTGTGGGACAGCTCATCACCAACTGGCTCAGTCTTAGGGCATCAAAGTCCCTTAAAAAGGAGGCATTCTGAGGGAGTGCTGGATCATAAACAGTCCTTTACCCTGTCCATGCTCATGCCTGAAGGAGATCGGCCTCACCACGTGCTCTGTGCGGTGAGTACTTCCAGCGCAGGGAGGCAGACGGCTCTGCTCCTTACCACTAACAGAGGCAGGAGTAGGCAGGGGAGTGAGGCAGATTCCAAAGCAGTGGAGGAAGGAGTCAGGGTGTGTCAACTGAGGAGACTCTAAGTAATAGCAAGGGCAAGACTTCTTCAAGGAATTGGAGGCAGTGGCAGATTCCAGATCAGCTAGATTCTTTAAAAGGTCCTATAATTTTGAAAACAAAACAGCAGATCCCACTTCAAGCAAGCAGAGACAGCACGCTTGTCCATACTACTGGCTACAATGTCTATGGGCTACCTCACTGTAAGGAACAGGATGCCCTTACTGGAAGGAATAGACTGCCAATGGCCTCAAGTCAAATCACAGTCAAACTTACCTCAACATTAAGTAAATGTAGCTTCCATACGACTAAGCTGAAGTTCCTCAGCAAGTCCTAGATCTATGACATTAACACAGACAGAGCTTAAGGCAGGTGGCTGCCCAGAGAAATGTCACCAGAAAAAGGTTTCAGGTTAAATGGCCAGAAAGAAGAAGGCAACAAGGACTTTTGCTAAGCACGGGTCAGTCTGAGGCATATCTTCCTTCCATTCTCTACTAGGGTCTGGAGCATCACAGCCTGTACCCCTCAGGTCCAGACCAAAGACCCCTTTTAACTACAGTCCTGCCTCTGGCTGGGAGTCTACTATAACCTTCAGCATATAGCTGGCAGGTAGTCAGTCCAGGCTACCAGGTCATGGTGAATTACTCCCGTTTGAGAGCTCCATTTCAGACGCTATGCAGCCTGTCACTTAGGAAGCAGATAAGACATTGTCACTAACACTGAAAGGGCTTATGTGTGCCTCAAAACCTACGTGCAGTCAGGTGCAGGGGAGCATGCGCACACTGTGCTCACTGACAGCCGCTCAGACACGCTACTGAGCATGCTACATGATAGCCGCTCAGACACAGCTAGCTGCAGCATGCTAGGCTGGAGACGCAGACAGAAACCAATGACTTGCCCATCCTCAAAGTTTCAGAAACCTTGGCCTTTCTTTCTATCTAACCACACGGATTTTGGCTGGCGTCAGTCTTGCAGAGCAGGTTCTGTGAGGGGTCAACATGGGCAAGTGCAGAACTTGTTCCTCTTGATGCTGGATTGTGAGTGAACACACTCCCATCCAAGGGAGGGGGCAGCAGGAAAAACTACCAGGTGCTATTGGCTGACTGCTGACAGCCCTGTCTTCTGTGTGTAGATCCACCCAGGCCAGGGAGTGTACTCTAACTACACATGGAGTACAAGTCAAGCACTCCATTTTATAACTCGAATCAGCAGAGATGAGGCCAGCACGAGGAGGTCTCTAAAGCCACAGATGTTTCACGACCCTCCAGTCCTTTGTCAAACCTCACCAGAGCCTGAGACAGGAGTCCTGACCACTGAGATACCCCAGAACTCAGGCCGCAGCCAGGATTCTAGGAGGTTTTGCTGGGCACCCACCGTTGGGTGCACACCCACCCAAGCCTGAACCTCTTCCACACCTCACAGTATCTCCTCTGACAAGCACGGAACAGCCAATCTTCTTCAAAGGGCCACTGAGAGGACACACAATTTACCATCAGGAAAACACTCAGCACAGTGCCCAGCCCTGAAAAAGACTGTTCAATTAAACTAATATCTAGGAGAAAAGGTTTTACCTCCAAAAGAACAGTCTGGTTATCCCTTATCTTTTAATGATGCTATGTGAATCTACAGTAGTTAATGCTTATTTTCTGTAGGCCACTTGTCTGGCTTCATTTACAATGAAGAAAACAGCGCTGTTGGTTGGCTTCAAAGGAAAGCCTAGGAAACAACTAACTTCACAATAGTTCAAATTCAATTTAAGACATTTTCTATTGAGAACTTTCTATTTTTATGTAAATACTATTTTTTTCTTTTTGTGGGTGGAGGTGGTGGTTTGAGACAGGGTTTTTCTATGTAGCTTGGCTATCCTGTAGACCAGGCTTGCTCAGAATTCAGAGATCCACTTGCCCCTGCCTCTGTAGCACTGGGATTAAAGGCGTGTGCCACCATGACCCACTTAATAAATACTACTCTAAAAACAACAAAAATCAAAAAACTTCCTTGGCCACTGAGATGGCTTAGCAGGCAGAAGCCCTTGCTTTCAGGCCCGATGATCTGAAATGAGTTCCCAGAACACACATGGTGGAGGGGCAGAACTATGTCCTGCAAAGGGCCTTCTTCCTCCACAGGAGCTGTGGCATATGCCCCTTCCCACACATAAGAAAAGAAGTGAAAATCTGAAACTCCTGAGAGACAGGAGACATTAGGTCAGCTACTTGGGAGGCTGAGGCAGAAAGATCTCAAGTTAAGGGCACCCTGGAAACTCAGTGAGACCCTGACTCAAAATGAACAGACACATGCACACACTTACTTTTTCCTAAAAGTAAAAGCAACAGTACTTATGTATTCAACTGTCAGGATGAATGTTTGGACCCTGTGACTCTTACTGAAATGCTCTGAGCTATGTGCCTGAGGACTGCTCCCCAGCCCTAAAAACCATGATCCTAGGACCACAAGAAAAGCAGCAGTTGATCTAGGAGTCTGAAGAACATGTGCTGTTGGCCCTCAGCGGCAGCCCTGCTGACTACTCTCCCACAGAAAGCAGGCATGGTAAAGACCACCCGCTACAAGTTTACTGCTCTACAGCGATGTCTCTGGACTCAGAGTAAGAGCAGGAAGTCAGGGAGGGTCGTGTGCACTAGACCACTCCCAAGGCAACAGAGGGCAGCACAGGAGGTGAGGATGGCGGCCATGTACCCAAAGGGAAAGCTTGGAATGAACAGGCACCAACACACCCTCCTGAAGGCACAGGACCTAAGCACCCTGAAGGGAGACAAGGCTCTCTGCCCAAACCACACAGAAGTATGTGAGAAACATTCCAATCATGACTCTGTAGTGGCTTTTAAACCACAATTAACAACACATATCAGCACTACAAATTAGATTTGTTGTGCAGTGTCTACACATGACATGCATGTTGTGTGCGGACCACTGTAAGAACTCGATGTTCAGTTCTCTCCGTCAGACTTCTGGGAGGAAGCCACATTTCCCACATTTTTCATACACTTTACCTTGATCATTGCCCTACTGTCTGTTACAGTAAATGGTCAAAAAGAACTAAAACGAAAACAAAACACTTATTTTGCATGCATGCACAGCGTACAAGTGTGCATGTGTGTTGATCAGAGGATGACTTAAGAGAGTGATTCTCCTTTCCTGCTGAGCCAGCTCACAGGCCTGGGAGGATGCTTTAACAAGGAGGCTTACTTCTGTAAGGGTTTATGTTCATTGTCCACAAGTTAAGAAAAGACCTAAAAGAGGGACAGAACTTTGAAAACAGATGCCCAAATGTACACCAAGGAGGGAAAAGGATCAAATTAAAAGCAACCTTTGTGGGTTAGGGAAAGAAATGCTAAGCCCTGAGCTATAGAGTTCAAATAAAGCCAACAAGTACAAAGAAGAGGGCTCTCACCTCTGCCTCAGGGCTCAGTGCAAAGGGTGTCTGCATGCTCAGGGCGACAACTCAGGGCTGTTGCAGACGTTTGAAATTTAGCCTGAGACACTCAAATAGTGAATCTGATTTTCTTGAATGCTAGAATTCCAAAGCAGGTCACTATAACTATTATGAAAATCACTTCCAGAGTAAGAGGGAAAACTCCAATCAAACAAACAGGAAAAAAAAAAAAAACCTACTAGAAAACAGGATAAGAAGTCTAGATTGCACATGCATACACAGAGGAAGCAGATTGACAGGTGGGAAGGAATGGACCAGCCAGTCCATGACACAGCCGCCCTGTTGCACATGAGCCTGCAGCCCTGCTCAAATGAGCCTTCAGTCATGGACAGGGGGAGTGACTGGTCTATAAAGTCATTGGCAAGTATTTCTGAACCGTATACTCACTATATGCCTCTGGTGGCCATTCAGACACCAATGAAACTTACAATATACTCATTTGTGGAGCTGGGGTACAGCTTAGAGGACAAACATATACTCAGAACACACAGACTGTGGTTTTAAATCACACCCACCCCATCTACGGAAGCTATTTGCAAGTGACCCCTGCTTTGCAAAAAATAAAAAATAAAAAAGCCACTGTCCCCAGTGGAGTGTCACTTGTATATCACCCACACTCCAGGGCAAGGCTCATGCTCAGGTATAGTTGGCAAACACAAATCAGACTTTTGTGGGGTGTATGGTGGGCACTATTTGCTTTGCTTTGCTTTGTTTAGGCACTTTTTGTCTTCTTTTTCTTTTTTTTGAGAGAAAATGGACATGACCTAGGAGGAGTTGAGGGAGGGAACATAATCAAAATATATTGTATAAAATTGTTTAAATAAAAAAATTTGAAAAAGAAAGCAAAGAAAAATTAGAACTCAGAACATGTAAAACAGTCTTATTTTTGCAAAAATGGGAGAAATGCATACATATGGCGTCATCTGCGTGTGCTTAGGGAAAGTCCACAGCAGAGCTAACAAGAAATGGCTTTGTGTTAGGGGGGAGGTGGCAGCTTCCATAAGGTCAGGTAGGGTAAGGCCTCAAGTCTGAACCTCACACTGGGCTCCTCAGCGAGGAGCGCTAAGCGACCGCATCTAGTGCGTGCCCACCAAGTGTCCCCAGGGAGAGTGGGGTCATTCTAACCACACTTTCACAGCTCTGGGACATCATTCTTAAAGTTCCACCCTCTTCTGATATAGCAACGTAGTTTATCTGTCTTCCCAGATCAACTCCTAAGCTGCAAATCAAGGCCACGTGACAAAAGAGACTGTGAAGAAAGCAGTTTCTGGGCTAGGGTGGTGGTGCAAGTACACTTTTAGTTCAAAGAGACAAAGAAGAAGAAAGGAGGAGGAAGGAAGGAGAAGGAGAGAGAGAAAGCAGAGAAGGAAGAAGAGGAGAAGGAGGAAGAGGAGAAAGAAGAGAAGCGTCTTTTCGATGGCAAACTCAGAGTGAGCCTCGTAAACCAGGTGGCAGCCTACAACCCCAGTAAAAAGCAGCCTTCCTGTTTTCTAGTCCGACACCAAAGAAGCAATTCCCTAGTGAGAACCAGGCAGAGCTCTCTGTTAGCCTTAGACTAGTCTCTCACACAGCCTGGCAGTGGGGCTGGCCTGAGCTCTGTCCTCTGATCCAGCCGTTGGAGCAGGAGCTCACACACAAACATTGGTGACCTCCACCTCAGTGAAGAAAGAAAAAAAGCTACAATCACAACCTGGTAAAGTGTTCCCACTTTCTCCATGGTACTTGCTGCCCAGGGCTCTTTGTCAGCCTTGCCTTTGGATCAGATGTGGCCTGCTGTTAGTTCTTGCCAGTGGCCGGTGGGAAAGAGAGGTGCAGTGCTGCCTGTCCTGGGGTAATGCACCGTCGCCTGCCTTTCATCCCACAGCCCCGTGACACTAGACGTGGATCCCCATGACCACAAAGGTGAGCCCCAGCAGCTGGCCCTCTCATCCAACAAGAGCCATACACAACCGCGAGCCTGCTCCTAGCACACGCTTTGGGACTCCTGCAGTAGAGCCTACCGCAGCACATCCTCAGTTCTTACGGCTCTGCCCTCTACGTCCCACACATGCTCCCAAATGGGACTAAATGAAAAGTGCACATGCACAGCTTGACAGTTAAGAATACTTCCAGGAGCTTCAAATTCAAACAGATCCCTCAAGGGAGTCTGAAAAAATGCACTTACCAAATGTGCCATAGAATCCTCGCGGCCCACAGGTGCCCACGCCGTACTTCTTTAAAGACGAGAATGCTGCGGCCTGTACGGAAGCACATTTGTGATATTTCCTGTGCTCAGTGCAGACGACCCTCTCTAGTCTTGGCCCACGCGGCTCCTCCTCCCTGCCCCCACTCCCTTCCTTCTTATAACTACAGCAACTCTACCCGGGTTTAGGACACAGGCAAAGCCTGAAGGAATGGAGAAATGACAGTCCTACTTCTGAAAGCTCACTGACTACCAGGCTTTTCTGGAGGATGTCTGTGAGCCCTGATCCTAACAGGGGCCAGCACAGCTCCGTGGATGTTCTGATTTCCACCCAGGCCTGGCTTCTGAGGTTCTCTGGCTGTCACCCACACCTAGCCCACCAGACACGTCTGCCCTGCGTGGTCCAAGTCCAGATTTGATTCTGTCAGATACAGTAATGTGAAACCCTGTCCCTGTGATGTCACCAGTCTTTTATGTCACTCTTCAGCTAGCAGTGTCTTGACCACCGCAGCATTACAAGGTACTCACCTTAACCGAGGGTTGGCCAGCAACCCAAGGAAATTAAAGGAGGCAAAGTTGACACACTCTTTTCCATTCACCACGATGTTGTGGGTCGGAGGGCTGGGGAGAAACAGAGGGCATGGTTTACTTCAGCACCCATCTGGGACAGCAGGCACAGCAGCACTGTGGAGCCATCTCTCTCCACCCCTTTCCTTTGTGCTTTCTGATAAGTCAAAGAATGGTAAGTTAAAAGTCACACATTTTCCCATCAGCTCTGTTCTTTAATTTGTTTCCTTACAACTTAACAGAGAAAAAAAGTGGGGGATTGTGGGAAAGACGCAGATGGCTAGGGTTTGATTCTCAGCACAGACGTGGTTGCTCCCGCCGCCCTCTTCAGACCGCATGGACGCGGCACACAGAGGGTGCTTATACACGCCAAACACACATATACAAGTGAATTAGAATCAATGTAAAATCTGTTTTTAAAAACAGAGATAAATGAATGATACATCTTTGATTTTTAAAACTTAAAAGGAGAAAGGAGCTAAATAAAATGTCTAAAACTGTAATAAAACTGTAACAGAAGAAATATAAAATGATCAAGATCAAAGACAAGAATAGGCAAAGTGAGTTATGATCTTAAATTGTTTTAAAATGTTATCTCCGGCAGCCCACTGAAAGAACACTCATTTCTGAGTTAATGCTGAGACAGTCTTTTAAAGGCTCCCTTGTGCTAGCTCATCCTCGGAAAAGAATCACGGGAACCAGCTATATGAGTGCAGACGTGAGCACAGCTGAGGTGAGAGGCAGACCCTCGGGGAAACGAACGACAGTCCTTAGCTGACAACACAATAGACAGACAGACAGACAGACAGATGCTGGCAAACTTCTGTCCAAGTGAGGAAAAGGACTGTGCCCAGAACTGTGGCTTCAGCTCCACTGCTGCCTGGCTGTCTATGGTGAGCCAGACAGAACTGGTACTCTGCACTCAGGGACACTAATTCATTTATTTTTGAGCCGATCTGGCAACTCAGGAGGAAAGAGGCACACAATTCTGGAAGGCTAGAGAAGAGACAACCTGAAATCAATTCACAGATATGGACTACATCATATAAAATGGATGAAGACTCAGCATTTGGGAGGCAGAAGTACGAGCTCTGTGAACTGGAAGTTAGCCTGGTCTACATAGTGATTTCCAGGCTAGCCAGGGCTACATAAAGAGATGTATTAAGAAAACAAAACAAAGGGAAAGAAAATGAAAAAACCTCCACAAAAATATAAAAGAGCACAAAGGGACAATAGAGTAGGAAAAAAGTCTAAAGGGCAGTGACCACAAGTTCCAAAAGCAGAGTGGGAGAGAAAACAAGACAGAGACACAAGGAAGGTAGAGGGAGGGAGGGAGGGAGGGAGGGAGGGAGGGAGGGGGAGGGAGGGAGGAAGGGAGGGAGGAGGAAGGAGGGAAAGAAGGAGGGAGGGGCAGAGGGAGGGAGTCCTGTCTACTCTCTTCCACTTGTCAGTGTAGCAGACACAAAGTATCTGAGATGAAATGTCTGAGCAACAATGAATGCAATAGGTACAAGACATCTAGAAATAAAGCAAATGTTTGCTTTATTATGCAATTTCTAAAGATACATGTCATAATACCCAGAAGTATAAAACATGGCATTTTCTTTTTTATTTTGGAATAGGGCCTGACTTTGTAGCTCAAGATGGTCTTAAACTTACATAGCCCAGACTACCCTTGAGTTCCTGAAGCCCCATCACTGCCTTTCAAGTGCTATGACTGATTACGGCTGAGTGCCACTATGCCCAGCAGCACTGTGTACCATGATATTCAATATGAGTAAAGTACTTGTAAAAACATAAAAGACACAAAGCCAAACTCAGCAAGGACACGAGAATTGTTCAGAAAGGAACACACTGCCCCAAACCAAGGCAATGAATCAGAAACCACTAGAAAGACAGTCCGAGGAAAGCAACATTCTTGTTTAAAAAATAAAATAAAAACTTAAAATCAAAGTAAACAGTTGGGAATACTCAGGTTTCAACAGCAAGTACTACGGCTGGTTGAGATGGCTCAGTGGTCAAGGTGCTCACCAAAGCGGCCGACCTGAGTTCAGTCCCTCAAACACACTCCTGAAAGTTGTCCTCTGACCTCCACAGGCATGTGGTAGTCACACATGCACACATGGAGCACGCACGCGCGGCACACACACACACACACACTTAAAAAAAAGCAAAGCTTAAAAGTGTCCAACTTTGTCCAGCACACATTAAAGCACAGGCTGGAGCTGGACATAACCATCATCGCCACTCTCTAAAGCAACAAAAGTCACAGGGGCAAAGCCGTCCTGAGCAGAGAGGAGGCCGTAAGCTGCGTCTTTCCCAGCGAGGGGTGCATTCAGAGACTGTCCAGGCCAAGCACAGAGCTCTCGTATGGAAGAAGTAAGCACTGTGTCTTTCAAAATCTACAAAATTCTGAATGCCCGCTCCTAAGGTATCAGAAAAGAGGCTGAACCATTACTAGAGAAAAGTAAACATGGATAAAGCAAGTGTTCAACTAACTCAGTGAATATTAAAAATGCAAATCCCAAGTGTGACTCAATTTTAAAAACACATACATGGAAATGACACTGGACAAAGTTCATCATCAATATCTAAAGCCTTAACACCAAGATGGAAGGAGATATCACCAGACGATAAGACACTGCATGGCAAACACATAGTAACAAGCACACAATGAAAGCGTTCTCTTCAAGAACAGAAACCAAAGTGGCTTCTTTTCTTCCTGCTCAGCTTATCACAAAGCTCACACTGTGTGCAGTAGGACTGTGTGCAGAGGTCAGTTACTAAACAAGAGCAGTCACGCTATTACCTGCAAGGCCCGGCTCACATCACATTCGGACTCCAGACTCATGAAACTACTGGAACCCATGTGGGAAGCATATGCAAAATGTGCAATACTAAGAAAAGTATTAAGGAAGGAATATATGACATTCATCTGAAAGGACTGCTTAAATTAAAACTCTGTTAGGGTTTCCAAGGAAAGCTCACAAACTTCAGTAATGACATTGAAGGGGGAAGGCCAGCCATGGCTCAAAGGTTTTAGAAACAGGCGGGAAGTTCCCTCACAGGAAGGTTACTGTTGGGCTCAGTGTGGGGCAGGAGGCAAAGACCAATGGGAACCTGGCATGGTGACAACTGTGTATCTATTCAGACTTGGTAAAGTAGGATAGTATGTGACCCACAAGCTATCAGGTCATGTATCAGTTTTTCTATTGACAAAGTTGAGAAACCATACACAAAGGTGACTTCCAGACCTTATGGAACGTAAAAGACACTTTAAAAATGATAGAAGCCACCTCAAGGAGGAGTGGACACACTGATGGCTGCTATAGCAAAGATGGCCCCAAAGGCACTAAGCTTAATGGCACAAGATGTCACACTTTGCAAGACTTCTTTCATATGAAATACCTAGAATGCCCTAGTCAGTAGAAAGGCTGGGTAAACATTGTCAGGGCCTGGGAGCAGGGAGGGAGGTGGGGAGAGATGAAAAGTTCTAGAATTAAGATACTGGTGATAGTGGCATACCTATGTTAACACAACGAAAACTACCTATTTAATTTTAACTGAAATTTTAAAAGACTCAATTTTGTGCTCTGTGGATAGCTCAGCAAGGCATGTCTTCAAAGACAAAACTAAAATGGCACTTTCATGTCATCTCAGAACTAAAGTACACAGGTGCTACATCAACTGCAGTAAGACTCAGTGTATCAATAAACCAGACAGGGTCATAGTTCAGCTAGCATACACAGGGCCTGGGTTCCATTCTTAGCACCACAAAAAACAAGTAACCACCATAGGTTAGGCCAGAGAGACGGCTGAGCAGTGATGGACTTGCGGCTCTATTGTTAAAACCAGAGCTTGGATCCCTGCGTCCATGCTGAGCGGCTTACAAACGTCTGCAGCTTTAGCTCCAAGGGGCCCAACACAGACACCCAAACATATACACACGTTTGAGTATTCTCCCCCCAACACACACCTAATTTTATCAAGCTGAAACAATTTAAAACTACCTAATGTGTTGTCTCCTCCTAGTTTTCTACCATTGAGCTACATCCTAGCCCATTTATTATTATCATTTAAATCTTGGGGGTGGGGGAGGCTGCTTTGAATGGACTCTATGGCCCAGGCAGGGCTTGATCTTGAGATCCATCTGACAGCCTCCTGAATAGCTGGGATTCCTATGCCCCTAGTCCTAGCCTCACGGTGCTTCTGTAACTGATGCATGTGATGCTCTTGACTTTAATAAAAATTGTTGAAAAAAATAATAGACAGTGAGGGTCAACAGAGTGTACATGTGTGAAATAAACACAATTTTAAGATAAGCATGAGACATGTTCCAGACTCTGTCTGTCTGTCTGTCCTCTAATGGCATAAAGGAGAAAATTAAAGAAAGGCCTAGCACAGTGGGTACCTACAACCCCAGTGCTGGGTTTTGTGCAGACAGGAGGATTGCTAGATCAGGCAGCCTAGCCAGAAACCAATGACAGCTTTTCATTCAGTGAGACACTGTCTTGGGGGAAAAGGGCAAAGAGAGGCAGAGAAAGACACTGGGCCAAGGGCCTGCAAACATCTGCATATGTACACACTGGATGTGTGGATCTGCCTCCCACTTAGGGAGAGAGATAGACAGAGGGTGAGCAAAGAGAGGAAGGAAGAGAGGGAGAGAGGCCAAATTTTCAAGCCAACAAATAAGATTACAAGGAGTCTCTGAGTGGCAGGACTGGAGAAAGACAGAGGTTCAAAAAAAAAAGAAAGAAAGAAAAGAAAACCCTATTGGCTAACATAAGCGAACAGAGGAGATGAACTGCAGACTGCCAGAGAGAACTAACAAGTAAGCAAGGAGGATGCACAGGAGAAAGAGAACATGGCCGCACAGCACTGGCCTCTTTTACGGCAACATAGCCAGTCAGAATCAGCAGGGAAGGAAGGAAGGAACAAGGCTGAGTAGGCAGCATCAGGGTTCCTCCTGCAGGTACCCTGGTGCCGAGACACAGTCGAGGGCCACAGCATGCTGCTGTATCTGCTCTAGACTACCTGTCCCTAGTCGGTACAAAGACCTGACCTGATAGAGAATGCTGTGGTCCAGTATTTAGTCCCACCACCAATAGTAAAATAAAAACTCCGAACAAGGAGGAACCAAGAAGCAAGAGTGCAAGTTAGGGGAAGAGAGACTTGCTTTTTAAAGAAAAAAAAAGAAAGATTCCCGTGCCATCCCTTGAAAAATTTGAAAACTATGGCAGTTACTCAAAGAAATGTCTTCATTTAACAGGGACACCACACATTTCCCAGGCTTTGGCCAACAGTCACCCACCCGGAGACGATGTTGTAGTTGAGAGCGGGATGGTTCTTGGAGACTGGAGGCACGAGGGGCTCTGGCTGCCACTCTTCAATCAGTTCTTCCTTCTCCTACAGAAGAACAGGCATTAGAGTGCGGCCCAGCGTGGCCCACTGCAACGCTGCCACACTCAACAGTGCAACACAGAAAGCTCCCTGCCATCCTTCCTGGGTGCAGAGTACTTACCTCCCTCCCCTTCCCTTATTACAGCTTAAACCTCTTTTCCAAGCAGTTTTTTGGGTAAAGTGACAACTTAAAAATCTTACTTCTATGCTCAGGATTTCCTCTTCCCTGCCAAACAATGTATCAAAATTCCACTTCAGATGTGCGTAGGTAAGATTATTCCAACACTGAGCCTCCTTTGTGAAGACACATGGAGACCTCTCCTCTGCATCTCAGGGACAACTCACATAGCCTGTGTGCAGTCACTGAAGTACGGCAGCTGCACATGTGACCCACGGCCCTCCTGAGCAGGCTGCGTCTCCTCCAGCGTGGCTCACACTTTGTCTACCCCTGCTCTCCCTTCATGAAGCATTTTGACAAACCCTGCAGGGCCGGGTTCCATTCCTAATTAGATGTAGCTTTCACATACCTGGAGTGAAAAAAGCTTTGTTTCTTACCTTGGCTGTAAGATCAGAACGCTCCTGCAACTTGTAAGTTTTAGAGAAGACGAGTCTGATTATCCAAAGTATTAGGATTCCTTCCAGAATAAGATGGTATGCTGGGGCCTGCGAGGGAGAAGAGCAAAGACAAAGAAACCAAAGAAGCTATTTCAAAGCCTGCAGGGAAATGGAGCCCACCGCTGTGGGGCCGCTCTCCTGACCTTCACATTCTTCCCACATAACCCTCACTGCCAGGGCTTCCTCAGCAAAAGCTTCAAAAACTCCCATTAATGGAAACACAAAGGACGTGGGACCTGACACACAATCATGACACTTAAAACACTGGTCTCTTATCTTTCAGATAATTTAAACTTTGATTGGCAGGAAATGACTGTAAGAGAACAGTACACACCTGAACACACCTTCTTCACCTCAGCCTGCCAATGGACACCTGAACGCAGCACCTTCTGCTACCTCAGTCCGCCCACAGATAAGTTAACTATGACATATGGAAACCAGCTTCCACAAGCCACAGTTTTACATGCTTCACTTATTTCCGGTACGCAGCTAAATCTCCTTAAATCTTAGACAGTGTAGTGGGGAGTGTGGGTGGGGTGGCAGTAACAAATGCTTAAAGGGACTCAGTCTTCTGCTCTATAAGTTGCTCAAAGAATGCCAACCTGTTCCATGCTGAGAGGTACAAAGATAGCTTTATTTTCTTTTGAAGTTATTCATTTATTTTTTATGTGTACAGTATTCTATCTGTCTGTATGTCTGTGTACCTATGGCTGCCTGATACCTGCAGAGACCAGAATAAGATTCCCCTGGAACTGGTTTCATATGGCTGTGAGCCACCATGTGGGTGCTGGGAATTGAATTCAGACCCTCTGACGGAGCTGTAAGTGCTCTTAACTGCTGAGACGGTCTCTTAGCTATTCTAGTATCTTGTCCTCTACATATTTTCAGGATAGAGGCCTGGCTGAGTTTACATAGAAGAATCTAGACACCAATAACCCTTCAGTCAGTTAGTGCTAAATATTCTATTCCAGTGGGTTACCAGAAAAGTCATGTAAAACAGCATGTTAAGCTGGGTGTGATGGTACATCCCTTTAACAGCCAGTACTTGGGAAGCACAGGGAGGCAGATCTTTGAGTTTAAGGCCAGGATGGCCTCCGTATTTGGACCCTGTTTTAAACAAATAGCAATAAAGGAAACAAAATACAAACCCAGGCCTTTGTTTATTTTGTTTTTGAGACAGGTCTCACTATGTAGTCATGGCTGGCCAGGAACTTGCTCTGTAGATCAGAAGTGCTGGGACTAATGGAATGAGCCACCATACCCAGCAAGCCCAGGCATTTAAAAGTCAGGCATGCTGGGGTGTGCCTGAAACTCCAGGGGCATTTGGAATTCAAGGAGAGCTCAGACTACCCAGCAAGATTTTGCCTCAAAATGCAGATAAACTTACTTACTTACAAACTTAAATACAAAAGCAGATTAACCAATGAAGGACGAATGATGGTATTTCCCCATAGATAAAACAAACAAACAAACAAAAAAACATACAGACTGTGGAAACTGGAAAACTGCTGACAGATTCACAGACGAACTTTCAAGTCAATGTGAAAATACTGTGAAAACTATATAGATCACACACACACACAGAGAAATTTTTACTTTTCGGGGATTCTATACAAACATCAAATTGTACAAAAATACACAGAAACTGAGAACAAGAACAGAAATCTCTCTTTAATATGACTTAGAAATTTTGTCAACCAGGCAGTGGTGGCGCACACCTTTAATCCCAGCACTTGGGAGGCAGCGGCAGGAGAATTTCTGAGTTCAAGGCCAGTCTGGTCTACAGGGTGAGTTCCAGGACAGCCCAGGCTATACAGAGAAACTCTGTCTCAAAAAACAAAAACAACAACAACAAAAAATTTTGCTGACTTCTCTTAAAATTAATTTAGGAATAACTCCAAATAATATTGATTTTTCTCAGTAACTGGATGATCGCAGGCAAACATCTTTTCAACCCCGCCAACAGGCTATCCCACCATTGGGAGCTGCACTGAGTTTTGTTTTTTCTTGTTCTCTCTCCTCAGGAAATGTGATGCACCAAGAATTCTCCCAAATCTGGTCCATTTTGGGGGAGTGAGAAGTCACATTGCACAACAAAAAATTATTCACTTCTTTTTAAAAAAAAAAAAAAATCAATTTGAGTAACTTAGTAGCTATAAGCTAGCTTAATACTGGACCTCAGTACAAAACAGGAAAATCAAGTGTGGTCTCTCTCGATTAATCTTCATAAAGAAATCTCAGATAGCTCTTATAATGGAGCATTATCATTACAGATTCCAGTATGCAGCAACTTTTGCAATGTTAGCAAAAGAATTGAAATTCACTTTCAATTAACGTGACTTCTCTATGCACTGTGATCAATATGCTTGCTCACAGTATGATCTCCAAGTTTTGGATCTGTGTGGTCCAATACAAACCCAGTAGTCATATTTGGTCAACGACATTTACATTAAAGTGCAATTACAAATTCATTGGCACACGTGGCGTTAGCGACTGCGGTAATGAACAGCCCTTGAGAGAGATGACACAGATACACTCTATAGGATAGAGCAAGAAGGCTCAGTTGTCCAATAAACCAGCATTCTCCCAAGACCGGTATTTGGATTTCATATTGTCTTACATAGCTGAATAAAACCACTCAAACCCTTCAACCTTTCTTTAAAAATCTTTCAAAAAGTTAAATGTTTATAACATAGAAATTGTAGGCAAAGGATAGGCTACTCCTCATTCATCAATTCCCAATTATTCTGCTTTTCTAAACTACTCTGTCCGTGCCCTGGGCAAAGTTTACAACAGATGATAAGGCATTTCACACACCTAAGACGTCCCACTCCCATTAACCCTGTCTTGGCATCAGTTCCAACTGTGGTTCTGAGGACTTGCATGTCCTCGGCACCCCTCCCAAGAGCTGCTCTCCCGAGACCCTGCCGGGCTTCAGGGGCAGGTACAGCCAAGACCCTGTCCGCTGTGCTCCGGGGGAGCAGGAAGCACCGCGAAATCGAGCGCAGGTCGCTAAGCCTCGGCCCGCGGGCTCACAGGAGGCTCCAGTGGCGAACGCACCTCGTATAGCGCCTGCACCATCTCCACCAGCACCCACTGCTCCGCCACCGTCGCCATGGTCAGCCACCCGACTTCCGGCAGGCGGGTCACGGCGCGTCAAATAGTGTGCGGCGCGAACTAGTGACGCCATGAAACTCGGGGGCGGGACCTCCCGGAACTAGGGCGGGGCCTCCTCGCCCGTGTGCCCTGTGGGTGGACTCGGCTGGTAATGACAGAGGTTCGGAACTCCTGAGATTTGTAGTGCGACACGCGGTGGACTTTGTGTTGAGAGAATTAGCCCGCGGCCTTTGTCCTGGGCAGTCGGCCGGGCTCAGGGTTATTAAGATGAATGAAATTAGGCCGGGCGTGGTGGTACAGGCCTTAAATCCTATTTGGGAGGCAAAAGAAGGCGGATCTCCTGAGTTCTGTCTAGGCTAACCTGCTCCACATAGCTAATTCCAAACCAGCCAGGGCAACACAGTTACATCCTGTCTCAAAACACAAACACATACAAACTGAAGAAAAAAAAAAAACATGAAGGAAATATATAATTCCCCTTTAAATAACAAGCAATCTAGTCATGCAGAATTATAAAAATAGTCACAGAAATTTAAGAAGTTTGATCCTCAGATAGGGGAGTCAGGGAGTAGTATTCAAATAGTGTGAGTATGTCTAGTTATTTTCATGGTGAAGTACGATCAAAAAGCTGCTACAAACGTTTAGATAACAAATTTTATGTGCATACCAATTTGTGTTTCCTGAGACTTGTCCAGAAGTACCACTGACACAGCAATTTTACTTTTTAAAGGGCATGGGGGAAGAAGTAAACTGGGTCTGGAGAGAGTTGAGTCAGTAAAGAGGACCATAGCTCAATCCTCAGCACCCATACAGCACTGGGTGGGGGGAGGGTAGAGAAAACAAATCCCTGGGGTTCTCTGGGCCAGCTACCTTAACCCACTTGACTTTCAGGCCAGAGATAGCCCCTTGTCCCTAAAAAACAAGGCACATGACTTGAAGAAGGGTATCTAAGGCTATCCTCAGGCCTCACACACACACACACACACACACAAATATCCAATCTATTTCCCGAATGACTGTACCAGTTTTGTATCTAGCAACCGTATTCAATTTCTCTTCAACCTCAACAGAATTTATCACTTTTAAAATTTTTGACCATTCTTACAAGTGTGTATTTATATCTCATTTTGGTTAAATGTGTTAGTTTTTAATTAGATGGTGACACTGAAACTTCTTTATATGTTTATTTGACATCAAATAAAGGTATTGGGTTTTCTTCCCTCTTTCTTTCTTTCTTTCTTTCTTTCTTTCTTTCTTTCTTTCCTTCCTTCCTTCCTTCCTTCCTTCCTTCCTTCCTTCCTTCTTTCTTTCTTTCTTTTTTTTTTTTTTAAAGATTTATTAAGTGTACAAGTGGTTTGCATGAATGTCTATGTATATGTACCACAAGTGTCTGGTACATGTGGAATTCAGGCGTCAGACTCCCTGGAATTGAAGTTCCATATGCTAGGAGCTGTGGTGTAGGTGCTAGGAATTCAACCTGCATCCTCCACAAAAGCATCAAGTGCTCTAAACCGCTGAGTCATCACCCCAACCACCAAGTAAAGCTCTTTGGTGAAATGTCTGTTTGTGTCTTTTCTCCATTCTCCAGTTGGATTATTTCTGTTTTGGCTGCTCGGCTTTGAGAATCCCTTTTGTCATTCTAGATGCTAGGCTTTGGTTCGATATTTTGGAGAGTAAACATTTGTATCTCCTGAAGCTTTTATGTTGAAAACCGGATTTTAGCACAGCGATGCTATCATTTGAATGTCCCCTCCAAAACTCCTGTCGAAATTTAATTGACGTTGTTAAGATATTAGGAGATAGGGCAGTGTTATGCATGAAGGCTCTGTCCTCATAAATGGATTACTACTATTGCTATGAGAGCAGATTAGCTATCACAGTGTGGCTTTGTTCTATCCACCAGTTCTCTATGGCCTCGCTTGTCACGTGACAGCCTCTGGCAGGTTATGACACAGTAGGAAGGCTCTCACCAGGTCCTACCACCAAACTGGACTTTCAAGTTTCTTGAATTATGGAAGTTCAGTTTCCTAGCTTTATAAATTCGTCTGTGGGGAGAGAATGGAGGAGGCTATGTAGTGTTAGGAGCTTGAGGCTTTGGGAAGTGGGCAGATCATGAGGGTAGAACACTCTTTTAGAAAATAGTCCCCAGAGAGTCCCCTTCCTCCTCCTGGCCCCAGACAGCCACCACTCTGCTTTATTTTCTTAAGAGTTTAGTTAGCCATCTTATACCTGGGACCATGCAGTATCTTTGTCTTATAACTGTCTTGTTACACTTAGAATAATGTCAGTTTCAACTATACTAGAGGATCTGACAGGATTCCTTATTTTTAAAGGCTGAGGTCCTTACATTTACACCGTGCTTTCTTTCTTTGCTCATACGTTTATGGGCACTTAGATGGCTTTTACCTCTTTTCCATTCTATGTAATATTGAGGGTTTTGTTTTGTTTTTTGTTTTTTTAAGCAGGTTGTCACATAGTCTCAAAGTCCCCATGTAACCAAAGATGACCTTAGATCCCTGAACTTTCTGCCTCTGCCTCTTCAGTGCTGGAACCTACCTGCCTGGATCAAACCCAGGGCTTCGTGAATGCTAGACGGGTGCTCTACAACCAAAGGGAACCACAGCCTACTATATGTTTTGAATTTTTAAAAATCCTCCCACCTCCATCCTGTGTGTGCAGGGGTGTGTGTGAATATTCATGTGTGTGTGTGCGTGCCTGTGTGTGAGAGTGTGTTTGTGTGTGTGTGTGTGTGTGTGTGTGTGCTTGTTAGGTTTCTGTTTTCTCCTACTATGTGGAAGCCAAGAATTCCAAGGCCCAAGTCTTTTTTTTTTTTTTTTTTTTTTTTTTTCTGTTTTTTTGAGACAGGGTTTCTCTGTATAGCCCTGGCTGTCCTGGAACTCACTCTGTAGACCAGGCTGGCCTCGAACTCAGAAATCCGCCTGTCTCTGCCTCCCAAGTGCTGGGATTAAAGGCATGTGCCACCACTGCCCTGCCCAAGGCCCAAATCCTTAGGCTTATCCACTAAGCCATCTAGGCCACCACAAATATGAATATTCATACAGCCCTGTGGGCTGGCTTTCTTTGTCTTCTCTTGTGGGAAAAGTTAAGGTGGAAGTCTATTATTGACTAGATAGCCTTCTGGGGCTTGGTGTGTAATGGAGGACTCCCTTCTTTAGCAGAATTTCTCCTTCTCTTAACCTGTCTGGAGTATTCTAAGCCCTCAACACTCGCCTCTATCTGAGGAATGTCAAGTAGCCTCAATTAGTTTATAGGATCAATTGCCTTTCTCCTGAAAAAACTTGTTCAGCCAGCACCCAAGATTCCTGAAATGCTTCCCCATATTAATGAGTCATTCCAGGTACCCCAAGCCCCCAGCTAGTGACCTTTGTCCATCCTGCCCTCAGTCCCCCCCCAAACTTTATAAGCCTTCAATCAGCCTAAGTCAAGTTGATCTGCCTCCTGACAGGCAGTGCAGGTGTGGTCATTCACCATATGCATTCACACATGTACTCACTGGGCTTTCAAAGCCCCTGTTTGACGTCTCTACTCCCACTGTCCTTGTAGACCAAATCGGCCAACTATCCCTGAAGAGTGAGAGACCCACATTCTCTAGTGTTAGAGATCGAGTCAGACTCACATCGACAGGCAAACACCTTACTACTGAGCTAACCATATTATTTATTATGCCTTCATACAATGGTATTACTCCCTTAGTGGATATGCTAGTTACTTTCAACTTGCTATGTCCAAGTACCTGGCAGAAGCAGTTTGAGGAGAGGTGGGCTTATCTTGGCTCACAGTTTGAAGGGATACATTCTATGTGGAGTGGAGAACAAGGCAGCAAAGGTGAGAAGTAGCTGAAAACATTGTGTTCACAGTCAGGAGGCAGAGATGAAAGCTGCTTCCTCCTTTGTCTCTTTCTATTTAGTTCAGGATTCCAGTTAACAGAATGGTGTTGCCAACACTCATGGTGGCTCCTCCTGCCTCACATAAACCCCTCTGGAAATGCTCTCTTATTCATGCCCACCTAGGTGTGTGGTGTGTGTCCTAGGTGATTCTAAGTCCGCTGCAGTTGGCATGTACATTACCCACCACAAATGCACTCCTTGACAGCCCCGCATGTTGCAGCATCCTACCCTGGTCCTCAAAGAACCATTTCCATCTGATGAGGCAAAGTCCATTTATTACAAGTGTTCTAGAAGTAAAATGGCTGGTTCATGTGGTAACTCTATATTTGCATTTTAATGAAATGCAAACTTTTTTTTTTAATAGTTTCTGGGCCATTTTGCATCCCCCAAAACAGCATTTGAGGTGGACATATGTTACATATGCCATGTGTTTCTCCTCAGATCTAATGTATATATTCCATCCACTTATTGAAATCCTGCTTTTTACAACCAAACCTATATAACTCCTGTGGCAAGAAATAAGTTGAAAACAGTATGTTTAAATACTTCATCAAACAGTTGATAGTTTGATAAATACTTAAACTCACTGACATCTCTTAAATGAGTTCTTAGAATATTCCAGCATGTATCTACAGCACACACCCATGTGTTCACAGACATTGCTTTCTGACACTGTGTTGAATGTCCTACTGGTGGCAGGCATCCTGGTGGACTGTACGTGGTGGGTCATGGTTATGATTGCATTTCCATAATTACTACTGACGTTGATCATCTTTTCCTGTACATTTTTGCTGTAGGAATCCCTACTAAATTCCTTTATTCAATTTAAAACTACACCATTTATATTTTTTGTACCATATCTGTTTGAACGTTCATAGTGAGTAGATAAGCAACTTTCTTCAGCTTTGTTGAATTACTCTTAACATATCTTAGACATTCTTTACCTTTTGTTCTTCTGTTTCGAAATAGCTATTAAAATAGTTTAGATCTTCCAAGTTTATCTTATCTTATATGTTTCTCAAGTTTACAATGTGCCTCAGTTCCCTTGTCTTCTTCTTCTGTACCACACACGACTGGATTGAGTCTCTAATTCATCTTTTAGTCATTTTTTATTATGATATTCAACTGTCAGGTAGTTTTTAAAGGTTTAGGCTATATTTTTGTTGTCGAAAGGCTATGGTGTCTCTTAATTATAACGTTCCGTTCTTCTTTCATTATACGATTTCCCCCTTCTCATCTGCTACCCAGCCAATCTCTTGAGCACCCACAGTATGTCTGCCTGAGAGAAGAGGAAGGGAAAAATAAACAATGAATCAAGAATCTCTTCCTTCTTGAATGGTATACTCTCCCAGAGGACCAGGATGCAAACATGATAGAATATTTTCAGTCCCAGGAAATGCTAGAATGAAAAACACAAAGGACAAATGAGAAACTGAAGTCACTGTGGTGGTTTGAATAAGAAAGAACCCGATGGGCTCATATGTTTGAATACTTAGTCATTAAGGAGTTGTGTTATTTTAGGATTAGGAAGCGTGGCCTCGATGAAGGTGGTGTGACCTTATTGGAGGAAGTGTGTTATTGAGAGTGGGCTTCAAAAAGCCTACACTAAGGCCAGCATCTCCCTCTGCCTCTGGATTGGGATGGAAAGGTCTCAGATATTGCTCCAGCATCTATTCTTATGTTGCCTTGGTCATATTGTCTCTTCAAAGCAATAGAACAGTAACTAAGAGGCATTGCAGGGCACATGATTTTAGATAGGATGATCAAGAAATCCTTTCTGGGAAGCCGAGAGATGGAAGGGATTGGGCTAGCTCTGAAGATACCTAGTGGACCTTTGGGTCATTTTTACACCGCACGGCTCAAACACTTCTCAGTTTCTCTGTGGAGTTTGCAGGTAGGAGAGACAGTGGTAGAGAAGACCAACGTAGGAACTTTCCTTGAGTGTCTGAGGAAGTGAGGAGAGTTGGCAGTTACATGATGAGGTGAAGCAGAGCAGATGAAGCAGGCAATAAACAGAGAGAAATGAGCAGAGAATAGGGTCTGTGGGGGTTTGGGGTCCCTCGAGAACTCTGATTTTCTCAGCGTGTGGTGAGAGCATCTGAGGTTTCTACAGAGCCCTGTGACGTGCTCTGTCTTACACTTTTCCTGAATGCCTTGCTTGTTGGGTAGAAAATCTACCAAAGAGTGTAGTGTTAGAAGCAGTGTTTTAAATTTAGAAATGTAACCACTTTATAGTTAATTTAGTATTAAGTCAAGAAATTTGATTAACCAGTATGCTCGGCCCAGGGAGTGGCACTATTAGACGGCGTGGCCTTTTGGGAGTAGGTGTGGCCCTGTGACTGTGGGCTTTAAAGACCCTCATCCTAGCTGCCTGGAAGTCAGTATTCTGCTAGCAGCCTTCAGATGAAGATGTAGAACTCTCAGCTCCTCCTGTACCATGCCTGCCTGGATGCTGCCATGTTCCTGCCTTGATGATAATGGACTGAACCTCTGAACCTGTAAGCCAGCCCCAATTAAATGTTGCTTTTTATAAGAGTTGCCTTGGTCATAATATCTGTTCACGGTAGTAAAACCCTCACTAAGGCACCAGGATCTGTTTAGAAAGTGAGAACCACTTTTGAACACAGAGAGCACAGTGTATCGCCGTGTTATTCACCTCCCACGTTTGTAATGGGCCCTGTAAAGCACTCTTAATATTAGCAATAGCATGAGCAAGCAGGTCTACTCCCATGCAGCCTGATGGTGCTGTGTGAATTGCCATGCATGACTCATTTGACCTACTGGTAAGATTACACCAGTGACAGAGGGGGAGAGACTGGCATGGATCCATCTGAAGCTAAGGTACATCTGGAAAAGATTCCAAGAGAGGACTTCCTCTCCTGTCTTCCAACTTAGAAGAAAACCAGACCCTAGTGTGCCGAGTGTTCTTTGCATCTTTTCACAAAGGTCTGCTGCTGTGAGCACACTATACCACAAACACAGATAGGTGCGGCCATATCTTTCTATGTGTGACTTAATAGAATGAGAATAAATTCATAAGATCCAGCAGTTTCAATGGCAGCATTTTGACTACTGTAGTAATCAGGCGGAGGCAAATTTAGATTACTTTATTCTAATCTTTATCACTAATAATAGCTCTCCTATCACACAGCACACAGGAGGTTTGTCAATGTATTCATAAAAGCCATTTACAGAACAGATACAAGCTAGAGACTATGGCAGAATTCAAGAGGCTTCGCAGAATTGAGAGGTGTGGCTAGAGATGGCTCAGTAGTTAAGAGTGCACGCTGCGCTTACAGAGGACCTGGGTTTAATTCCCAGCACCCACGTGGCAGCTCTCAATTGTCTGTAACTCCAGTTCCATGGTATCTGATGCCCCTTTCTGGCTTCTACAGGTACCAGACATGCACTTACTTGTACACAGACATACTTGCTTTGATGATGATGATGATGATGATGATGATGATGATGATAAATAAACTTAAAAACATTTTTAAAAAGGAATTGGGCTGAAAGAAATGCAAGTAAATCTGTATTAATAAGCTAATGAACAAGGTATACAAGCAGCAGGAAAGAGGCTGATGCTGTAGAGATCAGGACAACAGAGAGGCAGGGTCTGAGCAAAAGAATGTAGTCAGCTTCAGAGATGAGAGCCCGGTGACAGAAGGAAAGCGTAGGTGTGCATCCAGATGTCTAGACAAGTTGCTGGACAGCAGATGACAATCAAGAAGCCATGTCAACAGTGGGGAACTGACCCAAGACGAAGCCTCAGGGACAGATGACATTTCGTCACCTGTCTGTCCTTGACACACACACCAAGTATCAGATAATAGGTTGTGTGTGGCCAACATTAGGGGTCAAATACTTCATGGGATTCAGATGAAGGAGTTACCCTTCCCTGTGTCTGGTATGTTTGATGAGTTCTTCGGATTAGCGTCTCTGATATGATTTTGATATGTCCACGTATCCCTGCAGTCTCAATTTATCCATCAATAGGATGGCACCCCTTGTACTTTCAGGAATAAGTCATTGGTCAGCCATGTGGGTGGTGCTGGACAAATGCCCTCGTTTAGTTGTCTGCCTAAGGGTACAATCATTCTATACCCTCAAAATGGAGTCAGAGGCTGCCTATGAAACAGTCTTCCAGGGCAAGATGTAGGAGTTCTTGCAGGTGTCATGCCTGACAGGGAAAGGCTCCATGAACAGGTAAGAATAGAAACTCTGTTTGGTTTGACTCAGGCTGGATCCAATGTCAAGAGTCTGACATCAGGTGGTTGACTGTCAGCATATTTAAACACATTACATTTGGAGCAGGGTTTCCAATTCCAGGACACGGTAAAGCTTAAGGCATGACTACATAGAAGTTCCTTTGCTAAGTACATGTGACATGAAGATGGATTCTAAAGGTTAAAGACTTAGATCCAGTGTGGTCTCTGACAGAGGTGGCATAGAGGCCAGTAGGCTATAAAACACATGTGACATCTCCCCAAGGATGGGTTCCATTAAATAGGTACTAAAGATAAAGTTATAGAGAGGGAGAGTCTGGAATAATTATGCTGGGGGATTTGGGTGAGGCTCTTTTCTACAGATAGCAAAAGGTCACCCAGTTATTAACAGCAGCCACACTCAGCTGTCTGGATGGAATGCAGCTATTTTTTTCCCCAGTAAGAGGAAGACACTTCTGCGTGTTTAATATCCACGGTTTTCCTTAGGGATTATCTGTGAATACAAGGATCTTGTGTCCTCTACAGCAAACCATAGGGTGGAACAGCTGTTCACACAATGTGAACATGCCTTAGGAATTGAAATTATATAGACAGGGTTTAAAGCATACGGGAAAGTACATGTAAGTTACTGCATACAGTCCACCATTTTTTGCAAGGGATTTGAGCATCTCCAAGAATGGGTTATATCCAATGCAGACTCAAATCTAAACATTGTGAAGTAAAGCCCTTCATATAGAATGGCAGAGTTTTGTAAATGACCTATGCACACGTGGCATATACTTCCAACCACTTCAGAATACTTCTAAGGCAGAGTAAGTGTTGTATGCATAGTTGCTAGACTGTATTATTTGGTGGATATTTATAGAGAAAAAGTTTGTACATGTTCAATGCAGATGCAAATTGTTTTATTAATATTTTTGTTTTGAGGCTGGTTGAATTCACAAATTCAGAACCTACTGCAGCCCAAGACAGATGGTGTGTGTATCTAGGTACATATACTAGGCATACATCTATGCACACATACTAGGAGCACATCTAGGTACACACACTAGGTGTACATCTAGGTACACACACTAGGTGTATATCTAGGTTCACACACTTAGCATTGTGCTTATCTCTCTCCATATTCTACTGATAGTCTAGTATGAATATCTTCAGGTAATGCAAAGCCTTAATGTAGAAGATTTGCTTTAGCATTTCCCCCTTTATCACTTGTAGTTTCAATAGTTATGGCCCCCATAGACTCATGTGTTTGAATGCTTGGCCATAGGGAGTGGCACAATTAGGAGGTGTGGCCTTGTTGGAGGAGGTGTGGCCTTGTTGATGGAAGTGTGCCACTGTGGGAGAAGGCTTATATCACTGTGGGGAGTGGGGCTTAGAAGCCTCCTATGTTCAAGCTATGCCCAGTGTGGAACACAATCTTCTGCTGCTGCCTGCAGAATTCTCAGCTCCTTCTCCAGCACCATGTCTGTCTGGACGTTGCCATGTTTCTCACCATGATGATAATGGATTAAATCTCGGAAACTGTTTGTCAGCCCCAACTAAATATTTTCCTTTATAGGAAGAGTTGCCTTTGGTCATGGTGTCTCTTCACAACAATAAAACCCTAACTCAGATATCTCTCTTGACCTTTTCTCTCTCTCTTTTTCATCTACTACGGTACTTGCCTAGAGTAGACACAAGAAAATGATCGAGTGAACCCTCCCTTGGGTTGCCAAAGACTCTTGGATCCAGTCAGGGGTGCCATTGTGGTGAGTGTATTCACCTGCTTTCCTCGGGGTACTGGACCAGGGAGGGGGAGAACTAAGCTAGTCAGGCCCACCTCCAAGGTTCTGTCTTCAAAATTTACTTTAAACCCCTCTGCACATTAAACAGGGAGCCTACTGGGTTTTGATTTTTCCTTTTGTCCAACAGAGCTGGAAGTTGTGAATGGTTTAACCTACAGGAAGCAGCCAGCAGCAACCAGTAGTGACCAGCAGCAGCCAGCAGTAACCAACAGCAACTGCTATCAGTAGGAAATCTCTGTGTTGCCTGGGAACAGAGGGGTTGGGAGCCTTAAAACACCTCAGAGCATGACCCCAGACTTGTCTCTGAGAAGATGCCTTCCTGGTGACACAACACAACCCACAGTAGTGATGGCTCATGGCTTGCCTTAGATGACTTTCTTTGAGTCATTGAAGATGAGGAAAGCACTCAGGCTTAGCCTGAGCAAACATGCCACAGAAGGACTCCAAAATAAGCTGAGGATTTCAGCTCCCTTCTTCCTCCACAACAATGGTCCACATTTAATGAAAAGATTTGTAAACCTTGGCACACTTCACCTTGACACAGTGAATGTTCCTTGGCTGAACCCTTTGGCCTTGACCTCTCTATCTGCCATTTCTGCCCTCGGTGCTCCCAGGTGAGTCAAGTGGCCTTTCTTGGCCTTTCTTTCTTGGAGTGTGCACCAAGGGACTATGAGGGGTGCTTCCTAAGACAGCCTATTCCGGCTCACCTTTCAGACATCAGCATCTCTGGTGTTGAGACTCTGGATTGGTTGAAAAAAAAAAAAAAGAACTTCTCTGGAAAGACACAGTCAGACAGGCAGTCAGACCTGTCAAAGGAAAAGGACAAATAAGGGTATATCCTAAGTTGTCTTCTTGCTAGCTCAGTGGGCAGAGACCTGAAGGCTCAAAGAAGAGGAGTCCAGACTGAGCAAGAGCATTCACTGAGCTAAGCCCTTCATCCTCCCCACTTCGCCAGCCCTCATTCAGTACTGTGAGATTATGTTCTAGCATTTCCCAGATGGACCCTAGAAATCTATTTTTACCTGGAGACTAAAATGAATTGGATTAAACTGGATTTTTATATGTTTGGTATATGCATGTGTGTATGTATGTATATATGCATGCATGTATGTATGTGTGTGTACATATGTATGTATATGTGTGTATATGTATTATGTATGAGTGTATATGTATGTGTGTATGTATGCATGTATGTATGTGTGTAGGTATGTATGTATATGTGTGTATATGTATTATGTATATGTATGTGTGTATGTATGTATATATGTGTATGCATGCATGTGTATGTGTGTATGTATGTATATGTGTTATGTATTATGTGCAAGTGTGTGTATGTGAGTATGTGTGTGCGTGTATTGTATTATGTATGTATATAACATTGTTCACTCTACTGGTGCATGCGATGCCTACAGATTGATTGGACTGTCTTCCTCCTCAAATGCTTTCCCACCATGTGTTGACAACCTTTCACTGTACCTGGAGCTTGCCGGTCTGGCTGTTCAGTGATTGCCCAGGATTCTGCCTTCAGTACTTGGGTTATGGATACCTGCACCACCACACTAGATGTTGCTGTGGTTGATAGGGATCTAAACCCAGGCATGCTGCTTTCCCAACAAGTACTGTATCGCTGAGCCATCTCCCCAGCTTCTAAATTAGGTTTTTAACCTGAAACACTTGTCATTCTCCGTGTTGGGAAACTCAAGCCCTGTCAGTGGCTTGTATTTAATGTCACATTTAGTGGGGTGTAATTTATTACCACTCTTTCTTTATTCTAAGCATTTGTACATGTATATGGTTAGTTCCTGATCACATCAGGCTTAGAAAAGGGGTGAAGGAAACAAAGAAAAGCAGCCGCCTGTCAGTCCTCTCAAGCGTCTCTGTCAGAATCAAGTGTGGGCTTCTGTAGGGACATCTGGGGTCCACAGGAGCAGGACAGGTTTGGCAACATCATGTTCTCCTTTGCTGCGGTTGTTTGACTCGATTTCTTAATATCAGACTTGCGCAACAGCGTCAAGGAGTTTATGTCTCAATGTGTTCCATTTGTTCCTGGATTCAATGGGGATTTAAATCCTGGAACTGAATTTCTATTTAGAGTTAGGGGTTTCTCATCCAAGCCATTGTTAAGATGTCAGATTTCTAGGCTTCTGGAACTTATAGTAAAGTAGCGACAGCCAGGCTCCATCTGTTTCTGTGGGTGTGCCTCTATTGTCTTGTCTATTACATAATCCTTGATGTGAAACACTCGAGGCTGCATAGTAAGGGGCAGAAGAAAATCTAGCGCATCTCAGTCTGCGTGCTCACCTAACTCCCCTCCCAGCAGACACTTCACACACCCTGGTGCAAGTGTCTTTTGTTTCAAAGCATTTCTGCTTATATTCATGGGCACACTACACTCTCTTATATCATTTACAGGAACATTAATGTTACCTTGACATAGTTTTAAACCTGTATTAATTCATTTAAAACCAATTAACAAGGACCGTGAGACTGAGCCAAAGGCGAGAAAACCAGATGCAGGGGAGACAAACATTGAGTCGTGAATTACCAGATGCCTGTAAAACCTTAGTGCCATCAGGTGGCAGGGAAGAGGGAGGAAAGGGCAATTCCAAAGGAAGTTGCATGTGCACAGGTCTGTCAAGTGGAGCAGAGATCATGGGCCAAGGCGAGGCAAAACTGAACCATGATTTCCTTTCTAAGGTTCTGAATATCTTGAAGCTATTTCGTCAGTGTTTGTATGACAGGTAAACCAGGGTCACATGAGGAGACCATGCAGGAAATGAGTCATGCTTGAAAAGAATGTTGGTGCCATCTGTGCTGGAGAGGGTGTGTGTGTGTGTACATGAAAGTGAGAGAGAGAGAGAGAGAGTCAGAGACAGAAACAGAAACAGAAACAGAGACAGAGAAAAATAGAGAGACATATAGACAGACAGAAGCAGAGACAGAGAAAGATAGAGACAGAGAGACATAGAGAGAGACAGAGACAGAGAAAGAAAGAGATAGACAGAGACACAGAGACAGAGGGACAGGGAAATGTCTCATTTGTTTGACAATGTTTGCTGAGAACCTTCTAGGCTCTGTCTTAGGCCCTGAGAAGCCAACGATTGAGAGAGCAGTAGGGTCCCCTGCCTCATGGAACTCACTTTGGAAGATCACCAGTGTAGCACCAGTGGTGCCTGGAAATGGAGGCACAGTCATGAATTCACAAGGAGTATTGGATTAACTGTGACTCCCATGAGCCTTCCCACAAGTTTTCTTCATAGAGATTCAAGTCTGTGCTAAGGAAAGACACTAGTAGATGTCTACTGAGCCCAGGGAGTGGGACAGATCGGAAGCTAAATAAATTCTATGTGAGGTCATCACGGGCTGAGTCATGTTCTTCAAATTCCTTGGATATCTTAACCCCCAGGAGCTTCAGACCATGATTTCATTTAGGGACAAGGACTTTGAAAGATGAATTTGGTGAAAACGATGTCTCCAGTGAGGCCATAATCCAAGGTCACCAGTATCTTTAAAAGGGAACGAGGACACAGACACCACAGGAAGACGATGCTCAGGGAAACGGAGAGGAGGCTATGTCTAAGCAGAAGCAGTAGATAGAATTCTAAGTTCAAGGCCAATCCAGTCACTTAGGGAGACCCTGCCTCAAGAAAAAAATAAGCTTTTAAAAATGGACTCTCTCTCTCCTCTCTCTCTCTCTCTCTCTCTCTCTCTCCTTACAGATCAAGATAGAGCTCTCAGCTATTTCTTCAGCACCAGACCAGCCTGCCTACTGCCATGCTGTCTTCCATGATGATAACAAACTAAACCTTTCAAACTGTAAGCCTCAGCCCCAATTGAATGCTTTCTTCTATAAGAGTTGCCTTGGTCACGGTGTCTAATAGGTTATTTCTCCACCAGTGAAATGAGCTGATTCAAGCCAGAATAGAATATATTAAAAAGGCAGGTTTATTGGGAAGCTGCTCTCAGGAAAGTTCATTGGCCCAAGGATTGAGGCCAGGGGAGTCGCCATGGGGGGTGGGGTGGGAGGAGGAAAGAAAGAGAGAAAGGAAACACACAGAGAAGAGGAGGAGGAGGAGGAAAAAGAGAAGGAAGAGGAGGAGGAGGAGCGACCAAATGTCTAGATTATATAGGGAGGAGTCTTTGGAGAAAGGGCAGTCCAGGCCCTGGGCTGGAAAGTTCAAGGTTGGAGGTGGGGAGGGTATGTTAGGTAGGGACTGAGGGATGCTGGGAGAACCTGGAGGCCAGAACCTGCTTTGATCATGTAAAATCAAAACCATGTCCAAAACTAAACAGTGTCTCTTCACAACAATAGAACAGTGACTAAGACAGACCAATATGCTACAGTATGCTACAGACAGTGTGTAGCATACGCTAGCTTTAAAAACAAAACAAAACTGTATGGCTGTTTTATCTAGAAGAGTGCAGGATTCTCTGGAACTAGAGTTATAGGTGCTTGTGAGCTTCCATGTGGGTGCTGGGAACTGAATCTGGATTTTTTGCAAGAGCAGTAAGTGTTTTTAATTGCTGAGCCAGCTCTCCCGCTTCGTTGGCTAGTTCTAGGTCTTTACCACCATCCATCCATTAACTGCTGAGCTGCGGGAGACCAGACCTTCTTGTTGCTCTGCTTGACCTGACTCGCAGTGGTATGACTCGCAATGGCTTCTAGGAAAAACCCGTTCCCCCCACATTTAATCATTTAATAGTCACTTCGAAGATTAAAAAGTTCATTAGTGTTTATTCTTCCTGCAAAACAATTTTAGAATAACACTTTTGTCCAAATTCCTTTCAAATTTAAAGTTTATTTATTTAAATATTCTTTATTATTCTAAAGGTAATCGTACCTTTATCCATTTTTTTGGGGGGCGATAATGTTTGTATTCACATGGTCACCACACAGAGTGAACTGTGTAACTGAACTTCCTATAAATTGTACCTTAATGTCACAGGATAGCCTTGAAACCAAACCATCCAGTCAGCCAATCACAGCAATGATGTTTCAGCCAATCACAGGCTAACGATGGATTACATGGTGCATGCTAGACCTGCGGCTTGCAGCCAATTGGCTGTTTTCGACCGTTTATCCCTCTCTGGCTGTTTAACTGCCAGGCATGCAATGATGCTGGATAGAACAGGTCTGGACCTTGATAATGTAACTGCTGGAAGCTTTCCTGTAAGTATCCTCACTCAGGAACTGGCAGAGAACCTATCTGTGTCCCCCATGACATATAGAGGGAATTCAGAGGTGCTGGGGGCTGCCGAGACTTGAGTGGGAAGCTGACGTGCCTGACAATATTGAAACCATAGCATCTGGGGCCGCTGCTTGGGGTCACATTGCTAACTGTAGCCCAGCCTGAGTGCCCTCCAGCGTCTGGCACAGGGTGGGGAGGTCAGGGGCGGGGACACGACAGAATGACAGCAGAGTTCATCATAAGAGAGAGCTGGAGCGGGGCTGTGAGGACCAGAAAGGAGAGGAGGTTGCTAGGGTAATAATACTGGAGCCAGGCTTGCTAGCGGCCCGGAAAGCTGTACGAGAAACTCTGGCTCTACACCGCCTCCTGTGGGCTCCAGGAAAAGTGCAGGCCTGCAACTTCTCTTTCTCCTCATCTCAAGGTGGTGAGAGGCTCTGTCTAGAAGAAAAGCCGAGCTACACCAAGATGTCGGGAATGGAGCAGTGTGCAGCTGCTGCCAGCCAGGCGAAGGCTTTAGAATTCTCTTCTGGACAGGGAAGACATTTTCCCTTCAGCCACTGTAGGAGTGGGCTTGGTGTCGTTGCTACTGTCAGATCTTAGACATGGCAGCTGACTTTTCCTGACTTGGACATCAGCAGGTAAGTCAGGGGACCCCAGACCCTACCCAAGGAACAAGTGTGCACAGGCCTTGTGGAGAAATATGGTTTAGAAGAAACGAACTCTGTGACGCCCTTGTGATGGCTTTAGGGTTGCAGAAGTGACTCTTACCATTGGAGGAAGTTACAGAAGCCCTCTGCGTGCCATGTGCCAGGAAATGACACAAAAAGGAAAAAAAAAATGACCTGACATTATCCAGATTTTTTTTGTCATGTGGACTGTGAATCTATAATACCTTGATTTTATTTTGGAATTTTTTTTTCAAGATATATTTATTTGTGTATGCATACATACTCTATCTGCATATGCCTCTGCATGCCAGAAGAGGGCATCAGATTCCATTATAGATGGTTGGAAACCACCATGTGGTTACTAGACATTAAACTCAGGACCTCTGGAAGAGCAGCTAGTGCTCCTAACCACTGAGCCATCTTTCCAGCCCCAGGGAAAAGTTTTTTTTATTGTGTGTGAGTTAGCCAGGGAAAATCAAGTTAATGACAATGTCACAAAATAAATAAATAAATAAATAAATAAATTAAAAGCAATGATAGATTAAAAAAAACAAACAAACTTGAGACTGGAGAGATGGCTCTGCTGTTACGAACACTGGCTGTTCTTGCAGAAGACAGAAGTTCAGTTCCCAGTCCTAGCTCCAGTTTCAGGGGCTCTGACACCCGCCTCTGGCCTCCCAGGCTCCTGGCATGTACATGATCCACACAAGCATGCAGGCACAGCCTATGCACATAAAATGAATTTGAAAAAAAGACCCATATGGTGCAACCCAGAGTGTTTTAGCTTCGCTGCTCATTCCCCTTCCAACAGTATTAACACCGTTCCCCATTTTGTAGCTGGAGCAAGGGAAGTTTCAAGACCACAGTGAAGTTTGCCTCACTCCAGGGACCACGGTGCACAAAACCTGAGCATGCTTATCTCCGAGCTCTCCGTGATGTTGAAAAAGGTATGTGAAGCGTTCCCAGTGTCAGGTTACAAGATAAATATAAAATTGGGGAAGGGGATGGTGCTTAGTTTGAAGCTGTGAAGGATCCGGAACTTGAGAGGCCTCTTGGGGTTGTGTGATTATTACTGAGAGGTGGTAAAAATCCTTAAGGCATCAGTGAGACGCTAGTGTCCAGGGCCTGGACTAAGTAAGCCAAGCGCCTCAGGCATCATTGCAGCAGATGAGGGTGAATTGTTGAAGCCAAGTGAACACAGAAGCCCCGTTGGCCACCTTTCCATTCCTAGAGGACAAGTTAGCATCTTCCGTCCCTCCTGTAGTGGCTGTCATGGTGGAATGAGCATATCTGTGTGGGACTATATACTTCATGTAGAAGCTACTCTGGAGGAGGTATTGGGTCTTTGAGGTTGTATGTGTCTCTGTCAGTGGTGTTTGTCAGAAGTGTGTAAAAGGTCTCTGTGAGAACTCTGTGGAGTCTGAGCTCGTGTGCCATCTCTGTGTGGCGTCTGTTATTGCAGTCTCCATGTTGATCAGAAGTCTCTGTATTCTCACTGTGAGCTGCCACCCTCTGTGCAGTGAGGGAGGCATTTCTGTGCAGGTCCATGGTCTGGTCTAGAAGGCTTGGTGAGAGTGACCATGAGGCTGTCTGTGAAAGGCCCCATGGGAGGACTGAGGAGCTCTCTGTGGAGGGGTCTATGAAGGTGTATGGAAGAGAAGATCAGAGGGAGATTTTTGGTGCTCTCTGTGTGGGTGTTCCCAAATGTCCTTGTGGGAGGGAGGTCTAGGGGCAACTTCCCAGGTCTCTGTATAGGGAATGTAAAGGTCTTGGGGGTGTTTTCTTATGGGGCTCTATCATAGGAGTCTTTAAAGATGAATGTGGAAAGGTTGGGGAGATATCTCACCAGTTAAGAGCACACACTGAGGATTTGCTTCCCAGTACTCGGATCACGTGATCCACAACTGCCTGTAACTCCAGTTCCAGGGACTGGAAACTTCCAGAGGCACTTCAGGTGCAGACATGCGCATGCGTACACACGCATGCACACACGACACATTAGGGAAAAGGTTACTGTGGTGTTCTGATAGTGGGTGTCTTTGTGGAGGACTTTGGGTAAATGACTGCTCCCTGGTTTTGATGATGGCCCTCATGTCTATGTAGATGGACCCTGGGACTTGAAGCTTGGCTGAACGCTGAGGGAGGCCTAGCCAGGGCCCTTTCTAGCCTGCTTAGTGACCAGGCAGAACCTGCATTTTGAACAAGTCTCTTCTCTTGTATGAGCCAGCCCAGTAGGATGGCCTGGTCTCTGGTCTCATGGGAAGGCAAGTGCTGGAAGCCCCGAATGACTTAGTTTGATCCCAGGTCATGTTCTTGATCACATCGGGACCCTTCTCTGCTCTGAGTGTAGTGGCAATGCCATGTATGTGTATAAAAGTCACCAGGGTATGAGTCACATTCAGAACTCCTAGCTCTGGCTTTCCCATCGATTAGTGACTCGTCCTTTCTGGAGTTAAAAGGGCAAGGACATTCCGGGCGGTCAGCTCACCGTATCCCAGCTGCTCACATTTTAGCATCTCCTGTCAGGACTAACAGCACAGCTTTCTTCTTTACAAAACATGGTTATGGAGTTTCACTATTGGAGACCTTTTAAACATTATTAAGAGATTTGCCAAAGGTAAGGTAACTCATGTCTCTGCTTGCTCTCAGAAGTCTGAGATAGAGCTGAAGAGTCTGTTTCTCCAGGCTTGTGGTTTAGGCCAAGAGCAAGGGTCACTGGGAGGTGTCACAGAGAGGAGGTCTCATCACAAGAGTTCATGCTATGTCCTGTGAGGGCAGAGGCTTCTTGCCTATAGCAACCATGACTGCACACACAGGCCTGAGAAGATGGAAAAGCAGGAGAGCCTTGGCCAGAGTGACACACCCCTCAGTTGCCATCCTGCAGTCACTACACACTGCAAATTCAGAGTGTGGGGAGGAGACAAAAACTAGGGAAGACGACACTACTTTGTCAACCAGGCTGAGCCAAGGAGCTTCTGGGCTTGACTCCCACAGGCTCCACCATGGAGAATAGACTTCTGCCCTGGAGATTTCATTTCTCCCAAGGAAGCCCAGGACATAGGAGACCATGACAGCCCCAGCATTCCTGAACCCTCCTTGTGATGTGTGACATACTGGGCCACCTTATGCCTCTGCACACCCATACTGTCACCAGCACAAATGCAGAACACAGCCAGAGGGTCAGGTTGAGCAAGACCCTGAGGTGGGGTCCCTGGAGGGATGGTGCATCTCCTCATATGTGAAGGCTTTCTACCTCGTTTCTCCGGTGCTGGGATGGGAGTCTCACAGAGCAGCTAGGGAATATGGTGAGTGTGTGTGTCAGTGTAATTGTCATGTCTCTGTGTACTGTTTACTTCTAGACGGTGCTCCAAGGATGCCCAAATGCTGACCCTGCCTTGTGTCCAACTCAGTGCAGACAGAAACCACTACACCGAAGGAGAAACACAACCAGGCAGCAGTCCCCATCCTGAAGAAGCAGCCATTAGTGCATAGAGGGTATGCTCACATAAAAAGTAAAGATTTTCCTTTGTGGAGATTTATTTTTATTGAAAAATCTTTCCTCTGCCGACATGCGTGAGAAGCACTGGGTTGATCAGATGTGACACCTTACTGAATGACTACCTGATGGACATGGTAAAGGTACCCAGAAGCCTGTCTCCTGTAGACTATGTGGGAAAAGTCTCCTGGGGACACAGACTTTCTGAGCATCAAGGCCTGACTGCTGTCCCTGTTTATGAACAACTTGTTTTTCATTGGATGGCTGTGGCCTCTGGGGCTGATATGATGGCCACAGCTTATGTCTCTCATCACTGCTTTGTTGTAGGTCATAGTGACCCCACTGTTGATGGGAGTAGCTGCCCTCAGAGGGCTGGGGATTCCTCAACTTGGCATCTTCAACATGATGGGCCACTATGTGTCAGAGCCCATCATTGGCACTAGGCTGTCTCTAATGATGTCATGAGCATCCTACTGCCCCATGTATAGGAAGAGATTCCTTTGGACTTAGGCCCAGCTCTGCACAGTAGCTGCAGGGACTTGACACTAAGCTAAGAGTATTCCATTCCTTAGAAAATGTTATTCACATACTGCAGAACTTTCCTAATCCTTCTCTTAAAATGCCTTTCTGGGCGAGACTGTCACTTCTTTGATGGCTGTAGGGAGGAATTGATCCCCACAGTACCCACCTAGTTTCCTGACCTGAGAACGGGCTCAGCTCACCGGCTTAGGCCGTCACCCCTGCAAGCCTTTTTCTTACTGCTCTGGGTCTCCCACGGCTGCCTCTCTCCTGGTTGTAGAAGTATCCTGCTGGGACTCCTTCTGTAACCTTCTCTTTGGCGACCAGCTTCTTCAGCTCTCTCCTGTACCTAAAGTTCATACAGAGTACAGAAAGTAACCAAAGTCTCCATGTTGCTTCTAGATGCTCTGGAGCATGCTCAGAGAGATGCAGAGAGCAGGGTGGCTGAGTGGGGAGTGTGTCATGGAGTCGGGGCGGGGGAACCAGGGGACGATTCTTGAGACTGCTTTGTTAAGTGTATTCCTGTCACTATTGCGCTTTCTGGCCTGGATGCCTGCATTCTAGAGTGGAGGAAAGGTTTTTACTGGGTTTGAACCTGACCTCTCCAGATTCATTGATAACTCAGGCAGTGACACCATTAGCACTCAGCAGTGACATCACTGCCGCACCTCCAGTGACTTCACAGTCATGGTGGTTTCATCACTGATGACTGGAACCCTATTTCAGTCTCCATGGTGGTCACACTTCTTCAGTGTCTTCTGAGGCCACACCCACCCACTCACCTGCTGTGTGTCACCCATCTTTTTGCAAGGCTCAGACTTGAGTATATGCTGAGTCTCTGGGTTCTCTGGACAGCCTTGCTCTGGCAGGTTCTGTCCAGGAAAGAGCAAGCACGGTCCTGACAGGGCAGGCAATCCCCATATGCAGTTGGATGGTCCAGGCAGAAGCAGATAAGGTCCTTCTTTGAGGCCACTGTGAAACCCTGCAGATAACCAGGAAGAGAGAGGATTCTGCAACATGGCAGCTGACTAGTGCTGCCTGTGCCCTGGACCGCCTGTCCCCTGACCCTACTTGTCCTTAGGGGTTGGAGATGAGGTGGTGCAGAATCAACGGCACAGACTCTAGGGAGCAGGTGAGAATGTCGCAGCAAGCACATATGAATGTGCTGCAAGCTTTTAAAATAATCCTCGGGGCGCCCTTATACCCTCCTCCACCCATGTCCCATTGGTCCCAAGCAAGCATTTCTTCCAAGCAGAAGTCCCTGATTGGCTAGCATTGTCTGTGTCAGCAATCCTTGGTCTCTCAGGTAGTCGTCAATTAGGTCCTCCTGCAGAAGTAGCCTTTCCGGCTGTGTGGGCCACTGGTGTTTATGCAGAGGTGGCCACCGCTGTTCCTCCTACAGACTTGAACCTTTTGATGAAGTTTTTCCAGGAACATGGCAACCTTAGCAAGAAACACAGATAGTAGAGGTGGGAAAGGCAGCCCAGGGAAGGGATGAGGCTGGAGTGTCCCTCAGCGTGGGGTCCACTGGCTCCAGAACCCACAGGTAATTGAGTTCCACCTGAGCCTCATAAGATACTGGGTGTCTTGTGTTCTGACTTAGGTGAGACCTCAGGTCAAGGAAGGAAGGCTCCTGGGTATTCTCATGGGATGTCCAACCCTTTCAGGATGCTGGGTTTATGGGCTGAGGAAACTGGGCTCTGGGCAAGCATGGTTGACAGCAGGCTGTGATCAGTACACATGGGGATCATCCTGAGTACCCTGTTCCAACTTCCTGTCATGATTGACTTGCAAGATGTCCTATAGATGTTTCTTACTTGAGTCACTAGATAAGGGACTTCTGGAGTGACGCTTGCCAGGTCTCACCAGGTGCACCCTGAACCTTTCTTATGTCCTCCAGCCCCTTTGCTGGGTGACGCTTCAATCCCAGGTAGATCTTCTGTTCCACCCCTTCTCCCTCTAGTCTCTTCCTTACACCTTTCAGTTTCACCTCTTAGCCTTCTTAGAGGGCCTTTCAGAGCTAAAGGTCCACATCATCTACACACCTTGCTGCCATCACAAGCAACTATGGACTTGTCTGTCCCTGGCACTGACAGCCCTTGAGAATTTATCTTTCCTGCATCAGGCCTGTCCCATCTGAAGTGGGGCCTTGCTGCTGTTCATGTCTGGTGGCTTTTTCTGGCTGTGTTGCTCCTTCAGTGGTGATGATGGAATCTGCAAGAATGACAGAGACTGACGTGGAGGTCTGTGTGGCCTGGTTGCCCAGAAGAAGGTTGAGAGTGGGCTAATTGTATCTTGATAGTCATGGAGGTAAGTTTTACCTTCATCCATTTCAGTCATCCAGGAAGGACAGTTCATTTAATTGACACTTCTGCTGAGATAGAAGGCCGTTATAGCACAGTCTAATCTAGGATGTAGAAGGTTCTGGTTTTTGCTGAGAGTATAGGAGTTTGGTCTGCATCTGGACCTTAGCCACAGGCCACATAAGTTAGGGCTCGGCCTCATTGTGAGGCAGCACTAGGCCTGGGAGGATAATGGTGGTCGCAGAGCCTCATGTTGAGGTGGGAAAGAATGAGAGATTGTGGAATGAAGCAGCTTAGGGTATGCAGAGGAAGAGTTTCCAGAGACCAGGCAGGAGCCAGCAGTGACTCATTGAGCAAGGAGCACATGCCATAGCAGTACCTGCTGCATTTCTGCCCCAACTGACCCTCTGAGCTCTTGGGGGAGACGGCTGCTGAGAGCTGGGGAGTTGCTCTTCCGTTTTGTGCTGCAGAAGAGGGAAGAGTGAACTCATCATGGCTCTGTTGTGAGCTCTTGTGGTGGCTTCAGGACACATGGAGATGTGGTCTGCAGCCTGGGGTGGGTGAGGTCCAGAAGCCTGGTAGGCAGAGTAGGGTCAGCACCTACTGCCCATGGGCCCGCAGCTGCCCTGACCTCAGATGCCCTTCCTATCTCATGTACCCTGCCTTGGCTTTCCCTACAAGGTAAGGCCCAGGCCTTGGGGTCCCCTCAGAGATACTGGTAAGCATTATGCAGAAGTGTGGACAAGTTCCTTCTTGTATTTACACAGTTGAAGGCAGGTTCTGAGCCTCTTCTACTACCAGCCATCTCTCTAGGCTGGGCTCAGAGCCTGGACAGATGACAGACCCACAGACTGACAGGACAGTGTCCTTTAGGGGAGCCCAGGAAAGCAAAGCCCTGGCACTGGTGTCCCTGACACAGGCCAGTGGCAGTGATTTCAAAGGTTCAGTGGGCCCCATCATTTATAGGGTGCTTCCTCTTCCAAATTCTGTGGTTTCCAAAGCCACTGTATGACTGAGAAAGAAGAAATTCTTTGAAAGAGGATAAGTTCTAAGGGTGTGAAATAATTTGTGCCCAGAAGGACCTGGAGGCCCTCCTCCAAGTCTGGGCAGCATGGCTTTACTCCCCCCTACATCTCTCTCTCTCTCTCTGAGCATTATCTATGAATAGCTTCTTTCCAAGTGTAGACTCTAGCTTTCCCAGCAGCCTCTCTGTTAGGCTTCTGCACTTACATTCTCTGATGCGTGGCTCTCTATTCAAGGACAGGAAAACAGGAGATGAAGGGCAAAGCCTACCTTCAATGTTGTTATCCCCTCTTTTCTATCTGCTAACAAGACTCAAAGATGCCAGGCTAATGGAATAAGGTTGCTAACCAGATTATCAACGATCAATACTCTCATTCCGCAGACCATGCTTATAGTCCTGAGAACACCATGTGGCATGACACTTGACTGGTACATAAGCCCCAGGCAGTAAGGTTGGTACCCATCTTGGCCAGTTGGACTGAAGCCCTTGGAGAAACATAAACATTGAACCACCCCACATAGCTGTCCCTTATGCACACTAGTGGGCTCTTGCAGTTTCTCCAAACACTGATGCTGTCCCAGCTGCACCCAGATGACCCACTGCCAGAGCTGATGGCTGAGCAGAGCACTGCTGTAGTGTCCAGAACGCCTCAGGTCCAGGTAGTGGGCAACCCAGTGAGAGTCAAGTGTCTTGTCCACCAGGAGCTGAGTCACCTAGCTCATGTCCCAATGTGAGCAGTCTCTGGCTTTCCTAGCTCAGTGCTCTTGAGATCTTCTCTGTTACTGGTTGTGTTCTGAATAAGCTAGAGAAAATTCCCCATGTCACAGTGGCCTCCTGGTCCTGTGCAGCTCTTTGCTGTCAATTCCAGGAATGATGCATGGGCTCCCCCTGTTGGCAAGTATGTGGTATGCTCCGTGGTTACACTCCCAGCAGCTTCCAGCATGGTGTCTGTGGGAAGGTGCCAGTGATGCTGTTTTTACATGGTACAGATTGACCGTGGCAATTCCCTAGTAATCACTTATTTTCAAGTCCATTTCTGGTCTCCTCTGCCTCTGTATTGTATGTAGAAAGTGCTGTTAATCAGTGCGTCCTCATCTCTGATGTCAAAACTACGTCACACTAAGTTCAAATTAATGCCCTGTCTCTGCACGAATGATGCTGAATTATTGGCTTCTTTGTTCCTTGGTCTCCAAGTGTGATACAGTTGGCTGTTGCTCCTCTTGTTGCACAATTACTTTATGTCTTGGCAACCCTTAGCTCCCTGAGGCTGTGGATTCTGTTTACAAGGTGCACAAATCACTCCCTGGCTGCTCTCTACAGACCCTCGAAAGCTCAGTGAAGACTGCAGAAGAGCGTGTGTGAGATTGTAAGAGTCTATAAGGAAGGGTATAATATGTAGATTCCAGTTATCTTGGCTGTTTCCTGTTACCGGCTGGCTTGAGGTCAGACTGCTAGGAGTATTCCAGAATAACCCTAGATACATTTTCCTACTTATTCTCTTGCAAACTACAAATAGACAATGGATAGAGAGCTGTGGGCAGCTCTATAGTAAACCCTTGCTCCAGGAGTGAGACTCACTGGTGTCAGGATAACCATACCCAGGGAGGGATGGAGATCCTTATGTCCTCACCTACCCCTGTGACCCAGACTGTGGGCAGCTCACTGCAGCTCTCACTCAGGCCCACACTTCTGTAAGTCCCCCTAATAAACTGTGCCTGTATAATCTGAGTTCTGTTACCTGTTATTCTTTCACCTGTGGCCTCTTGCTTCTGCTGCTGCTCAGGCATTGGTTATTCTAGAAAGAATTCCCAGGAGATAAACGAAAAGTCTCACTATGAGGGCTAGAAGGGCTCAATTTTTGGCTAGAATCAGTTCTTTCCTTAAAAGTTTATAGTATTCAATAGCACATTGTAAGAAACATAATTTTTTGGGGTCAGACTCTGTGGAATTTGTCCCATGTGTGTCCTCGGGTATGTTTTGCTTTGGTTCTGTGTTCTGAGCATTGTAAATTCATTTAGATCCACATCAAAGGTTAGACACCGTATTCAGGCTTGCAGATCGCCCTTCTCATAGATAACATTTGGTTTCCTCTCTGATTCCACTGCTCATGTTACCTATTCTATTTCAGATCCTCTCCTCATTTGAGATTGACTTACTATGATTCTGTGCACACATTTTCAGCTTTCTGATGTGGAGAGTCCATAACTGTTGAGGTTTGGTCTATTGCTATGTATTGCAGTGCTAAATACTGGTCCCCGAGGTCTGGTTGTCTCGGGGACGAGGAACTCCTCATGTACACTAAGTGATGCTATGTAACCTTGCTCCTTAATTTAAAACTATTGGTTGAATAAAGGTGCCTACAGCCTATAGCTGGATAGAAGAGAGGTAGGTGGGGCTTTGGTTCCTAGGTTTGGGGTTGGAAGCAGGAGACCATGAGAGGAAGAGAGGAAGTTGGGGAGAGGAGAAGATGCCATGGGGTAGGTGAATCATGAAAACATGGCCACAAGGGCTAGCCAATTGGAGTAAGAGCAGCCCAGGGGAACATGGCAAATTATAACTTGGGGTTACTGATAGGGAAGTAGACACAATAGCACAGAGGACAGATATCTATCCAGCTTTAGTGCTGATTAAGGCTTATTATAAATATAAAAGTTGTTTGTCTTTTATCTGGGAACTGAATGATCCAAGACAGGGCAGAAACCCCCAATTAATATTAAATATTTACCACAACACACAACTATCAACTCTTCTATGTCTTTCAGTACTACGTTTAATATCGAGCACTTAATTATAAATTAGGCTTTGCGTGGCATGGCTTTGCCTTAGTGTAATTAGTTTAAGTGTTCTGAACACAAGACTGAGCTGTGATACTTGATCTGTCCATTTCATTTTGAAATCAGGAAAGTTATAACTTGAGGGGTCTTGGCATATGATCCCATCTTGAGTTGAGGAGCATATGGCTCAGGACTTAAGAAACAAATAAACAAACAAACAAGCAAACAAACAAAAACCAACAGTGGAGGGGGTGATGGTTGTAGAATCAGAGCCTCCCCCTTTCTCCCTCCCTTCTTCCCTTCCTCCCTCCCTCCCTCCCTCCCTCTATCCCTCATCACACATATCTCAAAGGAGTCTTTGCAGTGGGTCTCCCAGTTCAAAAACACAGTTGTCCACTTTATTATTGACAGTTTGACTATGTAAAAATTATCTTCATGTCGTCTTGTTTTTGAGACAAGGTTTCTCTGTGTAACAGCCCTAGCTGTAATGGAACAGGCCTGGTAGAGCAGGCTGTCCTGCTGTAATGGAACAGGCCTGGTAGACCAGGCTGTCCTTGAGCTCACAGGGATACCCTTGCCCCTGCCTCCTATACGCTGGGATTAAAGGTGTGGACTACCACGCCTGGCAACTAAGTCTATCTTCATGTCTTAATTTGGAAAACACTTAAAACCAAGATGAGAAAGTAGTTCTAATTTAAAAATTAACCAAACTTTAAACAGTGGGTCAATCCTGAGGAATTAGCAAGATGTGGCTCTACTGTAGCTCCTACTGTGGCAGCGCTACGGGCCAGTGTCCACTCAGAATAACTCCGTAAGTAACTTGCCTCTGCTTGAGTGCAGCTGCTGGGTGGGAGGCCTGACAAATCTTCTGCATCGTGTTCTAACAAAATATGGGAGACAACGGTCCATCAAGTCAGGAAGCAAGTGCTCTGTATATGATGAGGTCAGCTCAGCCAAGGGGACACTCGCTGTGGAGTCAAGGAAAGCAAAGCAGCACAGGCAGTATGTGAGTCCTCCTGTGTGAAGTGTATATAAATCTACAGGCAGTATGCCAGTCCTACTATGGGAAGTATAAAAGTCTACAGGCAGTATGCCAGTCCTACTATGGGAAGTATAGAATTCTACAGGTAAGTGTGCCAGTCTTCCTAGAGTGCATTATTTACAGATACAGTTGTGGAGAAAAAAAATAAAAGCAAAGACAGACATTAGGGAGGGATCGATAACACTGCCATCCCTTAGGCCTATTTGTGGACCTGTGTCTCATCACACTATTTCCTGTGGCTTTTCCATAACTTGAGTTATTTTGAATGCTTTGTACAAAATCACAGTGCAGATTCCAGAAACCCAGAACTGAGAGATCCATGTGTTATCATAGGATCTGACCCGACCTGCGGGTCTTGGTTATTCATGGGGTATCGAGGTGTGGATCTCACCTGCAAAGGGACATGGACGAGAGAGAGAACAGAAGGCCAAGCACGGAGCCTTGTCAAGGCCTCTGTTTAATGTGGCAAGCGGTTTACAGATATACTCCCAGGCAAGGGAGGAGGGGGAACAAGGAAGGGGGCGGGGGTCCCTGCCCAGGGCCATCCCACCATCGCAACCAGCCTCCAGGAAATGCCAGACGTTCTTCAAGTTCCTGAGACCTGAGAACATCTTTTCTCAACCTGGTACTGACTAGGCCTCCCAAAACAGCAGGCAATTTCCTGAGCTTGGCTCCCAGCAAGGATCAGTCTTGGAAACACACATTATTGGCCATTACTTTCCAGTCAACCACAATGCCATCCATGTATGGTGTGTCTGTGTATGCAAAACAAAGAGAAAGGGAAGTGGAGTAAGGAAGGTGGCATGAAGAGACTCAACATTAGTGGGTGATGCCATCCCTGGGCTGGTCCTTCTGGGTTTTATACGAAAGTGGGCTGAGCAAGCCAGTAAGCAGCACTCCTCCATGGCCTCTGCATCAGCTCCTGCTTCCAGGTTCCAGCCCCGCTTGATTTTCTGTCCCGATTTCCTTTGGTGATGAATAGCAATGTGGAAGCATAAGCCATGGTGTTTCATCACAGCAATAAAAACCCTAACTAAGGCACATTGAAAAACACAGAAATATCATGGGAAGGTATTTTTGTTTTTTATTCCAGGTGTGGGGCTATGGGGCTGCTTCGGATTGTCCACAGCAGCTGGCTGCGATTTGCCTCGTGTGCTAGCAGAGGCATGATTTTGCCAGCTGCAGATAGATCCTGCAGTTGTGTGATATTTGGAATTCTGGGGATATTTTAGAGAGTATACAAGTGGGAGGGGTTGTTGTTTGTTAGTTTGTTGCAATCTGTTCAGTAGTTGTGTGCAAAGAAGAAACAACAAGAAGAGATTAGATCAAATTTGCCCCAAGGAGCTCTGTTCCTGATCAGCAGGAAGTGATGTAACAATGCCACCCTCTTTCCAACCCTTGACCTTATTCAGGGATCTTGTTCCTTTCTCCCCTCCGTCTTTCCCTTTTATCAAATGTTAGGGGGTTGAAAGAAAGGAGGTGGAGAAGGGTGGAAGAAAGAAGAAACCTAAGTAGCCAAAGTCCAGCTACAAGACAGTACATATTCAAGAGATAGACTTCTAAAGATAGCCAGCCACCTTTCTTTAAGACAATCAGCTCCTTAAAGTCAGGAATATTTTCAGCGTCTTGATTACTTGATTATCTGGCCAGGAAAGATCTGCACATAGTGAATGAGTAGTGAGCAGTACTCGATGGCATAACTCATTCCCCTTCACTCAGAACTAGAAGCTGGAAGCAAACCCAACTTCAGACTTTCAGAAAGTAGGTGGGCTTTGGGGGAGTGAGAAAGGACATGGGGAGGTGTGGTGATCGGAATGAGAAGGCACCCATAGCCTCTTACATTTGTATGCTTGAAGTAGGAACGTGACCGAATGCTGTAAACAGGGCTTAAAGTGCAGTCTTAGTAGGAGCTTGGAAGACAGTAATACTGACAGCAGTGTGGACTATGGAAGCAACCAGGTTAGAGACAATTCTTGTGATATTTTGGCAAAAAAGAAAAGAAAACAAACAAAAACATGGCTGCTTTCTGCTCTTGTCTGAAGAACCTGCCTGAAGCTTGAAGCTTTGAAGAGTTTGGAACTAACTTCATAGATTTTAATAAACAGAGAAGAGTTCAAGACAGTTTAGAATTGACTCTGTTGTGTGGTTATTAAAGATCACTGCTAGCAGCTCTACAATGAAAAGGAGCAAGTAGGGCAATGAATACAAAATGAGAGTTTGAGGAGAAAAGCTTTGGGGTCAGGGCTTGTGCTAAAATGGACGAAGGCAGATGAGAAATAGAGTAAAGGGCACGGTGCCCTCAGGACAAGACTCCACCCACCTGATCCTACCGCTTGTAAAAAGGAAAGCATATTCCACAAAGGGGAACAACAATTCAAAGCTTATGCAAGTGTAATTCAAGAAGAGTTCAGGTTCCAACCCAAGCAGGCAGCAGAAGTTTGCAGCATCAACCATGTGGTTCTGGCTTCAGAGAAGGACGCAGGGACACTTACTTGGTTTGTGAAGTTTTTATCTGTGGTTAAGGAAAGCTGCATATATAACAACCAATGAGAAGAGTCATGACTCTGGGGGAGCATGTGAAGGGAGGGAAGAAGGGAGAAATGACATTACAATCTCAAAAAGAAAGAACAAACACTGAACTTCACAATTTATTCTTGTTTAGCCCTAAATCTATTACTTACTTACTGGGCAAACTCCTCTTTAGTGCTGCTTTTTGAATGTGTGTGTGTTTGCATATGTAAGAATACATGTTGTAGGGATTATTTAATCTGGATGGAGGTTTATACCCCACCTTAGACCCTTTAGTTCCCAGATAAAAGACACATGCAACCTTTAAATTTACAATAAGCCTTAATCAGCAGAGGAACTAGGCAGATATCTACCCTCTACACTATTAGAATCTACTTTCCCATCAATAACCCGGAATTATTACTTACTACTTACTATGTTTCATTTGGGCTATTCTTAACTCCAATTTGGCCAGCCCTTGGGGTCATATTTTTATGGCTCACCTAACCCATGGTGGCTTTTCCTTCCTCCTGCTGCACCTTATTCTTCTCCTCGTGGTTGTCCTTCATCCTCAAGCCCAGGAAACCTAAACTCCACCTCTGTCCCATCTGCCAAGCTATTGGCTCTTGGCATTTCTGTTTAATAATCAGAAATAACTTAGGGGCAAGGTCACTTGAGTACTTGAGTCTATGTGCAGACTCAAAGTCTTAGGGGCCTGCACTTAGCATTACATACAATACACAGTAAAAGACAAAACAAAACAAAACAAAAAAAAAAACAAAACAAAAAAACTCCACAATTTTCCTTTTTAGTTCAATAAAAAGTTCCTTTCCTCTCAGATATAAATTGAATACACTTATGAAAATTATGCAAATTACAAGGTATGATATACACTTGTAATGTCCAGTTCATTATATTTGGCAATTTAGATAAAGTATTTTATCATTTATCCTAACTTAATGGGTTTACAATTGTGTACCTCAATCATCTTTGATTTTAATTTTTATTACCATCTGAAAGTCATCTTTTAGACATAGAACATCTAAAATCCTAAACAACTTAAGTTTCATTGTGAGACTATAACTATCTAGTTCTCAATCATGTCAGAGATTTGAGAAGAAATAAATATATTTGTGTATGTAGGAACTCAGCTTCCAAAATTTAAATAATTGGCAGAGACAGCTGACTACCTGGACAGTTCCCAGCATTTCTTATAATGTTGGATCATCTACCTTCAGCCTTCTGGCCCAGATTATTTGACAGTGAAACATTTGACAGGAATTATGAAGAAGTAGCTTACCCTCTCTTGGCAGAGCCTAACAATCTCCTATCCTGTGTCTGCTTTTAGACAGCATTCTTCTGCAGATAAATTAAGGCATTTTTCACCCAGTGACTAGCTTGCCACAATTGAAGCAACTCCACATGGAGATATTGGTGTTCTGTGAAGTGGATTGGGTATACTGTCAGGAGCAGGCGTGTCTTGTAGACACAAGATCTTTTAGTAATGAAAAAGCCCTTGAATGCCATATCCTGTGGACCACTGATACTTTTGAAGGCCATCTATCTATCTATCTATCTATCTATCTATCTATCTATCTATCTATCATCTATATAACATAACTGAATTGTCAAACATCGATTATTTTTAGCTATTTACTATTTGAATAATCTTGAAAACATTTTATTGTAATTAAATTAGAATCTAATATGACCATGAGTTTGACTATCTGACTATTAACTTGTATTATTATCCTAAACAGTTTGTAACAGCAGCTATTAAAAGCACTGGGATGAAGCCTTGTATTCTGAATGAGTTGCATAGGCACAATGTCCGTCTAAAAGTAACAAAATTAATTAAAAATTTTATATCAATATACAAAGATTTATATCAATGTAAGAAAAATAACCTCAATTCTGCATCAAAATATAAAGATCTCTATCAATGTAAGACTGTGGCTAAAAAATGCTTTTGTTTCAGAGTAGATCTAACAATCTATCCCTATTTGTGGGATATATTACTATATCCAAATTTTTATTTTCAACTCCCATCCCTTTACCTAAGAAAGAAAGAAGGATAGAGAAGATGAAAGATAAAAAATCTGAGTCTAAGCTCTCTCTTTAGTTTTCTCCCTGTCCAATAATATAATTATTTGTAAATTATCTCTTAAAATGACAACATATCTATAATTCATAAAATAACTAAAACTTCAGGGATTGGGACAATGGTCTTCTTTTAATTGTTTCCTGCTTAATTGAGGTAAAGAATTCCTAAACCAAAAGGCAACTGAAAAAATGGTTAAGTCAAACAAAGCAAGCTGGCATTATTTATTGTCCAGTCTTTGTGTTGAGAATGTTCAGGGCTCAGCTGAAGTCCTGACTGGAAGACTCTGAAAGACTGGATGAACTGAGTCGACAGGGATTAGCAGCCCTTTCGGAACTGTTCTTGAAAGCAAGTCTCTGGAAACAGCATCAGTTGAGGCAGGATCGGGCAGGAGCTGGAACAGCAGGTCATGTCAGCATCCCGAGGGTGAGTCTTGTCCTCTTGGTGTTTCATTCTGTGATATATAAATCTTATAATCGGTATTTAGCTCTATAAAAATTTTTCTATGGAATGTGCAAGGTGCACAGATCAGGTAAGGATGACTTTTTGCTCCTTGTTTGAGCAGGTGAAAGACAATTTTTTTTAATGAGTTAGTTTGATCAATAAAAAAATTGTAATACATCTTCAATCATGCCATACAAAGGATCCATTGGCTATTTATAGTTGAAGTTTTAGCTAGAAAAAAATTTATATTTCAGTCAGCTTCAGGGCTGTTCCCACATAGAGGAATCAGCCAATCATGCCACCTGTTCTGTTTGGTCTTCATATTTTCCTTTCTGTCTGCAGCCAAGATTTTCAGGGTATTTTCTTCTGTTAAATCTGATTCTTATTTGGAGGGAGTCCAAAGCCTTTTTTTTTTTTTCCTGATAAAACACACGTATAGAGCCTCTCTCCCAAATGGCATGTCCTTGGTCCTGCAGCCAAAGTCATCAGAAGCACAGACTGACTGAGTTTAGCAGCATCTTCTTTACTTACGTCTGCTCCACTTTGACCTCTCAAATAGAGGATTTGTAATATCTTTATAATCACTGAACTTATAACCATCTTCATTTGATAAGTACAGCAATTTAAAACAGTTAAAAGAAATTTGCGGGGCTGTAGCTCGCGCGTGGGTGTGGGTCCTGTTGGACTGAGTTGTGATTTCCGTGTGTCTGCCGCCCCAGGCGTCTGGAATCACCACGTGGGGAACAGAAACGAGCGCAGGAATTTGAGTTCACTCCACGCATTGCCGGTTGGACACTGGGCTATGAGAAGCTGCAGGGCTCCGCCCGAGCATGGAGAGGTATCAGCCTGGGACCCCAAAGGGGCAGAGCTCTCGGGTCAGAGGTCTCCCATCTCTCCCTGGGCTCCCAGGTGCCGCTGGGAGGCCGCAGAAGGACTGAGATGGGGGCAAACGGGCTGAACCGACCCTCAGCTGAGAGGGGCAAGAGGGAGAAGCTCCAGCAGTGCCCCAGGGGTGAATGAGACTCTCGGTTACAGCGACTCACTTGGCTGGGTCATGGCTGGCTCGGCTAGCTTGTAAGTTGGTGGGCTCCATGACTGGAACGTAGAGAGGTCATCGGAGGGAGATTAGATGGTGGCTTGGTAGTCAAAGGCCCCCTTCACGGTTCTCCACGGTGGGCCCCAAAGACATGAGGAAGTCTATGGTTTTAAAACGTTTATTGTCGTGGTGGAAAGCGGATGAAGCTGTACCCCGTACCCTCAGGGCGGGCCTGAGGTTAAACACCTTTTGTAAGGAGGAGGGTCTGGGAAGGAATGTTTAATTGGCCACGTCCTCTGGTCTTTAGGTATCTCATTAATATGGAGATATATCTTGAGGCTCTGTGGCCTGTAGTCACGCCCTCTACCTGTGGAGGTGCGGATCAATGGAGGTCTTCAGCCTCCTGTCAGGAGCTGATCTGGGAGCTTCCTGCGGAGCTGAGTCGAGCTTCGTCAGGAGCCTGGAGTCTGGGAGCATGGCAAAATGCATGTTGTCCCTTGCAGGGATACCTGTTGGGACTCCAGGCATCTCTAGCCAGTGCTCGACCAGAAACCAAACTATCCTTTCACAGTCCAGTGCCCCCACAGCAATTGTTATTATTTATTGAGATAGGGCTTTTCTGTGTAGCCTGAGCTGACCTGGATTTGATTATAGATTAGGTTGGCTTCAGACTCACATGAAACCTAACTGTGCATGCCTTTGTCTCGTAAGCATTGAGATCAAAGGCCTGGATTTATGGATTTATCCATGTATTCTTAAAACGTATCAATTTCCATTTACTTCTCCCTTCTATCCTTAAAAACATGCATATCAATTTCCATTTATTTTTTTCCTTTGGAGATTAATATCTCTATAATATACTTAAAACTCCTTTCTCTTTATAGAAATTAAATTTAATATCCTTTTCTATACTTGACATTTTAATTCCCTTCTGTTTACTATATCAGCCTATTTTTAGGCCAACATATGTGTTATGGGCTAGGTTAAGCAACCCCAAGATTCCTGTTGAGTTCTTATTGGAAGAATGCAGTTGCTTATAATAGCATTGGCATCTTACATTTCCACTTATTTCTCCCTTCTAACAAACATTTAAGGCAATTTCCATGTATTATTCCCTTCTTCAGAGATTGATACCTCTGTGGATGATATACCTATGTTGAAACCCATTCCTTAAGATAGCGCTGACATCTTACATTTCCATTTATTCGCTATAATTTTTTGATTGCAGGAGGCATGTGGCCTTGCTTTCTGCCTTCTGAGTGGGAGGGCTTTGCCTCTTTTATTGCACAGCAGGGGCCTTCAGCATGTGTACAACTAAGCTGCATCTCCAAGGCAGCAGAGCAGCATTTGAGAAGACTTAGACTGGAGTCAGAGCCTGCTGCTTAGTGTGTTTGGTTCAGTTTGGGGGGCACAGCTGTGTCTTAGCTTACACTATAAACCCCAGAATCATGTGGACAAATTAGCACTTTATTTGTTCTAGTCTAGAAACCCCCAGTGGACTGGGGAAAAACCACTCAGCTAAGAAACCAGTTCTCCTCGACTCCTAATCTTAAAGGGACAGTGTGTGTTTCCATTTGAGAATCTGACATTAATTTTTAAAGTGAGATTTTCCCCACATTAGGCACCAGAATGTTGTAGAAATCATTTAATCATGACTCTGGAATTACAATTATTGGACTAAAAAAGGAGTATTGTTGAGGTTTTGTCTTTTACTGTGTATTTTAAAAGTAAGCCCCCAAGACATGGAATCTGCACGTAGACGCAGATGATCCTTGCCCCAGGTTATTGCTGATGGTTAAATAGAGATGCCAATAGCTGGGCAGAAGAGACATAGAGGTGGGATTTAGGTTTTCCCGGTTTAGGGGTTGGAGGAGAACCACAAGGAGAAGGTGGTGCAGGAGGAGGAAGGGGAAGCTGTCATGTTAGGAGAACCATAAAGCATGGCCCTGAGGGGTGATCAATGGGAGTTAAGAGCAGCCCAGATAAAACATAGTAAGAATAAGTAACAACTTGTGGTTATCGATAGGAAAGTAGATTCTAATAGCTCTTGTGCTCATTAAGTCTTATTGTAAATATGACAGTTGTATCTTTGATCTAGGAACTAAAGGGTGAAATATAGGATAGAAACCTGGGGTAGGGATTAAAATTTTTTACAACATATACATGTGTATATCTTTAGCTATGTGTGTGTATATATATGGGAGTACATGCTTGTGCATGGGTATACACGTGTGTGTTGAGGCCTGGGGTCGATGTTGGGTGTCCTCTTCAGTCACTCTCCACCTTGTGTTTGGACGCAGGCTATCTCACTGAACTTTGGGCTTTGCTAACTTGTTTTTGTTTTGACTGGTTGTCCATCAAGCCCAAGGCATCTATCTTCCTGTGTCTCCTGTTCCACCTCTTGAGTTACAGATGTATCCCCTCAACCCTTCTCAGGTTCCTTTCCTTTCCCTTGGGATTAATGCTGGCACAATATGTGTGTCCAAAGACAACCAGGCTTTGGGTGACATTGAGAATTCCTAGCTCTGGCTTTTCCACCAGCTCTTTATAGAATCCAAGAGGCAGGAACATGCAGATTATTAGATGTGCTGTTAGACAATTAACCTTCTGTGCTTTCTGGGTTTGTTTCAAGGCACTGAAAAGATAAAGGTCTCCTCTAGCCTGTGGTGGAGAGCCAAAGCTGAGGACACGGAGTCTCCACAGTCTGTACTGGGAGGGCAGAGGCTGCACCCTCATGCTGCATGGCCTCCTGCCTTGGCTCTAAACCCATTTTCCAGCACCCTCTGGAGGCTCACTCGTGCCTCAAATCAGATGGGCATTGTAGATGCACTGGACCTGACAGAATGGTAAATGACCAGGGGTCATGAGACCATCAGCAGACCCTCTGTAGCCTCCACCTTCATGTACAGATGTGGTTCTGTAATGGCCACCGCTCTGGAGTTGAAGGTAGACATTAGACAGTGTGAGCACTGCTTTGTCATCCAGGAGTGGCCTGGAAGACTCAGCTTGTTGACAACTTCCATTGGGGTGAGTAGGGGTTCCTAGGATTGGAGTCTTTTGTTTCTTAGCAGGATATCCAAAGATCATGTGATTCTCCTGCTTTGAACTCAAGGCTATCTCATGACCACCATCCTCCCTGTCCCCTACTTTGTGATTTGCAGAGGCACTGGGCTCTCTGGTGGCTCTGTGAACCCATCCACACAGCCTACACAGAGGTCAGATTAGAGCAGATCCGAAGACATGGCAAAGTGGCCCTAGGGTGGGGTCTTATAGGGAAGACTTCCTAACTCTTGTGATGGAACTGGAGATGGTGAGACTTCAAATGTCACTGACCCCTCCCTGTGGAGCTCTCTTCCAGAAGCAGATGCAGTTTCCTGTGGTCTAGCACTGTAGACACAACCTCCAGAGTAAACAGGCATTCAAGGAAGTGATGCCTACCTTGGAAAACAGAGTCCTTCACATTCAGAGACCATTTTTTTTATATATATATAAAAAAACAACTAATTTTTAATGGAGACATTTCCTATCAGGCTAGGTGTGGGAAAGCATTTGCATTTCTAGATAGTTCGCTTCTGCAGAGACAGTGCCGGGGACAATGGAAAGGGGTTCTTGGGACATGTGGTGGCTGGACCCTGTGCTGACAGGCGTTAGCTCTGGTCATAGCCTTTCTGGACAGCTGTGCCTGGCTATGATAGTTCATCCATTTGTCTGTGGAAGGTTGGCTGTATACCTTGAGATTATTTCCATGTGCTTTGTTTCTTTCTGTAATGGCACTCCTGTGGAGACAGACATGCCTACCCACGGGAGCCTGGGATGGTCCTTTGTGCAAACTTTTCTTTGAGGCAGTACTGGCAGGGCCAACTCCCACTTTCACTTGTAGATTAGGCCTGACAGAGGGCATCAGATCTTGAGCCTCAGTCACCTGTGGGCCTGTGAACACCCTGCTCATGACTGAGCCTTGACTTTGGGGAGTGGCTGAGGAGGCCTTGACTTTTTGCAGAGAGTTCTCATGCACTTGGCTTTTGGTGGTTACAACTGACATAAAGTTCTTCATAAAGTTTTTTATCCTGTCCCCAAATGTCTTTTCTGTAAGAGGAGAGGAATTGCCTTCATGAGTATCTGACCTGTAGGCTTGGGCAGGTCTCATCTCTGAAAGGTATATGTCCTTTTTGGAAGCCTTACACTCTTTTCTGTCAGTTGGACTAAAGACATGGCTAGTCCATGGTCTTTCAGATTCAGGATTCTTGGGGACATTCCTTGACAAAGGGTACATTACCTTGGAGGATGTATTGCTGGTAGTAGACCCGGTTTGGCAGCTAGTTTGAGAGGCCCAGGAGGTTAGGATATCTGTAGCCAGCAGGACCTCTGGGGAACAGTCCTGAAAGAACATGCCAGTGGTACAGTCCTGCAGGATGACGCCAGTAGCTGACTCTTCTGGATCCTGGGAAATGGTTCTGGAAGGGGATTGTCTTTGGCTGGTTTGCAGGGATTCTACATCTTTCAGATGTCCATTGTTAGTTTGAGAGTTTGCCAACTCCCTGGTTTCTGTGTTGAGTGCCCAGTCGCAGGACCACTCCTCCTCCAGCTCCCGTGTATCTCTGTTAGTTGCTGACTGGGAGGCCACCATGATCTCCTGAACTGACAGCCTATGGGAGAGATCTATGGCCATGCCCTTACTCTTTTGTGCCTTACACCCACTCTTGACTAGGTTTGAACCTGGCTCTGGGTTGTCATTCCAAGTTCCTAGAACTATATCACTGTGCCAGTCTCTACCCACAAGGCTGTGTGTGGTGCACAAGGAAGTCACATTGTCCCTCTGGACAGTTGAAGGGACCTCAGAGGGCCATAAGTTGTCATTAGGTGGAACAAGGGCAGACGGAGGGGTCTGTGCATGGGAAGCTGTTTTTGTTGTCAGATCCTCTTCTGAACCTTTTTGAAAAGGTTTTCTCAGGACACCAGCTATTTTGACAATGGAGTTATCGCTAGACTCCCAAGAAATCCAAGAGGGAGTGGGGGATTGTGGAAATGGCAAAGCTACAGGCTTGTTCACATTGAAAAGTTGTATGGTCTTGAGGCCTTTGAGGGGCAAGGCCCATCTGTGCCTCACCAGGCGTCTTGTAAGATGTGTTTCCAGAACCTGCTGAGCACCAGGATCTAGGAAGGAAAGCCCAGAAGTGTCCTTGAAGGTGGGCCCATCATTCAGGAATGTCTGCTTCTGAGTTTCCATGTTTGTTTTTGGGCTTTCAAAATTTGTCTCTGAGTTTTCCGCATGTGTCTCTGAGTTTTCCGCATGTGTCTCTGAGTTTTCCGTATGTGTCTCTGAGTTTTCAGGAAGGACCACTGCAGGGTCCACAGGAATTCCAGGACAAGTGCCCACAGGCACTGTACTGTCATCATAACACCCCCACTCGCTGTTGACGTGGTTTCTCAGTAAGCCTTGTAGCTGCTCTTCTCCTGGTCCCTCTGGCTGGGGACTTGGTGAGTCACTTCTTGGCTGTTCCACACAGCAGTTTTCCACCTCTGTCTCAGAGATCACCTCTAGAACTTTTTCTAGGAACTCCTCTGCGATCCTGTGCGGCTCACTCAGAGATCCTCCTAGACAGTTCGTTAGATCCCTGCATGGGTCCTCCCCTGTCTGGACTATCTCTGGACCCTTTGATGAGCCCCTCTGTGGATGCTGGCTGCTTTTATCTGCCAGTGCTGGGGAACATGAAGTCTCTTGATTATCTTCTGCGTGGCCCATTCCTGGGAGTTTGTCCTCGGACTTTATCGGATCAGGAGATGGCTGGATCTTGTGGTCCTCGTGTTTCCCACAACTGTTTTTGAAGTGTTGTTCCAGCTGCTCCTTGGGCTCAGCACTAGTGAACTCCTCCAGGAGGTGGGGAACAGACCCTTGTCCTTGGGAAGCCAAACTGTCGGAAGTGAGTTGATTAAAGATTTCCTGTGACTTTTTAACCATGTCAGGTAAATCGCTCCTACTTTCTTGGTGCTTCTTCAAAAGGTATTTTTCTAGGTGTTGGACAGCAAGTGGAACAATAGATTGGGATCTTGAAGCTGTGAGGCAAGAAGCCCCATGATCCCTGGTTGGAGGGGGGTGGGGTGGTAGGCTTGGGATAGAGGGTGGGTCATAGGCCTGGGCTTTGATTCCAGACACTGGTGGAGAAGAGGGCCAGGATAGGTTTGCAGTCAAAGGTTGAGATTCAACCAAGTGTTGAAGCAAGGGCATTGGAGAGAAGAGCTGTGGAGTTACGTTCCTCTCGACTTGTATTAAGTTGTAAGTAGAGAGTCCATTGAATAACATGGAAGGGGGATCCAGTGGAGAGCCTGCCATGCTGACAGTAGTCATAAGGGACTCACTGTGGAGAAGGGGGAGGCCCCAGAAAAACTGCCTACAGTCATGTCGTAAGTTGTTCCCTAAGACCTTCTGGAATAAGAGCTGCTGGTGACCTGACAACGGCTCTGGCTTGCAGGTAACGGCCTGCTCCCTGCTCCATGACTGCAGCATATCAGCCACAGAGCTCAAGGCACGGTCAGAGCTCTCTTTCCCTTTCCCTTCCCAAAGTTTCAGTTTGACCCTCTTGCTAATCTGCAGTTCCAGCTTCTCCTGCACAGCAGGGTTGATGAAAGCGGGTTCTCCAGCCTCGATCTGCCTGGATCTGGGGTCTGTGTAGAAGGAGGCCTCTTGGAAGCTGAGAAGGAGATCATCTTTCAGGGTCTCACCATGCCAGGAGTTGGAGTGACACCAGGTTGTGGCAGCTCCCTTGTACCAGGAAGGTCTTGAGATAGGCCGATTTGAGTGCTCATGGCCTGGGCTGATTGGGATGGGAGAAGGCGAGCCTGGCAGAGGTGTGCTGTGTGAGGTCACCAGTTGTGTTTTCCAGTCACATGGTGGAGGAGGAGTTGGAAGACAAGGAGGAAGAGGGGGGAGGAGGAGGAAGAGGAAGAGGAAGAGGAAGAGGAGGAGGAGGAGGAGAAAGAGGAGGAGGAGGAGGAGGAGAAGGAGGAGTCATACTAGGATCTGTCTGGGATAGAGAGCAGGGCCTTGAATCTGGAGGATGGGATGGGGAGGGAAGTCCACATCCTGGTAAAGGATGCATTTCAGGAATCAAGGTCACTGGTGGCCTAGAGGCACACATAAGTGACTGTGATTCCTTAGAAGCCAGGGAATTTAGCAGGACAGGTGACAAGGTCAAATCTTTGGGAAGCAGGTCTTCCTTGAGCAGAGGCAAGGAAGCCACTAGAGGCAAGTCGGTAGCCGTAGACTGCTGTGTGAAGTGCCTAGGTGGCCGGTGGTTCTTCACAGCTTCTGCTTTAGACACTTCAGCTGAGGCGTCTCTCCTGAAGAGCTGGCAAAAGCTGATGGTGTCAGTGAGGTTTCTCAGCACTCTGAAGGAGACAGGACATAAGGTTGCAGCCTGGAGCCCATGGGAGCAGGAGGCTAGGCAGGCTGAATAGGAAAGGTCCCTTGCAGCTCACCCCAGACCCAGTTCCACACTCTGACTTGAACCAGGCCTTGTTGTCTCAAACAGTAGAGCTGAGCTCACACCCCACCCATCCAGAGGGCTCCCCGTCCCACGATCAGCCTTTGCCCTGCTCAGGAGTGATCACATCACAGGAAATGGGAACGAGGAGACTTCTCACCTCTGCAGAAGCGAAAGCAGGAACTTGTCCTCTTTCTTCCTGCTGTAGTGTCTGTAAGCTAGAAATACAGACCGGGTTATGGTGGGTAAAGGAAGGACCTGCGATCTTAGCACAGGCATCCCTGAACGAGGCCACAGGCCCCAAAGCACTGAGTGTATGGCACATGTGGGACAGGACCATGCCATAGACCACTCCCACCGGGCTCCTTGGCTTCATAGTGTCCCTGTGGAGGCGAGGGAAGGTCCAGTGTTCTGAAAGAGGAAAATGTCTTAGAGAAGTAAAGCAACCAATTTGACTGAAAATCCAGGGAGCATTGGCCCACTCCTACCCACACCACCCTCCTGGTAGCACCCAGCCATGGCTGCTCACAGCTTCATTCTGAGCACAGAACCTGGGCAATGCCTTCAATGCTGGGTTCCTTCGCAGGAGCAGCAGCCTCAGGATTCTGCAACTCATTTGGTGTTATCACCCGGGGACAGGGGGATGAAGTCACCTCTCCAGGAGAAGGAAGGAGCCTACCTTTCCAGGTCCTGATTTTCTTCCTGGCCTTGTTTTGGTCCCTCTTCACCACCTGACAGAGACAGACAACACCTGCAGCCCCATTCACTCACCTATGATGTGGATACGTATGTGTTCTTTTTCTCTTGGAAACCCCAAATGTGGACTGTCTCTGAGATCCACCATGGATGTCATTGGTAAGTGTTCTCCTCAACAACCAGAAGGTCATCTCTGAACTTCCAGGTCGTTTCCTGAGGCCAGAGGTGACTCAAGTCCTGATCTCATATCATGGAGCTCATCACCCCTTTCACATGAGCTCAGCTGACCAAGAAAATGTCATGTTAACATGAGTGTTAGGCGGGGGACAGAGGAACCAGTGTTCAGAACTTTCCTTTTTTACTGGTGCCTTTCCATCCCAGGTAAACAGTTACCTGACCACTGAGACACAGTGCTTCTTCCGGGTTTAGAGGTCTGAGAGCAGGCATCATGGAACCTATGGTACCCTCTGTCCTACCTGTGCATTCTCAAGCAGATGGGGTTCTGCTGTCTGCTGAGATCCCCTGTCAGCCACCTCCCTATTCGATTTGGAAAGTGGTACCTTGTAGAGAGAAGTTGGTTTGGGGCTAAGGCATTCTTACCTTTTTGTTGTTAGTGGTTGTCCCTAGTGCAGGTGAGGCTGAGGTAAATTGGAAGAAGTATATTAAAATGTGGAAGAGCCCCAGTCCACACACAAAGGCAAAGATTATGTCCATTGCCCACGTAGTGAAGCTGAGGCTTATCCATGGGGTTGGAGGAAGTCGAAGTTCCTCATCTGTGGCATAGCCCTGTCCTACGTGTGCCTGGCACTCCATGAAGTTAGGTGTGTGGCCTTGGTCCTGAATTCCTGAGCTCCTGTCTTAATTTGTCATTCCTACTTAAAGAACATTTCCTTCAGGTTGCAGTGGGGAGAGAAGTTTCTCCATCAGGCAACTGAACTCTGAGAGTTCTCTCTGGGAGTTGGCAGCTGGGCCCAGGCCTGCATCATAGAGCTCCTGGAGCCCTGTCACAAAGGGCTCCTGAGGGTGGGGGAGGGGGATAGGAAGAGGTGACCAAACAATCTCTCCATCCTCCATCTTCTGCCCTCCACAGCCATTCACAGCTCTGCTTCCAATTCCACCTGCACATCCTGACAAAAATACTGTTGCCCACTTTCTGTTTCTACTGCCCATCCCAAGAGAAGGGCTTGTCTACATTCTATGGGCTTTTGAAACCTCAAAGACACCCCCCAGTGACACGCCTCCTCCAAAAGGCCACACCTCCTAATCCCTCCCAAACAGTTCCACCAACTGGAACTAAACATTCAAACAGATGAGCCTTTAGGGGTTTATTGAAACCACTACATTCCTCTCTTTGGCCCTCCATAGGCTTGTAGCCATATCACAAAAGTAAAGTGCACTAGTATTGTGGAAATTATTTTAAGTCCTGGCCTGTGTTTCTACCCCACCTTTGGTATTTAAGTTCCCGGATGAAAGACATAGTTTATATATTTACAATAAGCCGTAAACAACACAAGAGCTGGGCAGATGCCTACCCTCCATGCTGTCAGAATAGAATCTATTTTCCTGTCAATAATCCTGAGTTATTACTATTTACTATGTTTCATCTGGGCTGCTCTCAACTCCAATTGGCCAGCCCTCAGGGCCACATTCTTATGGGTCACCTAACCCACGGTGGCTTCTCCCTCTGACTCCTGCACTCTTCTTCCCCTCACGGTCCTCCTCCAACCCCAAACCTGCGAAACCGAAACTGTTGGCTGTCAGCATCGTTATTTACCAATCAAAAATAACTTGGGGGTAGGGTTCACTCAGCACCTTAGGTTTTACCTGCAGACTCTCTCATCTCTAGGACAAGTCTTGGGGGCCCCAAATTATCATTAGAGTACAAGCACTATTAGGCCAACCAACTACACACTTAGTCAAACTTTAAAAGTCCTTTTGAAAACAGTCTCACTATTTTTCAAAGTCCAAAGTCTCTTCTGAGACTCAAGATAATCTCTTAATTGCAACCCCTCCCCCTTTTTTTGTTTGTTTGTTTTTTTGAGACAGGGTTTCTCTGTGTAGCCCTGGATGTCCTGGAACTCACTCTGTAGACCAGGCTGGCCTCGAACTCAGGAATCCGCCTGCCTCTGCCTCCCAAGTGCTGGGATTAAAGGCGTGCGCCACCACTGCCCAGCTAATTGCAACCCTTATAAAAACAAAATTACATATTTTAACATACAGTGGCGCAGAGTATATATTAACATTCCAAAATGGAGGAAAGTGGGCATGGTAAAGAAATACTGGATCAAAGTAAGACCAAAACCTAGAGCCTGGCAAACTCCTAACTGCACCTCCATGTCTAATGTCAAAGGGCTCTTAAAATCTCCCAGTCCTTCCAGCTGTGTTGACTGCAACACAATTCTCTCTCTTGGGTTGAGTCTGCACCCTGTCTGCATCTCTCCGGGGGAAGTACCCCGTGATTCTGGTCTTCCACTCTCGTGGACCCCAACACAACCCAGGCATAACCCTCACAGCTTCATGCAATGGCCTCTCTGAGCCTTCATGCGGGGACTTCCCTGTCACAGGCAGGCCTGGCTTCAACAGTTTTCTTTCACCCCAGAGGATGATTCCACAGCCCCTTTACTCATGCATCCTTCATGATTTTACAGCAAGAACCACATGGCCAGTGCTGCCAGGCTCTTCTGCCTGCGTAGGATGGAACCAGGACCCTTCTTGAATTTCACTTGTATAAGCTTTGGTTTACTGTTTCTCTTTAGAAACAGGCAATTTGGGTTTTTTTTTTTCTCAATATTTATTTTTTATCCACCTTACATCCTGATCACAGACCCCCTTTCTCCTCTCTTCCCAGTCCTGCCTTCACAAATCCCTCTCCCAGTTATTCTCTCTCCTTCTCCTCAGAGAAGAAGTCCTGCTTGGGTCCCACCCCAACCCCAGGACATCCAGTCCCAGCAGGACTAGACACATCCTCTCCCACTGAGGCCCAACCAGGTAGTCCAGCTAGGGGAAAGGGATCCAACGGCAGGTAACAGAATCTGAGACATCATCTGCTTCAGTTGTTCGTGGACCCACGTGAAGACCACCCTGCATGTTTGCTACAAATTGTAGGGGTCTAGGTCTGGCCCCTGCATGCTCTTTGGTTGGTGGTTCAGTCTTTGTGAGCCCCAGGAACAGATAATTCTTTAGTCCTTTTCACAAGTTGCAGGATAGTTGGGTGGGGCTCTTGCCCTGAGGGCGCCACTCCCTTTAGTCTATTTCTTTTTATCTTTTTCATCATCAACCAAGGTGACAGCGTGACATTTCCTGTGCTCTTTTGCTCCTCAAACTCCACACTGCATATTTCTTTTTGCCCCACTTACTCTTTTTCATTGTAGATCTGCTAACCATGATCTCTAATAACCAAACAACTGAGCCAATATTAAACTGTCTTGAAAGCTCTAGTCCACTAGTCCAAAACTCCTCAATTTGGCTTCAGGAGATTCTTCAGACAAGGACAGAAAGCAACCTTCCCTGCCCCTCCCATACTACCACAAGAATTGTCTCTAGCCCGCTTTGTAAAACTAACTTCTGTTCGCCAGATGTAATGGTTGTCTCAGAGGCTGACTGCTGAATACACTCACCTTTTCTAGTTCTTTCTGAACTCTGGCTGGCTGATTCAACTCAGCTGTTCTGGCGCAAAACTCCTCTCTGTTGGAGTCTAGGAATTGCCTCACAAACCACGTAGATACCAATCTTAGCCAGATGGGATAGTTTATTGAGCGTACACCCCAGGACTGGCCTATCAGGCACATGGTCCAGATTCCCCAAAATGTGCTAAGTTATTTCCCGAATCGGGATTTAGGGATAGGGGTTCCCTTAGGAGCACGTCCTTGTTGTCCATTTATCCTGCTCCCATTGGTCGGGGTATTCAACTGTGGCAGGAGACTTGCCTTGTCTATTATTCATGTCCTAACTTGTCTATCAGGTTGGGACTTGTCTAACATTCATGTCTTAACTTGCCAACCAGGGTTTCAGGTACCTATGTACATGTCTCTTTCTGTTAAGTAGGATGTCAGTTTCCAAGGAGGTCTTGGGAACTTAAACTTTACTGGACTACTATTCAAAATGAAAGTCTTATTCCAAGTAGTTTCTTATATTGGGACAGGAGTGTCTCTTATGTTGGGGTCTATCCCAGGGGCAGCTTATATCGTAAAAGCTTATACATAGATGCAAGAAGTGTTGTTGGGGGCTGGAGAGATGGCTCAGTGGTTAAGAGCACTGACTGTTCTTCCAGAGGTTATGAGTTCAAATCCCAGCAATCACATAGTGGTTCACAACCATCCCTGATGAGATCTGATGCCCTTTTATGGGGTGTCTGAAGACAGCTACAGGGTACTTACATATAATAAATAAGTAAATAAATAAATAAATAAATAAATAATAAATAAAAGAAGTGTTGTTGGGTGGTTGGTTCAGGTCCAAGCTTATTGTGGGTAACTATACAAAACAGTTCTATTGACCTTTATCGTGATTGGTTTCCAAGGGCACAGAACATAACAGAATATGTAATAATAAATCTTAGTATTAGAAAATTTTCTAGTAACAGCAGAAATATAGGAGAAAATTTCCTTATAATGGCAGGCTAGCCAAGTACCTTGGCCTTAACATTTTTACCTAGGACTTAACACTACATCTAACATTGTCACTTTGTCTTCCCCTAAATTAGATGTCACTTTCAAACATGGCTAATTCGTTCTACAAATTTACTTTACCTTCATTGTTTGGGATTAAAGGTATGTACTAAAAGTGTGCCTATATTCCAGCCAGAGGTATTAAAGGTATATCATTCCAGTTGGATCCCACAAACCTAGAAGGCCCAAGGTGTGATCCCTGCCAGAGCAGCCATGTTGCTAGATTAAAATTTCTCTATACTGGTTGCTAATATTATTCCCCTCTGGAGCTGGGCCTCCATAGTCCACATTGCTCTCAGTTCTTCTAAGCTTGTACTAAGACTGTGCTTTAAGCCATGTTACAGCATTCAGTCTCTTTCCTAGTCCAGTGTCCCAAAGTCTTCCACATTCATCAAAAATCAAACAAACAAACAAAATGTCCTAGCATGGTCATTGTGGCAGCAATACACCACTTCTGGTACCAACTTCTGTCTTAGTTACTTTTCTATTGCTGTGAAGAGATGCAATGACCAAAGCAACTTATAAAAGAAGGTGTTTAGTTTGGTGGCCCTTGATTTCAGAGAGTGAGTGAGTCCTTGATCATTGAGGAGGGGAACATGGCAGCAGGCAGGAAGCACAGCACTGAACTGGTAGTTGTGAGCTGACAAGAGGTAGAGGGAGTGGGGGTATTGCACTGGTGTTAGGGTTTTGAAACCTCAAGCCCCACTCCCAGTGACACACTTCCTCTAACAAGGCCACACCTCTTAATCCTTCCCAAACTGTTTCACCAACAGACCAAGCATTCAAATAGCTGAGCCTATGGGGCCCATTCTCATTCAAACCACAATACGGAATTTTTTACACTGAGTCTACATAGCAAGTAGGGCAGAGCTGGCATCTCTACAATGTTGAGTCTTTTTATCTATGTGACCGTGAACCAGCTTCCATTTCTTCTTTGATTCCTTCAGCTGCAGTGTTTGTGTGCTTTTCCTCTCATAGATCTTGTGTGTGGTTTTAGATTTTTTTTTATTTGAATACTTAATTTAGAGCTAATAGGGTTTGTTTTCCATTTATTTCATGTGTTCATAGAAGGAAGAGACTGCTTCTTATATATTAATCTGAAAACCTTGCATCTTTGGTTCTTGTTTGTTTGTTTGTTGGCCACTTATCCCTTCAAGATGTTTTTCTTCTTGATTCTGTCAGTTTCTGGCTGGACAGATTTGTCTGCAAGAGAGAAAACTTTTCTCCTTTACAAACCTATGCACTTTTTATTTTATTTTCTTGTCCCTAGTTCATTAACCATGAGTTCTAGTGTGATGCTGAAAGAGCTTTGCTTTTTTTATTTACATATGGGAATTGTTTCCTACTGTCCTGGCGGTGTGATCTGTCAGCGTTGCCCATGGTGGTGTGATCTGTCAGCGTTGCCCATTGCATTACGTTTTCTGAATCTACTGGTATAACCATGTGATCTTTCTTGTTTGGCGTGTGTTCCAGTTTCATAACTATGGATGTGATAAAATACCTGGCAAAAATCAGTTTAGGAGACAAAGGGGGCTATTTTGTATTACAGCTCTTGATTAGAGACCATCACTGTGAGGGAGTAAAGGCTGGGATTTCAAACAGCCAATCACTTTACATTCCTAGTCAAGAACAGAAATGGATGCGTCCATGCTGCCAGCTTGCTTGCTCTAGCTCTCCCTGTCCTTTGGAGTTCAGGACTCCTTGCACAGGGAATGGTGCCACCCACAATGGTCTGGGTCTTCTCACTTGATTAGGAATAATCCCACAGGCCAGTTGATCTAGGTAATCCTTCAACAGAGGCTACCTTCTGAGGTGGTTCTAGGTCAGTGGTTTTTAACCTTCCTAACGCTGTGACCCTTTAATACAGTTCTTCATGTGGTAGTGACCCCCAACCATAAATTACTTTTGTTGCTAATTTATAGCTGTACTGTTATGACCCACAATGTAAGTATCTGTAGTTCCTGATGGCCTTAGTCAACCTCAGTGAAAGTGCCATTTAACCCAGAAGGGTCACAGTGCACAGGTTGAGAACCACGTTTCTAGACTGTCAAGTGACAAATAAAACTAGCCGTCACAGGGAGGGGACATCAGGTCAGTTCCAGCTCAGAGGTCTCTGAGCCTTGCTTTTGAAGTACATGGTGTCTTCAGCAACAGAAACTTACTTTCTGCCTCTAGGTATGGGGGTGAGGGGCGGCGGACAACAGCAAGTAAGCTGTATGTGTTGGGCGCCTCTTAGACATCTCTCACTAGCAACTCAAAAGAAAGTGAGATTTTTGTTAGATGGTTTTTGGCTCTTGGAGGGACCACCATCAGCCCAGGTGAGAAAAAAAGTTCATGAAAAGTATATGTATATAATTTATATAGAGAGTTATATTTATTATAGTTTTTAGGTAAATAGATAAGGGTGGCCTTTACAGATATCCTTGTTATTTTACCCTCCCCTATTCTTCTATATCTCCCTAGAAAACTTTTGTAGAAGTGGTTCTGCCTCCCAACCCTCTGCTCCTAGAAATAAGACTCAGAGTCAAAATACATTTACAAATACCTTGGCCATATAATTAGGCTCTTCTATGACTAGATCATCACTTAGATAACCCAATTACTTTAACCCACATCCGCCACATGGCTGGTTTCCTGTGCTCAGGTACCATTCCTCCCTCTCCTCACATCGTCCTGGCAACTCTTCTTACGCCTGCTCTTTCCCAGAACTCTTTCTCCTCCCGAATATCCCACCTCCCATTTCCTGCCTAAGCCATAGGTTATAGGCTTTTTAATTAAAGGTGATGCATCCATATAATACACAAGATATTCTTTCTACAATTCCCCTTTTTAGTCCAATAAAGGGCTCTTCTTCTTTCAAATATAAATTGAATACAATTATAACAATTATGAAACAATTATGAAAACTATAAGATATGATATACATTTGTAATGGCCAGTCCATAGTATTGGGCAACTTTAGAAAATATTCTATTATCTATCCTATTTTGGCACGTTTAAAGTTTTATATTTAACTCAATTTCTATCCTAATTTGTATTACCATTCTAAAAACATGTTATAGCTAGAACATCATCTTAAATCCTAAATAACTTAAGCTTATATTAAGACTATTATTATTTAGTGTTCAACCCCATTAGAGACCTGAGAAGGAATAAATATTACCTGAGTATGCAGGAAGTGCTGGGATGCAGCTTCCAAAAAATATAGAAATGACAGAGACAGCTGACAGCCTGGACAGTCCCCAATACTGTGTCTATAACATTGGAGCCTCCATCTTCAGCCTTCTGGCCAAGTATATCTGATAGACATTTTTTTTTTTTTTTTTTTTTGGTTTTTCGAGACAGGGTTTCTCTGTATAGCCCTGCTGTCCTGGAACTCACTCAGTAGACCAGGCTGGCCTCGAACTCAGAAATCCGCCTGTCTCTGCCTCCCAAGTGCTGGGATTAAAGGCGTGCGCCACCACCGCCCGCTGATAGACATTTTTTTGAAGCAGGAATTATGAAGGATTTACTTCCATTGTTTCGGCAGAGGTTGGCAGTTGCCTTCTCTGAGTCCATTTGTCCTCTGTGGACGATTTGTCTGTAGTTGAAGCATGGTCTTTTCTTTGCCCAGTGGCTAGCTTGCCACAATGGAGGCAACTCCATATAGAAGTTATTGATTCTCATGATCTGCTTTGCAGTGGAATGGGTACTGCCAGGAGTTGACATGTCTCAATGTCAAAAACATCTTAAATTCATAAAATTATGTTTAAATGACATATTCATGGGTCTCTTAGGTTTTTGAAGGTCATCTATCCATAGCATATCTGAAGGAGCAAACATCACCTGTCCCCAGCTACCTATTATCTGTACAACCCAGGATTTATATTCTGTAATAATCTAGACTAATATCTAACATGGCTATGAGTTTAATTGACTATGAACTTGCATTGTTTAATTATCCCAAACAGTTAGTAATAACAGCTAACTGGGGGTAAACCTTGAATATTTAAATGAGTTGTATAGACACAATGCCTAAGAGTTGAAACGTACATTTATCATGTTGTAAGAAATTAATCTTAAATTTTGTATCAGTACACAAAGATTTATATGTAAATTTAGATCTGTATCAATATACAAAATTCTGTACCAGTGTAACAAAATATAACCTCAATTTTGCATCAAAATATAAAGATCATTACCAATGTAAGATTATGGCTATAAAATGTTTTTTGGTTTAAGAGTAGGTTTAATAATCTACCCTTAATTGTCTAATTTCTTATAATATTTCTATATCTTCCTTTTTTCTTTTCAATCCCCTTTCTCTTACCTGAAAGACACACGGTACCTGAGCACAGGTAACCAGCCACATGACAGAATGTAGGCTAGAATAAATGGGATAGTTTCAGGAAAGCAACAAGCATATAGAAACTGCAGGTTCCTGCAGTTGCCTGTGGTTCTTTGTGTGGGGATGAGGCCTCATGGCTTTTCCCTGTTCTCTTTGACTGTTTATTGTTTATTGGTGATGTTCTTGTTCAGTTTATGTTGGAGCAGGCATGTTGGGGAAGACTTATGAGTGTACTTTCTGACATTATTAGGAGACGTGGCCTCACAGCAAACTCCCTGGTCCTGTGGCCCTTGCCACCTTTCTGTCTCCTCTTCTGCAGTGTTCCCTGAGACTTAGGTGTGGAGTGTCTTGTAGATGGATCCATTTTGACTGAGCTCCGCAGTGCTGCCTTTTTATGGGTGTGCTTTCTATAGTGCTTTCCATCTGTTGGCTTTCTATAGTGCTTACCATCTGTTGCAAAGGGAAGCTTCCTAGATGAGGGGTGAAGACTACATTTACTTTCCCCATTTTCCCCTCTAGGAACCTCCTATCCCATCCCCTCTCCTCCTGCTTCTATGAGGATATGTCCCCACCCACCCTCCGACTCCCACCTCCCCGTCCATGATTTCTCCCACACTGGGGCATCCCACCTTCACAGCACCAAGGACCTCCTCTCCCACCTATGTCTGACAAGGCCATCCTCCCCTACGTATACAGCTGGGGCCATGGGTCCCTCCCTATGTGCTCCCAGGCTGATGGTTTAGACCCTGGGAGCTCTGGTTGGTTGGTATTGTTGCTCTCCCCATGGGGTTGCAAACCCTTTCAGCTCCTTCAGTCTTCTCTCTAATTCCTCCATTGGGAACCCATGATCACTGGGCAGTGGTGGCACACGCCTTTAATCCCAGCACTTGGGAGGCAGAGGCAGGTGGATTTCTGAGTTCAAAGCCAGCCTGGTCTACAGAGTGAGTTCCAGGACAGCCAGGGCTATACAGAGAAACCCTGTCTTGAAAAACCAAAAAAAAAACAAAAAAAAACCAAAAAAAAAACAAAAACCGTCACCAATTCTAGCTCATACTGACCTCATTTCTAACTGAAAATGAGTGCTCTTCCATCTGTGCTGATGGCTTTTCTTTGTAATTTGTCCCTGGTTTTCCTTATGAAACACCATTTTCTCCAGAGGTAGAAGAAAATCACCACTAAAAGGCCCAAGGATGGGGCATAACATAGGTTAATAGTTAATATTTTTGTAAACTATCATAACTGCAGCCAAGCTGGTACTTAGTGCTTCCTCTCGAACCTAAAATCATGTCAATGTGGATTTCATTAGAAATATACATGAAACTTACAATTTAAACCATTTAAAAATTACACTTATTTGTTTATTTGGGGAAGGGAGGGGAGCTGTCTGTACCACACTGCACATGTGAAGGTCAGAGGACAGCTTGGGGAGTCTGTTGTCTCCTGCTACCATGTGAGTCCCAGGGATTGAACTCAGGTATCAGACTTGGTGGCAAGCACCTGTCTCCTCTGAGCCGTCTCACCTGTCCCTATTTTAAGCACATTAAGAGTACAGTTCCATGGCAACAGGCATGTTCACATCACCCCCACGGGCCTTTCACAGACCCTGACAAGAAGGAGTCTCTCCCTCTTCACCTTCCTCTCAAACGCCCTGCAGGCTCTGTTTCACTCTCTGACCCCCTAACCCCGTCTATTCTGAAGCCGAGTGCAGTCCTGTGGGACCAGGTCCCTGTCCGCACCATATGCTGAGAGACGGCTCTGCAATGTGTATTGAGTTGAAGAACCTTCAGTAGGCGTTTCCCAGAGAACTGGGTGTCAGTAGAGAAGACCACTCCCATTTCTGGCATACCAGGGTTTTGTACTGAGGATGAGCATTGGGGGTTGGGGAAGATAGTCGGCCTTTAAAATACACTCCTAGGACCACAGTTGTGGATTTAAGGATCCACGAGACTTACGATCACAGTGGAGGCGTCATTTCCATTTCCACCAGCAAAGAAAGGGTTCCTTTTTCTCTACATCCTTTATCTAACTGCTTTCCTAGTGGATGTGTGACCTCATTGTGGTAAGCTTATTTTCTTCTTGTCTTTAGAGCAAGCATAGCACACATTTATAAAGCAGTTACGCTTCATTTTTCTTTTATGAGTATAGATGCTTACCGGCATCTATGTGCTCCATGTGGGTACAGTACATACTGAGACCAGAAGGTGGTGCTAGATCCCCTGTGAGTTGCTTGATGTGGATGCTGGGAACTGAACTGGGGTCCTCTGCCAGAGCAGAACATGTTCTTAACTGCTGAGCCAACCCTCCGGTTCCATAAATCCTTACTATGCAGCATGAAGCACTGTATAAACTAGGTACTTAAAAAAACAAACAAACAAACAAAAAAAAACAAAAAAAAAAACAACTAAATGTTCCCTTTAGTAAATCTCTCAATCAAAACTCATTTGTAACTTTAATTTTTTTTTTCAAATCCTATTTTTAATAATGGTTCTTAAACGCTTTAACCTCCCTTGTAGCCCGTCACCCACCAGAGGTAGTGGAAAAGAAAGGATACGGGGTTTTGGAGGAAGTGGATCTGTTTAGAAAGGTTCTTTGGAGCAATTCTCATCTGTGTTGTCTGGAAATTGGCAGTTGAGTTCACAGGTTAGCAGGCAGCAACAGCTGGATCCACTTGCAAACGTTTCAGGGATACACCAGCAGTCCCGTTCTGCAGAGTTGGGTTAGCAACAGCGGTGACTCGACCTAGCAGAAACAGCCAGGCCTTGGCCTTGGCTCCGGAGAGTCAGCAGGAGGAACCAGCAGGAATGCCAGGAGTAGTTCTCAGCTGTGCCTCTCTCAGGGAAGCTACGTGAAGACCTACAAGTGTTGCACAGCTAGCTGTACCAGCAAGGCAAGCTCTGTCTCCATCACTCTGTCGAGTCCTATTTATACCCTCCCAGCATCACATGTCCTCCATGTGTCTTGCATCAGCATGGCTCTTGTCTCAGCATGTGTGTCTCCAATCAGCCCAAGTCCTTGGAAGCAACAACAAACTGTAGCACACCACCAGAAGATTTTTTTGGTGTAGTTTCTCTCTATGGCATCCCAATAAATGCAGCTCAAGTACACAATGTAAAGCAGACCGATACATGTGTGTTGTTAGCAAAGAATCCTTCGTCACATGTCCTTTCACGTGCTTGCTTTAGCAGAGCATCCTCTCTCCTGTGTCTGCTTCAGCGAAATGTTCATGAGTCTGCCTTAGCCTTGCACACTTGTGTCCACATTAATGAAACATTTCTTCACGTCTTTGCTCCAGCAAAACACCTTCCAACCAACTTTCCAAAGAACCTTTAAGTTTCCAGTTCACTCATTTGTTGTTTTTTTTAATTGATATGAATAGAATTAAAATTTTTATATCAAATCATACTTCAGAAGTCTTGCCTTTCAATTATGATTCCAAAAATTACATTTTAGAAAAGATTTATTTTATGTATATAGGTGTGTTGATATGCACCACTTGCATGCCTGGAACTGGATGCATGGATGAATCTGGAACTGTAGTTATGAACAGTTGTGAGCTGCCAAATGGGTTCTGGGTATTGAACCTGGTTCCCATAGAGGAGCAGCCAATGCTTTTAACTGCTGAGCCATCTCTCTAGGTCCCTCACCCCAAGAGTGACTTTTGTGTTGAGATGGATTTTTATTTACTTTGAATGAAAATTAAATATTCTTAAGGATATTCAACTTGCATATCCCTCCTTACCCATAAATATGTACATGATGAATCACTAACCAGAGTCTGAAGAGATCCCTGCTACATCACCAGCCACTCAGGCTGACTTGCAGTCTGTTCTGCACATCTCATCATACGAGGCTCTAGTGGTCTATGGCCAGAGCTGCAGTTTTGTAAAATGCTGGGGATGGGAGAACTTGAAGGAAGTCACAGTCCCAAAAAGTTTAGTGACATGATGACAACTCACAATAGCTGCATTTTTGGAGCTCTCTGCTGGATCTGCAGATGACCTTTCTGTCAGAGTCTTCTCTTTCCAGCAGTTGTCACTTCTTGGGTAACCTTGGGAACCTTTGAATCTTGTAAGTTTCAGGAGCTTCCTGTGCTTCCTGAATTTTACTCACCTCCTGAGTCTTAAAGAACCTCCCTCCCGGAAGAAGCCTTTCCATTTGGACGAGACACTATGCAACACATAGCTTTAACTTTTTGGGAAGTAATTGGTCCAAGGTTAGCCTGTAGCCTTAGTTGTGTGGGTAGCCAAGATGAAATTAATCTATGGAACCAGAAGGAGCTCACTTCTGTGTTCCCAATTTGTGAAGGGTTAATTCAACAAGGAATTTTTCTACATTAGACTCATGTCCTCCTTCTTTGGGAGCTGTGGACGGATTGGGTATTCTTGGCACATGGATAGTTTTTTACATGCTACAAAATCTGTCTGTGGTCTCTGTCTGTCTGTCATGTCTATTTCTACGCTTATATCTAAATTTCAATATTTCTGAGAGGCATAAAATCAGATGTAATTTTTCTCCCAAAATATAGATACCCCCTTTCAGTTTGGATTCTACTGAAATAATCACAAGGACTGAATGTCATTTGTCATGTGTAAGGAAAGTCACACAGTGGTGGGTGTCATTCTGCCATTGGCCAGCCAGGCTAGTCTCCAAGGATGGAAGGATGCTCTAATGACCTGCAGAGGGAGCCAGGGAGCTCCAGGCCTTTGAGCTCAGAAGGAGTACAAACAACACACTTGAAGCTTTTATTATTAAAACAAGCAAAGCTGAGGACATGTTTATCATCAAATACAAGCAGAACGAGAGGATATGCTTGCTGTTACATCTTGTCTTTGGCCATGTGAAAAGAGCAGAGAACATTCCCCTAGACCTTTGCCTTTCCCACAGAGATGCTGTAGGCACACCAGGGCATTCTCTTCATGGCATTGCCTTCAAGCTCATCCACTTATCATAGTTTTGGCAATTCTTTGGAAAAAGCCACCTTACGGGAAGAACAGTCTTCCCTCTGCTCGGTCCATAGTTCAGTCACTTCTTTACAGTCTTCTTAAACAGACTGTCACAGCAGGCATGTCAATGGCCTCCCAGTCCTGCTCACGGGCTTGCCAAGGTCCCCACAACGGCTTTGCTATCTTCGTTGCTGTTCCTGCTTCTGACTGATCTAGTTACAGTTTGGTTAGAGGTTACATACGTTCTGCTAAGTTGGTCATTTCATTTTTTTTCAGGCACAAAAATCAAGTACAACAGTATTCTTGCTTTGCAGGACACAAATCTATCTTGCGTAATCAGTTCAGGAATGAGTGAGCCTGTGGATCTTGCTATGTTTGCTTAAGGCTATCAGACGTCTGCTGAATCGTTTTTAGCTTTTTGGAAAGCAGAGGAAGACATATATCCAAGAGGTGTGCCCATGGCTTTGTGACAGTCCTCTGCTTGGATATTGTCTCCTTTGTCACGTACTCCTTATGCCGATGGGAAACTTTAATCCTTGGCAACAAAACAGAGAGCTTACTTGGACTAGAAAGAAAAGAGCAGATTGTAGATTCTGGATTAAGGGTGTTTATCTGTATCACAGAATACCTTATGCTTGAAGTAGTTTACAATTAGAAAGTGGAGGCTTAGCAGTTAAGAGCGTAAGCTGCTGCGCCTGCAGATGGCTCAGGGTTGAGTCCCACCACCCACATTAGTTAGCTCACTATGACCCCACCTCCAGGGGATCTGATGCCAGGGCATCTCCTGGCATCCACAGACACCTCTGTGCACACGGGACACAGTCAGGTACACACATGTACACATAAAATTAGTAAGTAAACAAATCTCTAGTATTAGCAAATGCATGATAGCTGTTAACTTACTTCACACTATCGAGGTGTCTTATCTGGGATGTAGCTTTTAGTGACTTCGTATGTAGTGATTATTCAGGAAAGGACATATGTGGATGCTGAGCTCATCAAATCTAGTCATCAGCTCATGAAAGTATTTGCTTATTTAGCTGGGAAATACCTGTTTGTAGTCCTGGGGCTGGAGCCCAGGTCCTGCACAGACAGTGCAAGTGCCCTGCCACTGGGCTCCTCACCCGGGCAAGTGTAACACTTTTGGATGAGGGGTGTTTAGCGGAGACACAAAATGTTATATTTAAAGTAGTTTAGACTTAGCAAATGGGGGCTGGATAAATAGCTCACTGCATGCTCTTTTAGAGTATCTAGGTTTGATTCCTAACGCCCACACTGGATGGTTCACAACCACCTGTAACTCCAGGTCAGGGTTTCCGGGTAAGGGTCAGTGGTTTCGGGGTAAGGATGCAGTGCCCTCTTTTGGCTTCTGAAGTTACTTGCATACATGTGGTACCTAGACATAAATGGAGCTAAACACCCACATACATAGAATAAATAGAATATGAATGAATTTTTTTGCCTAATTGTCAAATTGTATATTTTCTGTATACATTACGTTTATAATTATGTAAACACTATAAAATGGTTAAATTGACTGGTTCAACATATTACTACACACTTTTGGGTGAAATCTCTTGAAATCTGCACTTAGCAATTCCCAAAGGCATGCTAAGTTGTCACTAACTAGTCACTATGTTGCATAATGTATACATCAAACTTACCCTTCCTAACCAGGTAATATTTTATATCACTTAATTAATGCCTCAGCTTCCCACACCTCCCCTCTCCACTCTGTGTGCCCAGCTGTCTTAGCTATTACATAGGAGGCCATGCAGCATCTGTCTTTGTGGGCCTGACTTATGTCACCGGGTATAACATCCTCCAAGGCACTTCAGTTTATCACAAACGGCAGCATTCCAGAACTGATTTTTTAAGCCTGAGTTTTATTCAGAGCCGCTGACCTGAGACACACCAAGTTGAAGAGAGCAAACCTCCGGTGATAGTTTCCTTTACTGATGTTGCAAGGAGAACGTCTGAAACCAGAGTCCACACAAACAAGACCACGGTGTTCACACACTTCAGAGTCAAACACCTGTTACAGAGAGTTAAGCGATCCAGTCTGAACTATATATATATAGTCCATGGCTGAGAAAACACAGTATTGTATTTTAGTGGCCTATGAATAAGATTCTGGTCGCAATAATGTACTTACTATTCTTTTTCTTAATGAGTGACAGTTCTAGTGTGTTTATTTGAAAACTTTATTGTTAAGAGGTTGACATCAGTGTGGGGGTGTTGACTTCATTGATTCTTTGTCAGGGACCAGATTTTTCTTGGATCACGCAATGTGAGTGAGGAGGAAGAGGAGTCCAGTTCCACGCAGAAGTAAAGATTTCAGCTTAAAAACAGCACACAGGTCATTACCATTGTCCAGGGAAGCATCTGGGTTCGAGTTTCCCCTTCCTGCCCTAGAGAGTTCATGGACACAGGGCCATCCACAGGAATATGAACATCCCACCAGATGTCAAACCACTGAAGAAAGCGACTCCCCTCCTCCGGCAGACATAAGTTGGCAGTGGCTAAGAATGAAACGGCATGGCCCCCACCTCTATCGATGCTGGGATGCGCATGGCTTGATCTTGTGCAGGTAATCATGTCTGTTCTGAGTCCATGAGGGAGATACCTACCTCACAGACAGATGGTGACATTTTCATAATTCCTCCTCATCACCCACATCTCACATTCTTTTCTTCTGGAATGTTCCCTGAGCTTTGTAAGGGATGGTTGACATAGATGTCCCATTTGGGAATGAGTCCTCACAGTTTCTTGGTGGTGGTGTTGAGACAGGGTTTCTTTATTACGTAGCTTTGGCTGTCCTAGAACTCGCTATGTAGACCAGGCTGGCCTTGAACTCACAGAGATCCACCTGTCTCTGCCTCCTGAGTGCTGGGATTAAAGGCATGCGGTACCACACCAGAACCTCAATCATTTCTTATTCTCAGCATTTTAATCAGCTAAGAGTCTCAGCATTAACTGCTTCCCACTGCAAAAAAAAAAAAAAAGAAGCTTGTCAGACCAAGGTTGAAAACAGCATTAATTTGTGGGTTTTTATATAAACATCTAGAAGGCAGCTCAACAACGCGTGCATCCCACCCGGTCTGTTTTGGGACGTCCTTTGTTGCCATCCTTGTTCACGTTGGTGAGACGTTATGGGTGGAGCCTCTAACATTACTGGGAGATATAATCTCACAGCAAACTCTGTGATCCCCTGGGTCATACAATCTTTCTGCTCCCTCCCTTTCTGCAATGATCCCTGAGCCTGAGATGTAGGGGTGGTTTGTTGATATGACCTGATTCTTGACCGGTGCTCAGCCCATTTCACCATGCTGGTGGGCAAAAGTGTGCCATGTCTTTAGATGATTAGATTGCTTGTGTTGTGGGGATCTTTTGGAATTAGCACCCCGACATCAATGAGAGAGGAAGAGGAGATCCCAAAGCCAGGATAGATGCTGAAAGGCTTCAATGCCCAGTCCAGTTTTCGTTCTCGTCTTGTACTCTAAAACCACAAGGTGGGAAAAACAGACGTGGCAGTCCTCAGATTGTTCAGGGCAACGACCCATGGTGTGCGCTCTCTCTCCAGGTCATTCTGTTCCAGGCACCAAGCAAAGTTGAGCTTGGCAAACAGACAGGACAAACAGTGCTTTATGTGTGTCACTAAATAAATGAACAAATTAGAATGTAGTAATCGATCTTCCTGCCTTATTCTGGTTCCTTTGTTTTCAGACTTTCTGAAAACAGGATCTTGATTCTTTTCTCCACGGTGATCTGTTGGCAGCACTCAGTAGGCCTTCACCAGATACACTGGGGAATTAGGACAATCTTGTCCCATACAATGACCCTTCAGTTAACAGCAGTCTGTGTATAGGGCTGCGGTCCCATAAGATGGAGCCGAAAGCCCCATGCCACCTGGCATTTTCTGTGCCCTTGTGTCTGGGCACACGAACACTCACTGTCATGCCTCTGTTACCTGCTGCCTTTTGCACTCACACGTTTCAAGGTCTGAGTTCTAGGAGTGATATGCTGTGGTGTGTAGCCTGGACGTGCAGTAAGTAGGGCATACCAGCTAGGTTTGTGGAAATATACTGAATTTTTCAGTTATGAACTCCCCTAAGGATGCCCCTCTCAGGATGTGTTTCAGTGTCATTGAATGAGCATTGTATGTAAATGATGGAAGCTACACAATACCCATGTGTCTGTCAAAAGTACAGTAGACAGTCCATCAGAAATACAAGTTCAAGACTGTGTCTCTGAGCTCTCAAATGCCAACCCATTGGTCTGCAGAAAGATCCATTGGCTGATTATGAATGTGATACAGTGGCTTGGTTTCTGTTCCCGATACCGTTCATAAGAAGTGTATCAGCAGTACTGGAGAACCCCTGAAGTACTTCTGTGTTAGGGAAATACAGAAGACTGACAGCTAAGACAGACAGCCTTAAGACAGGCAGGTGGTGTTAGGAAGACTTGTTCTGTCTTGGCAACCCCAAGAATCGGTCTGGTCTGAGTGAGTCCCCATTCAGGATTTAGCAAGCATGCCTGAGAGCAGTGTGTTCCTGGAATTCTCTAGCACCCTGGTTTGTAATATCTACACGGTACTACAAACCACATATCCAACACTACATCTAATTTGAGGGCCTTAGGAGGACAGAGCCAGGGTTTTCGAGTGGGAGAGATGGTGTCTACAAGTGCAGAGGAGACACTAATGAACTAAGTGCCACCTGCCTCTGAATGTCAGGTTTAACTTATCTCTTTCACGTCCTGGAATCTACCTTCCCACGGGGCCCTTAATGTCTCTGGGCAGCAAAGTCATAGCAATAGCAGTGTCAGCAACAGTAAGCTAACCTTATGCTTTCTTGAACCCGGCTGCTCTGGGTTGGGGAAATCTGTTTCTCTGGCCCTTATCACAGACAAAACCATCAGCTGAGGAGATTTTCACATGGTTGCTTAGAGGATACTTCTGGTCCCCGTGCAGGCTGTTTAGCATTTTACTGTGAGGCTTGCCCCAAAGGACACAGTGGGATTACAGAAATGATGCCTTCAGCACATCACCCTTGCCAGCAGGCAGTGGAGGGACAGGTGACAAGCAGAGGGTCCAGGTGCATTTGTAATCTCTGGTCACTTGCTTTTTCTTCATCTCAAACAAAAGTAACAGCAGAATTGTAATGTAGTGACAAATCAATGTGCATAAATAACACCTGAGTGTAGTTAAGTTCTCAGCGCTATTTGTCCACATTGTCCACAGGATTCTGATCTTGCTCCCTGAACTGACATGGGTGGACAACAAGGTCGGCAATGTTGTAGGAAACATACTTATTTTAGGTATTCCTATTATCCAACCAGCGTCCTCGCTAATCACACAGCATTGTGACAGGTAGAGCCAGGGCCAGCCCAGAGTACAGTAAACGGGAACATGAGGGCACACTGCTGGCAGTGCTCTAGCGCTTCAGGGATGAGAGGAGAGGATGGTAGGCTTAGAGAGACAGCAGGACGGCACGGGTGGTTAGTATGAGAACGTGCCCAGGCAGCTGTCTGAAACGCAGCGCAGATTTCCTCACAATGCCACTTTATTCTGTCTTCCTATTTTGTTACGAGTCTCTAGCTTCATCATAACAATTTTGTTGTTTCCCTAAACTGTTCTTGTTGTCAAAGTGCATCCAGCCCTAAGAGAAGAAGAAAGGCTCATATGTAATCTCAATCTTTTATTGAGAATCTGACAGTTGTTATAATATTTACTGATTACATATAATGGCCCCGTGTTTAGATTTGTTTTAGAGACCACCTAAACACCAAAATTCTTCCATGTCCTTCGAAGGGTTTTAAGAAAGGTACATAGCAATTATGTTCAAGCACACTTAAAAACAATCGAGGTAATTCTGCCTGCAGTGAAGTTTCAGTGAGAAAATTAAGATACATGAGGTATAAAAGTCTATGTGGGGTCACAAAATGAGTTATTGGCCTAAGAGCCTGCTGCTCCAGGAGGCAGTATATTCCCAGTAAAGATGACCAAAGCCATGATTAAAAGTACTGTTTTAACTGACAGATCATAATTATATGATTTATGGGGACTCAATGATATTTGACATATTATATAACAAGGAATGAGAAAAACAATTGAATAAGCTTGTTACATAATTAAAATAATTAATTAGTCATTTACTTTATGCATATATGCATACACACACACACACCCATGGCCTTCCAATATTTTAACATAACTAACAAAATGGGAGTCACATACTTTGAATAATTCATGTGAACAAATGTATGAATGGGGAAATTTTAAATACTTAACACTGGTTGGCTTTGGGGACTAGTGTAAGAATTTGGGCAGCAGCTGAGCATTTCATTGGATTGTATAAAGTGAGTCACTTTAGAATTGACTTTAGAATAGGAAATGTCAACAAAACCCAACCATACTGGGGTGTAGTGGGAGGCATTAAAAGAGAAGCGACTGGCAGGCTTCCCAGCTCTGCTGCCATACAAGTTCCCACTCTATATCCAGCACTGGCTGGCTATCTCAGTCCCAACAGCCTGGGCACCCCCCCCCCCCCCCGCAGTCATTGACATGGTTGCTGCCTCTGCCTGCTAACTCCACGGCCTCCCTGGCTCTAGGCCTGGCCCCTAGGCCAACCTTGCCGCCACCAGGGTGTGAGGCCTAGCTCCATGCAAATGACCGCCAACCTCGTGGTTAGATCTCACAATACCCAGTAACCTGGTAAAATCAAAACTCTTAATGCTTATAGCTAACCAAACAGATTTATATATCAGCAAATACTCAAATCACAAGATGCCCACACAGATTAGACAAGTTTTCCCAATTATCCTAACCTTAAGATAGCATATTTACCTAAGGCTAATTAGAGTCATGCTGCTTCTTTTCTGCCTCCATTTCCTCCTCCTTCCCCCTCTCTCTGCGTCTTCTTTCCCCAGCAGCTCTTCCTCTGCTCCCTTTTCTCTGTCCAACCACAGGCCTCCTGCTGCAAATAGTTTGGAGAGGGAAATTCCTGCCACACTGGGGCAGTTTTGGGAATCCACAAATTTACTCCCAAAGCAACTGTGTGAAGCTGGTTCCTGGCAAGAGTCTTAGAGGACCTGCTGCGCCTGTTCACTGCCCAGAATTTGACTCTCCCCTAAGGCAACAGTTCGAGGAGCTTTTATTTATTTATTTTTTTGAATTAGTGGATTCAAAGCTGCCTAAGGGTGGTGGTAGGATTTTCCTGACATCCTTGTCTAAGAGGGACAGGTGTATCTCCTGACATCAGCGCTGCTTGGGAGCCTTTCCCGGTAGCCAGGAGGCCCCGCTATCACCTCCTACCCCTCTCCTTCCCTGGGCAGTTAGGACCAAGTAGCTCTCCTCTTGCAGTATGTGTCATGGCTGAAACATAACCCAGATATGAGACTGGAGGGAGCTGTATAGAGACTTCATGTTCTAGGTGGCGTGACATAAAGACAATATGGATTCTTTCCAGAGATGTCATGCAGGTCTCTTTTTCTTCTTTGGACTCCTAAGCAGGAACATGGGGACACTTCACACAGGAAGTTTCCTTTCCTGGGAGGTTGGGTAGAGTCCCACGGCTTTGCATCGTTTAAACCATAAAGCAGATATGTCCCTAGACATATTACTGAGGAGGCAGTCCCCCCAGCCTACCCCCTAAAACAAGGCTTAAGTTGTGTCTCCTTCTCATGAAAGTGTCTCCAATGGCAGAGCTTTCTTCTGCTCTTTCCTCATGTGCACACTTTTGGGGTACTCACATTTGAACTTAGGACCTTGAACATTGTAGGCCACGTCCCCAGCAGTTTAGTCAGCCCCTCCTCCTGAGTGCTGTGATTACAGGCTTGGACCACCCTGCTGGCTTTGGGTGGAGTGGCTGAGGCTAGAACCCAGGGCTTTATGCATGCTGGATAAGACACTCTTCCACCTGAACTATGCCCTCAGTCTCAAGAGAAAACCTTCTTGAAAGACAGATTTTGTGAATTTATCCCAGGTTTTCAGAAAGTTCAAACACAGATGTTACACAGGTAACCCTTTTATTTTAAAAGTGTCTGTGCCAGATCCCAGATTTAGGGACATCTTTATAACTCCATTTTCTTTATAACTTAGAACTTTCTTGAGCATTATGTAAGACCCTCTCACCAATGCCGTGCTCTGAAAGGGAATACTCTTGTGCTATGGATGGCTGCAAGTAAACTCTGAATGTATGACGTGAGTGAATCTGCCCATTGACACTCCTGTCTGACTGTGTTCTGGCAAGGATGCAATCCTGTCCTGTTCGAAGGATGAATATCTCTCATCAGAGCACACAACATGTCAGAGATAACTCTTGTCGGCTGGAGAAATGACTCCGGGGCTTACTGTTGTCACAGATAACCCAGCTCAGTTCCGAGTCCCCACATCAGGCTGTTGGTAACCACCTCTAACTGTAGCTGCGGGGAGTCTGATGGTCTCTTCTGTACGCTCGAGGCAGCTGTACTCATGTGGACATTTCTTTACACAGACATATACACGCATACACACAATTTTAAAATAAAATAAATCGTTTTTTTTTTTTTTAAAGAGAGTTAATCTTCACATGCTTTTCCTTTCCTTGAGTTGACTTGATCCCTGGGACCACTCTAGCTACAACAGGTACAATAGAGATAGTCTGCTCAGCGTGTTCCAGTTGAGTCAGCTATGCTAGCTCTCAGGCAGGACTGACAGAGCTGCAGATCCAGCCCTTTCCAGAGAAGAGAATGCTCAGAGGCCTCTCTTGATATGCTAATAGCACCGATGTGCTACTGGTCCGGTGTGTGTGGGGCTCTCTCTCTCTCTGTCTCTCTCTTCTCTCTCTCCTCTCCTCTCTCTCTCTCTCTCTCTCTCTCTCTCTCTCTTCTCTCTCTCTCTCTCTCTCTCTCTGTGTGTGTGTGTGTGTGTGTGTGTGCTAATGGCTCAGGGCTAACCGCACAGGGTGACTTTTTTTCTCTGCTGACTCCTGTGTCTTTCTGGCCTCTGCCTTGGGGGCAGGCAGCTCAGCAGTTCCTCACAATTTTCTCAGCCAGGCTCCTGGATTTGCCAGTCTGGAGCAAAGAGATGGTGGGCCTGCTACTGCCCCCTTGTTGATCAATGACAGGGACTTTTCATTATTGGTTTTTCTTTTTAAATATGGGTGTGCTGTTTCCCTGGGACCTAGAGGACATCCTTGGATAACATCCTTAGGAAGTCTATCCACTTCCTATGAAACAGTCTCTCACTAGCCTGGGGGTTAGTAAGATTAGGCTAGACTGACTGGCCTACGAGCCTTAGGAACCCTCTTGTGGTGGGATTGAAAGCTTACAAACATACCACACCACGAGCTGGCCATTTTGTTTATTTTTGTCTTCCCTCCCTCCCTCCCTCCTCCCTCCCTCCCTCCTTCCCTTCTCTTCCTTTCTTTCTTTCTTTCTTTTCTTTCTTCTTTCTTTCTTTCTTTCTTTCTTCTTTCTTTTCTTTCTTTCTTTCTTTCTTTCTTTCTTTCAGGCTGAGTTTCTCTGTGTAGCCCTGGCTGTCCTGGAATTCACTTTATAGACCAGGCTGGGCTTGAACTCAGAGATATGCCAGCCTCTGCCTCCCAAGTGCTTGGATTAAAGGCGTGCACCACCACTGCCTGGTGATGCCTGGCATTTTTATGTGGGTCTGTAGAATCAAACTTAGGTCCTTGTGTTTGTAAGGCGAGCACTCTACAAATGAGCCCCCCACACACTAGCATCATCCCTAGGGTGTTGTTGTTGTTTGTAGCTCAGAGATTAATTATATAGCATCTTACTGGAAGAGAAGGAGCCAAACTTAAGACTACAGATGAGACCTCAAAGCCCCGCCTCCAAAGTGGCATCTTTCCTCTAACCAGGTCGCACCTCCTAAAAGTGTCACTTCCCTTGGACTAAGCATATTCAAACTACTACAGATAAGCATATTTGTGCTGTTCAGGTGTCATTGGGTAATTATATGTTTTGTTGGTAAAATAATACTTCAGTAGATTAAGCACCGCAGTAACTATTTTGGTCTGGTGGCTACTGTAGTGTCACCATCTCAAACTCCTGCTCTTTTACGAACGATGTACTAGTCAAGCATGGGCTTTAACTGGAGTACGACCTCAAAGGCTTCTTCTGTAAGGCATCTCTTGTCTGCAGGGACACATGTGTCTTGCGTGTCAGACCCCGTTGCTGAGAAAGTTACACAAATTAGATAAATACGGACAACACAGATGTGGCTGATAACAATGATGGCCGTAGTTCCCACGGCATCTTCGGGCCTTGGAAACGTTCCTCGTGCTCTAGTGATGGGCGTGTGCCAGAATGTGTGGCTGATGCTCGGACGTCCCTGCACCGCCTCTTGTGCTTTCACAGAATCATACTGATCTGCCTGGAAACTTTGTTGTGGATCTTTTCCTGTGAGAAACTGCGTCCCTAAGACGGGGTGAAATGACAGGTTTAAAGTGTCTCGGGAGGAAGTGGTTTTTCTTCATTATGTCTTTCCTGATGTAATTACGTATTGGTTCTGGTGCAAAGAGTTTGAGCATTTGCAGTCAGCCCTTTACTCATAACAAATGTGTAAATGCAGACTGTCTGCATGGCTGTGGACCCAGCTGACTCCCACAGAACAATTGCAACCACGGATTCACTCTCAGTTCCCTCCGCTTTTATGCTGAGACAAATCCATCATTTTCCTGAAAAGTAGAAACAAAACAGACTAAAGGAGTTGGAAGCAGTGATACCCATCTGTAATCCTAGTATTAGAAGGTTGAGACAGGAGGATTATGTGTTGGGGCTAACCTGGGGTACATAGCTTTTCCTGGAAAGAAATGAAGAAATATCTACTCTCCCTAAAAAGGGTGCTAACACAGTAAAGAAATTATGTTACCCAAGTCTTTCTTGGTGACCCAGTGAGTTTATTGGATGTCTTAGTTATGGTTTTACTGCTGTGAACAGACACCATGACCAAGGCAACTCTTATAAAAATAACATTTAATTGGGGCTGGTTTACAGGTTCAGAGGTTCAGTCCATTATCATCAAGGTGGGAACATGGCCGCATCCAGGCAGGCATGGTGCAGGAGGAGCTGAGAGTTCTACATCTTTATCTGAAGGCTGCTAGCAGAAGACTGGCTCCAGGCAGTTAGGATGAGGGTCTTAAAGCCCACTCCCAGAGTGACACACCTACTCCAAAAAGGCCACACCTACTCCAACAGGGCCACACCTTCTAATAGTGTCACTCCCTGGGACAAGTATATACAAACCATCACATTGGGGTTCTATAGATGCAGAGGTGGTGAGGGGTGACTCACGGGAACATGGGTGACTCAAAAGCAGCTGCGTCACTGAATATTCCCACCCCAGCATGGGAGAGGACGCACAAAAGCTACATGGCAAGAGTCCCACCCTCGGTAACTTCCTACTTTCCAATTATTCTAGACCCCCCCATCCCACCCCCAGAACACCTGCAGCTGAGGGATGGGCTACAGTAATGGCCAGAATTTCAGATAAGGGCCCTGTGATCGTCACCTCTGTTGCTGGAGAATGGTAACGCCCTCAGCTCCATCGGCCTTGGCTTATTTCTTTTCCGTGCCTGTGGATCGGTCACCAAGGCAACCCCTGCTGTATGACTCACTGCGTGAGCCATGGGACAGCTACACCACACTGGGGAGACCTTGTCTCAGACAACGAAACTCGAACCCAAACACTTCACCAGAAAAAGACAAAGTGAAAAACACTTTATTGATCACAGTTTATTGATCTTAAGTTAAACGGCAGGTCTTGTTTCTGCTCGTGGTCCCCAGTAGAGGGCGTGCGGAGACCATTGGACTTATGTCTGGTACTTTGTCAGTAAATGGGTTCTTTTCTGTCTCCAGAGCTCTTGTATTGTGAAAAGGGTCCTTCAGCTTCAGCTTGAATGGAAACCCCAGCCAAAGACCTCAAGGTCAGGGTTGCTGTGATTGTCAAAAATGGGAGCGGCTTCAGAGAGTACCCCTCGTCAGGGAGTACCCTTCGTCAGGGAGTACCTTTCGTGAGGTTTCATTGTACCCATGAGCCTTGCCGTGCACTGAATCACCAAGTCAGGATGTATTAGACCCCAAGGGAAGTCAGCCACAATGTGAGGTAGAAAGTCACCGTACAGAGCGAAGGGATCCGAAGGGCTGGGTTTCTATTTTCTGTTCTTTGAAAGTGCCTGAGGACAGGGGCCTCCACAGGTGAAGACTGAAGCCTGAAGCCCTGCGTTCCATCCCTGGAACCCGAGCAAAGGTGGAAGGAAAGGACCAACGCCATAAAGTTATCTTCTGGCCTCTACCATACCCCATAAACACAACATGCACACACCCAATAAATTTTTTTAAAAACATTCAAAAGCGCACCAGGACCCGGAAATGAAAGGACAAAGAGAAATTAACACGAAACATTTAACTACAGGGGTTTTGTAAAATCCTCAGAATTTTTCATTTGATTTTAAAAGTCAGATAGTCATAAAATAAAGTAAGTCTATGAAATATCTTTAATATTTAATGATTGAAAAATCACAGGACCAAAAAAATAAAAACAGAAACAAAAGTGCTATCAGCCAAGTTAGCAATTCTTCTATAAATAATACAAACTAAACAGCTTTATAAAATAAATAATATATAAAAGACAGGGTTTGGTTATTTTATTAGTGCTTCTCATTACTTTGTATTTTGTATAGTCTTTATATCTCTGAGATGAAAACAAATTAAAAGTGCTCTAACATTTTCATATCTGTACATGAACATTAAGTATTCAACGTGAGAAATGCCTCGTAATTTTTATTCTGCATCTCTGTAGCAAGCAGACCTCCCACTAGGTGGCTTAGTGGGAGTAACTATTGGAGATGGGGGTGGGGGGTTGCTAGAGTGAGTCACTAGGGAACACACAGAGGGCCATGCTGGACTTCGATGTGTGTTACCCCAAGCAGAAGGCTTGCCAGGGATGTCTCAGCCAAGCAGAAGGGGTCCAGACGTTGCATCCTGCTTCTCTTACATCACCGCAGGTTGGCTGTCCCCCAAGAGGACCAGTCCTGAGAGATAGTCAGCTCCTTTCAGCCAGGGCAACTTCTGAGAAGGCCGTCTCAGTCCTGGAAAGGGGCTCGTGGGGGGGGGGATTCTATTTAGACCGCTCACTCACCCCAGTTGCCTTATGCAAATGATCAGTAAGAGTGCTGAGGGCGCTCCCAGCCTCTGCTTCCCTTCCTCTTGTGAAGGCTGAGCGCTCAGCCAGGGAGGAGAGCACTCAGGTGCCTGTCTGCTGGCCCTGGTGGCCTATAGGATATGCCTGGAGAGATTCAACTGTGATTTCTGTTTCCTATCCCTGTCCTCGCTTTTAGTTGTTTTAAGAACGCTGCTTTCTCAATAGACATCAAATGAAAGCCCTGCTATAGACATGGTAGTTTGTAATAAGTAGTGGTCAAGACAGTGAGACTTGGTCAAGTTTCACTCTTAAAACCAAGAAGAGACAAAGGTCTTTAAAACAGCAACAGTAATAATTAAGTCTCAAGCTGAGCAGAAACTTACTGTGTAACTTACACTGGCTTTGACCTCAAGGGTCTCAAGGGTCAGGAGCTCAAGTGCAGGGACTGGAGATGTGAGCCGCGTGCCTGGCTTCAAGGATCTTATCTAAATGGGTCATTTTCACAGTGCTTTTCTCTGTTACTCATCACTATGAAAGTTGTTTGTTTTGGTTATGTTACTGTTGAAAAATAAAGTTGAAAGAGATGGGACTGAGGTGCCCAATTCGAAAGCATTTTCAGAGCTAGGTATAAATATGGTTAGCTTTGCTTAAATGATAATTATCAAAAATGCCACTAAATTATGCCCATGTGTACAAGTACATGTGTCAGAATAGACAGTTACTATATTGAGATGGATACAAGGTGTCTATTGTATGTGGGAATAATAGATATTTAGACAAACACAGGGCATTAATTTTCATTTTCAATTTATGTCTAAGCGTTTTTAACTTAGTAGATCCTAGTTGGAGGGTACATAATTTTCTGATTCCAGCATCTCACATCTTTGAGTTATTGCCTCCAGAAGTTAAAAGGGGTGATTTCTTATGCTGCTTTGCTTAAATGGAATGCACAGACACTCTACTGGCAGGATTTTGCACCTTGATTTCTACAGGCCTGGTTCTAGCAGTGAATTTTATGCCCCAACCCCATATCGGCAGCTAGGTTTGGTTTGGTTTGATGGAGACATGGTTTCACTATGTAAGCCTGGGTGGCCTGGAACTCAGTATGTAGACCAGGCTAGCGTCAGATGCAGAGATCCTCCTGCCTCTGCTGGCTGAGTTCGGGGATTAAAGGAGAGCATCTCACACCAACAGCTTTAACAATGTTGTAAAAACTCACCTTAGTGGTGTGTACGTGTGCTTGACTGCATGAGTTTATTGTCAGCACATTCGTGCAGAAGCCTGTGAAAGTGGCAAGAGGATGCTGGATACTACAGACTGTGCACAGATCAGTTCACTGAAGAAATGACGTCACCACAGTGACGCCACACTGATGTCACAGTGATGTCACAGTGGTGCCACAGTGATGTCACAGTGGTGCTACAGTGATGTCACAGTGTTGCCACAGTGATGTCACAGTGGTGCCACAGTGATGTCACAGTGATGCCACAGTGAGGTCACAGTGAGATCACAGTGATGCCACAGTGAGGTCACAGCGATGTCACAGGGCTGGATGTCTCAGCTGGTCTTCAGTATACACTGGAATCCCGAAGAAGTAGGCTTCAATGTCAGTGAGGGGATGGACTGCCAGTGAGAGCCAGAGCAAGTGCAAAGAGAGCAAGCTTCCTCCTTTCCGTTTCCTTGCACGGTGACTTAGATAATGCAGACGCCAGGCGTATAGTATCCACAGTGGATGAATCCCAGGGTGTTATTGTAACCGTGATCGAAAGGTAATTCCACACAGCTCTACAAAGGAAAATTAGCAGATATAACAGGACTCAAACCTGTTGTTCACAGCAGTTTACCAGCTGGATTGACTTTATGTGATTCTCTTGAGGGCAAGCCAAAGAGAGCCAGAGACTGTCAATCAAAATGATTCCTACAAACATAAAACCTTACGTAAGTAGGAGGTGGCTGTACCTACGAATCATAGGTAAGTCTGATTCAAGAACATCTAATTTACATGTGCTGCTCGGTCCCAGAGTGTAATGTCCTTGAACGAAGCAGACACTCCTTTATCCTTGTTCATCTGTGAAAGGAGGAAAAAAAAATCCATTCCTAGATTCATTCTCAGAGTTATTCTTAACTATTTGGATAGGATAGTGAAATAATGATGTGTGTGTGTGTGTGTGTGTGTGTGTGTGTGTGTGTGAGAGAGAGAGAGAGAGACAGAGACAGAGACAGAGAGAGAGAGAGACAGAGACACAGAGAGACACAGAGAGACACACAGAGAGAGACACACACAGAGAGAGATTGTTAGTTCAAGATGCCTGGGATAGCCTGGGATAGATAAGGAGTTGTTCTTAGAAAAACAAAAGAAAAAAAGGAAAGAAAACAAATAAATATCAAATGGACTCGAAGTCTTGAGCTGAATATTCATGAGGCTCACGAAGGAGGAACTACCTGAGGGCTCTAATCTCCTTCGGAGCCATCGGTGTGCAAGCATGTCACTTGTGAACCAGGGTAGATTCAGATCATAGACACACCTGTGTACATGGATTTCTCTACATTTTTGTTTTCTTGAATACTCGTTTACAAAGCATTTGAGTCTTTTTAAAAACAAACTTAAAAAAAAAATGTAAAAAGGAGATTTTGATCTGTGAGATTCAGCTCCTGGGGAGACACTGTACGTCTAGGTTGGTCTTTGGGAGTAAAAGGTCTCGGTGCAGAACACGGCTATGAATACCGATGAGAACTAGATAAAGACTATTTAAGGAGGTGAAGGTCACACAGTTCACATGTACAGCTGTCAGCAGGAAGACCAGGGACCAGGCAAGAGCCAGCCCAGCGAGGATTCAGAGCTAGGAGCTTTACGGTGATTAAACCCTCAGTCTGCGCTGAGAGAACTTGAGCTTCCCAGGGAGGAACCTTGAGAGATCTGGCTCAGCGTGGCCCCTGGTGATCCTCTGTGTCTCCCACAGCTCTGTATGACTCCTCCTCCTAATATGCCTGACAGCACATCTAGCATCCTTTACTACTCCACTACGTTGATGTGGATGGGAGTGGCCCCCGGAACCTGCCCTGGTGTCCTGCAACATGACAGGCAAGTCATTCCACACTGGATACTTCTTGTAATTGTATGCGTGAGGATCCATTGGGGGAAAACAGGATCTGTGTTGCCCCTTAGGGCACACCCTTGGTGGTAATGAGTGTACTCTCTGAGAGACTGTCAGCAGTGGCGGTGGGCGGTTTCACCAGCAGCCCTCGTGGTCAGTGAGGGCTGTAGGTTAGTGGGAGGGGGTACATTTCAGAGACCCAATAGGACATGGAGACAACGGAAGCAACTAAATCACTCTGGAGAGGGCAGGACTCTGCATGGCCAGCTCATCTAATGCCACCTCCATTTTCCTTCCTGCTTGCTTCCGCTGACCAGACAACCCATGGCTCCTGGGATGTGCATAATCCGCTGTGTAGGGCAACTCTAATTAAACACGCGCACGCGCACACACACACACACAGCTTGTAAAATAGGTTTTCCTATGACCCGTTCAAGTATCCTCAATGTTAGTCTCTCGTGTCCCAATCCCACCCTCTGACACGGTTCCAATCCCTATCTCCTCTAAGCCTTCTCCCTTCATGTCTTCTGTGTTTTACGAGCCCCCTGTCTTAAGATCTTTATTCCCCCTTTGCACTAACTTTCTAGTTTCCTGGGTTCTATAGGTATCTCAAATTCAACACACAAATCTAAAGATTTGATGCCAATATTTGCATATAAGTGAAAACATGAAACATTTGCCTTTCTGGTTTGTAGGGATAATCACTTGTGCACTGGGTAAGAGCATCACCTGGCAATAAAGAGCTGGACAGCCTATAGCAAGGCAGAAGGGAATAGAAGGTGGGACTTCCGGAAAGAGATAGGAATTCTGGGAAGGAGTCAGGCCCCGTTGATTCACCACTCAGACTCTGAGGAAGTCTGATGTATGAAACTCAGGAGCCAGCCTGGTCTACAGAGTGAGTTCCAGGACAGCCCGGGCTGCACAGAAAAACCCTGTCTCAAAAAAAAAAAAAAAAAAAAAAAAAAAAAAAAAAGAAAGAAAGAAACTCAGGAGCAGTAACTAGCCAGATGGCAGACATATAATAGTATAAACAAGTTAATATAATTTAAGAGGTAGTTGGGGAACTAAGCTAAGTCCAAAAGCATAGTAAATAAATATAAGCCTCTGTTTCATTATTTGGGAACTGGAGTTGACATTGAAAAGCCTGAAGAGTTACACTGGTTTTGTGTTATCTCGTTTTTTTTTTTTTTTCTTTTCTAACTCTGTCAGTTTTCCTGCAAATTCTATTTTTCTTTACAGCTGTATAGTATTCCATTATGTTTATGTACCACACTTGTCATTATAGATTCTTTAGTAGATGTATCTGTGGGCTCATTACTCATTCTAGCTATTGTGAATAGAATATTACGCACATGGATGACAGATGAGACCTTTAGGTACATGCCTGGGACTGGTATAGCTAGGTCACATGGTAGATGTGTTTCTAGTGGCCACCCCACTTTGTGTTCCCACCAACAGCACACGCTGATCCCTCATTCTCCACATCCCTGCCAACAAAATTGCAAAGTAGCTTTGATTTGCACCTCACTGATGGCTATGGACGGTGAACGCTGCAGAACATAATTCTTCCCTATCTGCATTTCTTCTTCTGAGAGTCTACTCAGTTGCATGGCCCACTTTTAATTGGGCTGCTTCCTCCTTTGGTGTTTAGTTTTTGAGTTCCTTATACATCATACATAGTGATTCTCTGTCAGATGTGAACCTGGCAAAGATTTTCTTTTTCCTATTCTGTAGGTGATTTCTTCCATTAATTGACAGTTTCCTTTGTGTGCAAAAGCTTTTTAATGTTATGAAGTCTCACTTGGTTACTATAAGTTTTATTTCCTGGATGAGATGTGTGTGCTTCAGAAAGTCCTTACCTGAGCCTGGATCCCTCTCTTCCAGAAGTTTCAGTTCTGACATTGAGATCTGGGATCTCTGAACTAAGCATTTTTATTTCCTGGTTTATGGTCCTAAGAAGAAACTAATGGAATTTTTAGGAGCAAACTCTGCATGAAAATCCATCTTCAATCAGCCTTCCCAAAAAGCTCATTATAATTCAGATCTGGAGCGTGAACCCCAGGCCCCAGACTTAGAGTCACTAGGGATGGAAAGAACACAGAAGTCACACTTGTGTTCCTATACCGGGGAGCTGCTGACTCTCACTGACCAGACCTAAGATGGCAGAAACCCAGTGAGGTGCAGAAAGCCATCTATTCTGCCCCATGGTGGCAGGGGACCACGCCTTGGTCCACCCCCCTCTGCCTTCTCCCTTGTCTTCCATTTTGATTCCTTTCAGGTTTGTTATACAAACACACACATGTACACAGCACACTCACACACAGACACATGTGTACACATATGTATTTACATTTTTAATTATAGGGGCATTGCTCATAAATTTTAAATACACAAAGAATTCATGGTCTTCATTTTATATTTCATAAAGAACAAATGAAATGACCTTTTTGAATATAACTTGAATCACTTTAGAATTTTCATCAAGTTCAACATTAAAAGTATTTCTGTTCACGGCTTGTCTTGTTTTGAAACAGGCTCTTGCTTTATAGTCCAACATGACTGGAGCTCAGAAATCTTCTCACACCAGCCTTGAGTTATTAGATAGCAGGTGTGTTCCACCACACCCAGACTGTTTGATAATCTTAAAATATATATTAAAAATAATAAAAGTTGGTGTTGACCAAATGCGCGATTTGTGCCATATGCTTTGGGTATATTTATAATGAAGACTGCTGTTGACTGAATGCTTGGTGTGCGGTGTATCCTCTGTGTGTATTTGACAAATGTTCACAACAGCCCTGCTGTTACTAGGTAAGGAAGTGGAGACAGAGAGATAGCCTGTGTCACTTGGCATGTTATGATATCATGAGATGCCACCAGCTATCAACTTAATACACTAGGGAAAAGGGAACTGGGTTCCCTGGTACTGGAGTTACAGCTGTTTGTGAGCTGCTCTGTGGGTGCAAGGAATTGAACCTGGGTCCTTTGCAAGAACAGCAAGTATTCTTAACCGCTGAGCCATCTCTCCCGACCTCAATGCTTTTTATCTTGGTTGTAAAAGTACTGTGGCCTTTTCTTCATGGTAATACTGTCTGGGAACATGAGCTTAGCTGGAGAGGTGAAACTGGAGGGAGCTGGAGCAGTGACTTTCTAAGCCAGCTTTGCAGGGGAACCTTTTAGATGTTTGGAAAGAGCTAAACTTGGACAAAGATTCAGTGGTCAAGGAGCTTGCTCAGAAGGAAATCATGAAATGATTAAGAAAAGAAAAACCTCAAAACCAGAGCAAAACCAACACTAGTGAAAGGCTCCAGAGATACCGGAGACATGGAGATACTGAAGATTCTGAAGATGCTGGAGATGGTCTCTGAGAGAATAAGATATGGGCATGACTCTGATCTGAATTGTGTGAATGGAAATCTTCCTAATCATTCCACTTCACTCTCTATCTTCTTCTCTTCAGTACCTTCAAACTCAACTTCATGGTTTTAAATAGTGGAGACAAGAACTGCCTGAATCCAGTGAGAGAGCCCCCAGAAAGCTGGTTTCTACTCAGGACAACTTCAGACACAAAGGAAGTCACACTTATTGTAAGGATGCAGGAGAGACACCCAGTAAGTGGCCTGAGACTCCTGCAGTGGTTACTGTCGTGTTCAGAAAGGAGACAAAATCCCATAGCAGTGCTCAGGGCCTGGGTGTCAAGGGTTGGCTCTGTTGGGGAATTTGAAGAACACTGTCATAAATGCTAAGGAAAACCTTGAAAATGTAATGTTGAGCCTATAGCTTTGTCTGCGGAGAGCCTTTCCCTCTGTTCTGATTTCTGAATTCTTCTATTGCGGAAATAAGTTTAGGCACTGACTGCTAAGGATGATGACCAGACTTCCGTCCCCAGGACTCAGGCAATGCAAGGGGAGACACTGTATCATCCTAGCATACTGAAGATGATCAGGAGAAAAATTGCAGAGCCCTAGGATTGGGGAGGACCAGCATCCCCATGAAGGACCCTAAGAAACACGACTTGCTCAGTGGAGCCCGTGTGGGAAGAGTAGCCAGTGTGGCAGCTGACTGCGACACTTTCTCTTAAGTCTCAAAGACTTGAGGTGGACTTGGAGGTTGTCAGGTAGAAGTTGTGATGCTCTTCTCAAAAAGCACAGCACGTGTTCTCTGAGACTCTGGCCTTTGCCCTCTGTGGTAACAAAAGTAGCCTGGGAAAGAGCGTCTGCCAATATCCCCACCTTTCATGTGACTTTTTAATAGAATTAATGCACATGATTTTCTTCCCCCATAAAACTATAGGTAATTTCAATTTTAAAAGACTGTCCCAATATTATTAATGATACTCTGCTGTGTTTGCAGACAGGAGCCTACCATAACTGTCTCCTGAGAGGTTTCATCCAGCAGTGGAAGGAAACAGATGCAGAGACCCACAGCCAAGCATCAGGCGGAGCTCAGGTGGGTAGAAGTGAGCAAACCAGAGTTGGCAAGGACACCACAGGAAGACCTATGGAGTCAACTAACTTGGGTCTGTGGGGTATGCAGAGACTGAAACACCAACAAAAGAGCATGCAGGGGCTGGGCCTAGGCTCCGTACATTATCTGTAGCCGATGTGCAGCTTGGTCTTCATGTGGGTCCCCTAACATTTGGAGCACTGGCTAACTCTGACTCTGTTGCCTGCCATTGGATCCCTTCCCTAGCTGGACTGCCTCGCCAGGCCTCAGTAGAAGAGGATACGTTTAGGCCCACTGCAACTGGTTGTTCCAGAGTGGAGTGGTACTCAAGTGGGCTTCTCCTACTCTGAGGATAGGGGAGGGGCTAAATGGGGGGAGGGACTTGTGTGGATGGGACTGGGAGGAGAGGAGGGCAGGGCTACGATCAGGATGTAAAGTGAATACGTTAACTAATTCATTAATGGAAAAAAGAGATAGTCCAGAGTGGGCACCGCATTGCTGCTCCTAAGGCAAACACCACAGCGTGCATGACCTCCCGTGGGCACCAAGATCATTTCCTCCGAAACCACTCAAATGCTTTTCTCACCCTCAAAGCTGTGAGCAGATGCAACATTTTCCTGTATCTGCCCCTTCTTTTTTTTTTTTTTTTTTTTTTTGGTTTTTCGAGACAGGGTTTCTCTGTGTAGCCCTGGCTGTCCTGGAACTCGCTCGGTAGACCAGGCTGGCCTCGAACTCAGAAATCCGCCTGCCTCTGCCTCCCAAGTGCTGGGATTAAAGGCGTGCGCCACCACCGCCCGGCGTATCTGCCCCTTCTTAGCTCCAGTTGGAGCCTTCGTCTTTGCTTGCTTCTTCCCCCCCCCTCTTGCCCTAGGGCATCCTAATGTTAGACTCACTTCTCTTGTGAGCCATGTCCCTTCTCCAAGAAAACTGCAAGGCCAGTCTCCTGCGGTGGGCGGCTTGTTTACTGTGTTGGAAGCTTATGGTTGGGTTGTTGTGAGATCTGTCAGGTGTGGCATGGGGGTGGAGACTCTGATCTGATGCTCCATCTCAGATCACCTCCATCACAGTACCAGCCTAGAACCCATGGACAGTGGCATGGAGTCTCCAGGCTATGCCCCTATGCGTGGTGCCTGCTTCACCGGTTGGTCCATTGACCGGCTGGCTTCCTCATTCTGGGGAATGTGTTTCCTGCACATGCTCAGTATTCAGATGGAAAGAGGACAAATCATTGTGTGTTTTCTTCTCAGTTTCCTAGTGACTTGTATTTCCCTTTTCCACCCAAATCTGTCTGCCACATTGTTGGGAGAAAAGTTGGTTGCTTCCTCCTCCTCCTCTTCCTCCTCTTATTCCTCTTCCTCCTCTTCCTCCTCTTATTCCTCTTCCTCCTCTTATTCCTCTTCCTCCTCCTCCTCCTCTTCCTCTTCTCCTCCTCCTCCTTCTCTTCTTCTTCTTTTACAAAAAGTGTGAGACATTTATAGGCAGCTGAGAGAAAAGGAATTTTGCCCTCATTTTGCTGGTGAAGAAATTTCCAAACAATGAGTGACAGTTCCTATGGCAGCATGGGCTCCCTTGGCAGGATCTGTTTTCGCATCTCCGTGGCTTTGATCTTCATTATTTGGTGTCTTCCAGTGAGGATGGTCCAACCCAGCACAGAAAGCTGAAAGGGAAAGGACAGACGCTGGCACTTACAAGCATGGCATTTTCTAGTTGTTCTCAAACAGAAGAGACTGAGGACCGGAAAGATAAGAGCAGTGCCCGTTTCATGGGGACTGAACACATTAAGAGAACCTTACCACAGTTAAGTCTCTCTGCCTATAAGGGCCCCGTGAGATACGACATTATACCAGGAGATCAAGGCACAGCAAAGACACACATCTGCACCTCACAGCTGGGACCCTCCGTTCCTCTGTTTGACTCTTAACTGCTCTATTAAAGGCAAAGAAGAGAAAAACGGTGCCATTTTATTGGTGGATTCAGTGCAACAGATGGACCATTCACCTGGCCAAACTGCAGTCGAGGTATCCACGGATATATTATCTTCACAGAGAATTAAAAATCTCACATTTAAATCTTCATATATTCACAGACTCTATTATATGGTTGCAAGCAATTCCTTCCCGTCTGGGCCTCAATTTTTCTATTAAAATGGAGAGAGTTAAACTAAACAGATTTTCCCAAAGGATGCCACATGCTTTGCAGTCCTCTCATTCAGAGCTGACATTCTATGATCCTCCCTCCCGCAAACAGTTGGAGTCTTATTTTTAACTACACATAGATGTCTCTTACAAATTATCCAGGGTCATGGATTAGCTGAAAATACAAAAGCTTAATTTCCTCTGCTTGGCTACTGTTATAAATGATGATCAAAAGAGTCAAAGAACAAACAGAGCTGGCCCCAAGAAATCCCCCACCCCGGGATGAGCTGGGGGTTGGGGGGGAACGTAGAACTGGCTGCGGAGAGAACGCCGGGATGAGGCGGGGAGGGGGGCGGCAATCTTACCCAGGACCCCTCGCGGTCGGAACTCTGGGGTCTGTAATTCACTGCTGCGCTGGGCTGGCTGGAATGAATCAACAGTTTGAACCCTCAATGGAAGAGAGAAGAAAAGAGAGAGCGAGCGCCCAGTGTTTCCTTAGTTAAATACATGTTTTCATCGCAGTTTTGATGGGTTCAGAGGAATGAATGGCCACGATTTAGTTATCTTTTGGATGGATGATTTTAAATGCTTGTTGGAAGGGTCTTTGATGAGACAGACTCTTCAAGCCACGGCACAGACTGGAAGTCTTCGGGACCGGAGCTCTGGTTGTCTTTTCAGAGGCCGTGAAGGCTTTTCGCTCTGAGATTCCTGACGCTGGCATTTCTGTTTCTATGATCCCCACTGGCACAAGCTCACTTCCACCCTTTCAGTCTCTCATCAGACACCGTGTCATAAGACAGGGACGGAGGGGAGAAAGGGAGAGACTGTAGAGTCTTAACTCATGCCATGCTTGTTTGGGGCTGGCTATGGTTTGAACGTCTGTGTCTTCTCAGGATTCGTGTGGAAACTTAATCCCCATTACAACAGGATTAGAAGGTGGAGCCTTTTGACAGTGATTAGGCCTCGGGGCTGTACCGTCATGGATGAGATTAGCACCTTAATAAAGGGGCTTGAGAGACGAAGTTCAGCCCCTTCCCCTTCCCCTCCCTTCTGCCATCCAGGACACGCACTCCTGCAATGGGCAGAGCAACAGGGAGCCTATTGGAAGCAGAGAGTAGCCCCTCTTCCAAAACAAACCAGTTCCTTGAATATAAAATGTAAATTTCTATTTTTAAAACATATCATTATATTTTGTTCTATCCGTGCAACATATGCCCAGTTCTGTGGTAGACTGAGGAAGAGTGAGAGACCTGTACTAGAGAAATTGCTAGAACTTCTACTTTCCTCAGTCGGCCTTGGCAATGACGTGGCTGACGGTATTGCCCACTCATGGCCCTATACCCAGACATTTTTCTGCTTGTCTCCCATCTATTCCAACAGGTGCCAGGGAAATTAACAAATGTTAGTTGTTAGTCTTCAGCGCAGCCCTGTCCTACAATCGTGCTCCATTAGGCCCTGGTCCTGTCCATTTGAGAGAGTCGTAATTCTTCCAAAGATGAGTTCTAACAGGACAAAATGCACTATGCAGTGAGGACGTTCCCTCCAAGTCAAGCACGGTGATGCATCTACTGTCTATTATCTTCCTGTAGTCTCCTGGCAGCCCCCCAAAGGTAAGCGCTGCTGGGTGGACATAGTATAACATGTAGAAAGGAGAAAAAGAAAAGGTAGGTTAAAACTGAACAATGAAGTGTTTACTGAAGAGTGTGCACATGTAACACACTGTGTGTGCACGTTGGATGCTCTGAGGACTCACTGTCAATGTAGAATCAGTCCTCAAGTGGGCTGTGCCCACTTGTGTTACCAGGAGACATGGACCGGAATTACTCCTGGCTTTATTGAATATCCCTCTTGGCTGTAGTACTTTGTGAGCACTGCTAAACTTAGTGTGCTGTAGTCTTCAATGAAGAAGCTTAATTTCAGATTCTCCAGCATGTGGGTTGCTAAAGTATGTTTAAAACACTAAAACTTGGATTCCTGGGAATACTGATTTATTGTCTCTGAATCTCAAAGATGACCATATCAGGAATTTGAAAATGCTGAGAAATTTGGAGGAATTTTTTTCCCCTACCAAACTATAATGCTAAGCTGTAACATTACATGAATCGTGTATCATTATATATACACACACACACACACACATACGTATGCACACATGTGTGCATGGACACTTGGTCTCTTCATTCATACCACGTGAATGATAGCAGCACTTATCTTTGAGGGACGCTTTGAGAATACAATAAGAGAGTACCTAGTAAAGGATATTCATGATGCGTGACCTGGAGAAAATCTTCCTTGTACAGTGAGTTTTTAAACCTCATGCTGGGGACCCTAGGATATAACTTTGAATATGGAATACACTTTAGTGTCTCTACTATACAATGAAATATCATGAAACCATAAGAAGAAAGGAAAGTCAGACACAGCATTCACACAAAAGAACTTTGAATACATTGTGTTAATTAAAATAAGCCAGATACTGAAGATCAAATGTCACATGACTCTGCTTGTGTGAAGTATCTAGAATAATCAGATTCAGAGACAGCAGAACAACAGTTATCGGGGCCTACAGGGAAGTAATAGTTGTTTACTGGGAGTTTGAAAGATAAAAACCTGGGACCTGGAGATAGAGCTCAGAGGTAGAGCATCTGCATAGTTGGCCAGGCATGCACAAGGCCCTAGCACCCAATAAAGAAATAAGTTAGCTCTAGAACCAATAATAATGAAGGTTGTACAACCTGGTGAATTTACCTAGCGTCACTGAATTGTTCATTTTTAAAGGAGGTAGAAATGATGAGTTTTCTGACAACTGAAAGAAAGGAAGAGAGAGAGGGAGGGAGGAAGAAAGAAGGAAAGTAGCACAACTAGTAACTACTTATCACCATCTACTGAACTAACTGCAAACGGTCAAGTGAATATTCCATCAACTCATCTTCTACCTCTCTCCCAGCCATGGTGTGCTAGCTCCAAATTCCTCTTAAAAATAAGCCTGATATTATTATTTTTTGAGATTTGTTATATAGCCCTAACTAGCCTAGAACTCACTATGTAGCCCTGACTAGCCTGGAACTCACAACAATCCTGTTCTCTCGGCATCCCAAACGCTGAAATTTCAAAGCTTGTTCTATAGCATGCTGAGTTTTCTATTTGCAGCTTGAAGTGTCCACTCTTGTGGGTGTCTTGGGCCCCCTCCCGTCTATGCAGCCCTGGTCTGGCAGGCAAGCTACCCAGCTGGCAAAAATAACGCAAATAAGTCTGCAAACTGTGAAGGGGCACCTGAATGGCACTTCTTACAATCGGGCCCGAGATGGCTCTTGGATAAAGCTTTGCAGGAGCAGTCCACGTGCTTGCCATAGATTTACAGTCCACAGAGTTACCTGAGTTCTGAAAACGGTGTAAGTACCCAAATAAATGAGCGAACACAGTCAGAGCGGAGCCTCGGCTCTACAGAGCGCTCTTTGTCCACTCATTTTACGTGAGTTACTTAGTTTTAATTTATGATCATGTTTCATAACCTCCCGGCAAATGGCCTGTTATATAGTTTTGGGAGTGATGAAGGCTTAGTAACGGAGACCTCATTCTGCCCCAGGGGTTTGAAATCTGGGCTCTGATAAGTGCACGGGGACTAGCAGTCTTTGGAGGGAACTTTCAGGGACTATGAATTACTAATACTACGTGATGTGGGAATCTGAGCGGTTTTTTCTTTCTTTTTCTTACCATGACCTAGAGGCGGAAGTTACACTTCACAAGATTCACTGTCCTCAAGATCTTTACCCTGTGACCTGTGTCTTCAGGTCCTCAAAATCACAGTCCTGCTGCTGCCTAGACTTTGAGCAGAACATAGTTCAGCGTAATAGGAATGACCCCTTTTATTCTGAAATTTTGCTTTGGATTTTGGACTTCCCAGCTAATTTTGCAAGGGGAGAAATTTACTTCTGGGTCCCACAGCTGGTCTCACAAAGGCAGAGAGTGAGAGGCAAAAGGAAAGATGGAGAAGGGCAAGAAAGGCGTCTGGTTCAGTGGTTAAGAGCACTGATTGATATTCCAGAGGTCCTGAGTTCAACTCCCAGCAACCACATGGTGGCTCACAACCATCAGCCATCTATAATGGAATCTGATGCCCTCTTCTGGTATGTCTAAAGACAGCTACATACTATATAACTATAACTATATATATGTGTGTGTGTGTGTGTGTGTGTGTGTGTGTGTGTGTGTGTGTGTGTGTGACAGAAAGACAGAAAGGCATCTTCATACTTCTGGCCCCTCCATTTTAAGTCCCACATGACAGAGGAGAAAACTCAGCCTTTAACCACAGGCAAGCGACATTGTGAAGCTCAGTGGGATGGAAATTGATGAAGATGGTTTGGTCTCAGAGAGCCAAGGCCAGCCTGAGCTGTATACTGAGAACCCAAGGTCAACAAAACAAAACAAAACAAAACAAAAAACCAACCAAGCAAACAAAAACAAACAAAAAAGGAGAGGGAGGAGGAATCCAAAAGAAGAGACAGAAGAGAATTATTTCTGTAGATTCCCTTCTTCCCAAGCTAGCCCAGGTTGGCCAGAGTCGGAACTCCACTCTTGTATCCTGAAACCGAGCCATAGAGTAACTTAGGAGGGTCGCGCTTAATTCTGGTTTTCACACAGAAGTCATGCAACATGAATGGCTGTGTAGTGCTCTGCCATTGAGCCCCGTCCCAGGCCTGACAGTGGCTGCCTTAAAAGCTTGTTCCTCTGGAGTTTGTTCTCAGTCTGCTATTCAGCTGTGAGATCATAGCCAGGCAATCTCCTGGGGGCTCAGTTTCCACATCTAGGAAATGGGGGTGATAGTTGTTAGGTGGGTGAAAATGAAATTACTTATCCAAGCCAATCAAGTAATTTAGCCCAATGGCCGTGGCATTTCTGTCTTAGTTGTAGTGAATTCAGTTATTTGTGACTAGAGAATTTCAGGATGCTCTCGGGGCATCAGAGGGTCAGGATCACTGGTGTACGCTGAGAGCCAGAACAAAGGGATTTTGGATTTGCTGCTGACTAAAGAGAGGGAAGGTTTATATGCTGTCAGCATCACTGTGGCTGGGTCTGTAGCACAATGGTAGAACGAGTTTATTTAGCATGTGCAAGGTGGCCCTGGAGTCATCGTCCATCACATACATAGATGACTGATAGGTAGTTAGACACACTGACAGACAGATAGGCAGAGTCACAAACAGTTATTTTGTACCTCAAAGACTACCACATTTATTTCCTTCTTAAAAACATTAAGGGTGTTACTTTCTTGACCCAGATATAGTCAGGGATAGCGTCTGGAGGAAATGTGGGCCTTGTGGCCTTGAGAAAGATGTCTGAGTGTGGCTCCATTTTTATTTGCCCCAAGCTTTGCAAAAATCTTGCCTCCTCTCTAGCGGAATCTGTCCTTCTGAGTCCCAAATTCAATACCATTCACTTGTTCCTATGGCTAGGGACCCATAAAACCAGAAGAACAGATTTTCCTCTTCATGAAAGTGGGTGAAAGTGGGTTGTGAGTTACCAGTAGCACAAAAGTCATTAGTGTCCCTAACCCAAGAATACATTAGATCTGCAAACCAACTCTCAACTGTAGTAGCTACCCAGCACTGCCTCAGCTCACAGAGAGGTGTCACGGGTCTGTGTGTGTGTGTGTGTGTATGTGTGTGTGTGTGTATACAAGCACACTTCCCTGTCGCCAGCCCTCATCCATTTACTGTTTATAGTTGCTCTCCTGGAATTCCCAAGTCCAAGATCACATTCCTCTAAGTCGCCCCTGGGATTTCCTACGTTGTCTCCTCTCTGCTCTCATTGCTCAGCTAAACAAAGAGAAACCCAACCACAAAGACCAGCCAGGCTAAGCACAGCAGCCTTTGGACTTTCCCTAAATGGCCAATTTAACCTCAATAACAGCTCCATCTATCAGCACCACCTTTCAGGTCACTTTCTGAGAGGGGACCGTAGGAGGCACCATGCAGTCATACAGAATTCCCTTACAAAGTCAGGAGTAATCTCAGCATCGAAATAAAAATGGTCAAAGCTTTGCCCAATTCCCACCCCAGCCCTTAAAAAATCACCCCTAGCAATATAGAAACTCTTTTGAGGAACCTGTATACTTGGAAAAGAATGATTGAGCAAATGAAGGGACCAGATATAACTCAAGCCGGCTAAAACTTACTTCTTCCAGCTGCCCAAACCGGCTCTGCTGACCCAGCCTTCTGAAGTCCAGAGTTAGTTTCTATATGATAAAGATAATATTTCACACAGAACATATGTGTACAAATGTGTGTGTGTGTGTGTAAGGATTTAAGGTAAGCATATAGTGCACATTTGTAATCCCAACCCTCTGAGGCAGGAGGATCAGGAGTTCAAGGTCATCCTCAGTCACCTGGCTACTAAGCAACTTCAAACAACAGTGGGAGGGGTGGAATAAAGAGAGCGCAGAAGCTCGCCTTTGATAGAACTCCTTCGGCTTGTGTAGATACCTAATTATCACCTCCCTGTGAATGGTAAACCACATAAAAGACAGGATGCACAGACTTTTTAAAGGAAGATTCTCAGCAGGAGGGTAATGGCATGCAAAAGGCTGGGCAGGTCTTGAGCTGACTGGATTTCTGGGCTCTGAGCTCACCTGCTGTGTGACTTGGGCTGTGTCACCGCTGTGCAATTCTTGTCGGAGGAGTACTTTTCTGTAGTGTGGGGGCAAGAAGAGAGAGAGAAAGAGAGAGAGAGAGAGAGAGAGAGAGAGAGAGAGAGAGAGAGAGAGAGAGAGAGAGAAAGAGAAAGGAGACCATGATTTCTGTGAGTTTAACAGTGAGGGGGCTGGACGGGAATGGACAGCAGCCACAGGTCTTGTAACATTAGGCAGGGGACCTAGGGCTTCAGTCTGGCTAGATTTCCCCAGCTCAGTTCGTTCGTGCTTCGGCCTCCCTGGGACGCGCCTAGAAAATGAGCCCAGTCGCGCATGCTTACTTCACAAAGCAGCTAGCAGGAGACAGACACCTGAATGCTGGCGAAGTTACCTGGTCACTGTGAAGGAGGAGGAGGCAAATCGCCGGCCTCTGGGAGGCACTGTTGTCTTGTGCTTTCCTCCAGCAGCAGTGGCTTGGAGGGGTGGCAAGGTTTCACCCTAGTTGGGCTGTCTTGACCACCTCAGGGACACTAACGCTCGACCCAAACCTGATTCCCTTAAAGGAGAAGATGGATGTAAGTCTCTGAGGATCAATGTCTGCCACTTGGGGAGCGCTCAATCTAGCGGGGTTGGGGTGGTGTCCTCTGCGTGGCCTGTTCCATCGGGATTGAAGTGTAAATTTTAACGTTGGCGTTGGGCGGGGTCGGGGGTACCTGGTCGGCTGAGATCTCTTGGGCTAGTGGAGCGGGCCAGCCCGGTGTCAGTGCACATTTATTGATGGCAGGTATTTGGGGAGTAATTGAGCGCGGCGGCGAGCCGGGGGCGAGAATGGGCCTCCACGAGCAATTAAATGTGATTAGGCTGAGACCTTCGGGATCCAGCTGGGTGATTGATAACCCGGCTGCATTCTTGCCCGGCTCGCGACTTCAAACGGGGGCTGGCTGCGGGAGAGGCGGGAGGGGCCTCGCGCCCGGACTCTGTCCTTCTTCCCGGAGTCGTGGCCCCTGGCGCCCTGGTCGGTCTGAGGCTAGCTAGCCAGGTGCAGCCCGGGAGAGAGCGCAGTGCCGAGCCACTCCTGCGCTGAGTCGCTCCGGAGCGCGCGACACCCGCCAGCTCCGAGCTGCCGAGACAGAAGAAAAACTGGGAAGCCAGAAAAGGGAAATAGAGGGTGGGGTTGGGACTAATTTAGAAAACGGGGGTGTGGGAGATTGAAAGAAGGAGGAGGGAAGAAAAGAGTGGGAGGGAGAAGTTACCGGGATGAGCGCATCAAAACCGAATCGGAGGCAGGAAAAAAAATTAACGAGACATAAAGTGGGATGGGCATGGAAAATAAAGGAGCGGAAGATTATAAAAGAGGAACAACAGAAAGAGGGGGAAGAATTGGGGGAGGAACAAAAGATGCGAAATGCAAGTAAGACAAAAGAACGAGGAAGGAGAGAGACGCCAGGGTCACTTAGGTGGCAGAGCCACAGGCCTGGGTCTCAGCTTGTCCTTCATTCCTCCCTTTGCCATCGTCCTTGCCTCAGCCCAGCAAATCCTGTGCCCAATGTCAAACACTCTCTAGTGTCTGGGACGCCCGGCATTTGCTTGCTCAGACCAAGGCATCAGGCCAGCTCTGGCTGGATGAGGGGTGACCCCACCCTAAGCCCGGAATGGACCCCCTGAGCCCCCAAGCCTGGCCCCAAAAGTCATAAATCACAAGCAGAGGTGTCCAGGGTTCCCTTGCTGTTGCTGGGATCTCAGCGTCTGGGGAGCCCGGGAACAGTTTCGGTCTGTGTTAACTTCACAGACAGGACAAAACAGCATGAAAGAAATCAGAGACTGTCGTCTGCAGGAGCTGAACTTTGAAACCCTTCCCCCGCCCTCATATGCTTCAATATTAAAAAAAAAAAAAAAAAAAAAAAACCCTAGGAGCTTCAGACACTGTATTAATTAGTGCAACCACCCATGAAAAGTTGGGTTTGGAGCGGCATTCTTTGCCCTGTGTGAAAACCCAAGTCTAATAAACAATTGTTAAGTTGGCCTGTTGCCGCTGGTAAATTACATAGCATTAAAAAAATAATGCTTTTCATATTAAGCACTAATTAAAGGTTGGGACAGCTTTAAAATAAGAGAGGGAGGGGGAAATCAAAGAAAATATAAAACTGTTCTTTCAAGAGTTATGAGAGGTTAATAAAGTATGTCTGTTAGGCTGAGTCTGCTTTGCCCCTAGCTACAGCCTAGCTGGAGCCACCACAATTGGGTCTCAATAAGATAATGATATTCCTTTCTCTGCTATTAAAAGCCTCCCAGTGCAAACTTAAAATGATTTATTTAATTTAGGAAATTATGAGGTGTAACTTCAAAGCTTGAGCCGTTAGTAATGGAAAATACCAGGTTGTTTAAAATTATAATAATAATTGTTTGGAGGACTCAGGACATCAAAGTGTTTTCATCAACAAATGCTGCCGAGGTTGGAAGAGGTTGGAAAGTCAGAGGTGTATGGAGTTTGGATTTGGCTATTAGGACCTTATCGGGCAGCGTTCGGGAGTCTGCAGCGAGTCCTCCGCTCCGCTTTAAAGCGGGCTGTTTCAGAAAGTCACTTTACTGCGGCCCATTTTCTTCTGGGAGGGTGGAGGGGAGACAGTGTGGGGTGATGAGGGGCGGGTACGGGGGTCGGGGGGGGGCGGTGGAGAGAAGGCTTTTCCTCCTTGCTGTGACTACTTTATTTCATTAAAGCGGCCTGTAGCATCAGCAATCTCAGATTTTTCTTTTTTTTCTTTTTCTTTTTTTTTTTTTTTTTTTTTTTTTTTTTTTTTTTTTGTTCTTACATGAAAGGGGAAGCAGGCACAATCGACTTCACCAACCAGGCCCTGTGATTTTGGGGAGGGTGTGTGTGTGTGACGTGGGTTCCTTTATAAATGAGGTTTATGCTTATTTCCAGCCCGGCAGTGGGAAAGGAATGGGGGTGGGGCAATGGCCTCTCCAACCCGTGGCAAATGAGGGGCTTTCATAGCAAAGAATGGCCGTGGGAGTTTTCATTCGGTCAGACAAGGTTGCGCTCAAAGGCAGGCATCCTCTTTTCAGTCGGGTCAGGCAGACGTTTCGCCGGCTCCCGCTCGCAGCCAGGCCTCAGCGGCCTACCTCCTCCTACAGCCCCTGCCCCCGCATCACCAAGGCAGGACCGAGAGGGGGGAGGGGTGGGCTGGGCCCCCAGGGCCAATAGGATGGAGATGCCCTGGGGAAGCCCCTCGGCCCTGTGGGACGGGAGCTGGTGCATTCTTCCAAAACCGGCCCTCCAGACCCCTACCTAATTTCTGAGCTCTACTCTGCCTCCTCTTTCGTCGCTCACCCTTCAGCTGCATCCCCTAGCCATCGCCATAGTCAACACGTTCTGTGACTCCAGTGGGCTATCTCTCCGGGCGTCAGTTTCCCCTGTGACAAGCATAACTCTCTAAAGGGATGTGTAACGAATACTGGCTCAATAAAAAATGCCTCTATCCTCCCTAAAAACCGGCTTCTCGGCTCCATAAATGCAAACTCCTGTTCCTTCACCCCTAATTTTCTAAAAGCAGAGCTTCCTACCTGCGAAGGTTTTACTCCCCCCTACGGAAAGCATTAAAGTATGGACGGACAGGCGTATTTGTATGCCAGGCTACTCGCAGTCGATGCAGAGATCATCAAAGACTCCGCAGTGCTTTGGATTTCCAAGCGTCTCTGCCATGTGGGTCCTGGGCAAGCGAAGGTCTTCTAGCCTTCAGAGGTTGCCAGTCTGATCTCTGAAACACCCTGTTTGCAGGACCAGGCCTGACCGAGGAGAGACCCATCCTAGACAGGAGGTTCTTTAAGCAGCCCAGAGCACAGCGCACAGTTGTGTCCCGCAGACCTCTGCCTGGAAAGCCCATCCACTCGGTAGCGTAGAACCCCGTTACTTTTGAGCCAGATCAAACCCTTTCCGGCTTCCCTTTCTGAGTACTGGATCTGGGATCATGGGCGTGGTGCCCAAGAAGCCTGATTCCAGTTTACCCAACTCAAACCGAGTTCTTGGAATCAAACTCTGGACTTAATTTACCTAGCTAGGCAAAGCTGAGCCTTAGCCCAGAGGCCGGCGTCTCCAGGTCCCTACCCCAACTATCACTGCCCGAGGTGACCAGTCCACGGCGACGGGAAGGAAGCAGGGTGGACAGGGTAATTAGGGACCCCCACCCCCACCCCTTTGGCGGCTGATGATGAAACCAGGAAGGTCTTTGGCCTTTGGGTAACGCATCTCTTAAATGAGTGTGGTGGATTCCGGCCTGGAATTTGGACTTCGGGGACTAAAGGTCCTAAGCATGGGTTTTTGGGGTTTTTTTTGCTGGCTCTGGTACCCGCCCGCGGCTCAGCTGAGGGCGGTAACCAGGCAGCAGGACCCTATCCTGTAACTTCTAGTGTGTGCCGGATCGGTTTGGATCTAAGAAAGGAGTGCGACCACCTTGAGGTCCGGGCTCACACAAACACGAGTTTTTGGGGTGCCTATCTCCCAAGTGAGTGCCAAGTGCTGACACCTCCCTGAGAAGCGCCCAATTCTCCACTGCTGATTCACACACCACCATGTTCTTAGTCCCCTCATCTCCGTGTTCCCAAGGTGATCAAAGGAAAATAGAAAGGCATCTCCACCACAGCAGAAAACTTGAGTTTAAAATCCTTCTCATCCTCCCATACGCGTCAAAACCCAAGCCTGACGCAGGGAGGGCACCTAAGCTCTCTCGGAGTAGGTGGGCTGGTTAGCCCTCTTCAAAGAGACAAACGGGCTCTTTTGGAGTTCTGTTCACGAGAGACACAGCACAGAGAGCCCCGCCCTGACGAACCCCTGCATCCTTTCTGGCGTCCCAACCTTGGCCCTTTCTCAACAGTTTTGGTGGTTGCGAATTTCCAAGTTCAAAATTTTCCCAGGACCATCTACAGCATGGTCGGAGTCTAGGGAGCATCGCTTCTCCACTTTTTGAAAGCTCGTTTTTACAACAGCTTGATATTTTAATGGCGATTTCAACAGCTTCTTCCTAAACTATACAGACTGCCAGCTGACATTCCCAAGTGTCCCAGGCTAGAGCCTCTACCACCCAAATCTGGCCACAACTTGATTTGATTTACATTAATGGAGCAATTAAAAGCGCCAGTCCCCCTTCCTTATCTGGATGGGGTTCCCCCTTGAGTCCAACTAAGATTAGAGTGCTTTTAAAAATAATTGTGAGTTGGGACAGACTTTACTGCAATAAAACATTTTAATTTAATTCAGAGTAAGAGATAAGAAATAACTCTTCAATAAAATATATAAAATTATACAAGATACCCTTTCAACGGGATAAAAATATTTAGGGGAAGAGATGGACAGGAAGGTGAAGTCCCAAGGAGCTGACTGTGTTGTCTGACAACACCATTTCCAGCAAGTCAAACACATGGTTTCACCGTCTACCCCCAACACGTTAGAGTATATAAATTTCCCTAATATGTTTAGCACATACAGAAGTACACACACACACAGAAAACATTTTTTTCCTTTCTTATCCTATGGACTGTTGAAGAATATTTAAAATATAGGCAACAGTTCTAAGACACTCATTCTGAAGCAGGTATTTACTATGCTGTCTTGCAAGGCTCCTCGGTAACGAGTGAGGACTGATGTAGTTATTAGCATTTCATAGAAATCAACTCTTACAAACATGTTTTACCTTCTAAATCCCTTTTCACACCAGTGACCTGAAATGCAGTTTCCTATTTTCTACCTTACCCTGAGTAATCTCAGAGTTATTCTCACCCTCTTCTCGTGGACCTTAAAAAAAAAAAAGATTTAAGAATCTGGAATGGAGAAGAGGAAAAGGTAAGATCAAATGTGCATGTCAAGACGACATCTTTTTTTTTTTCCCCTTATGCACACAAACTGCAAACGTGTACACACCACCTTCACTTTTGAGAATCTACCTGAAACTACATCCTGTGTGCACGGTGTCTACTGCTGCTGTGTTTTTGTAAGCAAGTCCACCGTCTCTGCAAATTCTGCAAATAATCTCTTTCCCTTTAAGAAAAATGTAGAAAATGGACTTAACACAGTATCTTAAGACGCTATCTAGAAAAAAAAAAATGGATAAATGTACATTTAAATTTTGCCTTTCAAAATAACTTGAATTTTTACATCTGGCATATAAAAAGTCTTATATTTTATTATATATTTATACATAAAAACTAGCAGAGCCAATATTTGTGAGAGGAAAAGGGGACATTTGGAAAATTATGAAAACAAAGTAGGTCTTAGTGCCTCTCACCTAAAGAACAAATTCACTCTTGTATCAAGTGGCCCCGCAGGCCTGTTGCTTAGGATGACAACGCAAGGTCTGCATTGAGGAGCAGAATTGGCACCACCTTCTTGGAGAGGGAGGGGATGCTTTTATGCAAACATCCATCCTGGAGTCTGTCCATCTGATCTTCTTTAGGATAGATGGTACATGCCATATCCAACCGGCGTGGCATAGAGTCCGACGGGCGGGATGGGAAGCACAGGTCTATGGAAGGGGTAGGAAGCCCCGTATATGGACGCTGCTTGCAGGGGCGAGTTGATGGGGAAGGGCAGACTGAAGCCCGAGGGCAGCATAGGTTTGGCAGCCATTTTCAGCTTTTCCAGTTCTGCCTCTTGCAGTCTTTTCGCCTTAGCCCTTCGGTTCTGGAACCAGATTTTGACCTGGGTTTCTGTTAGGTTCAGAGAGCTGGAGAACTCGGCCCGCTCTGCGATGGAGAGGTACTGTTTCTGACGGAACTTGCGCTCCAAGGCTAGGAGCTGCGATGTGGTGAAGGGTGTGCGTGGCTTCCGGTTGGTCTTGTGTTTCCTCAGGGTGCAGGTGGTGGGGCTCATATGTCCTAAAGGACAGAGAGGGAAGTCAATTAGCGAACTCTGTCATTTCTCTCCTCTTAAGAGAACACATAAACTTTGTTTCATTTTTCAAAAAGGTACCTTTGTCAAATTTCTCCCCCTCCCCCGTCTCTGTCTGTCTGTCTGTCTCTCTCTCTCTCTCTCTCTCTCTCTCTCTCTCTGTGTGTGTGTGTGAAGTAGTCAGTGATGGAAAAGGACTACATTTAAATGGTAAGTAGTTGCTTTATTTTATACAGCTTGAGTAATGAGGTCATGAAACTTTTTATATGGAAAACATATTGCTCTGCACAAAATGGAAATAGAAACCACGACTCAAGCCCCTCTATAAGTCACAAGAGTTAAGAACCATCTAGAAATAAAACTTCCTCCGAATTCAATCTCCTGTCTTTAACATGGGAGTCTGAACTCATACCTGTTCTCAGTAAGACCTGCACATCAGGAGGAAAAAAAATGAGGTGCCAGATACTGAGTTAGTCGTGAGCTGCTGACTGAGCCAGAAAAGTTGGGTTGCATCAAGCCTGTTTATGAAGAATAATCATCCAGATAAGGCCTGTGATAAACAACTAGCATCTATGGATGGAAGGGCAGACCCAAGCCATAAACAACCACACAGCTGTCACTCCATCTACCCTACAGATGATAAAACCCCAGCATCATTTTACAGATCTGGATGTGGGATAAGTTTCTTGGCCGTGTGCTTTGGCAATATAAACTTCACTAAGACAGAGGGAAAATTAGCTTGCTCGTAAATGGACATATCAAGGGAAATCTCTCTGCCTGCAATGATGATGGCATCTGACTCTCTTCTATCCATTCCGTAGTTTATGGCAAGTGTATAAGTGATTATTTTGTTGTTGGAATTTAGAAGTGGAGAATAACAAGCAAAATAAAGACAGGCAGCGCGTCCAGACTCTGTTTAAAATGGGTTGTTATAGGAAGCACAAGGATGGGGCCTCAAGGTGATTCCGCAGCAGGGACTAATTCTGGTCTTGTTTTCCTCGAGGCTAGGGGAGGAGCCTAAGGCGACAAGAATAGAATGCTAAACAATTATTTTTCTGCATTTGGCTTTTACGAGCCAGGCTAATTTCCCTAATGTAGCCAGAGTGCTAGCTCTAGTGTATGCAGGGGAATGTAACCTTTCTTGTTTAGTTACTTTGGTGGCCCAAAGAAGAATTTATACTTCATCCTTAAGAGTGACACAGCACAAGTCCCAACCCAGCTCCTGTCCTGGTGTCACATTGTTAATTTTACAGAGTAGAAGGTTCTGTGATCTGGAAAAACAGCAGTCTGGGAGAGCAATGGTTAGACTTCCCAAAGGCCTGGACTTCTGCACGTGCTAATTCCCAAACAAGCCAAGGGCAGGGGAGCTTTTCCTCTCAGCTCACAGGCCAACACCAAGAGCTGGAGACCTGTGGAATTTCCACCCTTCCCAAGCCCACCCAGGCCTTTCAGACACCAAACTCTTACTGCATACACTTGCTGCTGGTTCTACGGGAGAGTTTTGAACCAGGGTAGCTTGGGTCATTCTTCAGGTGCCATGGTTACTTATAAAGTTCAGGCCATGAGGATAGTGCATAGGTGGTACAGCCATGCCAGGAGAATATTCCCCTACCACTCCCACACTCTTCCCTCACCCCATTTTATACCAGCCAAAGAAAGCATGTGATTATACAAGGTGAAACAAACTTTTATCCTACTTTCTTCAAAGGACCAGGGGTAGATGGGTCCCTCCCTCCAACTCATCCCCCCCCCCCACACACAGCTGATTCCTGGCAAGCTCTGAGCTCACCCTGCTGACACTCACCCCCAAGTATCAACAAATCTTACATTTCCAAATGAAACCTCCCCCGAAAGCCCTTAGTTTCTCTTACAAAATGGATTTATCTAGGGCAAGGAAAACCGCCCACTGCAGAGATGTTACAGAGCTGTGGGGGTGGGGTGGGGGGACTGCCCCACCAGACCAGCAGGCCTAAGTATGCCAGGATTTCTGACCTTTGGCCACCATACCATTTAAGGCTGAAATCCTGGGTGTGTTGTGGGGCATTGCCCCAGGCCTAGGAATACAGGCACTCCAAATTTGTTAAACAAGTTAAGACTCTTCATGTTTCTGAACCTCCATTTCACTGACAATAAAATGAATAAATACTACTTATCCCTCGGGTGGCTTAGAGAACTACATTTTGGAGTGCCCAGAGCCCCACTTGGGGGGTAATGAGCAAATAAATGTTCCCAAGAGCTTTTTTTCATGGACCCAAACTGCTGATCCCTCTGAACTCTGCAGCGAAAGGCCTCTTCTGTTAACAAGAGGCTCTCGGCTGCTGCACAAAGGAGATCAGATAAGATAATGTCGTGAAAAGCACTGTGCAAACTTTAGTTTAAATTCTTTAAGTCCTTAATCTCTGCGCCCTTTCAGCCTTTCAGAATTTCCAACAGGGTGGAGAGAGACTGCCAGAGGGGACAGCCACTGACGCCTGGGTATATGGTCTTGTTTTGTTCACAAAATACTTTGCATCTCTAGTCCCCAGGGCTGAAAGGTAGAAAGGAAGACAAGTTCTCTTCCAGCTTAGCTTGGAAAGTCCCTCCACAATCCCTCTCCTTCTTTCTCAACTTTCCCGAAGTTTGGTGAGAAGTAGGCAAGGGGGTGAGGAAAAGGCGACAGAGTAGATAAATCTCAAAGGCCAAGAGATAAAACTAAACAAAGTTGCAGGGATGCTAAGTTGGAAAGGAAGTCGGCACAGCCTCACTGGAGGAAGTGAGCTGCGGTGAAAAGAACTATATGGCCATCACCCTCAAAAGCGGGGCAGAGAGCAAAGAAAGACGAAAGACACCAGACCCCCATGCCCAGTGCACGCATGGATGGTGACCTGGGATGTGTAAAGAGCAACCCTTTAAGCGCTAGCCACCAAGTTTGAAGGGGTAGCCACAGGTGGCATGCCTCTGCCTGTACTTTGAGGTTCTAGCAAGCAGCCAAATCTGGTGAACTTGTGGCCACCCCACTGTACATTCTCAAGTTCTGAAGGAATGCTGTTAATTATTACTGTGAACCCAAGAGAGCCCACGAGGGTCTGGCCCAAACTAGCTCCCAGCAACGCTCAGAACCTAACCAACAACGGACTTGAACACAAGAAGCTTCCTTTCTGAATCAGTCTCTGCCACCATCCCTTCATAGGATGGACATTGTGGAGTTTGAAGAAAACCAAGGATTTCCACTTCATGTCTGGTTAACTTCCAATCGCCTAATCTTTATAGTGGGGTGCACTTCTCGGGCCGCCTGCATATTTTGAAGGTCAGCAAAACCACGTTTCGATACTCATTTAAAGTGGATCCCGGCCCTGTGTGATGGTGCACACCAGTTATTCTAGTATTTAGGTGGTGAAGTAAGATGACGAGACGGGTTCAAGACCATCCTGAGCTGCACACCGAGTTCGAGGCCAGCATTGAACACAGGAGACCCTGACTCAACAAAACAGTGACTCTCCCCACTTCCCGGGCAGCTACACGAATATGAAGCTTTCGGAGCAGGGGGGCTAAAGGCTGCAGAAATCAACAACTTGGTTTGGTTTTCAAATGCCAGCCAGCGCTCAGGTACTGTAGATTCCTCGCAGCTAGGGATTCTGGGATGCGGACCGCTCGCTGAACTGGGGTACCAAGGGGTTCAAGAGCATCATCCTGTTAACACTCGTCCCCAGCCCCTCTGGGACCCCACGCGCTAGTCCAGCCCGGATCCCGTCCCTGACGTGCACTCACTTGGCGGCGGGGAGTATCTGCCGGGCTCCTGTATCCACGGCGCTCCGTCTTCGGAATTTTCCGACTTGACCGAGGCAGTCTCGAAGGGCTTGACGAGAGGCCCGGGACTGTGAGCGTCCCGGACGCCGTGTCCCGGCAGCAGCAGCGGCCGCAGGACAGCGCCAGCCGAGGCGCAGTCGGGTGGCACCGCAGGCGACTCCTTGGGCGGCTTCTTGTCGGACATGAGCGCTTCCACGCTGAAGGGCAGGCTAGAGACCTTGACCCTGCGCTCCTCCGCGCCGCCCTCCGCTCCTCCAGGCCCGGGGCCCGGGCCAGCCAGCACCGCCGGGCCCTCCTCATCCGACGAAAACAAGTCACCGCCTTTGGCCGGAGAAGCCATGACTTTCTGCGCCGCGTTGCTGTCGGCGCGCGACTCCGCTGGCAACTCGCAAGCGAAGACTCCAACTTTTGGGGGGGGAGCCGGCAGGGGCGCGCCCGGAGCCCAGCCTGTCCTCCGAGGGGAAGTGGGAGACTCGGCTCAACCAATTGGTGACGGCCCTGGTCCTGACGCCACGGACGCTCGCCTCCGATTGGTTCTTCCTGGAGAGGCTGGGGCCCTCCCTCCGCCCCGTTTGAAATAAATTAGGAGTTAATTACAGGAGCAGTCAGCAGAGTTGTTATTAGGCGATCCCTCAAGGGTTATAATCGCCCAAACTGAAAAGTCTAAGACATAATTAAAGCCGATTGTTTAAAGAGGAAGCTTGCCGAATCTCATTTCTTGTCTTTTAACCCCTCTTTAAAGTGTACCTGGTGCCGATCCCACACGCTCCCGCCTGAGAACTTTGGAAATCCGCGCAGATGGCATTCCTGGACCATTTATAAAGCTCCTACTATGAGCCCAAACTAGCGTAACTTTGTAACTATAGTGGAAAACAGCAGCCAGCATCTTGGTCCTTAGTTGTCTTGTCTTTGGAGGTGGTCCAAGACATTAGCTGTAACTCATTCCTTAAGAAAAGGGACAAAGATGAGAAAGGTGGCCAAGGGATATCCAACTAATCTCTACCCTATGTCCCTTTTTCTTTTCCTTTAAAATAGACTCTTGCTCTCCAGCTCTGGCTAGCTTAGAAGTCACTCACTATATTGCCCAAGTTGGTCCTGAATTTGCTACAACTCCCCACTGGCTCCTTCCCCAGTGTTGAGATTATAGGTGTGCACCAGCAGACCCAGGGCCCATTGATTCCTGGCAGCTAATTTATACAAATGAGCTCCATTCCTTCCCCTCTCCAAACAGGACAACTTTTAGAAAGTGTAAGTGGGTGTATTTTCTTGCCCCTCGAGTCTCCTCTCTAGGCCTGTGCAAATGTATGCTCATGAGTATTTTGAGTTTGTGTTTGGTGTTTGTCATTGGAGTTCAGGTGTCAGCATCTGCCTTGGGAGGTGATGAGCGGGGAGAAGGGTACATGTGACATTTAGTGTCTGTTAGCAAGTCGCGGCACCATTGTTGATATTAATGCGCAGGAGCTTGGAAGACGCCAGGCCAAGGGTTCCACGAGGGGAATATTTATTTAGGCGAAGCGAAGAGAGGAGAGGGAGAGCAGAGAGAGGTGGAGGCCGTTCATGACCACGTGGAGCTAGGGGGAAGGGGAGAGGGGCAGATAAACCTGGAGGCGGGGGTCGCAGGAGCAAGAGAGAGAGGAGGGGCCAGACAGCCCCTTTTATAATAGTGGGCAGGGCTACCTGGCTGTTGCCAGGTAGCTGTGGAGGTGGAGTTTAGACAGAATGCTAACAGTGTCTTTATTCTCCCTGCAAATAACAGGGTTCAACTTCGCAAACCCAAAGCCTGAATATCTTTGGGGAAAGTTCATCTCACTTGACTTGAAATTTTAAGCCGCATACCTATCAGGATCCCACTCTAAATCACGGTCTCTAACTGTAGCCCCAAAGCATCAGTGATCAACTGTGTCAATGCATTGAAGAAGAGAGTTTTGAGACAGAGGCCTGAAATAATTCTCGCACACACACACACACACACACACACACACACACACACACACACACTGCAAGCCAGCAGGAGCAGACAGATCGCTTCAAATGACCCACTTCTGGCTGCTTAGAAGCTTTTTCTTAGATCCAAAAACCCATCCCGACTTGGGGGCAAAGCGGAGCCTGCTCAGTCTTGGTCCCAAACAGTAAAGTCCCTAATGCTCCCTCCAGCACTGAAGGGGAGGACCATTACTCCAAATTGTTTTAAATGACCAAAGCCTAGCAGGTACCCGTAGTTTAGAAGATTTAGAAACTTGACCGCCTAGACCTCCAGATCCTTTCCAGCATACAGCTCTGAAACAGTGTCCTTTGCCTCAAACATTTGCCTAAAGTGAAACCTCGCTGGTCTGAGAGAACCCATGGGTGTAGACATCTAGAAGATTAAAAACTCTTTACCAGATGATTGAGTTCAGTTTTGGGAAAGTTTTTTTTTTTTAATGTTAAGACGTTACAAATGAGTCTCCTAAAACACCTTAAGATCCTACCATACGATACAGCACTTTGTTGTTGCTAACTGGAAGCCCAGAGAAAGCGAAAAGAAGACAATGAAAGCTATTTGGAGACACATGTATTTTCCCTGGAGTCCTATCTGATGATAGGGATCTCAAATACAATACAGGTAAATTCAGATTAAGTTGGATGTCCTCTCAATGCATGAGGTGAGATGTGGGGTTATGTACTTTGGAAGCAAATCTAAAATTCGTTTAGCCCTCAGCTGCTGATGGGTACAATGAAGTTCACGTTTCAGTTGGGCTGAACCCAGCCAATGATTTATAAATAATCGGAAAACCTATCCTTAAAATGTGTCACTTTAGGGATACAGGCAGATCCTAGGAAGTTAAAACAAAACAACAATTCCATTGAGATGTCTTTATTTTAAAAAACGTCTCCATCAGAGGAAAATTTTAGGCTCTCCACGATTTGGGGGGGGGAATACCTTAACACAGTGAGGGAGATGGTGGGGAGAAAAGAATATTTAGTTTGACCTTCAGTGTACCAAGCTCTGGCCACGAAGTGGAGGCATTGCCAAGGAGAGAGTTCCCCCCATCCCCATGCTGGGCGCCTCTCCAATTCTGCTGGGTGGAGACAGGGCGAAAAAGAACCTGAACACGAAGTTAGCCCTTCATGGAAAGTCTATCTGCTGCAAGGATTTTGCACACCCTCAAAATATTTTATTCACGTCTTCCCCGCGGCTCTAAATTAAGGGGCAATCATTCCTCTGGATGACTCTTGTGGGAATTAGTTTCATTGGGTTTCAGAAAGTAGAGGGTGTAGGGAGTTAATTTGGAAATATTCTTGTATATCACAAGCAGCATTAATTTACCCAACTCTCTCTTTGTCTCAGATATTTGAAAACAGGGATTCATCACCCGCCTTCACCGACCCCAAGGCAGGTCCTTTGTAAAATCCAGGCTCTTCTCACAGCCTGAAAAAGGTGCAAGTTTGGGTGTCTTCCCAGAGCGGAGGACTGGCTTTGGCATTAGGGTGCACTCTGTAAACTTAAACTCCGGGGTGGTAGAATAATGTTTATGTGCCGTTAATACTTCCAAGCGGTTAAAGTGGGGTTCCAACAGAAACTGGGCGACAGCGAAGCATCACCTTTACACCTTGCCCAAGCGCCCGAACTTGAGCGGGATCTCATTTGCTTTTCAAGCACATCACTGCAGGCGGAGACTGTATCTCTGCCTAACCGAAAAAAAGCCTCGGACTAGGAAGCTGCCCAATCATGCAAATAGGAGGTGAGACGTCCTCGAATTCCCCTTGGGTCTAAGCCTGCACCTTCCCGAGCTCCCCCTTTCCCCTACATGTCAGGAGCCGGGACCCTTCGTGGAGCAGCCGCGCACGCGCGCCATGAGCTCCAAGGTGAAGGCAGTCCTAGGAAACCGTGAAGCACTGAGCACAGACCTGGGCGTTTGCAACCCGCAGGACGGATCGCCGGATCCCAGAGGCTAGGAGGGGCAGGGGGAGGGGCAGCGAAGGCTGTAGACGGGCCAGGGCTGCGGGTAGGCGCCAGGCGCGGGGAGATGAAAGGCGGGCTCCGGGGGAAGGGGCTGCGCCGGGTGACCGGCTCCAGCCGCGCCGGGCGCCCCGCCCCCGCTGCCCCGGGCAGAGGCGGCTGCCCGCGCCGGAGCCGCGTTAATTGCTCTCGGCCCGGCACTCAGCCTGCGCGGAGCCAGGACAACCTCGCTCCAGGAGGAATGACAATTCGCCCTAATGGGACAACCTCACTCCCGGAGGAGTGACAATTCCTTCTAATGGGCCGCTTGTTAGAGGCCTATTCTCCGAACCGGGGTATCAGAAGCGGGCAGACAAATGGGCGCCAAGGGCCGCCAGGAATTCCACCACTGCCCTCCAATCCGTGGACATTCGCTGTGTGACTTGGGCAAAAGATGGCACCTCTCTGAGCTCATTTTCTCTTTCTTACCTGTGCGCTGTGGGAAGGAGGGATAAGACAGATCAAACCTCCAACTGGGCTGACAAATCCGAGGCAGCCGAGAACCCCCCTGAGAGCTCCTCAGCAGGGGAGTTAGGCAGATACTCAGGGTCAGGGTAGTAGTTTCTTAGGCCTGTTCCGAAACTTATGATGCTTAACAAGGGGCCAGAGGGGAAGGGCTTTGGCTACAGTCCTACCTAGATTATTTGAAGGCTCCAGAGAGGGCAAGTTTTGTGTGGCTTCCTAACATTGAAGTTAGGGGCTAGAAAGAAATGGTGCCTCAGGAGAACTGCAACCCACCCTGGACTCCTCGAAGAGGCCCAGGAACAAAGTTGTTGGTTCAACAGTTGAGTGAGGAGGAGAGGGAGCTGAGACTTCACTGACTCCTGAGAGGCCAGGCAAGGTAGTGAGCGACCTCTGCCAGACCTGGAACCTGGAGGGAGAAGGTCAGTTCTTGAGTCTTCACTTAGCTCCTGGTTCAAATGTGACAGTGACAAGGAGGAGTGAGCGCCGGTTCTGAGCCTTTGTAGACCTGTTCCAGCAGAGCCCCTTCTGCCTTTGACACCACGCCTCCTTGGCTTCCTCTTTCAGAACAGAGCCTAAGTCCCTTACTTTTGCAGCAGCATGGGTACACCTGTAGTACGGTAGCGGTCAGCAAACGTTGGCTACCTCCCAAGTCATTGTCTTACCTCTGTAAGTATCTGCTTGCCTCTCAGCTCTTGGCAAGGCACACACGTTGATGGGGGTTGGAGGTTTTTCCGTGCAGAAGTACAAGACTGTTGAGTCCCTGGTAATAGGTGCCTGTCCCTTCAGAGAGTCACCGGTATGTCTAGTGAGACATGAGGATTGAAAGAAAGTGAAATAGGTTAGAAACAGCAGTGTCTCCCAGCCCTGGGCACGGCTTCCTGGCAACTTCCCCAGTCTCTGTCTCCATTGGACAGGAGTAATACTGCAGCTCAGATTTGTTTGCAGAGAGAAAACAAACGAACAAACAAAAAGTAAAAACAAACAAACAAAAAACTACCTGGAAAATGGTTCCGGGACATTGCATGGTTGCAGCCATGAGGAGCCACCTGAATTGTTTTAGAGGCACTTAGAGCATCCAACACAGGTCTCTGTTCCCATCTGCTTCAGGCTACCCATGTGCAGAGCCAGAATAATTACTATATGGCCTTTGTTGTATTGTAGTTTGCCCTTCCTTACTGGGTTCCACCTCAGTCCCCAAGACCAGTAAATGTCAGTTCCTTTCTTATGTCTCAAACAACCCTGTGCTGTAGGGGTCCTTGTTCCTCACGGTGAAGGAGAAAACTAAGGCTTCCTTAAGGAGTTTTCTCCCAACTAGTGGTGGAGATGTCAACCAGTGGTTGGCTGACTTTAAACCTTAGGTATCTCAACGCCAGGCAGCATCCCTCTCTGCACAGGCAGAGGAGGAATGCTACTGGAATAGCTCAGAGTGCTGAAACTGTATGATTTCCATTTCCCCACCCCAGCTTAATAGATAGGCGGGTGAGTCTGAGAGGAGTTTAAATCAGGGTCCTCAGGGAAAGAGAGCCCCACTTTATGGATTACTGGCTTGGTAGGAATCTCAGACATATTTACTCAGTGACACCCACGTTCTTTTATATCAGAACAATGGGGAAGAAAAAGAAGTTTAGGGAGATTTCTAATGATCATAATTATACTTAAAAAAAAAGATTTATTTTATTTATATGAGTCCACTGTAGCTGTCTTCAGACACACCAGAAGAGGGCATCGGATCCTATTACAGATGGTTGTGAGCCACCATGTGGTTGCTGGGAATTGAACTCAGGACCTCTAGGAGAGCAGTCAATGGTCTTAACTACTAAGCCATCTCTCCGGCCCATAATTATACTTCTTAATTAAGTAAAATAGAAAGCTGGGTATAGTGGCCCATATCTGTAACCCTAGCACTTAGAAGTCTGAGGCAGGAGGATCTCCTGGAGTTCTAGGCCAGTCTGTCTCAGCAAGATCTTATTTAAAATAAAACAAACTATCCCAGTTGCTCTGCCCTTTATCCCTTGTTCTAGTCTGATAATAAAGGTGATCAGAAGTAGTTATTCTGAATATTTTAGTTATTTGCAGGGAAAGGGTTGGAGCATTGTGCTAGGCCCAGACCTGCTAGCCTTCAGACCTCTTTGGGTAGAAAGACTCCCCTAGTCTCTCTAATAGGAAAACCATGAATCTTGGGGGTGCGATGGGGGAGGGGTGCAGCTCAGCAGCAGAGGAGGCTCTGGGTTCCATCTGTAGAAACTACACACCTTCAACTTTGCATACCATGAGATGCTTTAGCGTGGCAAAGCACTTTCCCATCAAGAAAATCATCCCTCGATCTCTCCAGAATCACACCAGGACAAGGGTATCTCACCAGCTTCCTTCCTCCCTTGTTTACCTTCTCTAGTCTATAACTCTAGTTCCCCCCTAGAGGTAACTTCAGCTGCCTAAATTCAGTGCCACTTTCCCTGAGGTCCTGAAAGGAGGTGAGACCTGGAGTTGCCTCAAGTTTTTCCTCCTTGGGGACTTTCCCTGGGCCTGAACACAAGGATAGCTGATTAGAGGGAGGTGTAGACACATCATGAGTGAGGGAGAGCCAGCACTGTGTCCAGGGCACGGAATAGTCCCAAGCACACATAGTTTAATGAGTAAACGTTGACTGAACCAGCAAATCCAGGCGGAGACCGAGTCTGCTATGGGGATGGACGGCATGTTTGCTTTCACTTTGGAACGAACCTGGAGTCCTGAGGGCCAATCTCCTTGTTTGTGTTTCAACAACTGCAAATGGTGACAGGTGGAGCAGGGAGCAATCATTCCTCGTTGGATCCAAAATGTCTCTAGAGTCTTAATCATCACCGTAGCTCCCCAGGTAGGAGCTACTCATTTTGTAGTGGAGAGCTTGTCACCTGAACAAGGTTAAGCGGCAAGTAAGTGACCCAGCTGATGTTTGACCTGAGAGGAGACGGGCTCCAGATGGGGGCTGGCTTCTGTTTCTCAGTTAACACATAACATGTCTTCTGTCCCTGGCTTAAAGCATCCAGAGACCCTGGAGCTTTGTGCCAATCTATCTATGTATTTATCTATTTATTTATCTATCTCTATATCTATCTATTCATCATCTATCGCTATCATCTATCTATTGATCCACCATATCTAGCCACCCATCCATCATTTTATCTATCCATCCATTTATCATCTAAATATCCTTCAATCCAACCCGACCCCCCCCGCCCCCATCTATCCATCCTGTGTGTGGTCACGTACCTGTGCTGTGGTGCAGGTCAGAGTACAGCCTGCATGCTTCTGTTAGTTAGCTCCTTCCGCTGTATATGTCCTGGGCTCTACAGTTGTCAGACTTGATGCTAAGCACCTCTACCCTCGAGCCAGCTCTCCAGCCCATGCTCTAGAAATTAAAATACCCCAATATATTTAGACAATAGCAACAGACATCCGCAGGTTCTGCTTCCCCTAACATCAACTGGTGCCTTCTAAACATTTACTGTCTTGACAGGTACTGTGGTAAGCACAAGACCCATACTAATTCACAAAACCTCACAAAAACCCTGTTATTATAGGGCTCGCTAATATTATCTTCATTTGCTCATAGGAAACTCTAGATACGTGTAATTTCTCTTTTTAATTGTAGCTGTACAGTTGTCTGTTCTTTCTCCACCCGTCCCTGACCTTCCTCACCTAGAAACAAGAGTCACCAGTTTAAAGAGGAGACCATACTGGGTAGAATTTTATATGAAGGACATTTAAAGGATTTGGAACTTAATGAACTTTCCAAACTTGGAATATAGTTAAGCCTTCCTGACAATGATAGTATAACTCACAGATTCAATATTGTCTGTGTACTGCAACTTAATATAAGTTGTACCTTTTCCCTTTACCACTTGGCCACAGCTCGTGGCTTTAGGCAAGTGAATTTAGGAAGATGATCTAGACCCAGGCAAACAGCAGGGTTTGAATTCCTGTGTGCTGCTCACTGGCTAGGTGACTTGGAGCAGCTTATTTTCCTCTCTGGGTCCCTTATCCCTGTCACTGGTCAAGCCAGGTTTGTAAGTCAGGAGTGTTGTGACTAAGCTTCTAAGGTAGAGGAGAGAGGGAGCCAAGGAAGAGGAAGGGAAGAGAAAACCCACCTCCCTGCATGTTGTGTCTGAAAGCTAGCCGATTAAAGATTCTTAAGAGGGTGGGATCAGGAGTCTGCTAGAAGGATGAAGCTTTGGTTTTCTCCTGTGGCAGCTGTATGTCTCTGGGCAAGTCTACCCACCTCTCTTAGCCACACCTCATTCTCCCAATCAGAAACGGAGGGCTAATAATCCCTGTCTCAGGGGTTAGGAGGATTAAATGGGATTGTGGGTATAAAACATAAGGAGCACAATTAAACCTCTCTTCTTGCCTGTTGCTAGGCTCCATGTGAGACAGAAGAAGTTTTATGAGTCAGCAAATGAGTGACTTGGAAAGAGGCACGGTCCATCAGTCGTGATGCAATTAGAACAAACACTGTTGATACAGACAATGGTAAGAGGCTTATGGAGGTCATGCTTGCCCACAATGCCCAGGGCCTTTGGGCAGCACAAGAAAGCTTTGCCCACGTTGTCACACAGGTCTTCCCTGGACCAAGTCACATCTCAACAGTGACAACAAAGACACCCCAAAAGCACCAGATCCGGTCCCTTCCTCTGAATTCAGGAGATGAATATATCACCTCCACGGTGACTGAGCGCTTGGCTTCCACATAGAGAAGGACGCACAGTGTGACTACAAAATATCATCATTGCTTCCCTTATTATTTTCAGAGCAATCCGACGGCCTGCCTTTCACTCCCTAAGTTTGTTTTGGGGTTTAAGATTCTAATTTATTGAAAGGTAAACGTTAAATAATAGCCCCATCAATCCTGGGATAAAAGGGTCAACAAATATGATTGTCTAGAGACAAGGGAACAGTTGTGCAGATGCCTGAAATACAGTAATACTGATTTACAGCACTGGAGGAGGGCAGGTCTGGTTGGAATCTTGCCCTGCCTCTACCTGGATAGATGGCCCTGGGCAAGTTACGTCCTGTCTCAGAGCTCTGGATCCCTTATCTCTCTAAATTGCGGTGATTGCTCCTACCTCCCAGGTATAGAAGAGAATTTCAATAGCGATAATAGAGGATGCCGGTGTTGTTTTTGTTGTGTTTTTTTGTTGTTGTTGTTGCTGCTGCTGCTGTTGTCGTTGTTGTTAAGGACCGTTACAGCCAACCATGGAGGGCATGTGTTTAATTGGGTCTGTGGAACTGTTAGCATCTTCAGTAAACAGTGGTGGAGGAGTCTGGTCAAAGCTCTCCTTTGCTTTCCTTAGATCTAGTTATCTCAAAGCTTAGCCATCTCAAAGGAGCATTGCAAAAGAGGAGAAGGGTTCTTTGAAAGTGGAATTCGGGTTAAAAGGCTCTCCATCTAGCCAGCCCATCCTCAGTGAGTAACTGTGTGGATTAGTGCTCTCCCAGCAGATAGAGCAGTCATGGACCCTCCAGAAGGCAGGCAAAACTAAGACTCATGATAGGTATAAGCAAGGCAGGAAGACGTTTGCAGATTTCGTCCTTTTCATAAGTAACGGACTGTATTGACAGATGGGCTCTGTTCTCCTTTCTGATTTTGTTGGCTTCCATTCAGCTCCAGTTTGTCTTGTTTGAGACACTGTCTTGCTCATCCCAGGCTGGCCTCGACGTTACCACCTTTCTAATTCCCTCCTTCCCTTTCTTCCTGCCTGCTGTACTGGCAAAGCCTGGACACTACCCAGATGGCCCCTGCTCTTGAGAATCTGCTGCAGTTGAGGCAGGGTGGGGTGTAAGTGTGCAGCTTAGTGGTAGAGCTTTTGTTTAGCATGCATGAGGCTCCAGGTTCAATCTTCAGTATCACTGACACACACACACACACACACACACACACACACACAAACACAAAGTCATCTATGAACCTCCCCTCCAGTGGAAATCCAGATGTGTCAAGTTTCCATAAAAGATGTCAAAAGTACTGCTCCAACACCAACTCTATCTGAGAAATTCTTTTCTCCTAGTCAGAACTGGCCCAAAAACAACTCCTATAACCATCTCAGTAAGTTGCCAAATGTTAATAATTTGCAATGCTTTCCATAGAAACCCACAATTCTGGCTTCTCAGTATCCCTCTGAGGTGGGTGGCCCTAGTCTAGAGTGCCAGAACTTGCAGGTGACATCTGCTTGTCCCAGGAGAGTGGAGGAGTACCCTGGGATACAAAGAATACTTACTGTTCTAGAAGCTTCAGGGTGTGTGGAAACCTGAAGAAGTACTTGCCTATTCAACTTTGAATTAGTTTGAATGAGGTGACTGACTTCCCAGGCTGAGCCTGGAACAGCTGTTTGGTTGGGAAGGTGGGTCTCCTGACAAAGAGGGAAGGATTTGAAACTGGGTAAGCAATGTACTGGCCAGGTCTGTGTGCCTGAGTATCAGGAGCGAGTGGAGGGTGGGCTGGAGCGGACGGACGGCTCGGTGATTAAGAACAGTCTTGCTCTGGCTGTTGATCTGGTTTAGTCCCCGCACTCTGAAGCTCACTACCATCTGTAAGTTCAGTTCCACCGGGACCCAGCACCCTGTTCTGGCCTCCCCAGGCACTGCATGCATGTGGTGCACAGACATTCACATATAAATAACTGTGCAATTAAATTGAACAAATCTTTTAGAAGGAGAGAAAGCAGAAGTAACTGTATCGACAGTGGGGGGAGGAGAGGAGGGAGCACCCCCGCCAGGCCATGAAGAGATACAATGAGGCAGTAAAAGATCCTGCCCTCCTCTCAGCAATTCTGTTCTCGTTCCTTCACTTTCCTTCCTTCCCTTTCTTTTTCTTTCCATCATGTTCTGTTAAATTCTTCTTTTAGAATTTCAAAACTAACAGGCATTTATGTGTGATAACCGGGAAGGTCAAAACAGTATAAGCAGTCAAGGCTCCTCCCCTTCCTCCTCCTCCCATTTTGCTATCTAGTGTAACCAGTATGAACGATCTCTTGTGCGTCCTTACATGCCTCTACCCATAACCAGTGTGAACATTCTCTTGTGTGTCCTCACATGGACGTAACCAGTGTGAATGCTCTCCTGTGTGCCCTCACACATCTGTACCCATAACCAGTGTGAATACTCTCTTGTATGTTCTTACACGCCACTACCCATAACCAGTGTGAACGCTCTCCTGTGTGCCCTCACACACCACTACCCAACAAACATAAAGCTGCAGATGCAAACAGGGGAAGGTGAGAACTCATGATGCCTTTGTGAGCATCTATCAACTCTTGATCTATGTTGTTTGCTTTTACTTCATAGCACCCATATATCATCAGGCTTACTGATCTAAATCCAATCCATTTCTTCTCTAGTCTGTGTTAAGGACATAACAAATTCATTTAGCCTTTCCTTTATTGATGAACATTTATTATTTTTGTTCATTTTTTTTTTTGCCAGAGTAAATATATTTTTGGAAAACCCTTTAGTACCTGTGTGAATATATATAGAAAGAGAGACAGAAGTCTCCCTTGCTCAGCCATGTTTTAAAACCTCATTCCTTTGCACGCCCCCAGCACAGCCTCCAGGTCTCCCTAAGCTCTGCCAGTATGGAGATCATCCCTCCACATGCATGCAAGTGCTCTGCCATTGAGCTAAGCCCCACCTTTATCTGTATAGCTTCATTTTCATTTCTGCCAAGGGTGACTTTTGGGGCGAGGGGTTATCAGTAGAGTCTGATGTTATACCCCTCTGCTAGGAGGCAGTACAGAACATGTTGGAAATGATCCAGGGCAGTGAGAAGCTTCTGAAGTCGCAGAAGAAGGCAGAGAGAAACACTGGGGCAGGAGAGTGGGGAGAGAAGGAAAGTAGGTCAGGAAGAAGCAGAGATAAGTACCAGAATGGCTTACTCCCGTATTCCCAGGACTGTGGAGGCAGACACATGACAATCACTGCAAGTTCTGACATGCAGAATGAGACCCTGTCTCAACAACTGATCATCTAGAGTACTGGCGTACACACACACACATAAATGTACATGCACACATAAACACACACATACACATACATACATATACACACATACATATGCACATATACATACACATGTATATACACAAATACACACACATTCATACATATACGCATATATACACATCTACATACATACATATGCACACACATACACATGTACACATATATACACACATGCACATGCACACATATACACAAATATATACACATATATATACATACATATGCACATATATAACACATATACATACACAAATACATATAGATACATACATATGCACATATATACACATATACACACATACATGCATACACACATACACACATCTATATACACACATCTACACACATACATACATATGTACACATAGATACACAAATACACACATACATATAACACATACATACACACATCTACATATATGCATATACATCATATACATATATACACACATGCATATGCACATATATACATACACACATACATAAGCACATATACACAAATCCATAATACACCCACACACACACACACACACACACACACATACACACACACACACCACACAAACATAAAAAACCAAGACACAATTCCTCCCTAGGGTAGCAGGATCCCTGTTGCAGGAAGGTTGGGTCATGGAGGTAGAAGGCAGTTTGTCCTCTTGTTGTTTTGCATCTGTTTCTCATGTCCCAGGGTGCCAGCAGCAACCCAACCCTTCTCTCCTGGAGTTCTGTCTCAAGAGCCTGGGAGCCTTGGGCCAGGGCCCAGGCAGGCTGTTTAGTCAGGGAGCTGGCTCACTTTTGCTCAAGGCCTGGCTGACAGGAATGTTAGGACAGCTGTGCTGCCACACTGCCACACAGGGCAAATCTCAGACAGAGCCTTGCAGTCAATTTCAGTCTGTCTTAAAAGATGTATTTATTTTATATGTATGAATGTTTTGCCGGCATGTATGTCTGTGTACTACATACATGACTGGTGCCCACGGAGGCCAGAAAACAGTGTCAGGTCTCCGAAAACTGGAGTTATGGATGGTGGTGAGCTGTCCTGCCGGTGTCTGAGAATGTTTCTCATTACCTTTAACCTTTTCTGTCGCTCTGTCTCTTTGTCTCTAACTTTGTCCCAAAGCCTGGCACTGAACAACAGACTGACCTTCTCACTGTATTGACCAGGCTGGCCTAGAACTAACTGTGTTGTTGTGTAGACCAGGCTGACCTCAAACTCACAGAGATCTCCCAGCCTTTGCCTCTTTGCTTATTTGTTTTTAATTAATTGATTAATTTTACAAATAAGCAGTAACTCTAAAAGTTATTCATGTACTAAGTGGTAGCAAATAATAAATTAAATAAAAAAAATAAAAAGAAGTCTTAAAAAAGAAGATTTCCATTTCTTTTTCTTTCTCTGTTTCTTTTCCAAGATTTAGCATTAAAATGTGAGTGGCTTTGATTTAGCATGCTCAAACCAAACACAAAGTTTTCTTGAAGAAAGCAGTTCATATCTGCTAGTTCATCAACTCTGACCTGGGTATCACTAGCCAAGATTTCAGAGTTGGACTTAAAGAGGATTTGTGCCACCTTGAGTAAGTTACCTGACCTTTCTAGCTCCATGTTCTCCTGTTTAGGACATACTAACACTAACTTGAAAGACTTGCTGGCAGTGTGTCCATCATGATTGAGAACAAGTGTCTATCTGTTCCCGGCACACAGTAGACACTGTTTTTGGCACACAGTAGGCACTTATTAAATGGAAGTAACAAGTTTTGAAAATGTTCCACCGAAGTCATTAGCAGGGACCAGCTGACTCTTTGAGCAGAAAGCATGATGGGAAATCATCGCTTGCCTGCTCCCACCTAGCTCCCTGTCTGAGGCTGGCTCTTGGTTACCTAGGGGATGCTTCGCAATGCAAATCCAGGGCCGCTGTGCAGCCTGCCAGGCTCCTGTGTTGGTTGGGCCCACGGAGGTGGAGTCAATATGGTTGTGTGTTGACATGAAGTCAGCTCTGACTGCTTGGCTGGGGTGGATGAGGCCGAGGACTTAGCTCTCACGGTGACGGCGAGCTCAGAGCCAGTTGATAAGTACTGTAAACAAGCAAGTAAGCAAACAGAATTTCAAATAATAATATTTAGTTAGACTTAACAGCAACAACACCAAACCAATGCCAGCGAGAGGAGAGTCCCTTGGATGTTTATAAACAGAACGGAAAAAAGAAGGCGGGGGAGCGGGGAGAGGCACAGCCTGCTACTCTCCGGGCTCCTCCTTTTTTTATTTTTTATTTTTTTGTGAAGTATGCTTTTCATTACCAGGGAGAAAGGCAGGCCACACATGGACAGAAGAGAAACTATGTGGGCAGAAATGCCATTCGGGGTGCCTGCAAGCCCGTTTTCTGAATCTCAAACATTCCATTACTTTTATATTTAAATGTATTATTATTATTTTCAATCCTAGTTTATTTTTCTAAGATGCTTTTTATATCTATCCTATGCGGTGTGCATCCAGTTAGAATTTAGACACTCATATCAATGCGGCTCATGCAGTGAGGCAAAGTACAGAGCACCTAGTCACGATCCCATGGCCCAGAGTTCGCTGTCCCCACTGTCGGTGGGGAAACCGAGGCTTAGAGAAAGCAAGCTGTTTCCTCAGGCTGTCAGCCATTATCAGTGTGACGTTGGTTCCAAACTTCAGTTTCCCAAGTTTAACTTGAATTCTTTTCCTAGCACCAGAGCTGCAGCCAAAAATAATCCCTTTTCTTGGAAAATGCCTGCTTCTAGACTCTCCCAGGCATTATGAGGACCAAGATAGCAGTATTCGCACCCCATCTCCAACATGAGACCAGGCCTTTCAGCAGCTTGTAAAGGAGACCCACATAAAAATAGCTGAGCCTCTCGTCTCCCTCACATTCTCTTAGTCAACCATGAGCTTTCATTGTTAAGAAAACTCAAGCATCGTAAAAACAATCTGCCAAGAAAATAATTCTGAGCGCTGGTTTGGAATGGAAAGGCCAGATCACTCCCAAAGCATGGCCTCTGGGGACATTCACCTAGTCATAGTCTCTCTTCTCCTTTGATAAGATTGTTCTCCCATCCATCCCCCATGGCCACAGTGGCCCTTTAGGGACAGGCAAAGTTCACTGTCTCTCTCTCTCTCTCTCTCTCTCTCTCTCTATCTCTCTCTATCTCTCTCTTTCTCCCTCCCTCCCTTTCTCTCTCTCCTTCTCCATACACACACACACACACACACACACACACACACTCTGTAAAAGTATATACATATATTCTCTATAAAAGTATGCGCACACACACACACTTTTTTTTTCATTTTCTTTTAACACATAGTATTGGAAAGAGAAACGAATAGTCAAGAATTTCCTGTTGGAATCCATGGGTTTTCCCTCATCCCCCATGACTGTTCTTTCCAGCCTCTTCTTAAGCAGTTATTTGGAGACAAAGCTACAGTGGTTTTCAATGAAGACACATCTTTGTCTTCCCTGTAACAAACATTCCCCGAGCGCTTACTGTATACCAGACACTGTCCTGGCGAGAAGAACGCTGGGCAAGCCCAGCGCGGGCCTGGGTTTCATGGTGTACGAGAACCAGTGCGCAGGTGCTGTGTGTGTTAACAGCTTCGGTGGAACTGTCATTTTCTGCAGGCATTGGGAGGACATTGAAGGCTGTAGGCACGGAGCTCAATAGAATGGCCTAGGAAGGCCTTTCAGGAACTGGATGATGCTGAGGAGAAGCCACGTGATTAGTCTAGGGAGGAGAGACATGAGGAAGAAGGAACCGCATCTATGAAGGCTAGGAAGAACATGGCGTGTTGGAAGTGTATAAACAAACTCTCCTGTCCAGACTGCCTCATTTCTAGACTGAGTGGACATGGTTGACAAGAGATCTCATCTAAAACCAGGGTTGGCGCATGCGCATAAAGCATTCAGAGGTCTAGGTACATGGGCCTCTAGGCTCCCGTACTTCCCTGGCTAGCAGTCATGTTCTGACGTGCACCTTTCCGTTGTTCTTTTAGGTGCCAGAGAGAGGTGCAGAAAATATCTAGAAGAGTGTGAAATGATTCAGCTCTAAGCTGGGAAGATCGTTCTGGCCTTGGAAGGAAAAGGATGTGAGGGAAGCAAGCAGAGAAAGAGGAGACCATCTGAAGGGTTGCTCATGGGGTCGAGAGTCACTGGGGGATGTAGGTATTAAATACAGGGATAGGTGATACACACACACACACAAACACACACACACACTCACACTCACACTCACATACACATACACATACACACACACTCACACACACATACACACACACACACACAGAGAGAGAGAGAGAGAGAGAGAGAGAGAGAGAGAGAAGAGAGAGAGAGACAGACAGACAGACAGACAGACAGACAGAGAAATGCTACCAAGGGAAGGAGCAGAGACCAGAAGTTAGATTACAATGAGTGGTCATGGAGTGCAAAGTTGGGATGCCACCACCTGCCACAAAGGGATCACCCATAAAAGTATGCACGGGAGGAAGTCTGTGTAAACCCAAGTCTCTCTCTCTGCAGAACATGGTTACCCTTTCCCCCTGCTGCATATGCCTCAGGCATCAAGGCCTTCTCTTAGCTGGAAGGATGTATCTCTCTCCTTTTTCCCCACAGAACCTTCATACTTACTGTTCCCCCACTCTTACAGAAACTCAACATCCTTCGCCAGGTTCAACCCCATCCCTCCTTCCTACCTACCTCTCTGATGTCATCCAAGACTGTTCCCAGCCATCAAGTCCGTGGAAGCTTTTAAATTCAAAGTCAGAGCAGACCTTCATGTGCCTAATCCATAAACTGTACTAGGGTCATTCTATGTGCTGAACTGCAAGCCTCTGAACCTTCTCTCACCTCCTGCTCTGTGCCATGAGCATACCAGGCTGGGGAAGTGGAGCATGACTGTTGGACCAAAAACATGAGCTTTCCTCCCCATATCATGCCTAACCGTCTGACTCGGACCCCATGAGAAACGCTGGGCTCCTCCTCAGAACCAATGCATCATCGCAGAAGTTCCCTGGTAAAACAAGGACACCCATTTCCCAGATCAAAGGGTTAAGGCGGAATTAGGTTAAGGTCACTTCAACCTACCACCAACTGTCAGCCAAGTCCTTGAGGGCTTTGAGCATAGACTAGTCAGACTCTCTTGTGCATCCTCTCTTGGCTCTTGTTAGAAAGGGAAGGCCGGCAGTGAGCACAGCCTCATGGGTACCTCTAGTACTGATCACAAGGGTTTAGTTCTGGACATTTAGTCTCCTGGGTCTCAGGCCTATGAGATCTTCCTTGAACCAGGCTGCCACTCTTCGCAGCCCCCTATGTTTAGGACAAACCCAAGTGCTCTGTCTAAGTCAGTTGCATCATGATCTCTGCAGGATGCTGAGATGTAGTCTGGTCCCTGCCAAAGGTCCAAGTTTGCTTAAACCAATGTGACTAATTTCTAGCTGCTTTCAGAGATAGTCCCGCTCTTACGCCAACCAGAGTCTTTTAGGGGGACATTCATGAATCTGTACTTTTAGGAGGTTCCTGAGAGCTGAGCTTAGTGAATTATGCCTATAATCCCAGCATTTGAGAGGGAGAGGGGAGAGAAGTGTGAGTTCAAGGCCAGCTTCAGCTATGTAGCAAGTTAGGGGCCAGCTACAGGGGATGCTGTCTCAACAAAACAAGCAAATAAAACAAAACAGTGAAGAAGAATTTTGTGAGTGATGCCTTTTAAAACAAAAGAAAAAATAGAGGCCTGATGTGTAACAGTTTCCTCTGAGATTGAAATATTCGGTTCTGCAGGGAAGCTTTTTTAAACAGGAAGATAAACAACCCACAATAGCTTCAGGAAGATCCTGAAACCCACCAGATTCACTAGGCTCCTCCCTGTTAGAGTAAAAAGTAAAAGCTGAGTATCCAACTGTGGAAGGAAGCTGAGCTGCAAAGAAGACTGTTAGAGGAGAAATGCTGCAAAGACTTAGACCAGGCCAGCTGCCTGGAAGGAGCAGAAAACCGGCTGAACTGCTGGGAAGAGGAGAGTCACTTGGACAGGCCTCCATCCAGTCTGTTGAGCTGCCTGCAGGCTGTGCAGTGTGCTCCAGGTTTCCCAGCTTTTGTGAGCTATTGCTGTCCTGGCTAATTTTATGTCAACTTGTCACAAGCTAGAGTCATCTGGCAGGAAGGAACCTCCATTGGTAACTGGTAAAAGCAAATGTCTCCATAAGATCTAGCTGTAAGACACTTTCTTACCTAGTGACTGATGGGAAGGCCCAGCCCATGGTGGGTGGTGCCTTTAGAACTCTTGTCTTGGGGTCTATCCGAAAGCAGATCGAGCAAAGCCAGTAAGCAGCATCCCTCCATGGCCTCTGCATTAGCTCCTGCCTCCAGGTTCCTGATCTGCTTGAGTATCCTGTCCTGACTTCCTTCCCTGATGGACTACAATGTGGAAATGTAAGCCAAATAAACCTTTTCCTCCTCAGGCTGCTTTGATCATGGTGTTGCATCACACCAGTAAGTAACCTTGACCAAGACAGTCAGTCACCTATGCTGTGGGCCTTGGTGATGTGGCTGTCTTTGAGTTCTATAAGTAATCCAAGTTCACCAAGTTGGGCGTTGGTGATATCCATACTTTGGTCTGTCATGGGCTCCCTATTGAGGGTGAATAGACGTGTGTTGCACCTCCCCAGGAAACATTTTGTCACACAAAGCCACAATAGAAGTGACTGAGATATATATAGTGATATATAGTGAGTGGCTATATAGAAATGAGAAAACTAGCCTTTAAAAGCGCTAAGGTACAGACCATTCAACCTCAAGAAAACGTACGACATATACTGAGAGTATTTGTATGCTCATCCTCTAAAGGATGGATTGAGGTAAGTGAGGAACTGGCAAATGGCCCTGACAGCAAGGCGTGACGTGTGCAGAAACAGACATCGAAGGAGTTAAAAAGTGAATGTCTACGCTCTTCTGTGATGAAGGGAGCACAACAGAAATAGAATCTTGGCGCTTTGTTCCCTGACTACTATCAGAAGTGCTGGGACCAAGGGCCTAAGCTGCCAAGCCTATACTTCTTTGTTTATTTACTTACTATTTATTTTGTGGTGCTGAGGAGCAAACACAGGGTCTCACATGGGAGGCATGTTCGACCACTATGCCACGCTCTTGCTCTCTCTGCCTTTTATTCGCCTTTTGTATCTCCTGAAAACATTTACCTAATCACAAAAGATCGGGAAGAAATATATCCCAGGATATTGTAGCATCCTGTTCATGCTGACAAAAAGGGCAAACCATTTCAGGATCCTCCTGAGAGAGGAATGAGGACCCGGTTGTACAATGAACACAAACATTAAAAGAAGGAAGTTCATGTCAGGAAGTGGACTTTGTTAGAAATAAAATAGGTATTTGTCTAACAAACTGTTTATTGAGCATCTGAGGCACACCATACCCATCCAGTGTCATCAGGGTACTGAAGAAGAAGAGGATACCACTGACCAAAAGTCTTGGAATAGACCGTCTCATAGAGGACAGTGAGCAATCCCATTCCTGGGCCCCTTTAGCTGATGAATGTTCACGATAACAGAAAGTTTAAATATGATAAAGAAAATGTTACACACACACACACACACACACACACACACACACACACACAGATGGAATACTATTCAGCTCCAAAACCCTGTCATTTGTGACAACATACATAGCAGTGGTATGATACTGTACAGTTTGACAATCAATACTGGCCACCACATACTGTGTATCCCAAGAAGCAAGAAGAATTTTGTTTTCTCCATGAAGAAATGAAATTGATTGAGGAAGTAGATATGCCCATATTATTGTATTGAAACATAACGTGGTACCTTGTGATGGTGCACGATTTTAAATGTCAGTTATTTGATGTAAATAAAAATTAAACTAGACTTATGTCATCATGTTAAGTGATGTAAGTTCAGTGGAGAAAACCAGAGACCTGGAGCTGAAGGCTGGGCATGGGTGGTGACTCTAAACAGGCATCTCTGATGAGGTGGCATTTGAGCAGTGACATGTGCGGCAGCGCTGGGAAAGACTGTCAGGAAAGAAGGAACAGCGAGCACAAAGCTCTCTGCTGCACTGGCCAAAACTGTTGAAGACAAAGCAAGAAAGTCAGCAGGCCTGGTGGCTCGCATCTGTAACCACTGTGCTTGGGAGGTTGGGACAGGAGTTACAGGTTTGCCTGGGTTACAGAGTGATACTTTGTTTCCGAACAAAACAATGGGAGGAAGGATGAAAGGAAGGAAGGAAAAGCCAGAAGGTCTCCAGCTGTAAAGCTGCATGTGATGGAGATGATGGAAGAACGCAGAACTCAGTCAGTCTGGACCACAAGTGGCCAGAGATGCTGATGTTGGGACAAAAGGTGAGACACTGATGATAACTTACATCTTGGGAGATATTCTAGTATAGGAGGACGGGAAACCTTTTCCTGCTGTGTTCTTTATCTATATTTTCTTACTACCAGGATATATTGTCATCACTTAATTAATTTAAGTAGCAAGCAATGTTATATAGGTGGAGAGATTGCAGGTTAATTGTGTTTGCATGATAATGAGACTGTCTCCTTGTATGGTTTCCAGACTTCACTGATGTTGGGGACCATTGGCTCTGTGGTGTCCTAAACAGATTCCAGGCTAGTGCAAAGATGAGCTGGTCATGCAGTCGGGGTAGGAAGAAGCTCTGCCCAGTTTGACATTCAGGGATTGGAAGTATGTGGGGTTTTAGTGACTCCAGGATCATCCTTGGCTCCCAGTGGGGCTGTAGGGCACATCTGTATAAACTGTGGTTCAGGTAACCGAACTGGAGAAAGAGGCACAAAGAACACGACAACTGTACAAGGTTTCTGGGTACATGATTTCCAAAAATTAAAAAGGTTTCTGTGTGTGCATGTCTCACTGTGTGACTGCACTGTAGCCCTGGTTCTGAACACACAGCTCACACGCTTTGTGCTGTGTTTACTGTTATGGCAGCAGATGCTGCCAGAGCAGCTCGGTGCAGACTATTGTATATTATAAACTGTAGTGTTTTTTTTTTTTTTTTTTTTTTTGTACACACAAAGTGAGACGCATAATGGCTTAATTATAGGAGACAAACTCAGTATGTTCTCAATATCATTCTTCAGCATGTAAGAAGCAAATTAGTCTGTCCCTGGGTTAGATTGTGTTATTATGTTTGATTTAAAAAAAAACTTGCTGTTTGAGTGGCTGACTTGAGTTCACAAAGAATCACTAAATAAATTTTGGCTTAGAATTAGGACAGAATTTCTCGAAACTTTAAAATTTATCCTAAATATACCCATGCCATTTTATACTGTGTATTTATGCAAAGCGGTGTCCTCAGTGTTGATGATTATAGTGTTAGAATATCCATCAATTCTAAGAATGTTGACGATGCTCGGTATCCTGTCCCATCAAATATTCAGCTGAGATTTAATTCTTTATGTAAAACTAAACAATCATAGACACAGAATTAATCTGTAAATCTGATTCTATCTTTAAATATATATATATCTATATATATCATCTATATATATATATATCTATATATATATATATATCTCAATTGATTGCTTTACTATACATTTAAAATCAGTGAATGTTTTATTTGTAGTGCTATTTAATATTCCTGTCTACCCAGGGCCATGTAGAAATTGCTGTGTTGAAGAATGGTCATGAGCAGGAAGTTAAGCACCGGCCTTAGGGGGACACCACTTCCTGTATCAGGTAAAGGCTGGGCTGCAAGAGGCTCTGACCTTGATCCCACAGACCTGGCTTTTCCAGTCTGCACCATCACTTTCTGCTGAGCAATAGGAAGACCTGGTCTAGAAGGTCGTCTCCTAGCCTGATCCTTGGACTGGACATCAGCCCATCTTTGAGGCCGCAGCCTGCTGCCAACAGCAGCCCTGGGTGAAGTGCAGTGGGCAAACAGGGAGCTCACAGATCCAACTGAACTTTGGTCCAAGCCTCTGTGTGTCTTAAGTCGACTCAGAGCTGAGTAATGATCATTCATGACTCAACAAAACCCACTTTGGAATCTGGATGCTCGAGAGAGGAGCTTCAAGCACCTTATAAATATTAATTAAAAGACAGCATCCTGAAGGACTGGTGTAATTACAAAAGAGCTTACCTGGGCTTGCTCCAGTGGCTTCAGAGAGTTGTACTTGGGCCAGTGGTAACAATAGCAAACTGCCGTCTCACGAGCAGCACAGAAGGCTAGGCAGGCTCCAAGCCCTCCTTCTGTGTGGTGATATGTGAACAGTATTTTCCTGAACTCTTCAGATGGGATTCTAAGATCTAGAGTTCCTTTCTGGGCTGGAAACCTGTAGAACATGGACTCCAATCCAGATGCTTAAAATAGGACTAACCCATGCTATTTCCACATAATTACTGTTTATAACCGCATACTTCTTTATGGTTTACAAAACATTTAAGCATGTACCATCTATTTGTTCATCACAATACCTCGCTGAGCAGGAAGTAATGCTTCCACTTTACAGATGAGGACCTAAGGAAGAGCACACACAGCTCGCTCAAGACCTTGTGCGAGCCAGAGAAACTCACATCCGTACGATGGTTTGTAGTTAACGTGTGTGCCTTCTGATGTTGAACGTCGAGATGGCTCTGTGAGCTAAGAAGTCCCACTGTTGTTTTTATTTTCATTGTTGCTCCTAGTAGTCTCGTATTACAGGTGAGGACTGTATGAAACAGATTGTTAAGAAAATAGAGACAAGAACAGTGACTGTGAGACAGAGCTAAGCACTGTATAGGTAGCCAATGACAAAACTTGTCCATTCATTTATTCATTCATTCATCTACTAACTCATTCACTCATTCAACAGATGTTTGCAAAATCCTCACTGTGGCCTGCGACTCTCCTAACATGAGGAATACAGCAGCGGGCAAACAAATCTTTGCTTTTTTTACCAGATACATATTCTCCTTGTGTGAGTGGACCATACCCCAAATAAACAAGAAAGTACGTGATCATGTATTGCCCCATAATGTTTTGGTCAGTAATGGACTGTAGCTGCCCCATATGATTATATTGGCCAGTGATGTCCTAGCTTATATATATTCTCTACGATGCTTGCACAAGGACAGGTCTGCTGACAGAGATATCTGCTGGCAGCATAGCTCCGGGACAGGATTTGCCTAGCCTGCAGAAGATTCTGGATTCCATTCTTAGTGGAGCCCATAAGAGAAAAGTCCTCCAACATGTTCCCATCAGAGTGTGTTCCCATCACTAAGCTTTACGATTGTGTGCTGTGCTAGATATAAAAAAAGAATAATACACCCAGAAAGGCAATAGAGAGGTGAGAGGTGGTGCTTTGGATGTAAGGACAGCACTATTGTCCTGGTGTCGTAAGGAGGAGTGATTATATAATAAAGGTCAACTAAGAGGTGTTACTTTGGGTCTTGAAGGTCAAGTAGACCTTGGTGGCAAGCCACACAGAATGACAAGCATAGTGCCTTTCCAGTGACAAGATCCTGCCGAGTCTTGACTGTTTAGATGCACCCAGAATTTTAAAATGTGGTTTCCTTGAGTCCTTAAGACCATGAGAAATAGGAGTTGGGGACCTTGAAGCCAGAAGGTGCCTGGCCAGTTCTCCATCTTGAACTGTGCCCCTGAGCTCCTGGTCTGACTCCAAACAGAGGTGCACTTCGTGGAGCTCCATGGGAAGTGCACAGGCTGCCAGATGAGGCACCAGCACAGTCTGGATTTCCTCCTCACGACTGCCAAAGGAGGACAAGTGGCCAATATGTTTCTCAGAACACACTCTTGTCATTAAGCTGCATCCTGTCAAAAGATTTCATAAAATACAATTTAAACAATGCCTGTTTTCTTGGCCCTGCTTGCCCCCACTCCTCCCTCTGATTCTATCATTTATTTTTAATTCTTCAAATTAGCATACCAAGTATTAGAGGACAGTATGGCAATGCCCACAACATATATTTTGATAGACTTTTCTCTCATCTTCTCTTCCCAGTCCTTACCTTTACAGATTCACTGTTAGTACCTTCACACAGTTTCCTTCCTTCCTTCCTTCCTTCCTTCCTTCCTTCCTTCCTTCCTCCCTCCCTCCCTCCCTCCCTCCCTCCCTCCCTCCCTCCCTCTCCTCCCTTCAATTCTTTTGTTCTTTTGTTCTTTCTTTTCCAAGTCATAGTTTCTCTGTGTACCCCTGGATGTCTTGGAACTCATTTTGTAGACCAGGATGGTTTCAAACTCAGAGATCCATGGGCCTCTGCTTTCCGAGTACTGGGATTAAAGGCATGAGCCATTCTGCTTTCATTTTTAAAAGATTGACTTTCTTTTTAATTATGCATATGTGTGTGTGCTCATTTGTGCAGGTGCCCACAGAAGCAGATGAGTTCATCCCCTGGAGCTGAAGTTACAGGCATTTGTTCAGCATTCGGTATGGGTGCTGGGAACCAGACTTGGATCCTCTCCAGGAGCACTGTTGTGTTCTTACCACTGAGTCAACTCTCCAGCCTTCCCCTCCTCCTCCCCTTCTCCCTCCTCCTCCCTCCCTCCCCCCTCTCTCTCTTCTCCCTTTTCTTCTTCCTTCCTTCCTTCCTTCCTTCCTTCCTTCTTTCTTTCTTTCTTCTTCTTTCTTTCTTTCTTTCTTTCTTCTTTGTCTTGGGCCTTGATCTGTTATCTGGTGTCACCTGGATACATCTGATGACAGTTCATAGTCTGGGAGCCTGCCAATCATTCATAAATGGAGACTTTTAGGTGTTTTGGGGTGCCTGGTAGTAAAGATCTTTAAAATTGTCATTTGTTTTAGGGGCCTCCAATGGAGTTGTATACTTATTTCTGGCTATACATCATTGTTAGACGGCTAATTTTTTAGTGACTTAATTACTTGATTTGGGTCTGCTGGCCTCAGGCTGTCTCTGCATTAGAGGATTCCCAGCAAGGCTTGGGTGCTCTTGGGATATTCTGCCATCCACCTCATAGTCACAGGACTGCTTGAATTATTAGTTGTGAGCCTTGTAACTCATGCTTTAACTTGGGTTTTGTTAACAAGGAGATTTAACTTGTGCCAGAGCCACTTAAGGCTACAGCGCTTGTGTTGCCTGCCACAGGGGTGGGAGCCAGTCAACACTGGTGGGATGTTTTCCTGTGACACAGCTCTAAGCTTCTGCAGTCCCACCTAGGCCTGCTTTTTGTCATGTTTTGAGGTCTCCCATGATGATAAAATATTACCGTCTTCCTGGTTAGGCTTGGCCTTGCTGCAAAGAGTCCCTGCTCAAAGATAATTACTATTTTCTGGGTCCTCAGGTAAGGTCCTGTGGTCCCAGGGTGTGTTGATCATACATCTTTATACTGTCAGTCTAACAGTATCAGCCCATTTATATTTAAGTACTTTAGTTGCTAGCTATTTGTCCTTCTGTCTGTCCTGATCCATTTGTGACAGGCTCTGTACAATTCTGCAGATACCTCTTTCTTTGTGCTTTGTTTGTTAATGGGCTTATATTTGCCAAGACTGCTAGGTTATCCTTTCAGCTCCTGAGCTGAAGGACGACATGGATCTGCCAGGCAAGCACACATCAGGCCTTGTCTTTTTCCTTACCTCCCCCACCCCTGTGTGTCCCAAATGTTTGCACTCTGTGTCCTTTTCTTGGACAACTCCTGACAGTCTCCTCCTTTTTCTTTTTTTCTTTTTATTGGATATTTTATTTATTTACATTTCAGATGTTATCTCCTTTCCCCATCCCACTTTTTAATTCCTTATCCCATCCTTCCTCCTTCTTTTTTTTGCTTTTATATCGTTTAAATTACATGCAAGTATTAAGGTCAGTTTTAGGTTGAGGAACTAGCAATACAATAGATAAAGTCAAGGAACAAGCAAGACAATAAACACTGATAGTCAAAGAACAAGTATGACAATACACAGAGTCCCATGATCACCCCTGTGATCACTATTTCTAAGGGCTTATCAGGATGACCAAAATATCTGAGCCTACATCCCTGTCCTAGCCCAAAGTCATTTTCATGCCTGAAGCCTACTTCTTTGTTCTAGCTTAAGATTTAGAGTCCTGCCTGAAATAATTTCTTTGTTCTAGCCTAGAATTTAGATTTCTACCTGAAATTACTTCTTTGTTCTGGCTTAATGTCAGATTCCTGCCTGCAGTCCATTTCCCTGTCCTTGGCCAATGTCAGATTTCTGCCAGGCAGCCCCAAAAGCTCTCCATATCTCCCCATTTTTTATTGCATAAACCAGACTGAGTCTGTCTTAGGTAGTTCTGACAAGAATGACTTCTTTACTTGTCGTGGAATATGCATTATTAAAAGCAATGCACTTCTGTCTTAGGTTGGTAAGGCTCTTTTTTCTTTCTAAAGCCTCTTTTATATTTATTTATGTGTATGAGTGTCCACCACAGGAGCATTCCTGGGGGTTATGAGTGGTTGTGAACTACCATGTGCAGCTAGGAATCAGACCTTGGTCCTCTGAAAGGTCAACATGAACCCCTAACCACTGTGGATCCCTGGGAGGACTTCTTACCTTTTCTAACTCCGCCGCCTCATATACATGCCGGGGATACATGATACTTGTTTCCTAGGACTGCTGTGAGCAACATGGCAGGCTTAAGAGGGTTACTGTTAGTCTCTTGGAACATAGTAAGTGCTAGACTAAACCTGTTAGCCTTCATGGTTCTGTGCCCAGCGCCACCCCCACCATCTCTCCCCTCTAAGTGGGACCGGGAAGAAAGCATGCCAATCACAAGATAATTTATGCGGCATATGCCTTTATTATCCCATGCTGAGCTGGGTCTCCTACTGTCCAATGAAGGTCAAAAGGAGGTATGGCTTTTATCTCTTCAGCAACTCTGGAGGGACAGCAGGAGGGGCCGAGCTCACCAAAGCTTCCTCTAGAAAACAAACAAGAGTCTGCATCCAAGCTCAACAGCTTTCCTCATTCGCAGCTGTAAATGGCCCAGAGCAGCAGGGCTTTTGCCCTGAGACTGGAGGGAGCGAATACACCATTGAATGGAGAGAGTGACCCCTAACTGGCAGAGGGGTTCCTGCTGGGCACAGGCCAGGCCTGCTGCCTAGAAGAGAATCCAGAGGCCACGTGTCATTTGTCAGTGTCTTATAGCAATCCTTTCAACACTATTGATAAAGGGGAAGGGGAAGGAGGCTTTTCTGTTTCTAATTCCCAATTTTCTTCTCTCTCTTTCTTCTATTTTCCTGCCTGTCACAACTGTCAGTGCGCTCTCTCTCTCTCTCTCCTCTCTCTCTCTCTCTCCCCCCTATCTCCCCCCCATTTTTTTTTTTTTGTCCAGAGGCAAAAAGAGATCAGGAGTTTCCATCTTTGGAAGTGGGACAGGCAGGAGCAGAGCAGGTTCACCTTGTTGGGACACTGCTTCTCCGAGAAGTCACTGGGTTAATTAAAAGTAGTCGACAGGTCTGACTTCTTCCTGGCCCTAAAAGCCTTTTGCACAGTAATGAGTTCCTCCAAGACCTAGTCCCCTTTCCTTCCAACCTCTCCCCAGCTTGACCAAAGGACCGCAACCTTTGTAAAGCAGGGTAGTGAGATGTTTCTTGACATCAGAGTCAACCACCAGCAAGTCTGTCTCCTGTGACTCAGTCTCCAAGCATTTGTCTTGGGGGTAGAATGCTAGTGCAGGGATAAGATCTGAATGACCTCATGGGGGGCTGAGGTGCACTCCAAAAGAAGCCATTAACTCTTTATCCACTGGGAGGGTAGTCTCATGATTTCCTTTACTATCTATATAGTCCCAGTGCTATCTAACAGAGGTCAGCATGAGGTTCTGATCACATTAGTTTACAACCCCATTAACTATTGATCGATTACGGACATTTAGGGGCTTAAGGGTAGTTGTCACGTTGTTTTTTCTTTCCGTTTACATCTGCACCTTTTTTTGTTTGTTTGTTGTTTTGTTTGTGGAGACAGAGTTTCTCTGTGTAGCCCTGGCTGTCCTGGAACTCAATCTGTAGACCAGGCTGACCTGAAACTCAGAGATTCTCTTGCTTCTGTCTCCTGAGTGCTGGGATTAAAGGCTATCTGCACTTTTGGTGAAGTGTCTGAGGTAGCCCAAGCTAGCCTTAGACTGTCTCTGTAGCCAAAGCTGGCCATGGATCCTATTCTCTTGCCTCTACCTCCTAAATTCTGAGGCTGCAAGTGTGTGACGTCATGTTAGGCTTTTAAAAATATTTAAAATATTCTGGGCAGTGGTGGTGTACACCCTTAATCCCAGTGCTCAAGAGGCAGAGGCAGGGGGATTTCTATGAATTTGAGGCCAAGCCTGGTCTCACAGAGCAAGTTCCAGGACATCCAGAGCTACACAGACAAAGCCTGACTTGGGGTGGGGGTGGGGTGGAGAGGGAAGAAAATAAATAAATAAGTAGGTAAATAAGTAAGTAAATAAGTGATTACTTTTTATGTGCTATATACATTTTATGAAGAAATTAAGGGATGTATCATGTATCACAAAATGTCATATTGTAAGAACAGATCTTTTGATTATATTTTTCACATTTATTTATGTGCAAGTGTTTTGCAGGTGCTCATGCACATACACAGACACACACACACACACAGACACACACACACACACACACACACACACACACACCATACCACACACATGCTTGGTGCCCCAGGAGGTCAGAAGAGGGCATTGGATTTCCTAGTACTGAATTATAGACGGTTGCAATCCATGTGTAGGTGGGTGCTTGGGTTCTCTGCAAAAGCAGAAAGGACTCCTAACGGCTGAGACATCTCTCTAGCTGTTAGGGAAGATCTTAATATGTGTGTTAGGACATTCTGCATATATTATAGAAGGCAGAAATCACCAGCAGTCAAAACTACTCTGCAAAAAATTTTAAACCATTCACAAAGCATTGTATATGTGACCCTGTGTCTGTGACGTTGGATTATAACTGTCATACACACACATAATACAAGGCAAACAATTATAAGCAGCTGGAACACATTCCTGTAGCTTTGGGTGTCACATGGAGTACTTGACTGGTACTTAGAAGCCAAGTTAGGCACATATTTTATATGTCTATAGCATCAGAATTTTTCTCCTTGGGGCAAGCTGCTCAGAAATATCCCATGTTCTTTGTTAAAAACAAAAATTAAATGTTCCTCTTATGTGACCTGCACATTAACTGTTCTTTTCCCACTCCTGTCAACTGTAATTGAGTTACATGATACATTAATATTCTCACCTCACTCTTCTGTGGATGGGAACAGGGACGTGCCACACAGAGGTTAAGCCACATGACTCCAGAAAGCCATGAAATTGACACCCAACTGCTGGAACCACACAAAAATGGAAATGACCTTCCTACAAACAAACAAACAACAAAAACAACAAAAAACGGTGCCTAGAGTTAGGAGGATGGGAGTCATACAATTTGTAGGGAAAAAGGTTGTCTTAGATGGTAGGATTGCCTGTGTGGGATTGTGTGTGTGGTTGTCTGTGTGAGGTTGTTTTGTGGGATTATATGGTGGGATTGTCTGTGTGGAGTTTATATGGTGGGGTTGTCTGTGTGGGATTTTGTAGGATTGTCTGTGTGGAATTTTATAGGATTGTATGCGTGGGGTTGTCTGTGTGGGATTTTGTAGGATTGCATGTGTGTGTGGTTGTCTGTGTGGGATTATATGGTGGGATTCTCTGTATGGGATTGATGTGAGGGATTGTGAAGACAGACCTGTGTGTTGGAAACAGAAACAGCTGATAAAGAAACAGGTCAGGTCCCCCCCCCCCCGAGTGCCCTGCAGCTCCTTACCAGACCTGACCTGTAAGGCCTCCTGTCTACCCTTGTGTCTTGCCACAGCTCTAGAGGAGTGTGGCCCAGCTGCCTGCAGTTTTTCCAGCCTCACCATGGTCTGGTTTGGCCAGTCAAGTGCTGGATTCTTCCCATCTAGCTGCAACTGGACTTTCTGCTCACAAGAACAGGAAAGCTTGTGTGTGACACATGGGCTAACTTATGCTTTCTGACCTTTCACCCCCAGACCCATTCTTCCTCCCTTCCCTTCCCAAGGTATCTCCTAGTGTCAGGAATGGGAGATTTCTTGGGTTTACTCTGCCAAGATATAGGCCCATGATTCCTTCCTTCCTTCCTTCCTTCCTTCCTTCCTTCCTTCCTTCCTTCCTTCCTTCCTTCCTTTTTGCTCTCTCTTTCCAGGGATCCACTTGTCTCCACTAGGATTATGAGCATTTCCCATCATGCCTGTCTATCTTTGCCCCTCAATGTTAGGATGGCAGACATATGCCGCCTGGCTTTTATGTGGATGCTAGGGACGTGAACTTGGGTTCTTCTGCTGGCTTTTAGTTCAGGAGCCCTCTCTTCAGCCTACCTCATGATTTCTTGAATACTTCAGTTTCCCTGCCTTGTGGAGTTATCTGACTACAGCCTGCACAGAGAGCCTCTGGTATGTAAATAACTGCTCTAGTGATTATCACCTATTTTAATTTAAGCTGTTTTTATCCCTGTTTATTGTTTTTATTTATTATTGACTGTTAGGCATGCCGGCTGAGTTCTACACTAAGCACACCCTCAGCCCAGCCACACCCACAGCCCAGCCACACCCACAGCACACCCTGGATTGTTTTTATTGTTTGTAGTTAGCTATTAATGTTGATCGTCCTTGACTTTCTTTTGCCAGCTTGACTCACGGGCTGCCGTACAGAAATCTTAGTGACAACACTGGCCTCAGTTTCAACCAGTTGACAGATCACATGCAGTGAACGCTTCAGCACTTATCATTCCTCAGTCTTCTGTGGCTGAGAATTCACACGATTATCTGTTGACTTATATTACTTTTTTTATTGCTCATGTCACAGAATAAGGAACATCAGAACAAGGCTGTCTCTTTGGGCTCTACTCAAACTTTTTGAGAACTCACGTAGGTGTCAGGGGACAATATGAACTTCAGAGCCCAAGGGGCCTTCCTTGACCCTTTCCAGTCAGTACCCCAGCCTCTGCCTTTAGAGAGACTTCTGGTCTGTCACATCAGGATGACCAACAGCGGCTTAAGGTCTGCCTTGAGTGCTGTCTGTGGTGAGCTACGCGATTTCTCTCTGACTATATGACCTGTGGCTTCAGCTTGTCCCTGTATAAGATGCAGATAATAACATTATTACCAAGCCCAGCATCACCAAACCAAAGAGGCTCACAAACGCTAGTCATTGTTAGCTAGAGAGCCCAGTTTTCTCACCAACAGAAGGTGCCTCCAGAGCTGCCCTGCCTGTGTCCAGGAGGATGATAAATGCCCAGTACGTGTGTCTGTGCTCTGGAAAGAGGAAAGAGAAAGCAAGGCTGCACCCATTTCTGGGGATCATCCTTATAAGGGGCCTGGATATGAGGCCCAGGGACAGAGGGAGGAAGCGGGGGGGGGGGTGGGTGGTGAGGGGGAGCGGGGTGGGGAGGTGAGGGGAGCCAGTCATCCCAGTGGTTGGGTGCAAGAGACAACAGTACAGCAGAGTGCTTTCAACTCTCCGCAGACAGGCACTTTATTAGCATAGAGATAAATAGAGACAGATAAGAGGCCTCTGGTTTTACATCTGGGGTGGAAGAAGCATCATCTGTGGGAGCGAACACGACGTTTCTTGCACAGATGAATCCATGAAACCCAGCCTCTGAAGGGGGAGGCCTTGCGCCAAGATGAGCTGCCTGAGGCTTTCCTGCGTGATGGGGAGCAAGTTTTGACAACAGCGATGCTAATTGATCAGGTGTTCTCATCAGAGAACGCAGGGGCAGGGTAGGTTGAGGTTTTACACTTTTCCTGACGGGGTGGGTATTTCCTTCCTCAGTACTTCTATTTACTCCCCTAGGCAAGAAGCCCCAACTGGTTACTTCTGAACCCTAAAGCTTGCTGGTCGTTGTTTATTTCAGAGTATATTTACAACTAACCACCTGGGAAGTTGCCTTTGGTTCTGAAAGTTACCCGTGCTGCCCAACAGAGGCTGAGCCTGAGGCAGAGAGGTGCTCTACTGCTGTGCCAATGTGAGCCCAAAACCGAAAAAGGCTCAGGGCCTCGCCTGTCTCCTTATCTGCTGCTTTGGAAACAGAATTTATTCATTCTGGGCTCCACTTTTCTGTAAAGTGGGAGCTGAAACACTCGTTTCTTTAGAAAAGATGTCTTTAAATCCAGCACTGGTAGATTTCTGTGATTTTGTATACACATACACACACACAAATACACACACACATACACACAAACATATATATATACACATATATACACATACATACACACACATACACACATATACACACACATATACACATATATACATATACACACACACATATATACACATACATACACACATACATACACACATACATATATATGTACATGCACACACACATACACAAACATATGCACACACATACAAATATACACATACATGTATATGTACACACATACACATACATACACAAACATATACACACACATACAAATACACACACACATGTATATATACACACATACACAAACATATATACACACATACACATATAAACACATACACACACATACACACTCATATATATATATAATACATATACATATATATGTGTGTGTGTGTGTATGTATATATAAAATTTGCCACATGAGAGGATGGAGCTGGAGGATCAGCATGGTCTATGTAGAGAGTTCCAGGCCAGTCTGAGCTATATGGTGAAATCTTGTCCCAAAACAAAAACACAACCAAAACACTAACAAAACCCACCAATATTGCGAAACACCCTTTTCCTAGCAGACAAAAGCAAACCAGATAAAGATCACCATCAAAAGATGTGATTCAGAAGATAAACAATTAACCAAAGGCTGGAAGAAAGGATCCAACATACATGCACTTGACATAGGAGCTAGGAGCAGAATATCTAAAGAACTCTTTCAACTCAATAAGAAAAGGAAAAGCAACTTAGCTGAGACATGAGCACCAGCTCTGAACACTTCACCAAAAAGTTTTCTGAATGGTTTGCAAACAGACAAGCCCTAGAGAAGATTCCAGTGTGCTTAGTCACCGAAGAATTACATAGCACACAGTCATGCTAATAGCCAAAATGGAAAAAATCTGATGACATTCATGTAGGCCTAGAAGTGAGGTGATTGTAATTCAAACCTGCCGGCAGGAAATGCCATGTGTCAGATCCATGCCTAGTGGATTGATGGCAACGTGTTTACTCAAGGAGCATAAGACGGTAGCTGCAAGCTGGAAGCAAAGTAGTTTACACACAAGGTTGTATGTTACTCCATAGTCTATAGGAGTGCAGTAGAGATGCATATGACGTGATGTCAAAACGACTGTGATGATTAGAAAAAGCTTCTTCAGTGTAGAAGAGAGAGAATGAGAACAGGATGGCATTATCATTGTCTCTTGGGGATTGGTAGACCAAGAACTGAAGGGGACTTAGTGGCCATGATCTCTGTGTGTCTGAATGGGTGGTCTCATGACCATGCATAAATTAAATGAGAAGCCTGGTGAGCTATACTCCTAAGATTTGTTCATTCTTAGGTCCATGAATTATATATCCCCTTAAAGCAATGACTAAAAACACAATCTGACATATTGTTCTTCTGATTAAAAACAGGGAATTATATACCTTCCCCAACTGACTATACAGTGGTTCATCTATCTTAACCTGACCCAAAGGCAGGCAGACACAATTCGGTCTTGTTCAAAAGCATACACATTTTCCCTAGAACATGTCTACAATAGCAAGACGGTACCAAACATCGATGTCTAGGAGACCTGGAACTCCCACAAGTTCCCGGTGGAGAGCAGATTGACAAGACCATTCCATTCCGGAGAGTAGACTTGAAGTGTCTGTAGAGGCGAACTCAATCAGTGTCTTCCTTCATTGATACGTAGCCAAGAGAACAGGCTGAAAACCCATAAAGAGGTTTATTTACGTTACTTTGTTTCTGTTCTCTTCATACTTCTGTGAAGTCCTGGGTAGACTAGACCTCAATGTGTATGCTTGGCTGGCCTTGAACCTATAGTGATTCTACCTGCCTGTCACCCCAAATTCAGAGACCACAAGTCATCATGCCTGTCTGCCCATAATTTCTTAAAAAGGAATTGAAGATGGCTTCCTGGGGTGTGATTTGTATACAATACAATTTGTCCATTTAGAATGTCTTCTAGCATGTTCACAAGTGTACAAATCATCACCACAACCATTGAAAAACATAGCTGTCACTCTGAAAAAACAAAAACCAACCAACCAACCAACCAACCAACAAAAAACAAACAAACAAAAAAACTGTTTACACATTGGTAGCTGGTGTATAGCCTTTAGGAAGTACCAGTCTACTTCCTGCCTCTTGGGATTTGTTTCTTTTATGTCAACAGAACACCACAGTGTGTGGTCTTCCATGGTTAGTTTAGTACTGAACATACTGTTTGTAAAGCTTGCCTGTTATACAGTGTATTCTAAAGCGTCATTTCTTCTTATTGCAGTATAATATTCCATTACCATAGACATACCACATTTTACTTCCTGTCTTATCAATGGATGGCCATCTAGATTGTTTCCACTTATTTTTAAAGCCTTTTCTTCTTTTTTTTCTAATTATTATGCATGGCCACCATGCTATCCAGATGATTAGAACTTACCCATTTCACAGGTCTCCATCACCCTCTTCCCTTTGCTCTGGGGTTATGCAGTTTGACAGTTTTACATATGTCGTAGAAGTGAAGCTGTGTACTTGGGCTGTGTACCTGGCTTATCTCACTTAGTGTAGTGACTTCTAGGTCCACTGTTGTGCACGGTACATTACAATTTCATGCCTTTAAAAGGCAGGTAGGGCTGGAGTGAGAAGGGAGAAAGAGAAAGGAAGGGGAAAAAATAAATAAAAGGCAGAATAGTCTACTATACAGAGACATGGGGTTTTTGTGTGTTTGCTTGCTCTTTGTTTGGTTTGGTTTTGATTTTTGTTGTTTTTGTTTGTTTGTTTGTTTGTTTGTTGTTTTTGAGACAGGGTTTCTCTGTGTAGCCCTGGCTGTCCTAAAAATCATTTCTGTAGATCAGGCTGGCCTGGAACTCACAGAGATCCACCTGCCTCTGCCTCTAGAGTGCTGGGATTAAAGGTGTGCGCCACTACCACCTGGTTGAGAAGAATTTTTTTTTTTTTTTTTTTTTTTTTGGTTTTTCGAGGCAGGGTTTCTCTGTGTAGCCCTGGCTGTCCTGGAACTACTCTGTAGACCAGGCTGACCTTGAACTCAGAAATCTGAGTTCAGAAATCTCTGCCTGAGAAGAATATTTTTAACAGCAATCTTTGTAATAGTTATAAACTTAGAATTCTCCAGATGGAAGTTACAGCAGAATGCCCCCGGAGCTGTCTTTTTTCATTCATCAGAACACTTCCTCAGTGGGAGGAACAGGTCTGTCCGCACTCTGACATAGTACTGAGCAAGAGACATGTATAGAAGTGTACACAATGCATGACATTAGACAGAGTTCAAAAGTTAAAACTGCTTATGATGCAAATTAGAATCAGAACCAGGGTGATCTTAATGTGAGCAGTGGGAGCTTCTGGGAAGCGGCAGGTTACTCTGGGGGAGTAGAAACTTTCTATGCATTGAAGATGGCTTTCTGTTTTTTTTTTTAAATTTAGATTTATTTATTTTGAGAGTATAAGTATATGAATGTTTTGTCTGTGTGTGCGTGCATGCATGCATGCATGTGTGTGTGTGTGTGTGTGTGTGTGTGTGTGTTCCACCCTTGTGTTGTGCCCAGCACAAAGTCACAAGAGGGTTGGATCCTCTGAGACTGCAATTACAGATGGTTGTGAGCTATCATATGAGTGCTGGGAATAGAACCCAACTCTGTAAGAGCCACACTTGCTCTTAAACATTAAGCCATCTCTTCAATCAGGGATGGTGGTGGTTTGATTGCTATGTGTATTTTGCAAACCCAACAAACTATATACTTAAAATTTCATTGAATTTAATCTATACCCTTATTAGGTTGATTTTATCCCTCCAGTAACATTTCACAGGTCAGTAGGCAGCTGGTCCACTACAGCCCTTCAGTGGCTTTTGTGTCAGCAGACAGAGCCTGTTGAAGATGACTGAGTTTTAGTTGTTGAGCTGCTGAGTGGGCCTCTGTCCCGAATTACTCACAGAGAGAAGATCTGATGTTGGTTTTGATAAACTCGGAAAAAGTTACAGTGAGGGTGGGGTGGAGAGCAGCCTCTGAGAGGAGCCTGGAGAAGAGAGTGAGTCACCTCACCAGACCTGGTTTCCCTTCCTTGTGTGAGCTGTATTTTGTTTTGCTTTGTTTTTGAGATAGGGCTTCACTGTATTGGCCTGAATGGCCTGGAGCTCACTAGGTCAATAAGGCTGACCTAGGACTCCTTGGTATCCTCCTGCCTCTGTCTTCCAAGTGCTGGATTGCAGGAGTGAGCTTCCAAACCCAGCTGCAGCTTTAGGTTGGATTTCCAACTGCCACGCTTGTTTGTGGGCTTGGCATTTCTCTATATCCTTTTAAAAATATATCAGCTTCCCTATTATTTTTGTTTGTTTTCTTTGTTGATTATAAAAAATAGGACGTTGCCTACAACAGCATTATAGAAAGCCTAAAGCCAGGCAGAGTGGTATATACTCATAATCTCACCACTTGGGAAGGCGAGGCCAGCTGATCGGGAGTTCAAGATCAGCTTTTGCTATAAGAGACCTTGTCTCAGAAAAAAAACAAAATAAAAGTAAAATAAGTTAAATGGAAACCCCAGAAAACTAGATAGAAAAAAAAAGCTTGTAATTCACTTGCCAAAAATAATTAGTTTACTTTGGGTGGACTGGCTTTCCATCTTGCCTGGGGTATTTGTTGTTGTTTTTCATTCTTTATTTTTTGTTTTTCAGTTTTTTTTGTGACCCTCTGAATTTAACTAGGCTTGCTTGCATGGGCGTGGATGGAGGGTTATGAACTATATACTGGAGCACGGATAACTTACCAAAGGATGAAAACCGACTCCCTCTCCCAGAGGAACCATTGACTCCCAACAGTATCTCAGGGAGGGCTGGAGACTTAGGAGTCCCTCTCCCAACCATGACGGACTCATGTCTCAGTCTTATGGTCTCTGTCTTATGTAGGTTGCCGTAGTCACTGTGAGTTCGTGAATACAAAGGCCATGTCTTGTCTAGAGGACAGCGCTGCATAGCATCCTTCCCCTCCTCTGGCTCCCACATTCTTTCTGTCCTGCCTTTGTAATGATCCCTTATCCTCGGTGGAGACGATGTGGGTGCCCTGTGCAGGCTTGGGCATTTCAAAGCCACGTATTCTTAGTACTGTGACTAGTTATGAGTCTCTGTGTTAACCACAGCCCACTGCAAGAGACAATTCTCTGACAAAATTTCGCTGCAGCAGTAATCTATGAATATAAATACAAACTCTTAGAAGACAGTTTGAAAACATGTTCACTTAAAAAATAGACAGCAATAGGTACTCCTTTAGGGCCTAAGACTTTCCCAGTGTCTTAGTCAGGGTTTGTATTCCTGCACAAACATCATGACCAAGAAGAAAGTTGGGAGGAAAGGGTTTATTCAGCTTACACTTCCTGGGTTCTATAAGAAAGCAAGCTGAGCAAGCCAGGGGAAGCAAGCCAGTAAGTAACATCCCTCCATGGCCTCTGCATCAGCTCCTGTGTCCAAGTTCCTGACCTGCTTGAGTTCCTGTCCTGACTTCCTTTGGTGATGAACAGCAATGTGGAAGTGTAAGCTGAATAAACCCTTTCCTCCTCAACTTGCTTCTTGGTCATGATGTTTTGTGCAGGAATAGAAACCCTGACTAAGACAGTTGGTAATAGTGTTCCTGGAAAGTCTGATAAGTTTCTCCATTGGAGCCACTGAGCCTCATCTTCTGTTAGTTGGGTGATTTTTCATTACTGATTCAATTTTGCTCTGTGTTACAGATCTGCTTCAGTTTTCTGTCTCATCCTGACTTAATGTCGGCAGTTCACATGCATCTGGAAACTCATCAGGTTGCTTTTAGGTGCCCTGACTTAGCAGAATACATATTTATAAAGTATGCCCCAACAATTTTCTGGATTTCATTTGCATCTCCCAAAATGACTCCTACTTCATCTTTATGTTCTACTGATTTTGTCTTCTTCCTTTTTCTTTGGGTTAGTTCAACTAAGCATTTTTCAATCTCATTTGTCTTTGGATGATTCTTTGCATGGCTGTCTGTTCTTCCCCAATCTTAATGATTTCTTTCCATCTGTTGATTAGTGTTTGACTTGTTTTTCTTCTTCTTTTCAGGGCTTTCGTGTGCATCAATGAGGTTATTTGTTTGAGAGCTCTCTGACTTCGTCGTTCTTTCTTTCCGTCATAAGCTGTGTCTATGTATGTTTGTCTGTGTGTGGGTGTGTGCTCATCATGACTGCAGCTGACCTTGCAGGCCAGAAGAGGACAAGAGACTCCATGGAGCTGGGATTACAGGTGGTGGTGAGCTGCTTACTGTGGGTGCTGGGAAGTGAACCACATTCCTCTGTGAAAGCAGCACACACTCTGAACTGCCGAGCCATCCTTTCAGTGCCAACCCTCTGATATCTAAATATAGGCATGCATAGGAATGAACGTCCCTCTTAGGACCACTTTCATTACATCTCATAATTTTGGGTATGTTGGTCTTGTATTTCCCCCTGATTCTAGTATTTTCTACATTCTTCTCTTGGTTTATTCAATGGCCCATTCATCACTCAGACGCAGGTAGTTTAATCTCCATGTTCTAAGCTGTTTTGTTGTTGATTTGTAGTTTTACTCCACTGTGGTCAGATAATACACAAGGAATTCTTTCAGGTTTTTTTTTTTTTTTTCTTCTGTTTTTCTGTGTTAGGACTTGCTTGCTAGCTGGGCAGTGGTGGTTCTTGCTTTTATCCTAGGACTCAGGAGGCAGAGAGAGATGAATCTCTGTGAATTTGAGGCCAGCCTGATCTACAGAGCTAGTTTTAGCACAGCGAGGGCTACATAGAAGCCCTGTCTTGAGAAACAAAAACAAAACACAAAATGAACAGACTTGCTTTGTTTGTTAATACATAACCTGGTAAAGACGGTAGGCTCCATGGGCTTCTGAGGGAGTATCTATTCTGCGGTGTTTACACGGCTTGTTCTATAGATGTCTGTTGAGTTCGTTTAATCTTTTATGTCATCTAAATAAGATATTCCTACTTAATTTTGTTGGGACCATATTTCAATTGGTGAAACTGGTATATTGACGTTTCTCTCTACTGTTGTGCTGTTCATCTGTGAACTTGCCTCTAGTGGTATCGTTTTATGAAGTTGGACACACTTCTGTTTGATGTGTCACATGTTTCGAATTGTAGCATTTTATTGGCTGGTTGTTTCCTTCATCAGTAGGTAGTGACTTTAAGTTATGTTCTAATTTCTGTTTGACGTCTGTTTTGTCAGATATTTGAACAGTGACACATGCCTGTTTCCCAGTCCCGTTTGCTTGGAGCATCCTTTTCCTAGCCTTTCATCCTAGGATAGTGCCTGTCTTTCGTGATGAGGTGCATTTCTCGGATGAAAAACAAAGAAGATTCTAGTTTTTGGTCAATATAAAGCCTATGTCTTGATTGGGGAGTTGAAACTGTTAACATTTAGAGCTATGGTGGAAAGATCTGTTTGAATCCTGCGGATTACTGTGGTGTTTAGTGTTTTTCTTTGTCCCTCTCTCGTTTGACTATTAACCTACTTTGCTTTATTCTTCCCTTTAGCCTCGTGGATGGGTTTATTCCTCGTCAGTATAAAGGCTTCCTTAGGTAGCTTATACAGACCTGGCTTAGTGCTCATCACCATAATCTATTCTTTAGTAGAAAACGTTTATTGTTTTCTTTCCATTGTGATAGACAGTTTTTCTGGGTATAGCAGTCTGGTTGGAAATTATTGTCTTTTAGAACCTGAAATACATTCTCCCAGGTCCCCAAACACTGATGGCTGATGCCCATGATGTGTACCCTTTACTTGGGGTGGGGGGAGTAGTTCTTTAAGTATAAGATGCCAAGACACACCCACTGTGATGGTTTGCATATGCTCGGTCCAGAGAGCAGCACTATTAGGAAATGTGGCCTTGTTGGAGTAGGTGTGGCCCTGTTGGAGTAGGAGTGTCACTGTGAGCGTGGGCTATAAGACCCTCATCCTAGCTGCCTGGAAGCCAGTATTCTGCTAGCAGCCTTCAGATGAAGATGTAGAACTCTCAGCTCCTCCTGCACCATGCCTCCTGGATGCTGCCATGCTCCCTCCTTGATGATAATGGACTGAACCTCTGAACCTGTAAGCCAGCCCCAGTGAAATGTTGTCCTTTATAAGAGTTGCCTTGGTCATGGTATCTGCTCACAGCAGTAAAACCCTAACTAAGACGCCCACTATGATCTTTCGTCTTCAAGATTGTTGTGGCTCAAGAAATTCACATTTTTAAAAAGCATCACAGGTGACTCTACATTAGCTCCGAAGTAAAATCTGCTGCATAAAGAAGGCTTGGGGTCACTTTTGCCATTTTCCACACTTGGTTTTTCTGACAGGTTTTCTCTGTGTAGCGCTGGCTGTCTTGAAACTCATCTCTAAACCAGGCTGGCCTAAACTCACAAAGATCCACTTGCCTCTGCCTCCCGAGTGATGGGATTAAAAGGAGGACTTAGGCATTCAATTCAGACTTATTTAAATGATTGATTCCTTCCCCCTCCCAATCCTTCTCTTCTTCATTTTGTGCCAGGGTCTCTCTATTTAGCCTTGAGTGTCCTAGAACTTGTTATTTAGAACAGGTGGGTCTCACAGAGATCCACCTACCTCTGCTAACTGAGTGATGTGCTCCAAGACCTGTGCCATCATGCCACGTGGCTGACACGTCTTAATTCATGCATCCAGTAGGTGCCTATTAATTATATTTCTGATTGTCCGTTAGGGGACAGATATGTGGTAGGTGCTCAAGAAAGACTTATTGTACCATGTGCAAAAGCCGAGCATGCGCAGGAGGTCAACCATTGTGGCATGCAGCGAGGAAGCAAGATGTAGTCCAACATCTCAGAGAAATGGAGTCAGTCATTAGAAGGTTGTTCAGTGCCAAGTTTGGGAGGCTAAGGAGGAATGCATAAATTATCAATATACTTTCCTTTGAAGAGTCAACCAAGAAGAACAGGCAGAGTCCCTAGGACCCTCAGGTCTGTGTCTCTCATGTAACCTGGTGTTTTCTGCAGATTTGGCATTAAATCTGGGTTCATATGTAATATCACTGCTGTGTGGATATACTAAGTGCATGGGAAGACTGTCTTGTTTCTCATGCGGTAATTCTCACTGAAGCCCAGACTACATCTCCTTTCTCTATTGACTCTTTTCCCCATCAGCATCAGAGCTGAAGTTTTTCCTGGGGTCCTTTGGGGAGCAATAGCAACTGTCTTTAGGAGACTGCTGAGGAGAGAGAACTTCCTTGGAAAGACAAGGAAAGCTTTCAGGGAGCTGGTTTAAGCAGAGGGTCTGTTCTTTTTAGTTTTTGACACAGGGCCTTGCTTTATATGTCCAGGCTGGTCTCAGATTTATTATGTATTCCAGGATTTCCCCTCTAATCTTGACCTTACTGCTCCAGCCCTTGCACAGATGCAATTTTTGGCATGCACCAGAGTGTGAGTCTGGTTCTGTATGGGTTAGAAGCTTCTCTTTCCAGGATTTCTTTTGAGTTTACTTGGTGGATGCTATCTACAAACCATGTTCCTGCCCCTTCACCCTCTCTGGAAACACAACACGGATAAATAAATGCCTTATCAAACAAAGCTCCTGAGATCCCTGGGAGGGTATTTCCAGAACTTTTTGTCAGGAAGATATTGGAGAGTCTGTATGTGTGTGTGCCCACACACTTCCTCACTTATGATTAGAAGTAACGGGGTGTGTGCCAGCCAGGCAGCCGGCAGCCAGGCATACTAGCCCCTTATGTAGAGTCATCTGTGATACTTAGCTAGACTCAGACTGGCAGACTCTCTGATCTGGACAAAGACTAGAAGTTGGAAGAATATTGTGGAGGGAGGAAGGAAAGTGATTTTGGATTCCTTGACAGTCAATAAAAATGACATGTGGAAAAGCACGAGGTCACACAGGAAGAAGCCGTGAGACACTCATAATACAGGAACAAGGTACAGGCCATGCTTATCCTTACAGCAAAATAGATGAGCTTCGGCAAGGCTCGGAGAGCTCTTCAAGACAGGACAATCAGGAGTGAGGTAACAGTTCTGTTGCCACTTCCACATTTAAAAAGTCTGAAATGGTACATTTATGTGTTTATCTGCATGCGTGTGCAGAGGGGAGGGACACGCCAGAGTGTGCATATAGAGGTTAAAGGGCAACTTGCACAAGCTGACTCTCGTCTTCTACCATGTGGGTCCTGGGCCTCGAACTCAGGTCATCAGGCTTGGTGGCAAGTGCAGTTATCTGCTGAGCCATCTTGCAGGTGCTGGTCTTCCAAAATAAGTAACTGCATATATGTATGTACACATGTATGTATGTATGTATGTATGTATATATGCGTATAGCCTAGAGTAATGAGGAAAAATCAAATTTTCAGAGTGTGGTGTCCCACACCCCCAGTCTCAGCCCTGTCAGGCTGAGGTAGAAGGACCTCCAGTTCAAAGCCATAGAAGTTTCCAGGCCAGCCTGGGCTACAAGATGCTGTTAAAAGCCAAACAATTTTCTAATCTCCACGGCACAGTTATACCTGACAGCTTTCAGAACTCTTTAAAAAAATTTAAAAGTATAGAAGAGGATCAACAATCCTCTGGTAACCGAACTCTTACCCCGGGCTGTGCATCTGAGTCCCGATGGCAACACTCTCTGTAGCAGATGGTCACATGTGAGGGCAACGTGGTCAATACTGATGTCACATAGTTTAGCTTAACAGCAGTAAATAATATTGGCCACAATCTAAACGCCCATCAGCAGGGGACTGGTCATGTGTAGCACTCATAGGGGCAGGTTTGTTTTGTGAGCGTACAACAAAGTAATGACAAGCAGGTACTAGAGGCCTCCCGCCCCGAGGTACATAATAAGATGATATGTTCCCTTGGGGAAAAAAAAGCCTTTATCTTTAAGAAATATAACCCCAACTATTTACAGATAGCATAATACGTTATCTGGTATTTATTGAAAATAGTTTGGAGGAGGGGGTAGAGTGTGTAGACCGGACTGACCGGGAAAGGACGTTTAGTGAAGCTGACAGATGGACTCTGGGGAATTTGCTCTCCGTTCTGCAGACTTTTGTATGAGTTTGGCAAGTTTCCATAATAACATGTTTTTGAGGTGAAAGAAGCGGGACTGTTTTTAAAGAATGCCGCCGTTCCTGTGAAAGGAGGGGGATGCGGCTTACTGTACGCATGCGCATGTGGCTTGCCGGTACAGATGTTGACCGTTTTGAGGAAGACAGTCTGGAGTAAGACAGAATAATACACTCTGCAACCTATAACTTCTTAAATATATTATTTTTCTTAAGCAGAAGGAACTATAATGCAAGAAGCAGAATAAGGAGCTATCTAGGCTGAGAATCTGGGTCAGCCTGCTTCTTCCTTCTGAATTGGCGTCAACAAACAGTCCCTAATGTGTGCAAATTGCACAGCCAAGGACCCAGATGGTGGAAGTTTCTAGCCACAATAATCGGAATATTAAAGCTTCTGCTTGCACACCACGACGCTGTAGATGTGAAAGACATTTTTTTTTTCTCTCCCTTGGAAGAAACACACTCTGAAGTGCCCAGGTGTGAGGTCCACTTAGGCTCACTGTTTCCGAGGCCGAGGAAGCCGGTTCTCTGCCCCAGCTGTCTACCTCAATCAGATTCTCCAGATAATTGCTCTACTCCACCCGCCGCTTAGTATGCACGGACGACTCTCAAGCTGTGTGCTCCTTCCTCCTGACCCTGTCAATTTTGCGTGAGTTAATTTCTAGGGTGAACTAGAAGCAGACCTTTGCAAGAGGAGTACGGGACTTTGCCGGCTCGCATTTCATAATGCTCTTCCGTAGATGCACGTGGGAGCAACAGATACAGCCAACCCATGCATGAACTGCAGTCCAAAGGCTTAGGTTACTGTTTCTGTGTTCTGTTCAGCACAGCTCTGAGCTTTGCTGGGCTACATGTCTAACGCCTTGACAATTACGAAGACTGCACTTTAGTCTCACCAGTGAACTCCGTCCCTGTTAGGGGTTCACATCTGGTGCCCCAAAGCCTCTCCGGGGCCCAGCAAATTAAGACAGATGTAGCTATCCATGTGAGCTGAAAGCTGCCGTTGGAAACAGAGGCCTTTGGGGGTGGATGGTGAGGACTAGGCAACTTCAAGTGAGACAGTATTTCCTCCATGATATTTTATGTACCTTCCTTTTTTTTTCTGTGCCCCAGTGGCTAACCACATGAATTTTAATGGAGACAGAGGGCCAAGTTGGTGAAAAGGGATTGGAAATGTGTGAAATATCACTTGGAGAGGAGCTGGTAATTTTTGCATCCGGATAGCCAAAAAGGTCATGGGTGCCTTATTCACTTTCCAGTTGACGGTTAAGATCACCATCTTTTTTACGAAGAGTAAGGGTTAACCCGCTGGCTGACCTCTGGGACACATATTGAGGGACTGAAGGGCTTGCCTTGCATGAAATGGTCAGATGTCTTTGCTTTTCAGGGAAGGGTTTTCATCCTGGCCCCAGTGATTATGATACGTGCTAATGTACCCTAAGTGTGTGCCATGGGTGCATTTCACACGTGTTTATGCATGTAACCCTCATGGTGAACCTGGAAAGAGGAGTTGCTTCGTTTCCAGTTTTCTGAGGAAGCAGCAGATGAGGAATTCCACCAGGGTCACACTGCCGGCTGTGTGTTCGGACCGTGGAAAGCTGGTGCTCGAATCTCTGCTAAATGTGCCAAAGAAATAGAGAAGTAAAGAACGCTCTCATGTTGTTCCATCTTGCCTAACAACCCTGCCAGCCAGCCAGCCCTTCATTTAGTTCTAATTATAGAAACACAATTCAAACGGCCTTAGGAAAGGGGCCATAATTAAAAAGTGCAGGCAAATTCAGGCTACAGTCATGGCATCTCTAGGACTTCGCTCACCTCGATGCCTAGGAAACAGTCTCCATGTCCAAGGGAAGGGGATGCTAGGATTGGCTTGGGCTGGACCATCCTGGGGAATGTAACCTTTATGAACTCTGAAGAGGACAAGAGAGTGTTCAAATGGACAAAAATCAAGTGTTTCCTACCAGAAAGGACAAGAGGTCTGGGTGGCATCGGATGTTTGTGACCTTATCCAAAGTGGGGCAGTGGAGCACCACAGATATGCACAGCTTAATCCACATGCTCATAAGTGTGACAGCTGGTTTCTGACAATAGCAAAGGTGATAGCAACATCTGCTCTCTCACATTAGAAATGGGTAAGAGAATACGTTGTCATGATTACTGCATAGTCGATGCATTTTAAATGTTTGCTACAGGATTAATAATTTTTAATTAGCCAAGGAATCCCATGGTAAACCCACCAAATTCTGCCCTAGAAAATTTAGCTATGCCCTAATCCATCTTCTGTTGTTATAACTCACCACTTAACAGATACTTTCTAATGAATAGAAGCTTCTTTATGTCATGGTTGTGGAGTCTGGGAAATCCGAGAGCGCAGTCCGCTCAGCATATGGTGAGGGGCTCCTGCTGCATCGGCCATGGTGATGTGGAACCGGCAGGCTAGCTCAGGTCTCTCTTCATAGAGGCCACTAATCCCCTCAAGAGGACCTCACCTCAGGACCCCATCTCATCTTGATAGCCTCCTAAAATTCCCTCCTCCAAATACTATCAGCATGAATTTGAGGATAAGTCTTGCACATAGACTTTGGGGTGCACACCTTCATAGCAAAGTGTTGGGTTCTCTTTTCTCTTGTGGCATTAAAGCAGAACATTAAACCTCTCTCACTCTCTCTTCAGAATGACATAGGAGCCTGGGAGGCAGGATAGGATTCACAAATTCTACAAGGTGCTTTCCCAACAAAAGTCCTGCCTCCAGGAAAGAGGGCCACATCTTCTCAGCGGAAGCCACCTGCCTGCTCATTCCTGGGTCATGGCAGCAGCGATGTCTCAAAAAATTATTTGCTCATTTGCTTTAAATGAAGCTCAAAAAAAAAAAAAAAACCACCCGATTAAATCATCTTTGATCCAGATCCTTTAATAAAGGCACAGAAAGAGACATAGGCTGTTTGGGTTTGAGACATCCTCTGGAAAGTGTCAGCGAAGCAATTGCTAAAGACTAATGAGCGACTTGGCAAAGGAGTTCAAGCCAATGTCAGAGGGCCTTGGAGAGGGGAGGGAAAGGCCTGGGGGAATGGCTGAACGCAGAACTCAGGCAGCGGGCAGATTCAAACACCTCTCTGCCTGACACATTTTGGGGGGTGTAGGGAGCAAGTGTGAGGTTCAGGCTGACTTGTTTGTTTATATTTGAGATTTTAATTTAATCACAACCCTTTCCTCCCTCAAACCCCTCCTATACCCTGTCCCACTCTCCTTCAAATTCATGGCCCCTCTTAATTAATTGTTACTGTATACAGGTATGTATTTGTGTATGCATACATACACATATTCCTAAATATAACTTGTGAGTTCATATAATTTACTTGTGTGCATGTTTCAGGGCTGACCATTTGGCACTGGGTAGCCAGTTGGTGTGCTCCTCCCCTGGGAGGACCTCCTCTCACTCCCGGCTTTACTCAGTTGCCTGTAGTAACTTGTGAAGGTCTCATGGCTTTTCCTCGTCCACTTTGATACATTTGTTAGTGTCCTCCTTGCGCGTTCATGTCTCCGTGGTCGTGTTGGTGAGACTTTACAAGCATAGCTTCTGATACTGCTCGGAGACATAATCTTAGAGCAAAGTTCCTCATCCTTCAGGGCTTTAATGGAGGGAGGGGGCGGGGCTTGGAGAAAGCTGGTCACGTGGACTCGTGTGCTGATGGAGCTTCAGAGCTCAAGGATTCCCAGTCCTCCATTTACCTTGTTCTCAGCCCGTGTGGAAAGGCTCACTAGCGACAGATGATCCTCAGCAAGGAGGATGGTGATCTCCCTGGGGAGACGTGGGTGCGAAGGGCAAGGGAGGAGCCTAGAAGATGCCTGGGTCAGTACCGCATCCCCACCCCACCTCGAACCCTGCTTTCCTATTGGAGGCTTAGAACCGCGGCTTGGGGGAGTGTTGGGTTAGGAAGGCTTGATTCTTATCAGTGTATTAATCCACTGATATGATCGTAATTTAATGGACCATTGGAAATTGGTGGAGACTGTAGGAGAGAGGCTTTGTAGGTTCCTGAGGAGTGACCTCAAAAAATTCTATTTAATTTCATTACTGTCCCCCTTTTCTACTCCCTATCTCCCTCTCTTCCTTCCTTCCTTCCTTCCTTCCTTCCTTCCTTCCTTCCTTCCTTCCTTCCTTCCTTCCTTCCTTCCTTCCATCTATGACCCCTTACCCCCGACTGCCGCCTTTGCCTCTGGCTACCATGACTGAGTAACTTTCTGTCTCTGTGCCCTTCTGCAAAGATGGTTTTACTTAAAATGAACATTTTTATTATTTTAAAATTGTGTGTCTGGTGTGTGTGTGTGTGTGTGTGTGTGTGTGTGTGTTGGTTGTATGTGTCTGGTGTGAGTGTGAGTGTGTGTATGTCTGGTGTGTGTGTGTTGTGTGTCTGGTTGTTGTGTGTCTGTTATGTGTGTGTCTGGCATGTGAAAGTGCAGAGGGAACCCATTGTGAGCCACCTGATGTGGATGCTGGGAACAGCACTGGGGTTCTCTGGAAGAACAGCAAGTACTCTCTTAACTGCCGAGCCCTCTGTCCAGACTCAGATCTTCTTTTGCAGTGTGGTCCCCAAGGCAATGAATTCAGTGAGCTGAGCCCCAGGCCCAACCCTCCATGACCAGGAGTCCAACTAGTCCTTTCCTCCTTTGAGTTGCTTCCTCCAGTATTTGATCCAAGCAACAGAAGAGCATCCTAATGCAGTGGTGGCCTGGACCTGAGGGAGCTGAGAGGAGTGAACCAAAGACAGACAGAATGACCCCTTTCTGTTTCTTTCTAAAGTATTAAGTAGGTAGGGAGAGAAAGAGGAGAGAAATGAGATCCAAAAGGTTTGTGCAGGCATGCCCACTATGAGCAGAAAAACCAGACAGTACCTGCCAAAGGCAAGTGTATCCACTGCCTGGACCAGGGTGGTCAGATCTGAACTGGGGACCCAAAGGCTGGTATGAGTTTTCAGGCCTGCCTGCTCTGTGTTTTCCAATGTGGTTCCCTTTCAGCTAGTCATCTGCCTGCAGCCCTGGGGTAGCGTAAATGGAACACCTCACACCCATTCAGCCAAGGACATTTAATTACGCTCACACTCTCTCGAAAATTCTGCCAAGGTGTATAAACAGACCAATTTCTGGGATTGTTTCAATCTAATCATAATAAAGCATTTGCTCTTTTGGCCTTGAGAGGGCTCCAAGGGAAAAATGATCTTAAGTCCATTCCCAAAATAGCTGCCTTTCATTTCCAGTGCTGGTACTGATGCAGTGAACTCCACAGAGCTCCTGGTGTTGACGTCAACGAGCTGGGATGATCTGAGTCCAGGACGGGTGTGTGTGCGTGCGTGCGTGCATACGTCTGTCTGTCTGTCTATGAGGTAGCCCTGCCTCTGCTTATTTTTCCTCTCAAAGCCCATGGGGAGAATATATGCTTTAGTAAAGCGTTCTTACAGCAGTGACTTCAAACACTGGCTGCTACCAATTAGGTAGTATAACAGATTCAATGTCAGGATCGTGTGTGAGTTGGGAAGGAAAAGATGCTGAGTGACTCTCAGAGGGCATGAAGCCCAGAGAGGAAAGCGCTGAGGAGCTGGCATGCTTTGGCTGTACACCCCAAAGCCAAATAAACCAGGCCAGACGTGGCAATGCAAGCTATAATGAGAAGCCAGGGCTCGGGAACAAGGCAGACCTAGGTCTTATTTCTCGTTCACACAGCTTTTAGAAGTTTCTGGACATTATGAACCCTAAGAACCTTGCAAGATTGCTGTCCTTAAAAAAAAAATCCCACCGAGTGGTAAGGACTGAAGGAGGTTTGTAGAAAGCAGGCATTTAGGCGAACACACTGCTCTGTCCAGCCATTCCAAAGCTGCTGTCTAGTACCACCTGGATCTCGGTGTTCGTAGTGCTAGATATTTAGTAGGGATTCAGGATACGTTTGAAGATGGAATGGATGGTCTGCTACTGTAACAGAATACCCAACACTGGGTCATTGATGTATTCAATGTATTGAATTTATTCAATGTATTCAACAAACACAGATGTATTCTAGTTCTGGAGGCTGGAAGTCTAAGAGCAGGGTGCTGGCCCCTGGTCAGGGCTTCCTGCAGCATCATAAGGTGGCAGACAGGAGAGGGACTGATGCAGAGAGAAGGATCAAACCCAACGGCATGTTACATGCCTTTCCTCATGTTGCTGTCTCTGCTCCCAACCTGAGGTACCGCTGTTGTGGGTACCTCAGCTCAACCTCATCGACCTCTGTACCTGAAGGCTAGCTATCCTTTCTTCATCTCTATGTCTCCCCACACACCACCTCACTCCCGTCTCCTGGAGGGCGAGGATGTGTCCACATGTCCTCCAGACTCTGACCTTTAAGGCATAGCTGTCATTCATTTCCCAAACATGATCAGTTCAAGAATGAACAGGAAACAGATGTGGGCACCGCAAGTGAACCACGACTGAATCCGGTAGGCACAAATTTTTTGCAACCTAATTTTAATAAGGGTTCAACCTCTCCTCTAGCCCAACCTTCCATCTGGCAGAGGGAGTGGAAGAGAAGAGCTATTAGGATATGGGGGAAGTGGACCTGTTCAGCAATAGTTCTTTGGGAGCGAGCTTGATCCTCTTGGGCAGCAGTTCAGTCCCGTAGCAAGCAGCAAACACGATTCAGCAGCTGCAGAGCAGTCCCCTAGGCAGGTAGACACCAGGCACGAACCAGCAGCTGCAGTCCAATCCTTTCAGCAAATGGACAGCAGGCAACTATAGTTCAATCCAGAAGAAACCACCAGGCTCACCAACTGGCCTGAGGTGAGGCCACAGAAGTGGCAAGCTGCCACAGGAAACTCACAAGCAGTTCTTGGGCGGGTTTCTCTCAATGGCAGCAATATCACAAGTTGAGCACAACCAATACATGTATATCTTTAGGGAAGAATAGCAAGGCGGAGCAAACCAAACCAAAGCTCAGTGCTCAGCTCCCACTGTCTGTGGAGTCATATTTACACTCCTTCATCAAGCAACCTTTCATATGTCTGCTATATCCAAACATCCTTTCACCTGTGTCTGCTTCAGGAAAACAGTCTTTCACGTGTCTGCTTTAGCAAGACATCCTTTCACCCGTGTGCCCCAGCAAAACATCATTTGGCACAACTAACTTTCCAAAGAACTAGAAGTTTCCACCTCAGAATCCTCCTAGACTGGAGGCTTCTATCTGATGGGGAAATAGGAGGGATAAATGGGTAAATTTATTTGGGGGTGTGTCAAGCTCTGTAAGTGCTAAAATAAAGAGATCCAGAGGGTGGCATGGGAACAAGGGGACGTTAACTTAGGGAGGGTGGTCAGTGAATTCTGCCACAATTGGTGACATGGAGAAAGAGAGAGAGAAAGTGTGTGTGTGTGAGAGAGAGGGGGGGAGAGAGACAGGGAGAGAGAGAGAGAGAGAGAGAGAGAGAGAGAGAGAGGAGAGAGAGAGAAAGTGTGTGTGTGTGTGTGTGTGGTGAGAGAAGAGAGAGAGAGAGAGAGAGAGAGAGAGAGAGAGAGAGAGAAATTGATTTATAGTCCTGGTACAACAGAAATCAAAAAAACCAAAAAGTATTTGTGGAATAAATAGATGTGTTAAATATCCCCGCTCCCCAAATATGATTACACCGTGTAATCCTGTGACCGGGACTGGGCATGCAACTCAGTTAGCAGAGTGCTGTCCTAGCATTTGGGAAGTCCTGATTTGGGACCCCAGCACTGCTGGTTACTCTCAACTGTAATTCTAACACCACAGGAGGCAGGGGGATCATGAGTTCAAGGTCCTTCTAAGCAACACAGAAAGTGGAGGCTAGTCTAGGATCCACGTCTCAAAAGTGAATAAAAAGAACACACACTAGACTGTGCTCGACGTGAGGTGGAGTGGGATTTCCAGCTCCCGAGCTGGGCTGTGAGGACTCTGCTGTGGGCTGAAGACGTTCTCCTCTGAAATTCACGCTGGAATTTGGTCCCAAGTAACAGTGTTAACAGGAAGGTGACCCCTATGTCTTTAAGAAGGACCAGGATGACTCTAGGCACTGAGAGCAGGCTCAGATAATCCAAGCTTTCGCCCAATGCTAAGCCTCATTGTGTTTGGGCTCCCTTGCTCTTCCGCTAGTCTCCATGCCACAGCTCTGCTCAAGGCCAGCTCCAGAAGCCAAAGCAAGGCTGGCATGGTCCCCACAGATTCTCAGCCTTGGGATCCAGGAACTAAAAAGACCTTCTATTCTCTCTAAACCACCCAGTCTCAACATTTTGTTATAGCAACGGAAAACGAACTGAAACAGTATCAGTTCCATGCCCCGGAAGTTACACATGAGGTCTGTCTTGACCCGGATGTGAATCAGGAACTCCCGCTGTTGTGCAACCTGTCTGGACCTGGAGAATTGATGGGAGTGGTTTGAATCCTAGCAACGTTTGTTGTTTAATTGACACTGGGATTCTGAACGTCCCCCCTTCCTCCTTATACAATGAAGGTCTAATGAATCTAAGACCTTTTTTTTTTTTTGTAAAGAATAAGCTAAAATGAAATACATCCGAGTATGAAGGCAAGCAATTTATTGAAACAGGAGAAGACAAATTCATAATGTTGTATGTACTTTTAAACAACTTACTGAATAATGAAAGTAAGCAGCAGATCTCACAGCTAGAGTGAGCTGAAATGTGGTCGCCAGAACTTGGAAGGAAGAAGAGAACCACACAGCAAAGATGGGTCACCTCTGGGAAATAAGCCACACAACCCGTGTCAAAAATGAGGACGTTAATAATTACACTTCTGGTGGGGATTCAGGAAGAAACAAGAAACGTGCTTTTGGAAATTGGAGAAAAGAGGAGGGGGACAGGAGGCTGGGGTGAATCTTTGAAAGTCTGGGCTAATTCTAAAGATGAGGATAAAGTACTTCAATTGTTTCTGTTAGCTGTATATTCAGAATTGAAGGGGATACTAAATTCTGATAGAAGTGTGTGAAAATATAGCTCTAATTTTTTTTCTCTTCTTCTTCTTCTTCTTCTTCTTCTTCTTCTTCTTCTTCTTCTTCTTCTTCTTCTTCTTCTTCTTCTTTCTTCTTCTTCTTCTTCTTCTTCTTCTTTTTTTACCACAAGCAGGTTTATAATTTTCCACCGGAGGCTTCAGATGTCGTCAGTGGCAGATGCTTAGAATGCATGAGAGCCTGGCTTTGACTCCCAGATCCCTGACTCCCTCCCAAGGAAAAGAATGTCTGGGAGGAGGGGCAGTTTCCCGGAGGTGCCAGGCTCTGTGTTTCTCTCCCCGGCCTTGTCCTTACCCATGGACAGTTTTCCTTGTGACACAGAATACTTGACACAAGCCCATATGACTCATGGTTGCCTTCCAGGTTAGAAGAAAAAAAAAAGGGAAGGCCAGAGGGTGGCAGGCTGGAAACAAGTTCTGTGAACTGCTCTTCCCTTTTGTCCAGTGCGATATCTTCTCTGGGCTCCCAGCATGCCCCTTCCATTGTCTCCTTGGTCTCCTAGTCACCAGGATTCCTGGCAGAAGGGTTCAGATCAGCTACAACTGATTTCCTCCTTCTCTCCCCCCTCTTCCCCTTCCCTCCCCTCCATTCCCCTCCCTTCCTTTTCCCTCCCTTCCCCTCCTAGCCCATCTCTTCCCCTCCCTCCCTTCCCCTCTCTTCCCCTCTGTTTCTTTCAGCTGAGATTTGAGCCCATGGCCTGATGCATGCCAAGCACATGCCAAGAACATGCCAAACACATGCCAAGCACATGCCAAACACATGCTTTATCAATGACCTACACTCCCAACCTCAACGAAATCAAACTAGATAACCAAAAATTCTTTCCCAGTGTAACTAGTTCCTACCAAATATTTACGATACACTTATACTGGAAGATATGGTCGTGTTTTGTCTAAAATTTTAAGTCCTGTTTCCCTGGAAATCACAGGGGTGGCTCTGTATGTGGCCGACTCTTGTCAGTTTGCTGGAGGCATCTCTGCCTCCAGGGCCAGAACAGGGCCATGTTCAGGGGACCCTCTCATTCCCTAGAACAGCAAGGCAGTTTGATCACGCACTAATAAAACCCTAGGGCCTGGCAATAGAGCTTTTTTGTATAATTTTAGTGCTTAATAATTAGTCTTTGATTTTTGACTCTTGGGTCATGCAGATGCAAGACAGTGGGCTGAATTTGCCCCATGGTAGTCATTTGTCCTCTCCTGGTTTAGATCATTCATGGTTTATCCTCTGGAGGTGGGCATATTGGTACTCAAAACCAGTGCTCTGTTGATAAGCTGGACGGGAGATGGCTACGAGAGGCAGCTAGCTGCCTTAGAAGCCATTTCAGTAATGAAAGGTACTCTATAACTGGAGTGGGGAAATCAGCCCCCTTCTTAATACACACTAACTCAGTTTCTTTGCTTTCTGGCACGATGCTCAGGCTGGCTTTGAACTTGTGACCCTCCTACTCCAGCATTCTGAGTGCTGTGCTATTACATATAGCATGCACTATTGCTTCTGGCTTAACAGGGATCTTAGTAAGTCCATTGTTCTTGATGGATCATGTCTGTTTAAGCATGTTGAGACAAGCAGACCTCTATGGTCATTCTGGACACTGGGTTTTATGGTCCAATCATGTCCAGTGATGGGGTGATGTCATCTGAGTGTGGAGAGCTTCATCATGAAGGGCTCTTACTTTTGCTAGGAGAGAAGCCAATGAGACGATAGCAGCCTCTTTCTCCTGTCCCTCCTGTTCCTCCTGTCCCAAGGAAGAAAGTCACACACCCGAGCAGTGTGGATGCTGCTGTCTGACTCCCAGCTCCCATAGAGCAGAACTCCATATGGTGCATGTTTATCTGTGGTTCGAACCCAATTAGGACAAATTATCATTTCTTTGGTTTGATGTGTCTCCTGGGCATTACGAAGTCAATGAAACCGCACAAGTTCGAGTCATTTCAGCGTTTCCATCAGCAGCTTTTATGGTTAGATTTAGAAACTGGTTGTAAAAAACTGGCTTCAGACCCTAACTAGGCAATACCAGGCAATTTTGTTCTTTCCTGTCCAAAACTGAGAAGGAATTCCCCCCTAGGCAGTGTAAAGAGAAAGAGTAAGATGCCGAGTGTCTGGCCGTTTTTAAAACGTCTGTCTCTTCTAAATGAGTGTATATTCATTGGGAGGTTTTGAGATGAGTTAAATAAATGAATAGAAAGAATAAAAACAGCAGCTTCCATCAGCCGGGTTTTCAGCCTTTCCCGTCCTGTTGTTGTACTCTTGTGTCTTTGTGGTGCTGTTGATGGAACTGAGGGCCTTGCACATGCCAGGCAAGCACTGTCCCTTCGAGCCACCCCCTGCCCCATCTCCAGACTACTGTGGTTTTGAGTCTGGAGAAGAATTAAAGATTATAGACTGAGTTCGAGCCCTGAGGAGAAAGGTCTTGGGTAACTCTTCTATCAGAGACCTGGTCAGCGAAGAGGACACTCTGCTGATTGAGGTGAGCCCTCGTGATCTTAGAGACAGATCTGCAGGCTCCACTTGCGAGACATGGCACCTTGTGGAAGCACCCCAGTGTGCCACCTGTTTGTACAAAGATGGCTGCCCCAAACTCCCTTCACTAATTGCGTACAGCCATCCCTTTGGCGTCTCTTTTTCCTGTTGCTGGATCATGGTGAAGGAATGGACTGTGCTACCAGGAGGGATGTGTCTGTGTCTACACTCCCTGAAGTTCCCTGGGCAATGGGAGGCCACCAAGTTCATGCCTTTGGACTCACTCCCCTTCCCAGGATGTACTTCAAGGGAAATGAAGGGCCCTGCAAGTGTCAAGTTGCTACTTGATCTTCCTCCTAAGAGCCCCTTCTTTACCAGGGATGACCGCATCGTCATAAACACTCAGGAGAGACATGATGTAAAAATGAAATTACTGAAAACAGTTTTTTTGGACTAACACTTAGCTTTATATAAACTCACAGACAATCCTATGAGGCACTCAGGCAGATTATGGGTTTGAGCAAAGCTGGAAAATTGCTACTATTATATTGTTATTATTAACACCTTGTAATTAGCCCTAAGGAATCTCCAAGTTCTCTTTCTTGATTTGGCTTTAATGAAGGAAAATTGCTACCTTGGCAAGTTGGATGGCGCCCGTTCTGATTAACCTTAAGTATATAGGACTATTATTTTGAAAATGTTTGCTGTCATGTGAATATTAACATTACATACAGCCGAGAAAGGATTGGGGGCGGGGGTGGGGACGGGAGGCCCACTCTCTCTCTCTCTCTCTCTCTCTTCTCTTTCGCACCCACCCAAGGGAGATGAATCACAGGCTCACTTCAGCTGCGGCTCTCCCTTGGAAGATTGAGAATGAAAGCTCTGTTAAGGCCATGGCTGTGGTGCTTACACCTTTGCCAAGCTCTGGTAGCAAGATGCTTGGCTGCCAGCTTCTCGCCCTGTTGATTGCACAGGAAGATGGGGATTTGATCAATGCATCGAAAGTGGTGTCCACCCTCCCTCCCGTACCAAGAAGGGGACTGAGCTCACAGGAGAGTTAGCTAGCGTCTAATACAATAGAGAATCTGTATTTGCATGTCCCAGAACACTTCAGAGGGCAGGCACTGTGTCTCCAATAAGGGTCTCTTTACATATTCTTTAACTTCCTTCCCACAGGCCAGGCGCCTCGTTCATTACCTTCTCTGGGAAGACCATCTATTAAAGAGAACTCGTTTGATCTTATCTATAATTAATTTGTATTTTGATAGTATAGAGGAGGAATTTTTTTTTTAATGTGTGATGATTTACCTGTTCATTATTTTTCTCTTTTGAACTCTTGTGACCGCTTAATAAGTCAAGCCCGCGCATGGGGATGGGTGTTCTCCCCACCCACCTTGCAGGAAGAGGAAGGTGTTGCCTCTCTCTGGAGACAAATTGCTTTAAATAATGAGTTTGTCCAAAATTAGTCATACATAATTGAAAACTTCTATAGATGAATACCAAGTAACCGGAGACGATCAGTTTACATAGGTGCGAGAAGCCCGTGTCGCCTGTAGTTGTGTCAAAGTTTTCACCAGACCTTGGAAACTCACTGTTTTCTCTTCTTTGTGTGTCTCCCTTACTCCGGTTCTCCATGAGCTGATAAAACAAAACAAAAGAAACAACAAACAAAAAACAAAAACAAGAAAACCTTAGAACGAGCCAATGACAGCAAAAATACAATGTCAACATAACTTTGGTAAGACAAATTCGAAGGAGCTGGCTTTGCCCCCAGGGGAGCAGGAAGGGATGGGATCTTGGAGGCAGCCACTTCCTGAGTCTCAGAACTCACTGAGTCAGAATGGCCAGCGCTGCCTGTGTTCCTAAAAGCCTAAGTCTAGAGAGTTCCCTGTCCTATTTGATGTTTTTATACACCTCTTCCAGTGCCCATGCATTTTTAAACTGCCTGGCTTATAGGAGCTTGGTGGCCTTCTGCTGGGATGCAGGTTAGTCATTGATGATGATAAGCAAGTGCCTACCACAAACGGATTGCTTCCTGTGCTCATTCCTTCCCCTCCCCAGCAGGGTTAGTGCACTCAACAGAAGTTCCAATAAAGTCTTTGCTCCTGTGACAGCTGCAAACATTTTTATCTCCCGGCCGGTCTCAGTTTCTCTGGTGTGTAATGGGCTAATGAGGCAGCTGCCTGTCTCTTGGGATGAGAGAGGATAAATGAGCTTGTGTTTATTAAGGGCTTTGAGCTCTCCCTCTGAATCTCTTCAGATGTAGTTTTATTGGCATATTAAGACTTCCATCATCTGTGGGTAAAAATATCCAAATGGGAAAACATAACCGTAATTCAAAGGGGCTAATGAGGATATTATGTGTATGAATCTGCCACCTTGGTTGCTTGTTTATGGAGTTGTCTCAGTTAGCAGGGAGCATGCCCATTCTAGCCCGGAGTGTGAGGCAGTGCTTTGGAGCTCTGTCAGATGCTATTACACTCCTCACTCCTCGGAAGTAGGGCTGGGGCTAGGCTGCTGCTGGAGACTCACAGCCCTCAGAGCAGCAGCTCCAGACAGAGGTGTCTTACCAGGATCAAATGCGCCCAGGGAAGGGAGGTCCTTTTTAATCATGTAGAGTCGCCAATCCCCCACTGCTGACAGAGGAGAGAAGTTGTATCATGCTCAGCTTAGTCAGGGTCTGCATCTTCTGGATCCAGGTTTTGAGGGCAGAAAGCACAGCTGTTCCAGAAGAGAACAGCTCTGGACAGATGGGACTCCCACACCCTCATAGCACAGATTTGTGCTTGTCACCTTCCATCTGAGAACTCAGTGCTTTTTTTTTTTTTTTTTTTTTTTTAAATATTCAATCCTCTATAAACTGTAAGCTCACAAATGTAACATGTAGGTCCTTTATGTGCTGAAATCTACACCTGTGCTTTATACATGGAATGTTTTACATTTTGTCCTACTCTCGGAATGTCCTCTTAGGGTGATACCAAGCCCACTGAACAGGGTCATGGTTTGAGATGAGATGCCAATTGACGTGTTGCCAAAACCCCAAATCCTGGTACTTTGCTTCTCAGCATTAATTCTTAACTTTGGGGGGTTATTTATTTATTATTTTATGTGCTGAGTATTTGCCTGCATGTATGTATATGTACGACAGGTATGCCTGGTGCCCATGGAGGTCAGAAGGAGACCCTGGCTTCCCAGGGACCGGAATTACAGACAGCAGTGGTCACCATGTGGGTGCTGGGATCCTGGACCGTCTACAAGACCATGGGGTGCTCATAACCATGAGCCATTTCTCTAGGCCCCTCTGGCAGTTATATCTTATAGGAAAATCTTGGAAAGAATCTGGAAATTCAAAATAAAACTCTCGTCAAGTAAGCTACAGTCTATTCACGAGTAAAGCATACCGAGACTGGAGCATGTGTTTCAGCCGTTCGCAGGAAGAGGGGATCACCGGCGGTGTGCGGGCAGGGATGTCAGAGAAGGGTACAGAGGGCTGGGCTTCAGCTGGCTCTGCCTTCCTCTTCCTTCTCTCTCACTTCTTCCCCCCTCTCCAGTTCCCTCTCTTCTTTTCTCCCTCCTTTCCTCTCTTCCTTTCCTTCCCTCCCTTCCTCTCAATTTTTCTCTTATTTCTTATGTCTCGTCCTTTTTTCTCCTTTCCTTCCTTCTCTCCTTCCCTCCCTCCTTTTCCTCTTTATTGTAGTCTATGGTTTCTATACGGGGCATGTACATATAATTGCATACATAAAATGGAGAAAATTTAAAAGCACGGGAAATTCTCTAGCACTGCAGAGGGCTGCAAGACTGCCATTTGCACAGCGGTATGAAGGTGATGTCCGACAATGCAGACTTTCTGTCCCCAGGTCCTCACTGAGTATGGTAACTGCTCGCCCCCTGCACTCCTCCTAGGTAACCAGTCAAAGCCTCTTGTTATTAGGGACCCATGAAGAAGTCCTAGTGAGGCCAAGACAGGGAATGGAGGTGAGTGTGCTTTAAAGAATCTAGGTTCTCTTTCTGGACCTTCCTGTTACCTCGGCTGGGTCTCAGTGTGAGATAGCCTAGCTCAACGCCACTGCTTCCCCTCACTTCCTCATTCATATTACACAGCGTGAGGCCAACCGCTCTAACTCACCAGGGCTTTGCCATATTTGTTAAGGGCAGAGCCAGTAGTGAATGGCAAGCTGAACCATCTCCAAATGGCAGGTGAAGCTGTTTGGCTTTGACTTGATCGATGTGTTTGTAAGACTCGGCAGAACTGGTCGCTACAGCATTAGCGTGGAAGAGAAACTGATACTTTGACAAGTTGAAGATGTAAGCCTTCCCGGTGGAAACTCTCGTCCTGCTGTCAGAGACTAGCGATATGCCAACTTTGACTTCTCCTTGGGTTTTTGTTGCTGTGGGTCTACTGCACATCTACCGGGGACCCAGGTCTCCCGGGCTACATGGTCTTAGCTAATCCCCATCCTTACTAACTCTCTCTCCTGCCGCACCCCCTCAGCCGGCCTCCCAGAGACTGTCCTGACTCTTCAGCAGAGCAGCTCTCTGTTAGCTCCGTTTAGAACTCACCATATTCTCCTTTGCCTCCTTCGGCCTCTCTCAAGATCGTAATTAGGTAGTTACCTGTATAATTATTTAATGATATTAACAGCCAGCAGTCAATTAGCACTTACTAAGAACTAAGAATCACTTAGCACTGAACTGATTAAATCCTGAGCTCATCGCCAGTCAATTTTCATGACAATGCCATGAAGAATTATTATTATTGTTGTTGTTGTTATTGCCACTTACAAGAGGCTCTGAGGGGTGACCCAATTAAGCAAAAGCTGTATAACTGTTAGTAGGCTCAGGATAAATATCCAAGCCACCTGCCACCGAAGTCTGTGTATACGCACATAGGTCTTCCCATTACATTGTGAACCCTACAACATGAGCTGGCTTCTAGCTTGCGGCCTGCATAGCCATGAGCAATGGATTTCTGTGGTTTGTACAATACCCAGTCTGTAGGTACATTCCTAAGAATGGGAGACATGGCCACCTCTCTGTAAGCCAATGTCCCCATCTGGGGACAGGCAGGCTTCTGTAGCAGGCAAGCATTGTAGGACCCCGAAGGGCTGCCATGCCCTGGCTGAGACTTTCCGTGTGCTGCTGTCTACTAAGTAACATTCTGTGGTTTTTCTAAGATAAAAACATCCTGATGTAGGCATGGTGCCCCAGGAAGGGAATTTACACTTGACATCCCATTGCTCCCCAGTTGAGTTCCTGTTTTTCCTTGAGTTTGTGTTTTTCCTTCCCTGGCTTGGTGTCTATATTGAACCTGCTCAGTAAAAGCTTTGGCATTCTCTCATAACGGATGACCCGAGTCTGTGTCTTCCTTTAATCCCCCAGGCCTACGCCTGAGCTCGGTACCGTGGCAGCCTGGAGCTGTCAAAACATGATGCAGCCCATCCTTATGGAAATCCAGCTGTCTAATGTCTCTTGGAAAGATGCGGCATCACTGGGATCTCACGGGAGAAGGTGAGAAGGTTAAAAATGATCCGACTTCTGCTTCCCACCCACTGGAGAAGTTGCTCATTGTGACTTTATTCTTTTCCCAAAGATCTCACGTGTTGATGTCAGCACGGAATGGAATGGGGGAACTTGTCGTCTGTAGCAAGTCATCAACAGGGTGTCCTTTGAATATTCGGCTTTTCTACCCTTTTTGATGAAGAGCAGTCATGGAATTCTCTTGGCTAATGGAATATGAGTGGCATGTATTTTTCCCTGAGTGAATGACTCACAGTGCCACTCAGCCCTGTGTGTTCCCTTCTCCAGTTCCGTCCTATTGTTTATGCATAGGGAGAGGGAGATTTTTGTCAGTTTGTTTTCCTGTATGACTGATGATAACAGAGGGCCCACCAACCTACCATGGACAACATATTATGAACAAAACTGTTGTGCGTGTTGAGATTTACTTATTTATTTTTTTTATCACAGCATCACAGGAATCATCCAGACTGACATTTTCTATAGAGACTGATGCTCTTGGTTTACCATTCAGAAATTCGTGGAAAGACCCGACTGCTGAAGACACTACATGCGTTATAGGACACGGACTGGAAGCTACTGTCTCTCCTCATAGTCTTGGGATGTTCTATGCATGCTATTGAGGTAAAAGATCCATCGGCCATTCCACCCAGTGAATTCTGTGACCTAGATTAATGTGTGAACAGGCAAGACATGCCACTAGTGCTGCAATGATCCCACTGTTATAGAAGTAACCAACCACTTTCTGATTCGATTTAAAGCCCATTCCAGAAGGCAGAACTATTGACTGCTATTACTAACTGGTCTAATACCCCATGACTGGCTATGGGATAAGCTCCAAGGAAGAGCCTAATACTATTATTCGCTAAATGGAGATAATAATACATTATTCCCTAAGTTCTTATCTTTATACCCATATGCATCTCTTTAGTCTCATCAGAGAAGCTTCTTCTTGTAGTAGATGGTGATTAATACAGAGACTTAGAGTTGGTCAATACACAGAAGGAAGAGAATGTGGGCTGCTCAGGTCTAAAGGGTCCACAGGCATCACGTGCACACCCTCCCAAGGCTTGGAGATCACTGTGGAAGAAGGGCTGAAAAGATCACAGGAACTCGAGGTAGTGGACATATGAAGCGATACAGTATTTGCTGGATATGACAGTGCTATTAGTTGCACACACAGCCTCAAAGCAGCTGTGACAGTCATCTACATAATCCTGACAGATGACAGTACTTAGAGAGATGGAATGTTTCCTACAACCCCAGTTTCTTTAGTCCAGGTGAGAAAGCAAAGCAGATGTGTATTCTGGAAAACACAGCAGACCCTTCACTACTGTAGAATCCCAGAATGCACAGGGGCTGTGAGGTATCACTCAGGCAGTCCTGGCTTCTGGAGACTGTCTACCTGTCAGCTGGAGGGAAGTGGCAAACCTGAGAAGATAATGTATCCACATGCAAACACAAATGTCTGTCCATGTGCACAAACAGACACACAGCCTCTCTGCCAGCCAGCCAAGTCAGTAGGTGGGGTAGGAAGGGGGAGGGGGTTGTCAAATGGGCCAACTGTGGTTTGAGGCCACCAGCTTTCTGTTCTGTGGCCTTGGTCAAGTCCCTTCCCCTCTTGGAACCTTAACTTTCTCATCTATGCAGCAGCGAGGCCTACCTGCAAGCACCGGCCTGTGGTGTTGAGTGGATGAACAAACACAAAAAGCAGCTGGCACAAGTCTGATCAGGCTGGCGGTTTCTAAGCTGTTGCTCTTCTCCCTGTTTGCATCCATTTAGCAGAAGCATAATAACCCGTGAGATTTTTCAGAAGAGTAGAGACTTGGCTATAACATAGGTGTTGAGATGGACCAATGACTTGAGTGAGAACCAGAAAGCTTCACAGTATGAACGCATGTTTGACAATTCTGGCAATAGGCATTGTGTATTTCAATTGATACTTATGTCTTGGACTGGGTTATGTCTGAGAAACATAATCTAGGCACCAAGACCTAGCTGGCTATGCAAGAAAAGACTCGTACAGCATTTCCTACCACAAGCAGAAATGCTATAAATGTTCTGAGGAGAGGAAAGAAGAAAGCTATTAGCCTGCAGGTGATATAGTTGTTTTCGTATTTCGTCTTGTTCTCTATGCCTTCTTTCTCCTTCTACTTCTCCACTTTTCCTTCTCTAAGTCCTCACTGGCCTTGAACTCACGGTAATCCTCTTATCTTCACCTCTCAAGTGCTGAGATGACAGATATGGGCCTCCACACCCTGTTACTTTCCAGGCTCCTCAGGGAGCCACAGTGAAGAACCTGGAGGAGCACTGACATCCTAGCTCATGACCCAAGAGTTTGTCCATAAAGTCAAAATTTTGTATGGTCCCATCCTGGAGCTGTGGAATCTATTCAGAGTTAAGTTGTGGGTGTGCTCATCAGAAAGAAAGGAGGTCTTATGGTTTGGATGTGATTTATGTGTGTCTCTCAAAGGTTCAAATGATAGAGGCGTGGTTCCCACTGAGACATTATTAAGAAATGATAGGATTTGTACGAGATGGGGGCTAATGGAGGAATGGAGGTATTGAGTCACTGGGGGCCTTGCCTTCAGAAGGAATTAAGGCCTGCTTTGTGGGCTGAACTTAAGAATGGGTTGCAGCTGAGTATGATACACTTCTCTGTAATCCAAGCACTTGGGAGGCTGAGGCAGGAGGGTCTCAGTGCAGAAGACAACCTGGACTTTACAGCAAGAACTTGTCTTAAAGAACAAGTTTTCATAAAAGAGCTAGGCTGGTCTGTTTGCTTCTGGCTTCCTAGCTTGCCTTGTGGTCTCCCCCTCATGCTATAGTCCGTCTTTGATACCATCCACCCAATGTGAGACAACCAAATGGTTTTTGGCAAGCCAGTCTGGGGTTTTCAGTCTCCCAAACTGTGAAGTGTATACATCTCTTTTTCATAAGCACTCAGCCTGTGGATATTTGTTCCAACGATGGGAAACAGATTCGTATAGGTGGCCTTGAGGTAGAGGAAACACGCAGGTGCCACTGGGAACTGCCTGGAACCCACCCCAGGGAAACAGCCTGTGTGTTCTCTCTGGGAAGTGACTGTGACCATATTGTCATCTTGGAAAACTTCTTCTCTAAGACTCCTATGCAGAGGTTCTTCTCTGGTGGCCTAAAGGTGCCCTGTCATTGGGGGGACCATTACTTTCAACCATCATAATGAGCCCTCCACTCATAACTGCTGGCAGGGAGTGCACTCTGTTAGGAGAGGGAGCCTGTCAGGGGCAGCCCTGCTTATACACTGAAGGCCTAAAATCAGCCATAGGCCTAAACATCAGCAATAGGCCTGACATACATGCCTGCTAACACAAACTCTTGGGTCTCTGTGGAAAAACACTGAAACAGATGCTAGAAGCTATTGTAAACAAGCAGCTTTGGTGGAAAATTGCCAAGCTAAATAGTCACAGACCTTGTAGATAGATAGGTAACCTTGGTGGATAGTACCGACTTAGATAAGGACAAGTGAATCATAGGCAGAGTCATAGTGACCTGTCCCCTGAACCTTCACCCAGCCGATACCCTGTTCTGAAAGGTATCTTTACTCCCCCTGAACACCTATGCTCCGGTTACACTCCTGTGTCATCCCCTTCCCCACATCCTGCCTTTTTGTGTATATAACCCCTGTGTGAAAAAAGTAAAAATTACGATTTGATCAGCCTATAGACAAGCTGTGGTTCTTTGCGTTCACCCGTTTTTCCCCATTCTCTCTTAGGTGATATCCCCGGACCCTGTTTGATGCTCTGCTGGATAGGACAGGAGCCATCTTTTGATGGTCCGTGTTTCTGCCTGGTGTTCCATGTGGGCACATGCTTCAGTTCACTCGACTGTAAGTCAACTCTACTACATAAGATGTACGAAACCTTTAGAGCCAGGCTCCACTGGCTAGCCTGCTAGCCTCTCTTCCATTTACCGTGCTATTTGCTTTTGTCCCATTCCCTGGTGGTCTTCTAGGTCATGTGGAAGTGTCCCAGCCTGTTTGACACACGCTTTGAAAATGACCACTGTCATGGTGACCATCTCTGGATTTTCTTGCAGCTAGTCAGCTGTCTTAACTTTGAAACTTTATTTTGGCACAGCAAATATCAAATCATTGTTGTTTTCTTAACTGTCATTCCATCTTTGGTTCTAAAATACTCAAGGGCAAGGCTAGCCTTCCTCACGTCCACATCCCCAGCTCCCAAAGCAGCCTCATCATGAGGACACAATGTTGAAAAGAGACTGGATGAGCGGGTGAGCTTATATACCTCAGGAGGTTTCTTGGGAACAGGAGAGGCTCACATGCCACTTATAGAAAACACGCAGTCAATTCTGCCTTTAATTTGTACTGTATCGCCCCTTCCCCACCCAGCCCGTCTATCTCTATTTCAAATCCCAGAACCAGGAAAGCCTGCCTTATTTGGTGAGGAGTTTACAGATGTGATATCACAGCTCTTGGTTGAGGAGACTATCTTAGTGAGCTTTAAATGCCATTCCTGTATCCTGTAATAACGAGGTGGAGGGAGACTGGGCACTGAAGAGAAGGTACTGTGACCACATAGGTGGAGGCTGAGACTTAAGTCCATAAGCTAAGATGTGCTGGTAGATCCCGGAGCTGCCGGAATGAGGACAGGAAGCCAGAGAGCTCTGAATTCTTGACCTTAGCCTAGTGGACCTGATTTCTGACTTCTAGAAAGCGAGAGAACAACTTCCTGGTACCGTGTTAACTGTGGCCATGGGGCAGTACATGTGCTGAGACCTGTGGTGATCACAGAGGTGGTAGGAACTCTGGATTAATTAGGGACATATGCTTTGGTATCGAGGAGAGAGAGAGAGAGAGAGAGAGAGAGAGAGAGAGAGAGAGAGAGAGAGAGAATGCGATCTCATGGGGGCAGTGAAATGGAATCCAAATCAGAGTGTTGGATTTAGCTTCAAAACGTAAGCTGTAAGAATGACATGCTTGAGAAGGAGGGCTAACCCAGGGCAGGCTTCAGCTTTGGGTGTGGTAAGAATGACAGATACATTCAATCTGTGCAAACAGTCACCTATGCTGGCAGAGTGGGCTCACGGTCTCTCCCACTAGAAAAGGTGTATAAGGGGACACGGCAGAGAGAAAGTCAGCTTCTAGCCTGGTGCCTGAGCAGCCAGACGTCTTCTCTCCTGTGCTCCACAGCCAGCCAGCCCTCTACACTTGTGTTTTCCAGAAGGAAAAGCCAACTGTAGGTTGCAGGCTGTGACTGCCCATACTAGGCCTGTAGTGAGATGTGACTCGGTCGGTCTCTTCTATATTTGGTCTTGTTGGGCCAGATCGTCTTAATGCTTGTTATGCCCTGGGAGTTAACTCAGTAAAATTGGAAGTCCTATTGACTTGCTGGCCTCTTGTTACTGTTATTGGAACACTCAATGGTCTCACAGTGGTCGTTTGAACAGTCAGTGGGGCTTCACTGTAGTTCTGAGTAGAGCTTCAGCACTTGAGGAATTTGACCCTTGATGCAATCACTGCACAGTCATTTTTATGAGTATTTTTTTCCCCTCTCTTATACAAATATCATATCCACTGAAACACCAGACATTAGCCACCATCCAAACAGCCCGACTGGTCCCATTTTGGTCTGTTTCCTTTTTGTTTCTGTCTATTTGCAGATATGTATTTCCATCGTGTCAAGCATAGCTTGGATGCTATTCCTTAAGCCACTCCTTTGACATTCTAGTGAAAATGCTTTTCTTTTTTTTTTTTTTTTTGAATTTTCGAGACAGGGTTTCTCTGTGTAGTCCTGGCTGTCCTGGAACTCACTCTGTAGACCAGGCTGGCCTCGAACTCAGAAATCCGCCTGCCTCTGCCTCCCAAGTGCTGGGATTAAAGGCGTGCGCCACCACCGCCCGGCTATGAAAATGCTTTTCTGTGACTACACATAATGTTCATGATTGTAGATGCAAAAGCCTATGCCAGTGTTGAGAAGAAGAAGCAGGAGAAGGAGGAGGAAGAGGAGAAGGAGGAGGAGGAGAAAGAGGAGGAGGAGGAGGAGGAGGAGGAGGAGAAGGAGGAGGAGGAGGAGAAGGAGGAAGAGGAGGAGGAAGAGGAGGAGGAAGAGGAGGAGGAGGAGGAGGAGGAAGAGGAGGAGGAGGAGGAGGAAGAGGAGGAGGAGAGGAGGAGGAGGAGGAGGAGGAGAGGAGGAGGAGGAGGAGGAGGAGAGAGAAGAAGAAGCCCTGACTCTTGTCGAAGTTGCTGTCTGTCTTTATGGTTTTCTGGCCTTCACCAAAAGTTTATTAGCACAGAGGTCAAAGCCTGAGAAAAGCTGAGTGACATTTGTGATATATTACTAAGATACTTTTCAGCCAGGCAAGCCTAAGTTAAGCTGAGCAGCAGCCAGGCTGATGTGCTCCCATGCCTTCCCGTTCTTACTAGCCTTTCATATTATTACTTTCCATTGGCTTTGTTTATCATAGAATAGCAAATTCTCATTTATGTTTCTTTGAAAAAAAAAAGATGAAATTTTCATGTGTTTACCCCTCAGTTGACTTGTTTGCTCACCTACATATCTGGGTCTGGCTGGATCCAAGTAAATATATGCATTCACTGAAATCCATGTTGATTTTGACAAACATTCTGTCCGTCTGAGGAGCCTCAGCTGCGTGGCAAAGCTCATCTCAGCCACGTGGACCAATAACTGCATCCTGCTAGCTAAACTTTAGTCCCAGTGTCCAGCAGAATGGAGACCCCAGCACCTTTTTCCTTGCAGCCAGCTCCCTCCTGGTCTCTCTGGCTTTTTCTTGCTGCTTTCTCTCCTACTCCTCTCATGCAAACTTTTTATGTGTTTACATAGTTGACTCAGACTGGCTCTTTCTTGGTTTGTCTTTAAAGTCCCTAGTGAACTGCCTCTGGTGTGTGTTCTCAGGATCAGAAATGATCATGGCCCTTTGGTGCCCAAATGTATTCCAGATGGGTAGTCTCTCACATGGTAGCCTGGGTCTGGGGCCAGTCTTTCAGTGTGCCGGCCCAAGCCATGGGTGTCTGGACACAGAGGACAGAGATTTCCCAGCACAGAGGGGGGAACACTGAAGGGGGTTCGCAAACTGATGCTGTTCCTCATTGATGCCCCCAAATGAAAGTTAATATTGTGGCTGCCGTGGGCAAGAATGCCAGGAATGCTTTGTGGCGGTTCATCTTTTCTCAGCTCCCTGTTTTAATTACTATCAGGAGGTGACCTCTCATGGTGGCTGGGGAACCCTTGCTCTTTCCCAGGTGAGAATTGAAACTCACTGGTGTGTGTGTGTGTGCGCGCGCGCGCGTGTGTGACTTGCTCCACTGAGGTAGGACAACTGGCCTTCCGTGCCAGGTACACCAGTTCTAAGTCTGCCTCTCTTCATCTCTATTGATGACAAACTCACGTCTCTCCTTATCTAGCCTTCGTCTTCTCATCTGTAAAATGGGGAAAAGGACACCCACCTCAGCGGGTTAGTCATGGTGTTCGGATGAGACCACAGGAGCACAGTGTAGTTCCTGCTGAAGGACATCGATAGGGTGAGCATTGCCTGGTGCTCAGGTTCATTGCAAATCCAGCTAGGACTGTCAGCCCACACCCTGGAATGATTGTCTTGTTTTGTGCGTTCCGACTCAGAATGGTTCTTGATTTTGTTGTTGTTGATGATGATGTGTCCTTCTCCGTTTACATTCCTGCTGTACTGCTTACTGCCTGTATGCCAAGGTGAAATGACTTCAGTCTTCAGAACCCAACTTTTGTGATCCGTAAAATAAGCTAATAATACCCATTGTGTAAGGCAGCCGACAGCTACCATACTCAGAAAGCCCAGGGGCGTGGGGCGCCTAACCTTGAACAGGTGCCCAATAAACACTACCAATCACATTGATATTCTTCTATCTGTACCCCTGATGCATCCTGAGTCTTTCTACCTACCTATAGCTTTGCACTAGGAGGTCGTTAGGCCTGGAAGCCATTCTTTCTGTCTATTCTGCCCACTGCATTCCTGAGAATGTAAGACTCAAGCCACTCCCAGGGAGTCTGCCTTGGCTACATGAGGTGACTCCTCTGGGACCCACAGGCTTCCCATGCTCAACCTCACAGCAGCCCAGCTCCTGGGTTGAGCTCATGCGCTGAGCTGGGTGTCATTTGTGTTACATTGGCCTCTTTGCAACTTAGCCATCTTGGGCAAGTTACTTAACATTTCTGTGCCTCGGTGTTCTTATACACAGAGTAGATATGATGGGCTTTAAGCCTTATATGCCCTGTGGAGAATACAGAAGGAAGACTAGAGAAATAACTTAGAACAACTGTAGTACAAAGATTTAAATAAATCCCAGCCCCGGGTTACTATTCACATCAATGGTTTATATTCCCAAATGTAGCACAAACACAGCCTTTATATTTTAATATGCCTTAGGCGGCTCAAGAGCTGGGCAACTGCCTAACCTCCATGTTGTCAGAATCCACTGTCCTATCAATAGCTCCGAGTTAACTAATTTCTGTTCATCTTGGCTGCTCTTAACTCTAATCAGTCAGCCCTCAGTCTCTTGACATACAGCCCAGGGTGCTCTCTTTGCTTCTTTACCCTATGGTGGCTCTTATCTCTCTCCTGCACACTCTTCTAAGGCATGGCAGCTCCCTCCCCTCTTCTTTTCTTCCTCTTGGTCCCAAGCCCAGGAAAGTCTAAACCCTACCTATGTCTCTTCTCCCCAGTTATTGACTGCTGGTGATACTGCTGCTCAGTATCTTATTGTGTCCTCTCTCTCTCTCTCTTCCTCTCTCTCTCTCTCTCTCTCTCAAACAGTTTTAGGGGACCCAAATTAACATTAGAATGCAAGCAGCATTAGGCCAAACCCACTACAAACAACAGTAGGTGCACAAGCACAATGTAAGGAACAATTACTTGGAGATTACAATGTACCAAGCTGTGATTATCCAATGAAAACCACCAGAACAGGCATTGTGTCTTATCCATCCTTGTCCCTGGTACCAGGCATACAGCAAGTGCTCAATGCATGCTTACTAAGAGTAAATAGATCCCACCGGGCAATAGTGGCACATGCCTTTAATCCCAGCACTTGGGAGGCAGAGGCAGGCGGATTTCTGAGTTCGAGGCCAGCCTGGTCTACAGCGTGAGTTCCAGCATAGCCAGAACTACACAGAGAAACCCTGTCTCAAAATAAAATAAAATAAAGTAAAGTAAAGTAAGTAAAGTAAAGTAAAGTAAAGTAAAGTAAAGTATAAAGTAAAGTAAAGTAAAGTAAAGTAAAGTAAAGTAAAGTAAAGTAAAGTAAAGTAAAGTAAAATAAAATAAAAATAAAAAAAGAGTAACTAGGTCCCAACTCGTAGAGCATTCTGAAAATTGAAGAATTTGAGTTGCAAGAAAGAAACAGAGTGTGTGACTGAGGCATGGAGGTCACTTCTTCTAATCTTAGTTGCCATTTGCAATATTATGATTTGTTTTTGTAAGGATCGGTACCAGGACATCATGTACACTAAGCACACACTCTGCCACAGAGCTGTCCCCAACCCATCAACGTCATGGTGTCCTCTGAGGGCCAGAAAAACATAGGTGGACGATGCACCTATTAAGAAAACATCAGGGGGGGATTTTCATAGACTCCAACATGTTGATTTAAGTTATTTTTATATTTATGTCTGCAGTTTGTGTGTGTGCATGTGCGTGTGTGCACATGTGTGAGTGTGTTTTCCTGTGCATGCATGTCTGAAGGTCAAAGTTCCATGACAGATGTCTTTTTCTATCTCTTTCTTTTCTTCTTTGAGACAAGGTCACTCATTGAATTTAGAATTCACCGTTTCAGCCATACCTTCTAGCCAGTGAGTTCTTAGGATCTATTTGGCTTTGCCCCTCTCAGGAGGTTGCTGAGGCTCCAAGATTGGGTCCTCATGTCTGCAGAGCAAACACATTACCCACTGAACGTCTCCCCAGCCTCTGATTCTCGGTTGAATCAGGAGATTAGCAAGTGATTGTGTTTGTTCTTGTTGGAGGTTAAAATGCATTTGTAAATGACAGTAATGGAAGCGGCGTGGGATTTGCACAGGAATGAACACGCAGTGTAAGAATAGAATAATACTTCTGAGTCCTGACATAGGAAGTCCACTCCATGAGAAGGAAGACACACAACAGTAAGTCATGGATTTAGTCATCACAGACACCGAGAAAGATGGAATTTGAGAAAGAACTAGAGATCACCACCTCCAACAGACTTCCAAATGAATTCCAGATGAATTTTACAGCTAAGTATAATAAAAAGCATTTCATATGCAAGTTAAAAAAATGACAGAAGCTGTTATTCACAGTAGAGTATGTATGTGGGCTAATTTATTTTTTATGCAAATTTAGGTGTATCTATAATATACCTGAGTTATTCTCTCTTAAGATCATGGAAGCTGTGTCCTTAAGACCAGGTTCACAAAAGACTGTACGTGGAACAATTTAACAGGGCACTAGACACAGTCATTGGCAGTGCTTGCCTTTCACACAGGAGACCTTGGGTTCAAGGTCTGGCAGCAAAAAGAAATTGTAAATTTGAATGTGCTTTATAGAAAATAGAAGAGTTTTTTTTTTTTTTTTTTTTACTTTAAAAATCTCCATGATTAAATAAGAAAATAAGGGACTTTTGTAGAAATAACAAGGGACTAAATACTGCCATCTGCAGTCTTATGATGATTAATATGAAATGGTAAGAAATGTCCCGAGTGTTGACCCGCTACAACACTGGATTCGGAGCAGAAGAAATATAAGTAGCAAAGACAGGAAGGTAGTTCATGATTCCCGATAACCAAATAAAAGAGAAATCAAATCATTATCAGGCTGGTTACTCCCTTGCTGGAAACCCCTCAGCGACTCCATTGTCTTCAGGATAGAGTTCAGAGCCATAGCCTGACATCCGAGGCCTGTTATCAAGACTGAGGTTGGCTTCCCATCCCCCCTCAGCCTCTTCTGTGAACACCAGAGGCTTTAGCTATATTCTAAGTATACACACAAAAGCCAGGGTCTTTCTGGACACAATATCCCTACACTTGGTGCCGCACTCCTCTCTCAGCAGGCCTTCCTGGTTGTTCTTGTAATTCTCACCTGAGCTCAGATAATAGTTCAGGTCCTTCTATGAGTCTGCTCTTGGGGCAAAGAAAATATTCAAAAGTGACCCCGATTCCTGCATCTGTTTCTCTTCCTATGAGAAAGGAGAGTGAAACAAGTTTGAAAGCTTTCAAACAGTTCTACACTCCGCTTTGTCCGGGGAAGCAGGTAGGAACCTCAACTTGCTCCTGGAAGCTAGAGAGAGAGAGAGAGGAGTTAATCCTGAAGCTAAACTCCAGCCAGACTTCGATAAGGACTGTCTGCTTCCCTTTGCCTTGCTCCCCACCAAGTCTTAGCTCTGTCTTCAGCCAGGCTCAGAAGTCTGGTCAGAGCCTGACTGCTAAATAACACTGAACACCGGGCCTCCAGACATCATGCAGGATACACTGGTGTTTTAAAAATTAAGTCTAGGGAGAAGATGGGTCACTGGGGACAGTGCTTTGCCATTTAAATATGAGGGCTGGCCAGAGTATGGGTCTTGAGAACCCATGTATAAGCCAAGCAGGCTGCAGTGGCCCAGTCAGAATCCCAGCGCTCTGGAATTTCTGAAGTGAGCTGGGTAGGTAGATTAACCAAACAGATGAGCTCCAGGTTCAGAGAGAGACCCTGCTTCAGTCACAAAGTGGGAAGTGACAGAGAAACACCTTCAGTGTCTGTTGACTTTAGGACTCCTCCACATGGACCCGTACACACAGATGTACACACACACACACACATCACATCCATACAAAACACAGGCATAGACTTACATGAACACACGTATACATGTACACACACATGTGCACAGTCCTGCAGGCATGCATACTTGCACACTCGAGTTTATTTTTCCTCTCTGGGTGTGGTGGCCCATACCTTTAATCCCAGCTCTTGGGAGAGAGGCAGGTGGATCTTTGTGCATTCCGGGTCAGTCCTATCTAACATAGACCCTGTCTCAAAAATTGCTTTTCCTCTGAAACTAAAAGTAAAAACCCAACTCGGCCTTCTGTAGTTAGATTTGCTAAAAGTGACCTCTCTGGCTCACGAGGAAGCCCAGGGTAACTGCTTTAGTTGCCAAGACTTTGGTAGGAAGTATCCAGTGGCTTGAGAGGACCATGCTACTTGCTGCTTAACCTATGGGACTTAATAGGAATCAGGGTTGGTGGGGGGCTGCTCTGCACATGGTTACTCAAGTGAACTGCAGCCCGAAGACTCCTTGCACACCAGCTGTGGGCTGTCAGGGATATTCAGTGGCAAGTACAAGGCCTTTGGAGTCAAATGGATTTGGATCTAATCCCAATTGGTTAGCTGAGTAACCTTGGGCAAGTGTTCTGTGACCTCTGTGAGCCACTGTCTCGCCATCTGGGAAACAGGGATGAGGGATACCCCACGGCCACTGTGAGGAGGCTACAGGAGGAAAAAAACCATCTGCATGGGCGCTGCACAGCACTCAGGATCTAGCAGCCCACGGGTGTCACCTTCGAGATACCTGTGGGAAGAGGGAAGTTGAAAGGAGCACAGATTTCCATTACTTCATTTCCTCTAACAAGGCGCGTCCTGTGCCCCATTGATTGCTCATTCACAGCGTAAATGTCACCATTACCCACACGTTATCCTTTGAAATTGTCTACAGTAGAGCGTCTAGAAGGCTTGTCATCAGTATCTTAGGACTAGAGATGGAGGTAGACGCCAGTCTCCATATCCTGCAGGTACCTCATATTGAGGCTATGAATTGACAGTTTGCTTGGTTTCCTGTTCTGGAGTGTCTGCCTCTTGGGGACCAGCTTTGAGTGCAGTGTCCTCTGCGGCTGGCTTAGTATATGACCCCAGGAACTGTGTGGCCATATGCTTATGTGATAATCCAAGACATAAGTGAGTGGTCCAGGATCTCTCATGTGAAACGACTTGCGTGAGGTGAATTTCTTTTTTTGAAGATATATTCTGTTTTTAAGTATGTGTGTGTGTGTGCGTGTGTGTGTGTGTGTGAAAGTGTCCTCCGAGGCAGAGACATTGGATCTCTTGGAGGACCTGGAATTACAGGTGGTTGTGAGCCTCCCAATATAGGTGCTGGGAACAGAATCCTGGTCCTCTGTAATAACTGCATGCTCTTAACCACTGAGCCATCTCTTCAGAAGATAAATTAATTTACTCTCATCTCAGAAATAGTAACATGGAGAAAGAACACCCCCCCCCCCACACACACACACAGCGAGTGCCTATCGTCCTGCCTCTCTATTTATCTACTCTTAGCCGGCTGAGACAGATGTAGCCATACCACCCTCGGCCTCTCTGCCTGCCCCCAGACATTTCCCTCCTTCCCATAGGAGCCTTCTGTTGAATTGCTTTCCTAATAATTCTTATAATTACATTTCTCCTCTGAATGAATGTTTCCAGGATGGAGCAAGGGGACGGCCCTTGCCCACATCTCATTATGTCTTCTTTCTCTTTCTCTTATTAAATTTAATTTTAACATTTCCCGTGACTGCACATATGATCAGTTGAGATCAACATGCGTAATGAAAAGAATTCTCTGCATGGTGTGCCAGGATTAAAGGTCCCCCAATAATGATAAACCAGTTGTTACATTAAAACCAAACAGCTGAAACTTTACTACAGGACCTACCTGTTTTGGCTGAAGAATTAATTTAAGAGTTTGAGAATCAGCAAAGACTTTATTATAAGCCTGATGATATGAGTGCTCCCATATTATATCTTATCATATTATATTATAACATATTATATCATATTTTATTATAAGCCTGATGATATGTGTGCTCCAAAATTATATCATATTATATCATATCATATTATATCATATTACATTTATCGTAAGCCTGATGATATGAGTGCTCCCTCATTAGTGTCCATGCTGGTGTGGGGCCAGGGCAGCAGTGTGTTTTCCAGGCTCTGCTCCCTGCTGTAGTTGTTGCGCTTATTCCGTACTGTTGCAGGAGAGGGGAGTCGCTCCACTTCTCCAGCCCCAGGGATGATTTACTGTCGCTCACACTGTAAGAGGTCATAGTCTGTCATGATGGGCGATTCTGCAGCAGCAGGAACATCAGGCAGCAGTGTGGTCAAATATCAGCCAATCAGGAAGCAGAAATGAGACAGACAGCAGAACCTTGCTACCAGCCCCAGAGGTCTGCTTCCTCCAGCCGGGTTCCAGCTCTCAAGTGTCCCACAACCTCCCCAAAGAGGACCACAAGCTTGGAACCAAGTGTTCTATTACATGAACCGTGAGGGTCATCTTATATCCAAACATTCTGTCCTTGGCCCCCAGAAGTTTACGGCCACCTCACTCTGCAAAGTGAATTCAGTCTAACTTCAAAAGTCTCCATAGTCTTAACAGTTTCGATACTGCTCGAAAGTTCAAAGTTGAGGCTGGAGACACAGCTTAGAGTTAAGATCCCTGGAGGCTTTTCCAGAGGATCTGGGCTCTGTTCCCAGCACCCACATGGTAGATCACATCTATCTGCCACTAAAGTTCCAGGGGATCCAACACCTTTTCTAGGCTGCATTTGTCACATTGTTTTCTGTCACTGTGAGTCTAAGAGCAATGCAATGAGCAGTAAACGTGTCCTAGCCTAGATGTTATGCTGTCTTGAAATGTCCTCTGTCAAAAGCTTAATCTGTTACTTACGAATCCAGCCCCAAATCATGCTTTCAGAACGTAGGTGGAATCCATCCGGCTTCACCAGCCCCTGGTTCCAAACCTTTACATAGTCTTGCTGCAAACTGGTTCCAAAGGCCTGTAAGCCACAAGACCAGGTATATCACAGGAATGGCGCTGGCACCAAATTCACATAGCATCTTCTCCTGGCTTCCGCGGAATACCCGCCAAGAAGCAACTTAAGTTAGGAGAACCTGATTTGGCTTGTCATGGCTGGGAAGGCATGGGGGTATCGAACAGTCTGACACAGTTGTTAGTCACACCTTAAAAGACCAAGGAAGGGCAAAGGGGTAGGAAAAATGGCCATGTTCTAAACTTCAAGGCTGTTTTCCCAGAAACCAACTTACGTCAACTGAGCCCTCTCTGTCAAAAGGTTCTACCACCTTCCAAAAGAGTGCCACTGGCTAGTGACCAAGTGTTCAAACACAGGAGTCTCTCTCTCTCTCCCCACCTCCCTCCCTTCCTCACCCACCCCCCGTGCACATGTATGTGTGTGTGTATTGCCTGTGCATACACGTGTGGAGGCCCAGAGGTTGTTTCTCTCTCTCTGTTTCTCTCTCCTTCCTTCCTTCCCTCCTTCTCTCTCTCCCCCTCTCTCTGAGGCAGGGTCTCCCACTGAATCAGGAGCTCTCCATTTTGGCCAGTAAGCCGTCAGCATCCTTCTGTCTCAGCTCTCCCCGTGCTGGGGTTGCAGACACAAGCTCCTGTACCTGGCGTTCCCCTGTGTTCTGACACTCTGAGCTTAGGTCTTTGAGCCATCTCTTTATCTCCACAAGAGGAGTTTTGAGGAATCATAGGCAGTTGCTGAGTTGCTCAGATTCACATCAAAATTAATAATACTTGACGACAAGTAGGGATTTCATCTGCATGTTGCCCAGTTACCAGGCCAGCCTTGCTCGTGACCAGGTTGCCCTCCAACACATCCTCTAGGATCAGTGTGTGGGTGTGGTACAAGGCATAAGGTCTGGGCAGGATCCTTGGGGTGCCTCTCGCTGCTTGCTTCTTTATTGAGGAAGGAAAACCTAGAGTCTCCAGAGAGAGACCTGTCAGGTAGTACTCTATAGGGAAGCTACTCCAACTGCCTTGCCTCAGTCCACAGGCATGCTTTGTAACTGCATTCATTCTTAAGACATTTTGAAAAACTGTTTTTAACTGCTCCTGGGATACAGATCCACAAGCAGGAGAGTGCTTGCTTAGTAGGCCCTGGCCTAAAGTCAATTCTAGGAAATGAAAAAAGTAGTGAAGGTTTTCTTCTGGAAGAGGAAAGGGTTGGGCATTGCGCAATGTCCAGTGGGGAGGAGCTGAAGATCCAGTTTCTACTGTGCAGTTTGATGAGAGAGAGAGAGAGAGAGAAAGAGAGAGAGAGAGAAAGAGAGAGAGAAAGAGAGACAGAGACAGAGAGAGACAGAGAGACAGAAAGACTGGCAGACAAAGACACACACACACACACAAGAGGAGAGAGAGAGAGAGAGAGAGAGAGAGAGAGAGAGAGAGAGAGAGAGAGAGAGAGACAAACAGACAAACACAGACTCAGAGAGACAGAGAGAGAGAAAGAGAGAGAGAGAGACTGACAGACAAACAGACAAACACAGACTCAGAGAGACAGAGGGAGACAGACTGACAAAGACAGATTCAGAGAGAGAATATGTAAGAACATTTAAGACCCATACTACGAGAGTGTACAATATTTTTTACGTAACTAATATCCATCCTCCGACACACACCTCCAGATGATCTAGAGGAGTCTCTACAATATAGACACCATGCAAACAGTTCTCAGAGTGTGTTAGGGAAGCCACAAGGAAAGGGCTGTGTGTTCTCAGCACAGATGTCATACTTGTCTCCCCCATTTTTGAGATCAAGACTCCAGATGCTACACCTGTAGGTGCATTGGCCAGCGCTGTTCTGCTTCCTACTACACACCCTCTGTTGCTCCCGACTCTCACCTCAGCTTAGCCATTGCGTTGCTGACACAGCTCCATCATGAAATGCCCAGTGGCGATGCACAAAATCAGTGAGCCCTCCTCTCCTGGGTCCCAGAGGCCTGAATGCATTTCTTCATCCTTGCACGATTCTTACGTGGGTGGCTGCTATTTAAGCACTGAGATCTGCCCTGTCTGCGTGTGTCCAAACAGAGGCCAGCGCTTGGCCTAATGTGTGCAGAAGTGGTTACCTGCCTAGAAGGCGTAAGTGAGCAGAGCCCAGCGAACACAGGCCCTGGGCCTGGACTGTTGTCAGCCAACTTGGCTCACATCTTCTGCTCCTCAGGAGGAGATTCCCTGGGAGGATGAGGAGGAGGTGGAGGAGGAGGAGGAGAAAGAGGAGGAGGAGGAGGAAGAGGAGGAGGAAGAGGAGGAAGAGGAAGAGGAGGAGGAAGAGGAGAGGAGGAAGAGGAGGAGGAAGAGATAGAGGAACACCTGAACAACCAGACATGGCTTGGCCCTCTGAAATGTTTCTCTTTATTGGGCAGAAATAAATGCAACCCCCAGTTTTCTTCCTTTCAAAACGCCCTTTAGAAGAGAGGGAGTCGTCTTTTGCAGCGAGCTTTGACAAAGCACTTCAGTTCTTGAGAATCTCTCAATTGCTTTATAGCAAACAACAAAGAAGCGTTTGGGGAATGTACATTAGTTTAAAACCACCTCAAACATCACGGGTTTCGAATTCTTAAAGAGATAATCTGACAGAATCTGCAAGGGAGGGAAAAAAAAAGGCAGAGACTTTTTTTTTTTTAACACAGATTTAGCAATTCTTCCTCGGGCTATGACCTCGAATTACAAGTGCTGGATGTCATGGCAAATAAGTCTTTAAAACCCTGCCTGAAAAGCAGCTCTGCACGGCTCTTTTGTGGAGGGCACGAAGGCACACACACCCAGAGCAGGCACACAATCCGGTCTGTGCTCATGTCATGCAAATGGGACGTGGATCTGTTTGCAGCCACAGCCGCAGACGTGGGAGCTTGAAGCCCTGATGTCAGCATGTCCAGAGAGAGATGGGAGAGGGTCTGGAAAACAGGCCGATTGTCTGTTGCAGAAGTCAGCTCTCTGCACCAGATGCTAAATCCAGAAGTTAAGGACAGAATTAGAGCCACTTCAGGTGGTGAATATACTGGAAAAAAAAAGAGATGTTTTTGTATGAATATATTATAAAATTATAAATGACCACATCTAAATTACATGCCTATTAGTGTATTCACTAAGCATTTGCCTGGCTTAGCTCAGTCTCTGAAGCTTTGCATGTCCCGGGTCTAACTGCGTTTTTTTGTTGCTTTTTTGACCTAGGAGTTCAGGACACGTTCGGAAGATTCAGCCAGGAGTTTGAAGGCCCATAAAGAACCGACAGCCAGCTGAAAGCTTCAGAGTCCAGTTGGAAATATGTTTTGAAATATTTACCAGTCTTGGATTTATCTTCTTATTTCAAGGAAGATGAAAAAGAAACGATGAGGAGATGCTCTCCTCAAAAGTTTTAAAAGTGGGGGAGGACCCAAAGCCATTGCTTTAAATACACTGTCATGATTTAAGCCTTGTTTCCCTCTCCCCACATCTCTCTGTTCTTTCTTTCTGGGGGTCAATTAATCAGCATGTTTCCATTTTTTTCCACAGATGGAACGACCATGAGGCTTGTGAAGGATTGTTCCACGGACCGCGTTTAAATTACTCTTTTCCTCCTGTCTATAGTGTAAGGGATTGTTTCAGTGCCGCAGAGAACTGAGTTTGAGAACTTGCCCAGAGTTAGGGACTTGGTGGACATACGACTAAGACCCAGGCCTGACCTGGTAACCTTGGCCTTGTACTGGCTTTCAGAAACATTTTTCTACTGTTTACAGAAAGTGATGATATCAGAAAGGTGAGAGTGCCCAGCAAGGAACTATAACTAGATTCTTCTGTCACTACCTGCTGTCTGGGCTCTGTGATTGGACCTCGGAAGTCATTACACTGAAGTATCAAAGCCAGACTCATAAACAAGATGAGTGTGATGCAGTCAACACAAGGACCCAGGAGTCCTGGGGAGAGGTAGGGGCTGGGGAGAAACAGAGAGGCTGTATCCATCTAAAGTGTGGCTGAGGGATCACTCTAACCCATTACTACTGCTGAAACCATAAGTACCTTATTATTGCATCTTGGAGTCATTTTTGAGGCCAGAGAGCAAGATTTGTGGGTGAAATGTCATCCTTAAAAGCCTGTCATTAGCAGAAGCCAAGGAGAGCAAGGGGGATACATTCGAGGCATCACTTGAACACTGTAGTAGCACAGGATGGCAGGGACCAGGCTGGCATCCCCTCCCACGATTGTATCCCAATACCACCTCCTCACTGCTTGGGTGGCCTTCCCACTCCTCAGTTTCCCCCTCTAATGCCCAGCAGATGCCGATAACGCCTAATGTATGAGTTTGTTGAGAAGAATATGAACATAACATTTCAATTCTAACACGTCTGACACTGCACCTGTCTGGTTGCTGCCACCTACGTTGTCCCCACGGTTCTCACATGGGCACCATTATCCATTTGTTGTTCCCTCTGGCAGAAATACAGAAATCCCTCTGCTCGGTTACAACAGTACAAAGATGCTGCTTCTGGAACTTTCTATGAGCTGGCTCCTTCTGGCCACTCAGCTCACCTGTCACTCCACAGAGGTGCTAGTCCAATTTTGTTACTGTCTCTTGTATCAAGCTGCTGCCATCTTCAAATACTTAGAAAGCATCGTGATCCAGTAATGTGCTCACATCAGAGTTGAATGCCTGTCATCCCAAGAAGAGCAAAGTGCTTGTTGTTCTTGGTTCCATGCGGGCACCAGAGCAAGAGTTGGCATAGAAGGGCCACGGCAAGGAAGTGCATTGGATGAGTGAATGCATGAGTCAAAGAATGCAGACTGCTGTCACCTGTGGCCACGGTGTCCTTCCAGCTGCTTCTCTGGAGAGCAGAAAGGGGAGAGGTGCGTTTGACTCGCTCACAACAGGTTTTGGGGTTTGTCTGGGATGTGCTGTGAATAAGAAGTAGGGATTGCCTATCCCCTGCTCTCTGACCCAGTCAAATATTTTGCTGTAGTAGAAGGAATTATTTAAACCCCAAATTTGTTCGCTGTAAGATCTCCTGCCCGATGGAGACCAGTAAAGAAAAACACAACTCGATAATTATGATATAAATCGCATGCCTGGATTGGGCAGATTTACCACTATACTATTCTAATCCCCGGCTATGAGATCCCTTATAACTTGTGGTTTTATCCAGGCCACGTGGTTGTCCAGTTACGTTGTCAGCTTCCTTCTACCACAGGCTTCCTTCTGCTTCTGACTTCCTCCTGCTTCTCCCTCTGCTTCCTTTGCTTCTTCCTCTTCTTCTGCTCCCCCAGCAACTTCCTTCCCTTCTCCCGTCGACTCCTTCTTCTCTCCTCTGCTTCTGCTCTACCTTTTATATCGAATTCCTCTCACTCTCTCTTCCCCTAAGCCTTTTTCTCTGCCTCCCCTTCTACTGCCCAATCTCTGGCTCTAGTCTTTATTTTACAGGTTTTAATTGGACAGAAGGTTTACAAGATGTCCTCTGTGTACAGAGTCAATCATCCTCTGCAGCCCCTCCCAGGAGAGTGGAACTAGGATCAAAATACAAGGCTGGGGCTATCCACAACATTTTGCTTGTAAAGCTATTAAGAAGGTAGAGATAACAGCTCCTGGAACATAGATTGGATCAGAATCAGAAACAAGAACTGCACACACATTGAACAATTTGCAAAATTAGGAAAGTTGATCCGGGGAAGCGGAAAACGTGTAACCGTGGAGCAGGGGACGGGCCAGGGGCACCCTGAGCCTGGCTGTTTGAGGACGGGATGAATTCTCACCCATTTCCCTCCTCCTCCTTCAACCTTAGTCAGATCCCTTAAAACAGCTCTACTGTATTGTTGCAGTTTAGGGGTGTTGTTAACCGCACCCCTCTAATGCTGGTCTCTCTGAGTCGCTGGGGAGGAAGCCATGCTGCTATTAGTTTATTTTTCCTCCCCTGAACCTCTCAAATCTGGCTTTGACCAGAGGCTGCTGCGACCAGAGTGAGACTTGAACACTTTACTCTGGTGACTAATGTTCACCTACAACCACACAGTGGGTCCCTGCAGTGATGCGGATGGATCGGTACCTGCTGCACGCTAAGCTTATACCTTACGCCCGACATCTATCCTGGCCCCCTCAACTTCACCTTCCTGATTAACAACAACCAAAAAGTTTCATTTAGAATATTTGTCTTTATGTTTAAAAAAGTAAATCGGTGACAGTTACTTTAAAGGAAAGAAGGCAGATGGATGTGGAAACCATGATCTTGGTGACAGTAACAGAGGCTTGAACTTGGCAGAACCTAAGCTGTGTGTTAAGCAGGACTCATTGGAAATGCTCTAAATGTTTCCAGGATGTGGCCTTGCTAGCTTGCTTGCTCTGTGTTGTTTCTGCTGCCGTTGTTGCTGTGGCTGTTGTTGTTGTACTGACCTTCACTTGGGCTTTTTTGCCCCAAACTTAACTACCAGTGCTCCGCCTGTGCCCTCACACTTCCCCTGAGCTCACTCTGCGCCCCGCCCCCACACTTGCTTTTCACATACAGCATCCATACAGCCTGTAAGGTGCTCTCTAGATTTAGTTTCAGCCATTGGCCTCTCTGACTTCTTTGTTCTCTTTCATGATGGTAACCGCTGCCAGTTAGGCTCACGATACGAGATGGGCTTTACATGAGTGCAGACTTAAGGCTGCAGTGCTTCTGGGAGATCCTCAAGTTATGAATTGGTAGGAAAAATTTTCAAGACACTGGGCCAGATTCTAACACAGAAAGTGCAAGCCCAGAACCCAGGCTCTTCAGCGTCTCATTCACTCACGGCGTGTTCTCTGTACCCTTCCAATTCCGTGGGTCCTTGTTATCTGATGTCAGGACTGACAGACTCCTCAGGGCGCTTCTCTGACTCACTCTCCAAGCCCAGAGAGTCTGTCACCGGTTAGAGATTCTGCAAACCTTCACTTGAACCTTGGGCTATGTTAGGCTAACATTCTCCTGACGTGGTTTTGGATTGGGTGGGGCTGGATCTTACTGGGAATCTTGAGTGGTGAGCAGATAGAGGGCAGATCCACTGGGGGGAAAGGTCATACTGCTCAAATTCTTGCAAAAAAAAAGGAGCTCCCATTTGGGGTGTGGCCCTCAAACAAAAAGTGGAATGTTCAGAGCTTGGCTCAGGGTCCACTCGGATTTTTTTCATTCTGTGACCTTTGGTGAGACCTGGGCTTCTGGGAGGCTTAAATGTGACATAGAAAATGGAATATGCACCATGCCATCTGTACACAATGGGCTTGTACGTCACTATTGGCTACACACACACACACACCCTCTGCACTCTTGCTACCATCCACCCACACTGAACTTGCCAACCTGTGAAGATTGCAAGGGATTTTTACTCTTCTTCTGGCAATGTATCTTGGGACATTTTACTCTTGAAGCCCTGGTTCCTATTCTATGAGTTAAGGATGACAACTGATTGACTCCCAAGAGAGCTAGTAGGGTAACAGCAGACTTTAGAAACAGTATCTGCAACAGTACAGGAAACGATCCCTTCTGAGAGGTGCCGCACTTTGGCTTCAATCTTCGTCCCAATCTGAGCCATCCAAACCCACTCCTGCTCAGTGGGTATTTTTCTCCTTCATGTTTATGGCCTCAGAAACATTTCAAATTTCACAGTAGGTACCAGGGATGAAGATATAAAGAAGGAGAGGAAGACACTTGCAAAGTTGGAGCTAACAGTCTTACACAGGTGATGTAACCTGGATTCTTGAAGACGGGATGAAGACATGAGAAACATGCCTGGAATGTCGAATTTATCTGATGACCTCTTTAAAGTCCAAGAGTTTTACTTTGTTGTAAATGTTAGGAAAGTGACTGGATTTCAGGCTACAGTAAATGGGACAGAATTGTCACTGCAGGTCCTTACAAACGTATCCTACCCCTGCTGTGTAAGCTAGTGGGCCCTGGGTTGGAGGATGATCTTTCTAATGGAGGAGATGGGTAGGGCTCCTCTTGGCAGAGCAGCAGAGTCACCCAATGCCCTAGAGTAAAAAGAGGAAGAGTTAGAAGAGCCAAAGGAAATGGGGCAAGCAAGGCCACTGGTGGGACAGTGTTTGGAACAAAGCCTTGGGGCATCACTTAAGACTACTTGTTTGTGAGCCCTGAAAAAAGCCATCTGCAGGCTAAGGAGAGAAACAACTATTCCAATGATGGAAACAATGTATTCAGATGATGGATCGCTCTCTGAGTGGATGGGAAAGCAGACTTGGAGAAGGACAGAAAGTGCGAGAGTTCTCAGATACAGAAAGCTGGGGAGCTGTGCTGGGGAGAGTTAGTCCTCTGGGTGTTTCTGGGGCTTTCTTTCCCCAAAACTGGGCTTCTTATTTCCAGCCCAAGAAGAGAGAGCTTGATTGTCCTAGCTGCAATCACATAATCCCTGAGGGGGGCAAGTATTCTGGGTGACAGTCACATCTTAACTGTACCTAGAGGGGAGAGGGTTTCCCAACTAGAAATTCGAGTTGTGTAATGGTGGGCTAGTATACTCACTATGCAGTCTTCTACTGTGAGTGTGTTATAGTGAATGAAGGTGTGAGGTCATTACAACCTGTGCTTGTCAGCCAGTCTGTGTTAGGCACTAGGAAAAGAGATGAATGAGACCAGGAAGGAAGGAATAGAGCCCAGGTTGTGGACACAGATTATTTGATCCTCCATCCCGCCTTCTAGAAGAGAAAGGTCTCTTAGCTGAAGGAAGGTAAATGTCAAGAGAGAGGCTGTAGGCCTTATGAGGGTGGAGAATGTGACTGTCAGCAGATCCTCACCTGTGTTTGGTGAAGGAATGGAGGGCATAAAGGGGAAAGCCTTGCTCACAGCTAGAACCATGGCTCAGTCCCCAAGGCATTCAGAGTCTTATTCTAACTGGATCTCATGGTACTTGGCCAAGACACTGTCACAGCCGATGATGTAAGTTAGGAATGTTGGAAATACAGGAAGGACCCAGGCCTAAGACACACGGACCAGTGGCTCCATTTGAGGGATTGAGCATGGATGATCCCAGAAGTCTTTCCTCTAGACTCCTGGGTGAGTCCATGGGGACATGTGCTGGTTCAGCAGACAGGCAGGAGGAAGAGAATCATGGGTAGGAAGAGAATGCAGGAAGTTAAGTGCGAGGGTTGGCGAGATTACTACAGCATCCTGCTCTTGCAGAGGACCTAAATGTGGCTCTGGGCTGGCTACTTTTATGCCAACTTGACATAAGTCATTAGAAAGGAGAGAGCCTCAGTTGAGAAGACGCCTCCCTAAGATCAAGCTATAGGCAAGCCTGTAGGCTCATTTAGTGGTTGATTGGGGAAAGCCACTGTGAGTGGTGTCACCCCGTAGGCAGATGGTCCTGGGTTCTATAAGAAGAGAGGTTGAGCAAGCCATGAGGAGCAAGGCAGTCAGTGGAACTCCTCCTTGGCCTCTGCATCAGCTCCTGCCTCCAGGTGCCTGCCATATTTGATCTATAATGACTCTCCTCAGAGAAGACCAGTAATGTAGAAGCATAAGCCAGTCAGCCCCTTACCCCACTCTCAGGTTGCTTTTGGTCACAGTGTTTCATCAGAACCCTAACTAACCCTAAGGTTCCCAGTACCCACGACTTCAGGCAGTTTCCACCATTTGTGACTCTAGTTCCAGGGCATTTAATGACCTCTTATGACATCTGAGGGTACCTGAGTTCACACCCGTACACTCCTCCTCCCCCACCCTCAACACAAAACAAATAAATCTCTTTTTTTTAAAAAAAAAAAAAAACAAAAACAAAAAAAAACAAGCTAATTGTGGTCGTAAATTACCCAAACTCAAACCAAGGCACTTAGAAAGCTGGGGCAGGGGGATTGAAATGAATTCCAAGCTAGCCTGGCCTAGATGGCTCCTGATTAACAAAACAGTAGGGAGAAGGGTGTGGCTTATTTGGTAAACCGTTTGCCTTGTAAGCCCCAGGACCTGAATTTGATCCCAGCAGAAAAAGAAAGAGCTAGGCACGATGATAAAAGACACAAACTTGTCATCCTAGCATTGGAAAGTTCGAGCCTGGGGTTTGGTGGTCAACCAGGGTAGCCTACTTGGGTGTGCTTCCTGTCAGTGAGAGAACTTGTCTCAAAGGTTAATGGCGGTCATGAGGTTGTCCTCTGTCCTCTGCACATGAACACCTACCTGTAAGCATATATACATACACATATATACATACATACACACATACATACACACACATATGTACATATACACACATGTATACATGCATACACACACATACATACATACATACATAGATATCAATGAAGAGTGTGGAAGAGGAAGGAAGGAACTTTAAAGCCCACAGAGAGTAGGTACCTGGAGACTGAGGGACTGGATCCCTGTGAAGGGGAATGGAGACAGCCACTTGCCAGCTGGGAGATGCTGGGGTCAGAATAGCTTATTGGGGCCTAGAATTACTTATCTGAAAAAAAAAATGAGGCCAATTTGGGCACCTTATTCTGTGTGCCATTGTGGGAGGATTCATTGAGAGAAGATTAGCAAAGCCGAAAGTAAGAATTGTAAGCACGTCAACCATTATAACCAACAGACCGAAAGATGGACCAACAGACGAGCCGATGGACGAGTGGATGGACTGAGAAATAAGGGAGGACAAGGAGCAGAGAGCAGAGGGGACACTCAGGTCCTGTGGTCGCTGTCTGGCCTGCAGACTTTCCCCCTGCCCAGGCCAGCCTGTTGGGCTTCAGCAGGGAGATAAGATGCTCAGATTGCTTTTTCATCTCCTAGGCCCCCCACCCCTCCGCCGCCAACCCCTCTTGGCAATAGGGACCTTCAAAGTCCCTGCTGGCTCCAGATCTGTAGATAATCGTTTACTGTAATTCTACCCTGGAAAAAGAGGCTGATAAACTCCAGATGGAGTGTGAGGTCTTCAGACTCACTTTCTCTGTCCAGATAGCACTGGAGGACCAGACTCTACCCTATTAGGAAACATTCTTCAGTTTAAGGAGTACGGGTCATGGGAGCACACGATTTGAAGTCAGACCAGCTTAGATGCCAATTCTGGCTTTATTCGTAGTTTGGCAGAACATACCCATGTTCTGGGATGCTGAAAACCTTCATTCTGGGAGGCACCGACATGAAAGACCTAGATAGGCTGAGGAGGGGTCAGACCTTTGCTCTCACAGAGGGTCTGGTGGATAAGTCAGACCTCCCTAGGAGGTGGCCCAGGAGGCATCTGGCGGCATCTAGGGGTGGAGACCTTCTGAGGTCCTGCAAAAATCTTAAGAGACTGCCTTAGGGCCCTGCCTTTGAGTAGGCCAGGCCTCAGTTTGAAGTCGGCTCTTTGAATCACTGAGCATAAGACACCTGGAGAGTTTACCTGAATTGTCTGAGCCTTACTGTCCTCTGGAAATAGATCCGATAGCCTCCACCGTCACTTTGAATTGCGAAGGGTCAGGGGAGACAGCAGAGGAATGTGTACTGGGGTAGAAAAGGCCACAAGGGGCGATGTCCTCTTCATGTTGCCTACTATGGTCACACATGGCGAAGAGACAGAGTGGTCAGATCCACTCAAGGGACTGTGGGGAGAAGCACCCTCCAGTGACGTTCCGGGAAGGCCAATGGTTAGGGACCTTCTCATGCATTCATTGATTTTCACGGAGTCAGTCGCCTCCCATCAGCTAAAATCTCCCATTAGGTAATCCTAGCTTTGGATACTAAGCAGTCCAGAGTCCAGCTTCTCAGAATGAGGTCTGGCTGGGGCTGGTGTGTGGCTGCTCCGTGAGCAGCAGATCTGGGCATGCCTGCAAAGGGAGAAGGGTCAGGGATGGGCTGGGGCCCCACGGTAGAGGCCTTTGGCTTAGCATGATCCTCCTGTGCCTTATTTACTCTCTGGGCCTTTCATAAACCCATTATGTAAATCCACCCAGGTTTAAGATCCAAACCTTACCAGCTGCTAAGAGGATTTAGGGTACTTTAAGATTAAAACCAGGAGCAAAACAAGAACTTTAAAGAGAGCAACTCCCTGATCAATCTCATAACAGAGAAAAAGGCAATCGAAACTACAAGAGAGAGATATTGTCTACACCTATCAGACTGAAAGAGATGAGAAGTCCGATAACACCCTGGGCTGGTGACTTTGTAGAGAAGCGGTATATTTGCCACAGATTGAGGAAGGAGAACACATGTCCAGCCCTTTCGGAAAGCTATTAGGCTGTGGTCGCTGAAATGAAAACGAGTTTTCCTTTTAGCTCAGCAATTCCAGAAAGGCGTCCTTCAGTTATATTTGCAAGAATGGGCAAAAGCATTATTAACACAAGAGTATTATTTGCATAACCTTATTGGGAAAACTATAAAAGCTAACTAATTGCCCACATACAGGGACTGGATATATTGCTCTATAGCGGTATGAAGAAATCAGAAACAGACTTAGCACAAAACAGCATGTATGGTGCACTCCTCTGCGTGTGATAAAGAATACGCACATGGCATTTGTGCAAATTAATCAGAACCATTGTCTTTGGGGAGGGGACCTGAATGCCTGAAGCTCTGAGGCAAGAGGAAGGCTTACCTGTAGCAACAGGTATGCTATCTGCTATACTTTGAAACAGTTTGGATTCTCCCCTCCCACATTTGCATGCATAGATTATTAAATAAAAAAGATTCACATTGTCTAAGTCAAAATAAGAAAATATCACTAATCATAAACAGCCCTAAAGGCCAAACTCTGACAATGCATCTGAAACTCACCACAGACGAATTCACCATTACTATTACTAGGGCCTCGTGCAAAGGTGAGCCGCTCTGGTTCAGAGAAGCAGTGGAGTGAATGGCTCCTGGCAGTTGCCTTGACCAGGGTTCCACCTGTGCAATGTATTTTGCTTTCGACTGCTAAGGCAAACAAGTTGTGCCACGTGATTGTATTTTTCTGCATCAGAAAGTTCTTAGTGACAACGTGTCTCCTGAAATAGCAAGATATTAGCAGGTTCCTCCTTGCTTGCTCTCTGGACTATCCCTAACAGATAGAGGGGCCTGCGTATAGGTGACACTTCACCCTTCCCTGGGTACATGGTGTTAGTATCAGAACTGTCCACGGACAGCCAGAAGCTGTTTACAGCCAGCCTCTGAACCCAGCGATGACGTCATCCCTAGGCAACAAGTCCCTCCTGAGTCTCTTGCTGTGGCGATCGTCGCCCACCCCCTACACATGTGTTACCTGAGTTACCTGCCTTACCTGCATCCCCTGTGTCACCTACTAGATAAAAGACATGGACCCCCACCCAGAGCTGTCTCTCTTCCTCACTTCTTTCCCTGAACCCCCAACCCTTCAGGGGTGCCGCTGTCAATAAAAGATCTCTGCCGTGAGAACTGTGCTGGTTTGGCATGATCTATCCAGAAATACTTTGTTTTTTCATCTAACACATGGGACAAAGACTGCCATCCTTTTAGGAGGGACAATGGGACAGCTCGGTAGTGGGAGGCTGTGTGAACAAGAGACCATGATTTGAATTCATCCTGAATGAATCTGCCTCTGGCAACAGGGTGATTCAATTGGCTGGAAGTTTTTGAGTCCCATGTGACACAGAGCTAATGACAGTAAATGGGATTAGGTCTCTGCAATTAACCTGTGAGTTTACTAATCTTTACTCATACACAATTAGAGGACTCCAGTTCTTTTTGTTGCTTGGTGGGTAGAATATTTGCATGCCTTAGGTTCTGGTACGGCTGACCAGGGCATACTATTTTATGTTACCCCTTGTTGTTTTGTTTTTGCTTTTCGAGACAGGATTTCTCAGTGTACAGCTGGCTGTCCTGGAATGCACTTTGGAGACCAGGTTGGCCTCCAACTCAGAGAGACCCATCTGCCTCTGCCTACCAAGTGCTGGGATTAAAGGTGTGAGCCACCACCGCCTGTGGAGAGCTTTTGGGACTGCTCAGCAGGAATCTGACTTTGGCCAAGAATAAGGAAATGGGCTTCAGGTAAGAATCTGACATTGGGCCATGACAAAGAAGTAATTTCAGTCAGGAATCTAAATCTTAGGCTAGAACAAAGAACTAGGTTTCAGGCATGAAAAGGACTTTGGGCTAGCACAGAGAAGTAGGCTCAGATGTTTTGGTCATCCTGATAAGCCCTTAGAAGCAGTGATCATGGAAGTGTTCACGGAATTTTGTTTATTGCCTTGCTTGTTCCTTGACTCTTTGCATCTTTTGTCTTGCTTGTTCCTCAACCTAGAACTGACCTTAATACTTGCATGTAATTAAAATGGTATAAAAGCAGATTGGGAAAAATAAACCGCCTCAGCCTTAGAACTGGCTGGGGTCATGCTACAATGTTGTCTAATTGTCTTTTTAATCCTCACTCCTGGTCTGGAGAATCTGTTGACTGACTGGGCTGGCCTGGTCAACCGCCTGGCTATTTTATGTTACTCTTATCCTAAAACAGGGGAACACATGAAGGGAATAAAGAACAATGCTAAATTAGGCAGGGGTGTGTGATGTTATGTTTGGAAGTGTGCTTTTCATTAGCACAACAACTTTTATGTATGCAGCATCACAAGGGTTAATCAGAGGCCCACAGGTCCTAGAACACAGCTGCTGCTTTGAAGGCACTCGATACAAATTTCTCTCTTTTCCTTGAAGAATTGAACAGGGTGAGTTATTCTAGGTCAACAGCACTTTCCAGTCTCATTGGACACAGTACCTCTCCATTCAGTTAGCATAACAATTCTTACACCAGATTGGATTAGAGAATAAAAGTTTGGAGGGGAGTATGTTAGCTCCCTGTGCGGAGTAGCCAAGCCTGATTGCATGCAGCAACAGGGACTTGCCCTCTGCAGACTGCTCACGCTGTCTTCCAGTTCTTGGCCATGGGACAGACAGATCAGCCCATGTCTCATGGGTGGATCTGGATTCCCTGTTCAGGTACTATGGGTTTCATACTTTATGACTTTGGGAAAGTCATTCTGGGCTAAGGAACAGCAAATCAAACTCAAGGTGAAACAGAATAGCTTTAGGTATAGTTTATTCAGGGACAAATGGTGACTGTAAAGGTAACTGAAATGGTGTTTCCCATTTCTTAATGCAAGAAATGTCTCTTTATATAATTAAAATAGCCTTTGGGGGGTGACTTACTGTGATTCACTGTGTCAGAGGCTCCCGAGTCATTCCTTGCTCTGCGTTTGAGGTTCCCATGGCTCTGCAGTCTCCCAAGTCTCTCTGGGCATCCAGCCTAACTTGAAGAACTGATGCTTCCTCTGGAGAGGATCCCAGGTGAATTTCTCCTCATTGAGTTTCTGTCAGATGTCTCCTGTCCTCTGAGACATTTCTATCAGATGTACTCTGCTTTCTGCAATGTTGGTGGGCTTTCTCCTTCTCCAGTCCATGTTGGGTGCCAGATATAAATGGAATGTTTATTCACCAGATGTAATTGTCTGGAGGCTTACTGCTGAATAAGCCACCCTTTCCAGTTCTTTCTGAATTCTGGGACTGATTCAACTCAGCTGTTCTGACTCAAACTCTTCTCCAAGCTGACTGATTCACACTGGCTCCTCACGGAATCTCTCTCTCTCTTTGGAAAAACTGCCTCTGTAAACTGAACTGCACTGACTGCACTGCACGAACTCAACTCGACTACATTGCCTGAACTCAACTGAGCTGCACTCACTGAAGTGTCCTTCACTCCTGACTCACTCCTCAGTGCTCTTAAGTAGCCTCTCTTTCCTGGCTGTTCTCATGAGAGCTGGGCATATCCTGTCTCTGACTCATTCTGCCAAATCTTTCTCTGACTCATCACTTTGTCTGCCTCTCAATTAGATGTTACTTTCAAACATGACTGCTTCATTCTACAAATTATTTACCATCATTGTTTGGGATTAGAGATGTTTTCTAAGGGTGTGCTGCTTCCAGCATTAATTCTAGAGGGATTAAAGATGTGTCATTTCTTCTGGATTACATCTGGAAGGTCTTTGCTTGTGATCCCTTGCCAGAGCAACCATGTTGCTGAATTAAAATTCCTCTACACCTTCGCCTTTAAGCTAAAATTGTACACAGTTTAACTTTTACAACAGAACCAATTATTAATCCCATAAACTTAACAGACCAAATGTCCTTATGAGGATCCTTGATGGGATGATCCTTCACAACTGCTGTCCTGATCATCTGTTCTTCAGCAATGTCCAATTCTGCATCAGTTTGCCATCTGAAGAGTGACCTCTCTTTTCTCAGCCAGTTTGTTGATCTGTCCCTATGGGTGGCAGAGGTTGGAGGGTGGGGGTAGTTAGGGGTGGGTGGTGAGCTTTCTGCATTGTCTGCATTGCTGTTTTTCTACATCTCTTCTTTCCTTGAGTCATGCCTTTCATGTGGGAGCCTCTCTTATTCAGATCAGATCTTTATCAATTTTGATAGAACCCATAGGCTTTCATCACCTGTGGAAACAGAGACAAAGCCTCTTCCCAACATAACACATTCCCTGACTTTCATTTGGATGTTAAAACATCTTTAAAATATACAGGCTGATCCAATTCAGCAGGGTTTTCAACAATCCAGTGTCTTTCAGCTAATCTTGTCTCCCCCTCTATGTTTATCAATGTACAATTAGATCTTTATGAATCTACACATAAACTAAACAGACTCTCACATTCCATGTCTGGCTCCATGCTAACAATCCAGGTTTCACAGCCATTTAAACACAGAAACAATCTCGCCACATTACATAAGATGTCAATATACAGTGCCTCCAATACCTAGTTTAGTTTTCTCTATTTGGCTCTGTGGATTGCTAACAGTAAATACCTAGTCCTGTTGTTTGTTGCTGGGGTATGAGATAATCCTTTTAAGGAGTTTTCCATTAGTAAGGGATTACCTTGCATATCTTTTGATGATCTATATTTATTAGACCAGTATCTTCCCTTATCACGCCTTCTACATATCCCAGAAGACTGAGGTCTTCTAAAAAGTCTCTAGGAATGCCTTGTCTACAATCTCCTTGTAAAAACTACTGAAAAATGACCTCATCTCCCACAGCCAAAACAATGGACATTTTGATATCTAGGATTATTGGCCCTTGCTTATCCAATTACATAGTCACTAGGGTCAATATCAGCAGTAGTTCTGATCTATTCATCTATGAGTACTGATTGAGCTTCTAAAGATCTAAGAACTTTTTTACACTCTACATTTGCATTTTCAAAAGCTAAAGTTTCAGTTAGTACCAAATCTTAGGGTTTTATTGCTGTGAAGAGACACCATGACCAAGGCAACTCTTATAAAAGAAAACATTTAATTGGGCTGGCTTACAGTTTCAGAGGTTCAGTCCATTATTACCACGGCATGAAGCAGGCAGACATGGTGCTGGAGGACCTGTATCTTGATCTGAAGGCAGCCAGGGGCTGGAGTACTCTCCTCTGCACTGGGTAAGCTTGAGCATGGATCCTCAAAGCCCATACCCACAGTGATGCAATTCTTTCAACAAGGCCATGCCTACACCAATAAGGCCACACCTCCTAATAGTATCACTTCCCATGGGCCAAGCATATTCAAACTACCACATGCCTGTTTCACATCAGGGGCTAATATTATCCAGTCTATAGTGGACATTAATTTATCTAAGAAATCAGCAAATGTCTCTCTGGGGCTTTTCATAATCGTTGTGAATGACATAGATCTTTTTCACCTTATCCTAGGCTCTTAGAGCTACCAAAGTACATTGTATAATAATAAAATAATTAAATTACATCCGCTGTTTTAAATCAGCAAATTGACCTTCACCTAATCATTAGTCTTTCATGATATTAACACCTTTAGACCTATTACAATTTTCCATAATTGCAGCTTCTTCTTGCTACCACATCATCTATTATAATCGAGAACCAGCTTCCAATATATCTGCTGCTAAATCTTTCCAGTCTTGGGAGATAAACTTGTAGATAGGCTAGGGTGAGTACATTCCATAAGTTACTACTGATTCTTTAAAATGTTTAAGATCTTGTATTTTAACAGGATTCCAGGCTAGTTGTTCACTTTTTTTTTTTTTTTTTTTTTTGAATTTTCACCACATTTGTTCCTGGGGAAATAGAGAAGCTAGTAGGGGTGTTCTCCTTTCCTTTATTTCATTAAGAGGTGGTGGTCATAGGTTCAGTGGACTGTCTACCATAAGCCTTCATTTCATTAGGTACCATAGGTTCATAATAAAGCCAGATGCCTCTCATCTCGGAGGCTTACTGCTGAATAAGCTTGACTTTTCTAATTCTTTCTCAACTCTGGCTGGGTGGTTCAACTCAGCCGCTGTGGCCCAAACTCCTCTCCAAGCTGACTAATTCAATTTGGCTTCTCTTGGCTTCTCATTGGATTGCTCTACTTGTTCTCAAACTAACTATGGCAGTTTGTTCTAATCTTCTGGATTCTTCTTATTCTCTAGATTCAACTGCCTCTGCCCAAACTCACGGATAAACTCAATGAACAAACTCAGTGAATGAACTCACGAACAAACTCAACTCAGCTCCCCTGCACTCAACTGAACTGACTTCCAACCCTGATTCACTGCACTGCTCTCAAGGAGCCTCTTTTTCCTGGCTATTCTCTTGAGAGTTGGGCATATCTTATCTCTGACTCATTCTGTCACATCTTCCTCTGATTTGTCACTTTGTCTGCCCTTCAATTAGATGTCACTTTCAAACAGGGCTGCTTCCTACTACAAACTTTACCTTCATTGTTTGGGAGTAAAGGTTTGTACTAAGGACTTGTCTGTATTCCAGCCAGAGGGATTAAAGATGTGTCATTTCAGCCAGATCAACAGACCTAGAAGGTCTTTGGATATGATCCCTTGCCAGAGTAGTCATGTGGCTGGATTAAATTCCCTCTACAAGTGACACCAGTAACCCGAGTCCTTCCACATTTCTGTTTTATTACCCTTAGTGATGATTCCACCCAGATAACAAAATGTCTGGTGCAGAGCCTTAGTTCCAGCTAAACATGGAAGCATCCTAGGTTGGAAGGAAGAGAATGCTATTTTGTTAGTTTCCTTTTAGGAACAGAAAGTGCTTAAGGTATTGCTCCATAGACTACCACAGTCATAGTAACCAGAATCAGGTCACATGCTCACTCTCAGGCTGATCATGGCAACAAGATGAGTTATGCTTGAACCATTGATGCTAACCCTACAGACCGGTAAAGAGTTGAGGAGCATCATCATACTGATAGACAAATGCTCGTGGGTTAGGAATATCTCAATGGTACAGCACTTTGCTTAAAGTAAACAGGTATTGGTTTGATTTCAAAGCACCAGAAAAGAGAAAAAGAGATGTCTTCCCTTTGTATAATTCTCTCTCCTTGAGCACAGTTGTGACTTTTTCTGAACTCATAACCAGTGATGGTGGACTACCCCTTCTGTGACTGTGTTACAGTATGTAAGCCTCCATCTTGCTAGCCAGGCCCCTCTAGGATATTGCTGGCTCAATGAGAGAAGCAGCCAGCAGCTGCCTCTGGGCGCATAGGGTAGTTTCCATCTGACACCCAGGAATACTGGGACCTACAGTCTTTGCATCATGAACAAATGAGGAGTTCTGCCAACAGCCCAAGTAAACTTGCAAGCTGATATTCTAAGTCCTGTCTCTAGATGAGACTGTAGTCTTCTCAACACCTTGATGGCAGAGAATGCCACTAAATGATATCTGGATATCTGAACCACAGAAGCCAAAAAAATATGTGTGCATTGTTTTAAATTGTCAAATCCATGATAGTTTGTTGCATAGTCTTTCTTGTTTTAATGAAGCTGGAAATAGTTTATTGTTTTCTTAACAGTTAAGGATACAGAATGCCTTTCCCTAGATAAGTGTGTTGACTGCAGCTTGGGAGGAAGGACATTTCCAAGGGCATGGGTGACATTGGGTGCTGAGATCTCAGAGAAGGGGGACACTGCTCTGAAAATAGAAAACATCAACAGAATGTGAGCTTCTGAGAGCTCTAGGAATGAGGAGACTGTGGCAGGGGGAGATACCCATGGTGAAAGCATGTGTACTGAAGGGCTAGCCTTGGCTTATGTGCCCCGTTACCCACAAAAGGCAAAGATTTTCATATGAATACTAACTGATGCATCAACATAAACCCCATTTGACTTCTGGATGAGCCCATGAGGCTAGAGAACTAAGTTTTCTACAGTCTCCTCTCTTCTGTAGGTCTTCGTGGGATATATTGGTTTGTCGTGACTGTGGTAAGAAGGTACTACACAGAAGTGCCCTAAACAAATTTTATCATCTCACAGTTTTGGAGGCTACCTTGTACATGGGTTACTGCAACGTCCACCTTCATCTGCACATGAAATTCTCCCTGTGGGTGTGTCTATACTGGAATTTTCTCTTTCTTGGACAGGTTAGAAGGTTTAACAAGTAAAGTCTCTTGCTATGCAAGCCTAGAGACCTGAGCTCAAGCTCCAGGACCCAAGGAAAGGTAGAAGGAGAGAGTCAACTGCACAAAGCTGTCCACTGACCTCCACACGTGTGCTGTGGCACATGTGTGCCCTCTCTCTATCACACCCACAAACACACTCACAAGAAAAATGAGTGCCAAATTAATAAAAACAAAATTCCTTTTCTAATTAGGCTAGGTATCTACTCTACTCTAGGATTGCCATATGTAAACTAATGACCCCTACAAACTAGGCCACATTCTGAGGTTCTAGGCATGAGGGCTTCACCATAAGAATTCGGTGGAAAATTCACCTCAATCCATGGTTTGGATAGTTTGGACATGGATCTGCGGTAGAACTAGTTTGTTATTTACTGGCTGTGAGACTGTGATTGAATGTAAGCTGAGCTTCACTTGAATAGGTTGGTAGACCCCAACTAACACCATTGTTTGAAGCGACTTCCTAGACTTGCCTGAGTTGCTTAAAGAAACTTCCTGAAAATATCCTATAGAATACCCTATTAGTTACTATATATATATATATATATATATATAATTGAAAAGCAACTTAGGAAAGAAGGAGCTTTTTTGACTTACAGCCTCAGCGGGGATATAGATCGTCAAGGCAGACAAGGCATGGCCACTTCAGGGTGAGGCTGTCCCGGCAAAACAGGAAGCAGAAAGAGAGCAGGAAGTGAGGTCAGGATATAAACTCTCAGAACACGCCCCCAGTGACGTACTTCCTCCAGTAAGGTCCCACCGCTTAAATGTTCCTCTACCTTCCCAAATGGCGCTACCAACTGGGGAGCAAATGTTCAAAGACACGAGGTGTGAGGGGCGTTTCTCATTCAAGACAACAGTGTCTACTGCTCATTTCACTGGGAACGCTCACTCTTATTTCATGGCTCCGCAACGTCACTATTGAACAATTTGTGTCTCATCCATACAGCGGCAGGGGAAAGACATTTGAAATCTAGGTCTTCTAGTGGAGGAGAGAACCTTGCTGATTAAGCCAACACTGAAAGGCTAGCTTCCCTGGAGACAAAGTTGAGTGCGCTGCCATTCCTGGGTGTATTTCCAAGGCCATAGCCTCGGAGAGGAAGAGTCTGTGGGCGGTTCCCTAATCTTTCGCCTAGAGACCGAACCAACCCAGCAGGTCTAATTGACTGCAATTAATAGTTCACATGTTCTTCAAACAGCAGTCTTGTTTAAGTGTGCTGTCTGACTCATTTCCCTCTATGACAACATAGGTTACAAAGTGAAATTTCAATAGACAGGGCTTGTTAAATGTCAGCAGCGCAATCAGGCTATGAGAGAACCAGAGGGAGTGTTCTCACCAGGCGAGCAGCACCCTCCTGTCTCTACAAAAGACAGGACTCACAGCTTGCTTCCCTCCCTCCTCTCTTTCTTAGCCCTCCTTTCTCTTTCTTCCATTGGCCTGAATGGTCGCTAACATTTGAGCTAGAATGGCCCTAGTAATGTTGTAACATGCTTTCTTTTTGAAGCCACCTGTTCAAAGGCATTCAGCTTTGAGAATATCTAGATTCCAAGGCCGTCTTGAGGTTCGCTGGATGTAATAGCTGGAGTTTGGGGTTTCGCTGTGAAAGATGCTCTCCCAAGGACTGATCTTATCAATAGATAGGCTGCTGAATCGGCTTTTCAGGGCTGTAGCCTTTTCCATTTAGTCTTTATTTCTCTCACTGGAGCAGAGATGCTATCCTGGGGGAAGACAACTTTTGTGGTATGCATGGTGCAAACCTAAAATAAAGGCAGAAAAGGGGCCAGTGGGAAGGCAACTGATTATACAACAGAAAAGCAAGAAGAAAGAACCAAACAACTGTGAAGAGAAGCAGATAGCAACCCAGAAGTGTTGAGTTCTGTTGCAAAAACTAATACTTTCAAGTTTTGATCTTAAGTTCTCTGTTAAGACAGCCCAGCCCCTAAATCTGGAGGGCTGTCCCTCCAAGTCAGCTACACATATAACATTACAAATTATTTCGCTAGCCAGTTGTACTGTCACATGACCTGCTCAGCAGTGTCCAAGGTCACGTGTCCCTAGCATTCAATAAGAAGTAGATTCGTGGAGACCAGTCCAGACGCCCATCTACTGCAGCCTCTCCACGTCTGGCTTCTCATTGTACAGATGTATCTGCTGTAAGGCAGGGGAGACATGACTTCCTCCCTGATATGCTTTCAACCAGGGCTGTTGGGGGTGGGTTTTGTATAACATATTCAGATGTTGATTTTTGTGCTCAGACATCTGGACACAGCATGGTCAAGCATCTGTGGTCCCAATGTTCTGTACAAATTTGTTTTCCATCACCTCTGATTGGTTAATAAGGTGCAGACTCGGCCTGTGACTGAGCAGGAGAGGACAGTAGAGATGGGACATCAGATCTGAGTGAAAGGGTCCCAGGTAGAGACAGAGGAGCAGAGAGAGAAGACATGTGCGGAAAAGACCATGAGGAAACACCAGCAGGATTAGCCATGAGGTCACGATGAGAGAGCAGCCTTGAGGACACACACGGAGCAGAGTGAGCCAAGGCAAGACTGAGATGGCAGGTAACGGGGCGTTTATCTGTGTACTGATCGCCTTAGAGGGTTAGAATAGCTCAGAACCAGCATAGTGCCAACAGTTTATTAATAAAAATACCAGGTCGTCATGTCTTTCATTTGGGGGCTATATGAGCTAAGTGGGTGTAGAAACCCTGTGCAGTTATTTGGAAGCAAAAAGGAATGTTAAGAACCCCACCACCACCACTAAATACTTCTATCCAGGTGCTTCTTCTTGACATCAGCTGGAAAGAAAGATTGGCAACTGTGTTCTTATGTGGTAACTTTGAGTTAGTCCCAGAGGTGTGATCTAACACACAGAGCATCCTCTTCCAGTGTCTTCTTCTATACCTTCATACTCCGCATCCATGGGTCACCACCGATGGACCAAAATTACTGAGAAAGCAATAACATTTGTACATTTGTCCTGAATAGAGAGATGTTTTTTTCCCCCTATGACTGCCTAAGCAGTAGAGTGTAACAGCTCCTCTCACATCACCCACATTGCATTAGTTATGGGAAATCATCCAGACATGATTTGAAGTATACAGGAGCACAGGATGGGTTTTGTCTAAAGGATATGCTAATTTAAAAAAAAATGAGAAGTATTTATAGAGGTCCCGGAACCAATCCCTTGTTTGTAGATGTCAACCAATGTCAGGACTAGTGAACCTAACTCAAGGACCGGGAGGACCAATGAAATGACGAGTAGGAGGAGCTCCGTGTGGTACCCAGACAATGCGGGTGGCTTAGTAAACAGTTTCCCATCCTTACATCAGCAGAGAATGCAATGATGTCAGGAGTGCAGTAGCTGCATACTGCTGTGGAAGCCGGGGACTGCACAGTCCACTAGTAACCTCAAGATTCAGTGTGGCTATGATGTGTCCCAGGGATTGTACTAGAAGTTCAGATTTCCAGATTCTATGTCCGGAAAATTCAAATTTAGCAGATGTGGCTCCGTGGCTTTTCTGTATCCTGATTTGCATCATGGGAATCAGAGGGTGGCATGAGAAATATTTGGAGAAACCTCTGCTCCTGTCTTCCTAGGGGAATTTATGCTGAGTGGTTAGGGCTAAGGTGCCTCATCTCTTGATGATAAAATGAAAGCAATTCGTTACAGGCAGAGCAATACCCAAGTTAGCGACCTCACATTCATAAGGCCAGATGACAGCGGTGATATGGGGTGGGGGTGGCAGAGGCCAGTAGACAATGAAAGTTCTTACAATGGTGTGAGCTGTTGCCAGGCTCTTGCGTGTAGCAGCCGTGGTGGACGGCAGCCCCAGCATCGCAAGGTTTAAAAAGAAATCTAAAATGTAAAATATTAACATCCTATCTCCTTCCTAACTCTTAAGAGATAATTTACAACTGGTTTCATTTCCTTGTTTTGTGTGTGTGTGTGTGTGTGTGTGTGGTGTGTGTGTGTGTGTGTTTAGAGATTAAACCCTTGGCCAAGAGTTTCTCGGTTACTTTCTCTATTACTGTGCTATACCCTTCAGTCCTATTTTCAACTAATTTCAAAACATCTACAGGCCTGAGTGGCCCATGGGCTGATCATGTTGTGACTAATGCCACCTTCTAAGTTGACCTATGAAGAAAATATCTCCAAGGCAGTCTTGGAGTCCATTGTGCCTCTATAATCATGGGTATCCATGTGTGTCCACTCCAAGCTGAAGAGACACAGACTGAACTCTGCCTCTGGAAGCCTCTACATGGCTGCAATCAGATAGAGCCCTCTAGGCTGTTTGGGCCACACTCCCAGTCTCACCTTGAGGACTGGCAGAAGACTTCCCAGGAGGAGGGAAAGCTCGCAGGAGCTCAGTCCTCTCCCACTGCCATCTTCTCCTTTGATGTCTTCATGTTTCAGCTCTGGCACCCAGGAGGCTGTGGCACCAGGTTCCCCGCCCAGCGGCCTTACACCAGAACAGCTCTTGGCAGGGGGTTCCAGGGACATCAAAGGCATACGATTGCCTTGGAATAGCTTTACCAAGGTGCCTCAGGAGTATGAATAGCGACTAAGGGAGAAGGAAGATCAAAGTGGGAGCAGCTTTGAAACAGGGAAGGGCCATCTGGGCTTGTTCTGGGTGAGGAGAGGCCGTGATCCTGGGCCTGGCCACAGGTACCTGGTTGGAATCAGAGCCATATGCCTCTCAGCCTGATGATCCCTTCTTGGTATAATCTGGACATGACCTCAAGGCCTCTAAGGTTGTCTGTCTCACCAAAGCTGCCTTATTCTTGGCTTCTGGGATCTCTGTAGGTGTTGCTCAACGTCTGAGGACAGAGGGCAGCTGGCTTGCATGAGCGCAGGGCAGGCAGGCTGATAAATCGCCTCCCCTTTGGGAGGTGCCAAGCAGCACCCCAAAATGAAGTGTTCTGTGTGCTAACAGCTACTTCTGAGGCCTGGCGCCCACACTGATAGCCGCAGCCACGTGTAAAATCTGACTGGTGGGCACTGGGCTCATCATGTAATGCATCACTCACCCAGCTGCGGCCGGCTTTTCACTGCTTCAGCTGCTCTTCCTGTTTTGCAGAAAGGGCTGGCATTGTTTGTCTTGTTTCCACAAAGCAGGCACAAGCTATGGAGCAGAACCATGGGTCTAATAACCTGCACGGGGAAGCTGTGCTGAGTAGCATGTTGGCCTGTTCCTGTCAGCGGGATCTGGAGACCCAGCACTAAGCAACTAGATTAAGAGGAGGAGCCTGCAAGGGTCCAGCTCACCGGCATCACATCCCTGCTTTTAAATATGAATAAACGCTTGTTTATAGAAGCGTTACCCAGGGAGAATACTTAAAATAAATTTAGAATGAAAAGGGCATCCCATGTCCAATACCAAACCCAAGAAATACACAGTGACAAAACATCCTGCTTGTGACAGCAGCTACCCCTCAACATCCCCACCCCAGCACCAACGCTTCCAATGTCAGAGTATCCAGGGACACACGACTTTAGTATCTATTCTTTTAACATGACTTTTCTATTGTGATGGTCCACATTTTCTAAAGAACCCCTACCATTCAGTCCCCCACTGTGCACTTTGGGAACGCTGAGAGTATTTGGCTCTCTGTGGAGTTGCTTCTAGTTTTTAATCTCTTTTGTAATAAAATGACTAGAAATGAATACATATTATGCCAGTCTGTTTATAGCTGCGGCTGTCTTATGTAACTATGACCGGACACGTGCACACTTTCCTCTATAACTCTGGAAGGAAGGGATGATGGTGCCCATTTTAGAGACAAAGAAAAAGAAAGCGAGAATATCAACTATTTCCTTTGAATCAAATATCTGGTCTTTGGTGCAATGGCTTATTAGGTACATGCTTATTGGACATGATTGCTGCCCTTCCAATAGACAACAAAATGACAACCAGATGAGTCCTGCCCTATTGTTATCTGTAGTCAGGTCGGGGATCTTATATATGTTTTGAGGACTCTTGTCTAGATGCACACTGGGCCAAATGCTTTGAAGGTAAGATCCAAATAAGAAGGAATATTAGGTGGGCTGAATCGAGGCCTTGGAGTTAGGAGAGGCCTGGTGGAAGCAGCGTTCAAGTGAGAGGGTGAGGAGCTGTGGGGATGGGATGTCCCAGGTAGAGAGAGCAGGGTACACCAAGTCCCTGAGTGGGAAAATCTCTGCTTGCCATGCTTAAATGTTGAGTAGGAAATCACTGAGGCGGTAGATCTGTGATTTAAACAGAGTGGCAGGTAATTGGGAAGATGTGGGAGATCCCTAGGGGTCATGGAAGGGGTTCTGGATTTGTCAGGAGTGTGGTGGGAAGACACAGGACTTGGGAGAGAAACCTTAGTTGTTTTGTGAGGAGCCTTCAGGATGCTCTAGATAAGCCCAGGATAAATCCAAATCTAGACTCTAGCTGGGTTTTTATTTTTTTAGATAGGAATAATTGTGATGATTCTGAAAATAAACACACATCAAACCTCTATGCCAGTCATCCTGCCTGGGACTTTGCACATGCTGCCTATTTTAATCTTCATAGCAACCATCTGCGAGAAGCTCCACCACTGTCTCCCTCTTTTATAAGTGAGTTAACTGAGACCAAAGAGATTAAGTTACTTGCCTAAAATCATCTAGCTAATTATCTATGACACATACAATATCTTGAGCTGTAAAACTCGCCTCAGTAAATTTAAGGACCTGAATCATGCAATCTCTATTTTCTGGCCACAGTGGAATTAAAGGAGAACTTAATGGTAAGCCATCATGGAACCTAGAAACTAAAACAGCACATCTCCTGGATCATAGAAAAATAATAGGAGAGACTGGAAAATATTATGTCCTGAGAGGTAAAGTGTACAACATGTCAAGGTGTGGAGCGTGCCGCTTAAAAAGTGTTTAGAGGGGAATTGTAGCTTTAAGATGTTTCTGTTGTATCTAAAGTCAGTGACCAATGTTCATAATTTAGGAAATAGGAAAAGAGAGAGAGCGAGCTAAGAACAAACGCAAGGAAGAGCATAGGAGCGAGGCCAAAGGCCGATGACATGGGAAACAGAGGGGCAGTAGGGAAATCCAGGAATGTCTGGATCTGGTTCTCTACAAATAACCGGAAAAGACCGACAAGCTTCTAAGTAGATTGATTTAAAACAAAAAGAAAATGACTCTTGAAATTAGAAACAAGAAAGCAAACCACTGCAGATCCTCCTGAGGTGGGAAGGGTCATGATAACTTAGCATGAAGAGATTGGACAGACGGAAGGAAGTGGACAAATGTCAAGAAGGTAAAGCTTGCCAAGACTAGCACAAGAAACAATATCTAAGTCATCTCCGTGCCAGTTAAAGCCTTTAGCCGTGTTTTTAGAAGCCTAAGAAGAAACCACCATGTGTAAATGATTTTGTTGGTAAATTATATCAAACGCTCCATGAACAACACCAGCATTCTACAAATGTTTTCCAAACAGAGAAGGAGCTATCATTGCCCAGCTAAAAGATTTACTTTTGGGAAAAAAAAATCTTAGTCAAGCTGTGCACACCTTTAATCCCTGCACCCTGGAGGCAGAGGCAGGTGGATCTCTGTGAATTTGAGACCAGCTTGGTAGTAGTGGTGTATTTTTTTTTTAATTGCTAAAGAGCACCCCCCTACACACACACATACACACAAAAAACAAACCCAAAGTATAAGAAAGAATCTCTAACTGACATTATATGTGTATCGTATGTGTGTGTGTATATATATAAGTGTGTGTGTATCTATGTATAATAACATATTAAATATATGCGAGACTGAGTTCTTTCTCCATGAAATCTAGAACAAAGTGAGGTACCTGCTTTTCCCACCTCTGTTCAGTGTGTGGGAGTCCGAAGTTGAAAATCTCCACCATCAACCAGGATTAGCCAGCCTAAAGCATACATAGACACATACCAACACAGGAAGACAAACACTGTATGGAACCTTCACAGTCTTGTGGAAAGATCTACAACTATTCCAGGCAAGAACTGGGGGGGGGGGGTATTAGTGGTGGTGGTAGAAACAAATCAACAAAACCCAGCCAGAATCCAGGCAGGAAGAGAACTCCATATAAGCCTGGAGATGCCCTTAACCCACCCAAGTCTTAGACACTGAAACTCTGAATGCAAAGTGCAATGCCCAGTGCACCAGAGTGAAGGGTGTAAGTGGTGGTTAGAGGACAGGTAGAATGTGGGGCTGAGACACTCCTAAAGAAAGCAGAGTCCAATACAGAAATTCCTTCCAGCCAAGAGAACACACTGATTCAACCTGTTTTAATTATAAGGACTTAACACCCTCTTTCCCCTACAAAGCCAGCTAGTGAGGACAGAAGAGGGGTGGAGAGGAGCCACATTCGTCCCCACAGAGGAAAAGTGCTGACTGAAATAGTTCCTATTTTATTTCTTTTCTTAAAATCTATAGTTCTGAATCTTAATTATTTAGTTGTTTTATTTTTAGCTTGTATAATGTCTAGTACCTGGATATATTTTTAGGGCCATCCTTTCTTTTTTCTGTACTATTCCTAGAATATCTTTTGTGTTATTTTTTTTTTCACCTTTCAACCATATTCTTTTCCCACTGTGTTGGTTAATTTTATGTCAACAAGACACAAGCAGAGTCATCAGAGAGGAGGAAATCTCAACGAGAAAGTGTCTCTAGAAGATTGGGCTATAGACAAGCCTGTAGGGCATACTCTTAATTAGTGATTGATGTGAGAGGGCTTAGTCCCTGTGAGTGATGCTTTCTCTGGGCTGGTGGTTCTGGGTTCTAGAAGAAAGCAGGTTAGACAAGCTATGAGGAGTAAGCCAGTAAGCAGCACCCCTCCATGGTCTCTGCATCAGCCCTGCCTCCAGGTTCCTGCCTGTTTGAGTTCCTGCCTTGGCTTCCCTGAGTAGAATCTCAGGTATGTAAGCGAAACAAACTCTTTCCTTCCCACATTGCGTTCGGCTATGGAATTTTATCACAGAAGTAGTAACCCTAACTAAGACACTTCCTGTTTGTACTTTACTCCTTCATTTCCCTTTTCCGTTTCCCTTTCTTCTTCATTTTTAATTATTAATACCTGGAATCCTGAAAGACCACAAATTACATTTTACCCAGTGAAACCTTTGTGCCTCTGTCTACATCTCATTAGGTCCACAAGGGAAGCACATGGATGTCTTCTACTGCATGGTGGCACAGCGATTGCTATCAAGTCAATATCTCTGTTGCTGAAGTCAGCTTCTGTCCTAAATAGTAGTGGCTAAGACATACCTAAGCGAATATAGCTCACCAGTGGACATAAAATAAACAAGCAAGAACAAAGGTCAAAATGACAAATGAAAGCCATGGACACTCCAACAGATGTATAAAGACCCCAAGCATACTGTGAAGTAGAAACTTCTGGTTTCTTTGGAAAGTCAGTTAATGTCAAACGATGTTTTGCAGTGGTCAAACAGGTTAAAGGATTTTTTTTTTTTTAAGCAGACACGTGAAAAGATGTTTGATGTTTAGAAGAATATAAATATGACCCCACAGACAGTGGAGCTAGAGCATTGGTTTGCATTGCTCTACCTCACTATTCTTCGATGATGACACATAGGTATTGGTTCGCCTTACATTGCTTTGCTGAGCTTCGCTGGTGATGACTTGATAGAGAAAAACTTAGCAAAGAACTTCTTGTGAGGTTCCTGTGGCTTCTTGCGCTCCTGAGGCCCTGAGGCAGTTGGTGAACCCCTCTGTTTCTTCTAGATTCAACTGCAGTTGCTGATTGATGTGTAGTGCCTGCCAAGTGGCCTGGACCACAGCTACTGGTTTGTGTTTGGTGTTGCTAGGTCTGAGAACAACAAAGATGGTTACTGCCCCAGAGAACAATTTCTAAACAAGTTCACTCCCCCTGTGTCCTAATATCCTTTCTTTCCCAATAACTCTCTCTGGTGGGTGTGGGCTAGAGGAGAGGTTAAACCCTTGTTAAAGCAGATTGAAAAAAATGTATGCCTGCAATACTGTTTTATATTTGATGTTTGTTTGTATCAACGTGTGACCTTGGGAGTAAACAACATAGGAAAGGTTTTGATTTTACATCAGTGCTTGTTTGTGTGTCAAGTTGATAAAGGGTCAATTGTGCTAGATAGTTTTATATCAACATGACAGAAGCTAAAGTCATCTCAGAGAAGGGAATCTCAATGAAGAAAATCTCCCATAAGACCAGGTGACAGGCGTGTCTTTAGAGCATCTTTAAAATTAGTGATTGACATGAGAGAGTCAAGTCTTGGGTTGGTGGTCCTGGCTTGTATAAGAAGCAGGCTGAGCAAGCCATGGGGAGCAAGCCAGTGAACAGCACCCCTCCATGGCCTCTGCATCAGCTCCTGCCTCCAGGTTCATGCCCTGGTTGAGTTCCTGCCCACACTGCTTTTAACGATGAACTGTTTTTCATATGCAACTGTGAGTGAAATAAACCCTTCCTTCCCATGAAGCTTTTGGTCATATGGTTTCATGATACCAGTGGCAATCATAAACTCAGACAGATACATTTTATGAGAGGAATCGATGACCAAAGAAGAACTAGTAAGAGATCCATCATGTCCAATACAGTGAATCAGTAAGCTTCTAAAATCAGTGGAAGAGGAGAAGAACAGTAATCTGACCATCTAGAAAAAAAAAACAACAACAACAAAAAACAAACAAACAAACAACAACAAACAAAAACCAAAGAAAATCATATGGATTGACAAACTCCTCTCAATAACAGCCTTAAACTAAAATAGCATCAAGTCAGCAACGAAAAGGCACAGTGCAGCTAACTGGATTAAACATCCAGGGCCAATAAGATGGCTTAGTGTGCGAAGTGATTGCTGCGCAAGTCTGGAGACCTGAGTTCCATCCCTGGGATGACAAGAAGGAGGAAAGAAAGAACTGAGTACAGACCATTGTCCTCTGACTTCCACACAGGCACTGTGCCACAAGTTTCTCTCTGTCTCCCTCACGACAAATTGAGAAAACCACTCAAGATTCAACTGTGCATTGTCTCTAAGAGACACCTCACTGGCAAAGACACCCACAGTCTGAGAGTCAGGAGCTGTAAGTCAATCTATCATGAGGGTAGACAGTAAAAACAAACGGACATACTTGGGACTGACAAAGCAGACGTCAACCCAAAATTAGTCAGAAGAGATAGAAACAGTATTTACATATCAATAAGTGGAACAATTAATCCAGATTTTATAGGTATAAATTAAAAACTTGTGAGAATCAAAGGGATGACTGGCTTACGGTGTACTTCAAGGTCTTAGGAAAACAAGAAGGAACTGGAAAGGTTCTAGAAAGTTCTCTAGTAAAAATCAGTAGATTGATTCTAGTTTTACCAAATATCAAAAGCAGCAGATCCTTGCTTGAAGGAGGTCCCTCTGCTAGAAAGTGGTAGAGATGAGATTTGAATCCAGTGCTGTGTCAAACATCTTTAGATTCCTCTGATAAACCCAAGCCAAAGAGCTGAAATAATTGATTCACTCTGAGGACAGTTTTACTGTGTTAAGGCCAGCTCGGGTAATAGGATCTGGATACAATTGAGAGGAAACTCCACACTTGGGAAGCTCATGGTTTGTTAAAGAGTCTGGGGAACCTCCTGACAGACAGCCTCTAGGAACGAGGACAGGTGCAAAAGTGTGAGGCATTGCATCAGAGCAATGGAAACAAAGAGCTAAGCAGGATGGGAGGGAGGAAGGGGCAATTGCTTATGAAGATGGAATGAACGCTGGAAGTGGCCTTTAAGATGAGTTAGAAGTAAAGAGAGAAGGTAACAGGATTGATGTTTTGGGGTGCTGTTAACAAGAGACCCCAACAACAAGCAGGTGACCTAGCCTTGCACTTCCCAGTATGAAGGTGCAGGATCCCTGCTTCTTGTAAATATGGCACATCCTGCTTTGTTCTGTGGTGGGATCCAGTGCTCTGCGGTTCCAGAAGGATATGTCTGGGAGCCTCTTCACAGAAAGATCCAAGGCACAGAGGGCAGGTTTTAAGCTAGAAACAAGACAGTGGGTGTGCAACAACAAACTGTGATTAGATTCCAGACCAACTTAAATGTCACAGCAATTGGATAACTTCCGGACGTTTTCAGCACTTCCTACTAATAAGCCTATGTGTACCTGGAAATACTGAGCTATTCCCGTGGTCAGCAAGGCCCAGGCACACAGGACAAAATGCCTGCTCTGCTAGAGCAGCAAGACGAACTAGATTTGTGACATTCTAATGAGGCAAAGAGGACAATAATGATATAAATAAGTCAATGAAAAGCTGCTGAGTCATCACGGCAAGACTATGAGGAACAGAGTCAAGGGAAGGGACAGTCGCAGGGGTACATCTCAGTTCTGCAAGGTCCTCCCGATGAGTAGACCTCAAAGGTTTTTGTAAAATGTGGGGAGGTGGAGGGGGAGAGGAGTGAAGTGTGTGGGGTTACGTGGGGGTGGGAAGGAAGGAGGAGGGAGTGGCCTTGCAGGCCTAGGCACAGGGTGCGGTCAGTGTGCGTACCCTCACGTTTTACAGGTAAGGGAGCTAAATTCAAAGCGGTGTGGCTTAACACAATCACAGTTGTTTATTTTGCTCCTGACTGCAATTTGGGCAGGACTTAAGGGGAATTGCTAGTCTGTGCTCAGTCCTCTGGTCACAGAGGTGACTCATGGGAAGGGTCTTTGGGAAGCTTGTCCGAGGTCAGCTGCCTATGGCTATGATGTAACAGTGTATCTTCATGGTTTGTTTACATTTTCTTTCCACTGTGGGCGGTTATATGGATGGTGGGTAATTGCATGTGTGTTTGGGTAAATGGCATAACAATAGGTTTTTATATATTTTATGTAGTAATTGGTTAAGTGAACTGTACTTACATGTTTTATACTTACATAAAGTGACATACTTTTTCTTAATTCGTTGGGTATTTTTAGACCATACAAGTCCAACTGTTTCTTCAGATTGTCACAAATTTCCAAACGTGTCTGTCAGTGGGCTCGTGAGGTCAGAGGTCAACTGCAGTGCCAAGCACCTGGCTTCCGACTATATTGCCTAGAAACCATGGAATGTAATGGGCTAAGGCCTTTTCTTCTCTCCACAAGCCAGGGCGTGGCTCTATCCTACAGAATAACAGAGGTAAAAGAAAAGAAGATACAAGACGTGTCCCTTTCAGCGTCTAGCCTTGGATTCAAAGGTATGTAGTTCATGGGTAAAACATGAGTCCTGTCTCCTCACCTGGCTCCAAGGGAGGTGTGGTCATCCTCATTTATTCTAATGAGCCCAGTCTGATATGTACTAGACTGCTGTTAATGGACGCTTTTGTCTTCCTTTACCTAAGATGATGAAGAAGATGTGAAGCCAGAAGACCCCTACCACCAGGCCAAGCTTTGACGGAGCCTTGCTTTCACCCGTTTGTTTCCTATAAACTTCTACCTTTAGCCGATATCTGCTGCAACTTTACAAAGGGATCTCTGTACACTGCCTGCTCCCATAACAGGAGCCAGCTAGAGATCTAGATATAAGCTCCTTTTCCTCAGGTCTCAGCTTCTCCATAAACCTCAGCCCAGTTACCACACATGCGGTAGGCACCAGTCTCAGCAGCTTAGATCTGATAAGGCGTCAGCCTCTGGGGATGATCCTGCTGTCCCTTTTAAAAACTCACTCTGAGCAAGCTTCAGAGAATCAGATCACTGGGAAGACAAGTGGAGCTCATGGAATCCAAATTAAAAACTGTAAAGCGAAAAGACTTGTTTCCCTGGTGTCTGGAGACTCTTTCAAAAGACAGTGGAGCCAGGTGTGGTTGCGCCGCCACCTTTGATCCCAGTCCTCTGGAGGCAGAGGCAGAGGCAGGTGGGTCTCTGTGAGTTTGAGGCCGGCATGGTCTGTCTACAAAGCAAATTCGAGGCCAGTCAGGGATGTATGAGACTTTGTCTCAAAACAGAACAAAACGACCAAAAACAAAAGACTACAGCCGAAAGCATTTTTTTTTTTTAAGGAGAGAAACAAGCAAACACAATGATGAAAACCTCAACAAATAGAGGGCACACACGTTATCCACCTAGAACAAGACACTGCAGGCAGAACACCCTGAAAAATACTTAACGCACAGGGCATGCAGGAAGGCTGTTTGAAATCAATGATGTCTCATAGACATACATACACTGACATGAATGGAGATCAAAGGAGGCCAGACGGGCCCTTGAAGAGACGACAGATACAAGTCCAACTGTACTTCGGTTGAGTGTACACGTCAGCTCTGCACGGCACGCTTGCTGCCCAGAGCGAGCATAGCAGACAGCAAGAGGCAGATCTGGAAGCAGCAACCCTAATTCTGTTTGGCTAAATTTGCCAAGCATAATAGGTTATGAGCCTGTATGGGTGTTCCCGAGTAATTATGCTTAATTGTTTGTGAAAATCAGAGGATCCATCAGCTACAAGCCCAATTAATTAAATGCAGGCACACAAGTCACGTTGGGAAGGAAGGAGGAGGGCTGGGTTCGTTGCAGAATTAAACCGATGTTATTTTATTTAATTTCAAAAAGCCACAGGGAGAGTGTACCTTGTAACATGGCTTCTGGGAGACAGCCTGCCAGGTTCTGGTAGGGACTATATATCAGCGCGTTCACGGTTCTGCTGGGCCAGAGCAGGAGAGAGGAAACACTATGAGTCTTCACTGCACAGTTGGGGAGGGGAGTCGGGGAGAAACTTGCCTAAATGATTTGAAGAATCAGGTGGGTTCAAGTTCAAGGAGCCCCCAGTGATACCTGCTGTTTACTGTGCAGAACTCTGTTAGGTGGGATGCAGAAAAAAGCAACCCGCCAAAAAGATGTGCTCCCTTAAACTTTCCGCCATTTGCAGATCTATTACAAATTTTTCAGTATTCCAGTGTGAGATGTCTTTATGTTTATTTTCTGGATAACAGTGAACTGTTATCCAGGCATGTGCTGTCTCCTACCACTGCACCATGTCAGGACTGTTCTTACCACTTGCCAATAGAACATGGAAGACCACGGGTCATTCATTTAAACAAACCATGGGAGATAAAATCCCACTGTCTCCCATTTGCCAGTTTAAAATGCCTCCTTCCCTTTGCCCACGCACCCTAATTAGGGTTCATGAGGTCAGGGGTTTTAGGTATACCTTCTCTTCAAAGGTCTCCTTATTCACAATGGAAACCCAAGTTGGTTCTGAATTGCTCTTCAGAGACAGGTTAGAGATTGCCATGAGAAAAAGGGCCACGGAGATGCTTCTAGACATATGGCTTTTGAACCCTTTGGTGGTTTTCAAACATGTTTCGAAAGCTTTCATGGTCAGGGTGGGTCACTCAGCAATATTTTTTTGTGTGGACTCAAGCCTATTATTATTTTAGAGGTCACTCTGATTTCCTCTCTGAACTCTGATGTATATTTGCATCCTTATTTGGAAACTGGTGATGAAACCGTGCACTCCTGCCCATACATCAGCAGTGGATAAGACGCTTTGAGATCTGAGGCTGAAGGATGAAGACCTTTCAGGGGGACTTGGTGGTGTCTCTGTGGACAGGAGAAGCAGACTGGTCAGAGAGTCTGGAGTCAGGAAGACTCTATCCATGGCAAGAGCCAGAAGCAAAATACTGCCAGGACCCAAGTTGGGAATTTAAAACATGCTCTTGTTACGGTTCCTTCTGGTCCATTCCCACTTGACCTCATAACTTTTCCCTCCGCTTCCGTAATGAGTTTGAGCCCAGAGCCCACCTTCTGTCTTAGGAATGAAAGCAGCAAAGGCAGAGCTATGGCAAAAATGTAAGGGCTTAATTAAGTCACGGCTCCAGATGGAAAGACAGCTTTATGATTGCAATCCAGATGATGACACAACAGGATCTGAGAGTCCCTGACACCTTACCCCGCAGGCCGCTTGTTTGTTTTAACGAGAGTGCCCTTTGAGAACCTTTGTCTCTTATTCATCCTAGGTGGAATCTATTCAAGGCTTGCCCTAGCTACTCCCTGCTCAAAGGGTGACTAATTCCTGGGAGCCTGGAATGGGACCAGCTTCATGCAAACCTTGAGGACATATGTCCAGCGATTTTCAAGGGCTTCTGTCATGCCCACTATCCCCCGCGTTATGGAGACCCTAGGTGATCAGGGCTTTCTTCTTACAACACTGCCTCTCTGAAGGTTTTGTGCGAAGATACCCAGAAGCCGTGCATTGCCTCTAACCACATGGACCTGAGAGCTAGTCACTCCCCTACTAAAACCAATTTCCCTACATGTGTGAGGAATGAACAGCGGGGCTGTGGGGAGAAATGTCTCATTCTGAAATTCTACTTCTGCCATGAGTAAGAAGATAACGACAACAATGAGAACCATGAAGTGGGGCTGGAGAGATGGCTCAGTGGTTAAGAGCACTGACTGCTCTTCCAGAGGTCCTGAGTTCAATTCCCAGCAACCACATGGTGGCCCACAACCATCTGTAATGGGATCCAGTGCCCTCTTGTGGTGTGTCTGAAGACAGTGACAGTGTACTCATATACATAAAATGAATAAATTAATAAAAAGAACCATGAAGTGTTCTGAGCACTTAGCACACAGTGGGGTCTCTCTGAACAGTACCTCAGTTTGTCTTCATATGAACATACCGAGTAGATCTGTTAGCAGCTATGGTTACTCATAAGCAAACAGACGAGAGTGAAGCGCGATCCGGCTGGTGAGCAGGACAGTCACCGTCACCTTCCGTAGGGTCAGTGATTATCAGGGGACATCTCCAGGAACTGAAGAATTTCCTAGGACATGGAACTTTTGTTGGGACAGTTTGGTCATCTCTATTATCTTATAAAAACACATTTTACCAAAGACTTGGTTAACCTAAGAGTATTTTAGCCAATATCATGTTTACTTCACCAATTTCTCATGGTTTGTGAGGATCAACTCTTCTGGGTACAGATTTAAGTTAAATTTAATTTGTTAATTTATTTTGTACAGGCATTATTCTGCCTATAGTATTCATTATGGCTTGTTTATTTTTTAATGATCCATAATTATTTCTTGACTGATGATGAATGACGCAACCAAGCACAATTTTCACTAGCAATTCTAGGGTTTTATTGAGAGTCCTCTTATTGGCCTGATTCTTCTGTAAACATGTCATCACTTTGCTCATCAAGCAGCTACAGAAAGCCAACATCATAGTCAGAACTAAGTAGCTATGGCACGGATAGATGGTACAGAGAGCCAAGATCATAGCCAGAACAGTACAGTTAAACTTGCCTGTGACCAAAATGGCGGCACAGAAGAACTTACCTTTGTAGTAAGGAAATACCCACCCAGTTGAAACCTTTTACACTTTAATAGTTGACAGTGCAAAGGTCCCCACTTTGTGCTACATGTTCTACATGGTAGAGTCTGCAAGATGTACCATCCAGCAGTTAATAGGACATTCTTCACAGTTCAGCAGAATGGTAGATCTTAGTCACCTCTTGCACAGCTAACATTCTGATCTAGTAATGATCTGAATTCAAATGTGGGCTTTGAAGATCACTAGGACATTTGGATGAAGACCTTGACAAACCACTTGATGGTTCTAGAAATCTCAGTGATTAGGTCAGAACTCCATAGCAAGGTCGGGGGACATTGTTCTTGGCTAGGAAGAGGAGAAACGGGGCAGCTTTGTTCTGCACACAGTCCTCAGACTATGATGAAAGTGATAGACCATTCAGAGGTGTTAACAAAGGAGTGCAGGCTGGAAACCTACAGGGAAGACACAGTCCTGACTGAGGATCCTGACACCATTGGATGTCACTATTAGGAAAGTGACTGGTGCCACCATTTCTGGGCAGTAAGTGAGGATGTCACTGTGGTATATAGAGACTCCAGGGGCCTTTATTTTACATTCTTTTCCGTTGGCTCGAACTTCACTGTTTTTCACATACAGAAATTGAAGCCTGGAGAAGGGAGACTAGAAACTTACCCTATCATGCGCAGTAGGTTTATTCTTTCTAGATGCTTCTAAATACCACAAGCTCACGTTTCTAAGATGGAAACAATCCTTGTTAGAGTTGCCCCTTTGAGAAAATCTTGGCTATTTATGTCAATAGCCTACTATGTGGTAAAACACACAGTAGGAAGCCGGAGACAGAGGCTTCCTCTTGCCTATGACAGCTCGTCAACGGATCTTTGGTTTATTGGTATCGTTTTAACAGTGTTTATGACTTTCCTTGCTGATTTAGAAGCACAAGGCTTGAAAGATGCTCTGAGATGCTTTTCTACAGGGCAAGAAGGAACAACTCTCACTCTGGCTGAGTGGGCTGGTAATCCCTACCACCCTGAACTCAGCGCTCATTGCTAGGTTGACTCTTGAAGGCCCTGGAGCAGCAGGAAGCCGTATGATCTGGAGAGACTTCTTAATGACGTGAGAGGGGCTCAGGGTTTTGTTTTCATTTACAAAATAAATATTTTATTAAAGTTTTGAGGGTTTCATACAGTGTTGTTTGATCATACTCAGCCTCAAGAGCATCTCAGGTCCCCCTCCACACATTGCCCCTCTTATCTTTTTTAATCATCTTTAAAACCTTTTTAAATTTAATTAAAATCAGCTCTCCAACCCCTTCCATGGCCCCGTCCTCAGATTCATAGCTTCTTTTCCTTTAGTTATTATTGTTACATATATCCGAGTATACATATGAAACTTGCTGGGTCGGTCCACTGTTGCTTGGATGGATATGTTTTTAGGGCTGACCCCTTGGTACTGGATAACAGTTTAGGGGCTCATCCTCAGAGAAGACCTACCTCCCCATCTCAGCAACCATTGGTTGCTGATAGCAATAAGGCTCTACTTTGGGGTGTGCTAATGCCAAGCGAGCTGTGCCGGGTCCAGAGCTCTGGATGCATGTATAAGCTTCCTTCACCTTCGAGCATCATGCCAAGTACTGGTATCTTTGTAGCATTTCCTCATTTAAAAAAACCAAAAACTTCATGAAAAAAATCATCATGATGTGCTCAGCTTTTCATTATGGGCAATTTCAGAGAGAGAGAGAAACAGAGAGACAGAGAGACACAGAGAGAGACAGAGAGACAGAGAGAGACAGAGACAGAGAGACAGAGAGAGATATTAAGAGCGCTTACGTTGGGTAACAATATTTATTAGCACCTCAGTCAGCTTCTTTCGAGTTTCACTTTGTCTCCTCTCCTTCGCATGTTTTAAAAGCAAATCTCTCACATATTTTCCCTAATAATATTGGGAATTACCCTTTAACTTCTTATTTACTTACTTATTTACTTAGCCTTTTAATTCCATCTCTGTCCGATGAGTAATTCTCATAATCTGAGTCTCTTTTTAAAATAATCTATTAAGACTTTATTATAAAGAGCTTGAATAAATAAATAAATAAGAAACACCTGCATCCTAAAAGAGGCCAGGGAGCTAATTGTTTTTGTAGTGCTCAGTCCTGGATTTTCCAATTTTTGGTGGTGGATAAGTGCATAAAATATATATACACTTACATATATACATATATAAAGGTATAAAATCCTGCCTGAAGGCTCACAGCTTCAGAATGGCTATTCTAACTGCTGGGCATTTTGCTCTGTGTTGTTTTCATCTGCACATTCTTTATGACAGAAGCTTAAATCCCCTTTTGTGGATGAGATGTCCCACATAGAGTAAAAAAAATGCCTATAGTGTGAAACTAACCCATGATTGGTTTTAGCTCCGAGTTTTGATAAACTTGTGTCTTTGTGCCATTCTCAAATGATCTTTCTCTTCACTTAAAAGTACAGATATCAGCTCCTCGCAGGTGAATGAGTGCAAGAGTGATCTTCACAGAAGGGGAAGCAGCCTTCCTCAGTGCTTTCTGTAATTACTGTTTACTGTGCTTGAAAATACAACCTATTTGATTGGCCAGAGCATACGTCACTCAGGAATAAATTTTATTAGCATCAGATATTGTTTAGGGAAACCGGGTTTCTGTTGATGCCCTTAGTTCTGAATGGCTGTAATAAGAACCTTCTAAGAAGCTTGATTAGTATTGTCCTCATTAATAACCAACCCTACCCATGATTCTTTGGGGACTGTAATCAATCTAAACAAAAGTTGCTTTGTGAAGGAGGAAGTGATGCTCTTCTGGAAACTGCTGTACCCTCAAAACAGAACAAAAGCCAAACAAGAAGCAATTCCAGACACCAGGAAAACAAGCCATTTCCTTCTTCCCGGAGACACCCTGCGGGCTATTTACTGACAAGAGCGCCCTCTGTTGTTTCCGAGATACTTCGCCTTTTCTCGGCTGGTTTTATAAGGTGTGGTGTGCTGGTCAGGTGGCTTCTGTTGGACTGAAAACTAGAGCAGTTAAGAGAGACCACTTGACAGTCCAGGTAAGGACAGAGCTGTGGTGTACTGTGGATCAGAATCCCGTCTTCGTAATGCCACCTGTAAGATGCTTTTCTAACAACCTTTTCCTAACAGAAACACCTGTTGAAGGGGCTGTCAAAATGGAAGGGGGTGTCGAAGCCATGAAAAGACCATGAACTCTAACCTCACTATCCCAAATCCTTAGGGAATCCACCTACTAGCTTCATAAAGAGCTGTGGGCTCATTCCTTCCTGCCTGGAGGGCAGTTTTGATGCCCAGCAGGTCCACAGATACCCCTTTCTCGAAGGAGCAAATCTCTCTATAGGAAGCTAACTTCTCACTGGTCTGTGTTCAGAATCATATCAAAAGATATGGTTCTGTATACTTATTTATTCACAATTGGCTTTGTTTTGCTTTATGTTTTTATTATTTGTGCTGTGGACTTTGTTTCATAAAGAATGGATGGCACATCCCTGGAAGTTCAGAACTAGTCCCAGGCACCCCCATCTCCCTCTTCTTCTCCATCTCCCCCTTGTCTCTTTCTCTCTGTCTCTTTCTGTCTCTCTCTGCCTCTCTCTCTCTCTCTCTCTCTCTCTCTCTCTCTCTCTCTCTCTCTCTCTGTTTCTCTCTCTCTCCCTCTCTCTCTCTCTCTCTCTCCAGACTCAGAGATCTTCCTGCCTCTGTCTCCCTAGTGCTGAGACGAAAGATGCACCCCTACCCTGGTCCCCCATGCCTGGCCCCAGTCACCTTCAGTTGGTCTTGAGGCCCCTGTGGATAGATCTCACAGAAGGGACCCAACTCCTCTGTTTGATCTCTTTTACTTCATCTATGTGGAGTCAACCCCAGTTAGGCTATCTGGTCATTCTGGCTAGCAGTCTCCTGAGAGACTTGGTTTTAGCCTAAAACTTCTCAGCATCCTTTGGCTTTAACTTTTATATGCTTTTAAATGTTTCATCTGGAGAAGAGAATTGTAACAGTTTGTTTGGCCGAGTTAAGTCTGCCTTTTGTCTGAGGAGCATCTCCCTTTAGATCTAATTTTGGTTGAGTATTGAGGCAGCCAAATTCACAATGGCGGATACACTCCCCCACTTACCCCTGAAGCTATGTGAGTCCTATCTACAGTGTCCAGCCCTTTCGGTTGAACTGAACACAGTATTACTCTACATGCCAACAATATGAGAGCAAACTAATGAAGCAGACTGTAAATTGTTGGAGTCTATGCGCCCTTAGGTTAAGTGTTTATAAAGACTGAAGGCAGTTTAAACCAGCCCTGGTGGTTCATCTTGTCATCTCAGCACTGAAGTTAATTAGAGAATTAGTCTAATTAAGGTTTCCATATGAATTCTAAAGGGTGTTTCTTGATAAGTTTTAGTGCTGTGAGTGATTTTATTGTCTTTTTTTTTTTTGAAGGGCGACTTGAATTTAATTTGTAAGATTTTTGACCGGGTCTTGAGGTCTGAAAGCAGAGTGGATACTTCTCACTTAACCACTAAAGCAAGACGAAACCTCCAGCGTCACTGTGGGCGTTTCTGTCCTGTACTTGATACTAGAAATTGCAGATTCAGTGGCTAAAGAGGCTTGTTTTATTTTCTGAAGGTCAGACCTCTAAGTCTGAAATTGGAAATCTACAGTCATGGTGTCCTCCAGGGATTCTCAGGGAGAACACGTGTAGAGCCCCACTACCCCACTTTCTGAGCCTCAAGGCATCTTTTAGCGTCTGTGGTACTCCTAACACCGTCCTTGGCTCATCTTCCATCTTGCCACATGAGACCCTACCCAACAGGAGGGAATACTCATGGTATGTATCTTTCTGAATCTGGTTACTTTGTTTCTCTGACAGTCTCCAGTTGCATCCATCATCATGGAAACCACAACGGTTTCCTTCTTTAGAGCTGAATCAAACTCCATTATTTATATATACCATATTTTCTTTTTTGCCCTCTTGCTTTGTCTCCCCACCCCCATCACAGCCACACACAGACACCCTCTTGTCCCTCTGCTTCTCCATCATGGCATAATTTACCATGATTTCCTTGTCAGTTGCTGCTGCTCAGTCTTAGGCTTCTAACTCCCCAAGTGTTTGCTAAACGAACTTCTCTTCTTTATAAATGACATCATCTCAGGAGTTATGTTATAGTAACAGAAAATAGTCTGAGAAATGGGTTCCTGGATTCGAACATAGATCTTTTGAAGGAATATTATCCAGCTCAACATGCAATTATTTTGGATTATATCAGTGTGTAATTCTCTTGTAATACCTGAATTAGAACAGTAGGTTCATTATACTATCTATAGGTTGTTCAGAACCCTGAGCTAGAATAAACCTTTCTTTAGTTTGTAAATGGCCTGTGTCAGATATTTCATTATAGTGATGTCAAGCTGACTAATACAGTAGTTATAACCCCAAGGAGCTCCCTCACTAGGACTCATGTCCCAGAGGACAGACAGAAATTGCCTCATCATCTTGTGCCTGGATTTCCACCTTACTTTGGAGCTCCTTATCAGAAAATGATGTTAAAACTGTCCCCGGAAGTGACAATTACTGCCTGTGAAAATTTCCAGAATATGGCTGGTCAGGTCTCTGAAAAGCTCTTCCACCCACCCACCCACCCACCACTACACTGGAGGATGTCATTCTTCTGAGTTATTTACTCACCAAGGAGCTGGGGCGATGGGTGTTGCTCTGAGACACTCACTAAACATAAAGGCAGCCTTTTGCATGCATGCTGCTAGCTCTGATGGGATTGGATACAAATTTTGAGGTAAGCTGAGAGATTTCCATATGAAATTCGACAGTAACGGATTCCTTGTCCAAGTAGGGTTGATTGGAACAAGGGAACAGTCCTCAGGAGAGTGGCTTGCCTATTTGGATGAAGGTTAGGGCACCTTGACATTTGGTATGTTGACAACTTGTTGCTATTATGAATCACGTTTTAGGAGATGTTAAAATCTATTGCATGGGCTGGGCATGCACAAACCCACAAGCACTCGGAAGGAAGAGAGAGGTGATCCGTGAGCTACAGGCTAGCCTGAGCTACGTATCGAATCCTTGTCGAAAGTAAACAAAAAAGCAAAATCAGAAATGCAACAGAAGCCCATGGCACATCTCCACTCTCCATTTACACACTGACTTGTTCCATTAGGGGGGGACTTTAGCAACCTGCATGCTGTGAGCAGCACTGGCCGGACCATGTGATGCCTGAGTGATGCAGGCAAGGGTAGAGAGCGGTAGTGCAGGGTGTGAGCCAGTTTGGACCATCCTTTCATGTCTCCTGGCCTCAGTTTCCCTTTGTATTAGGAGACAACACCTTCTAGGTTTGGGGTAAATCCTTACAGAACACAAATCACAGGTGGACCATTTGCCTACCATGAGAAAGGCCCTGGATCCAACCCCAGAACCATAAAACAAAGACAAATAAGTAAATAACAGAAGCTACTTTTTTTTTTTTTTTTAGCTATTAGCAAAGCCCCTGGTTCCCATCAACATCCGCTCACACTACAATTCCCATGCACATCTGCAACTGGTTTCACATCCATTTCCTGATGGCAGTGATAATATCTGACTTATTGTAATTAACCTTGGATCAAGCACATAAGAAGCACAATCATGTAAGCCATATGCGATGATAAGTCATTACTGTCAGGCTTCCTTTATTGGCGTGAGGAGTTGAACCTTATTTCTTTCCAAAATAAATCTACAGGACAGCTGAGAAAGGGTTTTCGAACTCTCTTACATCCGAGAAAGGGAGCCTTCTTTGTGCGTAGCGACGCTGGGTCTTGCCTCCAGAGGAAACGAGGCCTCGGCTGTTCCCACTCATGTCTTTTCTGTAGCCGGATATGTTCTCGGCACATCCTCTATAAAAATCAGACCCCCTTTCTTCCTGATGTAAATTGCAAGCACATTTCTGCTCCCCATGACCAGTGTCCATTTCTTAACCAGCCCTCTCTAGCCCCTCCCATTCCCTCCTAATGAGAATGACTTGACTTGTAATTAAGGTCATATTTTTATAGGCCAGGAATAGCAGCAACTGGGGTGAGGGGCAATGTGTGAAGCTTTGCTCAGAGATCCCTTACAGAATCACACAGGATCTGAGGGATCCCCTGGGCATTGGCCACCCTCAGGTTCTTGAATGATTTTGATGGCTTGAAATTAACAACAGTATTTATAGGTTGTAAACAGCCTTTGTGGTGAGATTTTCCCTCTCTTTCCTAATCCCCTCTTCCCAGTCCGATCTCAAGTACTTATCCCTTGTCTGAAGGATTATCCTCAGAATGGAAACGAGAGTCCTTTTACTGCTGTAAAGCACTACTCCTGCGGAAGTCCACAAGTGGAATTGTGGTTTTGTGATGCACACTGGCTCAGCCTTAGACGGAGAAAACAGTTCCATGTCTCCAGCCAGAGCTTGATCACTCGCCCTCCCACTCTTTCCTCTCTTGGCTCAGAGCAAGGGCATTTCGGAGTCCTTTCTATGATTCCAACCTGTCTTTTTAACATAATGATGGCTGTGAAGAGACAGGCAGTTTTCCCAGACTCCGACTGTGATGTGATGGAGAAGCTGGCTTGGGGAAACAGTCACTTCCTCCAAACGATGACAACTCGTCTAAGCTTTGAGAGTGACTCCTGGAAGCCAGGCTCTCCTCTCTTCAAGTTGCACTTGCTTCTTTGGCTCAGATGGGAGACTACAGAAGTCACCATAGAGATTACCTCTGGGAAATATGGAGCCACCCACATGCAAACAGTTACTTGGGTTGGTATACAGGCTGGCTGCTCTCGAATAATCTGGACCAGCAGAGAAAGAGGGATCCAGAGTTGGCTTTGCTTAAGTCATGATGGCCACGGAGCAGCTGATAGGGTGGTACAGCCCTGTTGTACTAAGGATAACATTCCGTACCCACTTGGCCATTCCCAGACTCACCGCCTCCTCTTTCTATCTTCTCCCCTCCTCCAATGTCAATCCCCAAAATGGTTTAGATTAACATCAGGGTTTGGGATGGGGTGACATATTGGCAAGCCCCAGACAACATTATTTAGTCTTCTGACAGGGGACGTTTGTGACCACTGTACACTGTACACCACCTTATAAAGAGTGACACGCACACCAGTCGGCTTGAGCACATTAATATCCCATCACGGGCTGATTCACTGGGCAGAAACCACACGGGCTGAGCCAGAGGCTGAACTCTTTGACCCTGCCACTGGAAAGCAGGGTGAACGGCTGGTGTGCACTCACCAGAGGCAGTGCAGTAGCTCAATCTGATTTTGGTTTCTCCCTTTTCTCGGCTGCAGCAGACAATGCCTGAGTACCCTCCTGTTGGCACTGGGTGATTACAGACAACATTGATGGAGCTCACTAAATGTGTTGGGCTGTGCTTGAAGCACTTCCCATTTGCGTTCTCAGAGTTTAATTGTTCCGACAACTCACTGAAACAGTTAGAATGTCTTCATTGTTCCAAAGATGAAGCAGATGTGCACAGGCGTTGAGTGACTGTTCAGTTTACAGCTGAGCTAAACAAAACAAAACAAAAGCCATTGTGTGTAAAAGGTAAGCCTTAACAAATAGAGTTGAACAAATACTCTTTCTGCTCTTCCTCTCTACAGCAAGATTCCCTGTCTGTCTTCTCTGGACTATTGCTGAAGAAAAAGATCCAGAGGTTGAAGATGCGTGGGTGAACAGAGGCCATTCTGGGTATAGACACCCCAGGGTCAGTGCTGGCAGCTTCAACAAGGCAGCCTGAGTCTCGTCCCTTGTCATCTGCCTTAAGTTCCAAAGAGATGGGCAAGCAGAACCAGGCAGGAACAAATGAGCTTCACCAGACAAGAACCCACCCACTGGGCTGGCTCCCAGCAATTTCAGCCCAGCCACACTGAGTGTTGCTCTCTGGAGCCTGCAAACCAGCCCCTTATTACTCACCCTTTCTGATGCACAGCCAACTTCCACCATAGGGTGGAGAGGCCCAGCAGGGAAGAGCCTTCCCCAGAGACGAAGCATCCTGGAGAGCTACGCAAAAGCTCGCAGGAGATCCCCTGCTGGCTCCTTAGATCCACCAGGCTTGACTCCTTGGGGAAGCATCCAAATTTTCTAGGCTGGTCTCCAAACACACAGACCGAATCCCAAGTCTTTTGGAACGGTGTCGTGTGTGTTTCCGACTGCTCACTGTACATTTGGTTGTGTTCTGGTGTGAAGCTGTGAATTAATGGCCCATCATAAGACTTGGGTAGAACATGAGCTTTTATGACTGTAGATTTCAGTTTCAGTCTCCCAGATGCCTCCATTTTTTGGCAGCTCTTATAGATCCTATTCTGTAGAATTAGCAGCATTGGACCACTGGCCTAGTCTCCTGAATCAGTGAAGCACTTCCATCCACCTGATCCTACTCAGCATGGCTGAACAAGAGTGAAATCAGTGCCTCGGGAAGCTAAAGGGGCTGGAGAATGTTGGACATAAGATAAGATTTGATCTAGTGCCCACAAAGTAGTAAGGCTCATTTTTGCTATATTTTTGGGATCTTGCAAAATATGGTTCCAGCCTCTCCCCTCTGTTTCAAGGCAAATGAAAAAGGGTGAGCCATAAGTCTTGATAGGAAGTGGATAAAATGGGAGTTTTATGTCTCTCTACCAATGGTAAAAGGGAGAGGTTTTCATAGGGAGAGTTTCAGGAACCCTTATCTAACTGCTTCTTCTTCCTTCCTTCCTTCCTTCCTTCCTTCCTTCCTTCCTTCCTCTTTCCCTCCTTCTGTCCATCCTTTCCTTCCCTTCTTCCTCTTCCCCTTCCCCTTTCTTTTTCTTCTCCTCCTCCTCTTCCTCCTCCTCTTCGTTTTTCTCTTCCTCTTCCTTTTCTTCCTTCTCCTTTTCTTCCTCCTCCTCTTTTTCCTCCTCCTCCTCTTCCTCCTCCTCCTTTTCTTCTTCTTCTTCCTCCTCCTGACAGGCTCTTTCTATAGAGTCAAAACTGGTCTTAAATCCATGATCTTCCTGCCTCAGCCTCCCGAGTGCCAAGATTAGAGGCTTCCATGCTTGTATCTTTGTTAGCCTTCCTATTGTGTTTTCAGACCAAATCTGTTGACGTAAGGATGATTTAGTCTTTGGCGGAGAGGAATGGAGGTTGGAGGTGGAGATGGGATGCGGCTGATCTCCTCCAGGCACTGAGAAGGCAGAGGGGTAAGTGTTCAAGGGAGTTCAAGGTATGAGTCTAAAAAGAAAGGAAGAGAATGCACATGGGAAGGCCAGTGACATGTGCAGAAAGGGACACTCCTTGGTTGCTCTTGTTTGGATGGAAAAACAGACTGAAGGACTTATGCAAGGAGGCTGAAACCATTATTGCCCTCAGGACAAAGACAGAAGTCTTGGCCTTGATCTACCAGGCTCTGGGTGATCTAGAGGTCATCTTTTACTGCCACCTGCATCCTTTGTGGGGACCCTCCCTACTTCCTCCCTGTTGCCTTTGTGAGTTCCTTGAATGCGGGGATTCTATCTGCCATGCACTATTTACACGAGGTGTCTCCTGTCATTCCTCGTCACCAGCTTCCTCCCAACCAGCTCAACCTTCTCAGATACATCCTTTCATAGTTCCACCCCCATCTCCCTTTACAGCACTCTTTAAGCCTGATTTTTCTGTTTAGGGGGCCCCATTCAACCCTCAGAGCTGTTGTGTGAGTACCTCACCTGTCAAGCCCTGTTCGTCTCTTGAGGAATAAACAGTGAACAAGGACAGCGCTGCTCCCGCCCCTCACAGGCAGGCTCATTTCCCACCACAGGGACACCAGTAGACAGCAGAGATTGCTTGTCCCAATTTCATCTCAGAAGCTACAGGGCTATAAAGCTGTTAAGTAATCCCTGGAAGGCTGCACTTGAGAGTCTGGCCTCGGATGTGATTCTAGGTCCTGCCACCAGACATGGAAGCTTCCATGTTCTAAACTTGAAGTAAAAAATGCCTGACCCCGAGTGCAACGCAGGTGTTTGTGGATACTCGGCCACAGCTGGGACATCTATGTCACACTCCTGCCCAAGGCTAAGGGACAGTCCTAGGGATATGGGCAGAAAGAGCCAAAGGTAGAGAAGAACCAAAACCAACCGGTGTCTTTTGGACAATATAGGACTGTCGGACTCGGAAGCTCACAGCAGCTGTAATGGAAGGTTTTCCCAGTGCTTGATGTCTGTATGCAGTAGGCGCTCCATGAGTGCTGTTTAAAAGTGAAAACTGCCTCTCTTTCCTCAGACAGACCTCACCTCTCCTGTTCTCTCCACACTGCTTTAGAGCCACCCCATTCTGAGGGACAGGGCCACCTTTTTTGCAACACCCCATTTTGTTTTACAAAATGTTCCTCTTTTAGAGGAAATTCAGATTCTAGCTGAGCTGGAAGATCCCAGCACCACATCCCAAGCCTTCCGTGTTGCTATATTAGCCACATCCTAGTACACACCCAGGCCTAAGGCAGTGGTTCTTAATCCCAGAGCAAGGCTTCCTGGCTGACACTTCAGGACACCAGGGGTGTACTTCAGAGCTCTGTGCATTAGGCATGTGTGTGCACTGGCATGCAGAGGCGAGATCACAGCATTCACCAGAATTCCAAAGCTATTGGGCAGTGAACCACCTTAAGAATAACCAGCCTACATTCTTTCTTTCTTCCTTTCTTGTCGTTTTGACAGACACAGTTGCTGACACACCACTGCCTCACACCAAATCATCTTAATATCGGGTTTTGCGTTGGGCCGAGGTTTTTCTCCTGGGCATCAGCTGTTGGCATCCACCACAGGTCTACCCCATGCTGGCTGCTTCAGTCCCATCCTGAAGAATCTGAATCTTAGAAGGAACAGAGGATCCAGCAAGTGCCTCCCCAGACAAGATAAATACCGGCTGCAACATAATCCCTGCACGAAGAATGAGGCTACTGTTGGAATCTCAAGGTTTAAAATTCTTTTTTACAGAATCATAGGGGCACACCCAGTTGGAATTCTGGTTTTCACAGTCTCTTTGCTTGTCAAACTTAATATCAAGGAAAATAAGCTAATTTGATTTGGCCAAGGCTCCTACAATGTGGAATTGATATCAGAGGCAAGCGACCTTTGATGTTTTGTATAAACAGCGCTTTCCCCTGCTGTGGAATAATAAACAGCACCTTTCTCTTCAGTCCTCAGCACCAAAACCAAGAACATAGGTCTCCGCTTGCAGCTCACGAAATTCACACAGGCAGCGTTTATTGGTTCAGTGTATGGAACAGAGCTTGTCAATCGACACTGCTGTTTAAAGCTGACAGTTCTCCACCGTGGGTCCTGGTTCTGTGGACTGCTTGGTAGCATCCCCAGACTCCATCCTCTAGGTGCCAGTAACAGCTTCTCGGTTTGGATAATCCCAAAGCATTCTAGACATCAGCAAATGACTTTTGTTGAGCAGGGTTGTCCTTGGGAGATGTTGTGAGAACCATCAGCCTAGTAGTAGGAGAGAGAGTTAGCTGTTTCCCTTTCTCTTCCCTCCATGCCTCACAGTTCAGCAATGGCCGGAGCCTGGGGAGGAGGTTTTGGGAAACAGCTCTGCTGAGCCTTCTTGCTCCTGTAGACTGCAGACCTGCCCTTTACCTGCCTGGCAGTATGAGGGGACAATCCTCAGTTTGCTCTGAGTAAGGAGACAACTTCTGCAGACTTCATGACAGTCCTTCTTAATTGATTTCCAGGTTTAAGAATTGTGTGGTCCTTGGGGTATACACTCCCTGCTCCCTCTTCTATGCTCCAGGATACCTGTGTCAGAGCTGAGCCAGGCAGGCTCAAGTCAATGATGTTTAACAGGAGGCTTGTTGAATAAACTCCTGAGAGTTAATGGCTGAGTCTTCAGGAATTCTGGGGGCCATTTGTAGACACATCAGGAGTTTGAATCTCTCCCCAATAAGAGCACAGCCTTGTGCCATCTAACAGTGAGGAAAGAATCAGAGAGATGTATCACTGAAAAAAAAAGAATTGGTGTTGTGTGCTTCTCACAGCGTCCTAACACAAACACAGGTGCTATGTAACCTACCATGCAACTAGGTACGCACACCACTTGTGCCTACAGATCAATACATGTTAGCACACCATGGGAAGTTGTAGCTCAAAGATAAATATGTATCTAACCATTGAAAAGGGACAGTAAAAATACTGCAAAAAGGGAATAATTTATGTCTTGGTGCTACTGCTGGCATGCCTGGGTTCTATTGTTAATGGAGACATTGTTGTGCTGTGCGTATGGTGTTGTCTGTTTATACTACAGAAAGTGGCAGATGCTGGGTATTTGTTTTCTGGTGTCTCACCCCTGCTGGCCAATTAAGTGTTTATTGTCACAACAGTGATTCAAGTCCAGGCTTGAAAGCAAAGGGGAGGGGACACCGACTATGTCTATCCCATTTCCATTTCCATTTCCATTTCCTCTTGCTTCTTACTCAAGAAATTCCAGTGCTGTTTGGCCTGGCAAGGATTCCAGCCAAACAACTGGGTTTCCTGCCTAAAATGTGCTCAAATGACATCGCTCACTCCAGTGGGACGCAGGCGGTGGGTACTGGAGGTGCCACCCCAGAAACTCTTTAAACAGTAGACTAATTGGCTAAGGTGTCCACTCTCTGCCATTTTTCTACTCCCTGTTTAGATCAAGGGTGCTGCCACAGCTTGGATAAGTGTACTCCAGAAGCCTATGAGTTGAAGGCCTGGTCCCCATTGGGATGCTATTAGAAGGGGGTGGAGGCCTCAGGAGGCGGGGCTTAATGAGAGGAAGCTAGGTCATTGGGGACATGCCCTTAAGGAGACATCTTGGAGATAAGGACACATGCTATGCCCAGTGTGTCTTTATTGAAGCAACAAAGTGACAGATGAGAGTCACGCATCAAGGATGTCTGGACTGACAGACAGGACATCTCAGTCAGTGTACCAACCAGGGACCTTCATCCCTGCTGCTTGCTGATGGACCAAAGGAATATATTACTGAATTCATGTCCTACCTGAGCCACCAGGGAAAACAAAGGAAGCATAGTAACCCTTATGCAACTCCTGGGATTTCCCAAGAGTTAGATGAGAGAATGCTGTAGAAAGCCTGTGTGGTTCTGGTATACAGAAGTTTCTAGCAAAATCAAGCTGCTGCTATTACTATCTTGTTCCCTTGTGCTGACAACAGTTCCACGTGTGCATGCTTGCCTCTCCTCTAGCCATTTTCTCTTCGGGCACAAAGTCCACATCTTATTCACTCACCATCTTCATTTTCCACTGTGTGGCCTGGGCCACAGTAGCAGTTGATAATTTCACAAAGCCAAATTAATTATCCTTTGTTGGGGGCATAACTCAAAACTCCACTCTTTAGCAACAACTAAATTTAATTAATGCTTCTTGAACTATCCAGAACAATAAGACAACATGTCATTACACAATGATGCAGACAGAAATGTCTCGCTCATGCTTGTAGATTTGTGCAGAACGAGTCATACGTAGAAACCCTTATGACTCCACCGTACCTTGAATAATTCATATTCAAGTTGGAAAGCACATATCTGCAATGCTTGGAAAAGAAGCCTGGGAGTTCTCCAGGTTGCGGTGGGATTATGGAAGTAAAGAGAGATAAAGAGAAAAGTCCGTAGAAGAAGATGAAGTAGCTACAAGGCCGAAGGCTTTGGAGGAGAGCAGGCTGAGGTTGCCAGGAGAACTAGATACAGATAATGTCAGTAGAGAAGGAAAACTAGTTCCTGCTTTAGACATGGTCCAGGTGGAAGGTTGGAAAACTGGGTAGCAAGTTTGACTAAGAGCTTTACATCTCTTCTTCCAGGGAGACACTGGAGGCTTGAAACCAAGAGCGGTGTGAGTGGAATCTTGTGTACGTTAATCCAGCAGCCACACAGAGATCCACTGGAAAGGAAGCAGAGGTGCTAGGGACCCAATGGACAGGTATGAAATAGACTCCCAGGGCTCTTTGAGCTGATCCTTTGCAGCACAGGTAACAGTAGATAATTTGTATTGCTTACATCAGTCTCTTGATCAACGCCTGGCACTCTTTCTGGATTTGAAGCTCCATGGAAGCAAAACACAGATCTACCTTCAACACTGCCGTGGGTCTTTACTAGAAGATAGAGAATCAATGAATAGATGTTGAAAGCTTGAAATGAGTCAGAAGGGACCTCGAGTGTCAATGGTATCTTCTGTAGCTTTGAGAACGTTGTTAGCTTTGTAGAGGTAGTCACATTTTGAGGAGGCCAGTCAGTGCTCAGCCCTGGAAAGAATAGTAACATCTCTTAGTTGGGTTCAGAGTCCAGGTTTTTCCAACGGAAGTATAAGTTCTGCTGAAGTTGGCTTCATGACCTTCAGCGAAACTCTTCTTCCCTAGATTCCACTTAGCATGAAGTTGAGAGTCTTTGCACATCACTGTGTATAGAAGAGCGATTTGTTAGGCATAGGCTACATGTCAAGACATGCAGCTCATGGATCACTCCACATTTTCACATTTAATCTCCAGGAAAGTTTTGAGAAGGCAGCAAATACCTGTGGGCCAATCTAGACTCTACATTTTCCTATGTGGGCATCTTTGTCTCTGTGCCTCAGATACTTTATTCATAAAAGATGAGCAATACTTTATTAATGATGACAACCAGTGGTGACCCAAAGCCAGTCCCAAGAGTTGTACACATTTATAAGAAGTATTGAGTCTTAGGATTGTCTCCCATAAGTTGGGATTGATATTTCCTTAATGAGATTTTTAAATCGATTCATTTTATGTGTATGAGTATCTTGCATGCATGTATATGTATACACACAAGTCTATATGTACACATCTATATAATATACATATACATGTGCATATGTGTGTACATATATATATGTACACATCTATATAATACACATATACATAATGTGTGTAATATATATATGTCATATATATATATATAATTTCATGTGTGTGCATGCAAGAGGACAGAAAAGAAGGAGTCAGAATTGGATCTGGTGCCATAGATTTGAACTGCATGTGGCACTGGGAACGAACCCAGGATCAGAAATCATTGCTCTTCCTCGAGTGCTTTAACTCCTAATGTACACTTGAACCTTCCCCTGTAATTAGTCTAACAATTCATGTCTTAACCTCGAGAGTACAGTGTTGTGAAACACTGAATGTACATTTGTCATTTACACTGTTCTTTGAGAAATGCTTGAAATACTTCGGAACCAGCACAGAGGTGTGCCCGGACAAATCAAATGGTCCTGACCAATCCCTGGATGTAGCGATTTGATGACAATACCCATGCTGGAGATGAAGATGGAAGTAACTGCCCCTATTTACAATAGCATAATGTTTGACAGTAGAAGTCATAACTGGGATGCAATGCACAGAGATGATGACAGGCACAGCCAACTGTAGACAACCACAGGCCCTCATGGTCATTATGGAGTCCAGAATCACAGTACTGTACAATGAGACATCTGGAAACTGTGGACTTGCTTACACCAGCCACACCACAGACGTGTGAGTGCTGAAGAAGACTGTGTGAGGAAGCGGCTCTCAGTCCTGAGAAGTTTTCCTCATGAGACCACTGTCACCTGTAGGCCTGTTCTTCACGGAGACATCTTTATGTATGCATCATTGTTCAAGAAGGAGGAGATATACGGAGATTGAGGCAGAAGGATGCTGAGTTCCAGGGCAGCTTGTTCTAGGAGAGGGAACTCCAGGACACATAAGGATGTATTAATACAATAAAAAACCAAACCAAATCCAAACAGAAGACGAACAGAAGGCTGGCTCTCTGGCAAGGGCTGCGGTGTGTGGGTCTCCTTGTCTCCGTGGCAAGGGAGGTGTGAAGGAAGCCGTTGTGCCATACTGAAATAGAATCGAAACGGAAGGATTTCCTTTTCCTTCAACCCCACTGTCATTTAATACGAGGCCAAGTCTGCTGAGCAGACCCCTCCTGCGGTGGCTTCTCAGATGAAAGGCTATTTTCTTTTGGGTTATAACGATGCACGCCTCCAGGCAAGGTGTCTGCTTTGCTTTCTTCGGCTCCCTTCCCTCCTCAGCTGTACTTGATCTGGCCCATTATCCTGGTAGCAGGAAAATCCACCCACCCCTTTAATCTGCAGAATCACAGAGGCATGTGCACTTTAAAAACCCCATCGCTTTCTTTTCATCTCCAGGCCTCGTTTTAGCCACTTCATTTGCCGAGTTCCTGCGAGCTTCCTATTGATAATTGATAGATCGCTCCTTCCTTCTCGACTTCCTCTATTAGCTATTCCAGGAAGTTGGTTTGTGTGTTGCGTGTAACCAATAGTTTCGTGAATGCAGGCTTGCTAGCAGGCCCGTGTAAATCAATCCTGTCAGCAGGCCCTGGGACCAGGAAGCTATTAGGTTGCATCTTGGCTGGCTCCTCTTCACTGAAACAGCCTATAGGGAAGCCTGGAGACTTCCTCTTGCATTAATGGTTAGGAGTGGCCATCTGTGAGAAATCATTGATACCAGGAATGGCTCCTCCTCCCAGCCAGGAATTCCCCCCCCCCATAACTCCACCTCCATCAGGTCTAAAATCTAGGTTTCTAGAAGTATCGGGGAAGGATGCTTCACTGAGGACATTTGGTGCTAAGACCCTGATTCCTTAGCATCAGTTGTTTTTAAACTAACCCCCAAGAACTCTAAATGACAGAGCAGTACCTCCAGATGCAGCTAAGTCATACACAGGTATTACCTGCAGACTTCCTTTAATCTGCCCAGAAGCTGGAAGTAACCAAATTAACAAAAAAGCTGCGTCATATTTCAAAATTCAAAGACTTTTTTTAAAAACATCTTTTGAGAAAGTATGTCTCTAACCAGGCCTGGTGGCATACTCCGTTAATCCTAGAAGGCATAGACAGGCGGTAGCTACAGCTTCGGGCTGGCCTGTTCTACATAGTGAATTCCAGGGCAACCAGGGCTACAGTGTGAGACACTGTCTCAAAAAGCATTATTTATCTGTAAGTATTTGGACAGTGTCTACATTACACTGAACATCCTCCCAACCTTCCTTTCCTCAATCTGCTTCTATTAGTCCTTTCGGCCCTCTAGAAATTTTTACTTATACAGTCCTGTGTGTGTGTGTGTGTGGTGTGTGTGTATGATTGTGTGTGTGAGTGTGTTGAGTGTGTGTGAGTGTGTATGAGATGATGTGTGTGTGTGTAGTGTATGAGTGTGTGTGTGTGTTGGTGTGTGTGTGTGTGTGTGTGTGCATGTGTGCCACAGCATGCACTGGAGGTGAGAGGACAACTTTCGGAACTCAGGTCTCTTCTTCCTTCACTTGGGTCTGGATGCTTGACCTCAGGTCATTCAGTTTGGCTGCAGTCTCTAATGTAACTGAGCCATCTTGCCAGCCCACAATGTCTTCTTGAGGGATCGTTTGTTTAATGAGTATGACATGAGTGTCTGGTTTGGGTAAGTTTGGTTGTAAGTGTTTTGTCAGGTATTAGGGCAGCAACTCCTGCTTCTCCTCTCCTTCCCTCTGCTTGGAACACCTTTCCCAGCCTTTCATCTGAAGTTTTTTATCCTGAGGTCCAAGGAAGAGCTCCATGTAGGAGGAGTTGGGGAGATGGCTTAGTGGTAAGAGTATTTACTGTGATCAGGTGCCATTAGTAAAGTAATTCACCGTCTCTGCACTAGCTCAGGCAGGAAACCTAATTAAGTTCTACACACCAAGGACAACAAGAGAGAAAGAGGGCCTGTTTAAAGAGGGGGACTGGAAGAGTGGGAGGGACTAATATTCGTTACATAAATGTATGAAGCTGTTAAATGATATGTTCTTAAAGAAGCATTGCTTTGTAAGTATGAGCACCCGAGTTTGAACCCCAAGCACCTATGCAAAAAGCTGCATGTACCTGAAACCACAGCGTCAGAGGCAGGGACAGGTGGATCTAGATAGTGCACGGGCCAGCCAGCCTTGCCAAAATGGCAAGCTTCTGGTCCATAAGAGACCCCGTTTCAAGACTATTACACAGCAAACAATAGAGGAAGACGTCAGTGTCCTGCTCTGCACAGAAAGGCACATGCATCCACATACTATAGTATGTACACCATAATAGAAGACCTTGACCTTAAAAGCTATGTGATCATTTACTGCTTTCTTTTTTTATTGGATATTTTATTTATTTACATTTCAGATGCCATCCCCTTTCTTTCCCCTTCTTAGAACCCCTATCACATCCCCCCTCCTCCTTTTTGCTTCGATACCATTTTAATTACATGGATACATTAAGGTCAGTTCTAGGTTGAAGGTCTAGCAGTAGATGCAAATAGTCAAGGAACAATCAAGACAGTAAACACAAATAGTCAAAGAACAAGCAAGGAATTAAACACAATTATGTGAACACTCTCATGATTACTGTTTCTAAGGGCTTATCAGGATAACCAAAATATCTGAGCCAACTTCTCTGTCCTAGCCCAAAATATTTTCATATCTGAAGCCTACTTTCTTGTTCTAGCCTAAAATTTAGATTCCTGTCTGAAATTACATCTTTGTTCTACCCTAAGATTTAGATCCCTACCTGAAATTACTTCTTTGTTCTAGCCTAATGTCAGATTCCTGCCTGAAGTCTACTTCCTTGTCCTTGGCCAATGTCATATTCCTGCCAAGCAGCCCATTTCCTTGTCCTTGGCCCATGTCAGATTCTTGCCAAGCAGCCCAAAAGACTTTCCACCTCTCCCCCTCTTTTTTTATTTCATTAACAAGACTGAGCCTGTCTTAGGTTGTTTGGACAAGAATGCCTTCCTTACCTATCATGGAATATGCATTATTCAAAGCAATGCATTTCTGTCTTAGGTTGGTAAGGCTCTGTGCAGAATCTTACCCATCCTTGGCTTGCCAGCCTGTTAATTTAATAACTCTGTCTGGGGGTCCATATTCAGGTTCAAGTCATGTACTTTGGCTACCAACATGTTGATGTTGTTAAAGACAAGCTTTAACACGATGGGCAGGAATAAAAGTATTCCCAGGACAAACATTTACTGCTTTCTTAGTAACTGTGGAAACAGAATGGGAGGAGGAGTCCCAATTTAGGAATTTCCATTTCTAAAAATGGAGACAAATATAGAGTAGTCGAAAGCAAATAGTGATGCATTCATGGGGGGAGGGGAGGCTTAGGTCTTATAAAGGGAAACACAGGGAAGCTTCTGGGGTACTGAGTGAGTTTACCACCTTGATTTTGATGGTGTCTATCAGAACTCATTCAGTTGTACTTTCACAGTGTGTTATATATTAGCTGTGAACCATGCACCAGTAGAGCTGTGAACTATGTCAATCACTTCAAGTGAGGCTTGAACTCAGGGTGTTGACCAGGCTAGGCAAATGTAACTACTGAGCCATATGCCTGGTTCTAATTTCTTTTTTTTTGAAAAAAAAAAAAAAAAAATACAAAAACAAAACCAAGATAGTTTAAAACAATGTGATGGGAAAAAAGCATAAGGAAAAAAGGGGACCCAGTCTGTGTGTAGATGTTGAGAGATATTGCTAGGGGATATCAGGGCCCCAGTGTTCCACTGCATGGTTGTGGTGTTTCCTTGGATACATTTGGGAGCCTGGAGTAGTTTTAGGGTGCTAAAGTGGTCAACACTCTTATAGAAGAGTGAATCTGCCAGATCAAGGATGGCTTCAAGGGCATACTGGGTAAGGGATATAATGGAAAATAATGTGCTCTGAACTGAGGAGTAAGATTTAAGAATCCAGAAGAAATTATGCTTTAAAAATTATTTATTTTATCAATTGACACACAACAATACATGTATTTATAGGGTAAACTGTGATTATCTATCTATCTATCTATCTATCTATCTATCATCTATCTATTCTACTATCTTTGTAATTTATCATGATTCATGAAAAATCCTCTATCTCCTTAAACATTTATTATTTTTATGTCTTCTAGCCAATTTGAAATATTATATAAATTTCTGTAATACCTTGTTTGCTACTGAGTTTATAGCAAACAAAAGGCAATTCTTCTTCCTAACTGAATTTTTGTTTGTTTGAGACAGAGTATCATATAGCCTGACTAGTTTTGCACTTTCTATGTAATAGAGGATGGCTTTGAACTCCTGATCCTCCGGTCTCTACTAGTAAGTGATGGCATTTTAGATATGTGACACCATGCTTAGCTTATAGCTGTACCTATTACATGATCTTAGTCTCCACCCCATTTCCAAGTCTTCATACTCTCTAGTGACCACTGTTCTAGTCTCTTCTTCCTTGAGATCTGCTTTTTTTCTTCTTCTATATTTTCTTTATTTTTTCACCTGTCGATAAAACCTTTGATAGATTGCATATCTTGACTATTGTGGATAATGCTTCAATAGACATGGATGTCAATAGACATCCCTTGATGTGTATATGTGTGTGTGTATCCATGTCTGTGTGTGCAAAGATTGAAACATAACCCCCTACAGAGAAGTTCTTTTTTTTTTTTTTCCAGAGAAGTTCTTATGCAGAGAGTTAAACAACTTGAATTCTTCGAGGAAGTCCCTGAAACTGACCAGATTCACTAGGCTCTCCCTTGCAGAGTAAGCAATAAAGCTGCTGAGAGTCACTCTCTGACAAGACAAGCTGCAAAAGAGGACTCTAAAATCAGACCAGTTACCTGGAAAAAGCAGAAACAAGCAGAACTGCTTGGAAGAGTTTAAGCCAACTGAGTCACTTGGAAGAGACATTCTCAAACCTATTGAGCTGCCTGCAGGCTGTGCAGTGTCCTCCAGGTTCCCTACTTTTGTAAGCTGTCACCCAGGCTGACGTCTTGGCTGATGCACCTGTCTTTGGGTTAGTTCTGCTTTTCTAAGTAAGCCCTCAACCGTACTGTTGTAGATAATCCCAATAAAACTCACTGTATGGGTATGAGAATCACTGAAGGAAGACCCCACACTCAAATAATTCAAAAAAGCAAAGAGTGTTTATTCTGCAGAAACAGCCAGTATGCAGGGGTCAGCCAGTCATTCAAAACAGAGACAATAAGAGAAGCTTGGGGCTGGAGAGATGGCTCAGTGGTTAAGACACTGACTGCTCTTCCAGAGGTCCCGAGTTCAAGTCCCAGCAACCACATGGTGGCTCACACCATCTGTAATGAGATCTGGTGCCCTCTTCTGGTATGTGTCTGAAAAAGCTACATATACTCATATAAATAAAATAAATAAATAAATATATATTTTTAAAGAGAAGCTTGCAGGCTCCTTTTATGCAGGGTTACAAGAATCTTCTAGAAGGGTTAGGTAACCTCTAACATGATTGGCAGTAATGATATTACTGCATTTTTCATTGGTTGCTATGTTAGCTCTATTATATTTGGTGAGATCTTAAAGATTTCCAGGAATTGACCCAATTTGGGGCTTGTTATCTCTTTAGGCCAGGTAGTCTCAGGAACTCAGCCTTCAGGACTCAGCTCCAGGCTCATCCTTTCTCTTGGCCAAATGTCATGCTGCTATTGACTAAGAACTCGTTGTTTGTGGTATGGTTCTGCAGAGGAGTCTTGCCTGCTTATTTGGGAAACTGAAACTAAAGACCAAACATGGCTGTCTATTCTAAAATGGAGTGGTTTAGGTCCTCTCACTTTCTGGTTCACCAAATTAGTCTTTGACAGTTTTGTACGTCAGTTGTAGGCTCCCTATCTGGGGTGAGTAGAAATGTACTGTATCTCCCCAGGAGAATTTTGTTACACAGGATGACTTGCTGGTGTTGGTTCTTTCCCTCCACCATGTGGGTCCCAAGAATTGAACTCAGTTCATCAGTCATGGCGGCAAGCACCTTTACCCACTGACCAATCGTGTAGGTGATTAACACAATGATCTCATCACCTTTGACTATACCTCTGGCAGTGATATTACTTCATTATATTGTAGTTCTGTTTATAATTTCTTGAAGAAACACCAAACCTTTTCTGTAATTGCTGTGGTAATTTGTATAACTGATAGCCTATAAGAAGGAGACCTATTGGATAAGCAATGACTTAATTCGTCTACCATTTCCTGATTCCCTTTTCACAAAAATTTGAATATTAGAAAGTGTTATTCTTATGTTTTATGTAACCTCCGAAACACATTTTAATAGTGCATTTGCATAGTATTATGGGAGTGAAACAAGATATGGTCCAGTTGCTATGGTGACTTAGAAGACTAGAATGCAGCTATCTGGAAAGAAGAGTCAGTTGTTTAGAACAAGTGAAGATCAGGAGAATGCTGAGTGGGATAAGTTAAAAAAGATGTAAGTTGAGGGCTCATAAGAACTCTCTCTTTTAGTCAAAGGTACAAGGCACTTTTCTGTGGACATTCCAAAAACTCCTCATGCTTCAAGTGAATTGCTTTTGCTCTAAGGATAGCGAGAATATATAGATGTACATAAGTTTCCATAGGTCAAGACTTCTAAGATTTCAGAAAGAGGAAATGGCCCCAAACCCACAGACTGAGCCCAGCTCAATAAAACCTTACACAGACCTGGCAGGTCCTGAGTACTTCGGTAGCATTGATTGGAAGCAAAGGGAAGTTGAAGGAAAGTCAGCAATCATCAGGAGATCTAAACATGAGGTTCTGCCTTCAGAGAGAGCTGTGATCTCCCCTAAACTCAATAGGTTTTGAGGGGGAGTAGGATCCCTGTTGATCTCGAGGCTGAACAGTTTCTAATTAGTTTACATAGTAGTGACTAAGCATTAATTCTCCAAATTAAAGATTATTGGATATAAAGGGTGCTGGTATAGAGTTATCTTGGGAAATAGTTTGAAATAATGTAAAAGAAAAAATATCTGTTGCCTTAGACTAGTGCTATCGAACACTATTCTGGGTGGATCGAAGGCAGGTGGTCTGAGAGCCTTCGAGAAACACTGCTGTACTTGAAAGACAGTAATTGGAGACGACTCTAATATAGTTATCATGTAGAGCAATTCTTAGCCTCAAAGAGGAAGATATCACCCAGGAAACAAACTCGGGACGAGGTTAAGTGTGCCAAAGTTTCCAACCATCCGTGTGAGAGCCTTCCATCTGTGTTGAGTTCGGCTCAGTGTGCCATGGGAGGTGCTAGCTTGGTTCACCAAAAGAGAACAAGACTCAGAGAATGACTCAATGGAATTCCACTTATTTTAACAGAAAAGCCCCTGGTGCTGGGTGCTGGGGCACAGGGAGAATTTGACGTGCCTTTGGAGTTGATAAATGCAGAAGTGAATGAGGGAGAAGGGTTTGAAACAGTAAGGAGGGGACAAGAGGGTGAGAAGAAGAGAGAAGAAGGAAGATAAGGAGGAAGAGCAGATTAGGAGAAGGAAGAACACACATGTCCCAAGTGATTTCTTTTAAGCATGAGCCAAAGTACTACAAAGTGTTGCAGCAAATTCAGAGGGACTGTACACACACACCAGTATGCACATACACAAACACTACTATCTCTAAGACAGCAGTATGCTCCTTTCAGTGAATAGCTGTAATAAAGCGCAAATACAGCTTGCCAATGCAAATGAAGTAGGGATTGAAAGTGGTGGCACTCCTCTGTCCCCTGGGTGTGAGAAGTTGTAGAGTCCCCAAAAGGAGCACATGTTCTTCCTTGAATACAGGTGGCTTTCTGTTTGCAGGCTCAGCATACTTCAGTTCAACCAGCCATGCAGCAAAGATGCTCAACGAGAGCATGGTGTGTGTGCTAGTACCCACAGGCCGCTTGTTCTTCATGACCAGTGCAGTTTGTCTCCGGGATGCTTACGTTGTCTGGTGTCATATGTCATCTAGAGCCGGTTCAAGCGTAGATGAGAATGTACGAGTATCATTCATAGACAGGTTCTGTACCATTTAATGTATGGGCCTGGAACATCCTCGGGGGTTTTTTGTGTCCATAAAGATCCTGGAACCAGTCTTGAGTGGATACAGTAGAATGACTGTCATTTTGCTTATTTACAAATGAAAAACAAACCAAAAATAACTCATTATCCTTTCGTTTCTATGAACTGTATTTTCTAAAGTTCTACTAAGTTTCTATGTCAGACAGTTGTTAAGCCCTTTGTAGCTAAATGAGCTTAGTGAGTCTAGTGTTTGTTACTTCTCTTTGTCCAGGGGCACAGGAAACGCAAATGATGCTCAAGGCTCTGTGAGCAGAGAGAGTCCTTGCTCTTCAGGGTTACCTTGTTCTTGCAACATTTAATTCTTTATCGTTCTTGCAACATTTAATTCTTTATCATTTAAGTTTTACAATGACAGTATCAGTTAGGTCCTATTACTCACTTATTTTTGCTTTAGAGAAAACAAGAACCATGAAGATCAACATCCTGTAGCTAGTTAGTGCTAGAAGAAAAATTGAATTTAGACCAGTCTGACAGGACGTCGGTGTTTCTAGTCATTCTGCTCACCCCTCAGATATGTGGTTTGTCCAGTTAGTGTGTCCAGCCTTAACACTGGGGAATCTCAGCTTTGATGTATGACCGACAAGGATACATTATGGTTTCATCTTACTGAAGCACACCACAGTATTACCCTTTAGTTTCCAATTCCTTGATGTCTGATAGTTGGCTCCACAGTAGTGATCATGATGGAAACACTGAGGGCCCCAGGGACCCACCGAGTAGAATACCTTCTGACTACAGTCCCAGATGGGCTCCTTCTTGGGCATCAGGAGTTATTTCTTCTGAGTTATGAGAAAATCTTGGAGCCACTGAAGCCAGAAACAGGCACTGTGATCATGGCATGAGACCCGAGGAGTACTTCAATATTAGAAATCACCTAATGAAACCCTTATGATGCTAACAGGAAACAAGCCCAGGGACCTGTGGTAAGTCAAGGTGTAAGGCACAGAGGCAGGAATGACCACAGCTCCTGTATTACAAGCCACCTGGTGAGAGTCAAGTCCAGGAGAAAAAGAGTATGGAAGTCCCAGTTGTCATCTCCAGACAGCCTTTAGGATGACTGTCAAAGCCTCCCTTCTGTTATGCTTTATTACACCTGACATTTGGAATATATAGGTTCTGTGGTCCTAACTGGGACCAGAAGTGTTTCAGAGGTTTGAGTATTTGCATTTACCTAACGAGGTATTTGGGGCTGCTACCTGTGTCCGAACATGACATGTTTTCATTTCTCAAATACGCTGAATACATATACCCCGTGATGATCTCACATAATATCTTTGTGCACACCATTTTGAACACTATTTTGCACCCCCTCCATCCCTAAGAGTGTCACAAGCACATCTTGGCATTCTAGAAGCTGGAGCAATGGAGAGATCAGGTTGGTTTGTGAGCAGCAGTCTCGAGAATGCTGGAGCCTGAGGAAGAGGAAGTGGGGTGCACGGGACCTCCACACACCTGCTTGATTAGAGGGGGATGAGCATCCATGTGACCATTTTTTTTTGACCAATGGGAAGAGTGAAAGTGACAAGGGCCACTTTACGTACTTCTCCGGCCTCTTTCTACTTCTTTCCAGCTAAGGGGTGATGAGAACGGACAGTCATGGCAGACACAAAGAAGGAGGCCATGCATTGAAGATGGAAGAGCTGTCTTACTGTCCATACCACCTCAATGCTTCACTGCCATGTATGAGACCTAGGAATTGTTTTGTAAAAGTGACTACTACCTTTGGATCTCTTTCTTATCACGCAGAACCTGTGCTGTTTTATAGGGAACCGTACAAAACGCCCAATCACAGGTCCAGTTAAGAATGATTATCAAGAATGTCACAATAATGATGGCAGAGACTTAACCAAGAACCTGTCTTTTTCTTATACTAAGGAGCTGATAAATTTCCTTTTAAATGTTCATTGTTTTCTTTTATTGAAGATAGATTCTTCTCTGAGATATTTCCTGGTTATAGCTGCCCCTCCATTGACTCCTCCCAACTCCTCTCCACCTTTCCTCCCTTCTGGATTCACTCCTTTTATGCCTCTCATCAGAAAAAACAGGCTTGTAAGAGATAACAATGAGACATGAAAACGTAAGATAGAATAAGATGAAGGGAAAAGCATCACATTGATATTGGACATGGTAACCCACCAGGAGGAAAAGAGTCTCAAGGGCAGACACAAAGAGTCAGAGACTCACATGTTCTCATGGTCAGGAGTCCCATAAAAATACTGAGCTAACAGCTATAATGTTTACACAGAGGACCTGGTGTAGACTCCTATAAGCCCTGTGCTTGCTGCTTCAGTCTGTAAGCTCATATGTGCCTTGCTTAGTTGATTCAGAGGGCCTTGTTCTCTTGGTCTCCCCTATCTCCTCTGGCTATTATAACAATCTTTTCGCCTCCTCTTCCGCTGGATTCCCTGAGCTCAGAAGGGAGGGATTTGATGGAGACCTCAAATTTAGACTCTCTTTCTTCATGTCTACTAGTGCATATCTGTATATGTTCCCATCAGCTGCTGGAGGAAGCCTCTATGATGATGACTGGATAAGACACTAACCTATGAGTATAGAGAATATCATTAGGAGTCATTTTTATTAATTTTTAAAAAAGACCAGTAGTGTTTGGTTTTACCCTAGGTCTCTGGGCTATAGAGTCATAGACTCTTGTTCATGGTAACCCAAGTTATGCTGGGTTTGAGTTCTTTCTGGAGGAGTGTGCCACAGGTCAAATGGGAGACAGTTTCCCCCAGCCACTTTACTGAAAGTTTATCAGCTGTAGGAGTTCTCCTTGGAATATTTAGAGCCATTTATGTATATTATGATATCATTTGAAACTAATGATACTTTGACTTTTCCTTTCTAACTCATTGTCTTCTTGATCTCCTTCAGTTGTCTTGTTGCTGTCGCTAAGACTTTATGTACTGTATTGAATAGATACGGAGAGAGCAAACAACATTGTCTTTTTTCTTGATTTTAGTGAAATTGCTTTGAGTTTCTCTCCATTTAATTTGATGTTGCCTATAGGCTTGCTGTAAACTGCCTTTATTATGTTTAGGTATGTGCCTTGTATCCCTAATCTCTCCAGGACTTTTATCATGAGAGGATGTGGGATTTTGTGAATGAACTTTTCAGCATCTAATGAGGTGATCATGTGGTTTTCTTCTTTCAGTTTGTTTATATGGTGAATTGCATTTACTGATTTTCATATTTTGAACCATCCCCACATCTCTGTGACAAAGATTATTAGATCATGGTGGGAAACACATTTTTGATGTGTTCTTGAATTCTGTTTCGTAAGTATTTTGTTGAATATTTTTACATCTATCTTCATAAAGGAAGTTGATTTGTAATACTCTATTTCTTGTGTCTTTATGTAGTATGGGTACCAGAGTAATTGTCCCCATAAAATGAATCAGACAGTGTTCCTTCTGTTTCTGTTTTGTAGACTAATTTGAGGAGTATTGGTGTTAACTTTTCTTTGAAAGTCTGGTAGAATTCTGTGTTAATACTGTCTGGCTCTGGGATTTTTTTTCCCTTTGGTTGGGAGACATTTAATGACTGCTTCTATTTCAGTAGGAATTATAGGTCAATTTAAATTGTTTACCTGATATTGATTTAATTTTTGGTAAGTGGTACATATTGAAAAAATTATCCATTCATTTTAGATTTTCCAATTTGATGGCATATAGGTTTTTAAAATATGTTCTTATGGTTGTCTGAATTTCCTCAGTGTCTGTTGTTATGTCTCCCTTTTTGTTTCTGATTTTGTTAATTTGGATATTCTCTCTCTGAGTTTTAGTTAGCTTGCATAAGGGTTTTTCTAATTTTTGACTTTTTCAAAGAACCAGCTCTTTGCTTCATTGATTCTTTGTATTGCTCTCTTTGTTGCTAGTTTATTGATTTCAGCTCTCAGTTCAATGACTTCTGCTGTCTACTCCACTTAGGTGTGATTTCTTCTTTTTGTTCCAGAGCTTTCAGATGTGCTGTTAAGTTGCTAGTAACGCGATCTCTCCATTTCTTTTTAGTACGTACTTAGTGCTATGAACTTGCCTAATACTTTTCATTGTGTGCGTAAGTTTGTGTATGCTGTGATTTCTTTTTCATTGAATTCAAGGAAATCTTTACTTTCTTTCTTTCTTTTTTTTATTTCTAGATTGACCCAGTATTCATTCAGTAGAGAGTAGTAGTTCCGTTTTATGAGTTTGTAAGCTTTCTGTTGTTGTTGATAGACATTTTAAATTCATGGTGGTCTAATAGGACAAAGGGAGTTACTTCAATTTTCTTATATCTGTTGAGATCTAATTTGTATCTGAGCATGTGGTCAATTTTGAAGAAAGTTCCATGAGGTGCTGAGAAAAAGGTATATTCTTTTGTTTTTGGGTAAAGTGTTCTGTAGATATCTGTTAGATCCACTTGGTTCATAATGTCTGTTAGCTCTAGAACTTCTCTGCTTAATGTCTGGATGACCTGTCCATTGATGAGAGTGGACATTGTCTGTGCGTCCCTGAAGGTGCTAATGTCTGGATGACCTGTCCATTGATAAGCATGGAGTATTGAAGTTTCCCACTATCAGCATGTGGAGGTCAATATGTGTATTACTGTAGTAGTGTTTAGTTTGTTTTTGTTTATTTTGCCAACTTGGGCACCCTTGTATTTAGAGCAGAGACATTAAGAATTGAGACATCATCTTGGTGGATTTTTCTTTTGATGAGTATGTAGTATCTTTCTCTATCTCTTTTGATTAGTTTTGGTTCAAAGTCTATATTTTTAGATATTAAAATGACATTACCAGCTTGCCTCTTATGTCCATTTGGTTTGGAATATCCTTTTTCACCTCTTCATATTGAGGTAATATCTATCCCTGATGTTGAGGTTTCTTGGTTGGATGCGGCAGAAGGATGGATCCTGGTTTTGCACCATTCTGTTAGTCTGTATCTTTTGATTGGGCAATTGAGAACATTGATATTGAGAGATATCAATGATCATGGATTATTGATTCCTGTTATTTTGTTAGTTGTTGTTGATGGTGGTGGTGGTGTGTGTATGATTGTGTGTTTTCCTTCTTTTGATTTTGTTGGTGTGAGATTATTTATTCCCTGTGTTTTCATGTGTGTAGTTAATCTCCTTAGGTTGGAGTTTTCCTTCTGTAGAGCTGGATTTGTGCATAGACATTGTTTAAGTTTGGCTTTATTATGGAATATCTTATTTTCTCCATCTAAAGTGATTGAAAAGCCTGGAATGGCATCTATGGTCTCTTAGAGTCTACAGCATCTGTCCAGGCCCTTCTAACTTGTAGAGTCTCCACTGAGAAATCAGGTGTAATTCTGATAGGTTTGACTTTAAATGTTAGTTGGTCTTTGTGGGAAGCCATGGCAAGGCCTTACTCTTGGCAAACACTCACCCTTGGCTCTCCTCATCTACTATTCTTCTTTCTGTTTACCTTCCATGATTCTGATTAACAACAGGTATAACCTAGTTAGACCCACAGCTGCAGCTAGTTTCCTCACCTGCAAAGCCTTCTTTCCCTTCCTGCCCCTCCCCATATCCTGTTTTTAGAGTATATAATCGTGTGAACAATGAAATCTTTGCCAGTTTGATCTGACTTCTTGACTTGCTGTTTTTTTATTTTCTCGTGCATCTCAGTCCTCTCCACAGGGTCTAGGGGTCCCACTTGATTGTCCAGCTGGACTGGACAGGTCTTTTTCCCTTAAAGCTTTTTAATATTTCCTCTTTGTTCTGTATGCTTGGTGTTTTGATTATTATGTCCAAGAGGACTTTCTTTTCTGGTCCAATCTATTTAGTGTTCTGTATGCTTCTTGAGCCTTTTTAGGCATCTTCTTCTTTAGGTTAGGAAATTTTTCTTCTATGATTTTGTTGAAAACATATTCTGGGCCTTTGAACTCTGATTCTTCACTTTTCTCCATTACTCTTAGGTTTGGTCTTGTCATAGTGTTCCAGATTTCCTAGATGTTTTGTGTCAGGAGGTTTTTAGACTTTTAAAATCTTTTGGTTGTGTTGAATGTATCTACTTTTAAAAAAATTATATCTTCAGTGCCTGAGATTCCTTCCGTTTCTTGTATTCTGTTGGTGAAGCTTAACTCTATGTTCCTGTTCAAATTCCTTAATTTTTCATTTCCAGAATTCTCTGATTGGGTTTTCTTTATCGATTCTATTTCCACTTTCAGGCCTTGAGCAGTTTTAATTATTTCTTTACACTGTTTGTTTCTGTTTTCCTGGATTTCTTTAAGAGATTTATTCATTTCCTCTTTAAGACCCTCTATCATATTCATAAATGCTCTTTTAAGGTCTTTTTCTTGTATCTCAGCTATGTTGGAATATTCAGGGCCTGCTGTGGTAGGATAGCCTGGTCTCATGGAGACATACTGCCCTGGCTGTTATTGTGTTCCTATGCTGGCATCTTGGCATCTGGGGTTGGGATAATTAAAGGTCTAGGTGCTGATTTCTAGATTTGTCTTGAGTAGGTGTTTTATTCTTGTTCTGTTTCTTCTCTGGATTTTCAGAGAGTGTGTTGCTTTCCTGTTGCTTGTTTTGCTGGCCTGTTTAGCTGGTGTGTTCACCAGGAATGCCTGCTGATGTTGGAGACTGGCAAACTGGATGAACTGAGGGAAGGAAGATTGGAGGAGAAAGTCTTTGTAGTCTGTTGGGGATGGGGTCAGGCAAGAAAGAGAGATCATAGTAGGTTTCTAGTTACAGATCTGGGAATGAGATTGGGTGTGTTAGATTGTCTCTCAGGAACAATAGGAGAGGTCTGGTTTTGTCTTTAATCTACTTGTTCCAGAAGGAGCAGCCCTTGGTTTATCAAGGGGTGCCTTCTAGAATTGGAGTCTGGCTTGCCATGACAAGCTGCGGGATGAAGGAGGTTAGGAGAAGATGGTTTTTAGGATCCGTGGGAGATGGGAGCAGGATGACACGGGACTGCAGTTGGTCTTCTGTTGCAGCACTAGGGAGGAGACTATGGGATTGGGTCTGGGGAAACAGAGACAGGAGATGGTCTGTGGGACGCCTACCTGCTTTTCTGGCAGCTGTGGCCTGGGGTTTAGCTGCAGCTGATGGATTTTTATTTCTAACTCCTGGAATGCGAAGCTTCTGAGGCAAGGGGTAAGGAGTCAAGGTTCTAAAGGGAGGTTGCCTAGGCTTTAGCCCTCGCTTCCAGTGCCTGCCAGCTATGTGCATGGAGGTAAGCCCCAGAGCACTCATCTCTCACATGGCAACAACATGAAAGGCTCTGCTTGCTTTGAAGGCTAAATAGTCAGAAAAAGGTCTTGACCCTTGGCATGCTCTTTAAAAATGTTCCCGCTCACGATTTACATTAAATACACAATAATCTATATTTTCCAAATTCCTTCAAACATTTATCGTTATCATCTCTGATCTCTCAGTGGCTTCCCACTACCATCTTGGCCTTTATTGCTTCTGTCTATTTCTTTGACCTTCCTTCAATGTTACACCAGACAGGTTTTTTGTTTTGTTTTGTTTTTAAAAATCAAGCTGAAAATAATTACATTTAACTGAGCCTAATTTATTAAAATAATTGCCTTAATGAATACTAGTTATTAAATGCTCATTTAGTTACGTGCTGCCTTTGCTGGTACATGTAGTTCATATTAATCCTTATTAAACAAGACATGCAGCAAACCATGTAATTATAGACAAAGTACCTATAAAAATCAAAGGTAGGAGAAAAATGCTTTGAAGAGAGCTATGTAGTTGTTGAGACTTCCTGTGCCCTGCCAAGAACCCGTAACAGGAGTGTAGGGATAGGTGACAGGTCATTGGTTGATTGTCCCAAGGCTTGCATGCCAAAGACAGAGAGAAATGAGAAAAAGTTGAGCACCCAGCTTCTTACAGTTATTAAAAAAAATTTCTCTTTTAGGTTAGCATACAAAGAGACAAGTTTCATCATGGCACGCTCATTCCTATGCATGCCACACCTTCAAACAAGTCCCAGGGGTGGATTCTGAGCTCACAGAGCCTTCTTTTCTCTGGGTGAGCCTGAACGTGCAAGTAGGACAGCATTGTCTCAGGAGCTGGGTATGGAATGGGAACTTGTCTTCTTGGCTCTAAAATATAGATGAGTGGTACTTACACACTGGTGTGTGCTCCCTTGATACATTCAGCTTCTCTAACTCCTAACTCCTTCAGAATGTGGCCTCATTTAGAGACAGGAATTTTGCAAGAGTCATTACATTAAACTGAGACAGAGGGTGGGTCCTCAGTATGACTGATCTCTACCACACACACACACACACACACACACACACACACACAACTCACACACTAACATGGCTTAAACAACATAGTTTCATGGGGTTACAATTCTTCAGGTCCAAGGTAAGTTATCAGCAAAGTTTTGAGGGCTGGAAGGGTTGTCCTGTTCCTTTCTCCCCAAATTCTTCTGGTTTGTTAAGTGTCTCTTGGCTTGGACCATCACAGACTCTCTGCCCTCAGCTTCCTCAGAGACTCTTCCAGTGTGTGCCCCTTTGTCCCTTTGTAAATGATACAGTCATGTTTGAGTAGAGCCTAACCAAATGGCTTCTGTGTAAAGACCTTACCTCAAAATAGTCACATGATGTAGGATTAGGATTTCAACATATGAGTTTTGGGGCTAGGGATAGACAGACACAATCCAGCCATGTACAGTGACTTTGCATAATATCTGCCCCTCTGTGGGTTCAGTTTGCTTAAGTGAGATGTGACCAGACACCTTCCCAAGTTCATTTATTCTTATGTAAGCCAAATAGTCACCAGCCCCAGCTGTGGCAGTGAAAGAGACAGCAACAGTGGAAAGAAATGGCAAAGACTTCAGTCAGGTGAAGGGGATGGGTCTGCTGGCTCTGACAGACACCCCATTCTCTGCATCTCTGTGATGAGACCTTGATGAACCAGCATCAGGACCTAGTCACTCTCAGGATCAGTCCCAGAGGTGACCGAAGGACGGTTAAGAGTCCCATGCAGTAGAATTAAGTCATCTAAACTTCCCTTCTGTGTAGACATCAAAAAGGCAATTGGTTTAATCATTTGTGCTCAGCTACACCCAAGTCAAGCTAGAGTCTAGAGCTAGAAATTGATGCTGTCAGGTTCTCTGCTACGCATTGTTTCAGTGTGATTCCTGACATGCCATCTTGGAAACATCTAAGCTATTATCTCAGCCCTTCAGAATACTGGCAAGTGTAATGGGGGAGAGAATCCCATGGCTACCAGTCAGGTGTGCCTCTCAGAAATGTGTGTCAAGTTTAAGTTTGCCCTCAGGGAATGGGTTGGCTTTGATGGATTAAGGAAAAAATTACTGTTTTGTATAAATCAGAGCAGCAGGCTATGCAGGTAAAGTAAGAGGATGTATTTGAACCTGAGGTTTACTGGGTGCTTCTTTTCAATGACCAACAGTGTGCAGTTGCCTGGGGTGTACAGGCTATGACTGTTGGTAGCCACAGTTGACCAAGATCGTTTCCCAAGCAGCACCCTGCCAAAGGGTCCAGACATGATCACTCACCCTAACCATCCCCACTGCCCCTTTCTCCTGCCTCCTCTACTGGGGCATACTAGCTGGGCCCATACTAGGGTGCCCACTTCCCTGGTTGTCCCAGTGAAAGTCTCATGGGCAGGTAGCTCCTGTTATATGCCAGAGTCCAGTATACACCCCTCCTTCATCTACTACATGGGCCATAGCCTGGACTGGCCTCGGACTCTCTGTATAGCTGAGGGGGAACCTGGGCTGCCGGTCATCCTGCTTCTTCCCTGGTGCTACAACTCCAGTCGGGCTATTGTACGTATGTAGTACTTGGGCTCAAACGCAGGGCGTCGTGCATACCAGGCCAATGCTCTACTAAAAAGCTACAGCCCTGCTTTACTCCCGTGTCTTTGTCTGAAATGCAAATGCCACTTGCCAAATTTATTTTTTCCCTATTTTTATTGATAATAGAATTTTTCATACAATGCATTTTTTAAATTTATTATTTTATTCACTTTACAACCCAATATCAGCCCTTCCTCTCTCCTCTCTGTACTCCCTCACACAAGTCCTCCCCCCATTCCACCTTCCCCTTCTCTTTGAGAAAGGGAAGCCCCCCCTTTGGTATCATTCCCCCACTAACACCTCCCCTCCCCCCATCAAGTCGCTGCAGGACTAGGTGCATCTTCTCCCACTGAGGTCAGACAAGGCAGGATTTACAGACAGGCAGGCAGGCAACAGGCTCGGGGACAGCCCCTGCTCCAGTTGTTGGGGAACCTGATGAAGACCAAGCTGCTCATCTGCTACAATTTCAGGGGGCCTAGGCCCTGCTGCTGTTAGTTCTTTGGTTGTTGATTCAGTCTCTGGGAGCCCCAAGGGTTAGCTTAGTTGACTCTGTTGGTCTTCCTGTGGAGTCCCTGTCCTCTTTGGCTCCCTCAATCCTCCCAACACCACTAAAAGACTCCCTATGCTCTATCTAATATTCGAGTGTGAGTTTCTGCATCTCTCTCCATCGACTGCTGGGTGGAGCCTCTCAGAGGACAGTATGCCAGGTTCCTGTCTGCAACTATAACAGAGTATCATAAATAGTGTCAGGTTTGGGTTCTTGCCCATGGAATAGGTCTCAATTTGGGGTAGTCGTTGGTTGGGCATTCCCTCAAATTCTGCTCTGTCTTGTTCCCTACATCTTGTACTCAGGGCACATTTTAGGTGAAGAGTTTATGAGTGGGTTATTGTACTTATCCTTCCACTGGGAGTCCTGCCTCGATACAGGAAGTGGCCACTTCAGGATCCATATCCCCCCTCCTCCCTGTTAGGAGTCTCATCTACAGTCGCCCCATAGACCCTCTGGGCCTCTCCCCATCCCAGGTCTCTGGCATGTCCTAGAGATTACCCCTCCCCCATCTCCCTTCTCTCTCCCCTGCCCTCCTTACATATGGTCTCCCCTCATACCACTCCCTACCCCTCCCGATTAATTTTTAAAATGTATTTATTCTTCAAGATTTCCTACACGTGTACCATGTAACATGACTCTATTTACTGACGTTTTCTCCCTCCAACTCCCCTTGGAGTCCTTCAATAGGTTCCCCTGGCAATATCATGCTTCCTTCTTCCTTTCAAAAGTATCTCAATGTGTTTAATTAGTGCTGTCCCTGTGCTTATGGGTGCAGAATCACTCACAGATGCACGGTAGTGGCTACATTTCCTTTCCGAATGAAAATTACTACCCTTTTCAGAGCCTCCATTAGCTTCCAACCAATCCATAGAGAGGGGTGGAGCTTCAAAAGCCCCGCCTCCACACCCATATTGGAATTTTGACTGCTTGGTTTTGTGAGAGAAGCAGCTATGACATGCTCATAAAACAGGATTTCACAGCACGGGTTCTTCACCTCTGGTTCTTACCGCCTGTCTATCTGTTTTGGTGTTTTTTTTTTTTTTTTTTTTTTTTTTGGTTTTTTGAGGCAAGGTTTCTCTGTGTAGCCCTGGCTGTCCTGGAACTCACTCTATAGACCAGGCTGGCCTCAAACTCAGAAGTCCACCTGCCTCTGCCTCCCAAGTGCTGGGATTAAAGGCGTGCACCACCACTGTTCAGCTCTTACCACTTGTCTGTCATTCTTCTTCCGTGATGTTCACTGGGCCTAGGAGATGCGGCCGATAAAGACGGTTCACTTAGGGCTGATCACTCACAATCACAAACATCCTTGTTGATTTGACCAATTGGTCTTTGCATAACCTGTGCAGAAAGAAGCATCTCTGGCTAAGCAACACAGATATTCTTCTTACCGTCTGAGACTTAGAAGGGGTGGTATAAACGCCATGTTTAGGGCAGAGAACTCCCCATTTAATTACCCTCAATATCTTGGACAGCCATGAATCTCTGCATTCACTTCCTTTTGTTGAGAAGAGAAGTTTGTCCGATCAAGACTGAGAGAGTAGCATTTCTGAATAAGAACACAAATATCTGACAGCTGGGTGCTGTAGTTTAGTTTAGCTAAACGGACACTAGTAAATTTCCTGGCTAGGATCTATTACCTTCTTAGTCATAGGTTTTAAGCCAGGTTTACAGTACCAATCATGGTTTCCCTCTTGTGTAGTAGGCCTCCAAAACCAATGATAGTGTGCTTGGTTGCCCTCTTGACAGCTGTGCCATTATTGCGCCGTGGGCATGTCTTGCCTTGCGGGTTGGAACTGTGAATTCTAGTGTTCTCAGCAGGATAAGACCATTGACATCCTTTTTACACAGATGCTTGCATTACCACCTCTGGCACTATGAAAGCTAGCCAGCAGGGAGCAATCTTCTAGCTCAGCTACACAAAGAACATTTACAGTTTCACAAAGTCCCACTGCAAGTTGTTGGCTTTATCTTGTGAGCAACCAGAGTCCTGTTTACAAAGTCTTTGTCCCTGCCTGTGTCTTTTATGGCAGTTCCCACCTTTTTCTCTAGCTCTTCCAGGGTTTCAAGTGTTATTCTGAGATCTTTAATCCATTCGGAGCTGATTTTTGTGCAGAGTGAGAGATAAGAATCTGGATTCATAATTTTACATGTAGATATCCTATTTGTCTAGTGTCTTCTGTTAAAGATGGTGTCTTTATTCCAGCACACATTTTGGCATGCTTGTCAAAATTCAGGTGGCTGCAGCTGTGTGTATTTGGGTCCTTGGGCTATAGAAATTACCTGTGTCTGTTCACCCCACCCCCAATAGCAAGATGTTTATATTATTCTGGCCCTGTAAGTGTAGTCACAGATGTGGCAACACCTCTGTCATTGTTCTTTCTGATGAACTGTGTCTTGACTCATCTACCTACCTATCTACCAGTCTATCTATCTATCTATCTATCTATCTATCTATCTATCTATCTGTCTATCTATCTCACATGAATTTTAAGATTTTTTTCTATTCATGAGAGAAATTTGATTGAGATTATATTGACTCTGTAGATTACTTTGGTAAGATGGCCATCATTACACGTTGATTCTATCAGGCCATGAGAATGAAGGTCTTTTCATTTTCTAGTATTTTCCTCCATTATTTCTTCATTATTTTAACTTTTCACTGTGGATATTCTGTATTTCCTTGGTTAAGTTTACACCAAGGGTTTTTTTTTTTTTCTTTCATACTGTGTCAATATGTCTGCCTTGGTATACACGAAGATTATTGGCTTTTTAAATTGAATTCTCTGAGAACTTCATATATAGATGGATTTGATTATAATAACCCCCAACTTCCTATCTGTGCTTTCCCTGATTCATCCCCCAAGCCTCCCTTCCAACTTTCTATCCTTTTCATAGCTCACAGAGACCTATCAGTGATGTGCAATTATGCAGGGAAATTGGGCCATCCATTGGATTCTGGATAGCCTTTCAAGGACCATTTCTTTAAAGAAAACTAATCTTCCTGTCCAAGTAAGGGTGCTAATTTTGTGACCTGAAGCTTTGCTGAAAGTGTGGACCACGTCTACATGTGTTTAGTGGGATCTCTTCTGTCTAGAATTGTACCATCTGCAGAAAGAGATCTTTTGATTTCTTCCTCTCTGTTTGTAATCCTTTTATTTTCTTCTCTTGCTTTACTACTTTGGTTACAACTTTGGAACAGGTTTACGCTTGTCCTTTTAAACTCTGTGTTCTGCATTTTGTCTGAGTTGCTGTCATTAGAGACTATTCCTATGCGGCTGGTGTTCTTAGAGGGGACATATGTTAGCTGTTCATATTGCTTGTACTCCTACAATGGGACCTGGGCATCTAGAGTCAGGTTGTCAGCTGTGTCTTTTGATATGAGTTTGGGGAACACAACACAGGGGACATGTGCTTGTGGCCTTTTATGATGGGCTGGACAGTTCTGGATGTGTGTCAGGTGGAGATTTTTAAATTCTGGAGTAGGGAGAGACCGAGAGACGATACACATGGTTATAGATGGGTGCTGGGTTAGACTATGGGATCTCTAGTGGGAGGGGCCAGGAAAAGATGTAGAGGGTACCAGACTGGTAGTGTGCAGGGCTTCAGGAAGCTCTAAGTTAAGATAGAACAGGAGGAGGTGACTCAAGTTTGCTACCTGTACTTCTAGGCCATGTTAGGAAGATGGAGGGTTCATGTCAAACACTTGGTAAGACTTTGGGGAGTCCCTAGTAGAGAGACTTGAGGAAGAGGAGAAACATCTATGCTACCTGGGTCTCCGGCCAGTAGGTGAGCTTCATATGCCAATTTCTTATGTATCTTTCTAGGGATATATCGCTCTAAGCAAATATGTCCTGATTATACTTTCACATAATTAAATAATATGTTGTGATGGATAATGAAGTAACTAATTAATACCTGAATACTTCGATAGACTACTGGAATGTATTTCAGAATCATTAGGATGGTCCGTCTTTCCTTCCCTCCCTCCCTCCCTCCATCCCTCCCTCCCCGTTTCCCTTTTTTCCATGCTCACTAAACTATTTTTTTGGTACCTGGCAATGAGTAGGTAGGCTGTTAATAAATATTTATTGACTGAAAAAAATAAGTGAACGGATGTTCTCACTGTAGTTCTGAGTAGCTCACATACATTAGTCTAGGGCAAATAAATCCTGGGCTGTCTTGCTCCAAGGCATTTGAAATGAGTGGAGTGCCAATCAAAGCCAGGGCTTCTAGTTCAGCTGGTCGAGCAGGTTGAGTCATGCTCTTCTCTCCCTACCTTTATTTATTTAATTAATTTTATTCCTTTAAAAAAATTCTTCTAATGATCTTGCTGAACGTTTATGACCACTGTTCACAGAGATAGAAGCTGCTTCTGACATTGCGTTCCCCTCTCCATTCTTGTAGTGTGCTGGTAAAGAAACCTTGGAGTTAAAGAGGTTAAATGGTTTTTTTTCCCAGATTCACACAATGCCCTGGATGACAGTAGGGCTAGGCCCTTCAGCCAGAGGAACGGGTGTTACCCTGACAATCCATGTGATGGGTAAAGCCAGGGTTTACAAGAATCCTGCTCGTTGGCTTTACAATGATTCAAAAGTATACGCATGCAACCCTTCAAGTTTTCCCCTTAGAGCAGCATTCCATCCATGACATGAGATAGGGAGTGCTTTCCTGTACTGGGCTGATGAAAGTGCTCTGAGGTCATTTGAGACAGCTAGCTGTGATGTTCAGTAAATGCACTCACATCCCCTAATAGCTCCACTCACAATGCAGCTTCAGTTCGCAATGTGTTTGTAAGGATATGACTGCATCGTGGCTTGAAGAGTCTCTGTAGATCCTTCACTGGTTATCCTTCAAAGTTGCTATAATATTGTCCAATCCTTCATCAGAATCTGTGAGAGACTCCAAATCAGGACACTAAAAATCTAAGCGGGGGAGGAGGGCATTGCTATCTGTGGACATTGTAGGACATTGTAAGAGAATCAATACTGTCTTCTGAAGCTTTAAAAATTTGGGGTCATTTGTTATATAATAGATAGTTAAGAGCACGCAAGGCCAAAGGGAATATTCTTTTGCAAGTATAAGATGTATGGGGACAGCCTGGCCAACAGTTATCCTCCAGGCCACACTGGTTTGAATGTAATGAACATTTTTTTAACTGTGAATCTCTGGGATTGGGCCTTGAGGTTCATAGCTTGGTCCTAATTTTCTGTCATCCTGGCTTCCCAACCAGGTCAGATCCACTGAGCAAGCAGCTGTTGCAAGCTCATTCCTCCACGGAGCTGCTTGATGTCCTGTCTTCCCCAACAGGATGCTTCTGTTTGAACTTAGCTGCTGTGCTGTTTCCATAGCAACGGCACCATTTCTCATCACCATGAACAATGGCTGAAGGCTCTGACTTCTCCATCCAAGACAATGCTTTCTATCCTTTATCTTTTGTGCTGGGCATCCTGGTAGGCATATGTAGCAAGTGTCACCATGGCTTTGAATGACACTTTTCTAGATACTGGACCTCTTTCCATAAGATTTGATTTTTTTTTTATATCACTCACAGAGAAGTACTTGTTCAGGTACTTCAGCTTCAAGTAGTTAATTTGTTGTGTGTATTGAGCTCAAGAATTTAGCAACACATCTCTAACATCAATTTGTCATTGAATATATGATTTGTAAGTGTTTCACTCCCTCAGTAGCTTAACCTCGATGCATTACTCATCGTTTTTGCTCAACCATTTTGTACTTTTACTTAGTTTTTTTACATTTATTATCCATGTTTCTGGTGTTGGAGCCAAGAAATCCTGACTGGACACAGTGCTTAAGGATCTCCTCCTGGTTTCTTCTAAGGGTTCAAACTTTGGGGGTATAGCTTTGTCTTTGATCCCTTGTAAGTTTACTTTGTTGTCTTGCATGTGGAGATACTGTTTTCTCAACAGTATGTGTTAGAAATACCACCCTCTCCCTGTTGCATGGTTTTGCTGGGAAGGTCCCATGGGCATTCTTTCCCAACTCTTGTTTATCCCATCCATTTACGTATCTCTTTTTAAGTCCACGACAAACTCTTGGTAGGCTTGTCATATGTTTTGAGATCAGGGGATGTGAGACTTCCAACTTTGTTTTTATTTTTCAAGATAATTTTGGCTTGTTGAGTTCATTGTGAATTTTCTAGTTCTTTTCCTATTTCTGCAAAATTGACTTGAGAATTTTTATGGGAATTGCATCGAGTTTGATAGGATATGTAATTAGTCTGTGTTGTATTGACATTTCGGTAATATTACATCTTCTAATCATGATGAATTATTGTCTATTTCTATTCGTTGGTCTTTAGCTGCTTTTAGTAATGCTCTTGAATTTTTCAGTATTTCTCCTCCATAGGGGTTCTCCCTCTGTCTTATCTTTACAGAAGCTGCCTCACGGGGCAGTTTCCTTAATGTAGGTGTTGACTTGATCAGTGTTCATGTAATAGAAATGCAATTGATCCCATGTGCTGATACCATATCCCACACCTTCACCAAACTTCTTTCTTACTTCTGCAAGCTTCCTAACACCAAGTCAGAACCAGTGTTTTGATCTCTTCTTCAGGTGCTCTTGGCTTGCTTTCCTTTCTTACACAGTTGCTGCATCTAGAATTTCTACACTATTCTGAGTAGAGAGAGCAGGTGTGGGCATCCTTGACTTTCCCTTGTAAGAGAAATGCTTTTATTTTTACCTCTGAGCATCATCTTACCTAGGACTTTTTATCCTTGCAACTTATGAGGTGGTTTGCTTGTATTGCTAGCTTTTTCAGTATTCCTCCCCACCCCATGAAGTCATGGTCAATATTATTGAGTACTTTCTTTTTCGTCAGTTGAGATGATTTTAGGTTGCTTCCTGAAACTTGCTGATGCAATATATTATACTGTTGCTTATTTTGTGTTGAGCCATGTAAGCCCCACTTGGCTATGGAACCTGATCCTTTTAATACGTTATTAAATTTCTGAGGGTCTTTGCATCAACACTTGCCAGCAAGATTAGTCTGTAGCATTTTTTTCTATTAGTGTTTCTGTGAGTCTGGTTTTGCTAACAGCAAAATGCTTAGTCTTCTAGAAAGAGAATGTAAAGGTCCATCCTTTACAAGTTTTGGAAGCTTGAGGAGGAGGGACATTAATTTTCTTTTAACAGTTGATAGTGTGAGTGGGCATAAACCTGGTCCCCTGTTTTCTTTTGTTGGGAGTGTTCCTCCCTCTGCCCAGTTTGTTGTCTTCACTGAGATCTGCAAGGGCTCCCCGGGGAGAGAAAAAGACAGGGCCATCCTAGATGATTGCCTGACTTCAGCCTTTCTCTTCTGATGGAATAGTTGAATTCAAGTGCTAAGACAAGATGGAACTGCCATGCTGTGGCTGGGGTCTTCAAAGTTCCTGGTAAACGGCTGTTCTCTCTTCCTTCTGTTGGGCATCACGGTGTAGTTTGGTAGATAGGTCAGATTGTCAGTCAGTGGGAACATTTTACAGCTCTGTGTATGTCTAACACTTTGACACAAGACCCACGGTCCCCTTGAATCAAGGCCACTTAACAGAAGTTTCAGCTGTATTTTGTATTTGTGTTCTCAAGTCCACAAATGAACAGGATAAACATCCTGGTCACAGTTTGTGATAGGAGCAATAATAGTGGCTGTCCCTTGACTCTGATGTTCTGAGTCTCAGCACAGTGAACTTCTACCACAATCCTTGTGACAGAGGGCGCGATCATCTGTCTCAGGTTGTTTTTCTCATTGCCAGGGGCGATGTGACACCAGAAATGGTACCTGATTTTTCTTTTCCATTTCTGGCCATAAAGTGGCTCCCCGTAGGGACTTGTTGCTTGTACACATAAACTGTGGATTGTAGCAGGGTTTCATTCTCGTATGCTAGCACTACTTAAGAGCTCTTTCCCAAGGGACCACTAACGTAAACAATCCTAGCATGGCTGTCGTTCCACCTCTAAAGGGGACTTAATTTCAAATGAGGTATTGGCAGCTTGACTATCCTGAGAAAACCCTCACCCAGCCCGCTGCATTATAAAGAGTCATTTCTGCTGCTTGGGAGCCCAGCCCATCCCCTTCCTGATCCAGGTCCTCGTCCCTAAGTCAAGAGTCATTCCTGGAATAAAGCTGACTGAGAAGGATCCAACCTTGTCGTGTCTTAATTGCTGGCCAAGGCGGACGCGACAGTGGATCCTGTTAGTATGGGTGATTCTAACTCAGTCAGCATGGTCAGTGTCTTTCCCAGGACCTTACCATATAGATGCTCAATGGCTGTCATTCAACATGACACTCAAAAAGGAAGGATTCTTTAATTTAAACAGAATGGTTCTTTCAGATCTCTTTGCTTTAATCCTGGCAACCATGAACTCACTCGCCATACATAGAAAGACCATTTTTAATCCACTTGAAGGAATCATAGGTAGGAGAGTCCTTGACTTGATGGTTCTCCACGTGAGATTTGGGTTTCAATCTCTACAGATACGGGAAGTGGCAGTGAGCCATGGCTTCTGCTCAGCCCTTCAGTCATGAAGGAAAAGGACCAGCATGCTACATGGGCAGAGCTGCTCCAGCCAGATGCCCAGGCCATTGATTCTGTGTATTGTCAACTCGAAGATATTTTCAACTTTAGTGACTTTATCATGATAAGTTGAGATCTGAGGTGTCATCTGGCTAGTGTGCTTAATCATAGGAGCAAGCAGCCTCAAAGCAAGAGACTCTACAAACTCTGTAGCTTAATAATGACACACACACTCAACACACACACAGACACACACACACACACAGACACATATATACAGACACACACACAGACACACACAAACACACACACCACTTGTAGTTGAATTCTCCAGAAACCAACCTTGAGACCAAGGCTGGAGTACAAGAGGCTTCTGCAGAGAACCCAGAATGTATGGTTGACGAGTGCAGAAGAGTAGGAAGCCAGCACAAGTCACATTAATAGATGAATGTAGAGTAGGCACGTGAAGCCTTGTCTCACTAGGAGCTGTTCAGAGCCTGCCTCCAAGCTGTTCCATATGTAGCATGAAGCCGGGATGTTTGCTCTAGCTAATAATCTCTTCTTCTGAGGGCTGTGCTGGAACTCAGGCCTGCTCCACATCCAGGGAGTCTTAGGAAGAGGGCTTCAGGGCTTTGCTTGAAGGAGTTACCTGTATATTCCAGGGCTCAGAAGACTGAGAAGAACATGGATGTCAGTCTATGTAAAGCAATGTGGTTATATTTATAAACCAGGACCTATGACCCCTGGTTTGTCCCTGACTATAAGTCCCTCCAAATTCCAAAGTCCTCCATGTGTCTGCCCACAAAAACCTTTTTGGCTCTTAGAATGTGAGACTTTCTTTCCTTTACAAAGACCTCTGACTCAAGACCTGTTGGGCCATCACAGTCAAAGTTCCGTGGCTACGTGTTTGGAACAGGAGGACTTCTCTGTCCAAGTGTCTCCCCCTTTTTTCCTGGTGACACACGGTAGAATCAGTTTAGTCTTTGCAGCTGATTTGTGCCTGTCTAACACAAGTGAGACTCACATCTTACCCTAACATAGTTGCTAAATCATCTGATATTTGATTAATTTGCTCAGCATTTTCAGCTGTTTATGAGCACTTGTTAAGTTCCCAGAATCCCTTTCTCTCCCACCCTTTCAGTTCCTTACTTTCTAGGTAGAGTTAAGACATGCTTGCTGTTTGGGCTAGCCTAGGGTGATTAATACAGTACTACTGGTCACAGGCTTACTACATTTCATAATATAACCAGTGAAAAAGAAAGAACACACAGGAAGAAGGTTGGCCTAGTTCTGTGACAGTTCCTGACACACATGTACAGATAATGAAGCTCCTTCACCATCAAACACCTGCGGGTCCTTGGCATATCCCTTGGCTCCTTTCCTTCAAGCTCACTTCCAGTACATTAAGGCTAGATATATTACTATATTACTGCCTCCTATGTGTCCCAAGGTCTGAAAGGGGGTTGAGGAAGGCTGCATAGTCTCACAATACTTATGTATTCTTTTAAGAGCCTTGACTGTGATATGCTCACTGATGCTTAGTAAGAAGTAATGAACAACTTCAATACATGACTGTTACCTTCAAAATGCTTCTGATGGCTGGAGTCGATGCTCTACAGGATGGAGCTTGTGGGAGGGAGAGATGGCTCAGTGGTTAAGAGAACTTGTTGTTCTTGCAGAGGACCCAGGTGCCCATCCAAGCACCAAAATGGCAGCTCACAGCTGTCCATAGCTCCACTCCCAGGGGATCCATAGCCTTCTTTTGACCTCAGTGGGTATCAGGCATGCACATGGTACACACAGTACATGCAGGAAGAGCACTCATACACACAAAATAATAAAGTTAAATTTGTTTTGAAAAGAACGGGGTTTGGAGATGCTTCTCTGGAGTATATATTTGTCACATATGTCATGCATGACTGCTAGAAAGCTCGGTTCAGGAGTCTGCGCAGTTTTCAAGGGGCCCATGGATGTCCCAGACTCCTGACACTGTCATTTATCAAGTGTCTGCTGGGTACTTTGTTGCAAAAAAGCAGTTTACTGGTAAAGGCAAAAATAAATGGCTACTGGAAAAGGTTTTCTGCTAAGGCACAGACTCTGGGAAGAATCAAGATTCCCGAGACTTCTTTGGCAAAGGTGGGCAGGATTCACACTCTGGGGCACACCCTGAGAACCAGGCCTGGGTCTGTAGCTTGCCGGGTCTAGCATAAAATGAAAACACAGGGCCGTTGTTTGAATACTCTGAGATCTAAGATGCTGACGGCTGAGCTGTACTGTGGCAGGGACGCCTTCTAACTGTACGGGGCCAGTCACACCCTTCAAGGTTGACCATGGGGGAATTTTCAGGAGGCGGTGGTGGGGCACTTCACTGGCTCTCTGTGGAACCAGCAGTCTCCTAACTGAGACATCCCCTGCTCCCACTGTGTGCACTCCAAGACGCGCTCTCTCCTGCACCACTTCAACGGGGGCCTTCTTTGGCCGACTAGTGAATCTGCCTCCGATTAAGCAATGTACCTAAAGGTGACCCAGGAAAGCATGAAACTGTGGCAAGAGATTCGGGGTTTGGATCCTTATAGGGGTAATGAGTAGTTTCATAATCCTGTGTGTTAGAACCCCTTTGGGTAAAGGGGCACGGGAATGATACCTGTAGGAGAGATGGGATTGTGGGAGGGGCGAATCAGGCTATAAAGCATGGGCAAGCTTATTCACGTCCGGGCTGCTTCTTCACAAGGTGGGATTTTTACTTCCCCTTCCCTGAGACTCTTCTTGGGTCACATCTCTTATTTTCTTATTTAGTCAGAATTTGGAAGAACCAAGGAAAAATAGCAGTATAAGGCCCCCCCCACCGCCCCCACACTTGGAGGGAGTGGGATGCCCTGGGTGGAAAAGTCAAGCTCTGAAGCCAGACAAAAAAGTCTTGTGGTAGCTCCTCACCCTCTCCTGGGTCCGTGAAAACCTGACAGATGGAGAATCGAGGCGCTAATGGTAAACAAGAGGCGCTGGGTCGTCTGGATTTGATTCATCCTCTGTCCCCTACTGCACAGTAGACCGAGTAATTGATGCTGGCTACAAACCAGCCTCCTGAGTCTCTAATCTCCCAAGGCTTCCAACCATCTTCAGCAATTAAGCTCAGTGTGACAGTTGTTTCTGAAACAAGGAGCCAAATGAATGGAATTAATCTCCCTGATTTAAATCCATTAGTGCCTGTGATACACTGGTGTTTAAGAGGTATTCACCTCACCGGGTCATGCCCAAAGGGGTCACGAGCTGACTCACAGTTAATAGTGAGGAAGGTTTTAATGGCGGGGGACAGCTTTGAAGAGGGCAGGGTGTGTTCAGAAGCTTGAAGGTTTAATGCACTTTTAATTAAATGTGTTTAATAGGATTCGGCACCAGCTATCATGCCACTGCAGATAGACTCATTTTATTTGCTCATTTAATTACATGTGTGCTATTACCCAAGTGTAAACATTTGATAACTCGGAAAGCAGTGGGCTCCCAGAGGCTCCCCAGGGTTCTGCTGGCACTTCGGATTAGTTCAAACCTTGTCCCCCACCTTTCAGCCCCCGTTATGAATTTCTTTTAAGAAAAAATTTATTTTGTTTTAAAATTGTGCTTATGTGTGTGTGTGTGCATCTGTTGTGAGCGTATGTGTGCGTGTGCGCATGCATGTGTGTGTGTGTGTGTGTGTGTGTGTGTGTGTGTACAGAGGTCTGTGGAGCCAAAAAGTGTCAGATCCCCTGGAGCTGGAGTCATAGGAGGTTTTGAGCCATCACACATAGGTGCTGAGAATAAAACTCTGGTCCTCTGGAAGAGCAGTAAGCGTTCTTAACACAGAGCATCTGTCCAGCCACCCTTCCTCCCTCCTTTTAGAAGAGGATTCATTGTTGGTGTATCCAAGGCTAGCCTTGAACTATGTAACCAAAAATGACCTTGAATCTCTTACTTTTTCCACAGGGCTTTCTTGCCTCAGACAGCTGTTCTGTAGCAGGAGGGAGGCAGTTCCACACTGCCAGGGCCTTGTAAAGCCAGCTACTCCCCTGACTGTCGTGTCCACCAGGTACTGGTCTGCCCTTGCTTACATGATGTGTCACAGAATTTGCATTTATGCTATGATATACACTCCTTTGTAGACTTGGTTTTTATTTTATTTATTTTATTTTTTGGTTCTTCGAGACAGGGTTTCTCTGTGTAGCCCTGGCTGTCCCGGAACTCACTCTGTAGACCAGGCTGGCCTCAAACTCAGAAATCCACCTGCCTCTGCTCCCAAGTGCTGGGATTAAAGGTGTGTCGCCACCACTGCCCGGTGGTTTGTTTTTTGTTTTTTGTTTTTTTTTTTTTTTAAATTAATGACACTAAGCAGTTTGCTACCTTGTTCCCTCTACAGTCAATGGTGTCTCCCCTTTTTCTCTGATCCAATAAATTTTCTTTCTATACGCAGTTCTGTGCTTTTTTAATCCAAACTTCTTTTACAGTATGTTTTAAAAAAACATGTTTACAAAAATAAAGATTCAGGCAAATTAATTTTCAAATGTTTACAACACAGAATATTAAATATTATCTCAATATGTCACCAGTATTAATATGTGTATATATCTATATATCTATCTATATCTATTATCTATCTATCTATCTATCTATCTATCTATCTGGAATATTGTGTAATTATAGCCCCCTTGTATCCATCTGGTTCTGCCCCCACTAATACTGAGGTCCCTTATGTAAAGCAGCGGGCAGGGTGTTTGGTTTACGGCACATGCCCAGCCTCTTGTGCAATTTAAAGCAACTCTGGATTATTCCCAGCTCTGAACACAAGGGAACGTTGTATATATAGTTACTGTGTTATCTCAGAACAATGACAAGCTGTTCATGTCCAGCTCAGATTCATTAACACTCTTTTCTGCCTGATGTGGGTGGATCCCAGGAGGTGTGGTGCATGGTATGAGATAGGAGGAAGCAAACAGGAAGTTTCCCCCCTGACCCTGGGAAGTCTAGAGTGCATACAGCAGTCTCGGCTCACAGGGGCTCTGCAGGGGCACACAGCTCGGCCACGGTACCTGCTGCACAGTTCTGCATCTCGGATGACCAGCATGTAGATGTTCACATTTCATTGGCTGCCTGCTGCCACCTGTCAAAATGTGGAAAGCAAACCCAAACTTCTTTCCATCATTGGAACATGGCAGGCAAATCTCATCAGTTGATGCTTACAGGGAAGTCACTGTTGTACGGTCCCACTCGAGCACTGAACAGGCAAATACTCTCTGGATAAACAGAAGTTAAGTACATTTCAGGATTGTGTTTACTCTCTGGGTCACAAAAGAGGTTAAACAAAAGTTTGTTTTTAAAATGCCTCCAGGGCCAGCAAGATGGCTCAGCGGGGAAGGGACTTGTTGCCAAGCCTGACAACCAGAGTTCAATTCTTGGAGCCCACGTGGTAGAAGGAGAGAATTGACTCCTGGTGGTTAGCTGTCTTCAGATCTGTACACATGCACACCATGTGCATATGCACACTCACGTCCACCACACAAATGAAGAGATAGACAGATTTAAGAAATGCCTCCAAAGGATGCTCTAGGGTTTTCTTCTGTGTGTTGTGAGGTGAGGGGTGGCCTAGGGCCTCTGCCCACCTGTCTACCATGAAGACGCTTACATTGTACAGTCAGGTATCACCTTCACATGGACCTAGCAGGGTGAAGTCCTTCTTGGGGAGGCTATGGGATGGGACACTTTCAGTACCTGTTGGGGATTTATCTCTCGGGTTCTGGTAGGGACTTTCAGTGGACACTGGGCATTCCTGGAAGGGCCTTAAATAGGTAAGCTCCAGCTTACTCCTTCCCACACAGATGCACTCATTGGCTTGGGATTAGTTCCTGGAAAGCAGACAGAAGGTTTAGTAGGAGGCGCCTTGCAGTCAACATTCTTGGAAAGGGGAGGCAGGAAGCAAAGTTGGATTCAAGAGGCCGGGGAGCTGTGATGTAATCTGTGTCAGCTTCCCTTTTTATGAAAATTCTGAACATGGATTGGAGAGTGAAGGTTTTAGGGGTTGAATAGGAGTCAATGAACTCATGAGATTGTCCATGGTGACATCAACATTTTTTATGAGATGATGGAGAGAGAGTCAAGATGTCTCAGTTCTGTCTCAGCATAAGATACCATATGCAGTTCTATCCTACAACACGATGCTTTTGACAGATGCTGGGCAGATGCTAGCAATGCATTCTTCAACTTTCAGCCTCAGAGTCATGGACTAATAACTAAATATATATGCTATTCTCTCTAAATCACCCAGTCTCAGTATTTTATTACAGCAATAGAATATATAAAGACAACGAATGCTACTAAGAAGTGTATCAGTTGCTACAAAAAGCCCTTGTAAGTGTGGAGGTGACTGTGACAACTTCTATGACCATCAGTCAGATTCAGACCCCTGAGGCCTCATTGTAGGGACTCTGACCAGGCATAGTCTTCCCTCAGTGGATTACTGGGACACCGTGTAAGCCTCCAGGATCCCCTACTCTTCCATACTTCCTATATGTAAAGCTCACATCACATGTGTCTCGAAATAGCAATCCACAGATACAGGGTGGACTGATTGGAGATGGACTGCCATTCTTCCTTCAGCCCTCATGGCCTTGAGCTTGGCAGTAGACCATTCAGGGTCTGAGATAGTTCAACTGTTGGATGGGGAGAATGGCATGACCAAGATGCTATGCCTCTGGGGACTGGGGTACAAGGGAGACGGTGTTCCAGGGGACTTTATGCAGCAAGCGAGAGGAGAAACAGGTCCTGCTGTATAGGTCCAGTGTTAAAGACCACACCTCTCTCAGCTCCAGCTCTTCAGTAGACTGTGTCTACCTACATACACAGGTACACCATGAGGCACATTGGAAAAAAAGACATCACACAGAATTAAGGACACAGAACACATAAGTTCTAAGTCTTTTGTTCTGATGTCAGTAATCACCAGTTACAATATAACTGTGGGTTAGTTGTGATTGTAGCTGTCAGAGGACTGGGAAAACCCAATGTTATATATTATATAACATTAATATATATAATATTATATATTTGAGTCTAATGGTTAAAAAGAAAAGGAAAAAACTGTTTTCTTAAAAAAAAAAAAACACCCTAATTCTCTTCTAAATCTTAAGTTCTGTCATTGCTCAAAACCACGTCACGTTCATCTAGCATAGAGCAGCAGCTGCCTCCTGAGACCCTGCATGTCCCTGCCTCCCTTCTTCTCCCAGGCTCCAGTGCAGACTTTCTGCTCTCCATGTACACTGCTCCTGCTGTGAGGTGCCTCCTGTGTCCAGGTCTGAAAAGCCTCAGTGGCCAGCCTGCAGACACAAGGTGAACCCCAGTGATAATCCCGATCTGCTGGCAGATGTAAGAAAATAAACTAGCTGTCATTTGGAAATGAAGAGTAGCAGACAGATAATTTCAGAATCACTCTGTTGTCTTCTGGGACCAGGGGCCAGGATCCACATAAGGCAGGTTTCAGGGCTCTCAATTCCTTTGTTTGGCTTGGCCTCAGTTTCCTTGGCATTCTCCCTCCCTCCTTCCGTCCCTCTTTCCCTCTCTCCTTCCATCCCTCTTTCCCTCCTCCTTCCTTCCCTCTTTCCCTCCCTCCTTCCTCCCTCCTTCCTTCCCTCTTTCCCTCCCTCCCTTCCTCTGTCCCTTCCTCCCTTTCCTCCCTCCCTCCTCTCTCTCTTTTCTCTCTCTCTCTCTCTCTCTCTCTCTCTCTTCTCTCTCTCTCTCTCACCATACTCATGGGGCAAGCAGACACAATTATATTATATTCTTAAACATGAACATACCTGGACATCCTTTTATGCCCTTTCCTCTGGTGGGGCTCAGCCCTCAATCCTCACCATTCTGATGTCATCCCCTTTGTACTGCTTCCTTTTTGATCAGATGTGCCACCAAGCCTTGAGTCAGTTACCTGCTGCCATTGTGCAGGGGCAGCAGGCAGAACCAGCCGTTAATCTCCAGCCTCATCAGTGTTCTTTCACGGCAGAATTGTTTCCAAAGACCAGGGATTCGGGGCACAGGGTAAGATCCCCTCTGCTGATAACTCAGAGAAAGTCAACATGCTTTTGTTTTCTCTCCATTGCACTTGTGAGTTTATGGGAGACAGATTGTTAGGGGTCCTGGTGTGGTCCCAGGAGTGTTGGCTTCCAGTCCCTGGCCTCTGTGGGCCCTTTGGGGGCTTTACATCCTCTGTGCAAAATGTAGACTTACCTCTGCCTCCAAGTGTTTAGGATTCTTCATAGAGGGTGAAGGATGGATTCCAAGATGACTTCATGGTCTTTGCCATTTTCTTCTTTGGTCTCTCAGAAAACTACTGACCATTGCATTAGAATAGCCCCTTCCACCTGGCATCTGACCCAAGACCAAAAGGAGATGCCTGAGCCACAGACAGGACCCAACTCGGGGCATGTCATACTATTTCCATACATAGATACCTACAATGATGTTTATTTGCAAGCCAGACACATAAATGAACAACGTGATAGTAAAACAGAATTATCATAACAACCTCATCGATGTTACATGGATATGGTTTCTTTCTGAAAGGGTACCACTGTATATACTATAAGGATATGTTTGACTAAAAGTAACTTAAAACATGGGTAAAGGGGTCTACTGTATTGACACAAATGTATGCAGACCAATTGCTGAATGCTTGTTGCCATGGAGACCATGCAAAGGGCTGTTGTACCATATTGTTAGGGGGCAATGGTAGCAGAAACATGTATGCCAGTTTAATACAGAGGAAATTTTAAGGATTTTTTAAAAATTCCCCCTCTGGAATCCCCATGGGGAGGTTGAACTGTGGAAGAGTGTGGCAGGTGGCAGGAACTTCGGGTATACAGGCTCCAGGTGCACACACAGAGGTCTGTAGAGCAGCAAGGTAGCTGGTGTCTGGAGTGACACAGGCCAGGGGTTATGGGCTCAGGAGGTTGATAGAGAAATTCACATTCTACGTTAGATACGCACTAGATGCTCAATACCTATGAAGTAATTTTGTTAGAGATCAAAGACATTTTCAAACTTAAAAGCACAGCAAGGGAGCACCACACTTAACAGACATGACGACTGTTCCCCTTGAGTGAAGATACTCAAGAGAAACCGCAGCTTTACTATGTGCAGACCTGGCAGTCTTTCTGTCCATCTCTGCCTGATCCAGTGCCGCTGCTTACCCAGATATGTGTACCTCTGCCATAGGAAGTCCCTCCAGCCAGGGCCTCAGGCTCCCCATGGGAGGCATGGAACACAAACTCAAGCAGTGAACTACCGTGGAATGCCAGTGGAGGCTCTAGATGCTACCTCATCCGGTTGGCTGAGCCAGTCGTGTGATTTCACATAGATGGCCCACTTTGGAAGTAAAGAATTTTGGTAGCATTTCGAACCTGCTAAAGCCAACCTGATCATTTACCAACTATCAACCCTTTGTATAATTACAAAGGAAATGTGCACGTTTTCTTTTCTACGGTGTTAGTCTTAGGTCATATGGGGTCATGATAGAACCTTAGCTGGAAATCTGTTAATGAAAGTCATTTGTTAGCAAACGGGGAAAGTCCTGTCTGGACAGATGGAGACAGTAGTCAGCATCCTCTCTAAAATGAGGGATGCCCTGTGCTTGGTCCTTATGCATCACAGTGGAAGCTGTATGTTCTGGTCCATTAGGTCATAAGTCCAGACCACAAGGCAGCTCTCGTTCTGCCACCAGCGTTGACAAGCTGTCATGGTTCCATATGATAAGTCCTCTCCAGAATTAATGCTGAAAGTGCCTTCCCTTCTGGTGATGTTGAGTGCTGGCTCCTTTGGGAGATGGTTTAATCATTACAACTGATCAATAGACTTCTTTCAGGACTAGTTAATTTACTCTGAATGAGGTTAATGCCAGCACTTGACCTCTATGCAGTGAAGTTGCTTGTGTTTGCCTCTTCCTGCTCACCTGTTGCCTTTTTACTTTTTGTGCTGTGTTATAACCAACCATGAGGTCCAGCCCCAAGTTCTTGGACTCTCAGTAGCAGAACCATGAGCAGAAATAAATTTTCCTTGGATATTTTATACCATTGGAAAAAAGAGCAGGAAAGGAAACTAATTCCCATCATCCCATCTTCTGACTAACAGTTGAACTGGGTGTTAGTGTGTAGGTGGCGAGTTCCTCAGGAAGGTCTTTTGGAGCCCATCTTCCTCTTTGTGCAGATAAATCAACACACACAATGGCCACACAAGGTGTGACACAGCAACAGAGAAGGGATGGGCCTTGGACACAGATGCTCACGAGGACGAGTCAAAGTGTCCGGGTCAAGGAGAGACGTCAGACACAAGTACAACTCCATCTCCCACAATATGTGGAATGTCTTGACAAGACAAACCGGTAGAAACAAAGCCAGCTTAGGGTTTGCAGAGAGCAGGGCACTTACATGAATGATAAGGAGAGAGCCATGATGCTCATGTTTCCAAATGGAGGGGTCAGGGGAAAGGGGCACAGCATTGTGTATTTCCTAAAACCTCACAAAATTACACATGCACACAGAACACATATGATGGAAAATAGCCTCCGTGAGTTATTGTAAAAACATCAGGACACTGCTTATAGCACATTTAAAAAATAACTTACGGGCAATATTACACAAAGAAAGTTCTACCTGAGAAGTGGATGGTTCCATTTCTCCACTTATACATTTAAATTCATTCACCCCGAGCACAATTCCACAAATTCTCTAAACAAGTTATCCAAAACCATAATCACTGTTACTGAGATGCCATCTTCTGGCCCCCCACTCCACCCCAAGCTCGCACACATGCTGTGGGGAAGAGGAGCTTAGGGAGAAAGGAAAAACCCAAAACGAACCCGCTCACACCAGAAATTACTAATCACATCTTTGGTCCCAGTTTCTTCGACTGCAAGGTGGGCATATTCCCAGTTTTTCAGGGCACGGCACCGGGGGTGGACTGGCTCATGGTAGAAGTTGTTAGTAGAGCAGGCCCTCTGCAGAAAGGCATTACATGTTGGAATGCTGGAGTTGGCCTTGTCCTCTTATTCAAGGCTGCTCGGAAGGGGTAGCTGTGCTCCCAACATTGGGGATTGTGCTCCATAAGAAGTCTGATGCAGGCTGACCCCATACTTTAAGTTACAGTGAGACATACCACCCTTCAACTGGAAAGGGCTTCACACTTTCTGTGACACTGCCCCCTATCCCCAGCCACACCCGCCATATATCAGGATTACTGGCAAAGCAAAGGAAGGTGACTTTGCCAACAGGTCCCTTGGTTTCCAGGGCAGGTGTGTCTATTTAAAGGCTATACCAGCAGGACTATGAGAACCTCTGCAGAAACCATGGAAAACCCTTTGATGAAAGAAGTGGCTTCTAGTCCTTTCTCCAACACAGTGTATCTTTGGTGAGGTCATTGCCTGATTGTGCGTCTCAGTTTCCCCATCTGGACAGCAGTAGGTGCTAAGAGAGGGTCCTTCCCATTTCCGTCCACCTCTCCTGCTGTATGATCCTCGAGTCCCAAGATCTCTTGGTTTATTTCCAATTTCCAATTGGCCGTGGCATCTCTGTGACTCAGGGGGTCAGGCCTGGCAGCTGGGAGGTGGGAAGCCAACGGCTGGGTGCCAGTTTTCCTGACCCTCTGCCATGGGAGCTGGGCGCAGTTCTGGGGCTATTGTACTCAGGGGAGGTCTTAGCTGGTGAGGCTGCCAGCCGGACTGCTTAGGCGCCAGAGCTGTTTCATTATTTCATCAAAGTTCATTATGCTGGGGAGGAGACCGGTAATAAACCATGATTACAAGTGTCTCCAATGAACACTTAAAGACATAATTCGGGGTGTGTACTCTCTGCAGCATCCCTGTTTGTGGTCACACAATGCGTGATTTGCACCCCTGATATACGACATTTTTAGTGTTGATAAGTGAAACGGTGCCCAAAGAACTTGACTCAATTTGTCTTGGAACTAAGCTTGTTGTTTTCTATGGAGGCATGATTTGCCACTTTTGAAAACACAGTAAATTATGTGTGTAAAAGGCAAGTACAGCGACACAGGAGACACTCAGGGACTGAATGGCAGCCAGATGTATCAGGTGTCAAGAGCAAGGTAGTGCTCCAGGGGAGGAATGGCTTTGCCTGTTTTCTCTTTACAGCCCCCCTCCCCACCCCTAGCTCCCCAGTACTTGGGAAACAGCAGCTTTAATGGATGCTGGTGGTACTGTGGAAGCCAGAGGCAACGAAGATTATCTCCTGCTCCATTCTCTAGGCAGAAGGAATGGTCAAGGACCTGCCTCTGTGTTTGCAAGAGTGAGTGGGTCAATAGCTTGTGCTAAAGTGGGGTGGGGTCTGGAGACTAGGAAAGCAGCACTGACGGGAAGCCTCCTACACCGATGTGGATGTGAAGAGTCGAATTCTCCCAGGCTGGTGGGTCAGTCTCTGGGGGTCAGTCTCCTCTGGCACTTCACAGGGCCTGCCCTTGAGCAACACAGGACGTGTACATGCTGTGATGCGAGGCCTGATGTTAGCATTGACTTTACCCATGATGCACTGGTAATTTCGGTCTGTGGCTAAGTGTATTATGGAATGTTGTAGAATTGCGAAGTTAGGCTATCCAGTGTTCCCTTAAACTGTCTAATCTTTTTTTTTTTAAGATTTATTTACTTATTTTATGTATGTGAGCACACTGTCTCTGACACACCAGAAGAGGGCATTGGATCCTATTACAGATGGTTGTGAGCCACCATGTGGATGCTGGGAATTGAACTCATGACCTCTAGAAGAGCAGCCTGAGGTTTTTACCACTGAGGCAGCCATCTCTCCAGCCCCTGTCTAATTTTTTTTTTAAAGACAGGTTTTATTTTTATTTTCAGTCATGTGTATGTAAGGGAGTGCTTCACTTGAGAGGCTGGAAAAGCTTGTCAGATTCCCTGGAGCTGGAGTTAGAGGTGCTTGTGGGTCACCCTCTGTGGATGCTGGGATCTCAGCTCAGATCCTTTCGAAGGACAATGCATTCTCATAAGCACTGAGCCACCTCTCCAGCTACAAGTTGCCTAATTTTGAGACTTATCTGAGAAACTCGTTGAAGTGGTATTTCCCCGGCTCCACTTCAAAGACATTAGGTCGGAATCTTCCCCAGGAGAAGTCAGGACTCAGAAGTCAAGACCTCGCCCAGGCGGCCCATCATGTTTTCACTTAATTGCTTGGGAGACCTTCTGTCATTTGAAGCTCATATAGTACAGGTGGATAAAAGAATTTCAACCAACCTTGCCCCCAACACACCTACATTTTTGCTCTTGGTTGTAACCTAAGCTCACATCTTTTTTCTCTCCATGTATGTACACAAATGTATTTTTCAAGAGAATCTGCACCACAAATGTATTCTGGGTATTTTTCTCAATCTAACAAAAGCAACATAAGGGAGAAAAAAGTTATTTTAGCTCATGGTTTATGGGTGCAGTCCACTATAGCACAGAACATGGGAGCCAGAATGAGGTCTATTTGCTGCTCATCTCTTGGCTGAGAGGAATACCTGGGCTCCACTGGCTTTCTCTTTTTTCACATCTGTCCAAGATCACAGTCCCTAAGGTGATGCTGGCACATTTGGGGAGGGCTTCCTTCTTCAGTTGAACCTCTCTAGAAATGCCTACACAGATATACGCAGAGATGTGTCTTTTACGTGATTTTGAACCAGCTAAGTTGATGGTGAGGACTGACCATCATAGATCCATCCCTTGCTAACTTGATGTTACTACAGATCTCTTTCAAACCATAAAAGTCCATTCTTCTTCCTCAAAGGCTCATGGCCACCACATAATTCAAGATATATTTAGTTTGTCTGTAAGAGTATCTTAAGTACTAACAGTTCTGATACTGTTCAGAAACTCAAAGTTCAGAATCTCCTATTAGACCCATTTAACACTTAACTAAGAGCCCCTGAGAACATTCCCATCTCAAGGGAAGACACAAAGGAATAGTAAGGAAAGATCTGACCAAAGCAGACAGAAACTCGTAGGACAAACACTAAACCCGTAGCACCATGTCTAGCATCTGGGGCTCTTGATAGCATCACCTGGACTCCAGCAGGTTTGGGTATCCCTGTTCCTCAAACTCTGTTGGTTTAGCCTATGTGACCTCTTGGGTTGGCTCCACTCAGGGTCTGTAGCATTCTTTGGGGGAACATCTCACTCTGTGGTCATATCCATCATACTTGGGTCTCCATCATAACATGATTCATGTTTTCAGCTTCAATGATGGCTTCCCAGGAACTCTCTGCAGAGAACCTGGCTTTGCCATACATTGCTTGGGCCTAGTGACTCCCTTACAGCTCTTTGGTTTTGGCTGAAAACCATCAGCATGTGAATAGAACCATGCTCTTCTGCTTGCTCAAGATGCAGCCTGGTCCCATGATGCCTTTGTGGTTGAACTTTTGGAAGAAAATTCCCGGTTATCTTAAAACAGTAACTGCCTGCAGTAGAATTCCAGCCTAGAATCTCACCTATTAAATCCTTTGCATATTTATAAGCTAGTGCCTCTGAGAAGCTTTTTATTTTTTTTTTTTCATTTTCAAGTGAAAGAGGTGTTTTCTCCTCCGTGGTGGTGTCAACCTCTGTAATATTACAGATGCTTGGTCCATGATTCCTTGCCCATAACTTTAAACTTAGGCTCCTTTAATCACCAAACTGCAGTTGCAGCTTTCTGCTCTCTGTTCCTGTGAACGTGACTGAGAGCAGAGAGCATAAACTGTGCCACAGGCTACATGTTATGATGTCTTCAAATTTTAGAGCATGGCATTTTCAGGCAAAATGCTATCAGGATCTTTTCCAGAATGCATCTTAAATGTCTTTGGTTCCAGTTCCTTATAGAGTCCCTGTCCCCTCTGGAGCCTCGTGAGCACAGTCTGTTTTTTCTATGGACACCCAAATCTGCTGGACTCCCATGAAATGTTATGCTAAGTTCTGTCTATAGGAATATACAGTCTCTCTAGTCCAAAGCTCCTAAATGTGCATATTTCTTCTACAACCTAGTTCCAAAGACCTAAGGACCCCATAGTGGGACCCATCACAGAAATGGTCCCACTAATTTCTTCATTACTTCTTTCATTGCTATGACAGAAAGCCACACAGAAGCAACATGGGGAAGGAAAGGGTTTTGGCTCAAGGTTTGTGGGTGAATCCATCATGGCAGAGGAAGCACAGCAGCAGAAGTGGGAGAATGCTTGCTCATATCTGAGCAGAGGAAGAGGCGTAAGAGGGAATTCTGGCTTCCTCCTTATACCCTTTGTCCTAGTTAGGGTTTCCATTGCTGTGAAGAGACATCATGACCAAGGCAACTCTTGAAAAAGACAGCGTTTAATTGGGGCTGACTTACAGGTTCAGAGGTTCAGTCCATTATCATCAAGGTGGGAAGCATGGCAGCATCCTGGCATACATGATGCTGAAGAAGGCGCTGAGAGTTCTGCATCTTGATTCAAGTTCAACCAGGAGAGGACGGTCTCCCAGGTAGCTGTGAGGATGGTCTCAAAGCCCACCCCTACAGTGACACACTTTCTCCAACAAGGCCACACCTACTCCAACAAGGCTACACCTCCTACTAGTGTCACTCCTTGGGCCAAGCATATTCACACCACCACACCCATTCTAGCCAATCTCGGGTCCCAGTCCACAAAACGATTTTGTCTACACTCAGGGTGAGCTTTGCTCCTCAGGTAAACATCTCTGGAACAATCTTCCTGACTGACCCAGACACGTCTCCCAGATGACTCTAAAAAGTATCTAGTAAATTTTATAAGAAGGCACATTCTCTATCCTTCTAGGTTGTCTATATAAATGAGAACATGGTGGGCATACCACTGTTTCTCCTTTTGCCTTTCTTTTGTTGAATACTGTGGTGGTTTGAATAAGAATGTCTCATCTACTTGAATGCTTAGTTACCAGGGAATGGAGTTATTTGAAAGCATTAGGAGCTATGGCCTTGTTGGATTATGTGTCGCTTTATTGGAGGGAGTGACACTGGATGTGGAGATTTCAAAAGCCCATGTCAGTCTCAGTTCTCTCTCTTTTTCCTTTAGTCCCTTTCTCTGTCTCTCTCTCTGTCTCTCTTTCTGTCTCTGTCCCTGTCTCTCTCTCTCTCTCTCTCTCTCTCTCTCTTTCTCTCTCTGCCTGCAGATCAGGGTGTAACTCTCAACTCCTTCTCTAGCACCATGTCTCCATGTTTGCCACCATGATAATAGACTAAACTTCTGAGAGCATAAGCAAGCCCTCAATCAAGTACTTTCTCTTATAAAAAGAGTTGCTGTGGCCACAGGGTCTCCCCACAGCAATAGAATAATGACTAAGAGAAATACCTTGTATAGAGAGATAAGACCTGCCCCCAAATTCAATATAACTCCGTGTTTTTAGGGTAGGCATACCACTATGGCCTCTCTGCTAACCTTGAACTGTGGTAGATTTATTATGGTAGAAAAGAATGATGTCTCTCTCCTTTTCCATCTCTCTTGTCACGTTCTTGACGCAGAGGCACAGAGCTGAAATTGCCTAAAGGATACAGATTTGAGTTCAAGGTCTGGCTCTCCCAGGCTCTCTGTAAGCTTAGGCGAGACATTTAAGGTCTCTGAATCCCCAATTTCCTTATCTGAGAGATGAGGAATAAGACCCAGGAGGATTATGACGATTATCGAAAGAATGTAGACTTTGAAAGTTGAAAAAGTTGTTTGCCCCCCCATCTCTTCCCCCTTTCTCCCCCAGCCCTTTTCTCATCTCCTCCAGCCCCCCTCCCTCTCTTCACTCTAAAAACTATGAGCTTATGTCAAGATGGACTATGACATGAATGCTCAGTCAATGGGCCTAAACCTGGGGCCAGATGATGGGGATTTAAGACTTAGTCTCTGGTCCATCCCTTATGCCACAGCAACTTTTATTACCAAACAAGACATTAGAGCCCTTCTCCTTATAGGGTTAATACAGAGATAAAAGTCAGATAAAGTGTCTGCTGTGTGAGCTGAGGAGACTATTCTGCTGTAAGGCATATTTATTACAGTGCAGCCTCCTCTGCTGACTTCCTTGCCTCAGTTCAGGACACCTCCGCCCTCCCCTGGATTCTCACAATAGCCACCTGCTGGCTCTCTGTTTTCTCCTCCTGTCCCCTCCAACCCAACCACCCATTTGTGTGCAAAAACTCAGTCAAGTTACCTACCTGCCTAACTCACCTTAGTGCCCCACTGCACACAAATCCTGGGTGATGTGTTCAGGAGCCCATATTTGAAATGATGAAGAGATATGGTCTCTCCATCTGTAGGGATCAGGAGGATGATCAGCAACTCCTGAGAGCATAGTGTCCCCAGCTGTCACACCCCAGGGATGTTCCTTGATGCCTTCAGAGAAAGCATTTTGTTTTTCCATCATCTGAAAGTCCTCGAGAAAATGAGAGGCATTCCTTGAAAGAATCGATGTTTCTGAGTCAAAGGAGCAAAACAGAGGAAGTAGTAGTTAAAGACGCTGGGTACCAGGAAACTTAGACACTATCTGGAAGATCCAGAGAGAGATGGGTGGACAGGCAAGACCAGGAGGTACAACAGAAAAGCGTGCGTGCGTGTTGCGTGCGAGTTGTGTGCTTGCGTGCATGCGGAGTGGGCTGACCTCATTGTTACTTGCATTTTCTGTTACATGAGGTGCAGAGGTTGGCCCGGAGGTCCCTTCCCTTGCTGGCCTCTCCTGGGGAGGAGATGATGGGTACCTAGAGGGGGGAGAAGTGAAGAAGCTGGAGTGAAACTCTTGTTTCTGGCATCATCTGTGTTGATCCTAAGCCCTGTTCACGCTAAGATTTTCCTTGTAGACTACAAGTCTCAAATCTAAAGGGATAGGATCAGAATGTTTCTGGCTGGCAGGTAGACGGTTCCTCATCTGGAAGGCAAGAGGCCTCACGGAACAACAAATGACCCACATTCTGGCCACGCTTAGCTAGATCAGCCGGACTAAACTCTGATTCTAGACATTAAACCAAGCACAGGGACTGGGGCGCTCCTCTCCAGCTCATCCTCCCTTCTGGGTTTAGTTACACAAATCCTTTTACTACCTCCCTATCCTGCGGAAACAGGAGTCCTTCTGAATTGTAACGGAAGGACCACAATCTATATTCCATTGAGCCTTATCTCGGTTACTTCAGAAAGTAAGTGAGCAAGAGATGGATGAAGATCAAGTACTTAGCCGATAAACGACCTCCCGCCCCCTTCGTTTCCTGCATAGAAAGCTCTGGGGCAGCTAATCCATGCTGGCTCCACCCACAACACGTTCTCACTTTTTATCAGTCTCATAAATCGCCTTTCCAGATTACACAAAAATATTCACTGCCCCCCTGTAATTATTGTGGACCCTCCTCCTAGCTCCCTTCCTGGTTTTTTTTTTTTTTTTTTTAAATCTCAGGTAAACCCAGTCATTACCATCATCATTGTGGCTTCCAGAACACCAGGATTAAAACGGACCATGGAGTCTTTCGCAAGACTGAGTCTGCCAGGCAATTTGAACCAATAAATATCAAAATCGTGTCCAACAAAGGACAGTTCACCTGACATTCAACCCACGGGAGTGTGAAAAGTTTTCTTGCCTCTGGCCTTCACCCTGGAGACCCTGCTTGCTCATTTTTCTTATTCCATGGAGAAATTAGAAGCCTTATTGTAGAATGCTGTCCCGAGTGGAAGATGGTACCCCAAGCCCAGAGAAGGGCATTTGGCTGCTGATACAGCCTGCTTCCTGCTGCTATCTAAGTGGCTTGTTTAGATGCCGCAGCTGAGCAAGCGTACCCTGCAATTAGCAATTCTTTTTTATTGGTTGATATGGGCTTTAGGCCAAGAGAAGTTGGGATTAAATCAATATTCCTCTTATTATGTCATCGCAGGTAAATGAATTATGAAAACAAAGACTCAATATGAAGCTGCCAATGCTAATGACTGGGTAGGACGTGGAAGTACAATCAACAAAGGGTGCTCTGTCCCAGTAGGAGGAGTGGGAGCCACTCATTACTAGATCTGGGGGCTGCAAGACCCACCTCTCCCTTCAAACCCTGAGCTCACAAAAGGGCTTGGAAATCTGGCAAAGTTCCCTGCACTCAGGTCCAGCAGTCTTGAAAACAGCATCTAAACCAACAACAGACAAATATAGAAGCATATTCGTTGAGCACCTGCTGGATACTAGACACTGAGTCTGTTACCCACCAAGTGATGTACTGTCCTTATCGTCTGATGGTGAAGAGGATCTGTCTTTAGAATCACACAAATGGCTTTTTATCTCATTTGGATGCTGTTCACTGTAGAAACCCAGACTCTGAGCATCCGTTTCCCCATCTGTAACACGTAAGCGGGTAATAAGTATGTCACTGAGCCTCAGGGAGACAGAGACGATCAAGTTCAAATCATTGATACAAAGTAAATACTCAATAAATGATGTTTATAGAGATAAGTCTCCCAGGGCTGGAGAGACAGCTCAGTCATTAAAGGCTAGGCTCACAACCAAAAATATAAGCAGTGAGTCTCCCTTTTCCTCTTCTCTCTCTTTCATGTTATTATCATCTTCACTGTCATCATTTTTACCACCGTCATTCACTATCCTTATAACCATCATGGTGATCATTATTGTCATTGGCATCATCAGCACCTCCTCCTCCTCTTATACCTCCTCCTCTTCCTCCACTTCCACCTCCTCCTTTTCCTCTTCTTCTTCCTCCTCCTCTTCTTTCTCCTCCTCCTCCCTCCTCCTCCTCTTCCACCACCTCCTCCTCTTCTTTCTCCTCCTCCTCCCTTTCTCCTCTTCCACCTCCTCCTCTTCCTCTTATTCCTCCTCATCCTCCCTTCCTCCTCTTTCGTTCCTCCTTTCCTCCTCTTCCACCTCCTCCTCTTCCTTCTCCTCCTCCCCTACTCTTCTTCTGGGGATCACTGGTGTTCATTGTTAGAGCTCATTGTTAGATGGTTTTATGAATGAATGGACAGAAAGAAGGAAGAACAGACTGGGCAAATGTGTTGTTGATAGAATGTAATTCATATACCAATACCCTATAGCTGGTAGCCCAACCAGAAGACAGACGAGGTCAGTTAAACTGTCCTGTAGATGGAAGGCTGTTGCCCGTTTCTATTTATCACTGCTGGAAGAATCAAATCAACCCCTTAGTGAAAAAGTCTCTGTTGACTTCTGAAGACATAGGATGTGCCCAGTTGTGTCTGTCCTTCAAGTCCTAGGTGGGAAGGGGCAGGCAGTCAGAAACAGATGTGGGTGAGTGGGAGGAGGTAGAATACGGTGAGAGTACTGTCCATCAGTCTTTCTTCCTAGCACCAAGTCCAGTGATTGAGAAATTAGAGATCAGTTATCATGCCGTGAGAAACAGCTTCCAAATATTTTCCTTTGCGCCTAGGAATGGGAAGCCTCCGTGGCAGGGGTGAATATATGAAAATATTCAGGGGGCACATTGGGGCTCTGAGAGGGAGATTGAGGAGCCAAGCACGGCAAACTTTTTGAACTATAATTGGGTTTGTTGCCTAACATGCCACCCCCCCTGGCCAAGAAAGGGAAGCAGCATTCCACTTCCTGGGTCACCTGTAGGAAGCCTTGGCCCCTGATGTTTGGGGGAGATCAGCACATGTGCTCCAGCTGACTTTTCAAACTTAAGCAATGATCATAGTCTACTAACGGCAAAGAGCTTTGACTTCCTAGTCAGGTCCTGGCGTTGTGTGGCCCTCAGTGACAGGATTTCTTTGAATCCTGGACCACAGGCTTCTCATGATAACAGGTCCTCGAGGTAGAAGAACTGGACTATGAGTGATCCAAGGTTCCTGGAAGCACAAGAGTTCCTGTGAAGACAGCCTGTGATCTTGGGTGTGAAACCAGTGGAGTTGGGCTCCAGGGGATCTAAGTCTGCTCGGTGCTCGGCATCCTGCATCCTGCAGTTCTTGATCAATATATTTTTGTGTTTTGTATGATGGGATGAGGGAGCATGTGCTGCCGAATAGAGCCTCAGCCAGGTTCAGTGGCACTTCCTGCTGCCTTCTGGGCTATCCCATGGGGTCTGAGCTGCCTCCTTCCCTGCTTCTGCCGCGAATTCCCACTGCACTCCACCCAAAGCACAGAAACAGGTGAGTTGAGGTGGACAGTGTGAACCTTGTCCATCTGGTTGTCAGTTGTAGCTCCTGGCATCTGTGAAGGTCTTTGCTCATCTCAAGGCCAAGGGAACGTGGTATTATGCAGCAGAAATACCATAAGCACCTGTATGCAAAGAGTTGTGGGAGGGGAGGGAAGAGAGTGGAAGAAAGGAAAGAGCGGTTCCTCCTGCTGCCTCCCAACCAACTGAGGCTTCGTCTCAGGGATTCCCACTCTAGGCAATCACTGTACCAGGAGCTGTATGCCCTACCCCACTCTCATTTTGCGATGGTCCTTACCAGTCAAACTGACTCCCAGGGGACTCCAGCAGAACAGACACAAATGGCAGCTGCAGCTGCCCTGAGGTACCGCCACTGGGATCAGTAGCAGCTGCTGAAGGACACGCAGCACAGCTCAATGGCCACAAACCTGGCTTTGAGCTCTGTCTCTGCTCTGTCCTAGGATGGTTCTTGGACAAGGTCACTTTGCTTCTCATAATTTGCTCAGTTATCGTAAAATGAAGATAATAGCGTTGTTGGGAAGACACAATGAGGATGTGTGATGAGGATACCCTTGGCAGCGTTCCCAGCACAGGGCATGTGCTAAATAGCTATGGGTTGTCACTGCCTCATTAGTACCGGGCCATCACGACCGCCATCATTACAACAGCCGTAATTACACTACCATGGTCATCAGAACAGCAGTCCTACCAGCTCTATAACCTCAAACAAATTATTATTGTTTGAAAACACCTGATACTATACTCTAAGTTTCTCCCAACTTAGTATCTTCATAGATAAGGTCAAGGGTGTGAGGCTGCATATGGGGAGAAGACATCCTTTTTCAGTGAAGAATGCAGGGGACGCTGAACAGTTCCACGCAAGAGAATAAAGTTGCACACTTTATACTGCAGACGGAATTTATTTCAAATGAATATGACCTAAATATGATCTAAACTTAAGAGGAAAAACTGGGTAAGGTAACACACAGTAGATGCTTGTGATAGCGGGGTTGGTAATGATTTCTTGACCACGAAACCAAAGGTGTGAGCGGTAATAGCAACAATGTAGACACGTTTGGCTTCATCAGAGTTCAAATGTTTCATCTTCAGAAGGCTTTAAGAAGAGACACTTCACTGAAGGGGAGAAAACACTATAGATGGATCAGATGAAGGGTTAATACCCCCAGTATTTTATCCTTAGTCAGTTTCCTGTAAATGACTTGTGTGTTCTCTGTCCTTATTTGCTCATGTGATCAGCAGACTGTAAGCATTAGCTACTGTGTGCTGGGGCAGAGGACTGAAAAGAACCCTGAGACTCACCCTGGAGCAGCCAGGAGCCTGGAGGGAACAGAGAGCAGGCCAGTGATCACACCTCAACATGGAAAGGGAAATTTTTGGAATCTGGCACAAATAGATATAGGAATAAGAGGAGCGTCGGTGATGTACATTCCAGAGGAAGCTTCACTTGGCCCCCAGTCTCTTCTGTGATCCCATGGGGCAAGGCGAACAATTTCCCCAAGGCTTTCAGATGGTAGAGACGTGGAGTTGGTGTTCAGGGTACTCAGAGCAAAGATTTCAAAATGGCTGTCCACAAGACAGTTTTCTTAACTCACACAAGAGGCTAAGGGATGGCTCTGAAAATACAGCACTGGCCACGCAGATCTGAGTTGATCCTCTGATCTCATGTAAAGGTAGATGGAGAGAAACAACTCCACAAAGTTGTCCTCTGATCTCCACATTGGTATGTGCATATGTGGTTATGGCATATGTGTTTTGCATCTATACCACACCCACACACCACACACACACACACACACACACAGAGTCATTGATAATAATAAAATAATTCAACTACCAGTAGAATGGAAGGTTTACACAATTAAACTTGGATTTCCATTTTGTTAATTTGTGTATATATATATATATATATGTGTGTGTGTGTGTGTGTGTGTGTGATGCCTGACATTCCTGGACTCTGTTCAGGTATTAACATCATCTGCTTCCAGATTCTATACACATATTACCTCTTTACCTAATCATATCAGACTTATGACTCTTATCCAAACCTATAGCTTTCGTTTATATCCATGAAAACTGCATGTCTCAGACATTCTTCAATGTTAAGAACTTATAGGGCACATCTATGTTGCTGGGTCACCCTAGATACATAGTGATAGAGGAACTAAGCTCCCAGTGTCTCCTCAGTCCATGTACCCTTCTGGCTGTCTCTTTCGTCTTCATGCAACTCTCCATGCAAAACATAGCAGTTATCTGAAAGAACTAGTATTTAGTCCAGTAAGTTTACATAGAAGGACACTTTTCTGTGGTATGTGCATCTCGTGCTGCCAACAACACTCGCTGATAATGGGGGCCAGATTAAGCTGCTGTGCCAGCATACTGGGATTGTTCTTCTTTTACATGGGGTACAGAGACCTTTCATCAGTGGGTGATGCCCCTAAACTGGCAAGATGTGGAGGGAAGGAGATGGGAGGTAAGGGAAGGGACTGGTTTATGGGCCCCTACTATATACTTCTTATTTTGGGTCCCCCTACTATATACTATTATGAGTACTTTATACTATAATATATATATATTATATACTATTATTGGGTATTATATGCTATAATTAAATATATATATATATATATAGTGTTAGCCATTGTCCTCTGTTCAGTGAAACTTTCCCAGTGAATTCTGACAGATGCTAATCTACGGGTATAGAGACATGAATTTAGGCATCCGTTTGATACTATTTAGCAAAATGACAGGAGTCTGTGAGCTCCCTCATCATATGGCCAGATTCACAGAACTAGGCATGGGTTAGTCCTGTGGAGAAGGTTTTAAATCTACATAAAGGAGTTGATTATCTCCATTAACACCTATGCCACTATTACATCCGTGGGTGTGTCTAGAGCCATCCAGTTGTTATTATGGGTTTTTCTTGAAGTGAAGGAAGCGTTTTAACGCTGACTGTGCTATTGATTGCACTCACCTGTCATTGCCATTGAGTTGTACACTGTAAACGGATGAATGCATATGAATTGCATATACATACATATAAATTACATACTTAACTTATTACTTAATAAAATTATTAAGAAATGAGCAAGTAAACAAACAAGTACCACTAGTTGTTGAGTCTGTGTCATAGCTTGGCGAAACTCTTATTTTCATAAAAATCAGGGTGGTTGGGCATTGAATTAAACCAATATAGATATAGATATAGTATAGGTATAAGAATAGGTATAGATGGATATAGATATAGATATATGGATGAATAATAGGTAATATACAGATATATAGACATATAGATATAAGATGTGCAAATAGTGGTCCTTATGTCATTAATCTGTTTTGGGGAGTATATACACACAAACGCAATTAGGCACTGTAAGGAATTAACAATAACTAATAATAAGGTCAAACATTTATAGCAATGTCCTATGGTAAGAGGTGTGAAAACTCTCTCTCTCTGCATCTTTTGATATGGTACCTTCCTCTCTTCTTTGTGCAGGATGCATCTGAGACTGCACCAATGTATCTAAGGGTACCGAGAGCACTGAGGCTTGGTAGACTTGCTTTCCCCTGTGTTGTTCTTGTGTACTCTGAAGGGTGACAGCAAAGCCAGCAGAAGTCTCTTGACCTTCTCATCTCACAAAGAAAACATTTGTTCTCCCTGCAGACCTTGGACCTCAGTGCCTATTCTCTGTCCTTGCTAGTGGCTAACTTTCTCTTCTATTTAAAGGAAGGGCTTCATATCTCCTCTAGGGTGTGTTACATTGCTGGTATCATGGAGTCACTTAAGGAACTTGACAGCAAGCACTGAGATGCCAACCTCTCCAGTCTGTCGCCTGAGCTGGCGACTAGGTAACCAATCAGTGGGCAGTCTAGAGAGCAAGGATGGGTTGCAGGAAGACACATGTTACATCTTGGGGAAAATTAAGTAAGATGGCAGGAGATATCATTACATGCTCAGAATGGTGCACAATATAAAGGGCCACTGTTCATGGATGGGGTTCCTAGAATTCTCAAAAACTGTTAATACTTCTATTCTGTTTGCCCATGACAAGTCAAACCACAATGGCACTGTGGATAGGAGATCATCACCTTAAAGATCTTCTCACCAAAGTCCAACAGGAACTCGAATCACTTGCTTTTGTCTCCCTCACCCTGTCACCTGGGATACCCTATCATGTCCCAGACAGGCTCACAGGACAGGAGGCCAGGAACTCTTTCATTGCATACATGAGTAGATGGTCTCAGACTTTATACTTACATGGAAGTGACTCAGCTTTCCCAGCTACGCCAACCAGTTCGAAGCACCTTAACTTGCACTCCTATCCCTTTTCTAACGGCCCACTGTCTCCTCCTTCCTTCCCTCCTCTCTCCTCATCATTGCAGTTGACTGTTGGCCAAGGACAGAAAGGACACACCAGCAGCTCTGAGGTGTCTTTCCTTGCTCCTTGGAGAAGGTGACTGGCAAAGGGTGATGAGCTTGCAAAGAGGAATGACAGGGCATACTGGAAAGGGAAGGGACAATTAAAACATGGGTCTCAGGCTCTTCAGATTATTTGCCAGGCTGGCTGCAGCTGAGACTGAAGAATGTGTGTGAATGTGTGTGTGTGTGTGTGTGTGTGTGTGGTGTGCTTGCTATGTGCACTGACACATGTATACATTTCTGCTTCCATAGACACAGTGAGCAGCCAGAGGCTGAGTGGTGAACCGTTCCCAAACAGTAGGGAGAAGAGCGAGGAATCTACAGCTTCTATGTCTGGGTTCAGCTCATCTTTCTCTCTTGTTATCTGTATGGTGTAGGAGAATCTGCTTCTCCCATATCACAATCTACAGATTTATATGCTGAGGTTCAAATTTCTTCTGTGATACATTAGGATATTGATATGTCTGCTTCAGACAATGACTCCTGAGAGTCTAAAGTTGACACTATCTTATTAAGAAAACACATTTAGCAACCATGACAAAAGCTTAGAATAAGTTTAGTTTAACAGAGAAGTAGCAACGTCAGAACCTAGTGCTCCCATGTGCTCCACACCCCGTGTCTTCTGTGAGCAGCATGCTACAGCAGTACGTGACACTCATCACAGTGAATGACACTTGCATCATACTGTAACGGAACGTCTGGATCTGTTCCTAGTCTTACTGTTGTTTTTAGTGCTACTCTTTTCTGTTTCAGGATCTCATTTGGGATGCTGCACGTTATCACCTCGTCCCTTTAGGCTACTTTTGGCAGTAACACTCTCTGACTTTCACTCCCTGTGATGCTCTTGAGACCTGGTGGTCAATCTTTGTTTTCAACTTGCATAGAGACAGGGCTTGAATGCTGGCAGAGCGCATCTCTGAGTGTGCCTGTGAGGATGAGATTCAGTTAAAAAGCTTGAGGGGCGTGGGGGTGTGAAACCGAGGATGGGTCCCTAGAGGATCAGGTCTGTTCCCTAGAGCTCTAAGTGTGACCTTCAAATAGAAATGGGATCTTTGCAGATATGACTTGAGATAGAATATCCTGGATTATTGAATTCAATGACAAGTGTCTTTCAAAGAGAAAAGAAGATAATGCAATGACAAGTGTCCATGTTGGAATGCAGCCGCAACCCAAGGAGTGCCTGGGATGCAGCCAAGACCCAAGGGTTCCTAGGGATACAGGGAGCTTTGAGAAACAGTGAATGGGCTTGCTTCTTGATTTCCATCCAGTGATGCTGGTTTCTGACTTGACTTTTGGCTTCCAGGCTTGTGAGAAAATAAATGTCTGTTGCTTTAGGCTATCTAGTTTGTAGTAACACTGCGGAGGCCAAGACATCTGGGAAATTACTGCAGGGGAAGAACAAAGCAAATATATTTAAAAGTGGGCCATTTACATTAATGTAGAAGTAGAAATAGGTCCTGCCTGTGAAGACCTTGGGTGATGTTAACACAGGCATGGGACATACTAGTTGTATGTGCAGCTATACCCTATCCTATGCTGGGACAGACATGAGTAGTTCATGATAGTATTTACCCATATGTAGGCTCCAAATTTTAATACAATTCATTCGTAAGTTCTCAGGAATGGCCCATGTTTCTGTTAGGATAATCTACTCACAATAGGACTTTTATGCTAGTCAGGTACTTTTAATCAGCCTTGGTTTAATTCTCATGCCAAATTCCAAGGGGGCAGTTTTCTTCTTCACTATGGTTGGAAGACAAGAAAAGTTGACATTTTCCAGGCATGTGGCTATAATGTAACAGATTGCTGTGACAAAGGCCAGAAAGAAACAGTGTATAGAGGGCGGTGTTATTATGACTTATGGTTTCTGAAGTGTCAGCCCAGGGCCAGCTAGATCCATTGCTGTGAGCTTAAGCAAGGAACATCTCGTCATGACAGAAATGTGGTAGAGGATGGGCTCAGGTCATGGAGAGGAGGAGGAGAAGGAACATGAGGAAGAGGAAGAGGAGGAGAAAGAGGAGGAGGAAGAGGAGGAGGAAGAAGAGGAGGAAGGCAAGAGTGACAGGACATAGGTTGTACCCCCCAGTAACCTACCTCTTCCAACAGGGCTCTATCTCTTAATACACCCGCATTCTTACAATAATACCATCAAAATATGAGTGTATCAATGCATTACTCTACTAATTAGGTCAGAGCCCTTATAACCCAGTCTCCTCTGACTGTGTCGAGCAGCTAGGGACCAAGCCTTCAACATGTGGACCTTTGGGTGCTGGGTTCAGCATAGCTGTTTAAAGGCATTTGGGGAGGCATTTAGCATCCAAATCCTAATACTAGTATCCAACGCCAACTTCAGGACCTCGAAAGTCAGCACAATCACCTGGACTAGCTGGTCCTCACTTTCCCTTCTTTGAAACCAGGCTGTTTATCTCCACTTCTAGGTATACCTGTGAGTGTGGAGAGGTCATTACCAAAGTCAGGGAGCCAAAAGCCTGTGTGGCATAAAGTCTGCATTATGGACAAGACTAGCTCCCCAACTAGCTCCCCAGTCCCTTCTCTGTTTTGGTCAGATAGACAGACAGGAGAGGAGAAGAGAGAGAGAGAGAGAGAGAGAGAGAGAGAGAGACAGAGACAGAGAGACAAGAGACAGAGAGATAGAGAAGAGAGAAATAAGACAGAAAGGGAGAGACAGAGAGGGAGACAAAGGAGAGACAAAGAGATAGAGAGAAACAGAGGGAGAGACAGAGAGATTGAGAAACAGAGATAAAGGAAGAGAGACAGAGACAAAGGGAGGGTGAGAGAGGGAGAGGCAGAGACAGAAGGGAAACAGAGAAACAGAAGAACACAGAAAAAGACAGGGGGAGTCAGACACAGAGCCCCTGCAAAGCAGAGCCACAGGCTAACTGCAGAAAGCTTTGACTAGGCAGCCGTTAGAAAATCAGCCCACTGCCTGACATATTTTAGCCCCACAACTTGGCCCCTTTCCTCTGCAGGAAACACACCTGGTGTGGGGTCACTTTGACCTGAAGCTTTCTGTAGAGTCAACATGAGTCAGGGCAAGGAATTAGAATTACAGAACTAACCGTCTCTTAGCCAGGATTGCTTACAAGGAGTCAGATGGCCTGGATGTGAACCACCGTCTGACGATTGCTTCTCCCATCATGCTTCGGAAAGAGAGAAAACACCCTCACAGCAGACCTGGGCTGGGATCCCTGTCTTTCTACCTGTGCTGCCGCCTTGGGTAAGTAGGTCAGTGTGGCAGACTCGGTGCTCAGTAGACACTAGGTTGCTCTGTTATTCCCATTGCCAAGGTCAGGTGCTGTCCTAGAAAGGAGGGAAGATGGAGTCAGCGGGCCTCCTCAAGAGATGCGCTTGCTGCTGCTGGCTCTGTTGCATGGCAGGTGGGGAAAGGGACAGGGCAGGACCTGTCAGGGACCTAGTCTCCAGCAAAGGAAAAAAGCATCGCACCTTCTAAGGAAGTCTGTATAGTCATTAGAGACAGCACCTCTAACAAGTTCTGAACTGCAGGCTCTAGCACAGCGGGGGAAGTGACACTTTCCTTATCGCATTGCAGCAAGTAATTGCCCTCCTCCAGGCACCTGGGTTGAACCTTCTAATTACACCATTGTTGGGTTTCATGTCAACTGAACAATAACTCAAACATGGCCTGGTCAGAATGTGGTGGAGAGTGACCTAGGGGAGGACGTGGCCTTGGGGTCCTGATGAGAGCTTGACTTGGAGCTGTTTTCTTCAGCTAGGCCTTGGGATCAGTTTCTCTTTCCTTCCTAACTTTGTTTTGTCACACTGGAAGCCCAGTGATTCAAATTTTCCTTTCTCTAAAATCATGGAACCAATTCGTTATTTCCCATTCAGGGACCCTAAGTGATCTAATTAGTGAATAAGTGACTACACACACACACACACACACACATACACACACATATACACTACACATACACACACACATACACACACACATACACACACACAACACTATACACACACATACACACACACATATACACACACACATACACACAAACACCCACAAAACAAGGCACGCATGCATGAACACATAACATGCAATGGTGTGTGTGTATGTGCATACACACATACCATTTATATGTTATATGTGTTCATGTGTGTGTACATGTGTGTGTGCAGGTATGTGTGTATAGAATAATTGCTCATCACCATCTTCCTTAATGACAACAGGTTTCTTTTGACAGATGTTTTACTACCACCAGCATCCAAGTGTTTTCAACAGGGACAGAAGTATTTAATATTTATCTTGTTTCATTCCATTGATCAACTTTCAACAGCTTTGAAAGGCACAGATGATAGTCAAATTATAGATATGTTAGGATATTTTAAGATATTGATAAATTAATATTAATAGATATTGACAAATGGATACTATTTACTTATTGATGTGCATAGGTATGAAATGACCACTTCAATCCGGTTCTCAGCACACCCATCTCTGCCCAGGCTGCTCTCTTATTTGCTCTCTGTGTGAGCAACTGTTACACTCCAGGCAAATAGCATTATGGGGCTAATCACTTTATATTAGCTCATTTCATTCCTAAAGAAACCTGCAAGGTAATTAAAAAGAATAATATTAGATAACACATCATGGGCTATTAGGGAGTTGTAAATTAAAGCAATGAGCTACCCTTCACACCTGCTAGAACAGCCCAAGTTCAGAGCACTGAGACCACCCAAGGCTGGCTGGATGTGGTGTGACAGGCACCTTCAGGTGCAGGGGAGCATGGTCTCTGGTTGATGGCTTCCAAGTGTCCTGTGAATTTTCTCATTTCAGTGATCATACAGTTTGGTGTTTACCTAAACGAACTGAAAATTCATGTCCATTCAACAACCTCTAAGGATGACCATATATATATCAGCATTATTTAAGCAGTTGCCCAGATGTGGAGACTGCCAGTGTCCTTCAGAACGTGAGTGGACAGACTGTAGCACAGCCACAGTGGAACACATCCAAGCCTAAAACAAACTAGCCACCAAAAGCAAAGGGGGAGCTTTAAATGAACACCCCAGTCAAAGGAATCCAAGAAGGATGCATACCCCAAGTCTAGGGCATATTAGGAAGGGGGAAGTCATGGAAAGATCTACAGTTGTGGGAATGGGGGAGGCAAGGATGCATGAGAGAGCAGAGCTCAGGTTTTAGGAAATGAGTACTACAGTTGACAGACCATGCCATTTGTGCTTATATAAACTGATAGGCTATACAACCCAAGAGGGAACCCTAATGTCCGCTGTGGACTCTGGTGGCAATTATAAATCAATGTAGTTTTGTCACTTCCAAAATATGCTTCCGGGTGTGGCATGCTGACCATGGAGAAGGCTGTGGGACAAAGGACAGAGTGTACATGGAAATCACCCTACTTCCTGTTCAATTTTGTTTAAATCTTCATTTTCACATGAAATCAAGTCTACCAAAAAAATAGGAAAAGAAGAATATGATACATACATGTTTGTGTTTACTAAACCCACTTTGAGCCAGGCTGTGGGTTATGGACCTTGGGATCACTCTGGTTCTCACGATAAACGATGACAACGGTAACTGTGACCATTTTTACACTGAGGAAGAGTTATGGAAAAGAGCTTCTTCAAATACTTAATGGAAGAGATGGATCAAATTTTCCAATTGAGGTTGTCCTGACTCCCAGCTAGGTCATTTAACCACTGCAATAGACTCTTACCCTGAAATTCTCACCTTCACCTCATTCCAGTACTGCAATCACTGGTCCACATGACATTGGCAGAACTTCATCTCCGCCAATCATCCATCTCTTCTGTCATGCATCCCACTCCCATTTGCCGCCCACCATTATTCATCCATCAACTCCATCTACCCATCCAATCCTGTCCATCTACCAACCTATCCATCTATCTATACATGCATCTATCAACCATCCAACCATCATCCGTATATTCTTTGGCCTTATCGAATTCCATCTATCTCCCATTCCATCCCATCCCATCTTATCCCTCCTTCCATCTATCCATCCACTCCATCCATCCACCCACCCCATCCATCATCCATCCACCCATCCACCCATGATTATCTATACATCAATTTACTATCCATCCATTCATCCACCTCTTCCATCCGTTATAATACATCCAGCCATCCAGCCATCACTTTGCCTAACAGATATTTGGTTTCTCCACTGCAGCTGCCCTTACGTAGCATGGCCTGCGTATATTTTCACTGTCCTAAGAAGCAGGTAACTTGAAGTACCTTTCTTCCTCCAAGACTCTACCTTCACATCAATAATCAAATGTTAACACAGGAATTCTGAGCAGCCATGCAATGGCCTGCTCCTTATTGGACTTTTTAGATGTGAGGCAGATTCCCTTTTGTGAAGTGGCACAGTGTTGGCACATATCAGGAAGTTAAAAAAAAAAACCAAGAATGAATCAGTAGCTGGCAGACTATCAAACCAGGGAGCCATCATTCTAAATGAAGCTGCACATTGCCCCAAGGTCTGGTGCCAGGCTGAGTCAAGCTCTGGTTGAAGTGAGAGGAAGGGTACAGGAGAGCTTTCTGCCTTGCTCCACTTGTTTTTCAGCTTTGCTGGTTTGGGTTAGGCAGATCAAGGCTACAATTGTTCCTCTGCTTTGGGAAGTGAGAAGGAGTCGGCAGGCAGGCTGGCCCTGTGCGTGTGAGACCACGGTAGTGACTTGCAGAGACAACTGGATCTAGCATGTGAACGCCGAAGCCATCAAGTGGTCTTTTATGTCGTGTTCACCTGTGGTCTTTCCCAGAGAATCGTTTAATGCTCCTTGAAGTGTCCTCTTGTTCAGAGCTCTTCCTTGTGTGGGAGTTTGCTTCCCAGGATCGTTCCCCCAGCAACTAAGTTCAAACAAGTTCCATTAGGATCTGGTCCTCCTTGGCGCATGGATAGTGCCCCACTTTATTGAATCCCCCAAATCATCAGGCAGTGATGTCATAGGAATCAGGGTGGACTCCAGCAGCAGTATGTGGCTTGTACTTAGAATGTCCGAGAGGTTCGCCATTCCTGTCAGGACTCGGTACCTGGTCGGGACTGGCATGTGCTTGCTGAATAAATGAATCTGTGAATGAGTGAGCAGATGCTTGAAAGAACAAGTGCTGCTTGCCCTACGGTGAAGTGGCTACCATGGATACCACAGGGGGTAAGCACAGGTCACACGTGTTACATTCTAGCAAGCAATGTCTTATGCGTGTGCATTTCCCATATCGGGTGGGTTCCGTGGGGGGCGGGGGGAGGAAAGTAGAAGGATGTAATAAAGACATTGGCAACTGCATGCTCATCTGTCATTCTGAAAGGATAGCAATGCATGTTCTACAGGATCCATCAAGAGTTAAGCAGAATGCCTTTTGGTTTTTTTAATGCAAAATTTTCTTCGTTCTTGAGCAATTTTATACATTTACACAATCAATTAGGGTTATACTCACGTCAAAATTCCACTCCAACTCCCTCTATAACTGTCTGTCCCAACACACCCCTCCAAGTTTATGTCATTTATTTTGTATTCTCCTAAGGCTAGTTAGTGCTGCCCATTTGTGCACGCATATAGGGTCATCTACTGGAACACGGGAAGCCTATGTGTAGCCATATTCTCAAAAAAAGAATAGTAGAGTCTTCCCACCACCAATGGATGAGCCAGTAGCTCCTCCGTAGGGTGTGGTGCTGGGGATTATTATCCAATCAGTGCTGAAATGTGAGCTGGCTTGGCCTTTCTCAGTTATTACACTGCGTGGGTCACTACGTGTCTTCAGGGATCTGTGTTTGTAACATGTAAAAATAATTTTACTCTCACACTCTTTATTTATTGAGGAGCTCCAGGTGTCTGCACTGCTTTGTTATTGGAACCGATTGTGGATCACTGTCCAGAACATTACTAGTCAGGAACGGAGCTGAGCGCTTGAAGGACTAAAGTCACAGCAGGGAGGGTGAAATGCTGTGCCTTCAGTTCAACTGGGAGAAGAACTGTGTGCTCAAAAAGCATCATTTTATGAGAAGTGTATGATTATATTACACGTCCACATTCTGATGGTAGGAAGGTTGAAATACGGGGAGATGTAAAAACTGGCTGCAACTTCAAGGTTGGCGAGCTGCTGAGTTCAGCCATGGAGGTTGACCACAGAGGGCTGTGGAAAGAAGAGAGGCCAGTGCCTAGGCCCAGGAGAGTTGGAGCAGCGAATCCACGGAGTGCAGTCTGAAGATAAGTGGGTACCAGACAGAACACTGTGGCTTTGAGCCTCGTCTCCACTACTCCCTGGCAGAGGCTACACATCACATGTGGATAATTTTCCATGTGGCGTGTCAAGCAGGGGTCCTGGACAAGCCTACTGTGTGAACGTGACTGGACTAATTTCCTATGAATGCAGTTCTCTTACCTTTCCCAGCACAAGGTGTGAGTCCTCTGCCTAGGGAATGAAAACACACCACCAGAATCAAACTCCTATGCCTTTCTAACCCTTCATTCCCAAGCAGTTGATTGTCCTTCCCTTCACTGGAAACACCAGGCCCTTTCCGCCACATTGGACATGGCACCAAATCATTAGCTATCTCTGTCACATGAACTGGGCTGTCCGCCAGCAGGTTGGCTCTTATGTAACTTGTGGTGCCTACTTAGAATGTCTGAAAGATCCGTCATTCTATCGGGACAGAGAGTGATTATGTTTTCTCTCCACCTTACCCCCTCCTCTTCCTCTTTTCTTTTAAAAATACAGTATGAATTGGTATTTTCTTCAGAATTCTCCCTCGTACTGGAAGAGAGGAATAATCAAAAACTGATTGCTTTTTTCAGACTACAGGGAAATCTCCCATGGACCTGGGGAGAGAAAAAAAAAAATACAAGGGTAGGACTCATGTCTCCACGGTCAGGACGACCTGTCTGAGCACTGGGTGATGTGCTTCCCATGATGTACAAGGCCATTCAAACAACAGTGTCACCACAAAGGCCACCCAAATGCCACAGCTATTCTGTCCAGTGCTGGTCTCCTCATCATGCTGCTTGCTATTCAAGGCTCACATTTGAGTAATCAATAATAATATTATTTGTCTGCAAAGTGCGAGGGGGCAGAGGCAGGAGAAGGGTCCTGGAGCTGAGCTGGGGAGGCCTTAGATGGGGGGTTCTGTCCGTATAGGTTATGAACACTGGCTGACCAGAGAGGGAGGGAAAGAAACACTATCCACTCAGAATTTATATTTATTTACATACTTACTTATGTATGGACATTTGCCTGCTTTTATATACCACATGCTTGCAGTGCCCACAGAGACCAGAAGAGGGCATCAGATCCCCCTGGAACTGGAGTTATAGAAGGTCGTGAGATACAGTGTAAACGCCGTGAAACTGAACCCAGGTCCTCTGCAAGAACAGCCAGTGCTCTTCACCATGTCTCTGTCCCCTTGCTGATTCGATTTTGTTTTCTGATGGCGGTAATGTCCCAGAGATGGAAGTGTTGGGAAAAACATGTTGTTTTTTGTTTTTTTTTTCCCCAGAGATTATTTATTACGTAGTTAAACTGGGATACATTACAGAGTGTAAGGGCGTGTAGTTGATAATTATGTTAGGACAGTGTGTGTAAAACAAAGAAAGCTGGCCCACTCACCCCGCATCTTCACGCAGCTGGAGAAGAAAGAGCCTTACAGGGATCTGGATGGTAGTCACGAGGCCCACACAGGAGAATCTGATGCTCTGGAGAGCTGTGAGTATCTCTTCACTCACTTTCTGGTTTTGTTTTTTGTTTTTCATTTTGTTTTCTTTTTCATTTCCTATAGCAGCAGAAAGGAGCTGAACAGGGCTGGCTCCAGGCAGGCAGTAATGACTCTAAAGATGTGTTTTCCCCTAAATGCAGAAAAGAAGACGGCGTTCACTGCTTAGACAAGAAGGCCACCCAGCTTGCCTGTGACAGGAAGAAGCATCTCTGGTGAAGGGGCAGCACCAATCTGTGAGCGTACACACCTGTTTCAGAAAGTAGCTTGGCAACGTGGCCATTTAGCACAGCAATGGTAGTAGATTCCCTCCAGGGCCTCCACATCCGTGGGCTCTTCGGTTTACGGTATGGTTTACATCATGGTTTACAGTATAGCGTGAGCACCCTCCTATGGAGTGGGATTCAAATTCAACCAGAAAGCAGTTGGTCACCCCCGTACAAACATGCCAGTACTGCATTAGAGGCACATCATGGTTGGTTGGTTGTAGCTTGAAAAATTCACAGTTGAATAAGACTGTTCATGACTTTCCTCCACCAGCAGCCTGAATAGCATCTGCTGACACTATAAATACTAGCTAGGTCAGTAGAGATACATGCTTATTAAACCCAGCTTTCTTTCTCCGTGTTCCATAAGACAGCGTGCAGTGTCTTCAGCAGTAAGGTCATAGCACCGGGTTTGGGTGGGAACCAAGGGTGATGGCAATAACCTGTATCATCCAGGAGGCCTTTGGTGCCTCCCTGGGCAACAGCTTATCCTGTACCTGACACCTGAATTTTTGTTTGATAATCCATGGCTCCAGGGTCGGGGGTAGTACTCATCCATGGATGGTGTCTCCACGCAAATTCTTGTGGTTTTGCTTACTTGTTTGTATAAAACAGTATGTGTCTATAGGGCTTTCTCTCATATCCCTAGCTTAGTTACAGTCCCTTTTCTTCCTCCATTCCTCCCTTCTCTCTTGCTTAGACTTCTCCCTCCCCAGATTTCTCCTCTTTCATCCCTGGTGCCTTCTTCCCCCTGTTTCTGGCTTTTACGAGCACAGAATGTTAAGCACACGAGTCAACAAGCTCATATCTAGGATCTGCTATGACTGAGACTCTGGGGCGTTTGTCTTTCTGGGTGTGAGTTACTTGACTCAGCACGTCCGTCCTCCAAGTCCAACCATCTCCCTGAGAATTTTGTAATTTCATTTTCCTTTACAGTTGAATAAAATTCTTGTAGTGTATGCATGTCACATTTTTATCATCTGCCCATCAGCTGGTAGACATCGAGGCTGGCCCCATTTCCTAGCTATTGTGAGCAGATCCATGGTGAGCCTGGGAATGCAGATAGCTCTGTTGTATGGTATGGGTCCTTGTAGTATGTGCCCGGATGTGTGGAGCTGGGTCAATAGCAGATCTAATTTTAGGGGTTTTGTTTGTTTTTTTAATGTTTGAGTCTTCTGTCTGCAATTACACCTGCATGCCAGAGGGGGGCATCAGATCTCTTCATAGATGGTCATGAGCACCATGTGGTTGCTGGGAATTGAATGTAGGACCTCTGGAAGAGCAGCCAGTGTTCTCAGTCACTGAGGCATCTCACCAGCTCAGTTTAGTTCTTTGAGGAACTTCAAAAGTGGTTGTACCAGTTTACACTACAGTATATAAGCCTACCCCATCACCTCCACCACCACCACCACACACATACATGCCAGCATTTGTTGTTAGCTGTTTTTTTTTTTTTTATTATAGCATTTCTGATTAGAATGAGATGGAATCTCAAGATAGTTTTAATTACATTTCCTGTAAAGACATTGAACATTTTAAAGGTATTTATTAACCATTTGTATGTTCTTCATTTGAGAACCCTCTATTGAGTACCATAGATTATTTCTTTTTAAAGTTTACTTTAGGTTTTTTTTTATTAAAAAGTTTAAGGAGATTTTATTTACTCTTATTTATTGTGTATGATTGTCTTGACTTCAAATACCACATGCATGCAGTGCCCATGGAGGCCAGAAGAGGGCACCAGATTCCTGGAAGTGGAGTTACAGACAGTTGTGAGTGCTGGGAATTGAACCCAGTCCTCTGGAAGGGCATCAGCTGCTCTTAAGTGCTGAGCTGCCTCTCCAGCCACATAGATAATTTTTAAGTCATGTTGTTTGCTTTATTGACTCTTTACTTTTTAAAGCTATCCTTAAAATTTCAGGCACTTACCCTCTGTCAGAAGTTTTCTTGATTTACATTTGCTGAACCATCCCTGCGAGCCTGGAAAGAAACCATCCCAAAGATGGTGGTTGAACGTTTTTTTTCTGTTCTTGAATTCAGTTTATATGAATATGTATCTTACTGAGAATTTCAGCATCTGTTTTTACCAAAAAGATTTGTCTAAAATGTAACTGTGGTTACATTTTGTCTTCTTTTGGAATCAGGGTAATACTGGCTTCTTAAAAAGAGTTTGGAATCATTTGAAGAAATGATTTTTACTTTACGGAATAATGTGGGAGGCATTGGTGTTAATTCTTCTGGAAAAGTGGAGTCGAATTCTGTGACACCTTGCAGTTTTCTGTCCAGCCAATCTCCCCTATCTCTTGCAAGGACACATGCCCTTGCATTTGGATTTAGGGTAATCCAGGGTGATTTCCTCATCTCAAAATCATTAGCTTAATCATGTGTGAAAGTCCTACTTCCAGTAAGGTCACACTCACAGGTTCTAGGACTCCTCTTCAGGAATCACCACTTTTTATAAATGGAATAGAGGAAGTTTTCACAAACATTTCGCGGTTGAATTCTTCAATGAAACAGTGTTGGAGGCACAGCCTATTGAGAGTACCTAGTGATGGGGAAGAACCCTCATGGGCCAATGACATTCAGGATGGAGTGAGAGTGAGTTGTATCAAGTTGTATCTCTTTCACATACCCACATGCCCTTCCACTGTGGCCTGAGGCGACTGTACCAGAACCTCAGGAGAAGTGGCTAGTCTCTGACACCGTGTTCCTTGAGACCATTTTTGCCAGCATCAAGAGCTATCAGTCAAAATCAACTTCTTTAATTCATAAATTATTCAGTCTCAGCTATTCTGCTCAAAGCAACAGAAAACGGACCATCAGTAGGGCTTAGTTAAGCAGGTACTCAACCCAGGCTGGCCAGTGCCATGGTTGGACATTATCAGGAAGAGGGGCTTTTTAATAATCCTGTCTTTCATTTGTGGTTGTTGAAACCAAAGCCCAGAAAACTCGAGTTTCTAAAGCATGCAGTAAATCTCTCAAGTGTTGCCTAGCATCTTGGCACTTCTAGAAGTTCTTACCTATTCTCTCTCCAGTGGGGTGGCTTGGACTAGCTCACTAGCTCATCCTAGATGACCCTACAATCTGTTATTTATTGTTCTTCCTATTGCTATTTTGGTGGAGACACATGTTTTGTCCAGAATTGCTGTGGTCCATATTCCATATTTTGAGAAGCCAGCTCCATGCATAATGGATCACCCGACACACTTTATTAAAAGCTATTACAACCTCCAGCATTTGTCATATTAAAATATCTTCTAACAAATACCAGCTTGTTAGAGACTGGCTGTTAGCGGTATAGGTTGCTCTTGTTTAGCTCTTAGCCCGTCAGCTCCGACTCTCGCACTCAATCAAACTTTGGCAGCGCAAACCCCATATGGGTTTCCTAATGGATTTGAACCAGGTGGGGACAGGCTGCCGCGGTGCCCAGACAACGGGAAATACATCAGCTTTCACCCCTGCAGCACAAAACTTGCTTCTCCGACCGAGAAAGTGGGACAAGAAGCAGAACTAAATGAACCATTCCTTTTTGTGCAAGTCATTACTAAGTTAAATGACTTTCAAGACTAAAATAAAACCCAGAGCAGCCTGTGTTGAACTCACATACTAATGCAAAGCAGCGTGGCTGTAGTGTTCGCGGTTACGCACGGCCCAGCGCAGAAATCTTGATCAAAGCCTCCTGGCATCTGAAGTCATCAGTAACTCGACAGCCTATTTGGGCGAAAAGAGCTCGTTGCTGGCTGTCCCACATCAAGCCCACCCTGGAGACAGGCGTGATTCAAGCAAACAAGGCTGCTGGCAAATCAAGACACCTCTGCTGGAGATGTGATGTGAGGTACAGGTTTGCCGTGACAGCCAGACAAGTGATCGGGTTTCCTGGACCTGCGGTGTGTACGCTCCTCACGCTGTTTGCGTGTATGCCGTCGGTTGAGGCAAGACTGATGGCAGAGATACGGAACGGTGGCCTTTGACCTCTAGTAGATGGTGGCTGCCAGTCCAAAAGAGGAGTGTGGGAGCTGAGCAAGCAGAACAGCGGGCTGCCGAGGACAGGGAGGGATGTCATTGTTTGATTTCTGATGTTTTCTGGTACACAGATTTCCTGTGCTCTAGAGATATATTAAGGCTCGATGTGCCTTACCCTAAATGCATGGGGCTGGTATTCCTGATCTGGGATACTTTTTTCTGGTCATCAAATATTTCTCAGTAGCATAATAAAATATCTCAGGGATAGGGGGACCCACATCTGCATCTGAAACTCAGTTCTGCTTCCGGTGGATCTTACATACTATTTTTAGGGAGTCTGCATCGTGACTGCACCTGGCATCTGAAGACAAATGTGGAATTTTCTACTTGTAGAATTATCTTGCTGCTACTCAAACTTTAAAAAAAAAAAAAATTTGGGAGCATTTTGGATTTTTCGATCTTAGCTTTGGGATGCTTAGCTAGTATTTGCAGCCCTTGCTCTTTCTGAGTTCATGGTACAGCCAAAGAGATGGATTATGAAAATATAGTTTCAGTTTAGCATGGTGTTTTCTGCAGAAGCTGAGCAGGGGCTCATGCTGGCTTACTGGGAAGACACATGTCCTCAGAGGAGTAACTAAGTCCTCTTGGAACAGCTTGGAGGCAGGGAGTCTCCTTTTGTTGTTTTTATTGGCAAGATCAATGACTATGATTAGAGAATACTAGGAAAGTTGGATCAAATACATGATTGACATGTCATGGTCAGCCCATGACAGGCAAATCAATGGTGACAGAAGGGTCAGATATCTCTTTATGTTTACCTTCTCACAATTAATGGTACCTTCCTCCATCTCGCCAGCCCCAGCCTCATGGACACACCCTCTGGCACCAGGATTGGATCACACCTTTATTTCCCCAAGGAAGACATCGGTTGGTGAAGAGGATGAGGAAACAGGAAGTATAGCAAGAGAGGTTGGCCCAGCCGAGGGAAGGATGCATTGGGAAGAGTAAGAAGATACACAGCAAACTGGAGGAACTCTGAGGACACAGACTTGGGTGAAATGAGGACAGGTAAGAGAATGTGTACGCAATGCTTGAGACTATGACTGTGAGAAATACTTGAGAGTTCCGTCGCAACTGGCATCCGAGAGGGGTCATCTAATGGGAGGTGATCTTTTCAGTGAGCAACTCGTAACAGTTCCTGAGGGAAAGGTGACAGTCTCCATGTTGGGCCTTCTGAGTATGTCAATTCAACCCTACTGTGGGTTTGGAGAGGAACGCTGTTGGGTTGCTCTTGTGTGGAGATGACCTCTGTGCACCCCAGATAGACAAGACAATGACAAACAAAGGTAAAGGATTCCGAGCAAATATAGCTTGCTGAGTGAATGAACTTAATTGGTGTTATTTACAGGGACGTGAGTGGGGGGAGGGGTTAGCTCCAGGAGCATGTGTGACTAGAATGGCTCCATCACCAAGTCTCACCGAGAACGGGTGACGATTCAGAGCATCTGTGTCACTGGAGTCTCCTGGGCGACTTGCAGGCAGTTCACCACCGAGGGCTCCCTTATTTATGCTTCTGTGAGCGCCGGCAGGAGGTGTTCTCAGTCTGGTGAGTTTCTCCCACTCTGCTTCCTCCAAGAGGGGATCTCTCCGTCTAAAGGGAAGGGCTGTGCGCAGGCGCAGCTAATCATCACACCCTTGCAGAGCTGCTCATTCTGACGGAAGGAGAGACAAGGCTAACTACAACACTATAGGTTCCTGCGGATAGCTATGTCCTGTGCTCACAGCTGTTCGCAATACCTCAGGCCATCTTTCCTTCCTGAGCCTCAGCTTCCGGTCTTTGAGATAGACATTATCTTACTGAATCTCAAAGTCACCGTGTGCGACAGAAGAGGTGAACAACAGATTATAGATTCAGAGCAAGTACAGCTTTGGGGCTCCTTTAGTTACTACAACGAGCACAGGAAATATCTCACACAGAGGCGGTTTTTATTTTGTTTGTTTTTTCCTTAAGTTTTGCATAGGCTGTTTCTTTTTCTCTAAATGTAAGAGTTTAGAGGGAAGTAGATGAAATGGAGGAGCCCTGAACCCAAGGAAACGGCTCCAATTAAGGTCACAATTCTGATCTTCCAGATAGCATGAGATGTCATACCTGGGAGACATCTACCAGGCTTGATCTCAGTTAAATGTGACAAAAGGACTGGCTACAGAAAATGCAGAGACTCGCCAGCTTCTCAGGGGCAAATTCTAAAGTGAACTGTGGAAAAGAACAGCAGGAAGGGAACATGCAAACTCACCGGTCCTCGGAGTCCAACTCTGTTTATTCCCTATAATGCCTCACTCCTAACTGACCCATTATAAAGAAGAGCAAACCATCCGAGGGGTCTGTTGTCAGCACTGTCTGGGAAGCTTTGTGTGTGTTGAATACAGTGTTGTTGGATCCACCCAAGAAGCTGTGTGAATGCCCACAAGACCTCTCCACTGTGAATTTTATTTGTGGGACTTTGCTACAGTTCAACTTTGCTTCAACTACACTGTGCGCAGCAGGGGAAGAACTAGGCATACAGAATGGAATAAATTTTTGTTTTGTTTGTTTGTTTTCACTGAAGAAATTTGGAGCCCAGGGGCTAAAGCTTATTTACAGATGTGTGAAAGGATTTACAGATGTGCGCAAAGGATCACAATGCACAGAACTCGAAGTGTCCATACACCAGAGTTCTGGTGACTTGTGAGTAACACCTACAACCTGCTTTTGTGGGGAGATGCAGCCTGAAGGACAATGCAGTGTGGAGTTTTAAGGACCAAGTTTAGCACGAGATTGTAAATTGTGAAAAATCACACACACACACACACACACACATCCCAATATGATTATTTTGGGGACATTGTGTTCATTTGGAAGGGCTATCTCTCAAAGGAAAACATCTGAAGTTTCCTGGGAGCATCCCAAAGAGGATAAGTGAGCCAGTTAGTGAAGCATGTAGTGACTCTGCAGGGAGGGTCTGAGGGTGTGAGTGAGTGGGTGTGATTCCTAAGCGGAGCTTCCAGAAAGTTCCACAGAGACACAAGAACATCATGATAGGCGGTTGGCTAGACATGTCTAGGGTGAGTGGCCCCAGGGAGGACAGTGCTATGAGGGAGATAGGACAGGAGCTAGAAGGAGAGCATCAACTCCTGGAAGTTAAAGAGCTTTGAAATGTTTGATGATGAAACGCATTCAGTTCCCTGAGCTGGGGCAGGCATGGCTCGTATGGTGTGGCTCTTAGACAAAAGGGCTTGAGACATATTCCACAAACGCTTGTTGTTCTCATCTTCATCGGGGTACAGTTGACTTGTAGACCACGTGTCCCCTGCTTGTCCTGAAACCTCCACCTTTGAGTGTTCCAGAGGCAAAGTTCTGATGAAGTCCATGGCTTTGAAAGTCAGCATACCTTGAAATGTAGCCGTACCAGCCTTGGGGATTAGTTTAAACAACCAAAATCCTCAAAACACAGCCATGTGGCTGTTCTTAACTACGCCATTTGCAAGAAAAAAAAAAAAACTGAAACGATTAAAATGACCAACAGTGAGAGAATAGCTAAACAAGTCATGACACCCACGCAAAGTGAAATACAGTGTGAGCATTAGAAATTGTAATAGAGGAATGTATTTATTGAACTGGGCGAATGCCCACAAGATAAGATTACAGGAAAAATAACTGTTGAAAACTACAAAGTTGTTTCCATTTGGACAAAAAGTACATTGTATATATATTATCCTCTGTAGACAAAGCTGCAAAAGACACAGAGCAGAAGGTAAACACTAATCACTTTGGGATGGAGGATTGGGTTGTTCTTTTTAACTTTATATTCTTCATCATTCCTTGTATCCTGTATATGGATGTTACATTGTATATCTTAAAAATATTGTTTTTGTAAGCTCATGAGTGTTTTGCACGCCTGTGTACCACATGTGTGCCAGGTGCCTGCGGAGTTCAGAAGAGGGCCTAGAGTCCCTTGGAACCGGAGTTACAGATGGCTGGGAACCACCATGGGGGTGTTGGGAATTGAACCTGGGTCTTCTGGAAGAGCAGCCAGTACTCTTAACCAATGAACCATTTCTCCAGGCCCTGTAATATCTATCTTAAGCAACAAAGCTTCATAAATTAATTCTTGTTTCGTATCCCAAACCAAAACTGAAGCTTGTATTGAACATACCTACCCTGAACGTGTAAAGCCTAAAATTCTTCAAAATCTCAATTTTGGGAGTTACTTGAGGTAGCAGTCTAAGTGAAAAAAGAAAAAAATATTTTTAATTTTTGTATGGAAAATTATCAAATATTTTATGAAGAATGACTTTGGAGCTGTGTGAGGGTGTATATAAAGCATAGAGTTTGTGTTTCGATTTAAACACATCCCCACAATAACATCATTCATACACAAAGACTCCAAACATAGACACTTTAAAAGTGTGAAAACTCCCAACCGTGACACACTTCGGGTCCCAAGCACACCAGACAAGGAATACCCAATCTGTCCCTTTAAGTTCTGCTAGATACTTAAAGGCACACATAGTAGAAAAATATTTGGGATAATACTCACTGAGAGCTAGATGCTATTACTGCTGTGTGGGTGGGATTATGGGTGGTTTATAATTCATTAGTTTGGCTTACCTCTGTTTTTAAAACGTGCTACAGTGGAAAGGTTTTGCTGAAATCATGGGTGAGTGGGAGGAGGAGGGAGCCACCATCTGAGTGTCCTTCCTTCTTCTTATGTGGGTGGGTGGCCTGTTACATTCCTCACTACAAGATCCTTGGGGTAGAGGAATGGCAAAGCCCTTGGCCAGGGCCAGCCATCATATCCAAATTAACTGTGCAGTGGGAAGAAGAAGGAAGCGGACGTTTTGAATCACAGGGCCTGGATTTGTACTGGTTAGCACCCAAAGAACAGGGTCCTCAATAATAATAATAATAATAATAATATAATAATGAAATATATAAAATGGTCTATATCAACAAAATGCCATCGTTCAGTGACAGCTTCAATCCAACATGGTGATTAAATGATACAATAATAAGGGAACTTTGACTTAAGAATAAACCCAAAGACGGCAGAATCAGTGAGCCAGAGAGGCCACTGAGTCCTGTTGTTACAAACAATATGGAGCACCAACCCCATTCTAAATGGAAAAGCATATGTTGAAGTATTGTGTGGCTTGCAGCAATGGAAACTAGTCCATTGTCGTGGGCAAAAGGCTCTTCAAAGATTGAATAGCTCTTGGTGATCTATCACCTTCTGATTTGGGGTCAAGGTTAGAAATGAATGTCAATAGCTCAGAGAAAGCCCATATGATGGTTGTCTTTTTCCTGGTTGTCAAGTTAACTGGATCTGGGACCAAGGAAGGATATACCTCTTGGGACATCTGTGAAGGGGGAACCTCCCTCCCCCAAAGTGGGTAAAACTTTCCAGTTACAAATACAGAGAATTCTGAGAAAAAAAACAAAACAAAACATGGCTGCTCTTGCCTTTACCCCCTACCCTGCTGCCACCAATACAGCTGCTCTCCTTCACTGAGTCCAGAACCCAGATTCCTTGCCTGTCTAAAGACAGTGAGTCTCCAGGATAGCTCCAGAGTTCTATCACCACCCTGGAGCTGCAGAGTCCTGTGTACTGAGCAGCTACCAGGCTCTCAAGCTCTCTAGGACATAGGCTGCCACTGTTGGACTATCCAGCCCACATCTTGTAAAACAATCTAATAAATCTGTTGTAATGTATACACGTGTTATCTGATTTGTTTCTCTAGATTCTTGCTTCCTCTGACTGGTACACCCCATGAGGAAGGACATTTCTGTGTGAAGAATGACTCTGTGTGGGAGTTAAGATGGCTGCTTTCTAGTCCTGTAAATCAGGGCAAATGATCCATCTTCTCCATGATTGGTTTACACATCTGGAAAATGGGTATGCTAGGCTGGAAAATGGGCTTGTTAATTATTTTCACCTCAGAGCTCTGAGAGCCTCTGGGAAGATTTAAATACACCTTTTGTATTCCACTGTTTGACATATGAGGCTGTAAGAGCTCACCTACCTGCCCAAGGACACAGGGTCCAATGATCTCCTAGTTTAGAGATGAATATTTTAGATGAATCCTATCTTTCCATTGGGGAAAACAGATTCGACAGAGGCAAGCTGAAAATTATGAGGGACCTGCTTCCTAGTAACATGTGGTGCACAGAACACACTTGGTCCTTGTGTACATGTGTCTCTTAGACTCTGGTTCCCGTCATTGTCTCTTGGCTCTGCTTATGACATCCTGAGATGAGATTACATCATTCAGTGTCTGGGACCAAGTATGATCATCGATCACAGTTAAAGGAAGCTGAGCTTGCAGCTGGCGTGAGGAGCTAGGCCTGCTCAGGCCATTAGGTGGTGAGGAGATGGATGCAGGACTAATATCTCCCTCAGTGAGCTTGGCTCGTCTTTCTCCTCAGCTTCATCTGGACAGTGGGTAGTTACTCACTCATCCCTAGAGCTGAGCTGCTTCTCCCAGGGAGGATGTCAAGAGGGCGGACAACGGATGGGCTGTATTTCCACTTTACTTTTCCAGACAGAAGTGTAGAGATGAGAAAGAACGATTTCAAGCGGCCTCAGACGGTGTTCGGTGCTGGCGTTGAATCCTAACACCGTGTCTCGGTGTTCTACCTGAGGGGGACAGTCTTAGGAGCTAAGTGCAGTGGAGTGGTGGTGGTAGTAGGGGCTGATGGGAGGAACCCAATTCCTGGAAGAAAATCTCAACTGGTTTCAATCCTTGACTCTACTTCTGAGGCTCTGAGTCCCCGTCCCATGGTGGTCAGGGGTAACAGCTTGGATCTTATCGTGACTCAGTCAGAGCTCTTGTTAGACATCTGGCTAAGCCCCAGAGTCCTCATCAGTAAGACAAGGGAGAGATGAGTGGCTGTTACTCACGCTGTGGCTGCAAGGCAGATTGGGTTGATGCCTGTAAATCACACTCAAATTATAATCATTGTTATTATTCACTTAATTTCTCTGTGCCCCATTTGCCTTATCTCTAAAATGGCTCTAATAGCATTGGCCTCATGGAGTTTCCTCAGAGGTTCAGTGGAGTCAACAGAGCCGGACTTGATTTGATGGCTCTAATAGCACTGGCCTCATGGAGTTTCCTCAGAGGTTCAGTGGAGTCAACAGAGCCGGACTTGATTTGATGGCTCTAATAGCACTGGCCTCATGGAGTTTCCTCAGAGGTTCAGTGGAGTTCAACAGAGCCGGACCTGATTTGGAAACTGAGTTTCTGTTGTGTCCAGATTCCCCACACTGTGGTGCATAGCAGTCCAAACCCCCTCCGTGTTTTTTTGTTTGTTGGTTTGCTTTTTGGAAAGCCCCTGACACATAATAGGTATTTAACTGAAAAGGCACCAGAAATTCTTGGCCAGATCTTCCCAGGCCAGATAAAAAGCAGAACTCTTACTGTAAACAGGCAAGCCAGTGATTTCATGTAAAGCAAACTAGTATCCTGTCCTGGTTACATCTCAGCAATAGTGTTCCAAATCTGATGTTTTCCTGGGAGTCACAGTGTGTTTCCATTGCTCCCAGCTTATGATAACTGCAAAATCCAAGTCCGCCACATAGGGGGAGATATGGCTACTCCAAGGGCAAACCTTTGGCAACCGTGATCCCCAACATCAGTAGTGCCACAGAACCACTGGGGCACCTGTGCAATTTACAGGCACTTAATTGTGCAGCAATGAGCTTCCCAGCCTCTACTCCGGGTCTGGATGTAGCAAAAGTGGTTCTTTCTCCAGGCCATCCTTCCAGTTCTAGTCAGGAGCCCTCTGAGCTGCCTGCAGTGGGCACAGCTTTCATGAGGCAGCTGAGTCTGGAGACCAACTCTTCATGGGTGAGATGCCTCGTGATAAAGCAGCCCTGTGATTTAAGCTTTATTTGACCCATTCTAAGCAACAGGAACTTGAAGTGTTAAATGACACAGCAGCTGCCAACACAGTCAGACAGGCAGTAGGGCAGAGCTGAGATTTGAACCCAGTGTTAGACCTTGCCTCCCCATGCTCCATTCCCCCTGCACTGCACTCTTGGCTCCAGGATGGCAGGGTTTTTTTTTTTTTTTTTTGAGAAACCCTCCGTGACCTCTCGGGCTGGGTGATGTGCCTGAGCCTGCCCTTACCCGTCTGTGAGAGTCAATTCTTAAATTGTCAGGGTTTTGCAAGCTTGTTGCTAAATACGGCAATTATTAAAGATTGAATTATAAAAACTTATAATTAAATAAATTGTATCAAAAACAAAGGCCGTAAAGACTGAAAACTCATCATTTTCTAATTATTTTATTACGTTTTACTGCTCTCTAATACTCATAAGAGTACTTACATCCACCGAGTGTGTAGGTGGGAAGTCTGTGGCGTGCTGCTGTGATAGTACACGAGTAGCCCTGACGATGGCTGTAGCCAGGACGCTCACATTACAGTAGTCACCAAATGCGACAAATTAGGGCTCACTTTCCCGCTCTGCTGGTTGCTTAGACTGAAGTCGGTGTTAAAGAGATCAAGAAAACAATGGCTGTGTGTCTCAAATTTGCATGTTTCTTGCCTGTAAATGGTGTTGCAATTTCTATAAAATGGAAGACGTGGGCTTTTAGTATTTGAGAACCATGGTGCAGTCTAGTAGAAAGAGTCGACAGGAGCTAGTGGGGCTCCGGCAACATCTCAGAGCTGGACTCAGACCTGCAGCTCAGTGGAAGGGCTTCTGCTTAGCATGTGCAAGCAACCGTGAGCAAGATCCCTGGGTGCTTTCTCTCTCAGCTGTGCTCTTGCTCCAGAGCTCTGGCGCTTCCCATCCCGTCTACACCTTCCGGTCTCCTCCAGAGATCAGGGGTTGACTAACCTCCTCCTCCTCCCTAGTTCTTAGAACAGGCGATAAGTGTTGAATGTCTACATGGTACTGGTGACTAGATGGAGAACTGTTGGTGCACACATGAGTGACCACATGTACGGAGAATTAATTCTATTCTTTATTTGAACATAAGTTTGTAAAAACAGAAAACTCAGTCTTTGATCTTGAGAGGCAAACAGAATACACGGGTTTGGGTGTTAGCATGTTAATAACTTTCGTGGCCTGGATACATCATAATGATATCTTTACAAGAAGAGTAAATGCATTCTAGAGTCAATGGGCCTTTCTGTCTCAGGTTCAAAACGGAGCCCCGATTAATACATTACTCAACTAACTGTAAGGCTATTAGCCTCCCAACCCCTTAACCCTGCCACTGGCTGGAGTTGAACTTGTGTCCTGGACTTTAGAATCTGAACAAGAGAAGCACCAGCTGTGTTTTAATTACTCACAAATTTTCCTAGTATAACCGTGCCTCAGAAGGATGAGGAGGCGAGGATTCTCCTGCATGTGAAGATGTGGTTCTGGTGACTAAATCACCATTTCATACATGTGGGTGTTACCTGTATCTGCTGAGAGAGAGAGAGAGAGAGGAGAGAGAGAGAGAGAGGAGAAGGAGGAAGAGGAGGAGGAGGAGAAGGAGGAGAAGGAGAAGGAGAAGGAGAAGGAGAAGGAGAAGAAGAAGAAGAAGAAGAAGAAGAAGAAAGAAGAAGAAGAAGAAAAAGACTTACTCAAAATAACTTAAAACTGGGCTTTCAGGCTGGGGAAACAGCTTAGTCTGTAAAGTGTTTGCTTTGCTTACATGAGGGCCTGAGTTTGATCTCCGGAACCCATGTTAAACACACAGACACACACACACATGCACACACACAGACACATACACACATAGACACACACATAGACACAGACACAGAGACACAGACGCAGAGACACACACACAGACACACACACAGAGCTATGCTTGCCCTAAGATGAAGGAGGTCCTCCATGGGCCTCCTTCCCCAAACACACACCACACACACACACATGCACAGATACACACACACAGACAGACAGACACACACAGAGACACACGCACATACAACCTATCATTCACAATGGGATCACTCCTTTATAACCCAGTGCAGGCAGATCCCTGGGCGCTGGTCAGTCAATGCAGTGTGCTCGGTCCAGGTTGGTGACAGAACTTGCCTGAAAATATAAATAAATACACAAATGAACAAGCAAATACTAGCTAGTAGATAGCACCTGAGCAGTAACACTGCAAATTGTCCTCGGCCTTCCACGTATGTGCACTAGCATTCACCTGCACGTGTGCAAAACACACACACACACACACACACACACACACAAGAAACAAAAGTAAAACAAGGGAAAAAATTGGCTTGCGAGGACCTCGAGGGGCCAGAGGCAGTCACTGAGTCAGAGGTCTACAGCAAACCTTCCTTGGTCTAGTTCCCTGCCATTTATCACGTGACTCAGATATCAAAAGCGTCTCTGCAGATGGATCATAGGACACACTTCTCATGGTAGCCTTCATTCAATGGCAGGTGGTCCTAAATTTACTAAGCAAACAGTAGTAAGAAATGGCTGGGGGCATTGCGGGGCGGGGGTGGGGCACGAGATCCTTGAGCGTGTGAAGTCAGTTGTTCAAGATGGCTGTGTTTCTATTCTGGGAGAGCAGACACTTTCCTGCGGCCAAGCTGGTCTGCCATTGGCTGCAGCCACCTTGGGACCTCCCCCAACACAGGCTTCTTTCTCTTAAAAAGAGGTGGAGGGTGGAGGGCTTAGCTGCTTCAACTTGAAAGCAAAAGCTAGGGGAGGGGCTAGCCGACTTGCACCCTGATCACCACAATTAAGGTCCAAGGTGTGGTGTTCTCTGCTCAGCATGCTCTGACACATGAAAGAAAATGATTCAGGCAAGGAAAATAATTACACGTTAATTTGTGTTTGGCAACTGTGTTTTTATTCCCTTGGCCCACAAAGGGAGATAAAACGTGATACCGTGGAAAGTGTTTTATCTGCCCTCAGCGGGGGTTGCCGTGGATTGCTGGAAGAGATGAGTATTAGTCTGGTATTGTGTGGCTGTCTTCGACGCTCCAGCCTGCCAGGAGGAGCTGACGAGCCTGCATTCCTCGCTGCTTACTGCTCTGACCCCTTTGTGTTCCTCCGGTTTCACGGGGTTGGAAAGAGAGAGGGAAGATTGGTCCTCTCTAGGGTGAAAACTCCAGGCCTTTTGGGGTAGAGAGGAGTCGTTCCTGTGGCGTGAACTCGCATTTCCCTCCAAGTAGAAGTGGTCTTGTGAGAATCTTGAGAGCAGCTTCCTGTAGAGACGGGCGAGCCAAACCCTGAGGAAGTAGGCTGGGACCAGGAGGCCTCAAGTGGCCCAATCTCCTGATGCTTTGCATAGACCTCTAAGAAAGATTTTTGAAAGGTGAGACCTCTCAGGATTTCTGTGTTAGCCGGACCTGAACGTCCCAAGGCCAGTCTGACCTACACCAAGGTCAGGAGGACCGGTTCTGATCTTAGTTCTAGCTCTTACCAGCCCGGTGGCTTTGGACACGTTATTTAATCTCCCTAAGCCTGGGTTTCCTGTTTGTAAAGGAGAGACAAGAAGAATGACCCCTCCTTCTAAGAGTAATTACGAGGATTAAATGAAATAATGCAGCCCAGTTATTTGCACAGTCCCTCACAAAAAAGAAGCGCTGAATAAAGACCCGTGACTGTTCATAATCTCAGCCCTGGAAGAAGCATCAGGTGAGGGGTAAAGAAAAAATAATTGACCTCCACTTTTTATCGAATTATGATCTGAGATGTTACAGCTACCATACTGATTATGAACTAATCACTGGATGGATGGATGAATGAATGAATGAATGAATGAAGATGCCAGTACATCCCAGCATGAACCACAAATGCCCTACCTTCTCTTTCCAGAGGACTTCCTTGCTGAAGTGGTGTCAGCTTCTTAGCTTCCTTTGATCTCCACACCTTCATCTGTAAAATGGACTCAAAAGCTCAGAAAGAGGCATTGCTGTATCCAGCAGGGATCTTAGCAAAGGAAAAGGGCAGCCATCAGAGAGCCCTCCCTTCCGGTTCTGCGAGGGGCTTCTTGCCACTAGGATTGGCCACACTGGAGGAAGGGTCCTCTGTTGCTCCTCCCCCAGGCCCGCCCTCTTTTCTTTCCTCTGCTCTGCTTTCTGCTCCAGGAGGCTCAAGAGGAAAAGGGGCTCTCGGGCGGGCACCTCTGGCTGCCGGCCTGATCTGATCATTGGGGAGCCCAGCTGGAGAGACAGGGTGGGAGAGAGGGAAAAAGAGGGAGGCAGAGACAAGGGTGGAAAGGAAAGAGAAGTTGGAGGAGATGGTGTTTCTTCTCCAGCTTCCTGCTCTTCCTTACTGCCCGGGTCCCTTTGGGTCGCCGCCCTTCCTCTAGGGACCCACTCTTTGTCACTCCACTAACTTTGACAGTTTCAGGTTGTGCACTCTCTCTCTTCAGGTCTCCGGGTAGCTGCTAGCCCAAACCTTGGGTACCCCTTTGGTTTTTCTTCACTGTGTCCACATCTTTGCTTCTTCTGGATCCTCGAGGTTCAGGGCCTCAGGAAGGTGCCAGCTGTTCACTGCAGGAATCTAAAACTAACACTTGCTGCTGGATATATAAATGCTACATTGCAGCAGAGGCTGGTTTCAGACTTCCTGTATGGCTGTAGCTGGATTTGAACTCCTGATCCTTCCTCCTTCACCTTGCAAGTGCTGGAGAAAAACACACTCCTTAATAGAAACCTCCCAGTATACTGCAAGAGAATTCGAGCTCAGGGATGAGACAGCCTGGAGCTCAAATCTTGTGATCCCAGCTACTGCTGGGACTCAGGCAAGTCCTGTCATGACTCTTGGGTGGCTTCTAAGTCTGAAGATGGGCCTGGCACGTACAACTGAAGTGCTGAGCTCATAGCAGGGTTCCACACTCCTAGGTGGCTTCTCCTGTTCGTTTTCCCTTTCAGCTTTCTGTTTGTCTTTCCCGTTTTGATTTCCTCTGTATTTTATTATTTTTATGTTGCGGGAGAGTTTATCTGCATGTCTGTGCACCACATGATGCAGTACCTCCAGGTGCCAGATGAGGGCGCAATTTACCTGAAACTGGAGTAAAAAAAATATGTGTTGCTGTGTGGGTGCTGAGACTAGAACCCAGATCCTCTGTAAGAGCAACAAGTGCTCTCTGCCCTTTCTTTTTCTTTTTAGAGATAAGGTTTATTTTTAAGTCTGTGATTTTGTTAGACTATGTCCAATAAAAATTGCTTCCATTGATGAACTATCTTCCAAGTGTCCTGGACCCAATGATTCAGTAGGGTGCCCCTTCCTACCTGGTAGCCACTGGTGTTAGTACATATGTTTGGTTACACACTTGTTCTTCATTCTTTCATATATGATGTGTATGGTATGCTACAGTACATCAAGGAGCATGTGTGTAAAATATGATTTATAGCATTTTAGTTAAAGAAAATGAAAAAGCACATGCCACTGACTTCATCAATTCCGAAAGCACCTGAAGTCCGGCCCACCCAGTGTGCAGTTGAAGACAGATTCTGAGAGTGTCAACAACCTAAGGAGGCACAGCAGATAAAACACGGAGTCAAAGATCACTTCATCTGACTCTAGTCTGCTTTACTTCCCTGAAGCCCTGCTGTCGGCACTTATTCCACTTGGAATAAACCGGTGGGGGGAGCACACTCAGAGCTAGACTTGCCATGATAACCTGGAGCTATGGGGAATGGCTGTGGATACCTGGCCTGCTGCCTTTGTCCCTCTGATGGTCAGACTAACGGTCCCTGCTCATGGCTCAGTGTGTCCCCTGCTTCAACACTGCCTGATGCCCCAGGAGAGGCAGGCATCCCAGCTCAGGGGCCTCAAAGCTTGGCAAGCCAGACTAGTTTTTTTTTTTTTCCCTTGGTTGTTGGCCACTGATGAATGGTGATAATTGTTGAGAGATTAATTTAGGATTCTCCGATGAAAGATCCTGCACAAGTGCCAGAGAGAGAGGGAGGGAGGAGGAGAGAGAGAGAGAGAGAGAGAGGAGAGAGAGAGAGAGCAAGCGCTTGCTTGGCTGAGCAGGCATTCTCTTGGTTTCCAGAGCTGACTCAAATTCTGACCTTGGGCGAGTCACTTAACCTCTTGCCGTCAACTTTCCTCATCAGTAAACCCAGCCTAATGATGGCTGCTTCTTCAAACCACTTTGATTTGCAGATGAAAGCATTCACAAAGTGCACAGGATTGCTATTAATTGGGCCATTATTATTTTTATTATTGGGTAGATTAAGCCCACTAAACTTTAACTATGTTTTGCCTACCACTTGCCAGCAGGATGAGCAGTCAACTCTCAGATGATGGGGCCTCTCTGACATCACCCTGTGTGGGGAAAGCCCGGAAGACAGGCACTTCCTCGGCAAAGGCTGTGGCCTCCTGGGCAGATGTCGCCTGTTCTGGGCATGTCCTGTGACTTCTGCTCCCAGCTTTTTAACCTGAGTACATCTGACCAACTCTGAGCAATGTTCTCAGTGATCAGAAAGCACGGTGGGGGTGGGGTGGGGGTGGGGGTGGGGGACCTGGTTCTTGGCCATGGCTCTGAGACTCTGCAGGTAGACAGGGCAAACTACAAAATGGCTTCTGGAACTGAATAATGGGAACTGACTGTGCCAGCCGTCTTCAAGTGAAGCCCAGAGAAGAAAGCCCAGAGCCCTGCAGAGCAGCCATGGCACAGCAGGTCAGGAGCAACCAAGCCAAGGATCTCCCTTCACCAGATCTGAGCCAGGACCAAGGGACAGCAGAGCCATCATCAGGTTCAGTCCTCTTATGCTGCTTGGCAGGAGCGAGGGTCTTAAAACCCATCTTAAAGGCTTGTGGAATTAATGATGGGCTCAGTCCTTAAGCCTGTGTCTGGCACAAAGTAGATGCTCAGAAAACTGTTTATTATCACGACCAGAAAGCAATCCATGGTGTATAGAAAGAAATTTTCTTCTTGCTTTATGGGAAATGGGTCACCTTTCTGAAGTACACTACGATTCCCTTTTCATAGTGATCAAAATCACACAGATAATACATATTTGGTACAAAAACTACAGGCTCAAAGGAAAGGCCTAAATCCTGCAGCCATATCTTGATCTACAGCCCAGCTTCCCCCAGGGTGCCTTCTGGGAGCCTCTGAGGTAAACCTGCTCCATCGACCCTCCTCAACTGCACAACTCCATGTCGCTAACGCTAAGGTCAGCGTATCAGCAAACAGCCCTGTGTGAGTGAGGAGACACTTGGGTGACATCTCCTGCCCTGTCCTGGCTTTTCCTTCAGAATATGAAGACATTTCGTGCCCGAGTGTATGTATGAGGAATAACCTAAATTATAATGCTTATTCATGTCAGTAAGAACTATGCTACGTGAATAAAATCAAAGTCATGAGTTCAAGAGCGTATAGGAAAACACACGCGTTTTCTTTTAAGCGCGAGCCAACTGAATGCTAGCTGTAAAGAATGAGTCCCGCAGGGCTCAGACGGGGCGAACCTTTGGGCCACACAGTGGTGGCAGGCCCATGCTTGGAGGAAGACTGAGTGCAGGCCCGTCCCTGTCATTCCCACTAAGTAGCTGTTGAGAGCCCGCTGCTTGCCAGTCATCTTGTCAACTCACCCGTGACGTGCGTCTTTTAATCCTATGACAATCCTGTTAAATTTACCCTGCAGCTTTGTCAATGGCCTTTGGCTAGTCCTTGAGCTGTAGGGACCTGTGCTTTTTATCTGCAGTAAAATAGAAACAGGGAAATCTGCCCCGGTGTCCCGTGCTGTTAGTAACAGAACGGAAGGTGGCTGCCATTTAAAGCGTCTGCAGACCTGGAGCTGTGTACAAAGGGAAAGGAATGAACACTGGAGGATTCTCATGTTCTACTTCTTGGATGAAACTCACTCCCCCCTCCCGTGAGGTGATCATGAGGGCAGCAGAAGCCCTCTCTGTTGTCACAGATTGACTTTCTCCAGTGCATAAGGCATGGCTTACAGCGCCTCTATGATCAACAGGCAACGATTGCTTCATTTGTGATCATTCGGTGGGTGCGGAGGCCAAGACTGTGCTAGACTCCAGCTATACCTCTACAAAGGTGAGTGGGCTACCCTTGAATTTCTGGGCTTAGGTTTCCTCCTGGAAGGGACCAGGGCCTGCTGTGTGGGGTCTGTCTACTGGGAGGATCTGATGTTGAAATGACAAAGTCCAGGAACACAGTCTCGGCTCACAGCACGCGATGATGAACCGGCATGGCTACCCGCATCACATACTCTCTGTGGTTATAACTACATCCATTTCTGACGTGAAGAAACTGAGGACCAGGAGGTGAAGCCAAGAGGTGAAGCTGGCTGGAGGGCAGCAGAGTTGGGGTCCGGATGGAGTTTTGACTCAGTTCATCGCTTCTTTTCAGTTTGACCATGATGCCTCTTCCTGGGGAAGGAGGAGATGGGAGAGGGAGCAGAGGGAGCAGAGGGAGCTCTGAGTCCGGACCACATGTGGCCTTTGCAGGGGCTTTTGTTTGCGGGAGAGTTTCTGAGTGTTACCTCAAAATGTGGTTGATGTGTCCACTGCTTTTGGGATCCTTTATCTAGCATCTTCCGTTCAGCTTTTAAATGCTGCTAGTTTCATAGTTTCCTGAAAATCAGGATGTTTCCCAGAGCCCGCTCATACCCACCAGTGCAGGACAGGTGTCAACGGATATTTGAAATTGGATTATCCCCCTCAAACTTGTTCGGTTTCTACACAGAAATATTTCACCTCCTCTGTTAATCACATCTGCTTTCCATAGCTCATTTGCTGCTGGACGGGCAGGGCAGGCAGCTCCTGTCATGCTCAGGAAGGCCAAGAGAAGGGGCCTCTGCTGCCTGCAGACAGACCCAGCTTTCCCTTGCACAACACCTCTCCCCAGGTGATTTGTTCCCTTCAGCCTATGTGAACCTTATTTGTAAATCAATCTCATCTCTCTCTCTCTCTCTCTTCACCCATGAATATAAGTCTGACACTGAACAATAATTATAACTGATGTTTTGCTACAAACAAAAAGATTTAGACTCCTTTGATGACACCTAACCTAAAATCTAGTAAAATATCATGCCTGTGAGTACTGTGGACACCTAGATTTCCCCAACTAATACTTGGAATGGCCCCAAATAGGATGACAACCCAGATCACTGCAGGATGTATCTGAGTGGTCACTAACACTGTTTTTTCTTATTTCTAAGGTCATTTTAAAGCAATGTTTGAGCTTTAGTGAAATCAAAATAGGTTTGGAAATCCACAAGGATGGTAAGCAGCGAACCTTTATTTCCTACTTAGGCAAACGATTGAAAGGTACTGGTAGAGACTCAGAGTGAGCATCGGTACAAAGTCCCCAGGCAGCGTGGGAAGTCAAAAACTTCCAACCCTGAGTCTGTGGTTCTCAGGGATTCCAGTCTGGGGAACTCTTGGTGCGAAGAGCCCTTGGGGAATGAGCCGGTGCCGCAGCGCCCTCTGGTGTCCACGTACCGGGTGTCACGATACTCGGGCAATATGGCTGCTTGAAGTCAGAAAGCCTAAACCCAAAGGCTAGCTTCCTCTTACCGCAACAGAGGGAAGTTGACTGGTAACATGGCGACCGTCGTAACTGCTTCACATCAGCAGTGAGGGAGATCAGCTAGCTGTGACTAGATGCTTCAGCAGATAGAATACTTGTCCGGGCTCGGGTAATAATACTCAGAACAGACCTAGGACTGTCCCAGCTTTCCTCTAGCAGTTCCTTTGCGACTGTGTGAGCCAGAGGGGCTCTGCTCTGGGTCTGCCGAGGCTTGGAAGGAAGGTTCTTAGAGTATAGGATGACAGGCTGAGAGAAGAGGCTACAGGACCAGCACACAGTTCCAAGCCCTTACTCCCATCTCTGAGCCCACACCCCACACCTGCCTTTGATTTCTCCTTGTGTCAGACGAGGTGGCTCCATCCATTTGACTCTGCGCATGACCCCATCCTGTGGCTCTGCTTTCACTCTGAAGTCAGAATTCCTGTCTGGACAGGAGCCCGGGTCTCATTTCTCAATTTTCGAGAGTCAGTCAGCCACCTCATAGCTAGACTGAGGACCAAGTTATCAGTAGGAAAGTGCAAAGGGACTGGCTACCAGCCCCAGTCACTCAAGAAGAACATCAGACCACCCCGAGACAACTTTTCACACAGATCATAAGAGAGTCGCAAGTTAGCCTCGGAGTAGCTTGGCAAAGCCCATCCTAAACTTGAACTCAATCTCAGGGCCTTGTTCACCTGGAGGCAGAGATCTCCGAGCATGGTCCCTGGACCCATCACAGTATCAGCTTGGAGATGTAGACATTCAGACCACTGAAATGTGGCCTGATGGCTGGTTTTACTGACAAGTTGATACACTTTGTAGATTTGCATCGTCTCACCAATATGGATTCTATGCATTTCTCTCTTTTCTCCCCACCATCTCTCCTCCTCCCTCGGTGTGTGGTGTGTGTGTGTGTGTGTGTGTGTGTGTAGGAAGAGGGAGCCTCCATTGGGAAAATGCCTCTAATCAGAGTGGCCTGCAACTCTGTGAGGACGTTTTCTTGATTTCTGACTGATGTGAAGGTGGCATCCCTTTAGCCAGTGGTCTTGGGTTGGATAAGAAAGCAAACTGAGCAAGCCATGAGGAGCAAACAGTCTTCTTCTGTTGTCCCTGACTGCTGAGTTCTGCCCTGATTTCCCTCCATGACAGGCTGTGATGGGGACATGGGGACGTGTAAGTCAAACAAATCCTCTTCTCTCCAGGTTGCTTTTGGTTGTGGTGTTTATCACAGCAGCAGAAAGCAAACTTGGAAATTCAAGAACACCGCATTCACAGCCCAGCACCGTGTGTTATACCAAACCTTCCGGTACATGTCTGATATACAGGGTGTCTGAGAACTGTTATGTCAAAGGAGAATGGAGAGGGGCTGAACACCGCCCTGGGCCCCAGGGAGTTTGGAGTGGTCTGAGGCAGTGCTGCCTTAGCAGAGGAAGATTTATTGAATGGCTTTCTACCATTCTCCAATGAAATACTGCTATGTTTTAAAAAACGAATCTATACATAACTTACACATGACATTTCTGTGTAATATATACATGCTATTTAAACACAATTACATATTACCAAGTAAAATTTGAAGGCTGATCTTACCCATATGATCCTGAAACTATACTCTGCGGGCTCTTCCCAGAGGAGCTGAAACTCTACATCCACACAAAAATTTATGTGGGGATGGTGTGGTAGATTTATCTATCGTTACCCAAACTTGGAAACAACCAAGGTGCCCCTCAGCAGGAAAACTCATTGTAATACAGTCAGACACCAGACTATCATGCAGCCCTAGAAATGGGTTATAGAGTCAAGAAGAAGGGGAATAAAGAGGAGGAAGAGGAAAGAAAGAGGAGAAAGAAACAGGAGAAGGAAGAAGAAGAGAGAGGAGAAGAGAAGAGAGAAGAAAGAAGAAGAAGAGGAGGAGGAGGAGGAGGAGGAGAGGAAGAGGAGGGGGAGAGGGGGAGAGAAGAGGGAGGGAGAGGGAGGGAGGGAGGAGGAGGGGAGGAGGAGAAGAGGAGGGGAGGAGGAGGGAGGGACAGGAGGGAGGAAGGAGAGGAGAGGAGGGAGGGGGAGGGGACGGGGGGGGGGAGGAGAGGGAGGGGGAGGAGGAAGAGGAGGAAGTCGCTGCCGCCATCACCAATGTGGCAGGCAGCTATCCATTTACGGGCATTAAGTACATTCTAACAATCAAAACAATGGAGACAAAAAGATTAACAGCTGCCAGGGACTCAGGGAAGGAAAGGTTGACAAGGTATTAAGCAACTGCTCAGGGTGCTGCTCAGACTGAGGGCACCTGTCAGCTCTCTCTTCCCTGCCCTGCCTCTTTCTTCCACTTTGCTGGAGCTGATGCCCTGACACATAAGCTCCTATTGCAAAGAAGGTCCATCCCAGAGGCCATTTCTCCTTGACATCCTCCTAACTTCCACAAGGAAATGGAAATCTCTCTTCCTTTCCTACTCAACACACAAAACTGTGTGCACAGACATCTTCCCACTGGAGTAAGGTCCTTCCTATCTCTATCGATCTATCTTCATCTATTCTTATCTACTCTATCATATCATATCTATATCTATGTATCTATCTTCCCTCCCACCAGGCTCTTCAATGGCAGGTCCTTTGGGCTGTTCCCTTGATCATCATTTGTTGCCCGACTGCTCAATGAAAATGCTTTAAATGAGTGAATGAAGGGAGATGACCCCATGGTGACAGAAGGGGCGGGGTTATCTGCTGCAGCCTGCTTGTACCACAAAGTCAAGTTCTTATCAGAAGTTTCCTGGCTGAAGGGGCTTCTCTAGAGTGTACTTCATCTAGGCATGGTGCAGCCTTCAGAGGGTCCTTCATCCTCCGGTAGAAAACCAGTGTGCGTCACAGGAACGGTACTGATGGGGCCAGCCTGGGCTGCAGAGGAAAACAGCAGAATTCGGTTGCTTTTGGTGCCCTTTTTTTTTAAGAGAAAAAAAAAAGAATAAGCTATACGCTTGCTCATGACAAGATTTTATCCCAGCTGTGCAGGCTTCCTTCAGGCACGGAGCACGTGATCATTGGAGGACCCGCCTCCAGGAGGAAGCTTCTACCCCGCGAGATTAGAGGACACGCCTCCAGCAGGAAGGCTCCACCCCGCGAGATTAGAGGACTCGCCTTGGCTTTAGCTCTTTGCAGTTTGTTGACCCTCCTTCCTCTGGTGACCTGACTCCTGTTCTTGCTAGCCGCTTTCTCAGTTCCTCCTCACAAAATGGTTTTTACTTCTGTAGATTTAATAAAAACTTCGATGAGTTAGTGGCTCATGCCTCAGCTGTTTGGGGACTGCTCCTGAGGACTCAGGCTCTGCCTGCGTGGCTTTTAGGCAAGACACGTATTTTCTTCTTTTATCTTATTTCCAAAGTAGTTGGTAACTTACCCGGGAGGTGGACTTGGTTTATTAATCAAGCCGCACCTGTAGTCTGGATTCTTATAAATTAAAAGTTTGCATATGAAAATCCCGGCGTAGAACCATCAGCAGCTGTAGAGGCTGAAGCATCAGACACAGTTTATATATTTTCCAAGAGCAATGGAAGTCCAGAGGATTCAGGGACAACCTGAGTTAGTAAAGCCCTGGATTCCACACTAACTTAATAACAGGAGCCTTCCAAAATGGCCCTCCAGCAGCCCTGTGGACTAGGTATTTTGTCTTCATTCTATGGATAAGAAAACCAGAGCCCAGAGAGGTGAGGTAACTTCCTTAAGGTCACACAGCTACTGATCTGTGAACCTGGGTTTGCATTTGAATTTGCTGGCAGAGCACCTTGCTTTAGTCATTGTGAACTTGGGAGACATGTGGCTTCAGTAAATAGAGTCACATTGTCCATTGAAAAGTGACCCAGCATCTCCCAGTCAACCTTACCTCAGCCAGTTCATCAAATACAAAAACAAAAACAAACAAGCAACACAAAAAAGTCTACAAAATCTGGATCATGAAACTGTATGTTATGTATGTATGTATGTATGTATGTGTATAGGACTAAGTTTCGCCAGCAGCCTAAGCTGTCCTTTGGATGTTCTTCTACCTCAGCTTCCTATGAGCTGGTGTGCAGGCAGGCACACACCACCACTGATCTGCTGGGGCCCTTGGCCTTCAAGCAAAGACACTAAGCCGTCATCATTTAATTGTGCAGCTAAAGGGTCCAGGCAGAGGTCTGGTCCTGTGATGTCAGCTTTGGGCTCTGCCGTGGCCATCTCAGCCGGTTCTCTGGTGCCATACAGCATCCTCCCTCTCCCATGGGATGGCTGAGGGCATTTCAGTCTCTTGTTGTCCATTCTTATCTGGATCCATTTCTATGGGAAATTGATTTGTTATAGAAGAAATGGAAGAATCTTAGTATATAAAGTGTTTTTCCTAAAGACCAAACTATCTCAATCTCTAAGTCTCTGGGTTGAATGTCACTGGATTAAAGTCAGTTTAATGCACCTGATTCTGTTCTTGTCCTCACGGATATCCAGCCAAGTGGAAGATAGGGAGAGATCAGTGCATTCAGGACCAGGAGCTCTGTGCGTGCATGTGTTTGTGTATGTGTTTGTGTATGTGTGCGTGCATGCCTGCGTGTGTGTGTGTGTGTGTGTGTGTGTGTGTGTGTGTGTTTGTGTGTGTGGTTTATGTGTATATATGCATGTGTGTGTATGTGTGTGTAGTATTAATATTTTAACGAAACCCATCACAGCAGCAAGCCAACAGCTGAGTAAAAGAGAAAGAGGCGGGGTTTTAGGTTTCCAGGGCTTAGAATTGTGAGGAGAAAGGAGAGGCCATGCCTGAGAAGAGTACAGGACAGGGAGGCAGAGCTGCCATGTAAACGAGTCAGGAGAGCGTGGCCCAGAGGGCTGCTCAACTGGGTCAGGAGTGGCCAAGATAGAACATAGAAGTTAGTAAGTGGTAATTTGAGATTATTGGTGGGAGGTAGATTCTAACAACATGGCGGCTAGGTGGTTGCCCAGCTACTGGGCTAGATAAGGAATAATGAAATATAAAGGCCGTGGGTGTGCCTTTCATATGGCAACACAAACCACTGAGGCAGGACACAACCCTGCGATGGGTTTTATTAAAATATTAATACTATGTATGTGTGCATGTGTGTGTATGAATGTGTCTATGTGTGTCTATGGTTGCACATGTGTATGTGCATCATATGCATGTGTCTGTGTGTGCACATGTGTATTGTATGCATGTGTATAATGCATGCTTGTATGTATGCATGTATGCAAGTGTATACATTATATGTTTGTATGTATGAGGGTTGTGAGTTTATGTGTGTACAACCTAAGTGTGTATATGACTATAAATTAACTTTTCTACTTTGAAAACAGTTAAATGTGCTGGGAAGATCCTCAAGACACCCATGACCTGTGATGTTGTCAGGTTCCATCGTATAAATGCCCCTGCCCTGACTGATAAATACCCCTGTCCTGGCTGATAGCAAGCCACCTGTGTGAGGTCACTGAATGTGAGTTGAGGGGGGCGGTCATACAGTCAGCTCCTTGGAGCATGAGAAGCCCTCTAGCCCATGCTGGCTGTGACAGCAGTGACTGAAGTCCTTGCCTGTGTGGTATGACTGGATCCAGCTGGAATTGTGAGCAGTTTCTACATAGTGAGTGAGATACCATTGGACTCTCCAAGGAAGGGACGGAGCCCTGGGACAGACTGCCTGTTTGAGGGACACAGGTTCTGCAAGCCCTGCCTTGGGTGGGTGGGTGGAGAGGTTGAAAGACTAGTGTCGCCACATTCCAGATGTGCTCACATCTATGGCTCCTCTCTCTGATCCTGTCTGCTCCTTTGCCCTCTCCCTCCTAATAACCCAGTTTGGATGATGTGAGTCCCAGTGCCCAAGGGCCACAGATAAAACACTACATTGTCTTTGCATGGTGTCACTGCCTTGCAGAGGGATGTCATTGCTTCTGGAAAGCCAATGGATGGAGTGAAGAACATTTGCCCAGTGGGAGCTGGGCTTCTGTGGGGCTGGCTTCAGGCTTTGTAGAGCCGGCCTGCTTCTGCTCTGTCTTCCTCCCAGAACATGTAACTCCTCAGGGATTCCAGCTAGGGATACCCGGTATTCACAGAGTCCTTCTTTAGTGGCTCTTTAATTACATTTTTAAAAGCTCTCATGTCCACAAGACCCGGGAGCTCTGGTTTCTAAATCCTTTGGCCCTCGCTGCTTGCAAATTGGCAATACTGAGTGTCAGGCTCACTTCGCTCTATTTCTCTTGGCTCCTGAAATCCTGCCTGCCCGGGTCACCCTGTGTGTTACCTTTTGATTCTCCAGCCTGGGAGACTCTTTAAAGTTCCATGGGCTTTAGCTCTTGAGTTACAGTGTGAGCACCACCTAAGGCAGCCAAGAACCTGGCCAACTCTGAGGGCAGGTCCCTCAGGCTGCACCTCCTTTAGCAGCTTGCCACAGCCTGATTGTAGTGAGGCCTCTGGGACAAACTCAGGAGGGCTCTGCCCTTATCAGTGAGTCAGAGACCCATAAAAGGAAACGGAGGAATGAAGTTCCCTCCTTTCTGCTCCCACAGGATTGGAGAACATAGAGTTCTGTGTCCCTTTGGCTTTCTAAGCCTTCTCTTACATGAGGATACCCAGACAATCCCGTCTGTAATAAACTGGCCTTCTCTGGGCACTGTACTGGCTAGAGGCTTGTGTTTGGTATTTATAGCTTTAGAAATAAGGGGACAAATTTCTCTTCTTTTATAAGTTTCCTAGTCTGTGGTATTTTGTTACAGTAGCACAAAAGGACTAAGACACAGTTGTTCAATGCCCTAAACATATGCTTTTAAAGTCCAGTGTATATATGTGTGTGTGTGTGTCTGTGTGTGTGTATTCTTTCTTTCTTAAAAGGAGGATAGACTGAAAGCTGGTCTTCAATAACAATCAGAAGAATATATAAACCATAGTTTCTAAGTGTTGGCAAATAATTTAATTCTTAAAATACACTTTGTGATCCAACACTGCAGAGCCAGACACTACACATCTTTAGCTCGGCTCTGCATCTCAGCCTCCTCTTTTGCAGCTCCTGAAATATGAGGGAAGGGACATCCTGCAAGAAGAAGGGGGGCCAGGGTTCTGCTGTTTGAGGTCTGCCCAGCTTTGAAGACTGGAGGGAAGATTAGCAAACTGGATTCCCTTTGGGCAGCTACTGGATAACAGGCACCAATCCAGCTTTTACACAGTATCCCCAAAACTTCTCTCCAGCTCCTATAAACCTCAAAGAAAAAGCTGGGAAAGGGAGACGTGGTTGTACAAAGTCTATGGAAAACAAATACCAGAACTTGAGTTCAAATCCTGCCTCTGCCAGTTATTAATGATGGGATCTTGCCAAGGTCAAATTGGCTCTGCTCTTGGTCTGTTTTCTGGGCTGTTGTTTGTATGCTGTCTTGAACTCTGACTGCCAGTGACTGTCCAAGTGAGACACTGAGGAGACTGTCCATGCTCATATTGAACATGACCTGTTTTTAGGCAGGTCCCCGTCCCCTGAATCTGCTTTCCCATCTGCCACTCCTCTTTGCCCCCGTCCAGACCTCTTTGTCCTTTAATCTGCTCTGTTGTAACCCGATGACCTTTGGTCTTTCCAAAAGGAGCCAGAAAGGCTCTGCTGTCTACTGCCCACACTTAGTCACTACGATCCATCTCCCACGAGAGTCAGCAGGCTCCAGCCCATGGCCAGCAGAGTAGCATAACTCTATCCTGGGAAGGTGTGACTTATACTTGTGAGAAGGTTGGGGCTTGGGGCGAGTAGAGGTGTATGAATTAACTCCCCATAAAACTTAAGCAAGCGAAGGAGAGAAGACAACAGAGTTGTCTCGTGTCCCTTCAGATTAATCAGCTTGCCAACCTCTCCCAGTGCAGGAGGGAAGAAGACATACTGAACTGTCAATTGACAAAGCTTCTAGATGTCACATGTACAAGAAATACTGAGTGTGAGGCTGGCTCCGCTCACACAAGGCTGCCGATATATCATGACATTCCTGTTTTCCTGTTGCAGAGGACTTTTTTTTTTTAAATGAGCAGAGACTGTGAGGCAGGTGATTTCTCAGGGGTAGGGGTGGGGATAAGGGTGGGGTCCAGTCACTTCTGAATACAACAAATCCCAAGACATTTTAGGGATGCTTTCAATCAAACCTCAATTGTTGATTGATTTAGGGAAAGGCCTACAACCAAATACTTCACATGCCATAGACGTGGAGCAGTGTTCAGAGCGGTGGTCTTGTGAGAAGACATGGAGTGGAGACACAAAGAGAGGGTCAAGTGAATTAAGGGAAGCGAGTGACATAGCACAAAGACATAGGACAATCCAAGACGTCTTCATTATTCCCATGAAGCTGTAACAGGAAGTTTTAGATTTAGATTTAAACCCAAAGTGTGTTTGGGGGAGGGGCACCTCTGAAATATCCCTGCCTAAGTTTCATCAGCTCAAGAAGAGAAGGTCAGTTTGCTAAAAGGTCAACTCAGGTCACTTACCAGTCAGATAAGCTTGGAAACTCGTTAAATGATCAAAAATTCCCCAGGAATTTTATTATCCCAGCTGACGATAGTAGTGCCAGAATTTACACCCAGCTGTTACCTTTGCTCCAGACACCAATCAATGTCTGCCTGGAAGAAGGCATTACCTTGAAAAGCTACCATGTGCATACAAATGTATGTGCATACATGTGTGTGGTGTGTTGGTTGTGTATGTGTGTGTATGTGCGTGTGCATGTGTGTACTCATGTGTGTGCATGTGCATACACGTAGATGATGTGTGTGTGTGGGGCACGTGTGTGTAGATCCAAAAGCTCACACACAGCAATGTGTATAAATTCCTCCTGAGCTTTCATCAGCCTCGAATTATATAATATCATATGATTTTGCAAGAAGTTCAGCAGGGCTGTCTCAGAGGCCGTCAGCCAGACACCGTTCAGACAGCGAGGCGTCAGAGCTGCCCCTGCAAAGTGGATGTTAATTACCTAAAACAATGTGTGTAATAGGCAGAGAGAGAGAGAGAGAGAGAGAGGGAGAGGGAAAAAAAAAAAGCCAGAACCTGCCCTCTCAGCCCTAACCACCACTACAGTGCCAAAATGCAAAGTTATTTAGCCTGGAGGAATTGTAATTAGCTGGTTTGCAAACTAATAAGATCTTAATAAAAAAAAAATAGAAAAGAAAAAAGGGAACACAGGAAAGGAATGCTGGGAAACTTTTTATCTCTGATTCTCGAGGAATATACTTAGCCTGCAATTACCTCATTAAGTGCCCCAATTCACTTAATATGTGCCAAGGCCATTCTGCCTTGTTGAGGTGAAGCGTGGAAGGGAGACAGAAGGGCAGAGCAAGGCAGAGCACAGTGTTTCTATCATCTAAATGTGTATCTTCACCCTGAATCACTTGTTTGGTTTGAATTTACAGATGCTAATCCCTGTGCTTAATTATTCAGGAGACATTAAAATCTACCCCGGTGAATCAAACACAAAATCACACAGGTATCTTAAAAGTTCTCCAGGGGCATAATTCAGTCCTGGTGACAATGGAGGCTGCCCTACTGTGGCTCTGTAAGTTGCTCTTTAGTCCCCACTGACCTTTCAAAACAAGGTGGACATAGTGACCAGGTAGCTGGTTTTGTTTGGTAGAACATGTTTTGTCTCCTAAAAATGTAAACATTTTTTAAATTTCCTTTATTTCTCTTTCTTTCTTTCTTTTGTTATTTTTTCTTTTCTCCCTCTTTCCCTCCCTTCCTCCCTCCTCCCTTTTTCCTCCCTTCCTCCCTCCCTTCTTCCTTCCTTCCTTCCTTCCTTCCTTCCTTCCATCCATCCATTTCTTCCTCCTGGGAATTGAAACTTCAAGACTTCAAGAAGAAAGAAGATGCTACTCACTAAACATACACATAACATGCTCACACAGTCAACAGTGGCCCCTCCAAATCCTCTGACTTTCAAGGCTCCTGCATACCAAGGACAGCTATGGTCACCATCACAGTAGCATCACATTATAGCAGTCATTAAGTATTCAGCACATTTCAGCTATGCAGATTATTGTAACCAACTTCAAAAGGGCAGTATCTGCAAGCCATCCCACGGGTGAGGAATTTGATGCCCTGGACTTTCAGTAGGTTTTTTTTTTCCTTTTCTGAAGTACCTGGACTGCAAGAAGGGGTTAAACTGGGGACATCCCATCTCTAGAGTCCTCGATACCATGCTGGCTGACCACCAGTTTCTTGTGAAGACTGAGTCCAGGGCACGCTCAGGCCAAGGAATCACAGCCAAGTTCTCTGAGCCTCCTTTGATGTACTCAGATGACCTCAGAAGGTCTTGTTAATTACACTTCCTACAAAGTTCCCTGTATTTCCGAAAACTGTGACCTCTACTTATTAGAGAATTCCTGAAAACCCATCCACAGAACTTGGACAATGTCGTGTGACCCTCTGAACTTCCATGAAGCTAGGATCTCAGAATGAATACAGTGAGTCACAGGAGTCACAGGTAAACATGGCAGACAGAGCCATATTTATCTTGGCAGAGAGATGCCCGTCAGAAAGGAAATGGATTAGACATGAAAACATGGGAAGGTTTTAGACTAATACTTGTCACTTGAGGATAGGCACACGCCTTGGACCCAGTGCACCAAGGGAAGGAGCCGTGATATCAAGACAAAGGTGAACTGGTGAGAAAAATCCCACCTGGTGAGGACCACCTTCAAAGAGTCTTCGGGAATCACTTATGGAAAGAAACAGCAGACAGGAGAGGTTGAGAGCTCAGATGCCTGAATTCTGACACGCTGGGTAGAGATTAATTTGTTCCAACATGAAGCCATGCCAGAATGGTTTGGCATCATTAGTCACTCTCCCTCATCGCCTGGAGACTCAAGCATCAGTGATGAGGTGGTGTAGAGTGGGTAGAACCGTGCGTGGTCCAGCTCCACTGAGTGGGTCCATCTCATGCCTTGTCCTTAAAAACAAAGAAAACACATCCTTCCCTACTTTCTTTCAGGTTGTTTTCAGAAAATGGCCACTCTCTCAGAAGAAGAATAAAAAAACCTTTCAAATTTGTAAAATTTATAGCACGCATCCTTTGACAACAATAACAGACATTTACAGAATACAGTGGTGTTCAAGAACAAAAGGCACATTTATGGGGCATAAAAAGCATTAGCGCAAGTAAGTCTTGACAATAATAGAAATGAAAACTGAAATCAAGGACCATTAGACAACAATGAGAACAAACCTTAGGGGATGCAGTGGCCACTGAACTCAGAAGAGACTTCTCCCACTCTTGAATGAGGAGAGTTGGCAGTGTGTTCCACACCAAACTGTCAAAACCCACAAAGGAGTGTAACGGAGGAGCTAGAGAGAGAAGAGAAGGCACAGCCAAAACCACCAGCAAGAAGCAATTAGATGTGGCAGAAAAACACTGCTGTAGATGGATAAATCTGAAAGGACATTTTCTGAAAAACGAAATAAGGGGAATAAAGAGATCAGAGTCTAGAAATTACAATTCATTTTTATAAAGGGCTGTAGGCTTTTAATATAATTAAAATAGTTTGTGAACTGACTGTTAGAGAAAATCAGATCACCCAAAGTAAGAAGACACAGAGTTAAGTAGAACAAAAATGAAGGGTAAAAAGTAACTCAAGGTAGGGGTGACACATGTTTAAATTCTAAACTTGAGAAGCCAAGAAGGCAGGATGTTGTGAGTTCAAGGACAACCTGGGCTATAGTGTAAGATTCTGTCTCAAAAATGAGCAAATATAAAACAGTAGACTTGAATCTGTCAAAAGATAAAGGAGACCGGAAGACAAACTTCACATCATAAATAAATTTCAAGTAGAATAAATTCGAAATGTAGCAAATACAGCTGTAGCTTGGAAGGGTATACGGCTGAGTTATCAATGCCTGAGGCCCGAGTAGGCATTTCTATGTATGATCACAAAGATGAAATTTAAAGGAAATAACTGATTAATTCAATGGCATATTTAAGTGTATTCTTCCATTTATTCCTTAAGTAAACGACATCTTGTATGCTCAGGCACTGTTAGAGACTCCGAGCAACAGTGAAGCAGCTTGATACTGGGTAACAAGTTGTGCAGTTTACAGAAGGCAAGGACAAGAGGGGTGTGCAGAGCAGAGAAGGAGCTGGGGACAAGGAAGACGGTTTGGAATCTTCCATGCACCAGCCCGTGTGGGTTACAGGAGAAGGTGAATGGGGGAGCTAAGTAGGTAATTCAGAGACTAACGTTCCGGGCAGCAGCCACAGCCTATGCAAAAATCTAGGTTTGATGATGCTTGTGCAAGGAATAGCAAACAGTACCTTTGTGGATGGAGATGAGTTAGCCAGCAATGAAGTTGGGGGGTGACGGGGGCAGAGAGATCAGGCAAGGCCCTGGGTTTTACTCTGAAGGAGACAGGGGCCTTTAGAGTGCTGGCAAGACAAGATCATATTTGCCAGTGCGGGAGGGGGGGACTGTCTGCTAGAATTCAAAAACATATTACGGTCACCAAAAACAGACCCAGGGGGGTTCAGCAGGTATCCAGGCAAGACACAATGGAAGGTGGTATCTGGCAATGACAGCAGCATGTATGGCTGGAAGACGAGACAATCCAAGGAGAGCCAACAGCATGTCTGGTGAATGGTACCTTCAGGTTGGGTTTGCCTGGGCTGCCAGAGCTCACAGGCAGAGAGACAAGGCTGTTAACAGAGCTGGTATGGGGTGGGGTTGGGGGGACCTGGACTCTGTCTGACACAGTTTGGGTTTGAAGTATCTTTTAGATAGGAGGGCAAGAATTCAGGAGTCAGATGGGTAGAGAAATGTCAAGTTCAGGAGAAAGTTCTAGACAAAACTTGAGATGTAGGCAGATCAGTGTGTGTCTTAGTTGTTCCAGGATGGCATACCAAACACTCATAGACTAGAAGTCTAATCTCGGGTACCAGCATGGGGTGAGGATGCTCTTCCCTGGCCTGTGGAGGGCTGCCTCCTTTGCTTGCCCTCCCGGAAGGATACTTGTATGTGAACCCAGTCTGGTAGGATCGGAGCCCCACTCTTATGATCTCAGTATCTTATTACCCCTTGAGGACCTTATTCTCCAAATCCAGCCACATTGACAGCCTGGGATGTCATGAATCCCGAACACCGTTCAGTCCACACTGGGGCGCAGCTGCCACAAGACTGCCTGAGACATGAAGAGTGAAGATGAGAGAGATAAGCAAAGGGGCAGAGCTGGAAAGGCAGTGCATGGAGTACATGGCACATGGCGGTGGGCTAAGTCTTGCTGTGTAAGATCACAACTTGACTAAAGAAGACACACTGGGCTAAGGATGACAGGACAGGCAATCCTCACGTGAAAGCTGAGTGGCTGGGAAATACGCAATGATTCTAGTATTTCTGAAAACCAATATTATTTAGTGTGGCCCCTATGTAGGTACATGAATTATCTACCTAACGAAACCCAGAGAAATGTTAGTTTTGTCTCTTAAGAGTTGTATGACCTTGAACATGTTTCCAATCTCTATGTAGTTTTCCTATGCTTAAGATAAAGAACTCTAGCACCTACTAGCCGGAGGGGGCCGGGTCTTTGTAGAATTTATCTTATAAACTGAGAAGCCTTGGAGTGAAGAGGCTCATCCAAAAATGCTTCTGGGATAGGTGTGGTCTGAGCTGTCCAAGGTTCCTAGAGTCTTGGTCTGTATCCTTCCCTCCCCTCCCCTGCCTTGGGCATGAGATGAGGAAGGAGGTGGGGGAGGGGCTCAGGAAGTGAGGGTCTTCTCACTGATGCTCTGGGGGCTGTGCTTTGGCTTTGCCTCTTGTGGGTAGCAGCATGCCTGGCTTGGGATCCTGGACCATATGAAGCAGAGAAAGTGAGTTGAGCAACAGCAGGCTACTTGTAATACCATCAAACATAGCACAAGTAAATCCATCTTGGCCATGGAAGGGTGATTCAACCAACGCTAAACTTTATGACAAAGTTGGTCATCCTAGAACTGCACATAACAGATGGGTATGAGCAAGTGACACCAGGTCTAGGGAGACACTTCCCGTGGGAAGTCTCTGTGTTAGTGTCCGGAGACTCCTGCCTCTCTCTTCAGCAGCCATGGCCCACTATAGCAGGTTTCCCAGAGCACCAACCGTCCGGAGGGTTACGTTGTGGGAGGGTGGAAAGCAGAGAGCATCCGCTGTTCAGAACATTCTTGCCTGTGAGCTCTCAGCTCACAGCTGCTTCCTTGAAAGCCTTGGTGTGGCTAATGGTGGGATGACAGTGGAATCCACTCGGTATCTGTCTGTCCAACCAACAGTGTCTTAATCCATTTTCTACCGATTTCACAGAATATCACAGATAGGATGACTTACAAAGTAGGAGGAGGGAGAGGACAACAAGAGGAAGAGGAGGAGGAAGTGAGGAGGTGGTGGTTTATTTGGTGGACCATTCTGGAGGTTGGGAAGTCCAAGAGCAGGTGATGGCAATTGGCCAGGGCTTTTGAGCTACACGCTACCTCATGGTAGAAAAATGGGCAAACAAGAATGAACTCCACTTTATAATACTGATACTTTTTCACATGATAACCTACCTGAAACCTGGATAATGGCATTAATTCATTCATTAAACATCACTCAGAGTTTCCATCATCTAAGAGCATTACGAGGGCAATTAATTCATCATGAGGTCTGCAAGGGGTTCTAGGTCACAGCAAACAGCTATGCTAAATGACCAAACCATCACGGACATGGCAATCCCCAAAGCAGCTTACGAAGTACATGGAATCAACTCCCGGGTCAGTTACTCTTTTGTTGCGGTGATAAAAAATACCACGATCAGAACCACATAGAGAAGAGAGGGTCTGGCTTACAGTTCCAGAGGGACGGTGTCTGTCACCATAGGGAAGGCTGCCTTGGTGTAGGAGCAGGAAGCTGTGTGTTTGACTTTTTCCAATCTCCTACAGGAAGTAGATGGAGTGAGCAGGAAGTAGGGCGGGGCTACAAACTCTCAAAGTCCACGCCCACTGACAGACTTCCTCCAGTAAAGTTCCACCTCTTAAAAGCTCCACAACCTCCCCAAACCGCACCACTGAGGACCAAGTGTTCAAATAGATCAGCCTCTAGCGGACATTACTCAAACTACCACCGCTGGCCTTTACAGAACAAGCTCCGGCTCAGGAAAGTTAAGTAACTGTTTGAATCCTGTCTGGTGGTGCACACTTGTAATCCCAGCTACTTGAGATGCTAAGACCGAAGATTTCCAAGTTCAAGGGCAGCCTGGACTGTATACACAGCAAGATACTCCTGGTGGGGTGGGAGCACTTTACTGTACCAATTCCCTACATCTAATCGTCATAGCAAATGATCACAGGGTCATGATGTTTATCTGATTCCCATTCTTCACCCTGAAACTGTTCTGTTCCACTTAGCCCAAAGCCAAGATGTCAGATGGACAGTGATCCCGCAGGAAAGATCCTGGGACAAAATCTGTGTCCTGCCTTTTCAGCTTCTGGAGGCTGCTGACCCCTGATGCTCAGCCCAAAGCTTGATTGATCTTCACTGTCTCCAGATCTCCCGTCTCCTCCCTCCCAGGAGGATACCTGAGAGTTATGTCTGGAGTCCACCCAGGTAATCGGCCAGTCTTCATCCGTGCATACTGAACGCAAGCAAATCTACATCTTTTTACTAATAACATTCACAGGTTTCAGAGACCGAGGCATAGGCATATTAGGGACATCTCTGAGCCTGTCTCACTGGCAAAGCCACAGTCAGTGAACAAAATCTGCTTTTCCCATTAATAATTTTTAAGATACAGAATAAATCGAATTTTTCCTTGGAAATATAACCAGCGCAGGGAATTCTTCTTTTTAGTGTTCCCTCAGTGGCAACCCCTTTCCATTTACAGAGATACAGTTTACTACAGTTTGAGAGACTCCCTGCCAGGACATTTCAGATGCATTATGGGGGCGGGGGGCTTGTGCAATGAACAAGCTTGTCAATCAAAATAGGGAACCACCCAAATCACATTTCTAGTAACCAAACTCCACCTTCTCTTGGACTCCATAAAGAATCCCCAGACAATAATCAGGACCCCTTGAGTGTCCTCATCCAGGGAGATAGTCCTTTTCCAACCTTCAAGAAGATTGGCAACATTCTTTTTAATTTTTGTCTATTCTATCGCTTGCTTTGAATAAAGGTGAGTCTTTATGTCACTCTCCTGAGAAAGAGGCCAAGAACCTGCAGTCCTCAGGCCACATGGGTGGGAGCCAAGGAAACCAACTCCTTCCTTTTTTCCCATTCGATATCAACATAATATAAGTCTCCTTCAAGAGAAACATGGGTTGGTTTTAGTTTTGAACCCACTACTAGCTCCCGTCCACTGATTATTCTGGCTAAGCCATTTGCTTTGAGGTAATTCTTGATGCACTAATGTTTAACTCTAATAGTGTATGGCTTGCTTTGCATACACTTGCTCTGTGTTACATCTCACAGTCCTCTGTTACTTTCTTCTTGCCTTCTTACATGTAACCTGGGCGTATTTTACATGCCCATGTTCATTTATTTTCAGCATTTTATGAAGATCTCTTTGTATTGTTTTTTTCACATTTCATTTATTTTATTTTTGCAGTGATCAGTGTTGAGCCCAGGACCTCATGAATACGAGACAAGTGCTCTACCCTTGAGCTGTGTCCCTGGCCACTCTTTATATACTTTTTGAAATTGTTCCTCTAGTTATCAGAAAACACATGTGATTGGCTCCTGTCTGGTGGCATTGGGCACTCTCTCCTCCAGGCTTCCATTTTGATTTTGAGAGACAGCACTAGCTAGTGGTCATATAAAATCCTTTTTCTCTCTGGGTATCAGAAAACCTAACGGCTATTACACCATGGTTTTTTGGTTTTGTTGTTGTTGTTGTGTTGTTTGTTTGTTTGTTTTGTGGGGAGCGGGGATACTGACAAAAATCTGTCTTCGAATGTTCAGCATAGAGGCATCGTGTGTGACTGAAGGTGTCTAGTCCTTCACTGATTGAATTTTAGGATGTAGAGCTTTCAGACAGTAAATACTAATTGTGCTGTACCTTCCTTCTGTCCTCTGAGGCTCTGGATGGGGATTCTGCAGTCATGCACTTGATGTGTTCCTATAAACTGGGCACCGTTTCTGGTTTTGCTGTTTTTGGTTTCCTTTCCCATGCCCCCTTTCATTTGTTGTTGTTTTGAGACAGGGTCTTACCAAGTATCTCTGGCTGTCCTGAAACTCACTATGTAGATCATTCTGGCTTTGAACTCACAGAGATCTGCCTGCCTCTGTCTCCTCAGTGCTGGGACAAAAGGTGGGAGCACCACACCCCGCTCATGGCTCCTCTCTCTCTCTTCTTCTTTCTCTCCTCCTCTTCTCTTCTCCCTCCTCCTCTCTCTCTTCTCTCTCTCCTTCTCTCTCCTCTCTCTCTCTCTCTCTCTCTGTGACAGGGTCTTGTTCTGTAGTCCAGTTTGGCCTGGAGTCACATAGCCCAGCTAGCCTCAAACATGCAGTGATCCTCCTGCGTGACTTTTTTTTTTTTTTTTTTTAGAATTCCAATGAGGTAAATACTGAACTTGTCATCACTCTCCCCTAAGTTTCGAGAGTCTGTTTCTTATTTTCTTTTTTCTGTTTGTTTTTAAGACAAGAGCTCACTATGTAGCTCAGGCTTGCCTAGAACTCCAGGCAATTCTCCTTCCTGACAGACAGGAACCACTATGTCTGCTCCTCTCTCTTTTTTAAAGTCTTCCCATTAGATGGGTGAATTTTATTATTCTGTTTTCAAGTTTAATGACCCCATTCCTTGGCATGGCAGTTCTAATAACATGCTGTGTGTTTTTATTTGGTATTGTATTTTTCCATTCTATAGTTTCCATTTGGTTCTTTCCCATAACTTCTGTTTCTTTTTTTAAATGACGTCTTTAATTTTTTTCATATGTTTTAAGAATTTCTGATCATGGCACTTTTATGGAGTTACTTTAAAAAAAAAAAAAACCCATCAACATCTGGTTTCTCTCGGAGCAGGCATCAGCTGCTCATTCTTCTGCATTTGAGTTGTGATCCACCCCCCCCCACCTCGGGGTTCTTGTCATGACAGGTGATTTTTAAAAATTATATCCCCAACAGTTTGTATACAATGCTAAGAGGTTTTGAGTCCCGCTGAAGACGTGTTTTAGCGGATGGCTGTTCTGTTTTGTCGTAAGCATCTCTGGTCTGATTTGACAGCCGAGGCTCTGGTTCAACTGTCGAGCCCTGCTGTCCTGTTTTAACCTTGCTTTCTCTGGAGCTGCTGGGCCTTCACCACTCCCTGGCCACCAGAGAGGCAAAAGGGTTCCCTCAGTAAAGCGACCTGGGTGCTCAGAGACTTAAGCCTCTCAAAGCTTTCGACTGATTGGATGAGACTCTTCAATAGCAAAGAGAGAGATCGGCTTTACTCAAAATTCACAGTTTTAAATATTAGTCCAAATCCCTAAACAGCCTCTTAGACATATATAGGATGGTTCCTGACCAAATATCTGGTACCATATTCCAGTCATGCTGATGTACAAGATTATCCAAAACACTTATTTCATTTGCTGTTCCAAGGTATATATTATACTTGGCAGGAGGCCCGAGGACCAGGGGAAGATAGGTCTGTATCACTTCATCATCTATAGATCCATACATCTGCCTATCTATCCAGCTATCCATCTGTCTATTATCTATCTATCTATCTATCTATCTATCTATCTATCTATCTGGCTATTTTTGAATACATGTATGTTTTGAGACAGGCTTTCTCTGCATAGCCCTGGCTGTCCTGAAACTTGCTCTGTAGACCATGCTGACCTTTAACTCAGAGTCCCACCTACCTCTGCCTCCCAAGTGCTGAGATTAATGCTGTGTGCCACCACATTCAGCTGTCTACTTATTCCCATTCGTTTGACTTGAGTTTTCATCTTTTGTAACCTGCTGCTGAGCTTGGGGGCCCAAAGGTGGTTATTCTCACTTGACAACTTGGCATGTGGCATTCTCTTCTCTGCTCTCTCTCTCTCTCTCTCTCTTCTCTCTCTCTCTCTTTCTCTCTCTCTCTCAGAAGCGGATTTTGAATGGCTATGGCTATTAAGGTTTATTGAGATAGTCATATATCCCTTTCATCCCAATCCATACATCTCTGTCTATGAGGACTTACCAAATACACTGTAAGGACTTCAAACTGTCTTCAGCTTTGAGCCTAGGGCTATTGGGTTCCCGGAGACTCCAAAGCCAATATAAGTTGCTCAGTGCAGGAGAAATGAGAAAGTATCCCAGGCTAGTTAAGTCCTTATAAACTGATTTGCTTCTTAATGGTGAAAAGCTAGTTAGAGCTGGAGTCCTTCAGAGTCTTTGACAATTGAACCTTTATACTTCAGCTTAAGAAACTGAAGAGAAGCAGGAGGAGGAAAAACAGATGTCTCCAGAACAGGGCGTGAGGGAGAGTGAAACACACCACTCTAACCTCAACTTTATTTGCATTTTATATATGTTATATATTTCATTTTATAAAAACAGTCAAAACCCAAACCACAAGATTTCACAGATAAGAGAAAAAAGCTGGACTGGGCTTAATTCAATATTCCAGAGAATGCTCTTAAGGGCTCTCGGCAGGCTGTGTCCTAGCCAGACCAAGCTGCTGACGACTCTGAAAAAAAAAAGTGACTCTGATTCACACCGGGACACCACATCTCATAACACACGGTGTGTGCAAGAAGCTGTAATTATGAAATGTTTGCGTTAAGTAACATGGCTGCCTAAACACAGATGGTCCTCGTTGACACTAATTGGACCTGACGTGGCCTTGGCCTGCCTTGGAACAGTTGCCGGAACACGAAGCCCACTTGGGTGTGTGCTCTCTGAGGGCCTCTGTTTCATATCGCCTTCATTAGTGGTGGGACGGAGGTGGGGGGGGATAGAGTTATACCTTAGCATTGGGCCCTCAGTCTGTCTCAGAACTTGCTGAAAAAGTCTTTTACCCTGCTTAGAGGAGCATGCTCCTCAGGGCTGGCCATACACATTTCTTCAGTTCTTTCTCATTTGATTTAAGAAGGAAGGCTCTCCCGCAATCCCTGCTCTGTCTCCCATTTTCCCCAGTGAAGAAAAGATTTCTATTCTTTTTCTAAGATGTGCTATATCCCTAAAAACATCCACAAAAGAGCCCTTCTCTAGCTTTCTCCGAAGCTCTGGGTTTTATCCACTGACCTTCCTTCTTACACACTGGGAGCCTTCAGAGGCGAATGAAAAGCCATCGCTGCAGAACCACTAACGGTGGGCACACTTGTGAGCATCCACTGTGCCTCCCTTCTGTTCTGAACAGGGACAAATGCTTCCAGGTTTTCTGCTGTCTGGTATAGGGAAGCTTGTGGATAAAGTGAAAGAGTAGCCTCGGACATTGGGTGAAAAATCTCTGCCTCTGGCATCTTTCAGAGAGATTTTTCAGAGGGAGTCATCAAGGGCTGCAAAAATCCTGTGACCTGTTAGTGGGCCAATGAGAAGGCCAAAGCTTTCCCTTCAGAGTCTGCCTTGTAGAAAATGCATGTCAGAAATCCACCCCCAAATCTCCCTAGAGCTGTGCCTCTATCAGCCTCTATATGTCTGTGTCTGCTTCTGTATGCTTCTGTATCTTTTGTCTCAGGATTGGTTTATTCTGATGAAAGAAGAAATCACCTCATTATCAATTAACTTCAAACCACTGGACTATTGGAGTAAAAAGATGCTAGTCAAGTTGACACACAGACTCAGCTCTATAAAGCAAATAAATCACAGCTTTGATGGCAGCATGGAGAGAGACGAAGGTTCCAATGAGAGCCTTACCCACACAGTCTAGGTCACAAGGAAGTGTGTGTTCCAGCCATCCTGGATGTGATACACACATGCATACACATGCACACACACACACACACACACGAACACTCATGCACACATGCACACACACTCATGCACACATGCACACACACTCATGCACACATGCACACACACTCATGCACACATGCACACACACATGCATGCACATGAATTACATTAACCTTGAAAACTCTGCAAGCTTTGATCGAGAATGTTCCCCTTCACAGTAAGTGCGAGCACTCTCTACATAGATAAGGGCTCATGAGAAAAAAATATAGAGAGTTTTTAGAGAAAGGAGGAAGTCCCCAGATTTCCTCTGCGTTTGGGTTGTCTCATCAGCTTTCCCCTGGGTCTCAAGCTCACCCAAGTTTCCTCAGAAAACTCACTTGCCTGATGCTACAATCTCATGAGTCAAATCTTCAAAACAAATTTCTACGTCTGCCTGTCTCTGTCCCCAGTTCCCACACTCCTTAGTAGAAGGACCCTGAGTGACAAACAAGGAGGCAAGGGAAGGAGGGGTTGTGCTAGAGGAAATATGAAGAATGGCATTGTGGTCACACTCCAATGTCTGCATAGGTTCTGAGGGAGACAGCCTATTGGAAGGATCTAGATACAGTAAAAGTGCCATCAAAATAGCGAAGTAGGGGTCAGCCTGTGCCCACAGCTCCTTGTAGAGAACAGAGCAGTGATTTATAAACAAGAATCCATGCCCACGAGTTCTACTTCTATCTTCTTTAACTAATTAATTCTTACCTTGTTTTGATCCTGCTGCAGGATACTACAACAATGCAAAGGAGGCAGGAGTGCTTCTTGATCATTTACCAAATGTCCTCAGAAACTAGTCAATAAAAATCACAGTCATTCCATTTTGTAGACAGAACTGTGGTAGCAACAACAAGACAGATTCCTCACTTTAAACTGACTTCCTCCCAGAAAAGCCTTGAGGGGAGGGAGGGATTAGCAACTCTGGTAAAATTTGGCAATCAGGTGTTGGTAGTTTATGCGATACCTCGTGAACTTTTCTGTTTTCATTTTCACTTAATTCTTCCATTTTTATTTTATTTTGTCATCGTCACCAAACAACTACTGAGGACCAGATATTTATGATGGATGTACGGTCCCAAGGTACACAGGAATGGACGAATTGACTGGTGGATAGTTAGCTGGATCAACAAGTGGTTGTGTAGGAAGGTGATTAGTGAATAGGACAGCTAGTTGGGTAGACAGAGTGATGGACTGATGGATAGATGGATGGAAGAATGTATGAATAGTTGAACAGACGATTGAAGAATATCTAATGGAATGATGAGGCAGCTCTGTGATGGATACTTTATCTTGTTTTGGTCATCAAGACAATGTGTCTCTCTGTAGCCTGTGCTGATCTTGAATTTGAAATCCTGCTGGCTTTTACTCCTGGTGCTGGGATTACAGGCATGAGTCATCATACCCATGAGGGTGTTCATGTGTGTGTGTTTCCTGTATGTGCTAGTGCACATATATGTTTACATGGATATGGGCAGTTATGGAGAGTCCAGAGAATAACCTTAGGTACCATTTTTCAGGAGCCATCCACCATTTTTGTGTGAGATAAGGTCTGTCAATGGCCTGGAGTTAGCATGGAAGAAGGAAAAGAAACCAGAGACCAGGGCCTCATTGTAACCATTCAGAGATATTGAAAGAAAGTGATTTTCTCCATTCGGTGCTTTATGTTGCTACATCTGCATGCTTACAAGATAGCAAGTGATTGTGCAATTCAGCTAAGTGGAGAGATGGTGGTGGTGGTGGTGATGGTGGTAGTGATGGTGGTGGTGGTGATGGTGGTGATGGTGGTGGTGGTGGTGGTGGTGATGGTGGTGGTGATGGTGGTGATGGTGGTGGTCGTGGTGGTGATGGTGGTGGTGGTGATGGTGGTGGTGGTGGTGATGGTGGTGGTGGTGGTGATGGTGGTGGTGGTGGTGGTGGTGATGTGGTGGTGATGGTGGTGATGGTGGTGGTGGTGGTCTGGTGGTGGTGGATGGTGGTGGTGGTGATGGTGGTGGTGGTGGTGTGATGGTGGTGGTGGTGGTGGTGGTGGTGGTGGTGATGGTGGTGGTGTGATGTGGTGATGATGGTGGTGGTGATGGTGTGGGTGGGGTGGTGGTGATGGTGGTGGTGGTGATGATGGTGGTGGGTGGTGGTGGTGGTGGTGGGATGGGTGAGGTGTGGTGTTGGTGGTGGTGGTATCCAGTCAATATTTTAAACCAACCCCCCCCCCCCAAAAAAAATTGCCTGGCACAGTTAGCAAGACCTCTTGACTTGTGAGTGGTTAAATTTAACTCTTACTGGGTTAGTATTTCATTGACTTTTGGTGAGGCAAGATTTAATATTTTTGAGTAAAACAGATCAGTCTGCTTTTTCATGAAAACTGAGGATTTGTTAGCCCTCAGATGACTCTTAGTAACCTGAGTTTCAATATTTTCATGTAAAGGAATTAAAAACATTTCAATCAAATTTCCTTCCGAGGAGATATAGACTTTCAAGTGATGGGGAGGTAGATCAGCAAAATATGCCAAGGGGCTTTCTAAGCTGAAGCTATTTTAGGAGAAAATAGATATTTTCAGGGTTTGTAGTGAAAGCAAAACACAGAATGTACTTAAATCTCAGCCCACATGTCAAGAGACCCGATCCCTAAGCCACCACCTTGCCTGGAATTTCAACATCATTTGGATCTCAGATGTAAGCCTAGTGGTTATGTCCAGTTAGGACTGTTTTCTCCTCACCTTTTCTGGATTATGTTATAGATCACAACCAAGTCAAATCCATTTTGCGAGACTCTTGTGTTCAGCATCCTCCCCCACGGCACTCTTGGCCCAGTTCTCCTGGAATTTCCCACCCTCCATGGTCCCCGCCATTGTGACTGACAGCATATAGCCAAGGGGAAGATGTATCACTACAGAGGTGAGACCCTAATAGATGGTGGCTTTCCCCCTTGGAACCTTGTTTTCTGTCCCAGAGTACTCACCCTGGGCAAAGCAAGATGCTGTGATGTAATCATGCCCATGAGAGGCCCTCCGGCAGGGATGGTGAGGATGTCACAGGGAAGTCATCAGAGTAACTGTGGCAGAAGACGCTTGGCTCCTGTTGAGTCATTGGAGCACCTTTAGTCACACTGACAGCTTCAGTGCACTTGCAAAGGAGGCCTGAGCCAGAATCCCCCAGCTTGAGACCAGGAGATGGTGCATGTTCTCTGGGAAGCTTTGAAGTGGTTTTAAATGTACCTGTAGGCACCTAATGACAGCTTTGTCTCTGTTGGAGATTCTTTGACCATCTTTAGTTGAATATGTGACACCTGCCAGAAACTCAGGGTTCCAGAAACTTTTGTAGTTCTAGAATCTTCCAGGTTTGAATCAATGGATTTTGTTTTTCTAGTTTTTTACTGGAATATGTTCTCATTAATATTTTTTTCTGTTTTGTAACCTATTTTCAAGGTTGTGACCCCACCTCCCTCCCCCAAGCTTATGATTTGGCAATCATCCAAGCTTTCAGTAATAATGTTTTCTTTACCTGGTGTGTATTTGACATTTTTTCATTATAATTTCTGGTTTGACAAATTATTTTCAAGGGTTTTCTTAGTTTCTAAATGTGTTAAGTACACCTGAATACATGTTTTTTGCTTTTTGTTGCATTTTAAGATACTATGGCTAGGGTGGTGTTCTATTTGTCTTTTAGTATTTGGGAAGTCTTTCTCTGGGGCTTAATTTCTGCTCCGTATTTCTAAGTCTTCACGTGAGCATAAAACATGATTCTATTTGTGGTATGTGAGGTTCCACAGATGAGCAACACCTCAAGCTTGCCTACGTGTGCAGAGCAGATTTTCTGTTTTATTCTTATTTTTTTGTTTCTCAATCCAACCATTTCTGAGAGGACTATTTAACTCTGTACTTTCCTGTTAGTCGGTTAACTTCCAGCTGAATCTCTAATGGTCTCCCATGATCACGCAACCACACACATTAATCTATTTAAACTCGATTATGTTAAAAGTCGACATTGCCGGAAAGGTTGTTAGACGGTGTTAGACCCTGGGAAGGGTGGGATTGGTATCGCAGAGCAAAAGGCCTTTCTCGCAATCTGAATGCTGGGAACTCACTCTCAGTTCTGAGTCCTCTTGTCTACGGGTCAGTTCCTCTCGCCTCAGACCTAACTTCATGGAGGTAAAATGTGAGCTCACCCAAATGGGGTAATCATTAGATAGCTGGGATAATGATCTGGGCGCCGAGAAATACAAGGCGTCATAATTGTATTGTTACTAGTTCATTTCAAAACAACATGAAAGCAGGAGTCTCATCCTCTAGGGGGATCTGGCTTCCCGACTGTACCGTACGTCATAGGAACAAATTCATTCAACGGGAAGAATTCTGGCCCCTAAATATTTATTTGCAGGATTGACAGAGCTCACAGATCTACTTTCTGTGGGGGAAGCCTCTATGCAACAAACTTAACACTTGGGTAAATCAGATCTGAGCAGAAGTATTATTCTCTGAGTCATCTTGCTAGTCCCATTATTATTGGTTCCAGAAATATCCACTCGCTCTTAGTGTTTCATTGATGGAAAGTCTTTACTTTCTCTTATTGCACTTCAGTGTGAGGAGCAGTTTAGGTTAAAGAGGCGGAAACATCTGACTTCTTAAGGCTGTTGGGAGAATAAAGGTTTGATTGTGTCTCTTCCCTTCTCTGGACCACTAGTGCTAGTTTCTAAAGCTCATAGGCATGCCAGGTATCCTAGAAATTGTTGGTTCAGGGTAGTGAGCCAGTCTGCACTTCCGGGTGTCCTGGGATCCACTGTAAATTACTCTGAGAGTCAGCTTCAGGGTTCTCAAGCAAGGACAAGAGAAAACAGAGGAGGTGGCTCGGAATGAAGAAAGTGGGGCTCTAATTATCTTGAAATAAGTTGTTAAACAAAATGAACGGTGATTATCCTCAAATAAGAGGCCTCTCCAGCCCTCTAATTTGTGGGGCCCATTACAAAATCTAGTTTCTTTAGGGTCCTTGAAAAGAGGCTCTGATCACCTAGGGTGAATATAACCCTTAGGGGATGGCACAAAGGAATTAGCTAAAGTCATTAGGAATCAAAGGACTGAGGCAGAGGTGGGAAACAGCACCATGGCTCTGGAATTAACCACAGGCGCCATCTTCCTGGAGCCCCAGGGTCCTAAGGTAGGCTGTTGGCTTGTAGCTGGCCTCCTTTTTCACACTCCTGGCTTAGCACGGCCTTCGCTCATAGCTTCTGGAAACACACCAGCTGACTCGGGAGGGCGGGGATAACTTCAACTATTGTCAACAGGCATTTCTTCAAGAGAATAAGCATCTCTAGAAGATGTGGACTGAACTCCATTGAGCCTGCCAATATTGCCTGGACGTACAGAAAAGTAACTATTCTTTCTGGCCCTCAGGTCCCTCGATTTATGAAATAAAGAGACCCATGGAGCCCATCTCGTAATGGGACAACTGGAGATTTGCTGCATCCGACAAAACAACAAAACTCTCCAAAATCAATAAAACAAAAAAAAAATTATATCCCACCGAACCAAACCAAACCAAGACAACAACTCCCTCACCAAACTGTAACCAAATAAAAGCACATACACATATACACATGCACACACCCCCAAAACAAACAAAACCAAAACCCAATAAAAATTAAAAAATTAAAACAATCCCATGGAGCCTTATTATATGTTGGCCAACTTCTTCTAAACAGGAGGCTGTGCTGGAGTGGTTGATAGTCCCAGGGTCACTCCGTGGAGAAAGCTGAGTTTTCCTCTCCCACCTGTGTCAGTGAGAATTCAGTTACTAACCTTTTCACCATTCATTCTTAAAAAAAAAAAAAACAAAAAACAAAGAAAAAAAAACCGAAAATATAAGATGAAAGAAAAATATCATAGAGAAGTTGGGCAAGACAAACCAAGAGAAGGAAAAGAACCAGAGGCGACACACGAATCAGAGACCCACCATTTGCTTCCTCAGGAGTCCCATAAAAACACCAAACTGGAAACCACCATACATGCACAGAGGACCCCGGGCAGACCCATGCCGGCCCTGTGCATGCTGCCTCAGCCTCTGTGAGTTCACATGAGCTTTGCTCATGTTGTTTTAGGGCACCTGGTTTTCTTGGTGTCCTTCACCCCCTCTGGCTCTTACACTTTCCCTGCCTCCTCTTCTGATGGGTTCTCTGACCTCTGAGGGGAGAGATTTGATGGTGACGTCTGGTCTAAGGCTCAAGGTTGCAAGGTCTCTGTCAGAGTGTTAATGTCTGTCTGTGGGTCTCTATATTTCTTTCCATTTGCTATGAGAGGAAGCCTCTCTGACGATGGATGAGCAAGGCACTGATCTGTGAGTATATTAGAAGCCATTAGGAGCATTTTATCACTATACTCCCCCCATTTTTTAGAGCAGTATTATTTGGTTCTAACCGAGGTCCCTGGGCTATCTAGTCTCAGATTCTTGACCCCAATCAGTGGTGGGCACGCATCCTGTCTGGTGGAGTGGGCCTTGAGTCAAGTCAGTCATTGGCTGGTTACTCCCACAAGCTTTGTGTCATTGCCCTAGCATGTCTTGCATGCAGTACACCAGTGTAGATAAAGGTTTTGTGTCTGGCTTGGTGTTTGTGTGTCTCCTTTGAAGAGCCTGCAGAGTACCTTCCTGTACCAAAGACACTGGAATGTAGGGGTGAAGGTTCTATGTAAGTACTGACTTGACATCAATGCGTTGTGTAATGTTGTCTTCACTAATGGGGCCTTGCTGTCCGTTTATGAAGAGTAGCCTATAGTCTTGGCAACAGCACGGGTTGTTTGGGGACTCTCATGGGCCCCTTTGGCCAACAACTCAATTAGACCTAACACAATCCTGATACTGGAAGTTGGCCGGCTGGTACAAATTCTAATCACTGTTCTTCACTTCACAAGGTCTGCCACCTTGGTCTCTCCCCATTGCAGGGTAGATGATATTTATCTTCTGGTTGGATAAGAATTGATCAAGGTAATGGTTGCAAAAATGACTCAGAGACAGAATTAACCAATAAACAAGGGATTCTTAGCATAAAACAAGCCAAATGCAGACCAAGGCTGGGTGTAAATTGAGATGACCTCGTCTTTTTAGTGAGGACATATTCCTCTATTATTTGAGTTCAGATCCTCCAATGCACAGTAATAGATACATTTCTAGTTGCTGGTTCTCCTAGTAGCTTGAGCCTCTCTGCCTCTTCTGGGGTTCTAGTTTCTCTGTCTTGAGGCAAGGGAGTGATCTCTAAGATGACTTCATTCTGAATGGCTGTGATCTTAGTGGTTTGACTGGTCTGTAGGTGGGTGGGGACACATAAGCATGGTGTGTGAGTTATAAAATCCAACACTGGAGTCTCTATTCATAGCCCTGAACTACTTAACAGGGAGAAAATTGTGTTTGCCTGCAACGCAGATCTCGCTGCTGATAATGGCTGAATTTTAATGGAGCCTTCTAGACCTGAATTTTTAAGGAATGCTGAAGGGGAAGTACAAATGATAAATCTGAGCAGGCATGTGAGGATCTGTTAGCATTTTGTAAAATGCAAATCAGACTGGCCGGTCTAAGTTCCCAAATCAAGTTACAACAGCCTTGACACTCCCCAACCACAGCTGTGACATGCCATCAGGTGGCAACTGCAACCACCTCACAAGTCCCATAGATTTCATTTCAACTTCTCCTTCTGCATCACTGTCCAGCACCTTAGATGTTCCTGGTTCAGTGTTTAAGGAAGCTCGACATTCAGGTAGGCTGTGAATGGTCTCTGGGATTCATGGAGGATTTGTTGAGAAGAAAGCAAAAGCAGGTATTGGTCGTAGGCTGGGAAGTAAACCCAGTCATGGCTTTCTGGCAACAAACATATGAAGAGGCAGCTCTGGAGACCCAGGAAGAGTTCCCTAGGGTCTAGAGCTTCCTCTTAACCCATTCGCCAGGGCACCCAGAGCAGGGTTCCCAACTATCACCCCCCAGTCAAAAACCTTCCAGGGATTCTGCTGCCTTTAGAATCAAGCCAGATCCTTAGGTTGACCCATAATACATTGCAGGATCTTCCTGACCCTTGCTTCCACTCCAACTCCTCAGCTGCTTCTCTGGACACCCCAGACTTTCAGTGTCCAGCCTCTCATAGCTGTGGGACCACTTTATGACACCTGTTCCCTCCAATCGTGCGTTACTCTGGGTACTTAATTATGGCCCACCTTCTCTGTAAGATAGCCAGCTCATTTCTTTACTTACTGCTCAGTTCCCTGAGCCCTGCAAAGTTCCCAGTTCATGGGGAACACCCAGTAAAAAAAAAAAAAATGTCAGCCCCTGGTGGGCTATTTAACCTCTCCGTGGTCTTAGATTCTTTTGCAAACCTAGGACTGCTGTGAGAAGATGATGATGCTGCCAGCTCACACTGAGTGTGTGGCACGTGCCCAGCACAAAAGGGCAAGGGCTTCCCCTTCTCTGCATCCTTCTCCTCTCAGAAAAGCTCCTACTCACACCAGCAGCAAGATAAAGCCAAGCTGGCAACTATGGAAGCTATGTCCTGAGAGGTTTAAGGAAGGTTATCTGGAATCCATTGGGAAGAAAACATCACTAGTTCGTCTTAGTTCCCATTGAATGCCACCTACCATGTTTCATAAACATTTTAAATTTCCATTATAGAAAAATAAGCATAAACATCCACTCACCATCTTAACTATTTGAAATGCACAGTTCGATGGTACCAAGTTTTGCATATTTATATTGATGTTGAGCCGGCTCCGCTGTTATCATTCAGATATGCTTTCCCTCAGCTGTACCACGGTGCTTATTGAACAGTTACTTTCGTGTTTTCTGCTTGTGACAGCCACCGCGCTCCCTTTGTCTCTAGACATTTGACCAGTGCAGGTGCATTGTATACATGGAGTCACAAAGTATCTGTCCTTCCTCGTCTGCTAATTGCATTCCTCTGACAGAAGGTGTGACACTGGCCTTCCCCTTTAAGAGTAAACAATGTCCCATGCCATGTGTTTGCATTGTGAGGTTCCATTCACCAGAGATGGATGCTGACTGCCTCTCACTTGACTGCCCTGACTCTGCAGTGAGCACAGATATGCAAATACTTCTGTGAGTGTGGCTTTCGGGCCTCATGGAGTTACCGGGGTCACTTGTGACTCTGTTCATCTTTCTGAGGGAATGACACGGTGTTTTCTGCAGCAGTTGCATCCTACGTCACTCCAGCCAGCAGTGCGTACAGGTTTCAATTTTTTTGACATTTTTTTTAACACCTACCATTTTTCATTTGGGGATTAAAATATAATAATCTTCCTGGCTTTTGTGACAACCTCTACCTCCCAATCCTCCCTCCCTAAAGTAACAGCCCAGACAGGAAGCCACGAAGAGAACTCTTATAAAGTGTGACAGAGACACTGAAGTGTGGCTCTCCACAACTGATGGCTTTGTCTGGGGTGGGAGGGGAAGGACCCAGTTCTATTTAAGGGGCAGGAGGCCCCTGAGAGTTTGGCCAGCTCCAGTGAGTACAGAGATAACACAAAGTGGACCTTTGATTTTTTTTACTTCTTTTTTGCACATGGAGGGGCTCACAATGGGGAGAGCGAACATGGAAAGACTGGAAAGGGATTGTAATGGGGTGCATGATATAAAACTCACAGAGAATAATAAAGGTGCTATGTGAGGAAAAAAGAGAGGAAAAAAAGTCTTCGTATGACATTCTAGAATTTTACTTTATTTTTTACTTTTAAACTTATTTCATTTTCTGTGTATGGGTGTTTATGTCCATGTATGTCTGTGTATCACTGCATGCCTGGTGCCCACAGAGGCCAGAAAATACATTGGATCACCTAAACTGGCGTAGCACTGAGCTACCCTGTGTGTGCTGGGAGTAGAACCTAGGTCTTTCAGAAGGGCTGAAAGTACCCTTAACCACTGAGCCATCTCTCCAGACTGAACATTCCCAGACCAGTCTTCCAAATGACTGTCTGAATGTACCGGAAATATTCATTTAGGGTGTAAACTGCTATAGTTGTGGAGATTAAAAAAAAAAATATTGAAACAAAAAATCCTCCACTCAGGCACTTGGTATTCTATTTGGGAGAGAGACAAGAAATAAATGTAAAGAAACAACACACTGTGTGTCTGTCCTGGGAAGAGCAGAGAAGCCCAGAGAAAGAAGATGGAAGGCTACAGGAAAGTACAGGAGGCCTGTCCTATGAAAGAGTGAACGTCACAGTTTGACTTGAAATTTGCCAAATTTCAACAACTATCTGAGGATTGGCATCCGTACGCTTTTAAGAAAACCGCACTACACTCTGTGCATGTGATCTGTATAGACTTTTTCAATTAAAACATTGGAATAATCACAGCGTGCTAAAATTTTCTGAGTTCCTCAGCTTGAAAGGGCACCAGCTGTTGATCTTTCATAATTCGGGAGGGCTGAGCTGTGTTGGTTCAAGAACACAAAAACCCTTCAAATCACAGCGGTTCGGAAGCCCCAGGGAACTCAGCGCTCGGCTTCCCGGGAGGCAATGCGTGTAGCTATTTCATCTACACTGTTACATTCGCTGTTGGGGACGTTAGACTGTGCGGCTACGGAGTCCTGGAACACAGGAAATATTTCTTGCGGCCGCTCGGGAGACTGAAAACGAGAAAGGGGTTTTTCTTCTCACCATGCCCAGCATTCTTTGCCCAGCATCAGCAGGCAGACCCAGGGGATGCACGGTTTCCTGAGGAGATGAATCACCGTAAGCACGGCGGGGTCACGAGTGGGGCCAGGGCAGTCACTCAGAAGTTGCAATAAAGTTTGGAATCTGAAATAAAGTCCTTCCCATGCTCAGGAAATCAAATGGCTGCCCACAAAGGTGTCTGTAGACAAGCTCTCTGCGGGTCACCAGCCTCTGCGTGCAGTGACCAAGTGACTCATTCTCCAAAAAGCCCCTTGGCTGCTGCAAATGATTTACCAGTGAGTCCCTGACGTTCACATCATGCTGAAAGACTGACCTGACAACAGAGACTGACTCCAGATAAGATCTGGTGGCTGGGGCTGGTGCAGGGGTGGGGCCAGAATATTCGGGAGCGTTTCCTCATCAGAGAGTCGACTAGAAAGTCAGATCTGGTACCCACTCTCATTCACTATGCATGCACGCATTCATTCATTCAACCATGAAGGCTACTAGTATTGCCTTAGTGTAAGGTTCTGGACACTTTTGCAGGAGACATGGCTTTGTCCCTAGGGGCTCACGGGGTGTAGACAGGTAGACTAACCTGTCCACAGACTTCTGCAACAATGCCTCGAGTTCTACACTAAGGAACCATCTGAGGCTAGGGACCCTGAGAGTGTGCGGGGAGACAATGGGGATCCATGGAGGTGAGATCTGGGGTAACTTGGGAGGGCAGTCTATGTGGAAAGACAAATGTGATGTGAGATACGGGCGCTTTGGGGAGGAAGTGTTGAGAGAGAAGAGAATAAGATTCGTGCCACAGGAAGTTGTCAAGTTCCAAGCTTCAAGCCACGGAGACATGACAGCATGCAGAAATGGGAGGGTCCATGCTGAGAAGGGTTTTAGGATGTCTGGTTGGAAGAGTGGGCAGGCAGGATAAAGCCTGATGGAGCAAGACTCATGCAAGCTGGCTCAGGGGCAGAGCAAGACTGGAGTGATGAGAATAGGGAGATGGGCTTGAAGGACTGTGTCCTCATCAACTTCCTACTGCCCTGACAAATAGCAACCCAAGCAACTTGGGGTGGGGTCAGGGAGGATGTATTTGGCTCACACTTCCTTATGACACTCCAGCATTGAGGAAGTCAGCACAGGAACTCATACAGGGCAGGAACTTGGAGGCAGGAGCTGATGCAGAGGCCATGGAGGGTGCTGCTTACTGGCCTGCTTCCCCTGGCTTGCTCAACTTGCTTTCTTATAGAACCCAGGACCAGTAGGACACAGGGGAGACACTGCCTATAGGCTGGGCCCTACTATGTTGATCATCAGTCAAGAAAACACCTCACAGAGTCTCCTACAGGATAATCTGATGGCAGCATTTTCTCAGTTGTGTTTCCTTCTTCCCAGATAATTTAGCTGGTCTCAGGTTGGCAGATAATCAACTAGAACAACATCAACGGGCCTTGCTCTGTAATGATGGAGATGTAACTGAGAAGGGGAGAGAGGTATAAGGGTGTCTCTAGAGTTGTTGGTGTTGCCACAGGGGCCCTGGGAAGGGAGAAAGAGAGAAAGAGAGGGAGAGAGAGAGAGAGAGAGAGAGAGAGAGAGAGAGAGAGAGAAATAGACAAAGAGAAATACAAGAGAAGACACACACAGAGGAGACACACACAGAGAGAGACAAAGAGATGGAGGCAAAAAGACAGAGATACAGAGAGATGGAAGACAGAGTCATAGTAAGAGAAACAGAAAGACACAGAGAGATAGACAGACAGACACAGGCATAGACAGACAGAGACAGAGGAGACACACACAGAGATAGGAAGACACAGACACAGACAAAGAGACAAAGAGACAGAGGACACACACACATGGGGGAGAGACAGAGACACAGATAGAGAGACAGAGAGAAAGACACAGAGAGACAAACAGACACAGATATAGAAAGAACAGACGAGGAGACATACACAGAGATACAAACAAAGAGACAGAGACACACAGAGAGATAGAGAAACAAAGACACAGAGAAAGAGACAGAGAGAAAGACACAGATAGACAGACAGACACAGACATAGACAGAGGTGACACACACAGAGGTAGACACAGAGAGACAGACAGACTGATGCAGACATAGAGAGACAGAGAGACAGAGACAAAGAGACAGAATATAGTTTCAAAATGAGAAAATACAGATTTTTCTTGTCATCAAAGTGGTATCTGTTCCTTTCAGACAAAATTACAAGCTGCAGAATCTCTGCAGAAGAACGCGAAAAATCTTTCATTATTCTCCCACCCACAGTGTTCATAAGTTGTTATATTTAGAAACCTAATGATAGTCCCGCGTTTCCAACCCAGGGCATACAAATGAAGCCACAGGAAGACAGATGGAGTTGTCTTTTGACTTTATTTGCTGGCTTTGCCCCTCAGAACTTCCCAAATTACCTCAAAGCACCCCGGGGTAGGGGGTCTCATGTGAGCACACAATAGTGCCCTTGTGGTCTGTCATTCGGGGTCTACAGTGCTGTGTTCTGTTTAGGGAACAGAAATAAGACAGGGGTCACCTTAGCTGTTGCTGCCCACGTCAGTGCCCACTGAGGCAGTGTTGATAACTAGGTCAGGAGCATGTCTTCTTGTGCCCTTGAAGAAACTAAAGCATCTTGTATGTCCACAGCTTCCTTTAGGGCAATGGGCCTCAACTTTCTGATGCTTCGATCCTTTAACACAGTTCCTCATGTCGCGGTGACCCTAACATAATATTATTTTTATTGCTACTTCATAACTCTATCTTTGCTACTGTTATAAAGCCTAGTGTAGACATTTGTGTTTTCTGATGGTCTTAGGTAGCCTCCGTGAAAGGGTCATCCAAGCCCCAAAGGGTTGAAACTCACAGGTTGATAACCATTGTTCTAGGGCATAACATTATGAAAAGGAACTAGAAGGCTTCTCCCCTCTTCCCACCTCCATCCTGCCTTCTAGGTCTGTGTTGCCATGGCGAAGGCCCTTGTGTAACTCCCCGGGGTTTCTGCTGAGCCCCCTTGCTACACTGCAGGAGACAGACACTAGGGAATGGTCTGGGAAGAGAGCAGAAGACAGAAAACTGAACACACTGAGGGTATATTTTGGAGTTAGTGCTGATTGAACGGTCACCGAGTGTAGCAAAAGCCTGGGATGGAAGTCTTATGAGTCCTCCTTCAAGCCCAGGAATGGAACAAGCTCATGGGATAAACTTCAGAGCTAAAAACAATAATGCAGGCAGCTTTCCATCTCTGCTTGCCTCTGTCCCTTCTGTTGTCTGACCATTTCTTCCATGCTGTTTGCTCTTTTAATAACGCTGCTGTTAAGTAAGCATGTCAGGTAGGCTCCAGCTTAATCCCAGTCTCTCCTCCATCTGCCAGTGTGATCCAGGCTGATCCTCACTGCGAGCTTGGCTCTCTTGCTTACACTGTCTTCGTTTATATTTCTATGAATGTGAAACTTCATCTCCCAGTGGACCTGTAGATCACCGTGCGTGGCGGGATGGAGTTTATCCCCACGCTTGAGATGCTCTATTTCCCACATACTTCTTCCCAAAGCTAAAGCATTTTCTCTGTTTGTCTTTTCTTTCTCTGTAACTAAGCCGGCACGTTTCCTCATCTTTCAGCCTCTCTGTGATGTGATGATAGTCACATGACCAGATGATGGAGAAGGTCCCATGTGCTCCTCAACACGAATCAACAGGGTAAGCGTGTTTTCCCATTCACGTTGTTCTACAGGTAATTGCACTCAAGCCCGTCCTTGTGGGCGAAATGATTGGTCTTGGGTCATAGGAATTCACATGCCATCAGAAAGCATCGAACAAGCCCCTCAACCATTCTCCCCTTCAGCCTTCTTCATGTAATACAGGATCTGAGGGTCATTTTGTATGCGCCAAGGTCCGTTCTGTATATAGAAAATACTTTCATTTAGCACCACGGGAGTTTCTGATCTTTGTAATATGAAAGCATTTATTTTGAAAGACTGATGAAAACATAAAGTGTTCTTTTTGGAGTGGATAATATTTTGTTATGTGGATATCCCACAGCCTGCTTACCCAATTTTCTGCTGAGGGACATTTAAATTGTTTTCACATTTTAGATTTTAGATTGATGCTGTTGTGCATATTCGCAGTGAGTTTTTGTGTGGACAGGTATTTCCAAGTCTGTTAGCAACCGCTGTCCTTTCAATATAATTTATGTCCTCAAAACTCATCTCAAATTTTGATTGCTATTCTGGTGCTGCTGAGGGTAGGTTCTTAAGGAGGTCATTAGAACATTAGGAGAGGCAAAGAGCTTTCTTCTAGGATTGGTTGTCCCTTAAAGGATCATGTGTGACTTGATTAGTTACCTCAAGAGTGAGTTGTTTTTAGGCAAACGTTTCCTTGTACTCTCTCTTTCAAAACACCCACTTGCCCCTCTGCCTCCCCAGGCTGGGATGATATAGTAGGAAGCCCCTGCCAGAAGATATTCCCAACCGTAGACTTCAGCTATTAAAGCTGGTAAGTTGAATACCAGTCCCCCTTTACAAATTAAAGGGGGGGGGAGATAAGATGCTAAAGTAGCACAGAATAGACCTAGGAGCAGACTTTCTTGGTCATGAGGTCACTTTATGTTTAACCTTGAACTGGATGACTTTTCCATCCTGGAAGCTTTATTTTACATTCTTACCTATGGTGTGTCTGAGTCCCAGTTACCCCTACGTTGTCACTAACACATCTGACTCTTAAGTTGGAAAGCCTGCCAATAGCTCTTGGATTTAAGGAACAGGTGGCAATAACTTGTAGAGATAGCCATGTCACTCCATGTCCAGCGTCAGCTTAGATGCTCTGTCATTTTGGGCTTGCTGATGGAAAAACACATCACTCACTCTGTGCAGGATTCGTTGGCAAATGCCTCGCAGCTCTGGCGCTGCCAACACCTCACAGTCTCCAACACTGTTCAGACTTCCTTTGCATAAGCTCACACAATGGCCTCTCCATGCAGGGTCTCCTGTCCTAAGCCTGGCCTCCACAGCTACCTGAGGAGGAAGGTTTCATTAGCATACTGCTCCTGTATCCTGTATGACTCTAAAGCTAGCACCACGTAGATGACATTAACTTCTGCTCCAGTTTGGATCCAGCAGAAAAGCCCTTAGGCACAAGCTTAGCTGAGTAGGGTCTTGCACTGAGGCCACCCTTCCCTTTGTTCCAATGCAGATCTCAATGTGACAATTACAGCCTTTCTTCCAGCACAGGGCTTGCTGTAATATTTAGCGTGCAGTATTCTCTTCCTTGCCAAACTGTACATTTTGTATTTCTTTCTGCCCCATTTGCTCTTTTTCATTGTTGACTTGCACAAGGGTGATTGCGAATGACCGCGTGCGTGACAGAGTCAATATTAGGTTGTCTTGAAATCTCCTCTGCCGAAGAAATTAGTCCATTACTTTTTAATTGAGCTTCAGGCAAGCTCTTTGGATGTGGGCAGAGAGCAGCCACGTTCTTTGCCAAAATATCACAAGAATGCTCTTTAGCCCAGTGGTTAATTTTGCTCCCTCTGAAACCTCTTGAGCTCAGCCTCCATGTCCCACACTTCTCTCAGCACCATTGTCTTCCAAACTCCTACTAGGATGATCCCCTAAGCTCTGCTTACAAGATTCAGATGTTTTTTGTTTTTGTTTTTTTTTTTTAATTTAAAGTCACATAATCGTCTATATTCCTCAAGAAACATGGTCAAGCTCTTCACAGCAGCAGGCCACTCTCTGGTGTCAGCTTCTGTCTTAGTTACGTTTTTTGTTGTTGTTGTTGTTGCTGTGATAAAACAACCGTGACCCATCAAGGATACTTAGAGGAGAAAGGGTTTCTTTCAGGCTTATGGTTCCAGAGTGATAATAGTCCGTGATGGCTGACAGCTGAGGTAGTGGCTGAGAGCTCCCGTGAACAGGAGGAAGAGAGGGAAGACTCAAAATGGCACGCGTCCTTTGAGTTCTCCAAGACTGTATCCAAGGATATGCTTACTCCAGCAAGGCCACACTTCCTAAGCCTCCCCAAACAGTCACCAACTGGGGACCAAATATTCAGGTGCCTGGATATGGCAGACATCTCATTGAAACTGTCACATTCTACTCCCTGCACCACACAGCCTCCCCTCCCCACTTTGGCAACAGTCTTGTGGCCATATCATAATAAAAAAGATGTCTAGCTCAAACTCAAAAATCCCCATAGTCTCCCAGTCTCCACAGTGTTTTAAAGTCCAGAGTCTATTCTGAGGCAACATCATAACTATAAACCCCTGTAAAAAAAAATCACATACTTCCAACATACAATGGCACAGAATATATATTACTATCCCAAAATGGAGGGAAGGGGGCTTGGTGAGGAATGCTGGACCAACGCAAAATGGAAACCCAGCAAGGTGAACTCCAAATAAGTCAAAATGTTTTCATTAAGTGCTAAATAAAAGAATTTTGATTTTTTTTTTTTATCAAGAGGACCTTTATTTTTGAAAAGCAAACAATAACTGTCTTAGTCAGGATTTGTACTCATGCACAAAACATCATGACCAAGAAACAAGTTGGGGAGGAAAGAGTTTATCCAGCTTACACTTCCACATTGCTGTTCATCACCAAAGGAAGTCAGGACAGGAACCTGGAGGCAGGAGCTGATGCAGAGGCCATGGAGGGATGTTACTTACTGGCTTGCTCCCCTAGCTTGCTCAGCTTGCTTTCTTATAGAACCCAGGACTACCAGCCCAGGGATGGCACCACCCACAATGGGCCCTCCCACCCTTGATCACTTGAGAAAATGCTTTACAGCTGGATCGCATGGAGGCATTTCCTCAAGGGAGGCTCCTTTCTCTGTGATAACTCCAGCTTGTGTCAAGTTGACACACAAAACCAGCCAGTACACTACCTATCTACCTAAGTAACTAAGTAACTAACTAACTAACTAAGTAAATAAGTAACTAACATCAGCTTACTTAGCTTTTAGCCAAGCAGTCTAAATCTGTCAAGCAGACTTTGAATCGGCATTATCAACTTGCGACTACCAGCCACACGCCCAAGCTGTGAGGAAAACAAACCTAAGAGCATTATTTAATCTGTACCCTCTACAGGCTTCCAAGACAACCTTCAGCTTCCATCTTGTTTAATTCACTGTCTCTTCACCGTTGCACAAGCCAAACTAGATGGTCACTGGCTTCCAGGGATTCTCCTACTGTCTTCTGACGATAGAGGGCTGCAACTGCAGACACAAGGATTTGAACTCACATCAGCAGGTTTGTACTGCAAGTGTCTTTCCCTGCAGAGCCAGCTCCTGCTCCTGTTATACCCTGGAAGTGCTGCATTGCTGGTTAGATTGCTGGGTGTTGGACGCAAGAATACATAGGCAAAATGAAGGTAGCTGGGCAAGGCAATTCTTTCTGGAAAAGGCTGCACCTAAACCCAAACTGGGCTGGCAAGTACACGGGATCAAGATGGACTCCATGTTTTGTCCCTGACATAGTCCGTGAATAAGTCTCCTCCCGTTGGTGGTTGGTGGAAGTCTAAATTCACAATCTGACACAGTTGGCTAATCAGCTCAAAGGAGAAGGCCATTTCTGTTTAACTACTTGTAGAAAAAAATTCTTGCATTAAGGTAGTTTAAAGTGTTTAAACGTAGCAAATCCACATGCTTGTCTATACCACGGATGGGCGGTTCTCAACAAAGGCTACAACCAAGTTCCTTATCCCTCGCTTCTCAAATGATTATAATTTTTCTTCTGATCTTATCAAACTGATCTAACAACTAGAAAACCAGAGTGACAAAGTCATACAACAAATTTTTTTTTTTCTTCAAAAAATGGGGCAGGGGCGGGGAAGGAGAACAAAAGAAAGAACTCACATTGCCACATCATTTGAACTTGACTGTCAAAAAAAAAAAAAAAAAAAAAAAAAAAACCTAACTGGGTGTTTCCCTAAAACTGCAGGGGCTGTGTAAATTACTCAAGGAATCATCACCAGAGAGGTCAGAGCAGGGACGCACAGTGGCAGGTGGCAGGCAGACAGACATGGTGCTGGAGAAGGAACCTGAGAGTTCTCTATCCGGATCTACAGGCAGCAGGAAGAGAGAGACACTGGGTCTGGTTTGGGCTTTTGAAACTTCAAAGCCACCCTTCAGTGATACAATTCTTCTAACAAGGCCACACTTCTTGATAGTGCCACTGCTTGATGATCAAGCATTCAAATCTATGAGCCTATGGGGAACATTCTCATGTAAACCACCACAAAAGTGTTATTTTATTGTAGATTTGGTTTGCATTTACTTAATAGCTATAAGGTGCATGTATTATTTCTGTTCCTCCGCCTCCTCCTTTGCTTTAAGAATAAAATCCAAGGTCTTAAAGATGGAGGCAAGTGCTCTACCAGTAAGCCCTATTCTCACATATATATGTAAGAAATATCTATCTATCTATCTATCTTCTAGTCTGTCTGTCTGTCTGTCTGTCTGTCTGTTTGTCTGTCTGTCTGTGTGTATGTCTGTGTGTATGTCTGTCTGTCTATAATCTATACATCTATATATATATATAGATATCTATTTATATATCTATCTCTCTATATATATGCATATATCTATATATCTATATATATGATCTGCCTCTGTGTTGCTTCTGCCTCTAGTTTCTCAGCTAGATCAAGCATTCTGTTTGAACTCCTGTGTGTGTGAGCATGCATGTACACACATGAATGCATATGTGTGAGGACGTGTGCATGTGTCAAGGCCAGAGGCCCACATCAAGTGTTTTCCTCAATCACTTATCCATCTTATTTTTTGAGACAGATTCGCTCAACAACCCAGAAGTTCACCCATTCAACTAGACAGACTGAGCAGTGAAGCCTAGGGCTCCCTTTGTCTCCTCCCAACTCAGCATGAGGCTAACAGACACTTGCCACCTTGGATCTCTTTAATGTGGGATCTGGGAGACTCACACTCAGATCCTCATATTTCCTCCTCTCTGGCCCAATGTGAAGTTCTTACTGCCTTTCCTGATGGACCTCCCGAACTCATCTGGAGTCTATGGGAGGGCAGGCATCATGTGACACATGCTCTGAAGTACATTTCTGATGCCCCCTAAGAGCCCAGCAGAGAGATGACATTCAAGAACAAGAGTTGGAGCACTGACCGTGTTCCTGAGAATATTCTTTGCAAAATCATCTGAGCAGCCCAGCCACAGGGAGGGATGCCAAGGGTAGTTTCCCCATCCTGTCCCAGGCTTCAGCCCTATGACATGATGAATTGGCATCCGTAAAATAAGTCGGGCATTGTACTCCTTAAAGTTTAATGGGGAGCTATCCTCACCCTCTGACTCCCAGAGAGTGGATGCATGATGCTGGCCCAGATTCCTGAGTTTCTAAAATGTCAACCACATGGTGGCCACTCTTTTCCTTTGTTCTGTTCTCTCCTTCCCCTCCCAGTCCTGTAAAGTTCAAATTCTACAAACAGTTGAACAAATTGAATGAGTAATTGCCGAAGTCCAGCCCTGAGCCCTGATGGCCCCAGGACTGAGGTCCTATGAGACAATTATTTGCTGGCGCTTTGGCTAGATCAGATAGGGCACTTTGATGACGGGCATTCCCTGGGCACTATTGTTTGTGACACAGTTTCATGAATACGTTGGCCTGTTTTGGGGAATCTGTTCTTCTCCGAGTTATTTGCTCCCCAGATTTGATTCAACACAAGGAGCTGGAAACTGCCAGCTACTGTTTGTACAGCTGGTGTTCGTGGATTGACGGGATGGCTTCTCAGTCTGTTACCCTGCGTTCGGGAGTATCATGGAAGAACGAACAAAGAAGTTCAGAACATTCTTTGAACAAACAAGATATTCAGCACAGCACACCGCCACACAGACTAGACTAATAAGCTAGGGTGCTGAAGTCAAAGTTGTTGAGATGCCTATTTTAAAGAAAACCACTCATGTCTTCGTAAGAAAGAATTCTTATTTAATTGTCTTTTAACCTGTGGGTGTTTTAAGGCATCTTCAGTGGATAATTGAATTTGGGGGGCAAAATTAGCTAACTGTCACTATTTTCTAATTGCAATACATTTTTTTTTTTTTAAACCACTCAACAACTTGTATTCATCTGGCAAATTTGGCAAAAATGGCTTAAGTTTAGGTAACATACTGACACCAATGGCCAAGTTGCTGCAGAGATTGTGTGTGTGTGTGTGTGTGTGTGTGTGTGTATGTTACAGAGGTGGGTCTGTTGCAAATGAACATGGAATCTATTTGTGTTTCTCTCTTGACTTCAGTATAATCCCCATTAATCCCTCCCCCATCACTGTCATTGTTTGTGGTGGTTGGAATGTAATTGGCCCCCAAAGGCCCATAGAGAGTGGCACTATTAGGAGGTATGGCTTTGTTGGAGTAGGTATGCCCTTGTTGGAGGAAGCATGGGAGTGGGCTTTAAGCCTTAAGCCACACCCAGTGGGGCAGTGTCCTTCTGTTGCCTGTGGATCAAAACATAGAATCTCAGCTTTGTCTCCAGCACTATGCTGGCCTGGATGCTGCCATGCTTCCTACCATGATGATAATGGACTAAGCTTCTGAACCTATAAGCCAGCCCCAATTAAATGTCCTTTTAGAGAGTTGTCATGGTCATGATGTCTATTCACAGCAATAAAACCCCAATTATGATGCTATTCATGTCATTTCTCTCTCTAAGTTCCATTGGATTGGCTGGCCTTTGAAAGTTAGAAGCAAGCTCTGAAGCTGCCCTCTCCAAAGTCATGCTTTTTTGGGTGCATATTTTGTAAATGTGGACCCTGAGTCTTGAGCAGGCAGGGAGTTAATCAAGTTGATCAATTGAGAATTATGCCATGTATTATTCCCGCTGGTTCCCCCTCCTCTACTTAATAAAAACGGTATCTGAATGTATTGAAAACCTATAGGTGACCATTGGTGTTTGTGTCCTCCATATTTTTTTAGCTCCCACTTCTTTCAGAGCCTGTAGCTGGAGCTCTTTCTGGAGATGGTTGGTCTTGGCCAGTAGAGCATGATCTTTAGGAATGGCCTTTTATACCATGATCCCTGTTCTTCCTCATCTACCAGCTTCAAGGAAAGAAATGTCGGGCTCTAAAGGAACATGACAACCATGATGCAATGGTAACAAGAAAATGATTTGGGGACTGTCTTAGGGTATCCGTTACTGAGAAGAAATACCATGGCCAAGGCAACTCTTATAAAGGCACACATTTCATTAGAGCTGGCTCACAGCTTCGGAGGTTTAGTCTATTATCATCATGGAGGGAAGCATGGCAGCATGTAGGCACACATGGTGCTGGAGGAGTCAAGAATTCTACATCTTGATCCGAAGGCAGCCAGTAGAAGACTGGATGTACTTCACACTGGGTGTCACTTGAGCATTTGAAACCTCAAAGCCCTGCTTCCAGAGTGGCACACTTCCTCTAACAAGGCCACACCTTCTCTAATAAGGCCACACCTTCTAATACTGCCACGCCCCGTGGCCAAGCATTCAAACACATGAATCTATGGGAGCCAAACCTACTCAAACCACCACAGGAACTGACTTGTTATAGCAGCCAATGCTACTCCCTTTGCTAACATCATGGCCACTCTTGAGAGCAACTGTTATGGGTTGACTCCCATTCTTACATGTATTTTCATTCTTTGTAGGTGAGGAGATTTAATAATGGGGGTAGAAGTTTAGTGGTTTACCCAGGTCCTTTCAGCTAGTGATAGAGGGTACTTTGGTGTAGGAAGTCTGATACCTGTATCTGTCCTAGGCAGTATCCTGGAGGCTTGGGTCCTAAGGAGCTTAAGATGCTTTTCTGTTTTCTTTGGAGTATTCATTCTTCCTCCCTGCTCCTCTTCCCACCTCTGTTTTTTCATCATGTTCACTATATATCTTCCATGTGGGGTAAGCTATCCCATGTACCCTCTGAGACTATTAGGATGAGTCAGACATGATTCCTGGTCTTACAAAAGTCTCTGCCTGGTGGAGAAATGAGAGAAGATAAAGGGGTGGCAGGTTTGCCAAGGGCTCTGAAGGGATAAACAGATGACAGACAAGATTACTCTATCCAGTTGGGGCCATGTAGAGGCCGTAAAACTAAATCTTGAAGGCAAAGAGATGTTGGCAAGCCAAGGGAATGAGTCAGACACTGCTTGAAGAAGGGCATGGAGGCATTAAATGTCTATAGATTTATTGCTTTAGGGAGGAGGGAATAAATTATCAGGGCAAGATTAAGAAAGATAAAACATGATGGGTGATGGGGAAATGGGAAGAAGATAGGCCAGAAGGGCTTAGACTGGCAAGGTAAGAACCTTTGATTTAGTCCTGGAAGCAGCATAGGAGAAACTATGGGTGTGGGTTGCCAAGGAGAAGGGCATATGAATGGTACAGATAGTTGCTTTTCTATTGGCCTAGGACATACAGAACCGGGTAGCCTGAAGCTTCAGGCCAGTGCAGGTGCACAAAGAGATGTGCCCCCAGCTCTCCTGCCCTTCAAGGTAAGTAGCTAGCTAGGATCTCTCATATCCTCTTAACACAAGCCCTTGTTTATGATAATAGTTTATCAAGGAACACAAGGTAGTTTATCTTTCCTCCTCAAGAGCCTTCTAAAAACAGATCAAGAGGAAGTGACAGATTCAGGGGCCAGCCTTCCCATCAGGCTTCAGATAGCTCTACAAGGTGGCCCCATGGCTTGACCCAGAATGAGGCCAGCAAATGGCACTGCCCCAGTCCGCGCCTTTGGGGAATGTTAAAAAAACAGACATGGTTTTCAAGCTCCAGAGTCAGCTCTTGGTTTCCGGTATCCTAACCACCTGGGGAGCTCTCCTTTCAGTTTGGAAACTGAAGACCATGACCTAATACTTCAGCATTGACTTCTAAGTACAGAGTGTGCAGGGATATGGTCACTGTCAGCAGCATCATCCAAGGGCAGAACTAGACAAACTCAAAGGAAATAGCATCCCCATGATCACCTCAGACCCCGCTCATCTTAAGCTGTTCTTGGGATCTACAGCTCTCTGATATGGAAGGGAGGTTGCAAAACTCTGGCTTCTTCTTGGGGGTGAATTCTCCTTTAAGGGTGATCAGAGACTGTTCTTCCTGGGACCTGTTAGGAAAGTCACACTGTAAGAGTCTTTCCTCCTGAAGTTGCTAAGATGTTCACTCTGCGTGGGCCAGACACCTGTGTGTCTTGTTGGCTTTGGATTGGAAAGAACTACATAAAGCCAGGAAGCAAGAGGCCTGGAGGATCACTGGATGTCCCTCATGCCAGGTATCTGTCATTCTATCACACTGACACTTGCCGATTACCTAAGCTTCCTGGACCTTCCCATCTTCCTCTGGGATATAGAGGAAACCATTCCTTCATTATAAGGGTGACATGTGGCATTATCTACAAAATGACCCAGCTGAATTTGAACCACATATGTTACATCCTTTCTCATTTGATGGATGCAGGTGTAGCCTACAATCCTTAGATGTAATCATGCTTAATTTTAAACAGGGAAATCCTCGTATTCAGGGTACACTTCATCCCACATGAATCTAATACTTTATACTTTTATCACCGAGCAATTACACAAGCAATGGTATAGATCAAGAGACTGAGGGTCTCCCTTAGCGGCATATTTTCCCTGCAAGTTGGGAGGAGCTAAGGTGGGAGGAGAAAGGAGAGGAAGAGGAGGAGCAAGGAGAGGAAGAAGAAAAGGAAGAGGAGGATCGAGGCGAGGGAGAAAGAGAGAGATGTAGGAGGCGCCATGGATGACCACACGTGTATCAGGAGCAGTCCTGGGTAACTACTTATATCTAGGTTAGTTAATTGGGAAACATCTATAATTATGTGGGCATATTGTTATTGAACATTACCAAATATATAAAGCCTTTGATTGATATTTAAGCATTAGAGTCTCATTTCCTACCGGACCTGTGTGGATGGCGGGATGGTCTGGGCACAGCCCAGCCTTGCAGAGACAGCGTGGAAGATTGGCAGAGCTATCTCCCACACTGGTGTCTTGTGGGTGGCAGGGTCAGTGTCTCTGGCCACCTGAGTGGACTGCCTGAGCTGAGCAGCGGCGGTAAGTTGCTACAGTGCCTGGCCACAGGCCTAGGCTAGGCGGGAACATGACTGCTGATTAAGAAAAGCCAGATTGAATACCACCATTTTAAATAATTACTTCAATGATCTACTTGTCTAAGTCCATTTCTGGGCTAAGTCTACGGTGGCCTCTTTGGTTACTTATTTGTCCCAGTTATTTGTGAGGACCCAGCAAAGCTGTCTTCAAGAATGTTTCCTTCCAGGCAGATGCTGGGCCCTGGCTGCTCAGTTCACATGCATCATCTCATGGCCCTGTTACTTGAAGCACTTGGGACTTCTGCCCAGAGTTCCATGATGTGACAGCTACGTCATTGCTCTCTCAGTTCTCAGTCAGACTCTTTCATCTCCTATGTGTGTCTAAAAAAAAGAGAAGCCTCCCATCTGTCTTAGATGACAGAAATATAGAGCCAGCAGAGGCTCTTGGCCAGGAGCACAGCCAGATTTTCCATGGGACTGTTCACATCCGCATTAGCACTGGGAAGTCACTAAGAGGCTTTAAAGCAAGCTCTTTGTATCTTCCTGGCCAACTTGAAAGTAAGAGGATGGTTATAGGAAGAAAAGTAATGAAGGAATCACCAAGATAATGGATAGTGCTCGGTATATCAGTTCTACTTCTGATAATTCAACCAACCATTCATCAAAAGCAGCGAGGAAAAGCTACTCGTGATGGCTAATCATGCTCAACTTGGTCAGACTTAAAATCACCATCGAAACACACCCTGGGTTTGTCCATGACAGTGTTTCCAAAAAGATTTCACCAAAGAGGGAAGACACACCCCAATACACTCCTCAGTGTGGGCACCATAATCTCACAAGCTGGGGTCCCAAAGGGGACCCAAAAGGGGAACGTGAGCTGAATCATCTCTCTCTGTTTCCTGACTGAGGGTGTACAGCTGCCTCGTACCATGCCTTCCCAGCTACGATGAACACAACTCCCTAAATGACAAGCCAAAGAAACCTTTCCTCAGGTTGTATGCAGCCAGTCAGGCATTTGATCTCATCAGTGAGAAACGAAAGAATCATCATGGAACAAGCACAGACTTTTCCTCCCATTATTTTCTTTAAAAATCAAGTATTTATCCAGACTTACATTGTGTTGAGTATTGTGAGGAATCTAAGCATGATTTAAATCACAATGGAGGATGTGAGTGTTTTCTGTGCAGTGCATATCATTTTAGATAAATGGTATCTTTAGGTCTTGAATATCGGCTGATTTCTGTATCTGTAAGAAGGTTCGGCAATCAACCTTCCATAGATTCTGAGAACAACTTTGTGAATTCCATCGAGAGAGAGGTATTATAGGCTGGGTAGCTCAGTTGGTGGAGTGCTTGCCTAGGATAGCCAACCTGCTGAGCAGCACCAGATACATAGCCATGTGTCTATAATCTACAGGAGGGTGTTCCTGGTTGCTATTGCCTGTGCAGTGTATTTAAGTTTGAGGCCATCCTGCAGTACAGGGAGCTCTAGCTACACGTTTTAAAGAAAGTGTACAAATAATCTGCTGAAAAAAGTATGCTCTCTTCTTCTTTGGATCTCGAGAGTTCACTTTCTCTGAGAGTTCACGCTAACTTGTGGGACTTAACATTGGTATGCACATGTCTGTGCATGAGCAGTTGTGAATACACCACCATGTTTAGATAACAGAATGGCCGGCCAAGGGAGAGGGGATTTGTCATCCATGAAATGGAAGACAGACAGATGGCTCTAAGAACACTGACAGCTCTCATAGCAAGTAGAGCAGGATATGCCCTACTCGCCTTGTAGGTTTAGAGGTCTAGGTCTACCACTGCCTCGTTGATAACTGAACCCTCCAGGAATGGTCTCGAGCCAGAGATACCATCTTGAGAAGGCCATGTTACTCAGGGAGGGCCAACTGGCGACTGAATCTCATTGGTAACTTTGAGAAACGCACAAACCATGTGCTGATGGTGAGAGAATGGAGAAATTAATGTGGCTGTTCATGGCCAGCTTGAAAAAATAAAAAAAGCAACAGTAAATTGGAGTATATTAGAGGAAGTAAGGGTAACTTTTGGTCCTAAGGTGTTTGTTTGACAAAGCTCATCTCTAAGAGGAATCAGCAGTCAAACATGGAATTTTACAGAGGTGATATCAGGACTGGGGGTCGATGCTACTTTTTTCTTTTGGAAAATTACCGTTAACTTGAACATTTACATTTTTCTTATTTCAAAGTGTTGATTCAGCACTCGAGAGTCTATGCATTCTACAAGCTGTTTTAGACTGTTGGGCTACCAGGCTACATAAAATGCGAGTACAGCCTACGGCGCTGAGGAGTTCACCATTTGCTGAGAAAGGGAGACTTGGAAAACATGAGTGGAGAAGAGCAGTAATTATGAGTGCACAAGCACACAGGATCTTCTCTCTTTCTCAGGGCTGTTGAGACACAGAGATCCTTGCTCACTGACTAGGCACCCGAAGACTGGCTAGAGGACTGTGGAGAGAGGAGAAGGAGCTGCAGGCATCATGGATTTCTTCATGTAAGATGGGAGTCTAGGGAGGGCTGTCCAGCAGACGGATTATGTTGCAAAATTCCCAAAAGGAACATTCATAGGCTAGTCCTGTGCCAGCAGCATTCCTGGAAGCCTCACTCTAGACACCATAGACATGGTGTCTCTGATGACAGGGCTTAGTGCCTAAGCAGTTGCACAGGCTGGACATTCAAGATAGCTTTAGGTACTAGTATTTGAATGGAGGGGGGAGAAACAGAGACAGAGAAACAGAGACAGACAGAGAGATAGAGACAGACAGATCGGGAGACAGACAGTCAGACAGACAGAGGACAATGACAGAAAAGGGGGAGAGAGAGACAAACAAAGACAGAGACACAGACAGAGACAGAAAAGAAAGAGAAAGAGAAAAAGAGAGACAGAGAGGGGGAAAGAAGAAAGAGACACAGAGAGAGAGAGAGACAAAGAGACAGAAAAGGGGAAAAGAGAGAGATAGAGACAGAGAGGGAGAAAAAGAGGAAGAGAACATGTGTTTTGGGGAATGTCTGTCAGCTCAAAAGAATATTTTAGAAAGCCAAATACTGGGCAAAATGGTTGAAAGCACAACCCATTAGCTGAGTATTCATTCTCCCTTCTGTTATGGCCTCGAGGGAACTCAGCAAAGACCAAATGCTTTCTAGTACTTGTGAGTTGCATGGTTGTGCTTTTGGAGATTAAAGCCAGTACTGAGAGCGGCTCAGCATGTCTCCTCAGATCTACTGGAATTACACAAGCCACTGTGAAATCATGGGATGGCTTAGTATAAGAAAGAGAGCAACACAGTTTGAGAACCCAGATGGACATGTTTGTCTGAACAGGAAAGGCAGAGTGACATAGGAAACGCAGACTTTTTTTTTTTTTTTTTTTTTTTTTTTTGAGCTGGAGCTTAAAAGGAGAAATTAATGGTCAGTGTGGTTCCATGGATGAAGAGAAATTCCACATAGAACTAATAGGTTGGCATAGAAATGGCAGTGTGACAACTATGTTGTGCTTGGAAATAGGAGGACCACTTGATGGAGCAGAGTGCAAAGTCTGTTCACTAAGAGATCCTCCAAAGTGTTCAAAGCTCTGCCTGAGAGGATAAAGGGGAACAACAGACAAAAATGAGAAGAATGAGTTGCATACAGCAGCGGACAAGGCAAGGTTGGCACAATGACCCCCGAAGATAATGAGCATGCCCTATGAAAGATGGTGAAATATAAGTTAGCATCATAGGATCAGAGAGGCACCAAGGATGCTTTAAACATGGCACTGAGAGTGAAGAGAGAGCACTCAGGGTGGACAGTGGGGAGGAGACCAAACACTGTGTGAGCGCTGGAAGAGGAGCAGGCTTTAGAGAGAAGATGACAGGTTGATGTGAGTCTTAACCTAGTGTGGTAGCTTTAAGGATTAGGAGGCTGGATCTTCTGAGCCTTCTAATGCTCTTCAGCTTTGCTCTACATTGCCACACCACTGTGGTCCCATGACCCCGCTCCCTTCTGGTTATGGCTTCTGTGACCTCCAACTTTCTATCCCTCAGTTCCTACAAGGCTATTCTTTCCTTCCAAGTAACTCCTGTTCATTGCATGACTATGGCTTGCCTGACTTACCAAGGTTCAATGCAGGTGAGGTCGACTCCACCCATCTCCTGAAAGTCTTGATTGTTTTCCTTTTCTGGGTAACTCAATACCCACCACAGCTATTGTGGGAGCCCATGGGCTTGACCAGCTGGTCCCCAGCCCTGCCATGTCCTCGAAAGCAGAAATCAGGTATTCTCTGTCTGCAGAAAAGGCCCTGGGGTAGCACAGGAGCTGAACTCTTGACGAATAAGTGAATGAATGAATGGATTATAGTCTTATTGACTGTCTTGGCCAGGGTCCAGACTAATTATTTTCTCTCTCAACAACTGCTCTATCTTTGATCCTTTTCCAAGTAACTTTTATCCCCAAGTCGTCTTTCCTTGGATCCCTACAAATCAGCTTCAAGACCTTCCAGCATATCTATGCTCCTTGTATAGTGGCACAGAATTTACATGTAACCTGCACCCATCCTACTATGGAATTCAATCTCTAGATTATTATATTCTTATGTATAGGAGTTTGGGGGACACTTAATATGTGTGTGCATGCAAGGTGTGTGTGTGTGTGTGTGTGTGTGTGTGTGTGTGTATGATGTTGGAGGCATGTGGAGACCAGAGGCCAACAGTCACTCATCACTCTTTCTTTTAGACAGGATCTCTCACTGAACCCACAGCTTATCCATTAGGCTAGACTAGTTGACCAGTAATCCCTGAGATCCTTCTGCCTCTGTCTTCCCATCAGTGATACCACAGGAACTCAATACCTCATAAACTTAGGATAGGTGAAGACAAGGCTGCATTTTCTTTCTGGGGGCTCTCTGGGTTGGCTAGGAGACCCTGGGGAGATAGGCTATAAATGACCAGCCTGAAAAAACTACTTCAAAGGAGGTTCTGTGCATCTCTTGGGGCTAGCTGGTCTGTCTTAGGAGAGCATGGATTGAAGTACTGAGGCACCCACATCTTTACCCTCACACCCCTAGCGCTACAGCACTCTTCAGTCACCCCTAGAGGTGACCTGGGCACAGACACTATTGCATGACTTTCCTAGGGAGATGGGGACAAGCACCTATCCACTCCAGAGAGGGCCTTGATGACGTTCCAAATAAATGAGCAAACTTTTTACCCAAGACAAGTACCGTGAACCAATGAGTCTGTTGGGGTAACTTACAAAAGCACGGGGTGAGGGATTACTGCAGCCAAGAAGGTGACTGAACAACAGGGAACCACTGAAATGTCCTCCTCAGCATAGGGAGCACCCAGGGAGCACCCAGGAAGTCGCATCTCTAAGGTTCCCTTGTTACTTGCAGGCAGCTGCACCAAAGTCCCCTCTCCCAGCAGTTGCTTGCTTGCTTGTGTAAGCAAAGCCTGAAGCCTAGCGGACTTTGTAACTTTCGGAGCTACTTAAGTCTTGTTCCGTTAGCATCTCGAATTCTCCAACCTTCTCTTGAAAAGAAACATTTTTATTCACAAGCAATAGCCACACAAAGGCTTCTGACCTTTTTGGATGCCCAGGAGCAGTGGGAGCCCTGCCCCCATTTCTGAGATGATGAGCTGGAGCAAGTGCACACAAATGGAGGGAAACACGATGTGATATTTAGTGTCTCTATACATCCTGAGATGTATAGATGCTGTCTTTATACATTCTTAGAATTTCAGTGGAGCTCTTTGAAGGTAGAGTTCCCATGGTACTGTAAAATCATTCCAGTAAGTGTGACCTCTGGTGTCAGACAAAGGCTGGTAAGATGTGGGACATTAAAGTTAATTGTGATTGCTTTGTAGTTTTCTATAATGTGATGGATAGAAAACATAAAGCTGTCTATGTGAGTGTATATTATTTCTACTGGACTAAGAAGCAGGCTATAGACCAGCACATAGATGCTACACAAAGTATCAGTACCTCTAAAGATTATCACCTATATCATCAACTATAAACAACTGTGAAGAGTGAGATTAAAGACGAAGAAACAAATCTGGAAGACAGCCAGGAAGGACCAGATGGAGGACCCAAATGGCTCAACCAAGTTTATGGAGTTGCTAAGAGATCTCTTGAAGTTTTATCAGGGTTAAAGTCAGCGTAGAAACCATTGTGAATTTGGGAAGGGAAGAGATGGAAGAAAAGAAAGAAGGAAGAAAGAATGGATGGATGGGTGTTATATTTATGGAATAAGCATGTGTAAATTCTGTAATTATATCCATATTTAAATATGGATGTAGAACAGACAGATGATCTTTCTGGAAATTGTACCAGGCCTCTTCAGCCGTTGGCTTGTTTCACCTGGCTCCCATGTCTTGCTGCCTAAGAGTGCAGCTCCACAGAAGCAACCGCACATACTCCAGTTGATAACTGTCAATAACTCAGGCCAACCAAAATAACAATGGAAGAGACATCTGCGTCTGCCAAGAACCAAATTTGGAGTGACACTGGCAAGTCTTCCCAAACCAGTGGCGGCTTTCCTATAATCAGAAGCAATTTGCTAGAAAGTTTACCAGGCTTTTCCAAGGTATACAACATGGCAAATTGTTCACGGTTTCTTTATTTTTCTTTTCCTTTTCATGACATATTGTAGAACACTCCCTTTCCTGGGCTGGCCTGCTATTTCACACAATCCATCACATCTTTGCCTGGTCAGAGGAGGGGGAAGAAGAAACCTGACTTTGTATATCATTAGGGAAAGGGAAGAAAATTCAGAACCATATTTTAAACAATTTGAGCTTGAGACCTTTCCAACTGTCTTCTCAGAGAGACCTCAGCTTTAGCCAAGTAGGATCTGGAGGGAAATTTAAACCAAGATTCAACTATCAAGTTTCCATTGCAGAGTATAAGAAAATAGGAAAGCCAGATGCCAGACTGCATTTATGCAAAGAGATGGTTCCATTTCTATATTTCTGCTCAGCCTTGAGAATGGAGAGGGTAACAGGTGGGCCATCAATGCAACACTCTTCCTCCAGTTTGCATTAAGCACCTTGTTCATTACTATTTAGTGTGGCTTTGACCCCTTGACAGCTCCACTACTGTATCGGACTGATAGCTTTGTTGTAGGTAGTTATTAATCAATAAAGATAAAGAAATCCAGGCCCATCTAGGTTAAGAACTTGTTGGGGGCAAAACTAGAACCACAGTCTTCTTGGTTCCTAGACTAGCACCATGCACCCATCACCCAGCTGCCCTTCTACTGAAAGTGGTCTTAAGTGCTCATTATTGAAACTGTATGTAGGGCTCACAAATCAGCCAAACCTTTCCTTCCTCCCAATCATCTATTCATCCTTCCACCCACCTTCCCGTACTCTTCTTTCTTTCCTTTAAACCATCCACACATTCATCTGTCTATCCATTTTGTCCTAGGCCCAAGACAACAACCAATATTCAAAAGGAAGATTGCATCCTGGGATAAGCTAATTGGATTTTAGCTCCATATTTTCAATTAAATCTTTTGGGTCTGAAAAATCTGACTGAGGGGACTGGAGAGATGACTTGATGTTAATGCTTCATAGTAAACCTGGTGAAGTTTCTGACTGGATTGACTTTGAAATACAGCAAGTATTCTCAAGTTAGGAATTTAAGTGCCGCTGTGGCTGAGGCTGAGGCTGTGGCTGTGGCTGTGGCTGTGGCTGTGGCTGAGGCTGAGGCTGAGGCTGAGGCTGTGGCTGTGGCTGAGGCTGAGGCTGAGGCTGTGGCTGAGGCTGAGGCTGAGGCTGTGGCTGTGGCTGTGGCTGTGGCTGAGGCTGTGGCTGAGGCTGTGGCTGAGGCTGAGGCTGAGGCTGTGGCTGTGGCTGAGGCTGAGGCTGTGGCTCTGGCTGTGGCTGTGGCTGAGGCTGAGGCTGTGGCTGAGGCTGTGGCTGAGGCTGTGGCTGAGGCTGTGGCTGAGGCTGAGGCTGTGGCTGAGGCTGTGGCTGTGGCTGAGGCTGAGGCTGAGGCTGTGGCTCTGGCTGTGGCTGTGGCTGAGGCTGTGACTGTGGCTGTGGCTGTGGCTGTGGCTGTGGCTGAGGCTGTGGCTGTGGCTGAACATACACTCTTGGAATAGAAGAGGTTTGTGGCCTGTCAATCACAGGTTTAATCTTCCTATGAGCTCTCCTCCCCTTACATTTGTTGAAGAGTTGTTTCTTTAGAAGTCCTGTATGGGATTGTGGTGATACCCAGCCAGGCAATTCTCATCTGAAGTGTTGGAAGATCATGACAAAATCTCCTTAGCAAATGAAGAGATGAAGGGGTAGTAGCATTTGGCGTGCCCTCGATGCTGGAGATTCATCTAGGCTGTCCACTGTGCCGGGAAAGCACTATATCTCACTGATGGGGGGAGAACGATCAGCTCTCAACATCCATTTGCCAGGTCTCCGTTTGTAATCTTGGTCATTCTGACTAAGGTGAGATAGGATCTTAGATTTAATTTACATTTCCACCTCAAAAGTACAGATTTTTGGATTTTATTTGTTGTCTTGAAAATTTCTGTTCGGTTTCATAGCCTGTCTCATAACTGGGTTGTTGGTTTTCTTGGTGTTAGGTTTTATGAGTTCTTTGTATCATTCCAGACCCCAATCCTCTGTCAGATATGTAGCTAGTGGAGGTTTTCTCTCATTGTCTGTGCTGCCTCTTCACTCAATTGACAGTTGATTTTGTTGAACAAAAACATCATTTTATAATTTTATAAGATCCCATTTGCCACTTGTTGGTATAACTTCTTACACTACGGTAGTCCTGCCAGGAAGAGCACACTGCTGCCTATAATACTGTATAGCAGTTTCAGAGTATCAGGTCTTAGGTTGAGGACTTTATCCATTTGGAGTTGAGTTTTGTGGGAGGTGAGAGTTAAGGATCTAATTTCATCCCACTAACTGTGGAGCTAGTCATTTGCCCAGCTCTATTTCTTGAAGATGCTATCTTCTCTTCAGTGGGAGTATTTGTTTGTTTGCTTTAAAGATCTATTTATTTATTGTATGTATAAGAGTACACTGTAGCTGTCTTCAGACACTCCAGAAGAAGGCATCAGATCCCACTATAGATGGTTGTGGACCATGTGGTTGCTGGGGATTGAACCCAGGCCCTCTGGAAGAGCAGTCAGTGCTCTTAACCACTGAGCCATCTCTCCAGCCCCCTTGTTTGCTTGTTTTATCTCTGTCAAAAATCAGGTGGCTGTAGCTGTGTAGTCTTATGTTTGGGTTCTCTGTGTTCTATGCATCTACTTTTGTGCCAGTACCATACTGGTTTTATTACTATGGGTCTATAGTATATCATGAAATCAAGTACGGTACAATTTCCTGCAGTATTGGTTTTTTGCTCATGGATTGCTTTGTCTATACAGCGTATTTTATGCCTCTGTGTGAATTTTAAGATTTTCCTCCCAATTTTTGTGAAGAATATCAATTGAATTTTTATTGGGTCTGAACTGCATCTATAGATTGGTTTTCACAGGATGGCCATTTTCACAATATTAACCCTACCAATCCATGTGCATGGGAGATGTTCTATCTTCTAGTGTCTTCCTTGAGTTCTTCCATTAGTGTTTGCAAATCCTTGATTAGGGTTATTCTAGGATGTTAGGTTTTATTTGAGGGTACAGTGAATGGTATTGTTTCCAGGATTTTTTCCTTAGTATTTTTGCCATTGGTATACACGGGTCTATCAATTTTTATGAGCTAACTTTGTGTCCTGCCAATCAGGTCTTAAGAATTTTTGTTGCTGTTGTTGTTTGTTTTCTGGTGAAGACTTTGGGATCTCTTAAGCATAGAATCAGATCATCTTCAGATGGAGATACTTTGACTTCCCCCTTTTCTATTCATCTCCCTTGTATTTGTTTTTCTGTCATCACTCTATCTAGGACTTCCAGAACTATCACGAATACTAGTGGAGACAAATGAACACCACTGTCTTGTTCCTGGTCTTAGTGGAAAAGCTTTGGGTTTTTCTCTGTTTAATAGAATGTTGGCTTAGATTTGTCATACAAAACTTCCTTGTGTTAAGATCCTCTTATTCCAAGTACTTTTAGCAGGAAGGGACAATGAATTTTGTCAAAGAGCTTGTCTGCATCTATGGAGATGACCATGTGATTTCTGTCACTGAGACTACTTATATAATTTATAACACTTAATTGATTTACATATACCAAATCATGACCACGTCTCTGGAATAAAGACGACTTGATCACAGTGAGCAATCTTTTTCATGTGTTTTAATTTGGTTGGTAAGTATTGGTTTTTTGAGAATGCTTGCCATTGTGTTTAATAAGGAGACTTGTCTGCAAGTTTCTTTTTTTGTTACATCTTTGTCCAGTTTTGATATCAGGGTTATACTTACTAGCTCTTAAGGTGGTTTGGAAACTTTCATTCCTTTTTCTATTTCATGGAATAGTTTGGGAAGAATTGGTATTAGTTCTTTGAAAGTCTAGTAAAATTTGCCAATGAACCCATTTGGACCTGGATCACTTTTAAGTAGGGAGGTTTTTAATTAGTTGTTATGCCACTGATTGTTACATATGTGTTTAAATTGTTTATCTCATCTTGATTTATGTGCATCAATAAATTAACCCATTTATTTCAGAAACTCCAAGTTTTTAGACAGGAACTACTGATTTTCTGAATTTCAACATGGTATTTGTTGTACTGGCTCCCATTTCAGCTCCGTTTATACTATGTTTACCTTCTGTTTCTTTTTGTTAGTTTGGCTAAGAGTTTGTTATCTTGTTTATCTATTCAAAGAACCAACTCTTTGTTCCATTGTTTCTTTGTATTACCCTGGACGTTTTAACTTATTTTTACACTTCTCTAATGGCTGCATGCCTCCCCCGACGTTAATGTTTCTCCCTACATACTGGCCTGTGGTTTGTATTGATTCTCTTTTGCTAGAGCTTTAAGGTGAACCATTAAGTTATCTGTTCTTAAAGATTGAAATGGATATCTTAAGGATAAAAATTAATGTTTTTAATAAGTTGATGCTGCATTACTAACACTGTTCTCAGAAAAACTCCAGGTTTTAAGGTACAGGAGCAAATTGTGCAGGGTAACTGCTTAAGACAGGTAAGGTTGCGGGCTGCCGCCTGGCAGCTCTAGTCTCAAGCATGTCCTAGGCCTTTGAGGCCTCTTTTTAAAATTAAAATATAATTACATCATTTCCCTCCACTCCCCTTTCTTCCTCCAACTTCTATGTTCTTCCCCAAACCCTGGTGCCCTTCACATCCTCGCCTTCTCCTCTTTAATTGTTATTGCTGCACACACATGCACTTGCAGCCCACTGAATCCCTTTAATGTTGCTTGCTTGCATATGATTTCAGGGCCGACCACTTGGTATTGGATAACCAATGAATGGGCACATCCCTAGTTAAATCTACCTATCTTGGCAGGCTTTAGTTGCCTATAGTTTTGTCTAAGTATAGGACCCATTCCCCCTATCCTATTAATGTTATCACTTTGTCTTAGTTAGGATTTATATATCTTTGACAGAACACCATGACCAAGAAAGCAAGTTAAGGAGGAAAGGGTTTATTCAGTTTACACTTCCACATTGCTCTTCATCACCAAAGAAGTCAGGGCAGGAACCTGGAGGAAGGAGTTGATGTAAGAGCCAGAGCCATGGAGGAGTGCTGCTTACTGGCTTGTTCAGCCTTCCTTCTTATAGCATCCACGAGGACCAGTCCAGGGATGGTGCCCTCCCCCATTGATCACTAATTGAGAAAATGCCTTATAGCTGGATCTCATGGAGGCATTGCCTCAACAGAGGCTCCTCTCTCTCTCTCTCTCTCTCTCTCTCTCTCTCTCTCTCTCTCCCTCTTTCTCTCTCTCTCTCTTTCTCTCTCTCTCTCTCTCTCTCTCTCTCTCTCTCTCTCTCTCTGTCTCTCTGTCTCTCTGATGAGTCTAGCTTGTGTCAAATTGACACACAAAACCACCCAGAATGCAAGTCTTGTTGAGGCAACCACATTGTTGAGTGAAGCTTCCCTATTGTACTGGCTGGGTTTGTGTGTCAACTTGACACAAGCTGGAGTTATCACAGAGAAAGGAGCCTCCCTTGAGGAAATGCCTCCATGAACTCCAGCTGTAAGGCATTTTCTCAATTAGTGATCAAGGGTGGGAGGGCCCATTGTGGGTGGTGCTATCCCTGGGCTGGTAGTCCTGGGTTCTATAAGAAAGCAAGCTGAGCAAGCCAGGGGAAGCAAGCCAGTAAGTAACATCCCTCCATGGCCTCTGCATCAGCTCCTGGCTCCAGGTTCCTGCCCTGACTTCCTTTGGTAATGAACAGCAATGTGGAAGTGTAAGCTGAATAAACCCTTTCCTCCCCAACTTGCTTCTTGGTCATGATGTTTTGTGCAGGAATAGAAACCCTGACTAAGACATTTATCATTTTTCGGGGACAGTCCCACAGCAGATTCCCTGGTCTTTTGGCTCTTACAATGTTTTTCCATATTCCTCCACTCTTTTCCCTGAGTACAGCCCTGTGCTGTAATGTAGCCAGCGGGTCCAGGGGCTCTAGGGTTAGCTGCTCTCTTCAGTCTGAGCAGTTGTGGGTTTCTGTATTGGTCTCTGTTTATTTGGTGAAGATTGGGAGCCACGCTTATCTGTAGGTATGAGGATCAATACTTAGGATGTGATCAGAAATTATGCTGTGTTGGTACACCGGGCCTCTGATTTCTTGCTGTAGGTGGTCAGAGCGGTAAACTGCCCTGTTTAAGACTGCCTTTTCCCCACTTACACCAGAAGATTATGGCACATTGCATTTTCATTTTCATTCCATTCTAGGACTGCTTGTCTTTTCTGTGTCTTCAGTAGCTCATTGATTGTTCAACGGCATGCTATTTAATCTCCATGAGGTTGTGTCCACTCCACAGTTTCTCTTAGGGATTTTTAGCCTCCTTCCATTGTGATTAAATAGAACACATGGAATTAGTTAACCTTCCTATCTTTGTCAAAACTCACTCTGTCCTATTATTATTTTAGAGAGTATACCATGGGCTATGAGGAAAATGTGTATCCTTCTATATGTAGGCAAAATATTCTATAGATATCTGTTAAGTCCCCTTTTATCGATGATGTAATTTAATGCAGATTTTTTTTTTTTTGTCAGAATGACATATCAACTGGTGAGAGTGAGGTATTAAAGTCACCCACTAACCCTAACCCATTGGGGTAGTCTATGAATTTACATCTAGTGTTATTTTATGAAATTGGATCTGCCTGTGTTCAGAATATGTATGTTTAAAGTTATAAAACCCTTTGATGGATTGTCAGGTAACCAGTATGAATTCGTCTTTTGTAAATCCCCTCAGTCGTTTTGGTTTGGAGTTTATTCTACCAGATACCAGAACAGTGACCCTGCTTGTCTCCTAGGTTCAGTTTCCTTGAATAAGGCTTTAGTTTGCTTTCTTCTAGGGAGATAAATGCCACAACCAAAAGCAAGGCAGGAGGAAAGATTTGGCTTACAGGTTCCCTCTTCCCAGGTGCGTCAAGTTGGCAGCTAATGTCATGAGTCACAGATATCGTGTACCATGTTTTCTCCCTAGGCAAGTTCCCTGCTCTGCTGTCTGTTGCTGGGACAAACATTAAGATCAAAAGTGATTCAGGAAGGAGAGGATTTGTTTAGCTTATACATTACAGTCTGCCATTGAGGGAAGCTGGCTCAGGAACTCACGGCAGGAACCAAGCAGTAATGGTGGAGTCGAGCTGCATAGTGGCCTGTGTTTTTGCTGTTATTCACCTGCTTTTCCTATACAGCCTGAACCCCCTGCCCAACTCCCCACCCATGGATGGCACCACCCACATTTGGGAATTGAACTCCAGAGAGGGAAAGTCACTTTAATTGTACAAGCACACACAACTAATAAGTAGCAGAGATAGGCAAAGAGACAGGCAGTGAGTCTCCAAACCTAAGCAGTGTGATGTTTTTCCCTGTTGTGGTTAGTAGCTCATGTGTTGGTACTGGATAACTGTCTTCAAATTCCTAACTAATTCTCATAGGCTTTGGGGTGACATGTTGCCTACTTCCAGTTTTTGCAAGAGGATTGACCGAATACTTTTGCTTCTCATTGACCTGGCAAGAATTCAGAAATGTGGCAGTTATGGCTCGATCCCTGACCTCTTTCCGAAGATCTTTCTGTTCTTGCTCCTTATTGAGCTCAGAGGCCCAGACAGTTGGACACTCCTCCCACTCCACCCTTTAATCGCACTGCCTGAACTAAAGCACATGCAATGACTCCACAGGACAGCCTTAAGGAGCTGCATAGTGGTGAGAACCTTGAGGTGACCCCAGAAAAGAGGATCCTGGGGAGGGTCTAGTGTTGCATTGGAGTCTTGCTCATTTCTGTTGGGTTCTTTCACTTGTCTAAGGTTTGGTTTCCTCAGAGGTAAGCTGCAGTGTGGAGTCCATCCTTCCTGGAGCTGTTGATGCATTTAAACTTCACACATTAAAGTTCCCTTAGAAGGCAATGAATGGTCCATGCAGCTGTCTCTCCTACGTTCTGACCTTCGGTTTATCCACCTATAAAAGAAGATAAATCATAAGTTCTTGCCCCCATCATTGTAAAGCAAAGATGAAGATGTTGCTTAAACTCTGAGATGCTGGGCACATCAATCAGAACGGAATCACCAACAAGTCTTTGGAAGTACAAAAGGCATTTGATTTTCCTGCCGGAGAGGACCTGTATTTTCTGCCTGTATCTCTGAGGTGTCAGAGGCCAGAGGGTTTGGCGACTCCTTGGCAAGAAAGGAAAACAGATGAATGAAGAAAATTTGAAGTCACCTTTCTTGAACACTGTATCAAGGGAGAAATGGTTTCAGCTAAATTTGTCCAGAGAAATTACCCACAATTACGGGTGAGAAAATTGAGCAGTGAATGTCTTTATAGAATGTATTTGCATGTCAGGCTTTACTCCTGCTTTGTATATTTTTGTATAGTTAGACACAGGCTTCTATTTACCTACCTATCAATCATCTATCACTTATTATGTCTGTCATCTATCTATCACCTATCTATCAATCATCTATCATCATTTATTATGTCTGCTATCTATCTATCTATCTATCTATCTATCTATCTATCATCTATCTCTCAATCATCTAACATCTATCTAGCTGTCTGTCTGTCCGTCTGTCTGTAGTATCTGTCTGTCTTTAATAGATCCTCTTTCCCTCAGGTAGCACTTCCATGTGTTAGCAAAAGAGCCATACATATCCTCCAGAGGATGTAAATTTGTTTCCTACTTCAAACATAAAAGACTTTGAGGACTACAGACAATGCATCCAGAGGGATAGTTATTATCTAACTGTAAAGTACTTGAATTCATCTCAGGATCTCTTTCACTGTCTATTTTATACTTTCCCACATACATCAAAGCCCTAACTGAAATTGTTCTGAAGAAGTCCCTCCTGACTGGCTATTTAAGCCAGTAGGCTGGTCCTCTGAACCTGGACTCTTCTTCCTAAATCCCTATGTGGAGACTTGGGCCAGGAGACTACTCTAAAGGAGGGTGACTGTAGCTTTCCATGAAAAGCCCCTGTCTAGTATGTATCTCTGTTCTTGTGATAAACACGAGGAGCCAAGGCAACTTGAAGGCTTTATTTCATCTGACAGCTCATAGTCCGTCATTGAAGAAAGGCAAGAATCTGGAAGGAACGGAGGCAGAGGCCACAGAGGAGTGCTTGCTCCCCATGGCTTGCTCAGCTTGCTTTCTTATAGAATTGAGGACCACCTGCTCAATCTGCAGTGGGTTGGGCCTTCCCATATCAACCTTCAAACAAGAAAATGCCCTACACGTATGACCACAGAACAGCCTGGTAGGGTGGGTCTGATTCCTTAAGATTCTCTCTTCCCAGGTACTTTTAGTTGGTGTCCAGTTGACAAAAACTAACCAGACAGCCAACAACATTTTTTCCAAAATCTCTAAAGTTGTCCACGTAAAAATGGCTTTGCACATCTGACCTTGTATGTTTCTCAGTTCTGCTGGCATGTGTCATGGACCCTAACCTCCATTTCCACCAGTTCTCTCCTTGAAGAAGTAAAATCTCATGTCTCCTTAATATAACTGTGTTTTCAAAGCTGTATCCCACTCCTTTGTGGTGGCAGTGACAGAATTTTGAAGTCAACTGCATCCTCTTTGCATCCATTTGGTTACATGCGTGGCATGACTCTTTTGGGCTCAAGGATCCCCTGCCTGTGGGGACTTACTCGTTGACAGAGAAACAGGACATCATTGCTTTGTCTGGGTGAGATGTCTTCCTAGTGGTCAAGGGGCCAGCAGCATTTCCAATTTATGTATCCTTTTATATAAAGAGATCTCATTAACCATTTTGCTCATGAGAACATGAATCTAGAAGACACCACACAAATCCACACACTAGCATTTGTAAGCATTAAAAGACTCGAACAAATGACTTTAAGACAAAAAAAGGTGTGTGCTTGTCTCTTGTCATCAGATTTCTCAACAGGATTGGACACGCCTCAGGGAAGACCAAATGAGTATTGGGAAGGATGCTTATGGCAGAAGGTGGATGATGGACTCTTCTGTGAATTGATAGGCCAAAGGGAGGGCCCTGGAGTGTGCACTTTTAAAAATTACTCGGGTGGTTTAGCTGTGGATTTCTAGTAGATGAGCACTTATCTATATAAACATACGTGCACATATGCTGTGCTTCATATATAACAATGCAAGCAATTCCTTCTAAAATCCCAAGGTAGCTGAGAGAATTGAATGAGACTCTGTGCCCCAAAGCTATCTAGGTGTCTGTCATGCTAAATTTAAAGACGCATAGACAAGGTTTGAATCTTATTGAGAGAGACATAAACAAATAAAGCAAGTGGCAAGAGGGGGTCCAGCCTTGGTCACCTAGCTAAGTGCCCTGAGGAGGAGGCACACACGTATTCGGAATAATTTAAGGAACAGAATTCTCATTTCATCTTGAGTGAGAAATAGAAGCTTGCCACTTAGGTCAGGCAAAGGCAGCGGATACAGATGCAAGGAAGGAGCTCAGGTGGGTTTCAAACATAATTTCTGAGACTCTCTTTTGAACTGGGCTTCCTGAGTTTGAATCCCGTGTGGCTCACTCAGCAATCATGTCACATAGACAATGGTGCCAGTTCCTGGGGGCCTTAATGGCCTTGATAAAATGGAGTTTTCAAGTTTATTCTCAAGGGATGGCAGATTACACGAGATGATTTTGTAAAGTGGGTTTTCCTACCGGGCCTTTGAATAGCACCAACCTGTAGGTTTCCATGCTGGCACTCTGAGCCTGCCACGTCATTCACTTCTCTGTGGCTTCACCTGAAATGGGGAAGAGCATAATACATATTTTCTGTGTGCAGATCCCAAAGACTCACATACTGAAGGCTTGACCCCTGCCTGGGGATACTAATCTCTGAGAGGTGACCAGATCACAGGGACTATGCCCTAGTCAATGAATGAATCCATTGGTGGATTTATCACCTGATGATGTTATTGATAAATGGTTGTAAATGTGAATCCTGGCTGATAGGAGGAGGGCACTGGGGCATGCCCATGAAGGGTGTGTCTTGTCCCTGGCTTCTTGCCCATCAAATGGCAAACAGCTTTGCTTGGTGCCTCTCCTGCCATTCTGCTTTGCCTCCAAACAGTGGAGGCAGACCAACATGTTCTTGTACAATAAGCTGAGATAAATATTTTCTCCTAGAATTTGTTTTCCTAAGGTATTTTGTCACTAGCTGAAAAGCCAACCAGCACAGTGTGTCAGGGGTACTTACGACGCTTAAATGATAACAGGTACATGTGAAATATCTAGTTCAAGGTTTGGTGCACAGGCAGTCCTAGGTGCACCTCAAGTAGTCATGTGCAGTAACTGTTCTGCAAAGTGCTCAGGGCACTGTAGCTCATAGGGGCATTCTGATTCCTTCTCTCCTGTGTCTCTGCTTGGATGGAACGGTGTCCCAGGACTCAGAAGCTCAGGAACCACACAGCTCTGAGGGCAGAAGGTATCCCGACCAGAGGGCATCCTGAGGCATGGGAGTTTAGGAGCTTCAGCCCCACCCCTCTTTGCTTCATCCCTCCTTCTCTTCATTGCTTCTTGTCTTCTTCTGACGAATCACACCAGGAACCCATGAGAGAGATTTATTGGAGGGTCCAGAGTGTAGAGGGACGAATCCATGGATGGCTGCCCTCTGCTCCTGGGAGCAGACAGCGAGGAACTGGACAAAGGGCAGGGCTTATATAGGATTTTTAAGGGGCAGAGCTTTTCAGGGTAGGGATTTCCAGATTGAGGATTAATGAAACTTCAAGTCCTAAGCATGGGGAGCTCAGTCAAGAACTGGTGGGTTTTCCTGTTCAGGGATTAGTGTGGTTTTCCTGTTCAGGGATTGGTGTGTTTTTCCTGCTCAGGGATTGGTGGGTTTTTCCTGCTCAGGGATTGGTGGGTTTTTCCTGTTCAGGGATTGGTGGGTTTTTCCTGCTCAGGGATTGGTGTTTTTTTTTTCACCTCCTTTTCCCTACATTGGGACAATGGGTTAGGATGAGAAGTCCTTCCTGGCTGCAGGTGGCTTTGGCTGAGGTACTATCTCTGTGGGGATGCTCTGAGAGGCTGGAGAGGAGGCACTGCCTCTGTGGACAGCTCCCGAGGGATGGTTCCTGAGATGGTATTTCATGAAGGCTGAGGGTTGTGGGCGGGGAAAGGAGATGTGCCACATTGGAGAGTTCCTGTGATGGCTGTAGGCTGAGGAGGTGTCCTGGTACTACTGTTTTGACAGGAGCCGCCATTTTGACGGACCTGTAGGGATATTTTACAGTGGCCATAGGCTGGGGTGGGAAGGAGGGGTCAGGTGATGCTTTGATAGCTTTTGCAGCATGCAGCTTAGGGGTTACAGGGAATTCCCCTTCAAATCTAAACCATGCAGTTATGACTGAAATGCAGTGTGGGGACTAGGTTAGAAGGCCCCAAACTTCGTGCTCATGCCAGGTGTCCAGCAGGAGGATGCATCCACTTGATCCAGCTCAGCTTTGTTCAGCAGAGGTCCTCTTGACCATCACGAACAACAAGCTGACATGATTTCCTTCTGAGAGAGAATCAGGCCCATTCTCAGAAGGAAACTTAACTGGCCTGCCTATTCCATAGATTGGCATCCCGGCATATGCAGTGGCATTACTAACAGGTGGCTGGCACAGTATGGTGAGAATATGAACTTACATGGCTCATACAAATAGGCAGTTCAGTTACGCGTGTGAGTGAGCATCATGCATGCTGGAAGTAGGGGCTGAAGGCCAGATGGGACCCGGCGAGCATCTCCACACCCCAGGTCTGAGTGTTTCATTTTCCCTTTATGAGGTCCAGTTAGAGCCTAGAAAGGCCACAGACAGACAGTTCTTGTTCCTTGAACCAAACTCACTGATGGGTAGGCAAGAATGGTGACTAAGTACCTGCATCCTGTTTCTCTACCTCTGGAACATTTCGATGGGCAAGGAAGTGACCTGTCCAAAGTCAAGGCCATTTTGGAATTGAATGCCAAGGCCTGGTCTGTCTTGTTGACAAATCTCTGTGGAACTCACTGTGGTGCGGAAGGCTCCAATGGAGCCTGCAGGTTGTGGGTATTTAACCAGTCTGGTGGCGAGCTGCCTTCTGTCTATTCAAACCTGTAATAGCAAATTCTGTCCCAAGGTATCACCAAGGAAATTCTATTGTAAGAAACATATGACGTTTGGAAATGATTGGAACGTGACAGGATTCCCTGTATACAGGTGTAGAGTTGATTTTATCCTGAGTCTCCAGAGGGAACTTGGAGGGCAAGAAGAGTGACAACGACAGAAAATGAATGGCTTAGGATGGCCAGCCTGGAAAACCCAGGGAGCAGCAGACACTCACTGGGCATATGAGAGGGCTTAGTGAAATCTGGGCTTCCTGCATACGTGCGTGCGTGCGTGCGTGCGTGCGTGCGTGTCGTAAGGAACACAAGGAGCTTCTAAACCTGCACTTTGAGTCCTTTGCCGACACTGGACCCTGCTCTTTGTTCTCTTGGCTTCAGGAGCTGCAGATCTATAATTTAATGTGTCATTGACTGGGGAAATGGAAACCCAAGCTGGAGCTTAAACCCAGCCACAGACCTGTCTGTAACTCCGGCTGGGGAGGCTGTCACAGACAGCACGTGGGGAGGGCTGTTTTGTTTGTTTTGTTTTAAACTGAAGTGTCTTCTCCGGGTTTTCCTTGACTGCAATCTATTTTCCTGAGTAGCTCCCCACACCCACAACCCCTCCCCCTGCCCTGAGCAATTGCCTCGCGCCACTCGCTCTGGAAGTTCCATTTTCATGTCTAATTGCCTTTCTTCTCTGTCATTTTCCAAATTAGACAAGAAGTAAGCATATTTTAAGACTGTCTTTTTTTTTTTCTTTTTTGTCTAGTTAGTTGAAAGGAAAGAGCCTTGACTTCAGGGAGGCGCCGGTCTTGGGCCAGGACAGTCTCTGCCCTGAGCCCAGGAACACTGGGGAGAAATGGCCAAGTTTGGCTTGTAGGGGTCATGGAGACTATCCTGAGCTGGAGGCAGGAGACTTTAATATTCATCAGCAAATCCTTGGTGTGTGAAAAGTCAGGTCTAATCTTGTAAAAATCTCCCCTACAGGTCCTAATGGAAACTGACACCCAGGGGTTCTCTCAAGCTCCTATCTCCTCATTCCCAAACTGACCGGAGTGTAAAGAGCATTCCCCGCACGTTTAATATCTCTAATATGCGGCTGCCTTGTAGCCTCGGGAGGAGGACAGGTATTCATTTTCATAGATTACTTTTTAACCATTTTTTTTCAGAGTGGGGGTAGGGGTGGTGAAAGAAAACAGAGACAGAACAGATGCCTCCAGCCCTTTGATCAACTGCTCTGCAGACAAGCAGGCTGCCCGCTAGCACCTCTTTAACTACAGCTTGCCAGGAAGAAAATGAGTAGCTTTCGCTCTGCAATTACAGTGCCTGCTGAAGGCCTGTCATCGCAGCCAGGGGGACCTGATCCCAGCAGCTCGGCTGCCCCAGAATTACAACTGCTGGGCACAAAGTTAAATACCCTCTGGGATGGGCAGCTTCACATAGGCCCAGAAGTTCAAGCCGGTCCTCCCCTGCCCGGAGCCACTATAAATATGGAAAACAGAAAGCAAATATGTAGGCTCAGCCAGGTGGACAGAAGGGACGGAGAACAGGAGACAGTGGCCTTGTCTCCCACATGAGGGTTGGGCTTCTGGGCTTCTGGGCACGTCATCTGACTGTGCTTATGTGGGACAGTCAGATAGAAAGCATTAACTATCTATTGGTTTGGGTCAAATGGGAAAGGGACGGTAGTATTCTGACAGCATGAGGCAGTTTATGTGGCTCACCTGACCCCCAATATCTATACAAGATATATCATTCATATGCCTACTGTCTCCAGTCCTCAATCTTTGGCTCCGCCCCTTCCTTTTTTGCTTGTGTGATGGACACCCGTACTATCCATAAACAACTCTGATTCCTGCATCTCGATCTCCGCAATTACTGCTCCTTCCACTTAGAGCCCTCCCCTTAGCTGTTTCTCAAGCGGCTCTCTCTTTTCAGGGATCCCCCCTCGGAAGCCCCAGAGGCACTCTGCTGTGGCCCTAGCAGGTCATGGAGTCTATCTGTGTTCCTCCTCACGGGGTCTCACTCATTCATTGTGAACTCCTTAGAGTGTTGAGGTTTTGGTTGTGCTAGCCACCCAGGGCTGGATGCTGTGGCTGGTACAGTCAGAACTTGGAAATGCTTTGATTAGATAAAAGAGACAAATGGTAAGTTTTCAGAAGAGAAAACTGGAAGCTCACAGACATTAGGTGGATGGGCATGCCAAAGGTGAGACTGAGGCCCAGGTCTGCCTGAGCACAAAGCCGATCTGTCTGGAAGACTGCTACATGAAAGCTACATGAGAAGGTGCACTTCTCAGCTAGAGACTGTGTTACCTGAACCATCGGTGCAGGGGCAGGGAAACGAACAGGATCAGATGCAGAAATCTCCAGGGGCATCAGTAAAAGTTGGACATTGAGCTTCCAGCGTCAAAGTGAGCAGCAGCAGAATCAGTGCACATAACATCAGGCTCAAAAATAAAGACAGGCTGCGCTCTATTAATCCATGCTTCGGAGTCAGATAGGGTGCCCGTCGGCTTGAAATCGCTAAGACTTTAAGCATCCATTCTTTCTCTCTCTCTGGGTCCATTTCTCAGCTGCACCCTGGGCACAAGTTTGAGGTTTCTAAGGCTTATTTTAGGCCTGTTTGTTAGACTGGAGATTCAAGTTCTGGCTGTCACGGCTACACAGTAGTATAGGGCACGAAGTGACTCCTGTCCTCTGTAACCACGCTGCTGGGGCAGGTGTGTGAGGAACCTTCCTACCCCAAGGCTGCCCTCCTGTTCTCTGGCAGCATCTGGCTTGAGTTCCACAGGCGACTCCCGAAGAATGTACAGAGAGGAGCTGGTGACGAAGATCAATTGCAGACACGACAAGACATTGGTATTCTTTGGCTCCATGAGGCCGGGATGGTTGAGGGGAGCTCTCCTGACTTTCCATGGTTTCAGTGATGACAACTCCTAGTAAAGTCACAGATGGCTCCAGCCCGTCCCCCTAGGGTATGGGCTTTCTATTCATGTGGCTTTTACTTTCATTCCTCTCTGCTCATCAGCAGAGATCCTTTTATTTTAAGAACAATGAGAGAGGACAGCTGGAGAACTGCTGCCTTTACTTGCTGAAATTCTTTTGACATTTGCTCATTGCGCCGTAATTACATCTCCGACTCTGTCTTCTCCCACAAATTAGGGTGATAGCTCGGTTCCAGTCCTTCACAGACTCATTCATTCGTTGATTCACTTAAATAAGTGGTTACTTGTGCCCGAGGAGATGAGGAGGGAATGACATTAGCCTCAATGTACCATGTCAGATGCTCATCTGCTGACCGGAGCAGGCCCAAGTGTGCACTGCACACCTACTATGCATCAAGCACCAGCCTGAGCGTGCACGGCACATCTATTGTGCACCAGACATTGGCCCAAGCTCTGGATTTACCCCTAGAGCAACCTGGTCCTGAGAGCTGATACCAGGTTGGAGAATATCAAGATCCAACAATAAGTAATCAGAAATCAGCAACACCACCAGTGAAGAGGGCCAGGGAGAAAGTGCCTTTGACCCAGAGGACAGAGGAGGCTTACCCCAGGGAAGCATGGCTTCTGGCCTTGGTGGATAAACAGTAGAAACAGGCAGTGTGCATCTGGTGCTAAAAGCAGCATCGTGGGAACGGAGGAACTGAGCCAGGTACTGGGTGGCTGCAGCGCAGAATCACAGCCCCCGGTGATGAAATGAAGTCGGGAAGATGCATCGAGGTCAGATCACGCGGGGTTTCATGGGCCATAGCAAGGGGTCAAACCTCGGGGCACTCTCTTTCTGACTACAGTCCTTGTTTCTGTTGTTATTACTGATTTTCAATCGAAGAGAATGAGTCTCAGGTTTATTTACTCAGCCAGCAAACATCCGCGAACACACCTGCTGTGTATTCAAGCTGAGGCTGCATCTCTGAGTGGGTGGGCTGGGCTCTTTGATGTGGAACTCTTACCTAAACCACAAAGGCAGAGCGGGGTCTTCTTGTTCCAAAGCCTTCACTCTGTTGATGTTAAGCATCCAGGACTCAGCCTGGGATAAGAGGTGCCCACAGCTGTTCTCTAATGCTGAGAGGCTAGTTGGAATGGCCTTTGCGGTTTGTTCATGGGACCCAGACAAGTGACCTGCCACGCCCCACTAAGAGATTGCTCCCACCCTTAAATTCCTAAAGAGGGGTCTTGTCACTGCCGGAGCAACTTCAGATCCATACTCTTGTCTCGTTACCATCTTTGTAGAATAAAAATGGTCAAAGAGATGGCAGAAAGCCATCTTAGACCTTTGCTCCTGCTCAACTGCAGGCTGTGAGCAACCTAAGCTGAGACAGGAAGTGACATACCACAGAACCCACTGGCTCATGAGAAAAGGCCTATTGTCCACATTACTTTTTGTTGCTGTTTTAGGTTTTGTTTCTTCTTTTTCTTTTTCCCAAGGAAGTAGGAGGTTAGGTGAGGTGAGGTCATAACTCTGTAGCTCAGGCTGATACGTTTTATAATGCAGCGGCATGATGCGGGGGAGGGGGAGCCTTAGGGGTCCATGCTGAGGCCTCCCCTCCTCCTAGGTGCCAGCCTTTAGGTAGGTCTAGTATAAAATAAAGTTTATTTGGGGCATTGGAAGGGGAAAGAAAGGAGACAGAGAGGGACAGAAAAAGAGAGGAGAGAAGGGAAGAGGCCGGCCAGGATGTGTAGAAAAAGAGCGGTGAGGGGAAAGGACAGCAAGAGAGAAAGAGACCAAAGAGAGAGGACAGGCGGGCGGGGAAGAAAGCCCAAACCATCCCATTGTTTTATAGCAATCCAGTTGCTGTTGAACCTGGCTGTTGCTAGGTAACTGTTGGGCTGAGCCTAGAAGAAATGCTAACACAGGTTCCACTTGAACTATATAGCCCAGGCTGGTCCTGAAGTCAAGTTGATCCTCCTAGATTTGCTTCCGAAGGACGGGGGCCCCAGCCATGCACCATCCCGTTTAGCTGAACCATTGCATTTTGAGGTACTCAGTTTTGGGGTGCTGCTGATCATCAATAGCTGAAACGCCACTGAGCGTGCCCCAAGAGGAAGGTGCAGTGACCTGCATCGACAGTTCGTTGAAGAGAACGTATGAACAGCAGACAAGCATATGAAGAACTGCTCCAAAGCGCCAGTCATCACGAAGTACCATCGAAACCACAGCGAGAAGTCACTTCACTCCTCTTGGCCGGCTAGCACACGTCCAGGTACTTCTGCGGACTACCTGATGCAGCACCCTAGAGGGGAGAGGTTAATCTGGGCTGCCATCCCAGAGAGGCTTCCATCCTCCCATCAAGGCAGCATGGTGGAGCTCCTGCTGGCCTGAGTGTGTGCGGAGGAGGAACCAGCGGGGACACTGAGAACCAGGAGTGAGCACAAACTCCAAAGACACACACCTGTTGACCCGATGCCAGCAGCTGGTCTCCTCTCCAGCAGGTTCCAGAGCCTTCAAAATACTGGCCCAAGCTGGCTGCAGAGTTTTCAAAAAACTTGAACCTGTGAGGGATGTTGCTAATTCAAACCTCAGCTGCCATTTTCAGAAGAGACCACGGGGATAGAGTACGTGCTGGTGAGGGTATGAGGAAGTGAAGTGCGGACAGAGAGAGCTCAGCCACTGGGAAAGTGATATGAACGTTCTTCAGACGCTAAGAATAGAGCTACAGGGGAATGCTAGGTATCTCGCTTCTGGTCACAAGCCAACGGAACTGAGCCAAGACTCTCTGGGTTATCTGTACCCCGCCCCATCACTACAGTACCATTCCTAAAAGGCAAAGTCTGGACAGAGCCTAATTATCCACTGACGGATGAATGGATGAATTAAGGGAGAAGATGGGTACATGTGATGTAATATTACCCTGCCTTAAGATGTAAAGAATTCCCATGTCTTGTGGCAACATGGATGGGCATGGAAGACATTACATACAGTGAGGTAAGAAACAGACCAGTTACTATAGCCCTAGAGGATCTCTAAGATAAGCAAAGCTCACAGAATTGGATGGAGTAGTAGCTGCCCTCAGCTGAGGGATGGTTTCCTTTTCGTTGTTTGTTTTTGCTAATAGATTCCTGTGGTGATCTGAATGAGAGATGTCCCTGTAGGTTCAGGAAGTTTAATGTACTCAGTACTCAGTACTTAGTACTCAGGACTCAGTGAGTGTCTCTGTAGGCTCAAAAGTTGAATGTACTCAGTACTCTGTACTCTGATAAAAGTTGAATGTACTCAGTACTCGTACTCTGTATGGCTCAAAAGTTGAATGTACTCAGTACTCCGTACTTGTATAGCTCAATGTTTGAATGTAAGTAATTACTCAGTACTCAGTGAATGTCCCCATAAGCTAGGAATTAATGTACTCAGTATTACTGTACCTGTACTTAATGTATCAGTACTCAGTGTCTCTGTAGGCTTAGGAAGTTGAATGTACTCAGTACTCATTTAATGTCCCCATAAGGTCAGGAAAGTTAATGTACTCAGTACTCCGTCTTAGTACTCATGTGTGGTCTGTAGGCTCAGGAAGTGACATGTACTGAGCCTCAGTACTCGTTATTAAGCCCATAAGCTCAGAAATTGTATCTGCTCAGTACTCAGTTTGACGTTCGGGAGGAGCTCAGGAGGCAGCATGTCACTGGTGGGGATTTGAGTGTTTTATAGCCATACGCATTTCCAGTTTGTCTCTCTGCTTCCTTTTGAAGTCGAGGATGTGAGCTCTCAGCATCCTGTCCCTGCCACCATGCCGATGCCTACTACATGACTTTCACCACAATGGCTCCCTTCCCCTCTGGACTGTGAGCCCGAGTAAACACCCTTTCTCTCTAAGTCGCATGTCACGGGTTTTATCCCAGCCACGAAAAGCATCCACATGTTCCCAGTTTCTACTAGTGTCCCACAGGTACCAAACTCGCACCATTCATAGACCACAACGTAGATGAAACTTGCCCTCTAGCTCCGAGGTAAGTGGTGGACTCAGACTGGTCAGAGGGAGCGGTATCTCTCTGACAGTAAGTGGTTCACAGTAAGCACATACTTATCAGGAGACTGTCGGAGCTCATTCTCTGACTCAAGGGAAGGAAAGTAAAGGTGGCTCCCCACCCCAAAGCTACATCTGAACCAAGAAGGGAGCTGCAGCTGTTAAGCACTGTCCTAGTACCACATAAATCAAGACTATAGAAAACGGAGCCTGTATCAAAGAAAGCAGAGCTATGACATGAGAACAGTGTGGAGCCGTCTCTGAAGTGGATATTGCTACACTGGAAAGTATGTCATTCCAGAGTGAGTAGTTGGGAGTCTACTGGTCTCTCCCTGTGAGGGCTACGAAAACCAATGCTCAGCTCCGCTGCCCTGGAGCAGGGTGATTGAACGGCCCGGCAGGTCTCTTTCAGTCAACCCCACTCATGAGTGGCCCCAGCTGGTGCTTTGCTCTAGACTTGTCCAGTGACCTGGCCCCAGAATGCACTGCTATTCCAGTTCTCTATTCATACCTTGTTCTTTCTGTTTCTCTGAACATTCTGGAAGCCTGCCTCTTTTAGTTCCATCTCTGCCGTAGTTTCATGAGTTAATGGAACCTGGAGAGGCCTTTGGGAAGCAATCGGGATTAGATGAGGTCTCCAGGATGGGTCTCCTAGGATGGCCTCAGGGGAAAGGCTTACGGCAGCTCTCTCCCCATGTTAGGGTGTAGCACAGGGTCCCTAGTAGGTGCCAGAGCCATGAGAGGAAAGAAGAAAGGAGGAAGGGGAGGAGCTAATGAGGAAAGACAGACACACCCACTGCAGTGGGAGCCTTCACCTCATATCACATTTAATTTCCCTAAAGGTCATCGCCCATGGCTATAACCCTTTTAAGTTTGCATCCAAGTCCTCCCAGGCCAGAACACTAAAGCATCTCTGCATTGGTAACCATGACACAGCTGCTTTGGGTCCACCCTGGGGCCTGGGTACCCTGGCCCAGCTTCTTGTAGGGTCTGGTGCATCTCTAGTACCTTGAAGGGGTCTCCCACAAGCCATCACAGAAGTCCCCTGTTCTTTTACTCCAGCCAACCGCCACTAAGTCATTTTGTGTCCTGTTTTCACTGAGATTCAATCTCTAGGCACTGAGTGGCTTCGGGGCACGCCCATCAAACCATTCCTCCACCTTCAGCTCCGCAGTCCCAGAAGACTCCAGCAAGAATCTTGTATTGAGCCCCAAGGACAGACCCAGTGGGACCTGCCCCTACTATCTCCAGCCTTGTCAGCAGAAACACTTTTCCCTTCTCCTTTAGTAAAAACCAACAGACCCCAAACTGCCTCCAAATAGAGTTCTAGGTGGCCTGTTCTTGCCTGTCCGAACAGGCTCAAGCTTGTTTGGCTTCCCCAGAGGACCCAGCTCAGACATGCACTACCAACCAGGATTAGGGATTTTTAAATTACTTTTTCAGAAAACAATAAGCCTATAACACGGGCCCGAAAAGTATTTCCTTCTGTTTTGTAAATGGAGAGGCAAAGTTTACACAGTCACACGAGGGGTCTGGTGGGGCCCCAGCTTCTTGGAAGTTAGATGCTTTTCTCCTGCTCCCCAGGGCTAGCTTCTGTCTCCTCTGTCAGCATCCTGTTCTGCAACCCTGGCCTCTTCAGCTTGCATGACTCTCCCCAGCCTGAGTTGCCTCATCTCTGTAAGAGAAGCTGAAGCTAGCCCACCTTCCAGAGACAGCTCAGGAGGCAGAAGTCTGTGAATGGCCACAATGCTCGACTCCCAGCATGCAGAGCCTGCTCTCATGCTCTCGGCTCCCAGGGAATGGGCCAGCACCAGTGACCTCTGAATGGCAATTGAAACTGTGAGCTACTCCTCATTCTTCATTTGAGGAACGATCCTTGAACTCTCACGTGGCACTGTTAATGAGCAAGCACTGTAAAAATGCATCTAATTACGCAGGACTCTTGTCAGAATCAAACAATGAATATGACAGCCTTGGAAACTATGGCAAATTTAATCAATTATTACTGTCAGCACAAGCCTGTCACTAGGTGGCATTAGAAGTCCCACAGCCACCCTGGCAATGGATTCCATCAGAGGATTCTTCTTATGGAGAATCTAAGTTACACCCAGTGTCCCCTGGATGCAGCAAGCATATTTGCTTACACTGGGCTCCTCAGGGCTCAGATGAGCATTGTCTCTTTTGCAATTGAGGGAATTTATGGTCAAAGAGGTGATCCTGTAGATCCAGCATTGCCTGAAGTGGAATGAACAGCTCCTTCTCAGCAGCGCCCACTGTTATCTATGGGTTATCAAGAGGTAAAAGAACAGCCCATGGGTTAGGCCCATGCTCATTAGACCAGAGTGTACTTTCAAAGCGACGTGATAAGGTGAGTTATGACCCAGGGCCCAGAGGTGTGCAGCCAGCTGTGCTCTCAGAGCTTTGGGGCCTGGTAGAGAAATCTGATCCCACTTGTATCCCAGTGACTGTGGCAGAGCCAAAGGTAGGATTAGAAAGACACTGCTTTGCAGACATTGGTGCCCTCTACTGGTAGCATTAAGATATGCAGTTTCAAGGGAGAGGCGTGCAGGCTCAACAAAATCAACACTTGACACAGGTGAGTATCCTTCATCCTGTAATGCCTGGAACCAGAGGTATTTTGTATCTCTGTTTTTAAGTTTTAGTTTAGAAAAATATAGATAATAAGATATCTTAGAGATGGGGTCCAAGCCTACACACAAAAAATTTATTGATATTTTGTACACCTTACACACACGGATGGACAGATACTGTAAGTACTTTCAACAGCATTGTGCACAAATCAGTTTCCTGGCATAGAATTTCCCACTTCTGGCATCAGAATTCAGAACAATTTATTCCTCCAATCTTACCAGAAGTGGAAATCACTGCCCTTACTTCTAACTGGTCTCACCTGGGGCCAAAGAATAAGCTCCTCAGCTTCGGGTGTTAACCAACAGCCAGGAACCAGGGGGATCAGGCTCAGTTAGCTCACCAGATGGATTGTGGCAGGTCAGATGAGTGTCTGTGGTTCTCTCAGGCTCGGTCACAACCATCTGATGTTAGTCCCTGCTCCCAACACCACGTCTAGTCCATACAAGACAGTGTTCAAAGTAAGAAGGGAGCTTATGGGTCAGACGGTGCCTCTCTGGTCTTGCTGTCTAGATGTAAGTCAAGGCAGGCTGAGGAAAGTGGGGATCAGGCTTCATCTTCAAGAACTGTAGACTGTGAGGGAAAGTAAGGAAAAGAGCTATTGATGAAGATCAAACAAACGTTTGATCAAACACCTGCTCTGTCCCTGGCAACACATGCTAATGGTTTTGATGCTCAGAACCAGCTCCCAGCGTAAATACCATTGTCCTGTTTTTACAGAGACCTTAGACATCCCTCATAGGTGCATGCAAAACCATGTGACAGAATGCAGATCTGGACAGAGGCAGCCAGCTTCCATATCTATGAAAAGCCACCTATGAAAAGCCACCGAGCCTTTCACCTCCCGGGAGGCAGCTCACAGGGGCCTTCACCCCGTCACCCTTCTGTGTCTTCCCCGTGCTGGTGCCAGTGCCGGTCTGGGACAGCATGAGCACTTCACTAAGAATCTGGGGAGAGTCTTTTTATTTTTGCCACTCAGGCAGGGCCTAGGCCAACCCTCTGCAGAGTTCTCTCCTTGGATTTTGCCCCGGCATGGTTAGTCATCAGATACAGAAAGCAGAGGAGCTGATGTGATGGTCATTACAGTTAAAGAGTGGATAGCCTCCTGAAAAAATGCCTAGTGTTGTTCACTAATAGTTTGTAAACATTTTATTTTATCCCTAAAATTATTATTTACTATTTCTACTGCTGTAATACTTATATTTATGGTGTGTATCTGTCGCTGTGATAAAACACCATGACCGAGGCCTTTTTTTTTTTTTTTTTTAAAGCAAGAGTTTATTTGGACTTACGGTTCCAGAGGAATGAGTCCATTCTGACTGGAAAGCAAGCAGCTGACATGGTGGCTGGTGGTGGGGGCTGGAAACTGAGAGGCCACAACCTTCAAACATGAATCAGAGAGAGTAAACCGGAAAGTGGGATGAATCTGTGAACTCTCAAAATCCACCCCAGTGGCACACTTCCTCCAGCAATGCTGGAGCGCTCCTCCAAATAGTGTCACCAATGGGAAACAAGTATTCAAAACCCAGAGCCTACTGGGGGCATTTCTCTTTCAAACCACCACATCATATATTAGTATTTACTATTTAGTTTTAAGTTTTTACTATTGTTTTTGTGAATTAAATTCATCCACATCTACTAGGTTGGCTATGAAAATTGATGAAATCATATGGTAGATATTCTAAGGGATTTTTCAAGCCCATGATGCATTTCTTTAAAAACAACTTTAGTTTTCAAATACAGAACAAGCTAATGGTTAAGTGGCGTTTTGAAATATTTGTTCAACTCTCATTCATGCCCGGGTTAGTAAGAGACAGGCTTGGGTCCACACCCACTTTTCATTTAATCTGCTGTGTTAAGGTGAACGAAGTATACAGAGAAAAGCTTGTCCTACACATTTACGAAGGGAGGGATCCATATTTTTTTTTTGAGACAGTATCTTGTGTACTTGCTCTGTAGTCAGTAAAGGCCTTGAACCCCCAATCCCCCTACAGCATTTGCCTTGAGTGTTGGGATGGGAAAAGAGTATTTTAACAGCCCTTGGCAGATAGTTTTTGTATATTCTTTGTTTTGCAGCATAAAATTGACAAATAGTTTCCTATTCTAGGTTATAATCTTATTCCTGAATTGTTTTCTGCGGTTACATAAACCCATCAACCTCTCTTATGTGGCTGTTTCCCTGTGCATGACTCTGTAAGGTCATCTACTGGTCACTTAAGAACATTGCTTCCTAGAGGCCTGCAGAGCTTCCTGGGTGCACCTCATCTTCTGAGGGTACATTCCCATCCACTGCCCCTGCATGCGTCATCTGTGATGAACATTTAGTTATTGGGAAACTGTCAAATTCATGGTAGTGGATATAGATTCTCCCAAATTCAGATGTTCACTTGAAAGATCAAATATTTTAAGCTGTGGCAACCAATGCTGTCATTTTCCCCTGGAGGAGGCAAGCTCCCTTCCGCGTCTCTAACGAAAATGTCTACTGAATACTGGAGTCTGAATAGTGTCCGCTGTATTTTCAGTGTGATGCCTGGCCAGGAAAGAAGACACTGCTTTAACCCAAAAGCTGCGCTGATACTGTTCTTCAGCAAAACCATCCTGGATACACAATGAAAATACCTTCTGGTGCATCTAATTCTGTTATACAGGGTGTTAAAAAGTTGTGCACTAGAGATCAAATAGAATTTCAGAGACTCATTAAGAACATTTTAATGAGATGCTAGTGCACCATGCATAGGTACATACATATCTATTTATATTACATACACTAGGCTTATAAAGGGGTTATGCTAATGAACTCATTCTATGTTGACTATATCATAGGCACACACTGAGGCCACCTTCCCTCCTGGGTACCTTACTGCAGCACCAGTGTGTGCAGTCAGTGACTTGCTACTCCCTACAACACAGCTGTGGCTCACAGCTGTCGGTGACTGAGAGATAAAGTATCAATATGCATATGTCTGGGTGGGGAAAGATCAAAATTCAAATTGTGAGGATAGGTCACTACTGAATGTATGTCACCTTCCTGTCCTCATAAAATGATGCTCAAATTCCAGGCTGAACCATTCTTCAAACCCATGGGGCATCCATACAGCCCTCCCACACATACCCAAAGCATATGCAATCTCATGCATACAAACATAGAACTTCACATGTATGGCCACATGCATGACCACACAAAACCACATACACACATATGGCCTCAAAAAGCCTGGCCACTCATCCATGTGACCACCAGACATACTGATAAATATGATCACACACATATGACTACACAGAGACATGCATATGACTATGCATACATATGACGACACTCAACTATATGTACAGAAGCACACACGTGAGACCATACAAACACATGTGACCACCACACATAGTTACTCATGTAACCACATGCATACATACGGCCACACATGCTTGGCTGTGGAAACACATGGCTACTCACAGCAATGACAAGGCACATATGACTTTACACATAGATACTATACAGCATCACAAATTCACAGATACCACACACACACACACACACACACACACACACACACATGATCACATACATACCCCCCTCATCTAGGACTACACATACACATATCATAATACATGACTACACATACATATGACAGAACCTATAGACACACATGACACATACAAACACCCATGTAGTTACTGACACACACACAAAGCCAGAACACAAAGTAATTGTGAAGAAGTAAAAATGACTTCAGGGCACACAGCATGTCCCTCATTGCTGCTAGAGCCTTAGTAGTCTCTCCCCGCAAAATCCTTGCTCTGCCTTCCAGTGCGTTTGTTTCCATATACAAAGCTCCCCACATACACGGTGATATGCAACTGCCCTGCATGAATATCGCTGTAGCCTACATAATAAAGAAAACATGGGTCAGCTGTGAATAGCATTTCCCGGCCTGCCTTGCTTCTTGTGCTGGCTGTGTGCATATAAACTTCTGGAACAAGCTCAGTGCACTTCCTGAATCCTGGTACTCCCCTCCCAGTCAATCCCTAGATGCAGAGGACTTTAAGACCCTAAACCAGTGCTTCTCAACCTTGCTAACGCTGTGAACTTTTAATACAATTCCTCATGCTGTGGTGACCCCCAACCACAGAGGGTTTTTTGTTACTTCGTAACAGTAATTTTGCTGCTGTTATGAGTCACAGTGTAAATATCTAATCTGTGGGATGTATTTTCATTGCTACAAATGGATCCAAAGGGGTCATGACCCACAGGTTGAGAAGCTTTGCCCTACAAGAACATAGGGCCACAGGATGAAAGGCATCCAGTCCCCTGAATGACGTATGAGAAGAAACTGGTCTTATCAATCAGGGCCACTCACATTAGATAGTCATAGGAGAGAAGTCCCCCCATTGAGCATGGCGCTCCTGTTGAGTAGAATATGAATTCTGGAGTCTGTGTCAACTACAGGGTTATCTTAACAGGAGGAGCCAGGGCTTGAAGGTTCGGAGGGGACAGGGAGGGAGGTGCCCTCTATGTAAATATGGCACTAGAGATAAAGAGACCAGTTCAGTCTAGACACCAACAGACTGCAGAGTGAGAGAAGAAGGGGATGATAAGACATAGATCCCAGACTCTTTGCCTTCCTCACCAGAGGAGCTGTGTTGTCCAGAGGCTGAAGGAGACTGAAGGACAAGGGTGTCACTTAATGTTCAGTCAGGAAGCAGAGTATGGAGTGTGCGTGTGCTTGTGCGTATGCGTGTGCGTGTGTGTGTACCAATGCCTGCCTATACACAAGGATGGACTGTGCACATGTATTAATGACAGATAGAGTGAATGCAGACTGTGTGCCTGTTGTGGTGACAACATGTATCCATGTGCTGCTGTGGGTGTCTAGGTGAGCATGAAGCTGGTATGACCGACAGCGGCTTTCTGAGTGTGGTGATAGCATGTGTGTGAGTGTCTGAGAGTGTGTGACCAGCATGAAGGGTGGACAGATGGGAGTGCCTGAGGGTGTCTACATGGGCTTGACCTAGTGTGTGAGTGACTGAGGGTGTGTACATGGGCATGGTGTGTAGTGTCCATGTGTGTGAGTGACTAAGGGTGACTGTAAGAGAATTTGAAGCCTTGTGACTTGTGAGTGTGACTGAGATTGTCTGTGCGTCGTGAATGCTTGTCACTCCCTGAGGCCTGTGTGTAAGTATGGAGTTTGCAGGCATAGACTAGTGCCTGAGCATGTATGAGGGAGCAGGAAGTGAGTGTGTGTGTGTATACTGAGTGGTATAGACTAGTATAGAGTATGTGTGTATGTATGTGTATGTATACTGACAGGTATAGATTAGTATAGTGTGTACATGTGTGTATGTATATACTGAGAGGTATAGATTAGTATAGTGTGTGTGTGTTTGACTGAGAGGTATAGATTAGTATAGAGTATGGATGTTTGTGTATGTGTGTGTATGTGTGTGTGTGTGGCTGACTGAGAGGTATAGATTATTAGTATAGAGTGTGTATTTGTGTATGTTTGTATATGGTTGACTGAGGAATATAGATTATTAGTATAGAATGTGTGTACATTTTGTATATGTGTGTGTTTGACTGAGGGGTATAGGTTAGTATAGAGTGTGGATTGTGTGTGTGTGTGTGTTTGTGTGTGCTTGACTAAGAAGTATAGATTTTGAGACATATAGTTAGTATAAAGTGTATGTGACTGAATGGTGGGAAGTCTATGAATGAGAACACAATGTATTTGTATGCTAGTTAATGAGAGTGTGTGTGAGTGAGTTTGGAGGGTCTGTCTATGACTGATTACATATGAGTAAGGACACACGTACACATCCAAAGTCACACATACACACACACACACACACACACACACACACACACACACACTCCTCTGCTCTTCCTCACTGACTCTCCACTTGGTCCTGCCTTGATCTCTCCGACAGCACAGCAAGAGTTTTATGAAGAGACTTTTATAGAGTTCCCTGAGAGTGCCAGCGTGGAGCTTGCTGGGATTTAAGGCTTGGGCTCTGGAGGGACACAGCAGAATCCCCCATGTTCCTCAAAGACGGAAAGTCTAAGGGAGAGGCTACATCGAATCAGTGAAGTTTGCGTTGGTGGTTTATTGTGGGCCACCGATACAACCCACCACCAATGCCACTGAAACGGGGGCTTCTCTGTTACAGCAACACTTACCCTGTTGAACCCATAAACACTTCAGCATTTCCCACCATCCACTGCTTTCTTACTCCAAGTACATCTGCAATTTCGACAAACCGTTTATAACATTATTTACTTAACCCTTCTTAGCTTTCTACTCATTCTTATGCTAACTGGTACACAATAATTATATGTACTTGTGGGTGTAGTTGGGTCATATGACAGACATTCTATTATATAATAATCAAGTCAAGATGTTTCTTTGAGTATAAATAAATTTGTTGAAAAAGCCTTACTACTGAAAATAAAGGTTGGGAATGCAACTGTGCTCGCTCCTCCATGCTCATTAAAGTAAGTACCTAGGGATCCACACAAGGCACTCACATGGCCTCTAAAGTCATTTCATAATTATCAGGTACAAACGCGGCCCCTGGCTATGAGGTTGCAGAGATGCACAATAATTTGGTGTGAACTGAATTTTATGGACTTCAGATCTGCTCCTCTATAATTTATCCCCACTTGACTCCACTGAACCCGATCTGATTCTCCCAGTCTGTCTGTCTGTCTGCCTTGTGGTATCAGATGAGTTCTCAGGAGAATGCTTCTCCGCCCGTCCATCACCGATGTCTTGAACTCCTGTTTCCTTGAAGCAACACAGCAGAGAGAGTAAAGAGACTCTAATGCCCAAAGTAGCAGACACGGGAACTCCTTCCCAGTACTTGCCCTTCGCATGGGTTCAGGCCTGGAAGGAAGGCAGCGGGTGGCAGGTTTCTTCTACTCCACAGTGACAGCTCTGGGCACCTGCACCTCTGATTAGACATAGTCCCGTGGCACCCTCTGCTGTGATCCTGTTTAGGGTGGGACTTCTTAAACCTTACCACACACAGCCCCAGGTCCATGGGTTTATAAAATAGGTATACAAACCAAACATTTATTGATGGCAAATCGTACAGAAAATTATTTTAAAATTATTCTTTGGTTGCATAAAATGTTATCCTTTATCAGATGAAAGTAAATTTGCATCACGGTAAGATGGATGGGGTTAGTTTTTATATAAAGGACTAGATACTGGCTGAATGTTTGCTGCTGTAGGATACAGGACGTCTCCAACCTATTTCAGAGATGATAGCTGGGTTTAATACTGAAACTACAGTTTAGCATAAATATGTACTATGAAGTGGCGGAAATGTGTTTAGGGTCATTTCAGAAATGGCTAGAAATCCTAGTATAATGTCAACATTCAGTCAACAATTTTTTTTTTTTAATAAAACTCCATTTGGCAACTTAAAAAGTAAATTCAATTTACTTTATTTTTTTTTTAAGAAGTGTCTTACGTAGCCCAGGCTGGTGTCAAAGTTGCTGTGTAGCCGAGGTTGGTTTCTGTTTTCTGATTCTCCTGGCCTGGAGTGCTGGCATCATGGGCGCAGGCTGCTGTACTGGCTTTCCTGCAGTGCTGGGGACTGAGCTCAGGGCTTTGTGTCTGTTAGCTCTCCAGCTCCACACACTCCAACTGCACTATTTAAAGCAAAGTATCCTAAGGCAGTGCCATTCGCAGTGCTACGTTCTAAGGACAGGAACAAGTTAGGGGCCTTTGGTTCCTATAATTAAATCCACGTGCTTTTGTAAGAGGAGAAGACTTTGTGTGTGTAGCAAAACACGGATTCATAATGTGCTAGAGTCTTAAATCTGAGCCAAGCTCTGTGTGTGCTTGCTGGCGTAGCATGTGCTGTTGCAAAGCATGGGTGTTGTATGCTCAGAGCCAAGGCTACGACAAGGTCGCCCGAGACAGCACCTCAGGTTCACTGACCTCTCGCTTGTGACTTTCTCATTGGTTGTTGTGTGTTCAGAATTACCAATTACCATTGCCCCCTTTTTTTTTGCTCCCATTGCATTCTGTTATGGCACCCCTATAGGGTCATGAATTACACTCCGAGAAGCTGTAGTCTTGTGTCTCTGTAAGCTGAGAGAGAGAGAGAGAGAGAGAGAGAGAGAGAGAGAGAGAGAGAGAGAGAGAGAGGCGGGGGGGTGGGAGGGGCGGGTCAGTTTTTGAACTCACAGCAACATCCCTGCAGGGATTTAATCCCACTTTAGAATTGCTCAAAAACCACTTCCCACCTTGCTTATGAGTCCATACATCATCTCTCTTTCTCTTCCTCTTGTGTTTTTCATTACAAAAGACCCTTCTTGCCTTTGCTTCTGATTCTTGGGCATAAATAACTCAAAACACACCCACTGATTTGCTGATAGACAAAGGACTCTATGCCTCTATCGTATTAATACTATAGGAATAGACATAGTACAATTGGACAGTTCTAGAAAGGAACCCTCAACACTAGGCAGTCAGTCACTAGGCAGTGAAAATATTTATAAGTATGCTAGTGCTTGTTTAAGTTTACTTCCCATGGCTAAAATAAGATACAAGCGAGGCTGGATAATTTATAAAGAATACAGGTGATCTGGGGGGTGACGCTCGCCAGTACAACACCCACGCTTTGCACAGCACATCAGTCCTGGCTGAGGAGCTATTGGCAAGTGAGGCTTCTGGGAAAGAGAGTCCGTGCTTTTTAGCCAGACATGCACCAAAGGATGAGCCCACACTCCTGAGTATATGGGCTTCTTAAGTTGAACTTGGTAGGGTTAAAAAATAAAAGAGGACATGAAGTTGGGAGAAGGTGGGGGTGGATCTGGGAGGAGTTCAGGGGAGGAGTGGGGGTAAACATGATCGAGATGCACTGTATACGTGTATGAATTCTCGAAGAATTAATAGCATATTCCAAGAATGATAGGTATTTGTCTTATGTTTTGGCAGGCTGGTAAATGGGAGGATATAACACCAACATTTGGCGAGAGCTTCTTGCTTCACCCTAACAGGAGAGAGGGCACCCACTGGTGAGATGGGGCAAACATGTAGGTTCAGCATTCTCTTTTCTTACAAAGCCACTAATGCCCTAGTTGAAACACTATGCCATGACCTCATCAATCCTGATTACTACGTCCAGACACCACCAACGCATGACTTTGGGTATTATATTTTCAACACATCAGCTTTGGAGCACACATTCAGACCGTATCAACCACCGAACGGTGCCAAGTTCATCTCTGTTTAAAATTCTAAAGGAAATATAGTTTTACTTCTAAAACCAGTGCAAGGGTGTTGGATATCTAACTGGGAAAAATGTCAGTAACACACACACACACATACACACACATGCACATACACATGCATGCACACACTCATACACCTTATCCTTGGGGTCTTTGGGTCATGGCTAAGGGAGACTATTGACAACAAAATGCAAGAGTTTCATTCTTTAAGGGGTGCTGCCTATGGTATAGCCCCCCCCCCCTTGAGCAGGGCTCAGCTGGTTTCAGAGGCCAGACACATTTGGGGTGAAGTCTGAACTTACTCTTCTTTGTGTACTTTGGGGAGTCCAACATGACTAGATGAAGTTAGTCTAAGGACTGAGATGCAACAATAGATTTCTTTGGCTTTAGACTCTTCTATACTTGGTCTCGATGTGGTCGCTGGGCCCAGCTCAGTGTCTATTCCATAGGCTGGGGTAGGGCCTAAGAACATGCTTGTTAAAGAGCCCCTAGGTGGGACTGAGGAAGTAGGGACCTGAGCAGACTTGGAGAAATCTGTGTTTAGTGTGTGGCTTGTCCAGAGAGGTTTGACTTTCTACCAAGCTCGCTCCCATTCTTCAGACTGCGGAGTGACTTTTGCATAAAAGAACAGACTTACAAAGAAGGAAAGAAAAGGGCAAGCTCTCTGCTGAAAAACCTGGCTCCGAGGTGGCTTTCACTGGTTGCACGGCACCTCCTAGATGGACTGTAACCATGCTGGAGGCACTGGCGCCCTCTAGTGAAGCTGGCACATCCCTATGGGGACCTCCAAGCCCGCTGGTTACCTTGCAATACCATGGTCGCCACTAGGAGGCTCTCTTTCCTTTGCTGAGAAATATCAGTGCCACCCTCACCTCTCCATGATGGTAGAGGACAGTGGAAATCTCAAAAGCCCTGGAGCAAAGAGAGCTAAGGTGTGCTGCTAGCACTCGCTGTCTTTATGCAAGTCATTAAAACTTTCTAGTTTGCATGATCACCACAGGGACATGGCTATTGTACCTCTGGGAAATTGTGATCACATTCTGCATTCTCTGTCCTGTGAAACCCTCGACTCCCAACCCTGTCCTTTCTGGAGGCTGCCCTGAAGACTAGTGTCAAGACAACTAGTGTCCCCGTTATGGGCAGCTCTCCCTTGGGTGGAGCCCAGTTCTGGCTCTGTAAGACTCTCTGCCATTATCTGAATGGAGACAGAGTCACAGAGATTTAATCTGCCCCCTTCGTCACAAGAATCCTCCTCCTCCCAGTCTATAAAGTCTCTTCCGTAGTCGGCAGCTGGAGGATTTGATCTCCGAGGGCGGAGCATCAGTGTTCTGCCTTCTACGGATCGCTTCCTTTGAACTTAGGAAACTTGAGGTTTTCTGATTCCACTCTGGGTCTGAAGCCGGAGACAATGGTTGACTCATTCAGAGTCGCCAGCCTGAGGTCAGGTGGCACAGCCTGGAGGGCACACACGGAACCCTTTGCTGAGTGCAGAGACACGTGTAAACCATTAGTGTCTTCCTTGAAATATCCTTTCTGACGTGCTGCCAAGAGCCCTCGCTGCAAGGGATCCTGTGGCAGACAGACTTCAGAAGGCCAGGAGCCAGTATCCCCTTTCTTTTACTTAAAGCATAGCTCACTGTGTGAGTGCTTATTTTTCATAACTCCTTTTTTGGTTTTGATAATTTCATATGTGAGTACGTATTTATACCATATCCACCTCTCCTGGCCCTAATGCCTTCTTTTCTTCCCCACTGCACCCCGAGTTCACGACCTTCATCTCCTTATTATTGTTACATCTGTGTCACATATGTATTTTTTGTACATATGTGTGTAGTATGAGTCCTAGAATGAGCTGGCTGTATTATGTCTGGGAAGGTGACACTGGGGTCTAAGCAAGGATGAAGCTGTGGGGTTGGGGCCAGTAGGACCTTGTATTTGCTACTTCCTCAGTCCTCAGTGCTGTGACAAAATCCCTGATGAGAAGCAACTGAAGGCAAGAAGGGTTTCTTGCTTGGTTCATGTCTTCTGCAGTCCTTCATGGAGGGAAGGCATGGCTGCAGAATCAGGAGAGAAGGGGTCACATGGCATCGCAGCCAGTAATAGATGCTTCTTGTTTCAGCTTGACCTTCGGCCTTTGCTCAGGCTGGGACTCAGCCCACTCAGGGTGTATCTTCCTGTCTCAACCCAATCCAGAAAGCCCCTCACAGGCATGCCAGGCATTTGTTCCTACCGTGGTTGTAAGTCCCATCAAGCTGATAATAGAGACCCGCCATTACAGGTCTCAAGGCTTAACCAGGTGGGTTCTAGGTTGACTGCCAAGGATCTGTAGTGCCCTTGATCAAGAGGAACAGCCAGAGAACGGCTGGGTTTTAGGAAGAATTACTGTTTCAAGAAACAGCTTCCCAAAGGACAGCTTCAGTTGAAAGTAGAGGTCAGAAGCAGGCTTGTTCTGTGGACAGATACACCAGAGAGAGGATTTGTAGCACACAGACTTCCACCAGGCAAGGTCTAGAGATAGCGGAGGTCTAGAGGATGTGAGCATCTGAAACTCACCCCTGGACTAGCACATCTGCCGTTTCTACTGTGCACATCTCCCTGCCTTGGCTGCAGCTGACAGTGTGAGATTGCTGAACACAGAGTTGGGAAGCGTTGCACGCACACAGCTGTTCTTACAATTGGACCAAGCCTGCTGCAGACAGAGCATCAGTTATAACCTTTAAATGTGCTGAAAAAAATTTGTGGATCCTCTCTCTGTGACCCTTAGGTGAATTTTGCCCATCTCAGGTGCATTATGTATGCTGTTCTAACATAATGCAATATTAACGGACAAATGGAGGCTTCATGCTTCTAGAATAAAGAATTTATAGATAGCCATTTACTTCCTATTCAGTCGCCCTCAGGACCCGCTGCTCTACCCGAGGCAAGGATGCCAGCCATGACTCCCAGAGGGGCTTCTCTAAGAGCCCGGCTCCCTGGCAACTGGAGCTACAGCTTTCCAGGTGGCACTGGCCTGATTTCCAGTTCTGCCACGTATTCTCCGGCACTGGAAATTACTTCTTGCTTTCTTGTTGCCAAAGAAAAAGCAGAGACAATTGTTGCAATTCTAAAATCAGAGACAATTGTTGCGATTCTAAAATCATAGCAACTGGGTGTTTCTATCTCTGATCTCTTTTGAGCAAAACCTGTCAACCCCGCGAGGGCTTTTGCTGGGCTTGTCATCATCACTTTGTCACCCTCTGTCTTCTTGCTATTCTCTTCTCTCCAGAATAAGGCTTCTATCGCCACTCAGCTTCCAGGTGTCACCACTAAGAAGCTGAACTGGGGATTCTTGGGGACAGGGGAGAAGTTGGGTGAGGAAGTAAACAGATGGAAAATGACACAGGACATGGGGACATTCAGGAGGAAGTAGCTGGACCAGGAATGGAGAAGACAGGCAGATATGATAGACTGGGTTCTTCAACTCATAATAGCATTAAGTGGGATGAAGGACTATGGGCTTGAGGGTTACATAGAATTGAGATCAGAAACATCCCCCGACCTCGTGGCCTTACGCATGTTACTTCAGTGTTTTGAAGCATGGCTTTCTGTTAAAACTGAATGAATTCTCATGAGTGCCATACAGATATTGGTCAGTAATGAACTATATGTATGGCAGCCATTTCTATGGCAATGCTAGTTTAAACAAATCTAATGTCCAGCCAATTGTAAATACATCAACCATAATTACATACAGTGTATAGTACTTAGCACTGAGGGACTAGTTCATGTATCGATTATATTTTCTTTTGCTGTTTTAGAGTGTTTTGATTTTAAATCCTTTAATTAAAAAACAAAGTTTATAGTCAAACGATGTAAGAGCAGTGGCCTGGTGCCTCTGTTGTTTTCAATGTCTTTTGATCATACCATTTTCTCTCCTGCTTGGCTTGGTCACAAGAGGGTTAGTTCACCACTGACCTAAGAGCATCGGGCTTTGCTCACATAACACACTGCACAGCCTACATGTGTAGCTTGCTAGGCTTAAGTGCTGTGATAGTTCCATGGTAAAACCCCTAATGATGGCTTCCTGAGAATGGATTTCACTGCTAAGCAACACATGGCTGTGTCTTACTGTGGTGATCTGGGGAAGAAAGAAAGGCCTGGCCTTCAGGTTTAAGGACTGTTTGGAGCACAGTGTTTCTTGCCAAGCTAAACTGAGTGTTTGTAACAGGACCTGGACAGCAGATGGCGGTAGAGGCTTGGGTCTGGCTACACCCGGCAATAATCTGGGTAGACCACCGAGGAGGTCTCACTCTGGGGGCCTCCTGGTTACACTGGTATCTGAAAAATCATAGCGCAGAAATGGAGAGTGTGTAGAATCCAGCCCCACGAACAGGAACAAGGTGTTTAGCATCATGTGGAGACTGCTATGATTTTTTTTTTAAAGTGTCTTTTGGTGTTTGCTTTCCTAATCATAAACCTCTAGCACTCTCAGCCATCAGAGTCATGCCAAACACCCCCGACTCAAAAACCACCATCTGAGGCCCTGCCCCGAGCCCCTCCATACCCCACAGGCTTGCTGGCTTGCTCCCCATGGCTTCTTCAGCCCGCTGTCTTACACCTCCCTGGACCATCAGCCAGGGGTGGCTCTGCCCACCGTGAGCTGGGCTCTTCCACATCAATCATACATTAAGAAAATGCTCCCTCAGACTTGCTTACAGGCCAATCTGGTGGAGGCATTTTTCCCACTGAGGTTCTCTCTTTCTAGCTTGGGTCACGTTGACAATCACAAAACAAAACCACCACCACAGCAACCAGCAACAAAAACCAATCAGCTAATCAACAAGACCCTAGTATCCCCATCTGGGACCGATACTTAGCCCTTCAGACATCCACGAGGAGCCCTCCCCTCTTCCATGCCTCATACCCAAACACAGCTATCTGAGGGCCTGGCAGATGGCTTAGTGGATAAACAGTTGTCACACAAGGGTGAGGACTGGAGTCTAGATCTCCAGAACCCACATAAAAGCTGGGCAGGCATGGTGGCTAACACCCAGAAGGCAGAGATGGGGATTCCTGAGACCAGATGTGCTACCTAGAATAGCCAGAGGTGGCGCACTTCATGTTCAATGAGACCCTGCCCCTGAATAAACTGGAAACTGATCAAGGAAGACACAGATACCAATTCTAAGGCTCTACACACACACACACACACACACACACACACACACACACACAACAGAGATGTACACACACATGCACACAGTCACGCATATGCACATGCATGCACATGTACAGACACATACATGTGAACATTCATATACACACATTCATGTACATTCCATGTATACATGGAAATGAAACAACATTCTAGCCTGTCCTCTTTGGCTTTGATCCTACTCCTCACCCCACCTCACATCTATAAAGAATACTTTTGGAGCATCATGCTGTCCAAGGCGTTATCCCTAATGGATAGGATATCCTTAAGGTGTGTGGTCAGCTTCCTAATACAATGGTCCAGCATCTTCAGATTCAACAATTCTGCTTTGAAGTATCTAGAAAAAAATGTGTTAATATGAGGCTAGTTCTTGTTGTCATTCTTTAACTAAAACTCTTTAACAACCTCCAACATGGCATTTGTATTTGTTACGACCTGAAAATGAGCTATCCCCAGAGGCTCACGGGTTTGAACACGTGTCCCCAGTTGCTGTTAATGTGTGAGGAACCGTGAAGCTTCAGAAGGTGGGTTAATCACAATTGTTATTGGTAGGAAAAGAACTTGATGATTAGAGCCCAGGCCCACTTCTGGTGGGGCTTTCTTCTTGGTCCATAAAGATGTGAGGAAGCCATGCCTGGAGCACCCACCACAGTCAGGAGGTGGCATCCCCACTCCTCCCCACTCACAAACCCATCAGCCAACGTCAGTCTTCCCGCTCTAACCTGCTTCTTGTCAGATGTTTGGAGGCAACCATGAAAAAAGTCACTAAAACAATGTTGTGTTGGAGCCTTTTAGGAAGCCAGATATGGTTTCAAGGAGGATACAGGAGAGCGTTGTACAGGTTATATGCAAACACGATGCCACTTTATGTAACTATTCTCAAAGTTCACGATCAGATGGAGTCCGGAAACCAAGCCCCGTGGATACTGAGGGATGGCTGAGAGTAAGCTCAGATCCCCCACCAGATCTGGGGTCTGGGAGGACAGGTGCTGTGACGGAGTTACACACCGAACACTGTGCTTCCTGTAGCTTTTTATACCCGTCACTGACTTAACACCAGGTACAAAGTAATTTTTGAATGCCAGCAATCAATTTGTAGCCTACGGACACGCAAATTCTACCTCAGGCATGTTACGCAACCCAAGGTCCTACATCTGGAGAATGGAGAAGTCCAGACAAAAAGCCCTGGGTATCTTATCGCAAGCTCCTCTCCTCTTGCTCCCTCCTTATGTCTTACCCCAGATGTTTGCTCCATAAGAAAGCTCATAGTAGGATGTTGCAAATGTTTGATGAATGAATGAAGAAAGAGCAGAAGAATGTGCAGATGAGTGAGCACACACAACAAGCACCGAGGAGAAACGTTTACCGGAAAGGCATGTTTAGGATCTGTGGTAGGAACAGGCAGTGCACCATCCCACAGTCACAGTTGACTAGCGTGACTTTAAATGACTTCAGAGTAGCAAGAAACGGTAGAGAATGCAACCTAGAGACAGAGCTGAGATAAACAGGATGTGAAGTATCTGGGCCCTTTGAATAACAGTCTACTGTTCCAAAAGAGTCAGAGAGCAGGCTGCTTGTCCAGGCCTCATTTAGCGAATTAAAAAGGCGAAGATCCCAACTCATATGTGGAAATTTTAACCAAGAGGATATAATGTTTTAAGCAGAATTTAAAGATTTCAAAGTATGTAACACTCCACCCACCCCTCTTTTTTTTTTTGGTCTAATTGTAAAGAGGATTCTTTCATCTCTCCTTAGCAAAACAATCAAAACAATTTGAGCCTCTAAATCTGTCCTGAGGTGAGCACCAGTACAGATCCTGGTGGGTGCTAGCTAGGGGTGCTGATGCTGGTGGGTACTGATGCTGCAGTGCTGATGCTGGCAGTGTGACTGCATGCTGAGCTGGGGGTATTGATGCTGCAGTGCTGAGGCAGTGCTGATGCTGGTGGGTATTGAGCTGGCAGTGCTGTGCGGCATGGTAGTGGACTGATGCTGGCAGTGCTGATGCTGGTGGGTATTGATGCTGGCAGTGCTGATGTGCTGGCAAGTGCTAGATGCTGGTGGGTATGAGCTGGCAGTGCTGATGCTGGCAGTGCTGATGCTGGCAGTGCTGATGCTGGCAGTGCTGATGCTGGCAGTGCTGATGCTGGCAGTGCTGAGCTGGCAGTGCTGATGCTGGGGGGTATGATGCTGGCAGTGCTGATGCTGGCAGTGTGTGCAGTGCTGATGCTGGCAGTGCTGATGCTGGCAGTGCGCTGATGCTGAGCTGTGGTATGATGCTGGCAGTGCTGATGCTGGCAGGTCTGATGCTGGCAGTGCTGATGCTGGCAGTGGCTGATGCTGGTGGTATTGAGCTGGCAGTGCTGATGCTGGGTATGACGCTGGCAGTGCTGATGCTGGTGCTGAGCTGGCAGTGCTGATGCTGGCAGTGCTGATGCTGGTGGTATTGAGCTGGGGCAGTGTGATGCTGGCAGTGCTGATGCTGGGGTACTGATGCTGGCAGTGCTGATGCTGGCAGGTGATGCTGGCAGTGCTGATGCTGGCAGTGCTGATGCTGGCAGTGCTGATGCTGGAGGGATGCTGGCAGTGCTGATGCTGGTGGCATTGATGCTGGCAGTGCTGATGCTGGGGTATGATGCTGGCAGTGCTGATGCTGCAGTGCTGATGCTGGCAGTGCTGATGCTGGCAGTGCTGATGCTGGCAGTGCTGATGCTGGTGGGTATGAGCTGGCAGTGCTGATGCTGGCAGTGCTGATGCTGGCAGTGCTGATGCTGGCAGTGCTGATGCTGGTGGGTATGATGCTGGCAGTGCTGATGCTGGCAGTGCTGATGCTGGCAGTGCTGATGCTGGGGATGCTGGCATGCTGATGTGTGATGCGCAGTGCTGATGCTGGTGGGTACTGATGCTGGCAGTGCTGATTGCTGGCAGTGCTGATGCTGGCAGTGCTGATGCTGGAGGTGGATGATGCTGCAGTGCTGATGCTGGCAGTGCTGATGCTGGCAGTGCTGATGCTGGGTACTGATGCTGGCAGTGCTGATGCTGGTGGTATTGATGCAGTGCGTGCTGATGCTGTGGGCAGTGCGATCTGGCATGCGACTGTGGGTTAGCTGGCAGTGCTGATGCTGGCAGTGCTGATGCTGCATGCGAGTGGCGTGCTGATGCATGGCAGTGCTGATGCTGGCGAGTGCTGTGCTGGAAGTGCAGTGCTGCAGTGCGGATGCTTGGCAGTGCTGCAGTGCTGTGTGGGTATGATGCTGGCAGTGCTGATGCTGTGCGTATGATGCTGGCAGTGCTGATCTGGTGGTATTGATGCTGGCAGTCTGATGCTGGCAGTGCTATGCTAGCTGAGGTGCTGACTGCTGGCAGTGCTGAGCTGGCAGTAGCGATACTGGCATTGCTGATGCTGAGGTCTGATGCTGGCATCTGCAGGTATGCAGGGTCAGTTGGTGGTTGACAGTGCTGACAGAAGGCACTGGTTTGAATCCACCTGCGTCTGTTCATGTGCTGCATGCAGTTTTCCGATGACCTGGGAGTGCACAGACTGGCTGGTGATGGGAGGTGACTGTGATGAGTACTGAGTCCGATCATAGTGCTAATCCACGAATGCTGACTGTCCTTACATCTTGGTCTAAGAATAACCGGCACTTGAGTCATGATTGTTTATTGGTGAGGGAATGACATTAAGCTGAACCAATCATGTAACTGAGCTACTGATTCGCGTATTTCCGAATCCCAGATTACTTTTCTAAAGATATAGATTCCCGTTTAATAAGCACTTTGCGGCAGTGTGTGGCAGTGCTCCTGTAACGTTTGCTCACTGAGGGATGCTGGAGCAGGGGGAAGGATCCTCTCAAAGCAAGACGCCTTGCTCCTTGCTCAGCTCCTGCTTCCTGCGTCTCTCATCCCTTGTGAAATACACACTTTGACCAGTAGGTGGGCAGTTGTAAAGCCAAGGACTCAGCAATAGCCGGGTTCTAAGGAGCCTCTAAGAGCTGTGTTCCACTCTCCTAGTGGAAGAGATGACAGCCTAGTCTTATTAAGTCTTTATGCTTAGAAACAAGTGACCTTCTAAAACAGATTTAGTTATCCATCATTTCATGCATGTGAGTATGTTGCCAGCATGCTTGTACGTGATGCCCGTGGAAGTCAGGAGAGTCGAATCCCCTGGAACTGAAGTCACAGACGGTTGTGAGCCACCATGTGGGTGTTAGGAACTGAACTCAGGTCTTCTGCAAGAGTGACAAAATGCTCTCAACAGAGCCATCTCTCCAGCCCTTGCAAAAGAGACTTTTATGCTTCCAAACCGCCACCCGCTTATTAGAAGTAGGGGTTCATCTTTCAACAACATTTGGGTATTTTCATTCTATGATTAAAATAAGACCAAAGGGCTTCTCTCTATTCATGCATGCATCCATTCACCCATGTATTTATCTTTCCTTCTACCGATCTGCCAAATATTTAAGAACATTTGCCCACGTATCAGGCACTGTACAAGGTCTTAAGGATAATCAGTGAAACAAACTTTCCTCTCATGGAAACCTTGCATTCTAACGGGGGATGTTAACACTAAATAGCAATTAGGTACATGACAATTGTAACCCAGAATACAGATTGCGGAAGAAAAGTCTCCCAGTACCTTGGCAGAATATCACCCCCAGGGACCTGATTTTCCTGATACTGCATTGATTTGGTGAGTCGGGAGTCTGTGAGGAATGAAGATAATATATAGAGGTCTTGCAGATGAGTGGAGAATGGTCAAGTCAAAGTAAGTCTAAATGTGACAGTGGAATTGTGGGAAAGGAATATGAGATGCAGGCAGGCATTGGGGAATGCTGGTCACTGTTTGGAGTTTGATTTTACGTGCAACAGAAATTTGGGCATTATCATCTGAACTTGTCCCCTGTGGCCACATCTCCGGCATGTGTAGCCAGTGAGAAGTTTTCTTTTCCTTTATCCTATTGTGTGTTCATCACAGCTGTAAGGAAGCAAATAGTCTTCCCACTTTATAAATGATGGAACAAAGAAACAAAGCGGTCCAGTCACTCAGCCAAAGTCACAAAACCTGCAACCACTGCTGTGGTTTGAATGAATGGCTTTACCTCAAGATTTAACCCCTGTGCTGCAAAGAATTTCCAGGATTGACACTTTCAGGAGTGTGGGGTCCCGCCTCACTCTCAACATTGCCACTTGTTTTACCAATGACAGTGCAGAGTGGACAGTTTCGGGTCTGCAGGTCTCTGCCCTGTTTCAGAGCATTGCCTAAGACACACTCTGGTCTTCATCGTCAGCATCCTTTGTGCGCATCTGTTGAGAGAGGTGATGCCCAGTCTCTCAAAAAGCTCTGGAAGCCCCGTGCTCTTTATGTTCTTCTAGGTTGTGTGTTTTAGGATTTATCCTGTTTTTTAAATCAGAGTATCCCTAATCTTTAGCCCCGTTCCTACCCAATATCGTATAGAAGCAGGCTGCAGTCACATATAGAATCCAGTTCACAATGGCAGTGGAAGCCCCTGAGGAAGTTTGGGGAAAGCTTGGACCACACCTAAGGGTTAACGTAAGCCTTCAGGATGGATGTGGGGAGAGCCCTCAGTCATATCCAGTGGCAAGCTTAGCAACTCTTTGCCCCCAAACGATAAGTAATTTTTCTTGAAGTCAACAATTTTTTTTTTTTTTTTTTTTTTGATGTTGGTAAAGCAGACTTGAATAAACCACGGTTTTAGAAATCTCTGAGACGTGAATATATGTTTGTTTGGATAGAGCTGGCAGACGGTAAACCTATGAATTAAGAATCCAAGTGTTTTGATAAAGTGAATCAGTTTGTTGAAGACATGCCTACACTCTCACATCGATAGCAACACTTAATAGTAGTCAAGGTATAGCATCAATCCAAGTGTCTTGCAAACGACGTATGAATAGATAAAGAAGATGTGGCGTCGGCACATAACTGAATATTATCCAGACATGAGGAGAACAAAATCTTGTCATTTTTGGCAACATGAATGAACTGTAAGACATTACACCAAGTGAAGGAAGCCAGCCAGGATAATACATGCTCCTACACATGTGCAGAAGCTAAAAAAAAAAAAAAACAAAAAATTGATTCGCAAAAGCAAGCAATGGAATAGAGGTTATTAGAGCCGAGGAAGGCAGGGGAAAAGAGCTACTAAACAAATGTGAGCTTTTGAACACAAGACATGCTATTGCTATATTGGAGGACTAATTTCTAGTATTCTGTACCATAAAAAGGTGACTAGAGTTATCAGTGATTTATTGTATGCTTTAAAATATCTGTAGGACTGGCTCAGTTGCGGCTATGCCTCTAGGCCAGTTCTGCTCTGTGGTTTTGCCACACTTGCCCCAGGAGCAGCTGTGGGCACAGAAAGGGGCCCTGGAAGCAGAATGGAATCCATAACTTTTGAGGATTCGGAAGTCAACTCCACAATGGAGAAAAGGGCTTTGCTGGGCATCTCTACCAGAAGACATGATACTTTATCTATGGTGATGTGATACAGGAAATGTTCTTAAAGTTCGCTGTTATAGGAAAAAGAAAAGACTAGAACATTGAAAATGACTATACAAATTCCATAGAGTGCTGTGCATTGTAGTTCCCCACAGACCAAGAACTTGCGAATGTGTGCAGTATGCAGAGACAGTGTGCACATGCGGGGAGTGTGGCATGTGGCGTGTGACGTGAAGCCTTCGGTCCCCATCTCTTCTGGTTCCTGAAGCAGCTGAGGACTTACACACTAGAGAACAGAAAATCTATCAATGTGGGAAACCCTTCAGTGAATGGAAACTTCTGTTTGTTTGTTTGCTTGTTTGCTTCAGAAAGTCAGTTATGTCAAATGATATTTTGTTGGGCATACAGGATGTTTTGCTAAAGCAGACACGTGAAAGGATGCATGATATTCAGAAGGAATATAGATATGCTCCCACAGACAGTGGGAGCATTGGTTTGCTTCGCTCCACCTAGTTACTCTTCACTAATGATATACACGCATTGGTTCGCCTTACATTGCTTTGCTGAGCTTTGCTTGTGGTGACGCCATAGAGAGAAACTGGCCAAAGAACTTCTGATGAAGTTCCTGCAGCTTCTTTCTGCTTCCACAAACTCTGGCCAGTTGGTGAGCCTTGTGGTTTCTTTTGGATTGAACTGCCCTTGCTGGTTCATGGGTGGTGACTGCTGAGAGGACTGGACTGCCCTTGCTGGTTCATGGGTGGTGACTCGAGTGACGGCTGCAGCTGCTGGTTATGGGTGGCACTGCCAGAGGACTGGTGGGCAGGTTCGTGGTGGGACTGCGAGAGGATAAACTACAGCTGCTTTGTATGGGTTCTACGGACGAATGTGACTCCTGCAACAAATTGGACGCATCACAAGAACTATTGCTAACAGATTACTTCCCTGCCAAATAATGTCTCTTCATACTTTGGGGTGGTGGGCTAGAACTTATGTAAGTAGTTGAGAAAAATGTATGCCTACACTTATAGTAATCTTACTGTGTTCAAATATGAAGAAGGATTCATGCTGGAGAGAAACCCTGTGTGTCAATCAAGTGATCCAGGTAAAAGCATTTAAAGGCACCATGTGACAACACACAGTGGAGACGACCTTACATGCATAAGGTAAGTGTCAAGGCCTTTTGTTGTTCTCGCCAAGGATCACACATGAAATAACTCACACTGGACAGAAGTACTATATAGAGAGCCAGAGTACCTGCCATTTGTTGGAAAACATGTTTTATATATGTGTGTGTGTGTGTGTGTGTGTGTGTGTTAAAAATTAAGTAGCACAGTACATGCATAGCCTCACACAGTTATTGTCTATAGGACTGTGTGAGAGGTGAGGGCACTCAGATCCATTTTCTTTGCAATCTTCAAGTATGCAACCCATTGTTGTGAACAATGGTTTCCACTGCATAGAACTTGCTGATAACCTAGATAATGGTTCATTCATCCTCTCACAAACATCTCCCCATCCCCCCATTCACCTGAGTGGAAGAAGTGACGAAGTTAGAAGCTCTTAGAGAAGATCCCTGTCCTTGTAAGAGGAGGAGGAAGAGGCAGCAGGGCCCAGATGCACAGAGTAAGGACCGGGCATGGGAAGACATGGGAGAAGGTGGACCTCCACAGGACAAAGAGAGACCCTAGGAGAAACGAGCCCACCCACACTCTGGTCTTAGATCTCCAGTTCCCAGAACTGTATGAAAATCAATGTTTGCTGTTTAAGCCCCAGGCGGGGACAGTCACATGATGCGCAGTTTCAGCTGAGGACAGACCACAGTGTGTGCTAGTTTCCTCTGATTGTAACATAATGGAAAAGTATTCTGCCTTGCCTAGTGCAGTCTGCTCTGTGCACCTGAGTGTCTAGTACATTTGCACACTGAGGTGCATCTAGTACCTATGTGTGCGGCAATACAACCACCTGTGGCCCCTCCTGTAAGGTACAGCACACTGGATCACACTTAGTGTACACACGGCAACGAGAACAAAGGCTCTGGTTTGTGTGTTATTGTACTACAGCTTGGTTATCATTTCAAAAACACACGCCCTTTGCTTATTAAGTCAACAGGATAGTGCGTCACCCAGCAGCTGTATATTACAGTCACTGTGTCTTTTCATGGTATGAGAGGGTACCTTGTGTGGCTGACCTACTCTCTCTAGGTTCTCACATGTAAATGCACTCTATGTTGTTCATACCATAATGCCAGCACCTATCAACACTTTCTTGGGGTGCACCACCATCACTGAGGGACGCGTGGTGAGCTCCTATGGGAACCGAGAAAGCTGACATATGACATGTATGTAGAGATGAACACTAGAACAAGGTGGTGAGGTCCTTGAAGGGGAAGAAGTGTAAGGATAGAAGCAGAGGCTAAGAGGTGCTCAGGAAACCCTCTTGGTGGATAGACTGGTAGGAGAAAGAGGAAAGGGAAGGGAAGGTCAGTCAACTGGGTCAGGCAGAAGGACGGTTGCTCATATCTGTTCCCAAGACGAGTTGTTGGGAAAGTCATGCCCACGAGGCTTGTTCTTCTCCATGTCCCTCCTAGGGACAACCTATAAGTCCACCGTTCCTTCTAGGCCCTTCGCAACTTTTTAGCCTCATCCTGTCAAACAATGAAACCTCTGGAAATACATATTTGATGTACAATTTGCTAAAAAAAAAAAAAAAAAAAAAAATCAAACTCCATAAAGGTATCATCCAGCTGGAAATGTAATAAACCAGGTTATGTGGAGCAGGTCCGTTCTGTGGGGCTGAGATGAACACTTGGAACGTATGTTCCCGCCTTCATACTTGTGAATTTCCACACAGCTATTACCCTATCTTTGTTTTTACTGTTCCAAAAAATGAGCCCATGTTTCTGGAAAAAAAAAAAAAAAAGAAGAAAAAGCTGTAATATTCATCTTTGCCAGTTTTGAAAAATTCCCAGACTAAGACTTTGTTTAAAAATCTATATTTGGCAAAGAAAACAACGAGAGGTCTCATGTGGCCCTCATCTCCATGGTGACGAATGTCACCACGGGATCTTCTGAAAGGATTCCCAGGGAGTGATGGAGACACAGGCATCTTTTGGTGTGACCACAGATATGAAGATCGGTATGTCTTAGTGACATGTGATATAGATGACCAATCTTCGGTATTTCACTGACTGGGGACAGAGTTTCTCAAACAGTGGCTACTAACTTTGCCTTCATTAATTGACTTTGGAACAAACTTTACAATGCTCAGGGTTTTGTTTTTCCATACCATTTTAGAATTTTTAGAGCTGAGAAAACCTCTTAATGTTCAATTCCTCTTTCTTTGGGCAGATTGATTTTTCTTTAGAGTTATTGCAACATGTTGGTAAAAGCGCACAGCTGTACATTGAGGCAAATGTGGGTGTCATGCCTCACTCTGCCTGTGGCTTGTGTGGAAACCTGGACAATCTATGAAAGCTCTGAGTTTGTAACTCAAAATAAAATAGGATTTAAAACCTTTAACGTGAGAGTTGTTATGGAGCTGGAGAGGCCGCTTGGTGGTTAAGAACACTTGTTGCTCTCGCCGAGGACCCAGGTTTGAGTCTTAGCATCCAGGTGGCAGCTCACAACCATTTGTAACTCCAGTTGCAGCAGATGCAGCTCCATCCTCTGATCTCTACACCAGGCACACACACAGTGACAGACATTCATGAAGGCAAAACTTGCATCTACATAAAAGAGAATAAGATATTTTTTTAAAAAGCTATTTATAGATGAATGGTGATAATGTGTGCCGCAGAGGGCTCAGAACCAGTGTAATTTAGAAAAATTAAACTTTTAATTCACTGTTACATTAAAAGACATGTACATTTCTGAGCAGCCAGCTCCTGCCAGTACATGAGTAAAAGCATCATGCTCTAGTGAACAGACCCTGAATGAGGACTTAGAGTTCTGGAAATCTACTGGCTCAGAAACGGAGAGAACGCATCCGAATTAGTGCTGTTTGCCTGACAATATCATCAGTGTAGGTTACTCTCCACCACACTGAGCTTGTAGGCAGAGGCAGAGCCTGTGCACTTTACCTGAGAACACATGTCCAAAGTGGACCATGAAGAAAGGCGCCCGCCCTTGCCTTTCCCTGGGTATTTATCCTGGGCAAAGCTATATGGTTCCAGGGAAAACCAACCCTTGATCCACCTAGATCTGGCAAAAATGTATTTATCACCCACCCCAAACCAATCAGTTACTTGTGAGGATACAGGAGCTTGCCAACATTTAATAAACGGCCTGGAGGGGCGGAATGTCTTCTACTTTTAGCTGACGGCTTTGTTTATCATTATGTGAAGGAAACCTCTTCTTACCTTGTACTATTTGCTCATGTCTGATTTGATATTGAGGTCTGATGTGAGTGTGTTTCTCAAGAGTTCCTGTGCAAGAAACGTGGTCACTAGGGTAGCTGTGTGAAGAAGTAGCAGACTGTTCAAGAAGTGGGACCATGTGGAAGGTAATTAGGTTATCGGATATATTGCTCTTTTTTATTATTATTTTTTTTTTTGAGACAGGGTTTTTCTATTATATATCTCTGGCTGTCCTGAGACTCACTGTGTAGACCAGGTTGGCCTCAAACTCACAGAGATCCTCCTGCCTTTGCCTCCCGAGTGCTGGGATTAAAGGCACGCAACATCATGCGTGGCTTGAATATATCACTCTTAAAGGGGATAGAAGTGCTGTCACACAGTGAGTTAGTTACAAGAACTTAAGGACAAGCCTGCCCCTCCTGCTCCAGCTCCTCTGGCTGTCTGTCTCCCCTTGGGATCCTTTTCTCTCAGACGTATATTTACTATTGATAAATTACATCCTTGTCCTGCTAACATGCTATAGGATGTGTGCAAACATATAAATTAAATTTAAAGCATATTAGGAAAAATAAGTAGAAAGGAAGTTTTAGTATTTGCCCCTATATTATCATAGATTTCCTGCAGTTCATAAGATGTCCAGGCCCCAACCATGAGGAAGCGAGACAATTTAGCACAGTGTCAAGCATAACGCTGAGCAATAGACAAGAGGAACAGCTAATTCCTCTCTGAATGATAGGAATAAATGAGATACAGAAGGCCACTGCTGAGTTAGGACTTACAGAGTAATTATTTTAACAGCTTGCCAATAAGGGGAACACTAGTTCTAGCCGGAAAAGCCAAGGAAAGAAACATAAAGATGTTCAGGGACATAAAGGTATGTTAATGAGGAGGCATCTGGCCGAGGACACTCACAGGGACACTTGGGGCCAGAGACTGGAATGCAGACCTGGACTGGAAACATGGGGCTAGTCCAGAAAGGGCCTTGGATTTCAAGCTGAGGAAAGGACCCATCATCCCGTGGCACGTGGGGCAGAGGCTGTTCTTTTGGCAGTGTGGAGGCAGGTCTGAGGGGAAGGTATTGGTGAGAGCCTAGGGGGAGGTGGATGGTGGGCTAGGAACTGAGGAGAGTGAGGAGAGTTGGGAGCAGGCTGTGCATCTGTGAGTTTGTGGGGGAAGTGAAGCCCAGTGATGGATAGAATGGGACCTGTCACAAAGCTGGGTTCAGGCCTCATAAAAATGGTGTTATGGAGGGTTTTAATTGAGAGAAAAATGTCAATGGGCTGTTTAAAACGTCACACCCACTCATCACTGCTGGTAAGTCCCACTAATAAGCCAGTTCTCATTTCTCTACATCCCTACGCTTTGTCAAACAAGTCTCAGATTACTTATTAAATGGGTGGCCTGCCTGCACCTTGAAGCTGAATCTGAATCTGATCACAAAATTATTGCTTTGCTTGGAAGAACCAAGCAGAAGTCACGGGGGCCTGACACTCTGCTTGCCCAGTCACGCCCAGGACTACCTGCCGTAATCCTGAGGTAGTCTTTCTCAAGCCGGCACACTGATCTTCAGTTAATGAGACCTGCCATCAGAGTGGTCTAGCAGCATGTTCTCGAGATGTTTGCTCGCTGACCCTGTGACAAGGTGACTCAAGAGCAGCCTAGATCGAGTGTGCACAGCCTAATCACCCGTCACATGATCCATAAGTTAATAAGCTGTAATTGATGTAGCCGCCAAGGCCTGCGATGATGGTTACGTAGCAGTAGATAACCAACATTTCAGTGTTCTTACAAACTTCACCACAACACTTGGAGGACCTGCCTGACTCTTCTAGAAGTGTCTCTGATTTTCCAAGCTCTGGCCACACTTCTTCTGCTTTGCTTTACCAGCTCGTCACACCCAGCACCCGAGACCCGGCCTGGCCCTGTGTCTGGAATGCCCTTCATCTCCTGGTGTACACATTGGGTTTCCATAACCACCATCTCTTCATTGTTCAAAACTCAGCTCAATGCGTGTTTCCCCAGAGAAGCACTCTCGGACCTTTACGTCAAGATCTCCCTTAGTATTAAACATTTGATGCGTCTTACTCATAGCCTTTAATCCATCTTGAAGCTAACGATCTCCCATATAGTCCTGTTAGCTGCTCTCCGATCATAAAGACCACGCTCATGTTCTCTTCCAGAACTAAGGAATTAAAGCAGACAAGTTTGTGAGGAGGGCGTGGGAGCCACGGTGCTGGGAAGCTGGATATTGGTCCAGGTTTCTGAGCAGGAGTGTCTGTCTACAGAGTCTCTGCTGCAGTGAAGTTAGAGACCTGCTCAGACACATCAAGGAGGAAAGGAGACTGGTAGTCAACCCATACACACTGCACACAGACACACACACACACACACACACACACACACATACCATACATATACCACACACCACATACATACACCACACCCCATGCACACCACATTATACACACACACACACCACAACACACATACAACAAACCATACCCCATGCACACCACATTATACACACACACCACAACACATATACACACTACAACACATCACACTACAGACACAATACACACATACTACACTACACACACAAAACACATCACACACATAACATACACATACCACAACACACACATACCACAGCATACACACACCACACACCACATACATACCATAAGACACACCACATACACAAACACACCACATACAACACATCACATACACAACATGCACCTCACCACCCATACCATAACACACATCACAACACACATACATATCACACCACACCATGTACCACACACCACAACACACACAACACATCACACACAACACAGCACACATACCACAACACACATACATACCACACACACACACACATCTTGTCCCTTCACAGTTGCATAACTTCTGTCATCACAGCAGAGGCTGAAGGGAAGGGAACCTATGTCCCTGCAGCTTCTGGGGAGAAATTCTGGATCAAATTTGTTGAAAGACTTTGACATGCTCCCCTGTCTGTGCCTTCAGTTGCACGTGGGCACAAGATATTTTGTTCCAATAATTCCACCCATGACTAAGCAAATGAGTGCTTCGGGTACTTACTGTATGTATTTGATGAACATCTTTTCAAAATCTTTCATTTTCTGTGACTCCTCATTCTCTAAGAATTATTGCTGTCAGGAAGTTAGTGTGAAGAAAGAAACTTTTAATTTCAGCGAGCCTGAGAACTCCGGATGAGCTGAGTGGCTACAGCACCTCCTGATTTTCCATTATTCTCTCTGTAGCACCCTTTCTCTGGGTAAGACACCCTAAACTCTCTGCAGAAGCTCAAAGGAACCAAGGTTTTGCACTTTTCATTTTTCCTTCCGTAGCTCACGCCCTCCTAAGATCTGCCAGTCCTCGATGTTTGGGGCTCAGCTCAAGTGTGCCCCCGTCCCTGAGAGAATCAGAATGTGTCCTCTGCTTCCCTCACCCTCACCCTGTTCTCAATCACCCTGCCTTTTCCCCTTCTCCTTTCCATCTGCTGAACCCAGCTTAATGTATTTAATTTCTGACTTTTTCCTTGCCACCCTCAGGGAGAGCGAGCCCAAGTTATTCAGGAGGATCAAATTCTTGGTTGTTTGTTCATGGCTGTGGCCTTGATGCTTCAAAACAGGGCCTAGGACATGACAAACCTCAACAAAAATCTTGTAAATCAACCCACGTTCAAAAGACGGGGAATCAACACTGCTCTTGGGCTGTAAAGGAGCCTCCTGGAAAGCAGGCACAGGCAAGCCTGCTCTGCGTGGAGTTAGTTTAGGATTAGCAATTCGCTCACCTCTAAAAAGTTGTAAAAGCCAAGAAGATGTGACTGTAGCAGCCAAATGTGTGGCTGTATGCTCTAAACTAAGAATATGTTTTCATAAACTCAAACTCTCAATCAAAATACTCAGCTTTTAATGATAAATGCAGTGTGATACATTTTAATTCTACAAATCTATTGTGGCAAGTGAGTTGATTCAGAATTTTTGAAGGTGTACTGAGAGGCTGAGTAAGATCCACTGATCGAAGGATGTTGAAATTAGATTTATACAAAGTTGAATTTAAAAGAAGTTGTTCAGCAAAATGAAGGAAATCAAACAAACCCCAGAAACTCCTCAAAGTTCAGTCCTGTACTGGCTTGTTTTGTGTGTCAACTTGAAACAGCTGGAGATATCACAGAGAAAGGAGCCTCCCTTGGGGAAATGCCTCCATGAGACCCTGTAAGGCATTTTCTCAATTAGTGATCAAGGGTGGGAGGGCACATTGTGGGTGGTGCCATCCCTGGGCTGGTAGTCCTGGGTTCTATAAGAAAGCAAACTGAGCAAGCCAGGGGAAGCAAGCCAGTAAGTAACATCCCTCCATGGCCTCTGCATCAGCTCCTGCTTCCTGCCCTGTGTGAGTTCCAGTCCTGACTTCCTTTGGTGATGAACAGCAATGTGGAAGTGTAAGCTGAATAAACCCTTTCCTCCCCAACTTGCTTCTGGGTCATGATGTTTTGTGCAGGAATACAGACCCTGACTAAGACTCCTCCAGCAGTGTTCACAGTGGAGAAATTTAGATATAAATTGTGGCAGGTTTGTGTCTATAAGAGGCAGGGCTCTCACTTAAGTCATATGGAAAAGAGTGGAGGCTGACATCTGAAAATATTCGTTTTCAAACATTTCAAACTCCTCTTGCATGTTGGATGAAAATATCCATTTCAAACACTGCTAAGCCTTTTCAAGGAAGCAGTGTACAAAACAAAGCCATATATTGTAGGTGAACATGGAAAACAGTTATGGAAAGGAAGATGATCCTAGGACAATCCATGTTAGAAAAGCAGGAGATGGCTGAACCGGTGAAGGCTCCCAGCAGCAAGCCTGACTTGACCTCAATCCCTGGGAGCCACACGGGGGAAGACGAGAGCTGACTCTCCAGAGAGAGGAGAGCACTGACTCCTATTGGCTGTCCTCCGGCACACAATCAACAAGTCACCATTGTCATGTAACAACATGGGTCATTTCACTTTTTTCTGTTTTCTTGTAAATGTCATGCCCAGATTATACATATAATTAAAACAGGAAATGTTTAAAATATGTCAAGCACCTAAAGTGACTCCATCGTTTTTGGATCTCTATTAAAACAACTGGTCAAGTGTTCTAGACTTTTAGTGACTAGAAGACTGGAGACCGCTTGACCCACAGATTTGCAGTCCTTGATGGATGTAGTGAGGGGGTGTGAACGAATCAGCTGGCGACATCCAGTGTCCCCCTCATTCTGGTCCGGATGTCCTTGAGTTTATATATGTACGGAGTGTCCACAGCCGTGGTTGTGCTGTGGTTGGGCCTGGGGATGCCGGGGTAGGAGGTGAGGATTAGCACCAAGAAACTGCTGTGGAGTGTGTAGGTGATTACCTGCTCCCTGCTGGAATGGGTAGGTGGCAAGCAGTATGAGGGTACAGGGGAGGACTGCTGAGCTACCAGGTAATCCAGGGAGGACTTCCTGCGAACACAGAGAGGGTACCGAAGGAAGACACACTCCAGGAATATGGAGTCTGAAAAGTCCCAGAAATAAGAGGCTTATCTTGGTAAATTCTCCTTTGTGGTTAGACTCTGGAATATGAAGCAGGTGAGAGGCACAGGCCAAGACAAGGATTCTCTCTTGCTGTCAGGCAAAGAGGCTTCAAAAGTCGCAGAAGGATTTGGATTTTCAACCCAAAGAGGTTTTTTTTTTTTCTTTTCATGATGGGCTGAGAGTCATATTTACATACTTCAAAAAGATCCCTCAAACTAGGGCTGGAGATGGCTCAGTGGTTAAGAGCATGTACTGCTCTTGCAGAGGACCCAAGTTTGGTTCCCAACACCCATGTTGGATAGCTCACTTCTACATGTAACTCCAGTTTCAGAGGGTCTGATGCCCTCTGCTGGCCTCTTTAGGCTCTGCACTCACTAGTACATACCCCCTTCTCCAACACAGGGTTATAACAATAATTAGAAAAGATATCAAGAGTTTGTGAGCTATTGATGGATGATGCATGGGCTAAGCAGTGAGTTAAGAATAGTGAATGGTCCATAAAAGAATGAAAGGCGAGACACCTGGGAGGAAGAGACCCAAGGAGACAACAGATGTTCTGCTTTGGCACCTTGGGGTGGTTAAGACTTGCTTGTGTTAATGCACTTGGTGGGGGCATACTGATGTAGCTTCTTCAAAGATGAAAATTCAGGAGGAGAGTAACAGTCACTTGGGGGCCATCAGCATGGGGAAAGTTACTGCAGCATCAGGAATGTGCAAGATGCCAGGGAAAGAAATCCACACTGAAAGAGCCAGTCCCAGCGCCTGGGAGCCACTGCAGTCAAGGAGAGATAGAAAGAGCCCTCACTGAAACAAGAGGATGAAGTAGCCAAAGAGGCCAGAGGGACAGGAGGATTGAACATGGTCAGGGAAGGCAAGGTCAGGAGTTCAAAGTCAATGGCATCCATGGAAAAGCTGAGTGCACAAGCAGACATGAGCTCTTACCGCAGCTAAGGAGGCTGTTTGCTCCTTGATGAGACCAGTCTGATCCTGATGGTCAGTGCAGGTGCCGGGCTGCTGTGGGCTCCAGAAGGCGAAGCTCAGATGGTGTCTGGCTTGAGAGCCTAGGCTGTGGAGGGAAGGTGGGCTTCAGTTCCTTTGTCAGTCTGGAGAGTCGAAAGGCACTTAGGTACTCAGCAGACACACTCATAAGATTTAAGAAATTGGAGTATTGAAAATAGCTAACCAAAAGGAAAGGATGCATTAAAAAGGCATATGGAAACCCATTATCACTGGGCAGTGGTGGCGCATGCCTTTAATCCCAGTACTTGGGAGGCAGAGGCAGGTGGATTTCTGAGTTCGAGGCCAGCCTGGTCTACAGAGTGAGTTCCAGGACAGCCAGGGCTACACAGAGAAACCCTGTCTCGAAAAAAAACAAAACAAAAAAACAAAACAAACAAACAAACAAACAAAAGAAACCCATTATCTTACAACCCAATTTAAAAAATTATAACCAGAGGGGACAATAGAGAAACATGTGATGTGAAAGAAGATTTGGGGGACACTGAGGGCTAAAGGTGTAAGTGGGGTGACAGTGGGGTGAGTGGGGAAGGAGAAGGGATGGTGATGGGGTTAATTATAACTAAGGATTTATGAAAAAGCCTTACGGAAACCCAGTGTCTATTTAGTAAGCCAATTTTTAAAAAATTAGAGGAGTTCACAGAGGTCCCCTGTGTGGGGGGACAAAGCCGCTCTCAAAGACAGGGCTTTTTAAGTGGAAAAAAAAATCACAGCACCAGGTAGAGGACACTTCTCTACAAGTTACAGTTGAGAGAGGCCCCAGAGGTCTCTAAATATATCAGCTTTCCCCATTGTTCTCAGTTACCAGGCACAACTACAGAACACAATTGCTGAAGACATTATGCACTTACAATATGGGCCACAGAAAAATTCATCTCAAACAGACCAGCAAACTTTCTTCCTGCTGGTGAGCTTACACAGTGCAGGGCCATGTATGCTGGATGCTGGGTAGAAGAACTGGTCCCTGAATGCTCTAATACTGACTCTCTAGGCAAGACACGCCCATCTGTGCAACAGTGTCATGCATGTTAGAGGGTAACCAATCACATTCTGCTTGAATATGAGGCTTGCTCTGCAGCATAGAATTCACATAAACCTGGTCAAAACCCACGGTATGGAGGTCATAGGCTCTAGAGCGGAACTTATTGTTGTTTTTCTGTTAAATGGGCATGTTGTTAAGCTGCCTTCTAAGTGTTATGCTTATGCCCATTGACCTAGGCTGCTCTCAATCTTGGGCGTCAACGAATGCAGTGATTAATAACTGCTCAGAGTGCAGAGAAGCGCCTGAGTGCCCGGTCCTAACTAGCATATCTTTATCAATGCCCCTGCCCAGGTTCAGGGAGTATCAGCATTGAAGAGGAAGTGAAAAGAAGGTAACACGCAGAGGGTGGGAAACAATGATATGAAATGTTGTCTTCCTGACATGGTGATTGTACTCAAGACCTCACAACAGCTACGGCTGTCTGCACATGGCCTGCACCAGATGAAGCCTGCTCACGCTCCAGCATGGATAGGGGAGGCGCTCACGAAGCCCCACCCCTTGCTGACCAGCATGGATAGGGGAGGCGCTCACGAAGCCCCACCCCTTGCTGACCAGCATGGATAGGGGAGGCGCTCACGAAGCCCCACCCCTTGCTGACCAGCATGGATAGGGGAGAGCGCTCACGAAGCCCCACCCCTTGCTGACCAGCATGGATAGGGGAGGCGCTCACGAAGCCCCACCCCTTGCTGACCAGCATGGATAGGGGAGGAACTCACGAAGCCCCACCTCTTGCTGAGGAGTGAGTGTGATCATGTTATAGTGTATACATGCATGGAATCTCAATGAATAAAAACAAAGATGTCATTCAGACCACCAAGGAATCAACGAGAGAGAAAGAGAGAGAGAGGGGGGAGGGGGCGGGGGGGAGCGCTGGGTACTGTGGAAGGGAGTGAGAGTAACTGGGTGAGGAATGAAGGAAGCAGGGAGCAGAACCAAAGGACCGGTGAGAGAGGAGTCTCCCTTCACGGTCGCTGGACCAGGGGCTGATCAGTGCAGGTGAAGTTACCTTTGCAGGTCTGCTCGGGAAGTCTTCAGGATGTTTTGTCTGAAGCTCATTTTTAACATGCAGTAGCTGGAGAAGATTCTGTCTCCGGTGAGTGGGAGGTAACAGGGTGGGAGATAGGAGAAGTGTTGAGAAATCTGAAGTAGCTCTGGGGGGAGGTGGGGGGGCTCACACTCGAGGCAGTCATTCTGAAAGCACCAAGACACCTTGAGAAGCTGAAGACCTTAGCTTGTCAGTGACACCAATGTGCATGGTAGCCAGGTTTCCTTCCCCACTGGCCTGGCAGCCAGGACTTGAACACGGAGGAGCCAGGCATCAGGGCTAAAGGAAGCAGATGGGTGTGACAGAACCAGAGTAGGTTCCAGGAGCTGAGCCTGTTGGCCGCTAGGGCACAAGCACCGTGAATTTAAAAGTCTCAGTTGATGGAGATAAAAGCTAAGCCAGGACAGGTGGAGAAGGAGGTTCATATGGTAGAAGAAAGCCTGAAGTGTTGAAAGAGATTAGACTTGCAGAGTTGCACCCTTGGGTTTGATATTTCTTCTGTGGAAAGACTCCATGGAGATTCCAGAGTCACCACGGCAACAAGCCGGCAAAGCAAATGTCAGGGTCAGAGTGCACACGGGAGATGAAACTGAGATGCTGGTTGGGTGGGTATCTGTGTGCACTCTGGAGTTAGCTTGGATGTAGCAGGTGAGAACCAGAAACTAGAGCCTCTGGCGAAGGAGGGAGAAGGTAGGTGGCCCTTAGTGAGGAGGGATAAAGCCCTGGGGGACGCAGCTGGGTTGTTAGAGAAGCAGGAGTTTCGTGAAGGTAGAAGAGGGCAAAGTAAGGGGAGACAGCGTGCAGTCTAGTCCCGTGCCTGTGGACCGAGTACACGGAATGAGTAGGCATCGCTCACACACGCTGCGCCAAGTGCTGCTTGCAGAACAGAGCATGCATCTAGAGAAAGGGTGAGCCAGATGTTCAGCAATGAGGCTGAGGATGAGAGGAGACATGTAAGCAGGATTTGAGGCACAAGGGACCAGTAGGAGACTGACTGTCAGGAAAGCACACTGCAGTGATGCCGCTGGTACTGAGGAGACAGCAGCCAGTGTCTGCTCCGTTCTAAGCCTGGGCAGGGAATCCCCTCACAGCTCCATGTGTTAAATGTTGTGTTCCCAGGGGAGGTAGGAGGGGAGAGGTTCAGTCCCAGCACCCTGGGATGGAATTGTGGTGTCTGGGCATGTCTTCTTTCGATCCCTGGCCAAGTGACCACTTTGCTCTGTTGCCTGCTGCCTACCATGTCCGAAGCGTGCCCCAACACAGGCCTGATTACAGTGGTATAGATATTGATGGACTGGAATCTCCGGAAAAGACCCAGCAGTGCGCAAAGGTGCCTGCTACCAAGGCTGACGACGAGTTCCACTTCAGGTCCTGCATGGGGAAACGAGCGAACCGACTTCTGCAGGTTCTCTCCTGATAGCACCTCTCTCTCTCTCTCTCTCTCTCTCTCTCTCTCTTTCTCCCCCTCTGTCTCTCTCTCTCTAACACACACATACATACATACATACACATATACATACATACATACATAATAAATATAACACATTTAATTTTTTTGTCAACTTGACAACAGGCCAGGGTATTTTAGAAGAGGGAACCTCAACTGAGACAATACCTTCATCAGATTGGCCTGCAGGCATATCAGGGAATATTCTCTTGATTAATGATTGATGTGGAAGGGCCCAGCCCACTGTGGGCAATAATACCCCATGGCAGGTGGTCCTGTCTTATATAACAAAGCAAGTTGAATAAGCCAGGAGGAACAAGCCAGTAAACTGCATTCCTCCATGGCCTCTGCTTCCATTCCTGCCTCCAGAATTGTGCCTGACTTTTGTATTTTATGTATGGATATTTTGCTGATGTGTATGTGTGGGCCATGTGTGTGGAGAGCCCTTAGTGGCCAGAAGAGGGAGTCAGATCTCTGTCTGTACTTTCCATCGAGTGTCTGAATAAAACTTCTTGCTACTTTGCTATTTGTGAGTATGTCTTTAATTCTTTGAACCATGTCTTAGTCAGGGTTTCTATTCCTGCACAAACATCATGACGAGAAGCAAGTTGGGAGGAAAGGGTTTATTCAGCTTACATTTCCACACTGCTGTTCATCACCAAAGGAAGTCAAGACTGGAATTCAAGCAGGTCAGGAAGCAGGAGCTGATGCAGAGGCCATGGAGGATGTTACTTACTGGCTTGCTTCCCTGGCTTGCTCAGCTTGCTTTCTTATAGAACCCAGGACTACCAGCTCAGGGATGGTACCACCCACAATGGGCCCTCCCTCCCTTGATCCCTAATTGAGAAAATGTCTTACAGCTGGATCTCATGGAGGCATTTCCTCAAGGAAGGCTCCTTACTCTGTGATGACTCCAGCTTGTGTCAAGTTGACACACACAACCAGCCAGTACACCAGGAACCTGGAAACATCCCAACAGTTACCACCCATGACTTTCCTGATGATTCATTGGGTTGCAAGTTACAACCTGGTCTCTAGTACCGTACAGGTCAGTTGTGCAGGGATTTCTGCTCCTGAGGACCTAAAGGAGCATGGAGATCCACTCACAGGTGTTCACCTTCTTCAGTTGCTCAGGACACCACAGCAAGATCTGTAACAAACATCAGTTAATTCTGATCCCCGATGCCCACATAGCTTGTCCTGAGTGTGTGCTGTGAGAGACACTCTCTCAACTCCACACTCTCTGGCATGCTTCTGCTTCTGTTTACCCCTTCTGCGATGCTTAGCAGCACTTCCCAAGTTCTGCTGTGTTCTCCCTGTGGTCCTGAGCTCTTGCTCCTTCCCCTTCCACCCCCCCAAATATGGTGGTAACAAACACACACACAGACACACAGGCTTTATATTTTAATATGCCTTAAACAGCTCAATGGCTGAGCCACTTCAAAACCTCCACGTGGTTAATACTCTCCCCCGATATTCCTGAGTTATTACTTACTAAAACCTATTTTCCATCTTGGCTGCCCCAGACCCGGATCTGCAGCCATCTCAGGCTGAGTTCCCCAGAACCTACATGATGGCTATGTTCTCTGTCTGGAACCTCTCAGGCACGACGTCTACTCCTCTCCAGCATGGCGACTATATCACTTCCTGTTCCTCCTCAGTCCCTTGCCAGGGAATCCTAAAGTCCCGCCTTTGTCTCCTTGGCCAACCATTGGTCACTGGCAACTTTATTTACCAATCAAAACCAAATACAGGCAGGGTCCCTCAGCATCTTATGTGCAGACGTGTGGATTCTAGTGCGATTTAGGGGACAGAATTAGCAGAATATAAGCATCATTAGACTTAATTTTCAACACTCCATGTCAACATCCAGGAAACTGTCTTTGGCTGCTTCAAAGATAAGAACCATCTTAGTGCCCCAATGTATCTACTTGAAGAAACACACCTCAGCATTCATGTGGATGAAGTAGCCAAGGCTGGGGCTCAGAGAATATCATCAACTGTGGGGCAGAAGCTGGAGCCATTAAAATATCTCATATATCAACCATAGTTTACCAAATGGCTACATACATTCATGTCAATTGTGTTTTAGCAAAGACTTCCTAAATATGGATCTGATAAATGACTGTCATTGTCCTGGAACTTTCTGGTCAGCTGTATTCTGGCCCCATCCAGATTTCTTCTGGTGTTGTAGCCATGCTCTTTCCTCTTCTGTGGGCTGAGACAAAGATAGACTCCCTCCATCTTTGTTTCACTGAGCGAGCTATGCACAAAAGAAGTTGACAGTGACACCTTTCCCTCTTCTGTTTGGATAATTGCATTGTCAAGAATTACTTATCATACATTTAACACTTAATACCTATTTATTATGAGTTCACGTAACTGCTATTTAAGGAATAATCGGCACTAACTCCTCTCTCCTCCACTTGATGCCACTTTGATTCCGTAATTGCTGGTTTCTGCGATATTATGCCACAAAATCTGAAAGCATAATTGGTTGTTTCATTGTAGACAATACATTTTCAAGAGACTTAAGGATTAACTGGCAGGTTTGAAGCCCAGGCAAAGGCAGCAAGGAAAGCTCACCAAGGCAAGACGGCCCAGTAGAGTAATTTATGCAGGAGGCACACAGGATGAGAGGGGAGAAATGCTCCAGAAATGAACAGGAGGGAGCAAAGTTCTTTTGTGCAAATCCTTTAAGTTCTCAGTTGCTGGCAGTGTTTCCTATTGAGCAAATCAGCCCTGAATACCCTAGTGCAAAGGAGCCCGATGAAAAATGGCACTTTTCCCTGCAAGGAGAAGCCTGGGGCATGGGAGGGCTGTGGTTTGAAATGCTGTTCCATAGATAATGGAGGGTGGGCCTCTAGCTGGTACTTGCAGACCTGCCTCTCCCAGCCTGTCTGTTAGGACTCTTCAGTCACCACTCCTGAAAGTTTCTTATGCTCGATTGCCCCACAATTCTGTTCCTTCATTCTAATCAGGAAGGGATCAGACTTCTAATAAAAACCAAAGTATTAGAGTCTGCTAGATGTGATACTTCAAAACTCCCCATCCACCCACCTCTCCTGTCAGTTTCCTTTCCCTCCCTTTCAGCCCCTTAAGGTCCACCTGGGCTGGCAGAGACAGAGAAACCATCCCAGGAAGACAGTACCTCAGCTTTCTGATGCACGCAGGGTGTCAGCATAGACTCACGTAGCGGGTGTGATGACTGAAGAAGCCCTATTCTTCCCTTAAATATGCTTCCTACGACCCTTGGCTCATGAGGGAGTGAATTTATTTAAGCTGCAACTGTCACCTGTAAAATGCATCTTTATCTGGAGTGATGAGCGCCAAGTGGAGATGCAGGCAGTTCCCAGAAGCTCCCTGCTTGTTTTCTGCTGGTCTTGCATCTGTTTGCTGTCCGTGTCTGTTAGATGCTGCTCTTCTGTGATCCTTAGACAGAGGTGCTTGGGAGTTTCTGTGAAAAGGCATTGCCAGGATCCTCTTCTGCTTGCTAGTGGGTGCTCACAAAGACTCACGGCCTCTGAGGAGATACTTGTTTGTCATCTGCAGTCTTTACAAAGCCCCGCTTAATTAGTAGTGGGTCCCAGTTAGTTGGTAAATGGTCCTGTCGATAGAGCTTCCATTTAAAGAAATTATATATCATGCAGTTTACTATATGGTAATATCAACAAGAATAACCTCCATAGAGAAAGTTTCCAAAAAGTGGTATTTGTCAACTTAACACAAAGTATAGAGTCGGGGAAGAAGGCATCTCAGTCAAGGAATCGGTTCTATCAGACTAATCTATAAAAATGTCTGTGTGGGGAATTTTCTTGATTAATGATTGACATGGGAGGGGCAATATATTAGGGGGAGCACCACCCCAAGCCGGTGGTTTCCTGGGCTCTCTAAGGTAGCCCTTGGTCTCTGTTTTAGCCCCTGCCTCTGGGAGCCTACTTGGGTTCCTGCCAAATTGGGAAATATAAGTCCTTTCTTTCCCAAGTTGCTCCCAGTTATGGTGTCTGTAGCAGCAGCAAAAAGTAATTAGAACAATTTGGGAACAGGGAATCACTGAGGTGGGAATGTATTGACCACGCTGGGCTACACGTATATTCTAGAAACTGAAGGGAAGGGTGGGAGTTAACGGAGCTTCCTGAGAAGGATTTTGTTCTAGGCATGTTCATCTGCAGGTGTGAAAAGGCTCCCAGATTATCCGGAAGCGTTGCCTATAGCGGGTGCATCCTCCATCCGAGGACCTCGGTAAGAATCCAGAGGTACCATGGTTCCGCCTGCCCCGACGACTCCGAGGGATGTTTCTGGTGCAGTTGTTTTACTTTACAGAAAATTTGGGACTGAGGGATCCAGCTCGTCCTTAGGCACCTCACTCTCTACGCCGCTCAAATGATCTTACAATTGAAACCGAAAAGCAATGAACGACTTGCGCACAGCCATTCTTTAGGCAAGGCTGAAGACACCACAGGGTCCAGTTCTTTGGATTTTCACTTAAAAACGAACCATTTCCAACTTTGTACCCTCTTTCTCCCTGCAGAACTGAAGGCCATTCTATGGATGATCTGCTAAAAATAAATGTTGTTTATTAACGCAATTATCACAGTATTGCTAAAAATACTTTAACTCCCCCCCCCAACATTGCTGCAGAGCTTTTGTTGCCGGAAGCTTTTAATTAACACCTAATAGAAGCTGATGCAGCTTTCCTGAGCCGCAGGCATCTCTGGCTCAAAGCCAGGAAGTTGCTTTTAGTGCAGTCCCTCCCCTGTCATTTGCTTCAGAAACATTTGGTATTCATTAGAGACAGGTCTTCCACATTCATCTCTAACAATGGGACTCTCGCCAGCGCTGTGCTTAGCTACTATGGACAGCGTGCTAGACTAGCCTGGATGAGGTGGTCAAGTCCAGGCTGGGTGTCCTTATAATCCCCTGTAATTCCACCAGTAATAGCCTTATATGTGCTTAGCTTTAGTTCCAGCCATGCCCTGCCTTACATATGAGCTCATCACAGGCCTTACATATTGTCCAGTCACAGGCTTTGCTTTTGAGGTAGTCACTGGCTTCACATAGGTATAGCCCTATGACCTCAAGTTTTTTGCTGTGTTACCAAGAAAGATGTCCCTCCTTCCTGACTTTCATGAGGTCTAGAATTACAGGGCCCTAGGACTAGGGGCAGAGCCCTCTGAAGCAGCCATGGGCAGGGTCCCAGGAGATCACCATGGCTTGGCAGGATGGAAGTGAGCTTTTCCATTGATGGCAGGCTGGAGCAGGTGTGACAGGAGCAAGGCCTCCTGCAGCAGGAGTCGTGGCTTCAGCATCCACCACCATCTTTGCAGCTGGAATGTTGCTTCCTCAAGGTCCATGTGCCCAGAGCATACCAGGATGCTTTGGTGAGATTCTTTTAAAGATTGCTCAGGAATGACCTCTACTTCAGGCAACTAGGTACACAGAAAGGTCTGACAGCAGTCACCCGGTGACTCAGTCAGACCAGCCCCCAGTGGCTTAGTTCATGGAACTGAAAAGAAAACACCAAAGGCAAATGTCTATTTAAAGGGGTTCGGCAGCACTAGACCTTAAGGGGAGATGAACCCTTTGACCTGTTTCAAGACAGCCAATGTAGCCACTCTCTATGAAGCACCATGTTGCCCAGATTCTTAATGGCACCAACTTCGATGTTGGATGGAAACTGTAGATGTTGACAAGTCCCAGTTAGAGGGAGAAAACCACAGAGAGGTTACCCTGTGAAAGCGAAGAAGTTTTAGAAAAATTCTACCACATTTTCCCCATTTATACCCCACTTCCTACGTAGGAGTGAGAGGTGATTTAAAATCCTGAGAATTTCCTTTGCTGTTATAAAACCCAAGTTCTAAGTGTTAAGAAAGCAATCTAACAATCTTGATGCTTGACAAAGCTTCTTAGCAATGAATTCTTCTTAGTGATTTGAGATAAGCCCTTGGATACCTACTGCTATCGGAGCATCCAGAGTTTTATTTCCCTACGTTCTGTTTTTGATTGTTTTCTTTTATAGTTTTTTTTTTTAATTTTGAACTTCTATACAAGTTTGAAAGCAACACACTGCTTTGGATATTTTTAGTGTGTGTGTTGGGGAGTGGTGTGTGTGTGTGTGTTGTGTGTGTGTGTGTTGTGCGCAGTATATACCTATGTGTGTGTGCACATGACACTGAAGGTTGACAGGCATTCTTTACACTGTATTCTTAAGAGTATCACTCACTGTATTCCTAAGAGTACTTAGAACTAAGCTAGGAGCCAGCAAGTCCCAGCAATCCTCCTGCTTAGAACCCTATGGAACGGGGTCTGTGGGTGAGCACAGCCACACCTGATGTTTTACATGGGTAGTGGAGATTTGAACTCACGTCCTCATGCTTGTGCAAGAATACTCTTTTCAGCGAGCTGTAACACGCTACTTTTACTCTCTACTTGACAGTTTTCCTTGCACAGAATTGAACCACAAAGTAGAAATTATTCAAAATCCTTACTCTTTTCCTAGACGATATAACACCTTACGATGAATTTAATTTACTCGTCTCTTGATATCATTGCTACTGTAGTGTGTTCTAACTCTAGTTTTAAATCTTAGCATCCTTAGATGTTCATACAACTCTGTCGTAAAATCTCAAATTCCACCTGCCCGGCCGTGGAATGTTTCCTTCTTCTTCAGTGCATTCTCACCTCACACAGATGCCGTCACGGTCACTTTCTTCCTCAAGGGTCCCACTGAGGTTCTATGGTGACTAATCTCCAATTTCTCCCCTTCCCCTCCCTCTCCTCCTCTATTTTCACCCTCTCCTTCCCTCCCCCTCCTCTCCTCTTTTCTCTCTTTCTCTATACACACATACACATATGTGTGTTATATTTTATAGAACGTTCCATATATTACATATAATATCTTAATTTTTTTTTTGCTGACCATGGAACACACACTGACAACTGTTTCACTCAGCACATCTAAAATAGTTTTCTCTCCTTTGGTTTTACTTTTGTTGCTGGAATGCCACCTGTAACTCTATCCTTCCTTCACAAGCCTTTTGCCTTTGCCCACTGATTCTAAGTGTTTTCTCATTGACTCTTCATTTAGGAAACCTGAATATAATGCCCAGGTGTAGGCTTTAATAACATCTGTCTTGGGGCTCCCTAGGCTTCCCAAATCTGTACTAAATACTGTTTTTAACAGTTCTGAGAAGCTCTTAGCCACCTTTCTCACCGCAACGGCTCCCTTCTTGCAGACTTCTGAAGATCACACGGCTAGAGCACTGTAACACGTTGTGATGGTCAACCTTGATTGTCAGTTTGACTCAATGCAGAATTAATTAAGCCATGCTTCTGGGTAGATCTGTGAGGACGTTTCCAGGAAGGATGAACTGAGAAGACCACTCCCAGCTGAGTGGGTGACACTGTCCTGCAGGCAGCGGAATGGGTGAGAGCTGAGTGGGTGACACTCTCAGTGCCGCCTGCTTTCAAGGCTTGGCTCCTTGTTGGCGAATGCATCTCTCTCATTGCTGCTGCTGCACTGCTGCCACCGCTGCCGCTGCCGCTATCAGTACTTCTGGCATTCTTTGCTGCCACCATAATCCAGCTTCTGTGACCTTTTAACATGACTATAGGCTGATGCTCTCCAGGAAACTTCCAAGCCTTAGGTGCCAGATTCAGAGTGCAGCCAATGGGATGATGCTACCTGCATTCAGGAGGAGGGGAACCCCCTTAAACTTCTCTAGGAAGCCTGACCAGGGTTGTATCTCCTAGATTATTCTAAATCTATTTTAGTTAGCAATGAACATTAACCCTAGCAAGTTAATTCTTTGTCCACTTGACACTCAGATACATCACTTTAAGTCTTAACATCCCACTCCTGGGCCCATAAAATATCTTGCTAATCTTATAATGCAAAACAAATCTATCTGACCCTTAAACATCCCCATCTTGGCCGTTTCAATGTTGTTCAAAAGTCTGAAGTCTTTTCTTTGTGATTCCCCTGTAAAACCAAAAGCAAATTATGTGTTTCCAATATACAATGGCACAGAATGCACACTCCGATTCCAGAATGGAAGCACGGAGATCAAAATGAGTTAACATCTCAGCCAGGCCAACAACAAGAACTGCAATTCCACAGGGATCTCTAGGGATGTGAGGAGATCGTCCAGGCCACAGTGGCCTTGGCTAGCTCTACCTCTCTGGTTCTGTAACTGCAACCCATCAGACCTCTGGGTCATTGCTGCTCTGTGCCTATAGCTTTTGTCAGCAGATATTCCAGTCCTGACATCAATAATGTCCTGGCATCTCCATGGAACTTAAGCCTTACTTTTACAGCTTCATGCAATGGCCATTCAGAGATTTTTGTTCAAGGAATATGATTGTCAAAGCTAGCTAACTTGACACAGCCTAGAGTCATCTGAGAAGGGAGTCTCAATGGAGGAACTACTTTAGATGGCGTCCCGCATGATGGCCTGTGACCATGTCTATGGGGACTGTCTTGATGGGCAGCGGCTGTGGGAGAGCCCAGCCCATGTAAGATGTGCTGTTCCCTGGGCAGGTCATCCTGGGCTGTATAAGAAGGCTAGGTGAGCATGAGTCTACAGCATCCAGCACCATAGCGTCCCTCCATGGTCCCTGCTTCATGCCAGTGCATTGACTTCCTGCCTTGACTTAGCGCAGTTATGATCTGTGACCCGAGTATAAGGTAAGTCAAACCTTTCCTGCTCTAAGTTGCTTTTAATCAGAATGTTTTATCATAGAAACAGAAAATGAACTGGAACAGTGATCTTTGAATATATTTCCTGACCTTTATGATGAAAATCTCTGTGACCCCCCCCAAATTGACATTTATGTGCCTGCAAAACTAGCCCCCCCCGTGGATGATGTCACAAACTGTGCTGCTGACTCAAGATGAAGATGGCCCTGATTATACCAGAGGTAGTGGCCTCTGTGTACTTTGGAGACTAAACTTACAAAACACTTCTTTGGATACCTGCTTTTGAATAATTAGTTCTCAATTCTCTCTCTCTCTCTCTCTCTCTCTCTCTCTCTCTCTCTCTTCTCTCTACTTTCTCTCCTCTTCAAGTGAATTTACATTTTTGCAAGCTGAAATCTTTGATGAGTGGGGTCTTGCCCTCAAGAAATTCCCACAGTCAGACAATGTCTCCTTAAATACCATAACACTTTAGTAATTACAGGTGCTCTCTCTGCACCCCCACATCCTGTAGAAATGAGACTCAGCCTCCTTTTCTCACCTAACTGAATACTTTTCATGTCTTTCCACTCTATTCAATGCTCTTTCTCGGTACACCTGTGTGATAGCAGCGTGTGGTAACCGCTGTTAAAGGCCTCAATGACATGCTTGAAATGTCTCCATCCAAACTCATTGGTTCATTGTCTTTCACATGAGCTTCATTCAGCTTCTCACATATAGTGGGGAGAGTAGCCGGATTCTCTGCTAGAATGTAACATTTCTTGATACTGACATCCCTGTTACTCTCCGAGACCTAATGCATGCATGCCAGTGTCCTGCTGGAGATCTTTAAGCCATTTCATCCAGAATCTGCTGCCTAGGGAGGATGCCACAAAAGACTGGCAGTTCTTGGCACCCTAACCAACACAGCCAAGATAATCCTCACAGAGAGGCTCAGTGGTCCATGTCACAGATGATTATAGCTTCCATCAAGCTGACCGCACTAATCACCTCAACAACGTACCCCTCGCAAGCACAAGATCTGAAGTTTCATGGGGGGAGAGGTGACTTGATTTCCCTTCTGTTTTGTTGCAGTCAGCTTTTAAGAAAAGATAACCTCATTACTTTCCAGCCAATCTGTGCTCCTAAATCTGTGTTTTCAGACTGTGTGCTGGGTGCTTCGTTGTTTTCAGAGGGAACTTATCTAAATAATTTGGCTTGCCAGTATGAAAGCCAGAGGACACATTTGGGATTTCTAAGATACACATCTCAAAATTATAAGCAGTGGCATACTGTCACATAAAGATACCCTGCCCAGAAAAAACACATCTTACAGATATTATGTTTCCTTCCAGAAAAACTATAGTTCAGAGACCTGCCTGCCATGGCGAGTTCTCCTGAAGACTGTATTAGACAGCACACAAAATGGCTAAGCGCCACGGTAGTCAGGGAAGCCTTTAATAAGTCTTTAATAAGCCCAAGAAAAGCCTGAGCATGGAAGGGCTGTGCACAGAGCATGCGCTGAAGGTAATCATCACGGAGTTATCAAAATGATTCACTACATGGCTGGAAGAATCTTTAGAAACATGTCTGCCCCTTGGCCTTTGGGATATTTCAGTCATAAAAAATGAAGATGAGCCTTCTCAGTGCTCCTAGAATGGCAGGTCCAGAAGAGGAGTTGAGCCGAAGTGATTATGGATTACATTAAAAGCTTCACTAGAGATTGCTATTCGAGTACTCATTTGATTTAAGGGTTACGGAAGGTTAGCTCGCATCCCAAGCAGGAATGCAGGTGCTCTCATCTGGTTTGTAGCCAGCGGGATAGTGGTGCAAAGTGCTGGTGCATTTTGAATAAGTCTGACCTGTTGGAGAATGTGCAACAAGCCGCTGTACATGCGGGTGCAGGGGCTGAGGTCAGATAAAGTGGGCTGAACCTAGATAACAGAAATGGCAATAGAAGCAAAAGGCGGGTGCCAGGGGAGTTTGATTCTAGGTAAAATAGGGAGATGTTGACATTCTGGGAGCATTAGATGAATGTTTGCGGGAAGACGCTCTATCACAAGAAATAAGCCAGGTACAGACGAAAGAAGCCATGCCTACGGAAGGAAGTAGGAGGGCTGGTGCTGTGGGCGGAGAAAGCGGGATGAGTGGCAGGTGCCAGGAGCTAGAGGGCAGTACCATTGTGAATGAGTAGAAAGGGAAGTCAGAGGGAAAACGAAAGGTGCTGCTCCATCACTTATGATGGCTACAGTTAGTGAAAGGAATGGAACAGGACACGCCGAGACCGAGTTCTCAGGACAAAGAAGATTTATTTGCCTGGGAGAGACAGAGGGCAGAAATAAGACAGGAAGGGAAAGAGGGGGTGGTGCTGGAGGGAGGGATATTTGCCCTGGACGGACAAAGGGCTGCTTCTGGAGAGAAAGGAGACAGATGTGGCCCATAGGTGAATGGAAATTTATAAAAGAAAAGGGGAGACTCCGGGTTAGCATGAAATTGGTTAATTTTGATTGGGCATGTTAACTATGGTAGCTGGCATGTTATACCATAGTTACATGGTAGCCAAAAAGAGGCTTTTGATTGCTGGACTTCAAAACTTTGATAGCTGCATGTTGGCACTCTGCCTCAGAAGGAGAAAGTGAACAAATAAGGGAATAGACTTTGGTGACTTGCTGGCTATCTTTAGGAATGAAATCTAACGATGTTTAGCAAGGGAGAGGGAATGGGGACCTGCCAGAGCCATGTGTGCCATACTAATGCCTGCAAGAGCCCTTTAATTAGTAACATTGTGTATTTCAAAATCACTACAAAATAGGACTTTGAATGCTGTTATCCCAAAGAAATGATAAATGTTAGAGGTTATGGATATGCTAAGCTACCTAATCTGACCATTACACATTGAATATGTAGTGAAACCATGGGCTGAGCCCCATAGACCTGTACAGTTACGAAGTATGCATTAAAATCAAGAATTTAAAACTAATGAAAACATTATGTACAATGAGTGAACTGGCCCAGACTTGGTTTTACAATTGTTGCTTCTTTGATAGAAGCTAAGCTTTCAGTAGGCAGATGGTTGGGAAATTCAAACTATGATACAATGAATGCCATGCAGCAATGAGTAGAGATGGACTAATGTTACCCAGGGCTGACGGGAAAGCCTCAGACATGCTATCCCAAGTGAAGGATGGCATGCATAGAGGATCCCAGAAATCCCAGCCTGAGTGAAGAAAGGCATGCATAGAGGATCCCAGAAATCCTATTCCAAGTGAAAGAAGACATGCATAGAGGATCCCAGAAATCCATCCCGAGTGAAGAAAGGCATGCATAAAGGATCCCAGAAATCCTATTCTGAGTGAAAGAAGGCATGCATAGAGGAGCAAGCACAAGCCACATACCCTGTTCTCGTCTGAATTGGCACCATGACACTCTCTCTATAATTGTGCCTGTATTTGTTGACTTAGCTGTAACCAGCCTCCGTTTCACTAGACTGTGAGTGCAAGGAAGAGTTACTCGTCACACATCTTCGGTGCCTCACATGATATTGAGCACACGAGCAGATATCACAGTGATCCGGGTGTTGTCCTGCTATCTTGAGCCATTGTTTTTGTCCTGATTCACACACTCAGTAGTCCCTTGGAAGCATCTGAGCTGCTGTGAGCAGCCATGGGCAACAATTTCCTGCTGGCATCGCCTGCTTGTCCAGTCCCTCAAAGAAGGCCTGTGTTGGAAACTCTGAGCTCTAGAATGCCTTCTGGCATTTTCTGCTCAGTGAGTCCTTCCATTCCTATTTATGTCAGAGGGCAAAAGATATAAACTGCAAAAGACCTTCCTGTAGTTTTTTTTGGGGGGGAAAGGTAAATACATGGACAGGATTCTTCTAGCAGCCTCTCCAAGGGGCTGCAGGGGGTGGGGGTCTCCAGTGGAGTCACTTTTGCATAGTTCAAATCACTTGGGCTGGACAGGTATGGAAGATCAGGGGACTTGTGCAGCTCAGATGAATACCACTGGGATGGATGGATTGTGATGGATGAGGATGGATGGATGGATGGATGGATGGAGAAAGTCTGGGTTTTTGGCACAGCACAGAAAGATGAAGTAGAGGACACAGATTTTATTCATCTTACAGTCTTTTTTTTTTTTTTTTTTTTTTGGTTTTTTGAGATAGGGTTTCTCTGTGTACCCTGGCTGTCCTGGAACTCACTCTGTAGACCAGGCTGGCCTCCAACTCAGAAATCCGCCTGCCTCTGCCTCCCAAGTGCTGGGATTAAAGGCTTGTGTCACCACTGCGGGGCCATCTTAGAATCTAATAGTAAGGATCGGGCAGGTTTTGGGCATGACCTGCAGTCAGTATGAGCCAGATGAAGTGTCAACTCTTTGGAGATGTGTCCTATAAAAATGGGGTCCCCAGAGCACTAGGAAACCCCAGAGACCTGTGAGACTTAAGTGAGATTAAAGTCCAAAAATTCTAGAGGAAGAAAGGAGGATGCATATGGGGGAAAAACATGTCTGGCAATCAGAAAAGCTTGTGTCAGAATCTGATCTTTTCCCCTTCCTGGACCCACGTGATTACACACTCATCTCTTTTGAGCCTAGGTCTTTTCAGCTGTAAGGTTGGGAGAACATCTTGACCACAGAGCATGTAAAAGTGATGACATTTAATTCACAAAAAGCAACATTCAAAAGTGTAAACGGTGGTACTTACAGGGCTCTCAGCCACTGGCAGCACCTTATACACAGGACTGTGGGATGAGCATGGGATAAACATATGACAGTGGCCCAGCCATGCCCTTAGGAATAAAAGGGTAAGGGGATGTGGGCTCATTTTCGTTGGGGTCAGCTAGAATGCACCAAGTCTTAGACTTATCAGTAGTCCCTTGGCCAGGAGGACCAGGTTGCCTTGGATTTCCTAGAGTTGATTCTGGGGGCTGTTTCCTTCTGTGGACCCCACCAGGTGTTGTGCCTGGCAGGATGACCAGAGGTTCAGCAATGAGGAGTAAGAATGAGAAGTCACGTCTAGAAGATCTTCATGTTGTTCATTTGTTTTTAACAGATCCCAGGGACTCACTGGATGTGTGAGCCCTTTGTTCTGGAACTGCTCTGGCACAGTCCATGCATATCCGTCCTTTCACTGAGGCAGGTATTTAGAGAAATTTGCTTGCAGGCATTCTCCACTGGGCTGATGCAGAGGCAGGCTATCCAGGGACAAATGGGCAGAGCACTGGTTCCTAAGAAGACCAGGAGCTGGTGGAAGAGTGCAGCGGAATGGGAGAAGCCACACTACACTCCTTGGAGGCACTCTTCTGGACTTGCTGGGCCACCTATGTCATAGAGCCATGTGACATGCATTGTCACCTCGTTTAGCTCGCTTCAGTTTCCACAGAGGATTGCTGTGACTGTTGAGTGCAAGCGGCTTAGGCAATGCTTAAAGATATATTACATTCTCAATGGATGTAAGAAATGACAATGATGAGGGTGGTGGTGATGGTTTGGTAATGTTGAGGAATAATGATGATGATGATGATATATGATATGCTGGTGTAGGGTAGTTGAGACAATGTGTTCCAGGTAAAGCCTTTTAGCATGTGTTGATTTTAAAAGTAGATTTATTTACTTGTATGAGTGTTTTGTCTGCATACATGTATGTGTGTCCTGTGTACACCTGGTGCCCAAGGAGGCCAGAAGAGTTTGTCAGATCTCCTGGAACAAGAGTTGCAGGTGAGTAACTCTGTGGGTGCCAGTGCTCTTAACTGCTGAGTCATCTCTCCAGATCCCAACCTCTATCTCTTAACTGGTACATAAATGATTTCACAGAGGGCAGGGAGAGAAGGCACAGTCTTAGCACAGACGACAGCAGGTACCAAGTTGCTGTGGCATTGCACAGCACAGTAACTAGTTAGGGGAAAGTCTTACCTCAACTATGGCTTCCCTTTGCTTCACAAAGAACAGTCAAGCTTGAACCGGAGACACTCTAAGGTGAACATCTTACCAACACCCATTTCCTTCTCATGCACAAGAGACAGATTCTGAGAGGTTTGTTCTTATGTAGCATGAAATTCACCTTCTGTCCTCTTGGACTGGGAAGCTGGACCGGCCTCTTGTAAATATTTATGTTGGGATATTTGGAGACTGTACAAAATGTGCAGATATTTTCATCCTTTCTTTCACGGTTTACACAGTGTGCCACCTGCCTCTATGTCTTAAAAAATGAAAGGCAATTTTTAAAGAAAGTGGGTTGGAATGAGAGGCTAAAGTCATGCATTATATAAAAGCTCAGTGCTGAGTGAACAGAAACACAGGCTGCTGAACCCTGAATAGCGGAAGCATTAAGTGTAGATATATCTCCATGCATGAGGAGCAGAGACATTGCAAATCAGAATATAAAGAAAATTAAACAATTAAACAGTCTACTTTACTAAAAGTTTCCATAGCTGCCATGACTGTCAAAGCAAGGAAGAGCACAGTCAACTCGTTACCTTATGCAGAGCAACCATCCCTCACACTTCATCTTCCTGTGGGTACTTCACACATCGGCTTCCTGATTCCTCAACTCTGCTCGCCCAATCTCACTTGTTAACTGGATGCTGTCAGGGCATAGATATGCTCGAGCTCCTGGGTCACCCATGGAAGAAAATGGCTGGATGGGATCCAATTGAGCTTTAGACATGAACAAACTAAAGATCTTCCCAGGCCATACTTGCAATGGAAATCACAGGTGGACCGGAAGTCAGGGAATAATGCCTGCCTGCTGCTACCCAGCTCTCTTTCTCCACTTACACAGACCAGGATCCCAGCCAGGGACTGTTGCCGCCCACAGTGGGCGGGTCTTTCCACCTCAGTGAACGAACCAAGATTAAACCCCCACAGGCATCCCCAGAGGATCATCTCTGAGTGATTCTAGATTACACTAACTTGATAACCATCATTCCTGGAGACTGATCTGTGTATATTTACAACTGTATTCACAGAAGTTCTACACTCATCGGATGTTACCATACAGGCGCTCTCATTCCACCAGCATCTGTGGGCCAGCACAATTTACTGATCTTCTGGCACTAACAGGCACGGGTCCCACAGAACTTCATGAGGGTTCTCCTTAAATATTAAGCGCTGTGCAGAATACACCCTTCTGAATTAAGCTGAGACATGAAACCTATTCTTCCCACTACTAAATAGTACCTCTCTGTTCACTTAATTTGCCCATTTGTTGTATTTTGAGAGCCAGGCAGTCGGACCTTGTCCTGGGAACAAACACACTAATAAAATATGACTTTCAATTCCCCAAATGCTCCTATCTACGCTGTTCTCTCACTGCATATGAACAGAAATGTATATACTAAACCGAAGTTCAGAAATGAAGCAACTCTGGTAGGAAAACCTGTAAGCTTGCTGTACTGCTGGTGTTTGTTAAATGAGAAATCATGAAAATACTATCAAAACTAATCCCTCAAAAAATTAGCATTATATCTACCAACCACCCATCAATCCTACTTCCTGACACTTATATGTGCATATATATGTACACATGCTTAAGCATATTGAAATCAAGGTCTCGGAGAGTTATGTGCAAACACTGATATAACAGTATGGCTCATATTCTCCAGTGGTGAAAACAATCTAGATATGTATTGATGGATGAATAGGTAGAAAGCATGTGCTATACACATATAATGAAAGATTATTTAGCCTTAAAAACGATAGAAATTGAGGTATATGCTACAATATAAGTGACCTTGATGGCATGATGGAGAATCAGCCAAGCTTTCCATAGAAAGACAACTAGCTCACGATTACACTGTATAAGAAACCTAGAGTAGAGATTCTGTCCAGCTGGGAGGGACGAGAGGGTGTGGAACTATTGTTTAATAGGGTTAGAGTTTTGGTTTGTAAGACTAAAAAAAAATAATAAGTTCAGAGAATAGATGCATAGCAATGTGAATATTCTGTACATTAATATTTTTACTAGAATCTCATGTGAACATTTCTTTCCTGCTCTTGTCTATTTGGTGTTCTGTGTGGCTCTTGTATCCAGAGGGGTTTCTCTTTCCGCAGGATTTAGAAGTTGACTTTTATAAGATTTTATTGAAAATATTTTATGTGTCTTTGGCTTAGCATTCTTTTTCCATGCCATTAGTCAAAGATTTGGTCTTCTCAGGGTAACCCAAGGGTCTCCCATGTTCCATGGATGCACCTTGTATTGGCTGGTTTTGTGTGTTAACTTGACACAAGCTGGAGTTATCACAGAAAAAGGAGCCTCCCTTGAGGAAATGCCTCCATGAGATCCAGCTGTAAGGCATTTTCTCAATTAGTGATCAAGGGTGGGAGGGCCCATTGTGGGTGGTGCCATCCCTGGGCTGGTAGTCCTGGATTCTATAAGATAGCAAGCTGAGCAAGCCAGGGGAAGCAAGCCAGTAAGTAACATCCCTCCATGGCCTCTGCATCAGCTCCTGCTTCCTGCCCTGTGTGAGTTCCAGTCCTGACTTCCTTTGGTGATGAACAGCAATGTGGAAGTGTAAGCTGAATTAACCCTTTCCTCCCCAACTTTCTTCTTGGTCATGATGTTTGTGTAGGAATAGAAACTCCAACTAAGACACACCTAAAAATGTAATAGTTTTCTTTGAATGAACGATCCATCTTCTCTATCTTGTCTTCAGGCCCTGATAATTTGTCTTCCTCACAGTTTCATGCACTGTTAAAGCTTTCTGCTGGGCTTTTTAGTTGACTTGTTGACTTTCTTGTTTCCTATCATTCTGGTTTTCTTTAGTAATTCTTCTTATTGTATTCTATTTTTGTACTCTGAATTTTCTCCTTATTCATTTAGTTGTTCCTAGTACCCTCTTAGAGTTTGGAATTTCACCCAAGTGATCTCTTATCAGGGATGCTTTGGTGGGGTTGGTAACTTTTGGAAGAGACACGGTGCTCACTCAGTCTTCCTTACTGTGGCTCTGCACTGGGATTTGCACATCTAGTTAGTTCATTAGCTGAGTCTTTCTGCTGTACCTGTGTTGAATTAGCAACTGGATTGAGGCTTGGCATTTACTCAACTAGGGCAATCTTGACTAGGGTGGTGATTCGAGGAGCTCAGTTGTGGGATGTTAGCTGATCCATGAGTGTTGTCTGAGGTGTTCTTCACCCCACCAAGGGTACAACCTCTGGCCTCTTGTATGGGGTGTGTGTGGAGCTCACGAGCCCAATTGGGAGCATATTTCAGTGTGACCCCTGAGCTTGAGAGATAATGTCTGTAGTGTCAATGGGCTGAAGAAAATCGTTGGATTGAGGGTTTTGTTTTGTTGTTATTTGTTTGTTTTTGCATCTTTGAATCACATGGGGCAATTTAAAGTCCCCATGGATCTAGAAGTATCATGGAGATGTGCAGCAGATGTTCATGGACCATGAGTTCCTAACTTTACTCAGTCAGGTTAAGTCCCCTTGGGTCTTCCTTCACATTGGGTTGAGTTCCACGGGAATTCCAGCAGGATCCTGGAAATGAGTTGGGGCAATAGGGCACCAGGTTGTAGATCTCTGACCTCACACAGAGTAATTTTGAAACCCTGTGATTCCCAGAAGGAGCCTAGAATCAAGCGTGGGAATAAGATTATGCATCATGAGTCTGACTTCACATAGGGTCGTAGTTGTCACATGTGTCCTGGCAGGAGCCTGGAAACAGTGGCAAGGGATCTGGGTCACAGATCTCTGACTTTACTCTGGGACAGTCAGTATTCCCATGGATACAGACAGAAACGTGGAGATGAATAGGGACACAAGAAACCTGGACATGTACCTCTGACTTCACACCGAATCAGAGTGCCCTCAGGTCCCAGCAGGGGACAAAGGAGGCTAGGAGGCCAGGTTGTATATCTCACACTTCACACCGGTGCAGTCAATGTCTGCAGGTCCTGGCGGATTGCAGAAACTGCAAGAGGATAGGAGAATGGGTTGTCTATCTCTGCTTTACTTTGGGTCAGTCATTTCCTGCATTTCTTGGCAGGAGCCTGGAGAGAGGGAGGGAACAATGGGGAACTGGGCTGTGGAAATGGGTCACATGCCTCTGATTTCACACTGGGTCAATCAGACTTCCCACAGGTTCTGGAAGGATTGTGAGGAAAGGTAGGGGGTAGAGGGAACTGGGCTAATCACTATGTTTTTGAAAAGAACTTTTATTACATTACCAAACCTCTACTCTGCAATTAACTCTAATTACATAAGCAATTAAGTTGAGAGTAAGACTATTTTGTGATTTAAACCTATTTATACTTGTACGACTTTCCCTTAATTAATTCTCATCTCCTGGCTACAACTGCCATTTAATTAACAGATTTTTTTTTTTTTAACCCTGAGCATTATTTGAAGACCGGCTTCTCTATGTTCACACGGCCAAGCAGAATGTGTCTCCTTGGCTGTGATGGACATCCCACAGCGGAGGCTAACACAGAACCGGGTCATGTGCTGAGCAATGTGGGCAGGTTGATGCTTGGTGGAGCTTTCCTTCTGCAAGGTCTGTTTGTACACTGGTGCATTTGCAAGCTGTTGGCTTTGGACAATCATTTTGCATCAGGCATCTTTCCTGGAAATGTTAACTGGATCTGGACACATTCTGGTAGAGTCCGTTGTTCCTTTTCCTGTCTGTACTCCTACCTCTCTTTCTTGTCTGGTCTAAGGCTCTCATCACCACACTGAAGGAATGGAGAGAGGGGCACCTTGTTTCCTCCCAGGTATTGAGAGAAATTTCTTCATTTTCCTCAACTTGGACTCTTGCATACAGCCTTTATTACATTGAATTGCCGCTCATTTATTCTGAGAGGTTTTTTTTTTTCAGGGCTTTTATCTTAATCCCATGTTTAACTTTGTCAAGTGCTTTTTTTTTTTTTTCTGGTCTATCAAAATGAACATGTGGTTTCTACTGTTGGTCTTTTAAAAGGTTATTATAATCTATTGCATATGCCGAACCAATCTCTTGCATCTTTGAGATGAAATCAATTGGTCATGCATAGAATCTTCTCTTAGCATTCTTGGATTTGCTTTGCAGAATTCGTGTTAATTCTTTGAGAATTTTGTACAATCATATTTTGATCATATTCACCGTCTTCCTCAACTCTAGCTCCTCCCAGATTCACCCTCTTATCTCTGTCTCCCAGGCTTCATGTCCTTGATTTCTTTTTTAACCCTTGGAGCCCTGTTGTGATGCTCTTATACTCTTACATATTTCACACTCCACAGGAGGTGACCACATACTCAAGAGTACATAGCATTGTAAATAGTCTGTTGAGAAATTTGCAAGGAAATTGGTCCCAATTTTTCTTTTACCTCTCTCTCTCTCTCTCTCTCTCTCTCTCTCTCTCTCTCTCTCTCTCTCTGTGTGTGTGTGTGTGTGTGTGTGTGAGACGTATGTGATAGGCATGTATGCCATGGTGTACGTGTTTAGGTCAGAAGACTTTCTTATGAAGTTAATTCTTTCCATTCACTGTCAGGTAGACTCGGGATTGAACTCATGTCACCAAGCTTTCATAGCAAGTTCCTTTACCCTCTGAGCGATCTCAGCAGTGGGGAGATAGTCAAGCATTGCTCTACTCTCGATACTTTTTATGGGTCTCAGTTGATTACAAAATAGAACTGCCACATGCCTATTCTTGTACATACACCTCAGAAGTCTCTATATCCTCCTACAGAGATGCTTACACATCCACATTTATCCACAACAGCAAGGAAAAGGAATCCACCTAGATGTTCATCCACAGATCAATGGATGATGCAAAGGGATACACACACAACAGAATACTACTCAGAGCCGGGCAGTGGTGGCACACGCCTTTAATCCCAGCACTTGGGAGGCAGAGGCAGGCGGATTTCTGAGTTCGAGGCCAGCCTGGTCTACAGAGTGAGTTCCAGGACAGCCCGGGCTACACAGAGAAACCCTGTCTCAAAAAAACCAAAAAAAAAAAAAAAAAAAAAAAAAAAAAAGAATACTACTCAGATATAAAAAATGAATTTATGAACTTTTCAGGAAATGGATGTATGTGGAAATTAGTATATTAAATGTCATATTATAAACTTAAAAAGATAAATTCTCTGTTCTTTCTAAAGTATAGATCCTAGTAATTTTTATAGGAGTGTATTTATTTGGGACCATCTGTAGTTTAGGTCATTGTTTAGTTTCTTTCTGGTACTGTGATAAAATATTTCAATAACATCAACTGAGTGGGGAAAGTATTTATATCAGCTCACATTTCAAGGTTATGGTCCATCATTGTGGAGAGTCACAGGAGCAGAAGCTAGGGGCAGCTAGCCACACTGCATCTACGGTAAGGATGTAGAGACTGGTGGGTGAATGCATGCTGGTGAGCGGCATACTTTCTGGGACTCAGCTCATGAAAAGGTAAGTGCCACCCATGTTCAAGATGGCCTCTCCTCAATAAAGTCAACTAAGATAATCCTTTATGGGTGACCTCAGAGGCCAAACTAATTGAGACGATGCCTCGCTAAGACTCTTTGCTGAATAATTTCATCTCCTTCCAAGTCGACAATTAAAACCAACCACCACAATCCCACTCCTTGTCAACTTGACATGTTTACACGCTCTAAACCATAGCCTTTCACCTGGTCCTATAGGCTCATGACCATGTTGAAATGTGTAACACATTCATTTCAGATTTAGAAGTCCCTATAGTCATTAACAGTTCTACATGAAACTAGAAAAGGGTCCTTGAGGGTAGAGAAAGAGGTTCAAAGTGCCTGATGTGAGGAGATTAACAGAGTCAATGAGCTACGAAAGTAGAAAGGATGGTACTGTGGGGGATGGGTGTCACCAAGGACGGAAGTGAGAGAGGAGGCTCAATCACGACCACATGATAGTGAAGCCTGTTGCCTTGCATGTTAATTTGAATAAAGCAGCTTCATCCTCAGTGGTTTACTATGTAACTGGAAAACCTCTGAGCACATGTTGGCACAAGTAGGCTGGTGTTGACTATGTGATTAGAATGTAATTTGCCACATCCTATTAATGGCTAACGTTTACTAAGTGTTCCTGGACTGCACCTTTGGGAAGCATTGACTTAACTACACATCATCATTTTTAGAATGTGACTTTATAAACAACATCTCATGAAACCCTTTGTTCTCCTTTGAACATGTAGCCTCTGTTCGCACGGATCCTTGTGACTTCCTCCTGCACGTCCAAGATGGAGATCTCTAATCCTCCCTCAGAAGTCTACCTTTAGGTTCTGACTGGCATTGCCAGATACTGGACGGGAATTCTAATGCTCAAAATGTATTTGTTCTGTATAAAAAGTTCAAGTTTCACCTTTGTGTTCCAGTTCTTTGCTTGCTAAATATGGCACCCCTTGCCTGACCCACTTGCTCTGCTGGAGAAGGTGGTCCCCTTTCAAAGCATCTTTGCAGGTGGTCCTGCCATGTTTTAAAGGATCTTAATTAAATAATAATGTGCAAAGCACTTTAAAATACAACCATCCAACCTCTCCTAATATGAGTGATCTTTTACTATCCATAAATACCGAAGCTTCTGCGTCATAGTTGTTTGGGTTTGGTAGCAAACCTTTTTTATTGTAGGTTTGTATTAAAATGCTAACTATTTTTTTTTTCATACTCCTGAAGACACCACAGTTTCTATTTCCTGGCAGAAGAGAGGACAGTGAGTCACTTCCTGACAATTGAGTACAAAACCTTGTGTTTCAATAATGTGTTCCTTTTATAGCTATGAATTGATTAAGACAGTATCAAAGGCCATGTGATTTGAAACGTATGACTCCCGTTCCCTAAAAGATAAAAACAGTGGTTAAAAAAAAAAATGGCATCACAAAATCTGCAGGCAAATAGAAAAAAAAATCATCCCAAGTGAGGAAAACCAGACAAAGACAAATGTTGTTTGTAATCACTCATAAGTGGACATCAGTTATTGAGGAAAGGATTCTCATGCTACAGTTCACAGACCCAGAGGGGATAGATAAAGAGTTGGGCTATGGGGGTGGGACATGGATTTCTCTGGAAAGAAGAAATAGAATAGATTCTGAAGGTGGACAGGGGCAGGTGGAGATAGAAACAGAAGGGATCAAGTTGGGGACAGTGAAGGGAGAAACAGCTGGAATTAGGGGTCTCTTGGGTGACAGTGTGAAAATCTAGTGCAGTGGAAACTTCCTGGCATCTGTGCTGGTGACCCCCAGTCAGGTCCAGAGTCTGAACTGGCCATCTTTTGTAGCCAGGCAAGGCTTCCAGTGGTAGGACTGGTTGGCATTTGGTTATTGGCTGAGGAGGTTCCCAAGGAGATCCCTAAACAATCCAAGCTGATGCTGGGACCAAAGGTCACTCTCTGAAAACTGAAAGCAGGTGCCCCATTGCAGAGGACAACTTCTGCTCAGCTCACTGAATCTAGAGAGGTCAAGCAGGTTCAGGCTTGGAGCCTTAGCCCCTGCATTCTAGTCTCTTTGATGTGAGAAGGTATTCTGAAGGCTACGGAAAGAGAAACCTGAATACCAACCTAGCCACAAAACCCACGACCTACAATCTGTTCTGACTACTAGATGTGCTGGGGCAATGAAGGCACAGAACTTCTAGAGTGGCCAGTCAACATTTGCTTTAACTTGAGGCCCATGCCCTGAGAAGAAGCCCTTGTCCTACACTTCCTGGATGGCCAGGAAATGTAGACTGGATAGCCCAGAGACCTAGGGTAGAATCAAATACTTCTGGTAAAAAATAAAATAAAATCAGTGAAAGAACTTCTGCTATACTCATGGATTGGTGCTTTGTCCACTCATCAGAGAGACTTCCTCTGACAGCAGTTAAGAATGAGTGCAGAGACCCACAGCCAGACAGTATGTAGAGAGAGGGAAAGTCTAAGGTTCCTCCCGTTGGAGATCAGGAAGCCGTGTGGAAGAAAGGGAGGAAAGATTGTAGGGGTCAGAGGGGATGGAGGACACTGGGGGAACATGGCCCATGGAACCAACTAAGCAGAGCTTGTAAGGGGAATCTCTTGTGCAGTGGATGGAAGCTTCATCTGTCAATAAAATGCTGTTGGCCCATTAGCTTAGCAAGAAATAGGGAAATGGAAGTTCCCATATAGAGAGAGGATTTCTGGAAGAGAGACAGATGGGAAAAGGAGATTTGCCCCAGAATGCTAATGGAGACCAACGCATGAAACTGAAGAACAGGTAACTTGCCATGTGGTTCACAGAGAATAGAATAAAGGGGATTATTGAGATATGAGCTGTTAGCATTAGACGCGGCTTTACAGTCAGCCTCCGAATCATCCCTAGGCGACAAGGACCCTTTTCCATCTGTTGCCATGGCAATCGCCACACACTCCCTGTGTATGCCTCACCTGTATGCATCATTCATTACCTGGCATCTACATCATGGCCCGAATAAAAGACAGACCCCGAACCCTCACCTCCTTTTCCTTCTTTCTTCTCTTCCTCACCCCCGCACCCAGCCAATAAATACCTCTTTTTGTGGGACTGTGCTGGCCTAGCGTGGTCTGTCCAGAAACGAGCCACCTTCTAACTAACATGAGCTAGTTGGGGAACAAAGTTATTGGCCTAGGCATTTATTCGTATAGCTCAGCCCCAGAATTGTTATTTCAGGGAGCAAAGAGGCATGGTGGAAAGCCCATCGTTACAAGGACTCCTATGAACTTAAAGAGACTGAAGCAGCCTGCAAGGGTTTGTACCAGGTCCTCTGTGTATATCCTCTGTCTGTTAGCTTGGTGGGGCTCCTACCAGCGGAAGTGAGCATATCTCTGACGCTTTTGCCTGTTCTTGGGACTCTTTGCCTTGTCCACCCTTGATATGAAGGTTTTCGCCTTGTCTTATTGTATCTTTTTGTCCTGTTTGGTTGTTGATCTTTTCTGAAGGAGAAATAGAGGAGGAGAGGATTGGGGGAAAATGGAAGGTATGTGTGGGGGCGAGGAGGAAATGGGGGGAGGGGAAACTGTGGTTAGGATGTATTATATGAGAGAAGAACCTATTTTCTTTTCCCCCCACAACTTTAAAATAATTATCTATTCACTTTACATCCTAGTATCAGCCCCTCCCACGTCCTCCCAATATCCTCTCACACAGATCGATCCTTCCCCCTCCCCATCTCCTCTGAGAATAGGGAGTCCCCTCATACCCTACCCCAACACATTAAGTCACAGCAGGACTGGGTGCATCCTCTCTCACTGAGGCCAGACAAAATGGCACAGTTAGAGGAGCAGGATCCTCAGGCAGGCAACAGATTTGGGGACAGTCCCAGCCCCAGTTGTAGGGGACCCACATCTATTTTCAATTAAACCAGAGCAGAAGACATCTTAGAGAGAAGAAAAGTGTTAGCAGGGGTTGTGGTTTCAATTTTGAAGTGCAAGAACTTGATTCTGTTTTGTGGTTTTTTTGTTTGTTTGTTTGTTTTTAAAAAAAACAATTACGAAGCTAAACAAACTGAAAAAAAAAAATAGCAGTGGCTTATTGAGAACTCATAGATTTGAGGATTTAGAATGAATTCAGATCACCACCAAATCTAAAGAATGATACTGAAACTTTAGAAATTGGAAGAATCCAGTCTGTGAGAGCACAAGTCACTGGAGACTGGTTTGGACCAGCAGGAAGGTAGAGAAACTCCTAAGAGATGTAGCAGGAGGGCCCCTTTCATGGTCATGAATTCTATGTCCAGAAGCCTCACCAGGTGTTTGGGATGAAGAACAGGGTTCCCTTTGTTACCCAGGAAAGAGAGGAATAGTTAAGCCCCCAGCACCCAGGAAGGTTCCAGTGTTTTTATAACAGAAGCCTACTCTGCAGGAGATTGGCTCAAGGCCTAATCATACCTTTCTCCCCTTCCTATCTCATGTAGGTAGAGAAGTGAAGGCTGGGCTACACTTGTGAGGGTACAGACAACAGCCAGGGAAGGACTGAGATTCAAAAACTGGAGAGAACACAGCATGCCATAACCTACCATGGTACCAACCAGGCTCCTGTCTAACCCCAGTGCATTCAAGATAAAAGGATGAAAAGACGTGGATTCTGAAGAAAGGAAGACAAGTTAGGTCAAAGTTAAGAATAATGACAAAAAAAAAAAATGGCGACATTGGGAACCCTGAAGCCTCGAGCAACAACAACAAATCAGCAAACAAACCCCGAGTCATGATAAGTTCAGATACAACCTGATACCTATCTCAGCACCTAGAGCTCGATGCATCATCTTAACAAAGGCTCTAAATTCATGTTAAAGAGGAAAAAAGTAATCACAGGAAGCACAGTCCAAGGGGAATAAAAAGGACCAAAACCAGGCCTTATATAATAGAAAATATGAAATTATCAAAGAGTTTAAAATAACTTTGATTAGTACATTCATTAAATAATATATAGAAAGGACAGAGACAGGATCTCTTAGGAGGTATAAAAATATTAGGAGTACAAGTCCTAATAGAAATGACAAGAACCCTTAATGGCTCATCAGCCGACTAACATGGCTAAAGAAAGGATACTAGTGACTTTGAAGATCAGCATCTGAGAGCATCAAACAACCATGCAGTGGAACCTAAGTAGAAAAGCAAGAAAGCAAGAAGTACCAGAGGGTGGTGAAGACATGATACAAATAACGACCAAAGCTTTCCAAAATTAGTGAAACTACAGATACAGGAATCCCCAAAACACATCAGACGAGCTAATAATCCACACCTTGATCTAATACATTTCAAACTCAGAAAAAAGAGAAAAAAATTGAAAGAAATTTGAGTTTCTTTACACTTTACAGATAAGCAGGTGTAAGAGTTACAGCCAACTTCTTTTTAGAGACTATGTAAGGAGGAGGAGAGTGGGACGAAATACTTCATTTTAAAGGAAACAATTCACGGATTTCTTTGAGTTAATTTTGTAGCTGGACACTTTTCTGAAGTTGCTTATCAAATGTAGGAGTTCTCTGGTAGAATTTGGGGGGTCCAGCTTATGTATACTATCATATCATCTGTGAATGAGACCTCAACTTCTTCCTTTCCAATTTGTATCCCCTTGATCTCCTTAGCTGTCTTATTGCTCTGGCTAGAACTTCAAGTACTATGTTGAATAGACAGGGAGAGCAAAGGCAGCCTAGTGGGATTTTTTTTCAAGTTTCTTTGATTCCCCAGGGTGGGGGCTACCAGGAGGGCACCCTCTCAGAGGTGAAGGGGAGGGGGATGGGGCAAGAACTCTTTGAGAGGGGACCAGAAGGGGGTATCATTTGGGATGTAAATAAACAAAATAATTAAGTCATTAAAAAAAAAAAAAAGAAAATAATTCACCAACCAAGTGCACACACCCAAGAGTATGTGGGCAGCACAGATTGGATTCAATGTGTATAAGAAATGAGGAAGCAAAGTTGGGTAAGTAGGGAAGGACATGGGGTCTCTGGGGAGTTAGGATGAAACTGAATATGATCAAGATACATTGTATGTGATTCTCAAGGGATTAATAAAACTTAAAATAAAAGCTAGTGCAAATTCCCTTAAAATTTTAAGACAAAACAACAACAACACTTTTTCAAACAAACAAAAGCTAATGGAATTGTTTTCCAGCAGATTAGCTTATAAGAACAGTTAATAGAAATTTTTCACATAGAAGGAGAATCATATTGGCCAGAAATACAGATCTACAGGGTAAAGGAAAAAGTACTGAAGAAAAAAATAAATGAAAGGTATATTATACCTGTTTATATTATATTTAAAACATGACATTAAAAGTAATAACAGTGATGAAGTACTGGGCAATTACATCATATAGATAATTAAAATGATTGACAGCAATGTTATCAGGGATGGGAGGCACAGGTCAGGAATACAACAAGGTATTGACACTATATGTCTCTATGCATCACAGTGCTATCTGAGGGTAGGCTCAGATAAATTTAAAGTGCATTTTGAAATTCAACTTAACCACTAATTTTTTAAAGTATGATTGATATGACAAGAAGCAATATCATTACAAAAACTTCATGAAATGTAACGACAGGTGTTGGTAGTCTTCAGAGAGAGAGACTCTATACTTCAGTTGTGTAGAGCTGAGTTTAAAGAATAAATCAGAACTGGGTAAGTCAATAAACATGATATGCTCATAGTAGTTTTATATGCATAGAGACTGCTTGATAAATATTGTCATCTTTACCATGACCAGTAGGACTTTGACTACTGTTGTGGTCATACGAAAAATAATTGTGAGAAGGAGACTGAGTCTGGGAGTTGAGAAGTACTCACTAGAGACACTGACTTACTTGACTTGGTCCCCACATCCTTTCTGCACAGATACTCCACATTATAATATTATTTATCCTATAGGCTCTACTGTCTGGATTTGTGTGTCAACTTGACACAAGCTGAGGTTATCACAGAGAAAGGAGCCTCCCTTGAGGAAATGCCTCCATGAGATGCAGCTGTAAGGCATTTTCTCAATTAGTGATGAAGGGAGGGAGGACCCCTTGTGGGTGGTGCCATCCCTGGACTGGTAGTCCTGGGTTCTATAAGAAAGCAAGCTGAGCAAGCCAGGGGAAGCAAGCCAGTAAGTAACATCCCTCCATGGCCTCTGCATCAGCTCCTGCTTCCTGCCCTGCTTGAGTTCCAGTCCTGATTTCCTTTGGTGATGAACAGCAATGTGGAAGTGTAAGCTGAGTAAACCCTTCCCTCCCCAACTTGCTTCTTGGTCATGATGTTTGTGCAGGAATAGAAACCCTGACTAAGACATAGGCTGAATTTGTCTAATGTTTTACGTGGATCAATGACTTCTGAACAACCCAACTGTGTGGTGGGAGGTGAGCGCCTACACACTTTTCTGTTTTCTTCATGATTCTTCCCTACATCACAGCAAAGGGCCTTTCCATGACCCAGAGTTTCCCATCGCTAGACTGGAGGATCGTTTTTTGCTTTCTGCTTCATTTGTTAGCCATTTCTTACCTCTAGGTACAGCTGACTCATCTGAAAGATACACAGTTCTTGGAAAAGTTCATGACGATCTTTTGGTTTCTTTTAAAATTGGGGGGTAAAACAATGACCTTTTAGATAGAAGAAGGGTGTTTTCATATAGGAAAATGCTATTTATGTCTTTCAGTGAAGTCATAAAATGTAATTTTAATATTTATACAGCCCGTAAAGATGGAATAGTCAGCCTACATAATGACGTAGCCTGCATCTTCTGATTCTGGAAGCAAGGGATGGGTACAAGTTTTATCACAGCTTAAAGACAGCGTCACTCACACGGGAATGGGAAACAAGACTTGTGCTTATCTACCCACTTCATTTCTGTAGGCTCTTGGACATCTGTGGATTTTGATATCTTCACGGCATCTTGAATGAATCACTTGTAGTCTCGGAGGGATTTCTCTACTAGATGCCACTGATTACTCAACAGTAGTCCCTGTGCAACTGCCAAGACCAGCTTTGACTGACACCCCAATTCTCTAAGCAGAATGTGGTACACATAGCAGAGAAAGACTGCTCGCCTTGGGAAATGCATAGTGCTAGAAATGACAGAGAGGAAGTGGCCATGAGACACTTTCCATAACCCACATCCTCCAATGTGCCTCATCTCCCAAACTTTCCAATAGTGCCACCAAATGAAGACCAAGCCTTCAACAGTTGAGATTTTAGGGGACCCTAGGAGATTCTAGAACGGAAACCTAACAGATCACAAGTGAGAAAGCCCTTTGGTAAGGAGAGCGGAAGGCATTCATTCCGAAGTATGAGTGTCTTAACTTTCCAGTTGTGGCTCAGTGATCATGGGCGCATCCAAACCTCTACCAGCCTCTCTGATGAGCTAGAATTCCATCACCTACCATAGGTGCTCAGGGGAAAAGGTGCCCAGCAGATCCAACTCTGTCCCTGGGTACCATCTGCCTTCATGTAGAAACACAGAATGAGATTACCCATGCCAACATTCCCACAGTCCAGTAAGTCTGAAATATTTCCTGAATACACATCCCAACTGAGCCCAAATACTTTACAGTATATCAGCAATATCTGCACCAATCCCAAGTCCCTGGAATTATAGCCTTAAAATCATCTTTCATTTCATAAACACTCCACTGAAGGCATCTACACGTCAGCTAAACTACTCATCAAATATCCACTTATCCAAAATTTGAACAGAAGTCAAAGGCTCTTTAAAAAAATTATTATCCCATAACTACTATAAGATTGCATCCCTTTGGTATTTTGGCTACTGTGTTGGCTAGTTTTATGTCAACTTGACACAAGGTAAAGGCATCTGAGGGAAGGGACCTTCGATAAATAAACTACCTTCATGAGGTCTGTCTATAGGTAAGCCTGTAGATCATTTTCTTAATTAGTGACTGATGGGGGAGGGCCCAGTCCATGGTGGGTGATGCCATCCCTGGGCTGGCAGTTCTGGGTTCTGTAAGAAACCACACTGAACAAGCCATAGGGAACAAACCAGTAAGCAGCACTCCTTCATAGTCTCTGCATCAGCTCCCTGCCTCCAGGTTTCTGCTCTGAGTTTCTTTCTTGACTTCCTTCAATGATGGATTATGATGTGTAAGTGTAAGCTACTTACATACACCCTTTCCTCCCTAACTTGCTATTGCGTTTGGTATTTTATTACTGCAACAGTATCCCTAACTAAGACAGCTGAGGACTTGGAAGAAGTGGTTAAGTGCACATTTTACTGGACCAGTGGAAGAGACTCATCTGTCTGTTACCATGATTATTGAATGGGATTCACACATGCATAATTCAGACATTTAGTAACTCGAGCTCCCAATGTGCCACACTGGCTTTAGAATCACATGATTCCCCTGTGGGAGACAATATTAACATCACTGTTGCTGCTCAGCGTACTTGAGATCCATGAGGTGGTCAGAGATTCTGCCTCTGTTTTCTACGTGTTTGACTCAAAATACAAACCGTTGAGTGGTGTCAGTATGAAGTCATGGCTTCTTGGTGGGTGGAGGCTTCTGCCTCTCCAGATATGTCCTGTTTCATTTCATAGGTGAACAATGTGACATGATCTGACTAGAAGTGTGGACTGGATCTTTCACAGCTGGTTAGAGTGGCTGAGAGAAACTCAGTCTCCTCTCTTTTCTAGAGACAATGTGTGAGCCGTGTGCTCTGAGCAGGCAGAACTTTTGAGGCTGGATTCCTCTCCCCACCATGCTTTACCTCTAAGATGCTACACATTTAGGCTGTGCCCCATAGAGGCTACTGCAGGGATAGTTGGACACCTCCAAAAAGCTGCATCAAAGACCTTTCAAGATAAGAGGGCTTCATGGGAGTGGTGAGATGCAGCTTTAGAAATGAAGTCATGGTAACAGATCCTATCACTGTTATTTTGGGGTCTCTTCTATTGTTCAATAACCAATCCAAGACAGTACTTTATATACACCAGAGGTTTATATAGCTCAGAGTTCTAATAATTGCAAAGTCAAAGATCATGGTGCCAGTTCCCAGTAAGGGCCTTGTTATGCATCATAACCTGGCAGAGAGCAGCACATGGTAAGATAGCACGTGAGCTAGCTTTGGCCTCTCTTCCTTTGTGCATAAAATCCACAGTGCTACCATGGTAACCCCAATTTCACTTACTCACACCAGTGCCAATACTACCCTTCCAAATGCCACCAACACATTGCCTTGGGGATTATGTTTCTAACTCTTGAATTCTGGGTAGCAAGCATAAAAGCCACATTAATCAGCATAGCCTTGATAGCTTCTATGGGATCCACAGTGAATTCATATATTTACCCCTCAAGATGGGTGATATTATTGTATCACATAAGTGAGAATGCTAAGGAATGAAATTGGTTTCCTTTTTGTAAATTTTTTATGCAAATGTATCTGTGTATATATGTGCCACTTATAAATAGAAGTCCCCATAGGCAGAAATGGCACTGGGTTCTGTAAAGCAGGAGTTACAGGCAGATGTGAACTGCCCAATGTGGGCACTGGGAACCCAACTCGGGTCTCCTGGAAGAACAGCAAGTGCTCTTCAGTGCTGAGCCATCTCTCCAGCTCCAGGAATCACAAAGGCCACAGGAGTGTTTAGCAAAATGTTACTGTGTGAGTCAAATGAAAAGATAGTGAAAAGACAGAACACTCTGGTAGATTGATTTGGTCTTAAATCAGGCTCTTTCCCAGATATTTGAAGCAGTCTTGGATTTCATATATCCTGTGACTTCAGTCTATACACCTAGGCACTTCTATAGGCCAGTACCTCTCAAAAGAAAGTACCATCATTTATAGTCAAACCCATCAGCGTTGCTCTTTAAATCATCCGTAGATAATCCAGGTGTTAACTCAAGAATGTCAGACCTGTTCTAAGCCAAACAGGGGCCAGGAGTGAAATAAGGTACAGCCCCTCTCCCAGAAGAGCATTGGAAGGTGGACATTAAGCAGTGAGGCCCTTTCATTATAATTAACCTCATTGTGTGGCAGCTTCCTGTGTGAACCCACACCTGCTTTGTCACTCTTTATAATAATAGTCATTCAAACACATCCATTTCCCTGGGGAGTGCTGACTACAGTCATATTCTGGAAATGACAAAATTATAGAAATAAAGACCAGGAAAGCAGTCGCTAGACATTAAGGTGGAAGATGGGCAGCGTGTGGATATGATTACAAAGGCTCAGTAGCTGCTCTCCTCGTGGAGATGGCACGTTTCCGGGATGATGGTGAAAGCTACTCCTGTAATAAAGCTAGCTGTGTATCACTAAATGCACCACACACACACACACACACACACACACACACGCATGCACGCACGCTTGCACACATGCACATACACACACCACACACGCACACGCACATGCACACATACACAAGGAAAGAGGAAAATCTGGAAAAGGTTGGTAGATTGTATTAAATCATCACAACAGGTGCAATACAAAGTCTTATACAACGTTGTTGATGGTAAAAAACTGAGCAACTACTATATAATTGTTCCCAACTGCAAAGAAATCTATAATTGCAAAATGAAAATGTTTAAGTTAAAAATGGGAGTAATCCTCCCAATATGGAAGTCGTAGGTTAGAATATGGTGAATGTTCTATGGAGAAGCCTCTGGTTTCTAATCCACATCTTCCACAGAGCGCTCTGCCTAGTGCTGGAAAGACTTCAATTGAGGGACTATCCATGCACAGTGGGGACGTGATGTCACAGGCAACATAGAGGGACCTGGGGATGGTGATGTCATAGAGCATCTCCTACAGGGAAGAGAACTAACTATGCAGTCCCACTGAGACCCTTTTTAACATTTCTTTTTGCTGACTGTCTTCATGATGTCTTAAATCTTCCTTCCTTCTCCACACAAAGTGATTTAAAATGTTTTATATCATAAGACATGGTGCCTTGTTTTCTGCTTTGTTCACATCACTCCTCTAGAACACACCTCCAGCCATTTTTTTTTTCTGGTGTGTGTGTGTGTGTATGAGTTTGCATGTGTGGGGGAATACATACATGCCTGTGAATGTCTGAGGTCGACCTCAAGTATCATTCCTAAGAAGACTTTCTTTTCAAGGCAGGATTTCTCAATAGGATCTTGGGTTTTCCGAGTCACTCAGTTGACAAGTAATGTCCCCAGTGCTGGGATTATGAGTACCCACCAACCCAGTTGGTTTGTTTTTCCTTACATGGGTGTTGGGAATCGAACTTAGATCCTCACGCTTGCAGATCAGACGCTTTACCCATTGTGTTATCTCTTCAGAACTACACTTCCACAACATGCTCACCTCAAGCTACAAGCCTGCACCTCTGCATCGGGCATTAACAAAGTCAGCAAGGGCAAGGGCATGGCGCATGAAATTTGACCTGTGCAAATGGGCTCAAGTCATGGCTCAGTCAATCCATAGGACAGAGTCTCTGGAAAGCCACACCCACTTTGCCCAGTGAATCTCCATTCTCTTCAGCTGTAGCTCCTTCCTCTCAAGGCTACTGGGAATGATGGCTGAACTAATAGGAATGGAAGTGTCAAGGTAGTATCTAAGGTGCGACTGATTGCTGAAGAATATTATGAAAATTGAAATTTGTGTTTAATATTCCAGAATGAAAGGGATTTTATTGAAAAGAAAATTGGCCTTCATATGTTTTGTCTGTAGCAATGATAGTATATGCTGGGCTGGGAAGAAGGAAACACACACACACACACACAGAGAGAGAGAGAGAGAAAGAGAGAGAGAGAAGGAAGGAGAGAGAGAGAGAGAGAGTGAGCGAGAGGAGAGAGGGTAGTTTCATTTCCAGCTTTGAGTCTCCAGATGAACTCTGCAATCTGGCTTCTTTCAGCCCTTCTGAGGATCGAGAGCATTTACTTACAGTGAGAGCTGAGCTGCCCAGCCTCTTCCATTATGGGCTCCGCTTAACATTCTCAGAGCAGGAACAGCTGCTACGGTTCTTTGAGCTATGAAAGGCGGTTCCTCTGAATGCAGAATCACCTTCGATCTCCAGACAAAAGACTGAAAGGTGGCTGATTGTGGCAGCAGGGCTGGCATCCTCTGATGGGAACTGGGCTCCTGTTTTAGCTGTACCCACACCAGGGGAGTCTGTTGCTCACCACCCTCTCACGACAACCATTGCAGCTAGTATAGGAGAAAACCACATAACAACTTGCCAAGTAAATTGATGTTATTGGGTGCATTGTGTATTCCTAAATTCCTCTGTTGAAGTCTCAAGTCCCACTCAATGGGGAAGGTGACTGCATTTTGAGGCAGTGATATAAAATAATAATTAAGATAAAACGGGGCTCTATGGGTATATGATCCGAGATGATGAGCAGCCTGTGAGAGGGGGATTTAGGGGACAGCAGGAGGATTGTGATAAGTCTTAGGAGAAAACAGTGTTGCCCCAACATAAGGGTCTCACTCTTCTAGAATCCAGAATGGTCAAGAGCCCACTTCTGCTGAGCTTACCCGATCTGTAGTGGCTTGGCTGCACTTGTCAATGGTGGTTCTAGCAAACAAAATGCAAGCATCCATTCTTGCAACTGGCCCAAGCTCTTATCTATCGTCTCTAGGTGGTTAATGAAGGTGTGTATGAAAAAAACGAGCTGGAGACTCCTATGAGGAATGTGTGTGCTGTAATAACAGCCGTTATGAAGAGCTCTTGCTATGTGACATTGACTGCTCTAGTGACTTCTTTGTGTGACTCCCTGGTAAAGACAGTGACTACTGCAGAGTTATTACCAGTACATGCATGTGAAAACCAGAGCCTCAAGAGATTGTTGGACTCACCCAAATCTCAGTAGAGGAATAAGCGAGCTGACTTTTGAACTGAGGTTTGCCTGGCTCCCAGCCCATGCTATATACTTTTAATGAACCTTTGCTTAGAGTTGGCTTTCCAGAGGCCCATGAACATTGAATTTGGCATTATGACACTTAACCCCCTAGAAACTCTACATCAGCACAAACCTGGTCACATTTGCCACCAACTGACTAACATAGACTCAGTGCTTTCTTTTCTCTCATTTGCATCTCTTCTGAGCCCTTGGCAGGTTAGGAAACAACTTGTATGCTTATCTAAAGTACTTAGATACACGGGTACCACCTCCTCCAACAGTAAAGCTACTTAAGCCCCATACAGGTCCTGAAGTCCCTGCTGAATCAACCTCTTTTTCACCTTTCCTGTGAGCATCGTCCTATCCTGTCCAAGGCACTGGACGTTGATGGTACCACCCACAATGAGCTGGGTTCTCCTACATCTATTAACAGTTCAGAAACTGTCCCATTGACGTGCCCGCAGGCCAACTCCTGGACTGAATAAGAAAGGAAGCTGAGCAAGCCAGGGAGAGCAAGCCTATAAGCAGCATCCATCCATGGTTTCTGCTTCAGGATCCTTCCTTGAGCTCCCGTATTTGGCTTCCCTTGATGACAGACTGAGGGACTTGTACAATGAAATAAACTCTTTCTTCCAGAGTTTGCTTTTGGTCAGTGTTTTATCACAGCAACAGAGAAGCCACATGGCTTTTTCTAAGGAGATGTCACCCAATGGGTAATCACTCCAGCTAGGCCACCAATAACAGATCATAGAAGTAGTTCCACTCAAGTCTGATTGAATGAACCTTATTGGGGAATTACTTACAGGTACCTAGATGAAGGACGGCTTACAGAAGCATGGATGACTCAAAGGCAGCTGCATCTATGAAAATCTCACGTCTGGATGATGAAAGACTCATAAAAGCCACAATCCTAGAGCTCTCCGTACATTTTGCAAACATCCAGGCTAGACCACCTAGAGTATCCTCTCTCCAGCAGTTGAAATTATTTATATAATCTGATTGAAATGTGGGATGGAAATATATAACAATAGTCACAACCTTCTAGAATTTTCTTGGGCAAGAAACAGAAAATATGACCTTCTCATGGAGGTCTGTGTCTGAGAGGACAGCAGGGACGGTGCCCTCCACCACAACTCTTCATAGACCCTGGCCATCTATGTCACTCCTGGCTTCATCAGATCCAGCAGAAGCAGGCTTCACTCTCACATATCCCATAAGGAAAGACAAGCAGTTCGCAGCCCAGACATCACTCAGAGTCCCTCTAATCTCAGAACTCTGAAAGTAGAGGGAGGAAGATCATGAGTTCAAGGCCAGCCTGCCTATCTATCTATCTATCTATCTATCTATCTATCTATCTATCTATCTATCTATCTATCTCTTTTCCTCCCCATCTCTCTCTCTCTTCCTATCTGTCTCTCTCTCTCTGTCTCTCTCTCTGTCTGTCTCTCTCTCTCTGCCTGTCTCTGTCTCTCTCTCTGTCTCTCTCTCTCTGTCTCTCTCTCTCTGTCTCTCTCTCTCTCTCTCTCTCTCTCTCCACACACACACACACACACACACACACACACGAGGAGATGAGATGATGAAAGACTTGTATTTATGGAGGTAGAGCCTGGATTCCACACTACAGCTCTTATATTAGACAAGAAGCTGGATGGAATAAGACGGGTCTTAGAGAAGATGCGTTGTTGGAGCAATAGCTACAGAGGAATTGCTGAAGCATTTCCATCAGCCTAAATGACTTACAAACCTATTTGCCACCAGTTGGCCTCAGTGCCACTCTGAATGCCCACTATCAACTTTCCACGAAAGTGCCCCTGGCTCTACTCAGTGCAGTTGTGAGTTGGTAGCTGCCTTTCCCCTTGTAAGGTAAGTCTTACCTCAGACTTAACTCAAGGTAAAGTTTAATTGCTCTAACGTGCTCTTTGATGTGTGCTGAGGAGGTGGGTGCCGTGTAGGCACAAGTTGCTATTTATACAGACCTGACAAGCGCATCCCATCAGTGCCAGATCCTTTGTTCTCTTCCCATGCTTTTCTGATTCTCCAAACTTAACATCCTCCACTCCCCAAGTAGTTTCATCGTCCCAAAGTTTGAAAGACACGCAAGGGAATAATGGCCCTCACATTTGCACTTGCAGCCCAAATATGGTGCGCTGTGAGAAATCCTTAATTTGGAGAGGAAAGCCTGCTACTGACCACCTACCTCTTAGAACTGGGTGCAAAATGAAGAAGCAACATACATACAATGCTCTCTATCTGCGGAGGCTGACGGGGCGGAGCTCTGCAGGCTGATGGGGCGGAGCTCTGCAGGCTGACTGGGAGGAACTCTGCAAGCTGACTGGGCAGGTGACAGTTAGTACCCCTGTTTGAACATATCATCATCCATCATCAGCTCTCCCGCTTAAGACCCATTCCCTTAGGCTAGTCGCCATTTTTCTCCTCGTTCCTTCCACTTTACTTTCTGTAGGTCTGGATAATAACATCTATCTCCTAATGCCAGAAGGCAGAGTACATCTTCAGTATGATGGAAGCCCCTTCTACTTGTCTTGTGTCTTTGCTTTTGCTAATCGCCCCTCCCTCCCCATCCCCCACTCCCCACACAAACAGTTTCTTTTTCCAAGTCAGAGAGCTTGGGAATGTCTATCCTCCAGGAGCCTGTGCTGGGAAGCTCATTAATATTATACACATTATTATGTTGCCTTGGACAATTTTCTCATCTTCCACACAAAATAGTGATAATAAATGGATAGTTCCCACAGCAGCCTAGGGATACGAGGTTGGTTCACTATTCCAAATATATGCCTTGGGACAAAATTGCAAAACCTTCCTGAAGATGGTAGTGAAGACCTGAAATGGAGCAGCTGTCTCTGAAAGTAATAGCAGCGCTCGGATCTGTGCTGTGACACTTAACCGGTCTCTTTAAAATGAATCACTGAAGATGGTGAGATGTTTTATGGGAAGAGAGATATGAAATTTGTTTTTCTTGTCATAATGTTTCAGAGAGAGAGAGACAGAGAGAGAATGAGAAAGACATAGAAACAGAGACAGAGACACAGAAGTAGATGAGTCTAGAAACTTAGGTGACTGCCCACTTTAGAGTCATCCAAACACAGATGTAACATCTGGTGGCAGATGTACTCAGCAGGCCTGACCAACTTCCCTAGACTCATTGAGTGCCAGGAGCCAAACCCATGAAATTACCCGCTGTTTTGGAAAGACTAGTCAGTTAAAGTACAAGATCAAGAAAGGATATTTGTGGTCTCAGGTCCCAGGAATTGAAAGAACGTCTGGTATTTCCCAGAAACTGATTATGATAGTGGGATGGTCTTGGCAACAAAGATACGATAGTGGGATGGCCTTAAGCAATGATCCCTGCCTAACCTTCCCGTTTCGCTACGACTTTATAACCTGCTACCCAATAATAAAATTTGAGAGCTTGAGCAGAACCCTAGACTTGCTCCCCTTCTTTGTTTCTCTTGTCCCTTCATTCTTTTGCCCCACTCTCTTGGTCCTTGTTGAATTCCCCGTGGGCTGGGGCAGTTGAGTTTCAATGTCTGTAATTTTAAAGAGTGTTCTTTACTGGCAGTGACTGTCGGCTTGCATTTTTGTGACACAAGTCAGTGCTCAGGGGAGACAGAGCTGTGTAGCAAGTCCTCAGTGAGGTAAAGCTACCAAGAATTCTGAAATCAGAACAGTAAAACAGATTAGATTTCTAAATGTACAGTTACTGATAGACAAGGCACCGAAGGGTAGACTATCTTAACCAGCCACTGTTTTATTACCTAAGATTTTCTTCAAAGGTTCAAACACGGTGTTGGAGAAAGCTCTTATAAATGCAAATTAAAATGGACAGTCTTTTGCCCTCTGCTAAGCTATTTCAAGACTTTCTATGAGCTTCCTAAATCTCTGTTAGTCCACCCTAGAAAAATGACATCAGTTTCACCAGGCAAGTTGCCTCAGAAATGAAACTGGTGAGCATACAGAAGCGTAGATGGACTCACAGATGTACAAACAGGTGGATAGATGGATGAATTCATAGATGGATAGATGAATTCACAGATGTGCAGGAAAGTGGACAGATAGATAAATGGACAGATAGACTGATGAATGCATAGATGCACCTATGCATAGATAAGTGCATGTATAGATGCATACGGGGATGCTGGAAAAAAGTAGTAGATCAGTGATGTAACCACTTGATGATAGATGGTTTGATAGATAGATGATAGATAGATAGATAGATAGATAGATAGATGTGGATTTATGTACACAAATTGATGGATAGTTGTTCTCTGGTTTCTCTGAGTTTGTTCTCATGATTGTGGGTTATCATAAAAGAAAACCCCAGAGCTCAGGCTAGCTCAGGATTTTAATTTCTGTGTGATCTCTCTGTCTTGTATGTACTCTTACCATGATGCCTTCTGTCATGAAATACCATCAAAAGGACTCTAACTGGCGGTCGGAACAATGGGACCACTCAACTTTAATCTTTCAGCTTCCTCAACTACAAGCAAAGTGGACAGCTTCCGGTATTTTGTTACAACAATAAAACACATTCCGATACAATGTGTAACCTCTTTGTTACCTGTCTGTCTTTGTTAAAATTTAGAAAAGACATAGAAAGGCTGGCTATCACTTAGCCACGTTTTACAGTAATCAAAGAAAGTAAGTCAGGATGGGAGGATGAGGGTAAACTTCAGTTTTTATGTTTTTAACAGCTGAGCTGTATCTCCAGACCTGAAATTGACTTTTTTAAACTATACGCTTCTGTATGTTTAACTTGGAAACATAGGTATGTTTTATGTAATGTATGTATGTAATTCTGTTCCTGAAGCACGGAGTTAAATGAAACTGAAGAGCCTCAGTAGTGTTCCTAGGTAGAGATAAAGACGGCACAGAGAGAACAGAGATTACAAACAGCAGAGAGAGAACAGATGAAAACGGCACGGAGAGAACAGTCCCAGTAACGCAGAAGGTGATGTTTCGCTCTCCCCACTGCTGGGTCGTCAGGAGAAACAATCAGATGAACACAGCAGCTGGCAACTCCCACCAGGTCTCTTTTAAAAGTGTCTGTCCTGTCACTGGGTGGTTCTGGGAACAGAAGCCATAAGCATGCCCTCAGCTGCTTTGCAGTGTTGGCACAGACAGATGAATATCGCTTGTCCATCAAATAGTTATGTAAGTGAGTCAATAAAATGAATACATGAACGCATTTAGGCTTTTGAAATCGGGCTGTTTTCAAATCCAAATCTTAGAGTGAATTCGCATAGGCACATCTGTGAGTCTCACCAAGTAATTAAACCAAGGAAGTTGAGTACTTTCAAAATCTGGAGAAAGTTTGATCTCAGGGTGGGAAAAGGAAACCAAACTTACAAATAACTCCCTGCTGACCTATTCCCTGACACCTCCCTAGTTCTATTGATTCAGGATCATTCAGACACATCCTGCAGGGCAATTAATTAGGAAGTTGCTGAGAGAGGAAGCAGGCTGGCCTAAGCCTGGGTAGCGAGGCCTTTACATCAATCCATTTCCAAGCCTCGCCTTCCTCATCTGTGAAGAGACACTGTGCTCCGGAGAGAGTAATGTCAAGCAAAGCAAATGAGGTGCTGGTGCCTGGTGCTGAGTAACAGTCACATTTCAGATGGTGGGAAGGCCCATGGTGCAGGACCACCCACCCTTCATTACCTTACAAGTCCTCACCCTCGGAGCCCAAGTTCTATTCCAGGCTTCGGATGTGGGCAGGCAAGCCATTAAAATGGAAAGCAGCGACAGCCAGCAGCTCCCTCCCACGAACCTGGTGATTAATATTTCAAGGCCAACTTATCAGGGAGTATTAAGCCAGGATGATTAATGAATCAAATAGGCACCGAAGTTTTAATGAGACACTGTTTGTTTTTCTATCTCTGAATTTTGGAATCACAATCCAAAGAGTCCAGCTAATCCAGAGAAGGGAACCCCCCAACCATCTTTCTTGCTATCCTGCCTATCTTGAGGGAACTGAGTGGAATCAGAAAGCCTTCTGTTTATTTCTTTAGGGAAAACACTAAGTGTCTTGCTGTAACACAGAAAATACCAGTTCTGCAGAGGCAAGCAGAGTAACGCAGGTTCCTCAGGATCCTTGACAGATACTGAGGGGCGCTGACAGATGGGTCATGTAGAAAGTATGCAGGGCCTGGGATCTGGGAGACGCGGGTTCATAAAGGACGTGTGGCTTTAGGAAGAGGCCAAAGGCAGAATGGTGCCAAGCAAGAAGGGGAGTGGGTATCAGGGCTGAAGATGACACCTGGAAGCAACAGGTCCATGCCACACAGAGAGAGGTACCATAGAGCAAGCAACAGGTCCATGCTACACAGAGGTACCACAGGGCAAGTGGAATTTCACTTTTGCTTCCACCCTGTGGGCCTCCACAGGTCCTTCACCTTCCTGGGCCTCAGGAGCCTTCTTTGTCAAAGAAGGCAGACACATCAGTTCCCAGGGCAGCTAGGGTTAAATGAGAAAATTCTGGTTGGTTTCTGGTGTTCAATGTATCTTCTCTTCCATATAGTAAAAAGCACAAATTGTAGGCCATAGAAATTCAAATGTACCAATTCCTATCAGTATGTCATTGGCATTTTTTTTTTTTACTCTATCCCTTAGGCTTCTTGGCTACAAAATGGGAATGGCAATCTTTCCCTCCCGACAGGGTTCTTGTGAGGACTTCAATACAATGTGATACAATCTGACACAATGCACTACAATTCGATACAATGTGATATAATGTATTCCAATGTGATACAATGTAACACAATGTATTACGTGATACAAGGTGATATAATGCAGGTGAGTGTTGTGTGTGTCAGGTATACTTTTTCCCCCCAATACTCAGTACAGCTACTGTGACATTAAGAAGCAGACATGTCTTTGTCCTAGGGACTGACATGGCCCAGACAACTACTAGCAAAAATACTGATAAATACAGGTTCAGTATCCAACTGTAGTAGATTCAGGTTTTTAGGGTTTTCTTCCAAATTGGTGATGCTCTTCTCTCAAATGGACAAAAAAGCAAGTGCAACACCAATCATGAAATGTTTACATAGAATTAGACAAACAGAAGTTCCACGCCCTGGGCCCTATGAATGAGAAGACATTTGCAAAACATGTAAGCCAGCCCTTGGAGTCCATCCCCACACTCTGGGTTCAGGCAACCATTGTTGAAACTATCCATTCTATTTCTCTACCAAACCATTACTCTAAAATGCAAGTCTGTCCCTCACTTCAGAGAAATTCAACTTTGGGATTCTTGACTTGCATGGTATCTCCTGTTTTCTTTTTCTCTTTCTGATCCTAGCATTTGTAGCTGCCTCTAAGAGAGCAAAACTCAGTGTAATTGAGACCTACTTCTCTGTAGATACATTTCCCCTCTTTCTTCAGGGATTTCCCTATGGGTTAATGTAATCCACCTGCCAAATATATGCAAGGCTTCCCCTAAAGACTCTGCCTCGTGGCCACCTGCAGTCTCTTGTTGGCAGATGGACCAGGTCTTGCTTGGCATGTCGTGTGCTATTTCACACAGCAATGACTTTACTCTCTACTCACCGAAGGCTCCCATTCCTCTGTTCTTTAGACTGTTTTCTCCGTAAAGACACGTGAGTTAGAGTTGTTTTAAGAACCCCACTTCCTGGAAGGACATACTCAAGACTCCATCTACTGCCAAGCTGACCGGACACATTACAGAAAGATGCAGATTCAAACCATCTGGGACAAGTGCGGGATCCCATGAAGGGAGAGTTCCCCTTCCATAATACTCAGATACTAGCTGCCAGCAGGATTGCAGTTGCCACTGGTGGCAGAACACAGCTCTCCGGCACTCAGAACACAATCCCCCCATCCCCCACCTCCAGCACACCGCTAGCTCCCCGGGTTCTCTTTTCATCAGCCTCTGTTCAGGCAACCCTGGGACTTGAGGCTTTAAGGCAGAAATGGATTTGAGAGCAGGTGAAACATAAAGCAAGCCTGGGGTTGTGAAAGGCAGAGGGTGCTCTGAGAGAGGTGCAAGCGCTCCGTGTGACAAGTGTGGCCTGCTCAGCCAGAGAGCTGCATTAGCTTTGTTTGCAATGGGTGCATATGGGATTTGGGCGACTCCCACACTACATTTCCAAGGTTGCTAAGAAACTCTTTTCCCTTTTGTAACAAGGTTAAGAGTTAATTTTTTTCTTTTCAGGAAGCAAGTGGTAGGTTACAAAGTTACACACAAGTTAACGTCCTTCTTATATAGCAAAGACAAACATGCTGAAAGAGTATCAAGAACACAATCCTACTAGCAACACACACACACACACTCTCTATCTCTCTCTCACATACACAATACACATACTCACACACACATACACAGTCTCTCTCACACACTCATACATACACACATACAATCACACACATACACACACAGCACACACTACACATGCTCTCACACACACATCATACACACTCACATATGCTCACACACACTCTCATATACACTCATTCACACACCACACACAAATTCACACACTCTGACACACACACACACACACACACACACACATATCACAGACACATACAATCACACACACACACACATACACACCACACACTTTCACACACACTATACACACTCAGATGTGCTCACACACTCTCAAACACACTCACACACACAACACACACAGACTCACACACACTATCACACACAGAATACACACACACTCACACACAGAGAAAGACTTGTATGAACTTATCCAAGCAAACACAAGATGTCCTGCTTCGAAGTATCTGACTGCAGTAGCTTACAAGGTGTTACACGGGTGTTCCTTCTACCTTTCTCTGGATTCCTCTGCAGCCTTGGAGAATGCCTATTTCTGAGTTTTCCTGTGCATATCCCAGTCTTCTCGGAAGCAGTGTTTACATAAGCCAACAACAAGGCTTAAATCAATCATGAGATCTCTGCCCAAGGGAAGCACATAGACCTCTTTACTGATTGAAAGGCCAAAGCCAGAGACTGCATCTTCCAGCAGAGGTCATCTACTTAGGTCTCAGACTTCTGCCAACCTACAAAGGCCAGGTCCTAAGACTTCACCCCTAATAGGAACATTATTTTTACACACTGTAGGAATTACTGGTAGATTAAAAGTCCATGTCCACAGATGAAGAAGAAGACAGGATACTGAATTAAAATGTAACAGAGAAAAGAGAATGGATCAAGTACCAAGAAGGGATCTACTATCTGTAAAAGTAAAGTTAAAGGGACCTGTACAATACCTGGGGAAGAGGACTTTAACACCTAGGAAAGAGTAACTTAAATATCCTTGTGACAGTGGCATCAAAGGACATCCACGGTGAATTGTAAGTTCGCCCTCATGCAATACTGTAATAGTGGATCCGCTCTTCTTCTCAGGGCCTGAGGCTGTGGGAAGTGCAGCAGCCTGCCTGAGATTACAGTCTAGGGTGGAGCCAGCTGGCAAGTCCTTGTCAACCTGATGCCCTGGCTGACAGTGTGAACAATGTATCTCTCCTACCCTTACCTGGTCCGTTCCACTCTGCATCTCCCTCAGCCTCAGTCTTCCTACCTGGAAAATTGCAATCTTTGTATTGCTCGCACATCCTTGTTATGAATGAAGCACTACACTCAAAGCGTTTGCCTCGGGGTCTAAAGGAGATGCTGGATAAATGAAAGTTCCTCTGTTCTGATGAGGAATGGAATTGAGCTCCCCAAGACTTTAATCAACATATTCTATAACATAATGATAGGGTGAGAGACGTCTTTCCATCACGTTCCATCATTACAAGGAAGAATAACTTGAGGAGGCATGGAGGAGACAGGTGGGTTTTTATGCTGGTAGAATGTCTATTGTACTGACAGCACCAATTCACTGCGCTGTTTGACTTGAGAGACAGCAAAGCCGAGGGATGTAAAATGCCAATCTTTTGGAGCAGCAATTATCTGTGATTAAATCACTATGCTTTTGAAGGGAAAGAGAAGCAGCTTTGCCTCCACAGTGGGATGACTCATGAAAAGGATCACTTCCTCCGAGGAGGAAGAAAGCTGCCTGTGGAGTGTCAGAGATCCAGACACCCCAAAAGATGCAGGGTAGCCCCAACTCTGACCTAGTCCTGAGGGTTGTCTGTCTGCTTATTTCACTATCAGTACATATTAAACAGAATCAGAAAAACAGAAACTGTGTGTGTGTGTGTGTTGGGGGGGGGGGATTCCTATCCAGAAGTTGTACTGTAGCACCTTCTAACATTTTGGTTCCATTTCCACTGAGGTTTGCCTAGAGGGAAAATTGCCTTCAATACCAAGTCCACAGATGCTGATGTCCTTTATGCAAAATGCCATATAAATATGCATGCAACTTGCTTGCATATAAATATGCATGCAACATATTTCCACATACTTATATTGAGTGAGGTTACCCAGGCACTGAGAAATACCATGCTTTCCCTCATATGTAGAGCCTAGCTTTAATTTCCAATTCAGTATGTTCAACTTGCATACTAGGAAAAGCCAGGGAACTAAAAAGACACCATTCATTGGATGACTCCTTAATGGAGAGGAGATTTGCAGAATGTAGGTGACGTGAAAGCAGAAAGGGGGATATTCAGGCAGAAACAGCTAAGCAGAAAGGCATACAAGATGGGAGAGACTAAGGGACAAGAGGAATTAACCAAGACAATGAGCCAATGGAAGCTATATAAAAACCTACTACTTTGTAAGCCAATAAAAAAAAATGCGTTAGAAAAGAGATTTCCTATATGGCCTTCTAATACTCTACAAAAAGCCATGAGCTCATAGCAGAAGTCACAATGACAAGCGTAGACTATGTCTTTAGGAGGTGCTAGTCAGAGGGTCCCAGAGCATCTCCAAACAACACAGGCTTTGCTGTTCCTCTTGGTTGCCCGCCAGAACCAGTTTATGAGATCTTCCTGCTGAAGATACCACACATCACTGTGGAAGGGCTGAGTCTGAACGGCAGGTACCTCCCCGTGGGTAGCTTCCATATTTCCCAGGGATGCTGTGCACGCTGCTGGGAGGAAAAGGCATCATGTATGGATCAGAGAAAGCTTTATCCAGCTATGACTCCTATGAACTTCAGAACCAGCCTACCAGGCAGATACATTCACAAGTGTAATGGTGATATGACTTCTCTGAGGTGACCAGCTGCTATCTCATTGACATCAAGGACTGCTCCATCAAAGGGAATTCATGACTGGTACTTTAAAACCTATGGCTGAAGAGGTCTTAGGCCATTAGACCACGTTGACATGGCAGCCAAATGCTTTCTAAATTTGATGATTATACCCATAGACAAATGCTTCTCTCAGTCTCTATCCGAGATGCTCTCTTTGCAATGAACTACAGTCAACACCAACTCATAGATAGCCCAGAAGGTGAGAATACCAGAGGACTGAGCGCTCAGTCCTAAACAGGACAGCTACACCACTTCTTCTAAGGCCAGAGGATGTAACAGAAGAGGGAGCAGAAAAAAAAGAGTCAAGTCAAAAGATAGGGAGGACTGTCAGATGCCACCTTCTGGCCATGACCAAACCATTGGCAATCATGAACATCTGGCAGTTACAGATGCCTTCACTGAGCCTGCATAGGACTAGACTTGTCAATGGCCAATCACAGATTGAGGATGGACTGGCAGGATTCTCTCTCCCTCTCTCTCTGTTTCTCAATCTCTTCTCTCTCTCTCTCTCTCTCTCTCTCTCTCTCCTCTCTCTCTCTCTCTCTCTCTCTCTCTCTCTCCTGTACTATTGGCCCATGATGGATTCTGGAGCAGCCACTGGCTTCAGTTGCGTACCTACAGAGGAGATCATCAGACTTCCATGATGGCTCCAAGCACATGACCAGATTGATGGCCCTGGTTAAACCTGGCAGGTCACAAAATAAAACAACAAGACTTACTGGAGGCTTACTGGAAAAGAGGAGGGGCTCACAGGGTTGGGGGGATGGGAGAGAAAACAGGAGACAGATGAGAGGAACCACCATGGATTATGTACAGGTGTGAAGTCATCAAAGAATACAATTAATTTATTAATTAATTCATTTCTTTACATCCCGACTGCATTTTTCTCTACCTCCTCTCCTCCCAGTCTTCCCACCACCTCCCCACCCAGTCACTCCTCCTCCATTTCTCTTCAGAAAAGGACAAGCCTTCCATGGATATCAACCAGCCTTGGCATTTCAAGTTGCTGTGAGATTAGACACATCCTCTTTGATTGAGGCTAGATGAGGCAGCCAGTAGGATGAAAGAGTCCCAAAGGCAGGCAACAGAGTCAGAGACAACCCTACCCCCACTGTTAGGAGTCCCACATGAAGACCAAGCTGCACAGCTGTAACATGTGTGGTAGGGCCGAGGACTGTCTCATGCAGGCTCTCTCTTAGCACGTGAGCATGTTAGTCCTTCCTGATGTTTCATTCCCTGCCAGAAGTTCTTGTACTTCCCAGAATGTGTCTGTTGAGCAGTGCTTTGGGACTTGCCTGCAGGTGGTATGAAACTACTTATTTTTATCAACTGTTAATTGAGGATGAGACAAAAAGAAAATATTTGGTAAGTGAAGGTCTGAGATCCCATTATCCAGAAGATACTGGCTTTTCGGGGTATGCAGGAATTCTCAGGCTTGTTCTGCTGGATGTTCTGCAAGGAATCCAGCAGAAACAAGCTCAGCAATTGGATTGCAGCTTATGAAAACCCTGGAGCCCTGCCCGAGGCCACGATTTGCTCTGCGCTTGCCTATACCTCCTCAGAATCTCCATGGGCAAATGCTATGGAATTTAAAATTGGACCTTGTTTTTTTTTTTTTTTTCCCCTGTTATTCTAATCTTAAAAACAGATTGAATAGCAGTAATGTTGAGCAAAAGACAGGGCTTTTGAATAGGAAATATCAAGTTAGATTATTTTGCATTCATCATTCGGGAAGCGTTTGACTCTTTATGGCATTGGTACCTCATCCCAAGGATGCTTCTATACCTCGGATTATCACTACTGTCCTCTCGAGCTACACCCTGTGTCTGCTCATGAACGCTGTGTGAATGAGATGGAATGATATATAACCTTCCATACCGACTCTGATTTTTCACTCAACCTAATGCTTTGGGATCCACCAAATTTGTTGATTAAATCAGTGACACATTATTTATTAGTCCTGAGTGATGTTCAATATTGTGGACACAAGGCAGTTTGTTTAATCAATAATCCACTGAAGAGCATCTGAGCTGTTCTTAGGCTGGGGTTTTGAGTGAGTAGGAGTCATGTGCCACTCTTAATCATTTCTCTGGCATAAATGAGTGCCAACGGGCACTCCATCTTTAAAACATTTAATATCCTAATATTCTCTCTCCCTCTTCCTAGCTGTCTTTAATGTTCCCCTTTCATTTTGTTGTGCTTTTTGTCAGTTTTTAATATTAGCACACAAAGCGTTGGGTGGTGTCGTGGCATTCTCCTAGCTATGCTGTGCCTGCCCCTGACCCTTACCTGTCCCTCTACCCCAGCTTCAGCTGCCCTCTTGTCTCCTCACCCCTCATAACAATTCTACTTGGATATCTCACTGTTAACCTCTACAGTGGTACTCACTGTCTCCTTGAGACACTCTATTACACTGGGGCAAGAAGAGATCAGATGCTGAACTCAGCATCAAACGGCCCAATCAGGAAGACCAGAACTGCACAACCACCTCTCCATAGTCCAAGGCATCTCCCTGTGCACCCTAAGAGTTGGCATTTAGTCTAGGCTCTGCCCCACAGTTACCTGGCAACAGCCAGGTATGCCTGACTCACTATAAAAGGGCTGCTTGCCTCCTCCTCTCTCTCTTGCTCTCTCCTCTTGCTCCTGCTCCCCTCTCTCCCAACTCCCCTCTCCCATCTCTCTCCATGGGCTCATAGCAGCCCTCTACTCCTCCCCCTCCTCTCTCTGCCTTTCTCTCAACTCCCCTCTCCATGACCTTAATAAACTCTATTCTATACTATACCATAATGTGGCTGGTACCTCAGAGGGGGAAAGGATGCCTCAGCATGGGCCCACAGAGGCACCCCTCCCCCCACACACACACTCCATACCTCACCTCCACCAAACATATCTCTGGTCTCTTACCTTTTTTGAAACACAACATGAAGAACATGAGACCTGCCCTGAATTGGAGCTCAGTGGAGCAATCAAACTCAGAAAAGATACAGTTGTCTGAGCCCTGCTCAGAAGAAAGTTTCCAGCAAAAATAAACATAGGTGAGGGTCGAGGGAGTGGGCTCAGACATTGCAGTCTATGTGAGGTGGGCAAGTGGACCACCTGATACACCAGGCAAATGGGCGCTGGAAGATGGCATGGACCCCAGAATAACACCCGTTACTGAGAGCTGGGATTCAAGTACAAGACAGATTCACCCTGTTGGTTTTCACTGAGATATGACAGGCCTAACAAGTGGGTGGAGCGAGTGTGAACTGGAGACACAGCCAGGCACCTCCTGAGCTGGCAGATTTAAATCCACAGGGCACCTCAAGCACAGGGGGGGTGGACATTCTCCGATGCTATAAGCACAGGGAATGGTTTTCACTGAGGACGGGATGTTTTTCCCTTTTCCTTCACTTTGATACTGTTTACATCTTCAGGCTGAATAGCAATTCATCTGCTTTATTTTCATTTTTACACGGTTGTCCAACCCTCGTGTTTGCTCCCAGCTCACTCTATCTTGTTCTTTCTACATTCCTTACACCCTGTGTACTTGACCCATCATTGCTACTCCTCTGCCCTGCCCCCACCAGTCTCCTCTTCTGTAAGATTCTTTTTTTTTTTTTTTAAATCTGTTCGTTTAGTTCATATTTCCTGAATTGGTGCAATAAAGATTTTTTTATTATTAATTAATTATTTTTATTTATTTACATCCCAAATGTTGTCCCCTTCTGGGTCCCCTTCACAGAGTTCTTTCCCACTCATCCCACCTCCTTCATCTCTGAGGAGCCCTCCTGGCATCCCCCCTCCCTGGGGTATTCAGGATCAGGGGCGTCTTCACCTTAACTCTAAGTCTCTCAGCTTTTGCCTACATAAAAACGGTTCTAATTCCAAAAGGGACAGTTTATTCTGGGGCCTAATGTGAGGGACCATGGTCTGGGAGCACAGAGTTAAGTTACAAATTGCCTGTTCCAATTTGATTATAGTTTGATGAAGTTGTTATAGTAACAGAACAAAAAAGTCAGGTATAAGGCAGTAGCAAACACATGGATGGAAATACTAAGTAGACGGGTTAAAGTAAAGATGGAAAATGCCGTTCTAGACTTCAAATGCTAGCTAAGGACCACTCAGCTCTTCAGTTGCTGGAATTTAGGGTTCTTTTAGGTTAACATATTCCAAAAGGTCTTACCCATTGCTCACAAGGACGTCAGGTCAGACACTGAGGTGGGCCAGGCTAGCTATTAAGGAGGCTAAAGATAACTCAAAACAAATTGTCATCAGGTTCTGGACTTGCAGCATCCCAACGTCTCCACCCCCATGAAGCTTGAAGCAGCTTCCCAGTCTTGCAGAAGGCTCGCGGCGAGGTGTGGTCCTTTCTGGGAACTCTCATTCACCCTGTAAAACTTTCTAAGCTCCATCTGCCCTAATAATTTTCCAGCTCTTCAACTCGCTTGCCCTCCTCCACTGTTTCTCCATTTTTATACTAATTCAAAGCCTTAGTCATTTATTTTTCTCTTTCCTTTCACGCTCTCTGTAAACTTGTACCTACTTCTTCTCCATTTATTCCCCAAATGTTACTGCTGTTGAGGGGAAAAGTTGCTTTTAACTATGTTTTACTTTCATCGCAGGCCACTTACGGTGGCTTCTGAGATTAATACTCTACTCTCAGAATGAGATTAGAGAATATGCCCAGGTGTCCTAGCACATGACCTGAAGGCCTAGATACCTAACTTCACTTTCCAGCTCAGAGGGAGCGAAGGGCACCTCAAATCTATCATCCAGCCCCAGTAGAACATGGTACAACTTCTACTGAGAGATAAGGGGATTTAACATAAAATATACAACTAATGGCTTCATCTTGGACATGAAAAAAAGTGAAGAAACAAGAACTACGAAAAATTAGGCAATATGGCTCCCAACAACTGCCCATGCTGTAGTAATGGAGCCGGAGAGAGGGCATGGGGTGAGATATGAGACTGGGATTTCAGCAGGGTGACTATGAGGATGATCAATGCAGCCAGAAATGATGTCCTCACTGTGGGGACAGAGACACAGCTCAGCAGTCCCACTCTCACCAGCCTAGGAGATCAGCCTGGGAACCTCCCCTTGGGCCAAACTGTGATTCATGACTTCAAAGCAGAAAAGAATTTAGAACTAATCAGGGAGCAGAGTTGAAGCTTTGATGAGACACCATCTTTCCCCCACATATTACAACCCTTACCTGGTATTAATTTTTGGGATGGCAGAAGTGGAGCAAACACACATAACACACACACACACACCACACACAACACACACACACCTTACAAAAGGCAACTTCCAAGTCTTCTGTCATAGACAGAAATGAGGCATCTGCCATCAGCCTGCACAAATCCTCCTGCAAGCAGTTAGTTCTACATAAAATCCAGATTCCTTGAGGGCAAAATCGAAAGACAACTCATCCAAGTCATCAAACATCTTTGGTTTCTCTACCTTAAAATTCTTGGGTTGAAGGTTCAAGAGGGATGCTAAGAAGGCTTATCCTTTGGACTGATGATTTTATTAGATGAGTTATTAGTGCCATGAGCAGACAGACAGACATAGAGCATGGCAGAGGCTTGATGAGAATCCAGGCCCCCAAGGCGAGTGTGTGTGTGGGTCCCTTCTCAGCGATAAGAGGGACATTTCATATACTCAAGATCTCTCTAGTTCCCAGGCAGACAGCAGGGGCAGGGAAGGATCATATTGTATTCGAAGAATGGAATGAATGCTCGAAGGCTATGGTGGTGGTGGGGTGGGAGCAAGGGTTGTGGTTGGGGTGAGAAGGAGGGCTTAGGGTGAGGTGTGAGTTGAGGTGTGGCCATTGCTCAGATGGGGGATGTATCTCAACCAGTTGTCCATTGATGTCCTGAAGTCTGGCAGCTTGAGGTCAGCAAAATTCCTTAGGTAGTAACAATGTTGCCTGCCACTGTCCGGAATCTGAGCACCTGGGGAGCCCGTGAGGGCTTTTAGGATGGACAGACTCTTGGGCTTTCCAGAAGGCAGAGGCTACTACAGATGGGCATGGCCTGAGTAGGTCTGGTCTGGATTCTATCACCACCCAAACCCTAGTGCTGTTATACAATAAACTGTTAAGTTCTTCCAGCTGTTAATTCTTTGTTTCTCCCTTTCTACTTTTTAAATTTTAATCAGTTCTTTGAGAATTTCATGAGATGCACTTTGATCATATCTACCCCTTCCCCCACTCCTCTCAGATGTATCCCTTTCACTACCCACACAACTTCGTGTCCTGGTTTTTCTGTTTTCTTTCCTTCTTTCTTTCCTTTCTTTCTTTCTCTCTCTCTTTCTTTCTTTCTTTCTTTCTTTCTTTTTCTTTCTTTCTTTCTTCTTTCCTTCCTTCTTTCCTTCCTTCCTTCTTTCCTTCCTTTCTTCCTTCCTTCCTTCCTTTCTTTCTTTCTTTCTTTCTTTCTTTCTTTCTTTCTTTCTTTCTTTTCTTTCTTTCAATTTTTAAACCCATCAAGTACAGTGTGTGCTGCCAATACAATCTTGAACATGTGGTCCTAAACAGGATACCTATGACACACCTTCTTTTCCCACAGCTCAGGGATCATTGCCAGAAAAAGGATGGAAAGACTGTAAAAGCCACAGCTGGTGGATGTCTACACAGAAACAATATTTTCTGGCTATAGCATGGCAATCAAACATAAGAATTTTACTGCAGTTGAGACAGTATGCATAATACCTGTGCAGGTTCAGGCCAGGTAATTCCAGCTTTTAATTCTTTAACTTTTGTTCTATGCTTATGGGTATTTTGCTTGAATATATATCTATGAATCACACCCATGCAGTGCCCACAAAAGCCAGAATAAAGTATCAAATCCCCACAAATAGGAGTTATAGACAGTTGTGAGGTGACGTGTGGGTACTGGGAATTGAACTTGGGTCTTCTTGAATAGCAGCCAATACTCTTAACTACTGAGCCACCTCTCCAACTCCCTGCTGTACCCACACTCCCACTCTGTTAACTCTTAATAAAGCACTGACTTAACCACTGACATGTTCTCCCCTTTATAGAATGTTTAATTTAAATGAACACAAGTGATCCAGTAGAAGGTCCATCATTAATTGAACCCACCTCTTATATGAACAATCACATCAAGGAAATAACATCACCTTCCTAAGTTGAAGGTCAGTGACTAGAGACCCTGAAGAAGGTCATGGGACTTCCAGGGTTTTTCTAGGGTTCAGAGGAGAGATGACCCCCTTAACAGGCAACATAGCATGGAGCCAAAGAGAAGTCACAATTCAGAAGTTCTGAACATCAGTAGTGTTTTCCAATGAGGCCTTGGATGTAGCCCCTCCCCCTTCATCCTTTCTTCTCCTTTATAGAATGGAAATGTCCATCCTCTGCCCTCCCCAGCTTGTACTTTAGTAGAAGGTAGCTTGTTGTCAGTTTTTATACGTGGGAAAGAGTAACCACACACAAGATGAAGCACACATGATCTCATCCGTCCTGTGTGAATGACTCAGATTAGATGTAGGGCCTTGCCTGGATGATAATGTCAAGGAGATCTGGGATGCAGAGTTGATGCTGGAATGATTAGACTTGGAGATTTTGAGACAGGTGGATGAAATTCTCACATATGAAGGATGTCGATCTTGGAGTGGCAGAAGGCAGACAGACTTTTATGAGATGAATTATATCCTCCTAAGAAAAAAATGTTAAAGTCTTTCTTCCCAGTTTCTTAGAATGGGACCTCATATGGAGAAGGGATCTTTACAGAGACAATAAAGTAAAATGAGGCTGAGTGGGACCTCTCTCCTAAGACTGGGAGCCTTTTAAAATAGGAATCATTTTGTATAAGGACAGATGCTAGAGAGGGGATGGACACACACACACACACACACACACATACCACACACACACACACACACACACACACACACACACACTGTCTATACATGAAAGCGTTATGCAAAAGAGAAAAGCTTAGAGAGAACATCTGAAATCTGATTTTTACTGATCTAGTGGAAGGTGAAATCTAAATCTTAGGGAAGAAAAATCCCTCAAGTGCTTGAATTAATCAGACTGTCAGATGAGCAAGCATTTCAAAAGAGATTGGAAAATTAGCAGCATTGAGTTTTAAACTACAGCAGCAGGAGAACAATTTTCCAAATAACGCATAGTTCTGTTTTCTATTACTCACCCCTCCTTAATGGACATCAAAGACCCACAGTGCTTCTGCATTGCCTACTAAATGTTCGTGGTTCCATATGTCAAAGAGGGAGCCACACGTGATATCAGAATGGCTACCTGAAAAGGGAAACGAGCCAACCAGGTGATGGCTTGCTGTATAACCCCTCACACCCCTTGTAAAGCTTGCTGCACAGGTGGGGAGGGGGCTGCAGTCAGGAGAATCTTGCCATTTTCCAGCCACAGTGCCTTGCTGACACTGTGAAACAGGGCCTGTAGGCTGAGCATTTCATGTGGAGACATAAAATTGATTAGCAACAAACTATAAGCAGCTAGTGACTGCTGAGGGGTGAGGGGCTAGTCGGTCCAAGGATGAGCCCTGTGATTGGTTACTGGTTATCCAAATCATCAGCTTTGCACTCATACAACACTAAGTAGACCAAGGAGGGTTTTTTTTGTATGTGTATGTATATGATATATATGTATGTGTGTGTATGTGTGTATATGTGTGTATGTGTATATATATATGTATATATCTGTATATTTGTATATATTACTCTTTCTATACGCATATATACGTAGGGAGTTGGGTGGGGCATGGGGGGGGTTGGAGGGAGGAAGGAGAAGAGCAGAAATTATGTAAGTATATTTTAATTAAAATATAATTATTTAAAATATAAAATTTAATTTAAATAATGAAATTAAAACTAAGGAAGGCATGCATGCCAGCTATTTTTGCCCTTCCTCTGTGTTGGCGTCCTTCTCTGAAGAATGCCATATTAATGACTACTTTGCTTTCACTGGTCCCTTCGTTAGAGTGAGGGTTGCTTCTCATGTAGGGCTATGGTGTGCATTGTAGCAATTCTTATCTCTTCATTTTGTAAAAATGACTTGACTGTATAAATAGTATGCTTACCTACTACTCCATTGTGGGTATTTGTTCATTTCTAATCCTCTAGTATCCTATATTGCGTATCACTCACCTCTTTCTACATATACATCTGTATATACACATACTATATGTAGATATATGTTTTATGTAATTTAAGTAATATAATGCAAGTAATATAATACTTTCAAGTACACTCTAAGGAGACTGGCAACTGTATGTACAGTGAGTGAGTATATGGTAAAAATTTTATTTTTCTGCTTTTACATCTGTTTAATAATATTTGAGAATTTGAGCACATAATTTATAAATAAAAGGAATGGGAGCCAGGACCTTTCAACTAATATGGCACATGATTAGGAAGTATGGAGACTGTGATAAGAATGCTGCTGGGGGCTGGAGAGATGGCTCGGCCGTTAAGAGAACTGACTGCTCTTCCAGAGTCCTCAGTTCAATTCCCAGCAACCACATGGTGGCTCACAACCATCTGTAATGAGATCCGATGCCCTCTTCTGGTGTGTCTGAAGACATACTCATATATATATGTGTGGGGTGTGTGTGTGTGTGTGTGTGTGTGTGTGTAAATCTTAAAAAAAAAGAATGCAGCTGGAGGTGGAATTTCTGGGAGTTTTGCTCTCAGCTTTATAAACATTAGCAAATTGCTTATAAATATTAGCAAATTATAAAATTTGAATATTACCAGTCTTCTCCCAACAGTGTCCAAGGGGACTATATCTGCTGGAATTCACCAGAACATCAAGGATGCTACATTGTCCAAGTTCATACAGGTTTTTATCTTTGAAATAAATCACTACACCAGAGAAATAGCACACCCAAAGCTTTACGGTCAGAATGCCATCAATATGACATGTATGTCTTAGCAGTTGTTAAAGTACCAAATCCCAGTAACGTAAGTCAGACTCTAAGATAAATTATTTTCATTAAGTCTGTTTGCATTTTAGATGAAGGATGTTCCAGGACCACACACCCATCCCCAACACTTCTAAATATGCATGTCACTTGTTCTGAAGACCAACCTGACTCTACGTGAAGCAGCATGATGTTTGGAGGGAGTATAAATAGGACTTGATGGCCAGTGATGGGGGCTGAGCTAGGCTTGCTTACAGCTAGCTGGGTAATGCCTGTGGGTCTTGAATCTTGTTTGCTGATCTTTGCTTCCCCAAGACAGGCACAGCTGAGAAGTTTTCCTGACATTCCTTTTGGTCTGTGCAGAGGCTAAGGCCTGGCTGTCTCTACAGATAGTGCCACTGCTGCTGATTCGTGATTTGCTATTCTGACTCTACAGAACTGTACTGCTGCTCTATCCGTTAAGTGTTTGTGAGTGGATTGAGCTACCACTGCTAACCTGTGAACTAAACTGCTGATTTCCAGACAACACAGACGAGAGTTGCTCCAAAGAACCATTTCTAAACAGGTCCACTTTCCCCATATCCTTTCTTTCCCACTACCTCTGGTACGTGGTGGGCTATAAGGAGGGTTAAAGTGCTTAAGAGCCATCATTAACAGTAGATCTTAAAAAATTAAGGTTATAGAGAAGACTCAGTTTGGAGGTATCTGGCAGTAAGTACATGTGTTCTCCTGTACGTGATTTCAGTATGTGCTCATCCCAGTTAATACTGTTTGTTGATTGACCATCATGAGCTGGGAAATAGGCTGGGTGCTGAGTCAAGGAGAGCTGCTAGGATTAGCTGATGCTCCTTGAGTACTTCCTATGTGACACGGTCTTAGTATAGTTGTTTCCCTCCACAGTCGCCTAGGGGTGTTCACGGCGTAATCATCCTCATTGTAAACACGTGAAATGTGAAGATGAAATATTCTAAATAAGAATTCAATGTCAGACATGCTGGTGCTGTGGTAGAAATCAAACAAGGTCCCTGCGCCAGAAGCAGAGAAAGTTGGAACAGAAGCGTCTGTGGCTCACGATGACTAATTTTAAGGACATCAAACTCGGGACAAGTCCTTCGATCGACCTCACATGTATGCCTCCAGATGAAACTATTTCAAGCCTGAAAGAGAATTCTTCTGAAGAAAAGATTTTTTTTTTTTTTACATTTCTCATAAACAGCTAAGTTTTATAAGGAGGCATGAGGAGCTAAAAATGAACTGCCTCAATTACTTGGCTTCCAAAGTTACTTATGAAACTCACAAAGCACTTTTGCAAATTACCAACAGCCATGAGAAAGAGGTTTTGCAAATCCCTATTGGAAGTAAACCCTATATCCTGGGCAGACTTCACAGGTCTCCTGTCCACTGTTGAGTGGCTTCACATATATGCATGCCCTCCAGACAATGGGTCTAAAGGCAGCAAATTGGATTCTGATTCCTGAAGAGGAGGCCATCTCCAAATTCTGGTAGGCAATACAGCACACACACACACCACAAACACAAAGTTGGCTGCCCTTTGTAGGGATGCCTGCCCCTAGTGTTCTGGACTGTTCTGCATTTTCTTTTTGCTTGGGCAACATCTGACTCATTATTAAAACTGCTAAGAGGGAATTCATTTTGCTTAAGGAGATAGATGTAAAGGTTCACTCCAACCCAGGCTTAATGTTCCCAACAGGGTGACTGAATGTCCATTAACGGGAGAAAGAACCCAGAATAGTGTGTACAGACTGGCATTCATTTCAAAGCACAGTGCTGAGTTAGAACATCACTAAATGGCTCCTAGAGTTTGGTCATTTATATAATAATCTTCATTATTATCACAAATGTTAATGCTATTTGGAGTTGAGGGCCCTTAGAAAGTGATTGATCACAGCACTTTGCCCAGGTGAATAGGGTAATCCATTCCTAGATTGACAGATTGCTAATTGATTGAGAAAGTGGCTTTTGTATAAACTCACCCTCTTTCTTAAAAGCTCACCCTGCTTCCCTGCATGAGCCGCTGTTATGATGCAATGCTTTGAAACTTCCTAGAGTCCAGATCTGTCCATCTCGCAAATCTTTATGCTATATAAATTATGTAGTCCATGGTTTTCAGCTATACCAACACAGAATATACGAATTCAGAGGAGATTGCTTCTTGTTGTTTGAGTCAGAAATATGTCCCATAGGATCCTGCATTTGAAATATTACTTTTTCTGTTACTGTGATAAAAACCATGACCATGAAATGAAAGGTTCATTTGGGCTTCTGATTACAGACGGTTAGAGTCTGTGATTGCAGGGTAGAGACAGCAAGCATGGTGGCAAGAGCTGAGGACTCACATCTCAAAACACAGGCAGGAAGCAGAGAGAACAAACTAGAAGTGGCTCCTGTTTTTAAAACTTCAAATCCCACTTCCATCCAGCAAGACCTTGTAAATCCCTAGTCAAATGCTCATTGCCTTACTTTTCCAGACACTGGATTCAGCATCTGGTCATCTTTGTTGTATAGATCTCTTTATCTAGATTGCAAGTTTTGTCTTATGGGTGAATGGCCCAACCTGAAAGCCAAGTGTTGAAACCTGTTGGGCATGATTATGACACAAGTAGAAACGTGTAGCGTTGGGTAGGTTTAAGCATTCAAGTATTCGAGCCTATGGGAAACATTTCTTTGAAAGCCCATAGACACCTGGTGAGATATCCAACCTGCAGAAAGTGAGAATGTGCAGTGCAATCAAGCCCCGCCCTAAATCTAGCACTTTTCCTGACTGAAGCATACTTTTATGATTTTTAAATTACCAGAGTCTAGATCCAATCTTGACTGAGAAAAAACACTTAAGTCTTTTCAGGCCCAATACACCAGATAAAACTGTTTCAGATCGGTTGGGGTAGAGCAGCAGAGCCCTTGCCTGGCATCTCTAGGTACTGGGCTCCACTTCTAGCATTACAAAATTGCCTCAGGGGATTTTAAAGTGCAGTAATGGTATATTAATAGATTAACACATATACATAGACCATGTTTATGGCTCCACATGTATCCAAATTATTAAATGGGCAGGGAGTGAGGAACAGTAGAGACAAGACAGAGGGTAAGAAGAGCTGCTCTGTGCTGGGAGGTCTACTGTTATTATTTAAACCTCGGAGAGCCCCGGGACAGCATTATAAGCCCACTTTACAGTTAATCATAACGACAACAACAGAGGTTGAAATAATAGAACTTCTGTGGCCACTGGTGGCATTTATTGGCCCTTGGTCGCCTGTCAGGCACAATGCTAAAAGATCTGGACCAATTGTCTGATTTGGTCTTGTTTCCTTATTCCATGTCTTGTTGCTTTGTGCAATTAAGAGAACACAGGTCTACAGGGATGTATGTACTGATTGGGAAGGAAGAGGTTCAGGGCTGCTCCTTGCTTTTCCATAGCAGGACTGTAGGCATCGAAGCTAAGGCAGTGAAAGTCCACACCTAGGATGCATGGGTAGTAAGTAGGTCATTGGAGACTTGAATTCAGTTGACCTGATTCCCCAAATTGCTTTCTCCAGGCAACCAGGCTACCTTAATGCTCCAGAGGGTATGGGGCTACATTATTTGTATTTGAAACTCTAGGGTCTAGAGGCACTGTGGTTTCCAGCCTATTGACTCTGGAAGGGTCCTGCCCAACTGTAGCACAAGTTCTGGTAATTAGCTTGGACTTTCATTGAGGTATTGCAGGAAGCAGCTGGAGGAGGGTGAACCAGAAGGTAATCAAGTCTTCACAGTTTTCAAAAATAATAACCCTCCGGACACTCTGAAGTGAACAGACTGCGGAGTGGGAGAAGGGTCGAGCATCCCATAATGCCAAGATGCTAACTGTGCACACACATTTTCCTCATAACCAAATTAAGATCTTCAGACAGTGCTTAATTCCCTGTTGGCCGTGGCTTTAGCCCTGGAATGATTTGCCTTCGTCACGGGAGAAGCTTTGCTTTCAGGGGCCTGTTCCCAGCACTTCCCCAACTGCAAATGCATTGTTTTCTATTATTATTTAAAACTTCAGAGTCTGGATCCAATCTTGATTTAGAACACTGAGTCTTTCAGAACTATCAAGCCACATGTTTTTGTTCCCCTAAACAAGTTTGTTTGATCCAACCGTACCGGATGTGATTGATCACATGTAGGTGGGGAGGACCGTAGACAGGAAGTACGTCAGATTGCATCCTTGCCCCTGATTGGACCTGGTGAGAAATGCCTCTGGAAGCCTCCGCAAACTGTGACCTGTCGACATTTTCTGGAAACTCAGGAATGGACTTGTCCAGAGTCCATCATCCCAGCCAGTATTCAATTAAAGTTTGCTTCAAATTTGGCTCAAAATTGTGATGGTGGTCTTATTCTCGCCCGGTGGATTAACAGTTATTTTTGTACTGCTGTAATAAAACACCACGACCAAAAGCAATTCAGGAAGGAAAGGGCTTGTTTCATCTTATAACGTAACACTCCATCACTGAGGGTGGTCAGAGTAGGAGCTCAAGGCAGGAACTCAAGCAGAATGTTCTGGAGGAGTGCTGCTCACTGCCTTGCTCCCTATGGCTTGTTCTGTATTCTTATAAAACTCAGGACCACGTGTCCAAGAGTGGCACCATCCACAGTGGGCGGAGTCCTCCCACACTGATCATTAAGTAAGAAAGTACCTCTTAGGCCAATCTGGTGGAAGCATTTTCTCAATTGAGGTTCCCCCTTCCAAAATGACTCCAATTTGTATCACAGTGATAAACAACAACAAGCTAATGAACTGGGAAAGGGATTAATAAAGTATATGTGAAATGAAGCAGAAAGGGGGGGCTATTTGGTCCCCACTATAAAAATTGTAAAAGCACCACAAAGCAAAAAAAAAAACAAAAAACAAAAAAAAACTTTTGAAAGTTCGTTCATTTATAAAACTCTATTGATGCCCTAGACACCAATTAATTGCTAAGATACAGAAGCCAAGAACGCTCTGAGCTCTGTGGGATGTCATCCGTTTAATATGGTGCTTTGCTAATTAAATCTGTAATTTGGATAAGTTTTAAAAGAAGATCTCCCACTTGAACAGGTTAAGAGAGAACACTGCAAGAGTCGAACAATCGTGATCACTTCTGAATGAGTTCAGCAATAGCCTCGTGAAAGTGTTAAGTATCCTTAAACACACATCCAGTGGATTGGAAAGGTCAAAAGAGCTAGAGACCAGTCAAAAACGGCCTTTCAAGGCTGAGTCAGAAATGAAAGTTGATGGATTCATGTTGCTTGGTAAGCAGCAAAACCTTTAACGCAACTAGGATGTGTGTTACATAGATACACCAGGCAAGCAGGTGCACCAGACAAAATTAACAGAGATGCAATAAATGAAACTTAAAAATCCATTTATCTGATTTAATGGTTATTCAATTTAAAAGAGATTTATTTTTATTTTACATGTGTGAGTGCTTTGTCTGCATGTATCTAAGCATACTGTGTGTGTGTGTGTGTGTGTGTGTGTGTGTGTGTGTGTGTTTTCTGCAAAAGCCAGAAGAGGACTAGGTTCCCTGGGACTGTAATTAGAGATGTTAGCATACATGTGGGTTCTGGGAAACTAGAACCATGCCCTCTGCTAGAGCAGCAAGTGCTCTTTACAACTGAGCCATCTCCCCAGCCCCTGCAGGGTCTCTCATAACTCCTGTTACCACATAGGGAGTGCCACTGTTAGGAGGTGTGGCCTTGTTGGAATAGGCGGGTGAGTTGTTGGAGGAAATGCGTCACTAAGGGGTGGTCTTGAGGTCTTAGAAACTCAGGTCAGGCCTAGTGGCTCAGTCTTCCTTCCTGTGGATCCAGATATAGCTCCTTCTTCAGCACCACGTCGAGCTATGACCATAAACTGAGCACACTCAGAAATATACCAGTGTTTTATTTGTACTACATATTAGCTATAAGTACTTATTCCCTCCCATCATCTTTACCTCCCTCCCCTTCTGCATGTATAGATTCTTAGAAGATGCTTGGAGGGATTGTAACCTAGGAAACCACCATTGCTCTCCTGGATTTAGGGATTAATGCAAGTTTCTCAAATGTGGATTAGATGTTCTTTTTAGGCAAAGAAACTACCTCCTCTTAGGAGCATGTTTCTGCTCTATTTATCTGATCCAACCAGTCACTCTGTCAAACTGATACAGTTTGTATCCTCGATTTTTGGTGGAGCTAGGACAATTCATTGACCCTATTTAAATGCAGCAAACCTCCTTAGGGTATTCCTGGGAACAACAAATGTCCTTCTTCATCCTGTAAAGTCCTGTCATTTGGAGATGAAGCAGGTCTCTCCCAAGAAAGGTGTTGTCTGACTGCAGAGCAATAATCAGCAACCATGACTGCTCTGGACCAGCATCCCTCTGAGAAATGCCAATGTCTGTTGGGTTGATAGACATAAGATCTTGGCAATCAGTTGCTGTCTGGATCCAGAAATGAGCATTACGTAAAAACTGGATTCATCCAAATAAAATGAAAACAATGGATTCTTGTCCAGCCTAATGGACTTCAATGGCCATTTTGAAGTCTACACTGCAACTAAGAATTCAGAATTCTCTGGTTAGGGAGAGCTGAACCACGTGAATCATCTAGGAGAAGGAAGATGGAATATTTCTATCTAACTCACAGAGGCATGACAGGTAAGGATGAATTCAGTTTCCAAAGGAAACTGGGCAGTTGTCAACAAGACAGAGCAAAGCAACAGAACACTGTTCAGCCAGGAGGGCATGGTTACAGGTTACTGTTGCAGGATGTTTGATCACACTGTGAACCCCCACGATTGTGTCCTTTACTGAAAAGAAAAAAAAAAACTATTTCTAATTGGGGGTGGCTCAGCCCTAGGTAAAGGTAATTTGTAGAAGGGAATACCCATGTTTGAAAGTGATGCCTAATTGAGTGGCAGAAAAAGTGACGAATCAGAGTAGGATATGCCCAACTCTCACAAGAACTGAGAGGAAATGGAAGCTACTCAAGGGAGAGCACTGCAGAGAGGGAGTAGGGAAGGAGACTGTTTTACTCAGACAGTGATGGAAAGGTTGCAGAGAGAGAACAAGCTAGACACAGGTGAGGACAGAATGAGCCAGAGAATGAGAAGGAGCCCAAAGACCAGAACAGATTGCCAACATTAGTATGAGGCCAAGCAGAGCAGTTTAGGAGAAGTCAAGAGATGCCAGATGGAATCAGTCAGCTTGAAGAGGAGTTTCAGCCAGAGCAGCTAAGTTGAACCAGCCAGCCAGAGTTCAGAAAGAACTAGAAAGGGTGAACTTATTCATCAGTAAGTCTCGGTGGCTGAAAACATTCTAGGACTAGATTAGATTGTACGGTGGGTAGACGCATCCAGGACTAGGACAAGGTTAGCAGGAAGTCTCGGAGATGACATTTACTTCAGGCAAATAAAAGACACTTCTATAGATTACAGTACAATCCAGTCATGAGAGTGAACATTTTCACTGTGCTGCATATAGCCAAGTCCCTTTTATTAACGCAGGAGGACATAGTGTCAGGCAAAGCAAATGGATTCTCATGGGTGACACACAAGTCAGCGTGGCATTTAAAAGAAGCCATCTTGGAAGCATGAAGGAACCCAAATCCCAGACTCTCAAGAGCTAGGAGAAGTGAGAATGATACAGGCCCTAACATGATTGCACCTGAACAGCCCTATCTGGGAGAGATAATGTGATCAGAAAAGCCCTCAGCTGAGAGGAAGCCAGGCCTAGGCTGTAAGGCCAGGGTTACAAATTAGTACCACATGAACCTAGTCTAGTCTGCCTGGGTTGGTTGGTTGGTTTTGGTAGGGGGTGGGTAGAGAGTGGGGTTCTCAGCTTCCTGGCCTGAATATTCAAACTTCCATCCTCCCTGAAGTTGGTTTCATTCTGTGATTATCTGGCTGGGATGTTAACTGACTCACTAATGTCCTAAATGTCCCTTCATCTTCATGTTTCCATGTATAAAACACAAGCCTGCAGGTATACACACCTCCCTGTCTAACTCCCTCCTTTTCCATGTGTCACAAAGGGAGACAGGCACTCCCAGCAAGGGACAGAATGATCTCTACACAGAGAGACTACCTGCTAGAGGGAAGAGAGCCTTAACACGGCTCATTTTAACCTGGATGGTGGCTGGATGAAACCAACATTTATAGAGTGTCCCTACAAGTCAGATACCAGTTCACAAGCACACTGTACATAAAGCTGCTCCCCAGAGTCCAACCACAATCTACGGCATCTTTGCTTGACAGATGAAAACCCAGAGTAGTAAATACCAAATCACTTGTCCTAGGTCACACAGTCTGTGAGTCTAGCTCAAAACCCTGGTCTGTGTTTGTGAAACCCATACACTCAACACACCCTAGTGCCTTCCTGATCCAGCTTCCTCCCCACCCCCTTACCCCACACTGGCTGCCTGCCAGGTAACCAGTAAGACAGTCACTCCTGTCAGCCGCCCTGCAGTCAGGCGATGCATTTGAGTGGAACGGAAACAGGGGAGATACAGCATTGGCAGGGAGGCTTCCTGTGAAATCTGGGGTAATGCCTTGCAGTTTTTTGCTGCCCTGGATTTGAGAGATCACCGGAAGAAATGAGCAAGGCCACAAGAAAACAAGACTGAGAGCTCAGACATAGAAAAACAAACGTGAGAAGTCACAGGGCAAGACCTGTAAGCACAGCATCCCCCTGGGCTCATCTGTGGATGCTCACCTTCCAGCCAGTTCCTGGGGTCACAGGGTCACGGGTGACTCTGGAAACCAGTGTCATCACCAGGCTCCTGGCATCTGACAATGGCTTCTGTGGAGTTACCTGGAAGTTTGTTCCTAAAAGCTATTGCTAAAACCCAGTTAGAACATACTTTCCAAAGCAGCAACAGAAAAAGAAATCAGAGGCACAGGTTACCCTTCTTGTCCTGGCAAACTGTGGCCAGATGGTTTTAGACACATCATCCCAAAGCCTCAAGGTCTCAAAAATCAACAGTTTTCTCCACCTTACACCTCAGGTCACTGAGATTTGAGTCAAGCTAGAACCTGCCTTTGACTTATGGTCAACCCCCACCCCCTCAATGATTTATGTTTTCTGATAGTCTCAGGTGACCCCTATGAAAGGGTTGTTTGACCCTCCAAAGGGGATGACCCACAGCTTGAGAAGTGCTGCCCTAGAGGAAGGTTTTGTGACAAGCACAAGGATGGATTCTCTTGATGAAGGATGCAGAGTCCATGGGGCCTCTTTCATAAGGATGAGTGTCTATTCACTGAGAGACAAGACCCAGGATTGGGGCCCGACTCTTAGGATTTGGGGAAATTCAGCTGGAGGCTGGCTCCTAACAGAACAGCAAAGTGTCACCAGGTTGTTTTGACTGCTTCTCTTCAGCATTCCAGTTAATCCAACATCACTCTTCCCTCTGTTAAGAAAGCAGGTCCGTGTGTGTACCGATCTTGCTTTCTCCAGTGCTTACTCTAAGCTATGCTTCCTACACGTCACTACCGGAATCATTGTCACGGTTCCCCTAGAACCTGAAGCTGGGGCTAAGCAGAGGACTGAGCTAGCATGCTGCCGGCTTCACCCACAGGATTCCGTATCCTTACAGCCCTACAGCCAAGGGGCTTGCACGTCCATGCTTATCGCAACCCTATTTGCTACAGGGAGGGACTAGAACCAGACCAGATGGTGGTCAACAGACAGATGGATGGACAGAAAGCAAAACTATGGCATCTATACACAACGGGATTTCATTTGGCAAAAAGGGAAACGTGCAGGGCAGTGGATTGATTATATTGTGTAACTAAGTTGTGAGCCTCGGAATCAGGAAGATAGATACTGCATATATTATCTTGTGTGTGGAGTCTGGTTTCGTGTTCACATATATGAGTCTATGGGACGACAGTGTGGATGTAGGTCTTGAAACTAGACAGGGGACCGAAAGCGGTGAAAAGGTTTTGAGGAATTCAGGGGGAGTTTAACATGTATAGCACAGAGTACAAAGGAGTAGGGGTGGCAAGCTAGAGACAGAGGGCTTGGAGACGGGGAGAGAAGAGTATGAGTTTATATATGTATATATGTATATATGTATTTATATGTATACATGTGTATATATATAATTTTATGCCTTGATAAAATTAAAAGAGTGCAAAAGGAAAGAATGAAAACATTGCCAGCTTGAAGTGTGGGGAAGGGGAGGGAAGAGGAGAGAGAGTGCTACCCAGAGGGGGTGCTACCTGCTCAAAGCAGAAGGGGTTGGGGGAAGGATTGTGGAAGGAGGTGACCAGGAGGGGAGCAGTGAGCAGGATGTAAAGTGGATAAGTAATAAAATAATAATTTTTTAAAAGAAGTATCAAAACAGCCTATGGGAATGAGATTACACAGACTGCGAATTACTTCTCCAGGTGTCAGAATGAGCTCCTTTCTCTGCAAATGAATATAGATATTCTTAATATTTGAGCTAAATGAATATGGTGGTATGTATATACACATGCATATCTTTGCTCTGTGTTCTATAAAGTCCTAAAAACCAGCTACAGTCCAAAAAAAAAATCAAGTACCATCATCTTACTAGGCTAACTTGGATCAGCCATCCCTGAGCAGTTTAGATTGGGAACAGATCTGGTTGACTTCTCCAATCTTAGTAGAAGCTATAGGGAACTTTCTGTATTAGGTTGAAAACTTTTCCATCAAGCTAAAATTATTTCGAGACCTAAACCAGAAGAGAAATGCTAATAGATTTGTTTTTTTTTTTTTTTAAAGATTGCCTGTTGAAGCTTTTAATAATATTAAAGATGCACCACTGAATGTTTATTCTTGTACTCAAATTACAGGAAGTACATACATTTTTTTTTCCCGAACACTTATCACAGTAAAAATACACTGTTGATGCTACCAGTCACTGCATGGTAAGGAATCAAAGCAACAAGCTGTGGATCTGCAATAGGTCTAACTGGCGTCCCTTGGAAGGCCTCTATTGAAGGCCTTCTCGTTCCATCTGGGGAGGTTCCCACCAAGGACAGATTCCTCTCCCTACAGCCTGTGCTCTAACTGGGCTGTGGTGAGACCCTGCTTTTCTCCAGGAAGTTGGAATCTGCGTGTTCAAGGCAGGGCGTGTTATAACCGATAGACTTTTGTTTCCCCTCGGTGACACAGATATAGGCTGATTGAACAGATTAACAGTAGATAAAGGTTTTATTAGGCGCAGCTCTCCTGTGGTGCACGGATCTCACAGGTGGAAGTCAGTGACGTCACACATCCAGGCTAACGCAAAGGGGTTTTATAGAGTTTAGGCTAGAGAGCTGGATTGTGCCCATATATGGTAGAAAAACTGAACCCCTGAGCAGGCACACACCCAAGAGAGGAAGGAGGACAGACAGGGTTTCCCAGCTTGTTCATGGGATGAGCAGGGTTCCAGCCTAACAATAACCGTCTCCTAAGGCAGCTTTGAATTGCAGACTCTGCCTACTTCCTTGGTATGCAGAGCTCCAACGACTTGTGCTTGAGGAAATAGGCTCCACAGAAGGACACGAGGAAGCCTGGCCATCGCTTCCTCTGGGCACTCCCGCTACCTGTCCAGCAGATGCAGCAGCCGTTTCTAAGCAAAAGAACTCAGAGCTACGAGCGTGAGACAAAGATCTTGTGTGTCATGCCTGGTGGCTTTCATCCTCCAGAGTACTGTCTCGAAACTTGTCTCTGAAACTTGTTCAAGATGGACTGATCCAACTTGCTTCAACGCAATTCCTTGGTCTGCTTTACTGAGGGGTCCAGGGCAGAATAGGGTCCAGACAAGTTGGTGGTTCAGCTGGCGACCATGAGAGAGAGATTCAGAACGAGTCAGAATGTGAAGGTGGTGACCACAGAGAGATTTCTCAGTGCAGTGGGAACTGGAGAGCTGGCAAATTGTGCGTCCCATATGTGTCTTTCTGTTTCAGTGTAAGAAAAAAGAGCATCTCTATGACTCGAGTAAACAAAACTTTCTGAGTGCTACCTTTGCAACAGCAGATCTCAGGCAAGGTGGGTGGGTGGTATGAAGGATGTAAAGCAGAAGACAAAAGGAACGTGAGTGGGGTGAGCTCTTGGAAAACCTGTTGGAGAGCCTCGAGACTCAGAGCTGAGGAGCCATAATGTTAATTATTCTCTATTGCTCACAACAAACACCGCCCACCTGCTGCAGGAAGGGCAGGACAAGACTCTTCTGAAATCTGCTTAGAAACAATGTCAGTCACATCGGAGAGCACAAAAGAAATGGACCTCTTTTTAGCACAATTAAAAGACCCATATGACTGAGAGGTCGAGTTGCTGACAGGGATCAGCCTCAGCTAGGATGAAAAGCTGAGGGCAGGGGTGTGCTCGGTGGGAGAGTTTCAGGCTGACTGTTGAGGGTGGCCCCAGATGATGACCCAGGGTCCCTGGCATCCCTGTGCTGAAGATGCCAACGAAGGAAGATACAAACAGCCTTGGATGACAGTGGGGGCCAAGAGGCCACAGCCTTTCAAGCATGAATTAGGCCTGGCAAGATATCTGAATGCCACCCCTGACCCTATCTGTAACTATGTTGAAATAGTGACTTGTTTTGTATCAAATAAGGCAGCTGAAACAATGGCTCCGAAGTTAAGAAGACTTACTGCTTTTGCGGAAGAGCTTGGTTTGCTTCTCAGCACCTACATGGCAGCTCACAACTGTCTGCAACTCCAGTTTCAGGGAATCTAATGTTCTCGGGCCTCTTCAGGTGCTGCATTTGAGCAGTGAGTGTGTGTGTGTGTGTGCGTATGCAGGCAAAACATTCATATGAATAAAATAAAATATTTTTAATTAAAATAAACAGATGTCCTAAATATAGGCTGATAAAATTAGATATCTGAAATGGGTTTTGGCACGGAAGTAAACAATCATAAAAATTGCTATTTTTTTAAAATTCACTTTTATTTTAGTTGTATGTGTGTGAATGTGTGTGTGTGTGTGTGTGTGTGCGCGCACCTGGTGTGGGTGGGTGGCTGCTTTTTTCTTCTGTGTATCGATGGGCAATCACTCTGTCTTTCTAGCCTTGGCTTTCTTATCTTTAGAAACAGGACAATTACTTATACCTACCTCTTCCAGTAGACATGAAGAACAATGTATCTATGTGAGACAAGGAAAGTCTCACTTGCCTCAGTCCATTTAGGCTTGCTGTAACAAAATACAGGAGGCTGAGTAAGTTATGAAGAAAAGAAATGTATGTTAGCTCCTGGTCCCAAAGGCCTGGAATACTGTACCTGCACCTGACTGCTTTCTCCTGAGGCCCTCCTGCTATGTGGTAGCATCATGCAAATGTGGACACATTGAAGAAGCCAGCATGCAAAGGACAATCTTGCTTTATCAGAATCAGCTCTCAGAATAACTACCCAAGTGACTCCTTAGAGAAGTGTAGAACTCCTAGGACCACTTCTTGCTGGTCCTCAATTTTTAATGCTCCCCATTTCTCAATAGTATGGTATTGTTATAGCTAAGCTTTCCCCACCTGAGCCTTGGGGGTAGGAGTGTTCCACAGCCTCGCCTAGAGGGTTCAGGAAATATGGACCATGTTGACTAGGCCAGGAGAATACTCCAAAACTCCCCCAGTCCATTAACACGTTAAAATCACTCTAGTTCTTCCAAAGCTACACATTTACCTCCTGTAATCCCCAAGCAGCCTGTCCTGTCCTGTCCTGTCCTGTCCTGTCCTGTCCTTGCCGATATTGCCCAGGGGACTTCATCAGATATCAGAAAACCCAACCAGCACCTCAGACACTCTTGTCAAACATCCAGCTGGGGCGTGACTCTTCTCTACCACAGTTCCATTCACTATCAAGCTCCTCATTTCAAATGTGGTGGGGATAGGGCTGGTGAAAGGGAGTTGTGGGGGTGAGTGGGTGACAGCACAAATGCCAGCATCCAATGGACCTGAGTTTCCTGCCAGGCTTTGCTATCTGTCACAAATTGAACACCAGAGGTTAGTTTGAACTCTCGTTCTCTATGGTAGCACTGTTTGGGGAGACTGTGGAGCCCTGAGGAGGACTGGCTGGTGGAAGTAGGTCTGAAAGTTATGGGTCTGTTGCATTTGTTTTCCAAGGTAAGCGTTCTTAGAACCTGGCCCAAGAGAATAAGACCAAACTTAGAATAAAAACTCTCCCTTCTCAAGTTTAACAAGCCTATTTTCTGTTACAGCTGTCACATATGGACAATTTTTTTTTTCTATTATACACGCTAGCAAAAAGAGTATGCTTTCCCGTAGCAAAAGGGCTGGGGAGGTTCAGGATGGAAGATGAGTAAAGTGTATCTTTTCTCATTCACAAAGCTTTCCCTGGCCCATGCTACACTTAAAACCACTACATACAGGAATGTGTGTGTGTGTGTGTGTGCATGCGCAAAGCCATCAAACATTACTTATGCAGCTGTGTGCACTGGTGAGCATAGAAGTTTTCTTCCTGCAGGAGAGGCTGTGTTCTCCCACTGCTGAAGACTGAGCCCAAAGCCTCACATATGCTGCTGTCAGGCTTTTTGTGTGTGGAGAAAGAATGGCTTGGAAACAGTTTGTTTCTTTTGGAGAAACTAGCAGCTGGGTAGATGAAAAGAAACTCTGTTTGGTAAAGTATACACAGCTGTCCGAGGGTGAGAGAGAGAGGTGCCATGGCATAAGGGTGGTTAATATCCTTTTAGACTCATTTACCTTATGTATGTGTATGAGTGTTTTGCTTGCATACATTTAAGTGCACCACGTGCATGGCTGGTACCCATGGAGACCAGAGAGGCATCAGATCCTCTAGAACTGGAGTTACAGATGCTTGTGGGTTGCCACGTGAGTGCTGAGAATCAAAACGAGGTCCTCCAGAAGAGTAGCCACTCTTGATTAACGATTTGATCAGATTTTAAATTCCTAAGGGAATACTAAAGCACCTTCTGGTGTGTCTGTGATTGGCTCTTCTGGACCTGAAGGCTCTGGTCTTCATAAAGGGAACACAGATTCCCTGGCAGGGTGGCAGCATGACGTCATCATGAGAAGGTGGGGGAAAGTAGGAAGTGGAAGACAACTTGAAGCTAGGTCTGCAGAGCATTCCTTTAGAGACCGGTCCTCATCCCTTCTTGTCCCCTTCTGTCTGCTTCTTGGCTACCACCATGTGAGCTATTCCCCTGTAGCATGTGCTCTTTGCCAAGTCTGATTGGCACTTTTGAAATCATGAGTCAAAAGGAACCTGTTTCTGTATGTTCTTTCTGGCTGGTGTGTGATCACGGTGATGCAGAGGCAGCTACTACACAGTGATTATTTGAGAAGCGTTTATCAAAGACTACGATACAAACCTGGCCTGCTGCCAATCAAGGCTGATGCTTGCTGTTTCTGCCCCACGCTTGTGCTTCCTAAGTAGCTGCATCCCATCCAAATCACTAGGATGAGACATCTGCACAAGATGATGCTCTATGCACTCCTTCCACAAAATCGTAAAGTGCTGTTTGAAACTTCCCACAGCCACTGGAAAACTATCAGGCATTGCCAAACAGTAATAAGAACATAAGAACAGTAATAGGAACAGTAACAGGCATTGCCAATAAGAAAATTCTGTTGGCTGTGAATATTGAACTGACCTCAGTTTTCTGACTCACATTGTACCCTTAAAACTCTGATGCAGCAATGGGCTGACTCTCTCCCAGGAGGTGCTGACAGATCATCAAAGGAGACATTTTGAGTTGGAGCTGATAGTATTATTGGCCACTAGTTGCTTTAAGTGTGTCCCCTAACACAATATAGGAAGTAGGTGGCTCCAGGATTCAGTTCAGTGACTTGAGATAAGGTCACATTTAATCTTTCTGTTTAGACTATTGTTGACTTGTACCCACACAATGGCTGTTTCTATCCGGGCATCACATCCTCATATCACAAATAAGTAGGAAGATGGGGGTGATGGAACAAAAGGCTTATTCTTGGGAAGCTTAACTTTGATTTTATTTCAGTTTAAACCAAAGTAATTTAACTGCAAAGCCATTTTCTTAATCCCTGCAATACAGGAGTTCTGTGAGATTTACCTAATAATACATTGTAATACCACTGGCACATGATGAGCAAATATACAACCCCCTTTGCATAGCAAGAGCCTTTCCTGAAGGATACCATAGTCTTGGTGTGACCACGAAGAAGCAAATCCCTTTTTGTACCTCAGTTTCCTCAAAGGGACAACTGTAATGCAAGTTAGACACTATGGAAGGCAGATCCTGTTTTCATAGTGATGAATTAAACACTTTAAGATTATGATGGTTTGTATATGCTCTGCCCAGGGAGTGGCATGATTAGAAGGTGTGGCCCTGTTGGAGTAGGTGTGTCACTGTGGGTGTGGGCTTTAAGACCCTCACCCTAGCTGCCTGGAAGCCAGTATTCTGCTAGCAGCCTCCAGATGAAGATACAGAACTCTCAGCTCCTCCTGCACCATGCCTGCCTGGATGCTGCCATGTTCCTGCCTTGATGGTGATGGACTGAACCTGTGAACCTGTAAGCCAGCCCCAATTAAATGTTGCCTTTATAAGAGTTGCCTTGGTCACAGTAGTAAAAAAAACCCTAACTAAGACAAAGACTCCTCTACTAATTAGGTAATATGCCCAGTCTGGGTTTCTCCAGTGTTCCTCTTAGAAATAGTGCGTGGGGAAGAATTCAGCACGATGCCAGTGAATGTTCAATTCCAGAGATGCCAGGGAACACCAGTGATGACAGTTGTCTAACTGGGCCTCCGTTAGAGCCCAGGAGGTTTTAATTAACTAGACAATCTGATACCTCCCTGGAAAACGGGCATTTGCTGATTAAACATTATTCATCCTCAGGAGGAACGATGCTTTATCTGTGCCTGTTTGATGTCTTTGCCGCTGAGGAGCCTGCTTCTTTGCAGTGGGTTAGGATGGAATAATTATTTCGTAAATTTGACATGGATAATTAGAAGGGGAGAGATGCACGCGCCTGCAGTCTGGAACTTCAGCTGTAATTATCTGTGGCATTAATTTAATCTTAATTTTGACTATTTGCTGTTCAGAAGAAGAAGTTTTTGTTTAGACGACGCTCGTTTCTCTGGGTGACTCTGCATGCACGTATAACCTCCCTCACTAGGTCTGTTCTGTGACCAGTCCCATGCCAGGCACCAGGGAGACCGAAGACCCTGTGCTTGTTTTAGATGCT